>CM020029.1:25977500-27445000 GCA_009769605.1 Bucorvus abyssinicus
TAGCAATGTTGATGTGTTATTAGACATACTAACTGCAGTGCACAAAAGAGACTACAGTTAAAAAACTTGCTTTTACAATCATTAAACTACTTGGCTGTACTATCTCAGCAGTACCCTGACAATTGCTGTATCTATAGTAAATATTATTCCTCTTCCACCAATGGACAAATCAAGCCACATACTCAGTGATTCCCTAGGAGGCACACGAATGCTTGGTACAGCAACTAGCACCTCCCACCAAGAGGACCTGGTATCTAGTGATGTCTTTGTAGTAGATGTCTTGCTTCCTTGCTTTAAACCCCTGCTGAAGTGATGGGCTCCTCATCCACCTGCCCTGCTGTCTCTGGAACCAGGGGGCAATTGCTAAGTACTATGCCCGCTCCTGTGCACACTTGTACCCTCTATGGGCCAATCGTCCTGAGGCTCCTACATTAAGAGTACAGAAACAAAAGAAAATGCCAGAATTGAGGTCACCTGAGTGACTCTGCAATACGTGCGCACTACGATGACGAAGTATTACTGTGTAGCTGTGGTGCTGCATGGTCTGAACGCAGCCTTTGAGGAGAAGCAAAGCAAACCTTTCTCTGTGCTGGCCAATACAATGTACCTGTGGAGTGCTAACGGCAGGAAAAGCAGCTCTGCCCAGCATCACTGGCTGTCAGGTAGGTGTCTGTTCACTCTGCATGTCTGACACAGGCACACAAGTGATGTAAAACATTAACTCATGTTGCCAACCATAGCAAAGTTACAAGAAGCTGCAATGCAGTCACAAGAATGGGAAGGGTCAGTCAGTCCCAGTAATCCAGCTTGCTACCAGCCAATATTCTAGCAGATGTACTAGCATACACAGAGTGCCCCAGTTTTACTGGGCGTACTAGACAACCCTATTAAATGAGCCAGAAGGAGTGAGAAGATGCCAAGTGCAACAGGGTTTTAGCTTTAAATGTCATACAAGGATGGATGCTAACATTTCCAGAGCTTTCCTTCTAGAGGCTGCAAACTTAACAGTTCAGAATTCAATTTACCAGAAGTCAGCCTCCCTTGAAGCCTTCTGGCACAAGGACTTCATTTCCTGCTGTGTTTGTCTGGTATTTTGTGCAGGCTGGAAGCCACCTGAACCAAACTGCAACACTTGCTGGGTTTTGAGTACAAAAGGGGAAATCAGTTGACCTAAGTAAAAGGAAGAAAGGATGTTCACAAGATTGCGTCTATTCCCTTCACACAAACATGTGAAAAACACAAATATGAAAACAGTAGGGAAACATGGAAAAAAGTGAACCTGGGAACTGAACTGCTGCTTTGGTTATGACAGAAGAAACATGCTTAACTGCCAAGTCTTTTCAAAAAGCTTTTATTACAGTCAAGGGGATTTTTCTTTTCCTATCCATGTGCTTTCAGGTGTTAAATGTATTGTTGTTTTTCAAGATGCTGGGTATGGGAAGAAACAACTCTACAGATTTCTATTGCTTCTGGTTTTTCATGACTAATCTTGCCAACAGCAGGCAAGAAACCCTTCATTTGCAAAACTAAGTTAATTGATGCAAGAGTTTACTTGACAGCTGCTGCTCAGATGCCCAGGAATCCATGAAACATGAAAAAGAAACATGTCCAATTGCATTGTACTATCATAGAAGGTCATATCCTAGAGTACCTATTGGTGCTTGATTTGTCAGAGGCAGATAGGACAGACTCCTGAAATCCCTGCAAAGAAGTGGAAAGCATCGCAGGTTTTCAAACTCTTCACTCACTTTACTTTGATTTGGTGGACTGACAGGCACGTTTCAGACTGTGTGAAACACAGAAGCTTTTGAAGACTGAAGCCCTGTTTCAGTTCTGATCATCAAATGTGGTCTGTGCTTTTTTCCTGCAGGACCTCTCTGGGTATGCCATGAGCCCAGCCAGGAGCAAGTCACCCACTGCAGAAGCTCCACCTTCAGGCACTGCCATGCTCCCTGTGAAGGGCCGGGCTGTATAGTTAGATGCGACTCTGTGTTTTGCTTCATTTTGGGATGTTGCTGCACAGCTTTGTGTGGCACACTGGCCAGTTATGGGAGGTGAAATGCTAACAGATTAAATGTTCTTCCTTTAAAAATGAGCCCAAAGAAAATTATTACTACCAAGACCACCCCAAGGAAGTGGGACAAGATATATATCTTTGTCAAATCAGCACTTTTAATCCATAGACTACTACAGATTCATGCAGTTTCATTAAAACTATTAAGTGCAGCAGTCAGCACTAAGTTGCCTTTTAGACCATACAGAAGAAATAAACATCACACCTTATCTCTGAACAGAGAAAGGACATGCAGATGTAAAAGTACAGGCAATATGTGCTCTACTTCAGAAAGGTACTGCTTGGTTCCTATAGAGGTATACCAAGGACAGAAATAAAAGCACACATATGCAGAATTGAACAGAAAGGAAAAAACCCCAAAGCTTTCACAAAAGTTAACAACAGCTACTTGTTATTTTAATGCTATACATGGAGGAGATCCAATCAGTGATTTCTTATAGTTGGAGATGCTGCAGTGTTTTCGTGCCTAAGGGATGGTGTTCTATTCTTAAATCCACCTCTCTGAGCACTTCGGCATAGAGATTCATAAAGTTACTGCACAGAATTTTTTTGTGCTCCGAGCCACTTCATAGTTGTTCTGCCTGTCTACAAAAAGTGCCAACTGCTAACTTGTCACTATTATAGTGAGATTACAGTAGATTAAGTTTTCAATGACTGCTTAAGCTTGAAAGTCCCATTTCCTTTTGTGCCCCAGCTGCTTACACCAAGACCACAGGAAAGAGAGCACAGAACACAGTTTTTACCCCACAGGTTTAGAAAATAAAATTATTTTCTTGACAGGATTACTGACAGCTTGATATGATGTCTTTGCCCCATATTAGGGCTACCTATACTACCATGGGTCAGCAAGTTTAGTCCTTGGTAAAAGCGTTCAAAGAAAGACCTCTTAAATATTTACTCCTAGCTTCCAGGAAAGGGAGAGGGGTTTGTCTCCGCACATAGGAGCTTTGTAACTCCGAAGAATCTTGCATTTCACGGCACAAGACTATCTTTTCCCTGATGGCAGGCTTTGGCTATCTTTTAATAAAAAAATCTCCCTATCTTCAAGAGAGCTGCTCTTCCTCTAATAGGGCATTTACTGGTTATTTTTTCCCTTTTCAAATAACCCATAATAATAATATTCACGGACACAAAACATCAAACAGCCTCTCCTGCTAGGTCTGAAGCTATAGCATGGCCTGGATTCCTTATGAGTTTGTTATTGTTTCAGCATATGCTCCCTGAGATGGCAAAACAACACTGCTACAGTGTTTGCTGCCATAATGCTTTGAGACATGTAATCAGTTGCCCCTTATCTAGCAACCAGCCACACAGGCAGCAGCAAATAGCAGACTACGGAAGTTTTAAAAAAGCTGCTTGTATGACAAGTGAACTGTAGAACTTTCTCTTTATGTTACTTTTGGCTGTCTGGTCCAAACAAGTGGTACAGCAATGTCCTTCCAGTGTCCTTGAAATGTTCGTGCCAAGAGACAGGAGATACTGGGCTTTGCAAACACCATGTTTGGGTATGTCAGTTCCCTGCGGGCATTTCCACAATTTAGCATCCATCACCAGTTAGCGCCAATCCCTAGTCCCTAGTGCTCATAAAACAGGTAGTCCTCAAGGACCCAATAACTGCAAAAATTAGAGTTAAAAGAGAGATTTCAATGTTCTGTCCCTCCTTTGTCTCTAACCAGATAAGCAATGATGGAAAAGATGCCACTAAGAGAGAGAAGCATGGCTGCTCCTGTGGAGGATTGCCTTAGGCCTGGCTAATGAAAATAAACGTCCGTCTTGTTGAGAAAGCATGGCTCATTCTGGCAAAAGGGACAAAGAGGATGGTATTATTCAGTGCCTGTAACCTTCAACCTGTTGCAATGTCCGTGTTTCTATCTAAAGAGCAATTCAATTCACCTGCTAGCAAGCCAACTGCAGGGAGATTACCTTGTATTTGGAAGTGTCCCAGTTATGAACCAGCCGTGCAGGGATGAGGAAGGTGTCATCGACATGGCAGATGCTGCAGTAATACCACCCACTGTAGCTGCACACCTTGGCTTTTCCATTGGACAAGCCTATGGAGCGCTGACAGCCTAGAGAGGAAAGAGGAGAAAAGTCTGGGTTTGTACACCATGCCAGAGATACACACTCAAGATGCAGTAAGAAAAGCAATTATACCCCCATCTCAGATCTTTTTTAATTTTTATTTATTTACTTAACCAATAAGCCATTTCTCATTCCCTAAAAATAGAGGAATAAATATCAGTATTCTCGGACTACCACTGATCAAGCATACACTAAGTTGGGCATCTATGAAAGAGTTCAGAGAGCAGTCAAACTATACTTAGCACTTCTCAAGAAACCAAGGCAAAAGTCCAGCTTTGAGACACAGGGCATTTAAAAGCCATGGCCATCTGAAAAGTATGACCTGAAGCTTAGACAGAAAACACCAGAAGACTACAGAAGTACTTGTGCTTGCTCCAGACAGCTCCCGTTGTCCCCACTACAGAATGGGCCAGCATTGGTTGCCTGGAGGAGCACAAGCCAGCTCCTCATGACAGCCAGAAGGGATGGTGACTTGGCAGGTAGGATTCAGTTACAGAATTAGAACAGCCAAGGCGAACCACAGTCAGACCATGAATAATAACCATGAGCAGCAGTCACACTGAGAATGAGTAGTCCTTGACTAGCAGTAGTGACACAGCTCAGTTTCCTGCAAGTGTTTTTTTTTTTCCTTACGATTGGCTTACCCTGTGTCTGACAAGGTCTGAGGTCTGTCTGACACTTTTTTCACAGCTGGATCCCATGTCTCTTCCCATGCCCTCCTGCATGGAGTCCCTGGCGTAAAGCAATGTATTCAAAAGTTGCTGCTTTAGTTGGAAAGAAAAGGCAGAGCTCTCCTTCACCTGACCACCTGTTTTCACAAAATACATAGAAACTCTGACACTCAAAAGTGTCAGAGAAAGACAGAAGTGTCTTTCTCTCAACTGTGACTGAAATGAGCCAACAGGTTCAAATACTGTTAGAGTGGAGGGTTGAAGACAAACAGCATAGTCACGTTAAACAACCTGCTCAGGAAGCGAGGATAGAAATGTTTGAATAAGATACAATGAGAAGTCTATGGTTGTTATTAGCACCTCTTTGACACAACACACATGAGGGTATTTCTGCTTTTCCTTCAAATGCAAGTGTCCCCATTCGACATTTACAGCTACAAAGGCAATTAGCACCAGAGCCCCACGCGGGCACATGCTGTATGCTCAGATGGTCTCTGCTGGAGCTGCTTAGTAACACTGATTAACAGAATCCCTGTACATCTCTTTCATGGCAAAAGTTCTGGTTAAACATTTTTTCAGGCAGATGTCAACTGACGGACTGCTTTTGTCACCATAACTGGTTCTGTTCAGTGTAATAATGTAACTTCTCCCTTTGAAGGCATCTTTTTTCCCCAGTAGAAGTTATCCTGATTTGAGGAAAGATTGCGGCTCAACTGCTCTAGGCATAAATCAAACTGTTCCTTCTCCCCATTAGCTGATGCTACCACGTCCCCTCTGCTCCAATCAAAAAAATCAGAATAACCTGACCAATTCAAGTAATTCGCTTCCTCCTCTTCCACACTCCAGAGCCGATTGCCCATTGATTCTCTGTGATACACACAATCAATCGAATCATTGTTGGACATGCCTTGTTCTCCATCTCTCTCTCCCTCTTCCTTTTTTTTTTAAGTAAGGTTATGCAGTTTCTTGAAAAAGGCAAATATATAAACAGGGCAGTTGATAAGAGAGATACTTATGTTAATGTTTCCTCCTTTACCATTCACAAGATCAGAGCATGAGTATAAATATATATCTTAGATTATATAACTAAACACACACAATGCAAAAATGTGATCTCATCTAATAATCAAATAGAAAACAAAAATTACGACTGTAAACTTATCATTGTAGAAATAATTGTTGTATGGTAAATAGTAACAGAACTTTTTGCAAAGCAGTACATTTAGGACAGGAAGAATGCAAGTACGCCTTTTATAAGTGTAAAGTCAATTCAGGTAAAAGATAATCTAGCACTGTGCCTTGGAATCAGACCTTCCTATTTCCTTCAGTGCAAAATGTGCATTTTCCCATCTTTTCTTTCCCTTTTTTTAAAAAAAATCCGTTTCCTGACTAATCAGTTAAAAGCCCTGCTCCACTGTGCTGTTATGGATGAAGTCAGCAGGTACACCTGCTAGTAAGCTACAGCACTCTGATGTGCATATAGAACTATTCTTTTCATTTTTAAAATGATTCCTACATAAAGGTGAAGATTTTGAACAGCTGATGGGATAGGAAATACCAGTCCTGTTTGTCTGACATGACGTTCATTTGACTAGTAGCCCCAGAAGACACTTGCAGAAGGTACTTACACTGTTGCTATGGTGCCCATGTTTTTAAAGACACAAGAGAAGTATATCTTGCCCCTCGGTAAAGGAAACAGAAGTATGACCACTCCTCTCCTCACGGAGCAAGATGAAGGAATCTCCAAAAGATAGCACTCGCCTTTCTCAAGCTAAATGGTAACAAGCACTCAGAGAGGATGTTTGAGTTAGCAATACGTCAGTACAGCATGATCATCTGTGCCAGCCTTGCTAAAAGAAGTGATTTTTCTCCTCACTAGAAAAGCACTGAAGCATCCATCTTTATACCTCAGCTGGCTCCAACTTTAGCTTTCATTGCATACAGATATCAACCTCACATTGGATGAAAAGAGACTGCTAAATGACGTAGTATTTTCTAGGTCAACATGTTTGGACCAGCTGATGAAGTGCTAGTGGGAAAGCTGTGCCTGAATGAGACTGAAGTCTCCTAACTCAATGCCACCGAAACCTTTATAAAGATTTCTCACTAGTCAACAGTTGCTCGTCTGGGGAAAGAGGCTGGGAATGGGACAGGACGCACTGTTTTCACCCAACTGCCCCTGCGCACTCCCGGCCACTCCACAGGCTGGTAGTTTGCCCTAACTGCCCTAACTCCTATCTGTTAGACTGAAGGCAAGAATAAGCTAAACTCCAATGTGAACTGCCATCCTCCTAAACTAAAACATTTGCAGTTGAGAAGTCACCATCTTAAGGCCTGATTTCTTGCAGTCTCCGAGAACCAGAAACTCATTCCAGTCCACGGAAAGAGTTTCCTCAGGAGAGGAATGACAAGGCACAGAAGTGCTAGGGGGAGGCTTCCTTCCTCATCCCTCTGTCCAGCCCATAAGAACTCAAGGTGTCCAGGGTGAGGAGGGTCTCAGCAAGCAATTTTCGATGCCCTTTCCTTCAGTAAGCGTGGGTTTATAAAGAGGAGAAAGTGGAAGAAGTTCCTACCCAAGAGGCATGCATTGCTTTCTCCCTTATTCCAGCCCTTTTCTGAGGCCATGTTTTTTACCTTGTTGCTCAGAAACACATTTTTACACAGAGATTTTCTCATTCCTCTTCATATCCTCAAGTAAATCATATTCTGCAAAGCTACATAACAGTTGTAAGGCTGGGGGATTTTAGGTGAGAAAGTGGCACTGGCACCTACCTTACATTTTTCCTTACCTTACAAGCTTTGCTGTTTGAAAATCACCATCTTTTCCATTCCTATCTGTTGTGATTCATAATGATGGCTATTTCTACAATCCTTTCAAATCAAGTTATCAAAGCACTGATTTTCTTTGATGTTATGCAGTTCAAAGTGATGTAGTGTGACAAACATATTTCTGTGGCATAGACCACTTACACTACTTTGGTTTTTTTAAGATGGAAAAAAAATAAAGCAAGAATGAGAGAGAAAGAAGGGGACGAAGGAGTAGCTTGTGACTTAATGCCCTTGGAAATCCTGCACCGGGACATGCAGGTACGTAAACTTGCCATCACATTTGCCAGAAGCAAAGCCAGTACTCTCCAGCATCCCCATCAGCAAGACAGTCAGATGTAGCTGACCAACTCAAGAGATCGATAACACAACAAATAGTTTAGGGTGGGGGAAGGGACCATTTCATGTTTGCAGAGAAAACACTTACTTGCCTACGGCTAGAGAAAGCACCTTCCACAGGACGCAGGAAAAAGCAGCACAACTTTTACTAAGACTCTGTCACCTATTACTAATGTTCACACAGAGTATTACCCATATAACATCTGTACAAAGGTCTGGCAAACCCTGAGCCTAGAGCAAGAAGAATAGTGTGATATTTACTATTACCCCAAATCATCCCTACCAAAAGGATGTTACAGAGCAAGCTAGAGAGGGAAGAAGTGTAGCTGTAGGTATACTGTTAGCAAAGTGAGGGAAGGAGTAATCTCAAACCTTTCACCACAGAAAATAGAACAAAACAGCCTTGGAATCAAGCAAAGAAAATAGGGGTTAGAAAAAAAAAAAGCAGCAAGAAAGTGCTGCTGGGCACAGATGAACCTCTCCCAACAACATGTCTGTGAGCAGAGCAAGAGTATCAACATCAAGAGGCTCATTTCCATGTGCTAAGACTTCAGGAGGAAAGAACTACAGGAAGATGAGGTTGAAAAGTTACAAGAAGTCTCTCTCCTTGACTTAAGGTGGTGGTGAGGATAGTATGGAGGAGGAATCCAAGCCACCTGAGTACAATTCCTCTTCTGCAAAGTGTGGAAAACACCATTTCTGCCACTTTCAGGGTGCACACTCATACAGTCAAGGAAGACACACACAACTATTCTTTTTATCCAGATACTTTAATCTTTTAGCAAGAAAAGTTTGGAGTAGCTCCATAGTGAAATAGAGAAACTGGAAGACAAACTAGAATTAAGTACACAACTGTTTTCCTTATTCAAGAAAGTTCCTTGCTCAGTATCAGGAAAAAGCATCTCCCTCATGATTGTGTACCATAATTAAATCTGTGACAGATTAGCTTAGAAGCTAATTCATTTAGAAACAACACACAACATGAAGAAAATGACCCCCAGACTTCAAAACGCTTTCAGCTTGATGAAGCCATAAAGCAGACTAAGCAGAAGGAGCACAGCACTGAATTTTCAGTGTTAGATCAGACATACAACACTGCTCTAGCTGCTCAGCGCAAACAGAAAGAGAAGGTGAGAATTACTTCAGCTGCCGGCCTTGTGTTTCTGTGCATCTATTCTAATTGGCTCCACCATGGAAAAAAACCTCAAACTCATGAGGAAAACACGCTAACAGTACAGCTCAGTTCTTCCTCGTACCCATGCAGGTTTGAATTTGCATTACGCTTTGTCCTTTTCCCAGCATTACTTTTTGTCCAAAGCAATTCTCTTTCTAAAGAAATAATCAAAACCTCATAAACTTCCAAGCAAAGTCTGACACTTTACTCACCGTGCCTACTTTTTTGTGAGCTTCTTATGGACTTTAGAAAAAAAAAAAAAACCACACACCAAAACCTTAAAGAGATTAAAGGCAGAAAATTTTCCCTGTTGAAGCCATGTGGGTTTGAGCCTACCCTGTTATAATAGGGAACTGTTCACTTGCCCTCAACTCCCAGACTCATTTTTTCACAATAGACTCTAAAGGATGGAATAACTGTCTGAGTCATTGGAAACCTTGACTGTTAGCTGGAGCTCAGGACTAAGCCCTAAATTAACAGCCTTCCCATATTCATTAGTAACATTTGAAGACAACACATAGCCCTGTATTTTCTTTCTCACATAATCAAGCTCAGCTAACTTAGCCTACCCAGTCTAGGCTTGCTGGCTACAGGCTCTAGCCTGGGCTAGTGAGACAGGCCACTCCAGAGTGACTCATGCCATCCTACTAGTCTCCAGGGCACACTGCCGCAGAGCATCCCTCTAGGGCAGATGAGATGAATCATCCCCTAGGCACCCAGGCTTTCTTCCAGTCAGTGAAGACTGGATTAGCATAGACATCCAATATTTGGACTGCTGGGGCAGATGAAGTAAACAATATCCTTTACATCAGTCATGCTGAACACACAGAGCTCTGACAAGCAAGAAAAAAAAAAAAACACTGGTGAAAACAAGCCAGGTGATAGCACATATACATGCACATGCAACATTCTGCATGTTTATATTATACTTATCCTTCGTAGAAGACAGCATACAAGCATGCTGCAGGTTATACAGCTAAATTCTGTCTTCCCAATAAAACTAATAGTAGTTAAGCCTGGGAATATAACAACAAAAAACCATAAATGCCAAAGTGTAAGCTTCGCATATACAAGTCAAGAACAACATTTCATCAATAAATCAGGACGAAAAAATACTAGCTGTGTGTCAAATGGCTCCAACAAAATGATACTTTTGGAAACCAGCTTTTTATTTGCTTGGGTTTCCCCATTTGAATTTCACCAGAATATGGGTCCTTTTACCATTAGTGTCAAATGCTGAGAAGGGCTGAGTTGCCATTCTTTCCAGAATGAGGGAATTACAAACAGGTATGAAGACACACTTCATGCACAGTTAAAGTTTGTGAGCCCTTTAATACGTGGCTAGTTTATATTCTCCCACTGCATCCTTTCCACTCCTTTCTCCCCATTCCCAAGACAACAACGCTGAGGAAGAATACCATACACATCAAGCTAACTTGCTATTCTTTCCCCCATGCCTCTATAAGATTATCTCTGCAATATCTGGTGCTTTGCTGAGACTCTGAAGCACTGCCTGACTGAAGGGAATAGGAGCTTCCAAGGAATAAGTTATTGGCAGGATTCAGTAGTTCACCAGCTCTTTAGTCAGGGACAGGAACTGGACACACCCTCTGGGCCAGCTCGAAGTCTGCCAGCTAGGAGTAAGTAGATAATTCGAGCATAATTAATAATGGTATTCCCATTTCTGCAGCTGATTACACTCATGCTTGGTTTTATATACTGAGAAGGTAGACAAGAGAACAGAGCAGGCCAGCCATTTGTGCAATCAGAGCAAACACTGGTGCCAACGTCCTCAGCTGTAGGCAGGTCATTTAGCAAAAAGAGTCTACTTAACTCAGTTTTCATTCCTGCTCCACAGTTACTTTGAAGACCACTTACCCCTGCCCCGCCCACTCATTTACTTACACTGAAAGATACCTGGTTTGCTAAGTTTATTTCATACAGCAGCTATTAACATACATAGAAATAATCAGCTCTTTCTATTTGAATACACAGCTCATTTGTACCTCCTTTTAACATGAGAAACAACTGTGCAGTAAGTGTGGTTATGTATTTTTTGCCAATGCTATTTGGCTGAATTTCTTCTTGGTTGCACATCACCGCCTCGGGCTTATGCACTGCTCAGATTTACTCAGCACAGGTATGTAGCAGAGTCAACTGACATTGCAGCAGCCCAGACTCAAAACCTGAAACCTTCCCGCCACTTGGCCTGTGGTTTGTTCCATAACTTCCTTTACGTTCCCCCTGATTTATCCACACGTAGTAGTTTTGCCAATAATACACTGCTTTGCTATGCGACAGAAGGGGAGGAGCCCTGCCAACACGCACACAAATGCCCTAATCTTTCAGTAGTGAACCCAAAGCAGTCAGAAGTTATTTTTTGTATTTTTTATTTTTTTCCTCAAGGCTGCACCCCTGCATGGATGCTCTAATGCTGAGCAAACACACAGTATACATTGCAGGGTTTTTTCCAGAGCAGCATTAAGAGGGGCTCCTATGATGCCAGCTGTTGTGAAACCCCTAAGATTCTCACATCTTTGCTACCTCTTCCCTGCCAAATTTTGTTAAAACAGTCATATAGATTCAAATCGTAAGGGGCAGGGGTAAAACTGTGAGCAAACAGCATTATAACATAAGCTTTGTTTTCTTAGGAAGTAGCTTTTTTCCTTCTAACAAAGGTGAGACTTTGACATTTAGACTCACTGTTTTTGGCATTCTCTTCTTTAAACTTTGTGCCAGAAGATTCATCAAGGTGGGCTTCACACAATAAATGGACCAAAAAAATCCCCAAGCAACCAAGAGTTCTTTGGGGCCAGTGGAATTAATACCTAGCACCCACAAGCCAGGAAGTAAAAAGACATAGCCAAGGACAAACAGAGCCTACACTGAGAGTAGAGACATGCTCACACACAGCAGAACTGAGCTCATAACAGTAAAAGAAATGAACACAGGTATTTTATTTGTGATGAAAAAACAAAGAAAAAAAAAAAAGAGCATACTGAAAACCTGTGGGGTTGTTCACAGAGGCAGATTAGAGCAAAGAGGTCTCCTATCCCCATACAGGCAGCACAGACAACCACCCTTTAAAGCTACCAGGAGGAATATGTAGATTAATCAGCCCAGACACTTGTATCAGCTGTTCCACTGGCAGGGCTCAGGCAAAGAAGTCAGTAACACCAGCTGAGGATCGCAAAGTGCACATCAGGGTGCAGGACAGGCACTGAACTGGCCAAGTACCCATCTAAACTGTCCACCTGGGCAGCAACAGGCTAACTCCAAACCAAACCCTATGAAGGGGGAAATCTCACTCTGAAAAGGTGCCAGCCAAATCCCAAGGAAGGTGAAGGACCTAACTTCTAGCACCTTAAGCAAAGCTAATAGTTTTCACTCCCATATCCCCTAGTCAAGCCATCTTAAAACTGCAGACCTCCCTCACCTTACTGCTGAAGATTAAATGGCTTCTGTGATCATAATTGACCACTGATAACATGTTTAATCAACTCAAGCAAGAAAAAGTATCTTATCTTTCCCCAAATAAGATCTGTCACATGACAAAGCACCACAGACCAGCATTATCATGTTTTGAAACATGTAGGTCCGCTGCAAATTAAGCCTCCTTGCTACACGAGTTCAAGTCACCCTTGTCTGGCAACCTCCCCTCCACTCCTCCCAACAAGTCAGTGGCCTTGTTTAGACACGGTGTATTTTCCAAATACTAATTTAGATATGGCAATGCTTTTCCTGCTCAGCTGCTTTTGGCTAGCAAAGAATAAGAGTTTGGAGATACCACTGTTAGCCACGGAAGTTTTACTTTTGAATCAATAGAAACAGGGCCTGAAAGTCACAGAGAAAACTGGAAGACTGTGGTCTTAAGCGAAGACACTTAAACAATAAAATCTTTACAGTGCAAAATACATTCTCAGGGGATTTTACAGAGTCTCAAATACAGGGAAGGCAAAAAGCTGCTGAAGTCTTGGAACAAAGAGATCAATTGAAATGAAACCAAGCACAAAATATATACAGCACTTAGAAAGCACAATCCTAAAAGTCCCAGACAGGTGAGAACACTTGTTATTGGGGACTAAAAATGTGACAAGAGCACAGACAACCTTCCAAAGGACCTTCTGGTATTTTGTTATTGTGCTCTATTTGCTAAGATTTGGCTCCAAGGATTTTTATTTCAGTGACATGCTGCATATAGGTGCTGGGTGTGAAGACAGTTCACAAAGTATTTGCTAAATTCAAGGAAGGAGCACCCATGCTTTTCAACTATCTGGATTTCAGAAGTTTAAACTATACAGCTTTTTGAGAAGTTGCATAAAGTCAAGAGCATATCTGGCTAATTATTCACACACACCCCCCCCCCCTTTTTTTTTTAATCACACTTGCTGGCTTGCAAGCTATTAGGAAAATAACTTCCTTTTCATCGAATTTTACTTTTACTGCAGTAGGGGCTGGTTTCAGACCAGTGGGGTGAACTACAGCAGAGGCTGCACGAGCCGGGCATGTTGTACTACTGGACTGTCCCCCATCTACACACATGATCACAGCACTACAGGCAGAATGACTCCTTAAAAGCCAATAGTTTTCCACTTGCTGCTCGATTTGACAGGTCTGCAAGCTCAGGGAATAACCCATTTACCAACCTTGGCTTCTCTGCACCTCAAGTTCAGCTCAGCTAGTCAAGTCAGTGGAACCCTAATTGCAGTATTTATCCTTCTGGCAACTGAGAAGACACGGAGAAAGCAAGGAGGAGAATCCACCCCAGAAAAAGAGCAAGGAAAGCCACACAGACAAATGAAAGGGTGTAGAGCACATTTTGCAGAAGGCAGAAGCTCCCACATTCATTAGGACTTGCTGTCGAAGCAACAAGAGCTCCTGGCAAACACAACTGACTTCTCTGAAAAAATGTTTGTTTTAATAAAGGATAGGGAGAGAAAAAATAAAAGGTGAAGAGAGAAGACACCAAAAGAACAGGAGCTATGCAAAAATAGGAGGCAATGGCAGAGGCCATCTGTCTTCTCCATCTATGGAAACGTGAAAGCACATGCAAAGGGTATAGCAGTAGTCCAGGGCAGCTAAGGACACATGCTCCTTACAGACCCCCAGGAGAAACAGCTGCCTTTCCCAAGGCAGGAGCCCACAGACAGCCCAACAGGGAGACAGGACAGCCACTGGAGTACTCACAACCAGCTGCCACTGTATGCAAGATGGTGCACTCGCTCAACACATGTTTAGATGGAAGTCACCTCATCCCAAATTTTTAACACGAACAGTTTGGGGATTTCTCTTGAATCCAGCTGAAATAAAGTCATAAAAAATAACACCACCACACCTGCCCCTCCACCACCCCAACAGATCATCCTAACATGATGCATGTGTCTCATTTCCTACATACTAAAGAACAACTCATAAAACCTGGTATTTACCAGCTTGGACTTGCAAACAACTTTCACTTCACATCCATTTGAAGACAAGGGGCAGGTCTCTCCAAAATCTCACCTAAGCAAATCAATGCTCAGAAATGCCACTCTTGCTCAGAGCTCCAAACACTTCCCACAGGAACGTTGCTGTACCCCAGCAACAGGACAAGATCAAGTCTGCAGTTACACGAACATGCCAAAGACAGAGGAGGCTGCCATTCCAGTGCCAGCAGTTTCTAGTTAACCTCACATGGCAAAATGCATCGCTGTTCCAAGCCAGATATATAACTAATGGCAGCAAAGGTAAAAGTGTTTATTAAAAACATGCCTCTTCACTGTTACTCAGCAGCCTATTTGTTCCCTTCTGGAAATTGTAAGAAATAATGCTCTGCCCTCCACAGTAGGACAAAGAGTCAGAAATGTGGGGAAAAGCTTTTGTATCTGCTGATCAAGCAAATGAAAACTTTTTTCAAGCTGCCCTTCTGACTCCAGTGTATCAACAGTTTGTACCCCACTGCCCCAGGACTACATCTGACACTGGCTTATATCACGAGTTGAAAAGTGCTAGTCAGACTCCAAGGTAAACTTGTCAACAGTGAGGCACAGGCATTGGCATTCTTCCCTACCTGCTTGTGAGTGTCAGCTGTTTGTCTGGGAGCAGTCCCTTGAATAGCTTTTACTGAGGGAGGAAAGCAAAGGGGGGTGCGAACGGCATTTCAAACAGGAAAAAAAAACGGGGAGGGGAACCTCACAAAGACTGCAAAGGGAAAATGGGAAAAAAAGCCCTGTCCCCCTCAGGTCCTCCCAACAACCTTCTTTATCAGAGGTTCATTGTCAATCAATTAACCAAGGCAGCAGGGGTCTGTAGGAAGGGGGGTAGCTGGAGAGACAATGGTCTGCCCTGTTGTATTACTATTTAATCGCTTTTCCTAAATAAATAAAGCAGCCCTGAGGTGCTGTCATGTCAAGGGAATTTATAACAAAAAAACCCCTTCATTTTTCATTGGTCATTACTTTTCCTTCCCTCCCACCCCTGCAGGACTAGAGAGGGTTATTACTGTAGCCTTAAGTTCCATCTTTGTGTTGCTTGCCTTTGATTCCCACTCGGACCTTGCCACTTTCTGGCACTAATTTGTCAGGCCGAACAAAGGAGGGATTTGTACCTCCTGTAAGGTCTCAATTAGGAAAGGCTTCTGCTGTATTATGTGCCATTGGGACAGGACACAAAGACGGTAATTACAGGAATTTGCACTAAATGGCTGAAGAATTCACAGCAAAACTTTTCTTCCTCCCCCCTCTTCATCCTTTTCCAAGCCTACCCCTCCCACCAGCCCTGGGGAAACCCGCTCTCAATGCCTGCAAGCTGTAATTACCCACAGCAGGCCCCCAGGTTAAACAGCAGCCCATGCCGGGGAACGGCGCAAACTGCCCGCAGGGAGCATGGCACAAGGAGGGGGTCTCAGCTTGCTGGTGTGCCTCCAGAGCCTCCTCAGCACACACTCTTCTAAGCAGACAAGTTTCCACAGTTTCTACCAGTTATAATTGCAATTAATTCACTTTGCGCTGTGGTAACAGCTACAAGTTCCAGCTGACTCTCACAGACCAGCTCTAAGGGGCAGGCAGCAAAAGGTCCACTCCGACACCTAAGTGCTGGGCATCCGCATCCTCAGGTACAGGGAATCCAGTGGCTGGCTTCTCACCGGCTCTCCACAACTCACACGTCTCTGCAAGACAGCGCTTGGCCAGTTTTGCAGACTAAAAGGAAACCACAGGAGCACTGGAAATGCCTCATTTGTATCAGGAAAAGACTCCATGCAACCCTGACATGGTCAGAGCACCTTATTTTTACGGAGAACACATGAGTGCAGATGAGTTCTCCCACGATTGGGAGAGGAAGTCCACCCTTTCCCACAGAAAAGTCTGCCCCCATACTACATAATGCAAGACTAAAACCTATTTCACATTGGAGACACACATTCTGTTGCCATCCCAGGGCCTGATCCTAGTTTTGAGGAGGACACTGGAAATGCTCTCTTGAAACTCTCCTGGACCTCAGTCAGAGGATGAAGCAAAATTACAAAATTTTCCTCTACTGAGCTTGGAATTAAAAGAAATGAGGAGAAAGAAATAGTTTTAGTCCGAGTGGGAATCAAAGGCAAGCAACACAAAGATGGAACTTAAGGCTACAGTAATAAACCTCTCTAGTCTGCTGTATTCTTGAGTTTCACGTGGCTGTCTGCTGGGTAACATACTGGGCTCACCCAGCTTGGAGACCCATTCCCAGAGTCTCCCTGCAGTTTTCACTCTCAAAACTACCCTTAAAGGTAAGACATGAGCATTGTCCAATACTGTGTAGGTAATCAGATTTATTATAGGACCCAGGCACCTTCTAATTACTCCCAGAAAAAAAAAATTGACATGAAATGACACAACGAGTTGATGGCCAAGAACTGAACTTAATTCGGCAGAAGCCCAAATACTGTGATTAAATCATTAACTGTAGCGAAGCCAACTTTCACGATGCTCTGGCTACCAGGTGGGTGCCTTGTGCCATGCACTGCGGAGAGGTGAGCAGGAACACCTCCTGCGGGTGACTACCAGAGAGGGACAAACCCAGCTGCACCCACAGCCAGTTCTGAGGGCAACCCAGTTCTTCTGGGGCTCAAAGATGATTCAAGCCAGCCAACAGGTCCTGGGCCCATGCAGACACCCATCCCCAGAGCCACATGTGGTTCCAGAGCAACAGAAGACCTCCACAGCAGATCCCCAGCCCAAAGCAGAGTGGGGAGGAGGCAGGACACTCACAGCTCCCATAACAAAAGAGAAAAACCCTTCAGAAAAGCTGTTTCTGATACAGCTGATGATTACTAAGTGAGGGTAACTAAAGCCAGCCAGAGGCACAAGGTGCCCAAATTTGCTCCACAAAGGCGTCCTTGCTAAAGTAAAAGGACAATGAACTGCATTCACACGAGTCCTCCCTATTTTCATTTAATTTCCAAACTGGATAAAATCATGACCTTGCCTAGGACTATAGTCAGCAGTCAAATGACCTGAAATTTACAACTTGATGCCGAGGCTTAAGGTCACAGTTTCATCTCTGCCTCAAATGAAGAGCCAAGGAGATGAGCTCATGCCTGAACCTCAGTGCTACAAGACACATCGCCAAACGGCAGTGCTTCAGGGAAGCATATACGATTTGAGGAGTTCTCCCTAGAAGGCCCAGAGCTGAAACTTCAGTTCCAAAAATGACTTGGAGGAGACACAGTAATAAAAGGAAACAAAAGTGCTTGAAGTTGGAAAGTTTTATCATATTCAGAATTCAATTCCCTTTGATCCTGGATCACCTTTCCAGTATCGCCAATGAAGAAAACAGCTCAGCCACTCTGTAAGGTAGCCCTGGCCTCTGTAGTGCTGTATGTGCAGGATCTAACATTTCTGCACTACTCATCAAATGCAGGTGAATCCCTGATTATCCCATAGGCTTTTCTCTGCATTTGACAGAGAGCAAAAAAAAGGCTAATACATACAGCAAAGTGTCTATGGCCACAGTGAAAGGCAGGGAACAGCTGTGTGTCGCTAAAATGCACACATGCTCTTTCAACCAATTTTCTTTTCCTGCAGAAGAGGAGTGGGTGCAGATGCCGCAGCCTGGTCGCTTACCTGCACACTTGAAGCTCTGCACTGTGAGCCCTCTCTCCAGAGACAGCGTGGTCAGGATGCTCAGGAAGCTGGTGGTCACAGACTGGCGCTTGCTCTTTCTAAGATCATTTCCAAATGATCTGTCTCCAGGTTTGCTCCTAAGCGTGACCTGTGGGTTCTGAGTTAAACTTCTAGTAGCATTGGCTGCTGCTCTCAGTGCCTCCATCCACTCCCGGGCCCTCTGACGGGTCTCTGCACGCAGGCGGAGGACATCTTGTGGAAAAATGACCTGAAAGCAAGAGTCACAGCCATCCCGAGGATCTGTCTGGACCGACAGGCACACATCGACATTGTAGCTCAGCAGAGGATCTTCATCGAGCCTACCCGGTTGGAATGCCATGAGATAAGACCTGTTCAAGACAAATGTAAATGCCTTCCAGTTATTCTGCACAGTTAACCTATAAAGAGTCCCTGATTTGAGAACATTTTGGTACTCTTCAGTGTTTTCAGTCAAATTCATGGATAGGAAGAGCTTCATAGGCTTCTCTAACAATCCATTGGTTTGAGAAAGGTCACTGTTATTTTCAGGTTTTGGCACATTCTCCAGTTTCTCCTGCTGTCTCATGAAAGCAGGCACAGAAGCACGCACAACTTCCCAGAGTTTCTGTCCCCAGTCCAAAGCCTCCCAGGAGGACTCCGCCTTCAGCTGTAGCTGTGAGTTGTCTGACAGGACAGCGTCCACCACCTTGGTTTCAATGCAACCAGTAACAGTGACCCTTTGAAAATGCATGAGTGGATACACGGTGGGAAGAGTCTGGTTGCCACTGCTGTCCAAGCAGTAGAGGTACAGTTTGTACGGGGATAGCTCAGCATAACAGGTTTGCCAGAAGCTGTCACTGTCTCTTCTAATTTCTAAGTATCCCTTCTTCAGAATATTTGGGAACATTGGCTTGTGTTCTGGAGGAAACAAAATGAGAATGTTAAAACACTTTACAGAAAGGGGACAGGGAAACAGAGGGACAGATAAACAGAGAAACAAAGCAATTTTCCTGAGGTTATCCAGAAGAGCAGTGACAGAGCAACACCACACTGCAAGTCTCCCAGAACCTAGCCCATCTGAGTACACTATTATGAAGTAATCTATTACCAACTAAAATGGATTTCAACAGTGAGAAACACATGCAAATTAAAACACCACCTTCCCCTCTCGCCCCCCCTCTTTCCCAGGCTCAACTTCATGCTTTCACATACAACCTCCCAACCTCCCCCCCGTCCCAAGGAGCACAGGTGGAAAGGAATGAAGGTGGTCACAGTCACTTCCTCTCACATTTTACCCCTCCTCCAGCACAGGTCCTCCCCATGGGCTGCAGTCCTTCAGGAGAAACCTGCTCTTGCACGAGCCCTCCATGGCCACAGTTCCTTCAGGAAATCTCCACCTTCTCCAGCATGGGGTCACACATGGGACTGCAGGGAGATACCTGCTCCACCATGGTCTGCCCAGGGGCTGCAGGGGAATCCCTGTCCTGGCACCTGCAGCACTTTCCCCTCCTCCAACCCTGGGCTGCTCCTCGCACCACCCTGCAGTGCTTTGCCCTTTCTGAAACACACACTACCAGAGAGGCCCCACCCATGGCTGACGGGCACAGCTGTGGCTCACAGTGGGGCTGCTGGAACAAGCCAGAACTGCCTCACCACTAGCACCCGGGTACTGCACCTGGGCTTACCTAGGGCACAGGCAATGGAGAACTGTGCCCAAAGACAGCACTTCCTTACCACATTTTGGCACAATCTGGGTCCAGAACATTTTGCACAGCTCCGTTTACTAGAGAGGAGCTTTACTGATTTCTGAGAATCAGGCTCAGGATGAGCAGATGTGACCAAAAATGAAAAGAGGCTGCCCAGACTCAAACACATAGATCTTGGCACCTCAGCAGTTCGGGCACATCGGAGCAGACCCTTTCACAGACCTCGACCCAAGGCGAAGTCAAGAGGAATTTTCTTCATCCTCAGAAAACCAGCCATATACGAGTCACTCCAGGCACCCAAGTGATACAAATTGAAAAGGAATTACCTAAAGCATTTCTGAGTTTTAAAAAAGGTTTTCATGCAAAATTTTTTCCAGTCTGATTTGTACCACTTCAGCTACCATTAACACATGCAAATGTCATCATGGGCTGGACATGTGGCTCCATGCAATTTTTATTGGTCCCTGTATAAATTCAGTGGCATTCACTGTTATGCTCTAACACTGACTTTAACACTTGGCACCCCAAAACCCCATCCCAGAGGAAGAAATTCTTACTTCCATTTGACTTCTAGTTCACCCTTTCAGCAAGGGTACCTGTCGTGGGTCTTGACTTACAAACAGTGGCAGAATTAACAAGACACAAGTGAAGAGGTTTCTGCCTCCGGGTGTCTATCTCCCTTGGAGATGGCTACTCCCAGCGCAAAAGCAAGGCAGCCACCTGGGAGCAGCTCCTCATCCATTGCCTGGCACAATTAGGTCAAAACAAATTCAGCATCAATTGACCTGAACCACAGCAATACAGGAGCTGTTTCACTAGTGGTTTCTGCCCTCGGGCTGACAACCTTTGAAAGAGGGATAGGGCAGACAACTGAAGGCGCAAAACATTTTCAGCATCTTAGCATAACCAGTTACCGCTCACATTAACAGGACACACTCTAACATCACCTCCTCCTACGATGTCTTCAATGCAGAGCTAAGTGAACAGAAGCATCTGGACTTGAGGAAGCTTGAAAACAAAGAGCTAAAGATAAGCATGTATAGAAGTTACTGCATCCCCATCTGTACTGGGCTCCTTGGCTAATACGGCCAGGATTACTGGCCAAGCTGCTCTCACCACCAGTGATTAATGGGTGAATCTGTCTATCCTCCCAGGGGCGCAAGGAGAGTCAAGGACAATGAGTATTTGTGGGCCTTAGTTATGGTCCAAGGGGCTTCTGAGAAAGCTGGTGAGAAAGCAAAACTTGGACTGTAACCTACAGTCTAAGGAGATACTCTCTTCCTTGGCTGGAAGTATTGCTATAGTTGGTTGTGAGATGTTCATGTATGGAGGAGGAGGATTCAGGACAGAAACAGCATAAAAGCTTTGGCTGGCTCTTCAGTGAAGACCACCTTTAAGGATTTATAAGGATTTATAAGGATTAAGTAGACAAGTTTCAGTTAATGAACATACATGAGAATTAATTGCTTGATATACTTAATGTGAGTATGCAAACTTCATGGGGGGTTAAAAAATGGGGGGAGGATGCTACCTCCCATCCACGCTAAAAAAAAGGATGCACTTAGGTTCTGCCTTGCCAGCTCAGCCTCAGCTTCCCCCCGTCACCCAGATACTCAGAATGAAGCCTCCATTTAACACTATGTTCAAAGTACTCTATGCTTTACGTAGAAAGATTTCCTGCATATATGACTAAAATCATAACAGCAATTAAAAAATTGCTATTTGGGCTCTAGGTCTGAAAAGGGGGAAAAGAAATGAATATTACTACACCTTGCACACAAATAAGCTACTCGAAGAGTATTTCAGCTAAATATGAATACTGAAAGCCTAATCTAAAACTCAAAACGGTAGAGAAAAAGCACACTTTCATAGCCCAAATGGATAGCTACACGCATGCGCAAACACACACACATTAAAAGAGAACGAATTTTGTTTACCGAACATCTCTGGCCCTGACATTCATTAGTATTTCTGCACTAACTCAAAAGCCATTAATTTCTCTGAAACCCACACTAATCCCTTTGTAGTGCAGATAATGGGCAGCCATTCTGGAGTCATCTTCCCTTTCTATTAATCCAATCAGGGAGGCAGCGCTTCTGCAGATCCAACTGCAATCTCTCTCGCTTCCATCAAGTACAGATGACAGTTCAAGCTTCTCCATAATAAGACAACTCGTAACCTTCCCCCAGCCACCCCTCCTTCATCTGCACACAGATTTGCTTGTCTTTTGTTGAGTTAGAGAAAGGCTATCTCTCCCTGTCTTTCACAGAGGCACCCTCCTCTCCCTCCTTCACCCCACTCCTTCCCTTCAAGTTCCCATGAATTGGATCCAATGGCTCTTGTTCTAACTGGGACAGAACCAGCAGGCAATTTGATTAAAATTCAAATGCCTCATATTGTTTAGGTCAGGGCAATAGATGCTGGTGGAAACACGCTGAATCCGTATGCTACACATGCACACACACCTTACCTCCCCCTCTGCTCCTTTACCTCCCTGACATGCAGTGTGCCAGATAATACCTTTCCACTCATAGAGCAAAGGCTACCGTCTCTCTACCCACCTTCCAAATAGAAACTGCATCTCTTTTCCTCCCTATAGAGACAGGGAGAGTAAACCATAGAAGAGTGAAAAAGCAGAAATAAGCACGCCTGAGCCATTTAGACTTGTAATTTCAAGGGAAGGAGGAAAAGAAAGAAGAGGGAAACAAAGAGAGACTCAGCAGCTGGGGACAGGGTAATGTCTTCCTCAGCATCTCCGCTCTCCTTGGAGAACACCCCACTCATCCCGACTAGGAGAGCCCTGCACTGAGCACACATCTACCACTCTTGGGGCCAGTGGGTGCAACCAGCACCACAGGAGAGGGAGCCCCAATGTTGTTTCAGCATGTCCAGAAGATAAATGCTCCTGAACAACTGACTGTACTTGTGTCCCTGTGGGTATGGGAGGAAAAGTTGCCCTTTTTCCACTACTGAAGCATTTCTGATGACAGTAATACCAAGTAACTTGGCAAAAAGCAGAAGCAGAGAGGCCCAGTCGTTATGTTACCTTGAAAATACTGGCCTGTACAATAGGGATACGGAGGAACTGAACGGCATAAGGAGGAGACGAGGCCTAAGGGGGAGATGACCCAGTGAAGATAAGAAGGAATCGAACAGCCTAAAGGCTGGTTGAAGCCAGCATAAATGGTGGCAAATGGTTACGTGAAGCCAACTCACAACCATATATGGGAAAAGAAACGCAGAGGTCATGGACAAGACACCAAGAAATACCTCTTCTGCAGCTGCTAGGGACCTCCAGAGACCACCATGAAAGCCCCTCCGAGCCCAGGCCACATGTGTAATGACTATGCAAAAGTATTAATCAGTTCCAAGACACAGAATGAATATGTATGACTATTCCGGGAAAAATAATAAATACGTATGTAATCGGGTGATAGAAGCTTTGGTTGAGGCAGCATACGGCATGCACGATAGGAGGAGTTATCCCCTGTGCATCCAGTGCTGCAAATAAAGAAATGCTGCTTTTTAATGCTACATTGGTGTAAGGAGTTTATTCCGATTTGCGGTAACACCATTCCTGAGGGGTTTGTCTCTAGAGGTGGCAGTCCTCTTTGGATTCTCTAATGCTTAATAAGAGAAAAGCATAAGTCACAGAGTTTTTGTCAATAATCCTTCTCTCTGATTTCCACGGAATTTAGCAGACACCTTAGGGACCTAAAATGCACTCAAACTGGGTTGGGCTAGTCGTCTGCTTGGTGGGGTTTGCTGTATCAGGGACAAATTGTGTCTCAGTCAGTGTGACTTGGATTCAATGCCCACTTCCCTTCTACTTAAAAATATAGTCTTTTCTTCCCACCTATTTTCCCATCTGGCTTTCCAGGTATATCTCTTTAAGGTAAATATATGTGATTCCACTTGGTCCTGAAATAATGGCATTGATATTTAGCCACAAATTTCCAGCAGGTGGTTGTCCTGGAGCCAAATCTAGCTTCTTCTCCCAATGCTACTTCTTTTCAAGTGACCGCTACAGCAATGGGACTTGTAACTAGGTAGCAGTTTGCAATAATTTATATAAAGAAACAGCATCTCTCCCTATCAGAAGAGCATTCACTCTTCTTCATCTTCCCTAGGCTTTGGGAAAGCAAAATCTGCTTTGAAAATGTTGAATTTGCAAACTCTTAATTTTAGATTTACGTATTGCTAGTGAGGTTGGCTTAGCTGTTCACCAAAAATAAGCTACTGACTGAATGAACTGCCTAAACAGATGCATAAAGAACCTGAACATATCATTCTTGATGTCTTTCCCTTCCGGTGTGGCATTGTATGAGAATCTTTAGGATCAAGGCTGCTCAGCCACTCCATCCTACCCTTTTTGCTCCTCTGCAGCAAGCCGAACACTTATATAGTGTCTGCTGAGCAGACCACCAGCACC
This sequence comes from Bucorvus abyssinicus, assembly GCA_009769605.1. Lineage (NCBI taxonomy): Eukaryota > Metazoa > Chordata > Aves > Bucerotiformes > Bucorvidae > Bucorvus > Bucorvus abyssinicus. The sequence continues at coordinate 26,001,906 of CM020029.1, forward strand.
CTGTGCATACTGACACAGTGCCTGTGCCAAAGGGAGAGTGGAGAGAGAGGCTGGATTCAGTCAAAGTGCAAGACCAACCCAGAACAGGACTCAACTCTGGCAGAGAGAGAACTATAATGAGTTGAAAGAGATGGTTACCTGTGACTAGGTAGGAGATGCATAAAACAGCAGCACTTGCTAAAGAATTGAGACTATCAAAGATGGATTTGCTGCTTTTTTTAACCAATTCACTGAATTCAGCTTTAAAAAAAAGAAAGAAAGGGTATAAAATGACTGTCAAGGCTACAAAACCAGGGTCAGTTCACATTAGGAGAGTTAGCTGACACCACCAAGGGAATGATAGCAACTAACCTGAAAATTCAGTTATGAAAGTCATCACAACATCACTGGAAGCAATCAGCACTGCCCCAGGAGATGAAAACTCTGCTCATTAGCTTTATGGAGTGTTGTAACTTCAAGGCAAAAATCTCCATGAAGAATAACCCTCCCAACCGGAACAGCTTCACAATCAAACTCATCAGTGTTGTTTACTGTAACCCTCCTGCACTGTGAATTTATCCACTGTATGTGAGCCCCTCCCATCACTTCCCACTGCACTCCCCCCGCCCCATCACTCTGCACCCTCCTACAGCCTCCCAGGCAAAGAAGTGGAGTAGGTCACGTTTCCATCCACTCGAGGCAGCTGCCCAGCCTAGCGCCCTCCACTGCTGCTGCTCTCTGCCAGCCCCTCATGGCCCTTCCAGCTCAGAGGGTGCCCAAGCCCAAGGAGCAAACAGGAATAAGCCTGCAGAGAACAAGTGCTGCACTCCTCAAATTAGTCAGGGGGGTTAGTGGGGAAGTATCATCCAGCAGATGAGTTGAAATCAGGTGATAGAAATTATACTTCCATTTGATCTCAGGCAAAGCACCTCATCTCTCTTTGTCCCTACTCATCCTCCCTATCCTTACTGTGTGGTGTATTTAAGCTGTAATCTCCTGAAAGAAGGGGCCATCCCCTGCCAGATGCCAGACAGCCATCCATGGACCCCCGCAGTGGAGGGCATCCAACCCGAATTCTACTTTAAACAACATTTTTGCCTCCTCAAATCCTGAAAGGCCCCAAATCTCTGCAGTACAGCTACCTTTTTCTTGGTTACCTTTCAACGCTGAAAATAAATTGGCCTCAGAGGGGGCATCAGTTCTCCAACTGACTTGATACCTCTGGGATTATTTCCAAGTGGTTTGAGACTTCCTGCTCTCTGGAGGGGAAGGTGCAGAAGTATTGCTCCCACACATCTGCCTCTCAGAGGGCAGCACCATTACCTTCTGCATACCACCACAGATCTATAATGTTCTGCCATCCCAGTGATAATTAATGGCCTACTGGTCTGCCCTGGCTGTGTAGCTTCTACACACCACAGACAGAAGACAGTGCTACAGGGAAGTTTTGCAAAATCACAAATGGCAATTAGGCTTCAGAAACCTCCCTGGTAGAGGGGTCAGGAGCTACGCTTTACCTGGACACCACTGGAGAGGAAGCGTGAAGGCTGCATGTCACACCCGCAATGTTTCACACCTCTCAGGATCCCTTGTCGCCTCCACCTCTGCAGCAGCTCCCATACCTGCCGCACCACCCCCTTCCAGCTAGCTGTCTTTGCAGCTCCTCCCTGAGCAGGACAACAGTGGCAATTGGTGGCACTGCTGTCTGCTGCTCTGTGACTCACTGCCACCGGGTATCTGGCAAACAAAGAAAACACTCCGACATAAGAAGTCTGTATGGTCGCCAGAATAAGAGAAAGCGGCAGTGCAAAACGACTCCTCAGAGCTCAAGGATCACCCCCAGTCCCCAGCCTGTGAATCAGAGGTGTGCTGCTCATGAACGCAGATCTAGACATCTTACATCTACAAAAACACACTAGAAAAGCAAGTAGTATGTAACAAGAGCTACATAAAGCGGGGCCCAAGCCTCTCTTGCAACACGCCCTGCACAAACTCTGAGGACAAGATCACACCTTCAAAGTGTCCCAAACAACGGCTAGGCTCCAGCCAGATAAAGAGCATGTGAAGAGAGAGGGGGAAAACAGGTGGTTTTTTAAAACCACCCAGTTGAAAGAAGGAGGTGAAACCCTGGCCTCTATCAGACACAGTACAATTTGGGCCTCTTGGCCAGTTTTAAGGCAGTCACCTTTCTCTGATATGTCTATTTTGCCGTGCCACAGTGCTGCAAACAGCCCATAAGCTCCGCTTCCTGACAGAGCACACTGCCAAAAACCAGTGGGGCTGACTGGGTACCTCCACAGCTGCTTGTTGGAGAGGGGCACAAAGTGCAATCAGGCCTTCTGCAGCAAGGGCAGTTTGTCAGTGTGCAGGTGCTCAGCACAACCACAGCTCTGGAGTTCCCCCAGCTCACAGGCATGGCAGGCAAACAAAACAGCTACCCAGGAAAGTACTATAGCACTGACACTCTCGGGAGTGGCTGTGTTTGAATGAAAGTGCCCACAAGATAACAGTTCAAACATTGTGTTTTAATGATTTAAGCAAGCTTTTGCTGGATACTACGGAAGCAGCATTCTCCCTTCATCTGCCAGGCCAGAAAACCAAAATTTGCGTACACCTTCAGCCTTTGCTAGCTTGACACTACTCCGTGGCACAAGCAGTGTTCATTTCTAGCACACTAGCTGTTTTGCTAGCATGCCTAAGGAGATACTGCCCCGAAAGGCAGAGCTTCTTTTCAGATCCTTTTCTTTCACAGCACGTGGAAAGGATCCAGTTTCATTCTGTTTGTATCATAAGAAAGCAAGCAGCAGGAACAGATAAGCTTATAGTAATAAACATATTAGAAAGACAAGTGTACCTCTTACGCAGCGCCTCAGCCAGCCTGGGAGGACTGGGAGACCTCTGCAGGCTCTGCAGGGAAGTCCTTCATCGCACTGGGGACTGACAGGAGTGGCTGAAGTTGGTATTGCATATACCTTCGTTCAGTCTGTATTAAAGCCCTGCACAGGGATGCCTCCACAGCCTGCGGCCACTTCAACAACTACAGCAGCTTTTAGCCAACCTTAAAATACATTTCACTGTCTTTTGTGGAGAATAATTACCAGTCCCTGATGCACATATCTGCAACACCTACTTTCTTGCTCTTGCTTTTCTTTCAGGTCAGCTCATGCTTGCAGCACTCTATGGCAGACTCTCTTGAAGAAACACAGAGAGAAGAAATACCATGGCTACCTTCTAAAATCTGCACAGCAGCTGCATGGAACAGGTTAAGGAAATAGGTTAAAGGAGGGCATTTTCAGAACACAGAAGTTCTTCTTCCTCGAAGAAGGTATCCCTGCCTTCAAACACACCATACAGAAAGGCTCTAGGAGGGCCTGCAGCAAGCACTCACAAATGCCTTGTACCTTTGCAAAAAGCAACAGAAAAAGCTGAGCTCCTTAGAGGTACTGACTTCTGCTGGGCTACAGGTGAGTACTGGGAGAGGTTCTTCAGCCACTCTTACTAACTCATCTCCTTCCCTTGCTTGGTTCACGTCCGAGATCCCAGAACTTAACCACACTGAGTCTTTTCTGTAAAAAGCCATTTTGAACACACCTATGCTTCTGGCAGCACTGAGCACATCAGCGGGACTTGTTCCCGGTACCATAGATAAACTGTGAAACAGATGGGCTATAAGATACCTGCCACTATCACAGATAATCTTAAAACAAGTGTTTTCTTCATTAAAATCTGTCAATTCCTTTTTTTTTCAAGAGTGCTAATACTGCTATACATCACAAAACTACTTTACAGATGTGAGGTCTTCACAGTTACAACTCACAACCACAAACTGTTTAACACAATCATAATGATAAATAGTGTATCACTCTAAGACCGTTTGTTGACTTTTTCTGTATGGAAGAAAAACTTCCATGGATTGATTGAGTTTAAACAGTGTAAGTGCCTGCTGAGGGGCTGGGAAGAGTACAACTGAACTCCACTGCTACTACCAAAGCGGCGCGCCTTGGGTACACACTGCGACGGGGTGACTGAATCCTGGACGTGACCGAGCTTAAGGAACCTCACGGTTAGATCCACCTGCACACAGAGTGTGTTTCTTGTCTTTTCCTCTCATGGTTGTATCAGAGAAGATTTTCTATCAAGCTGTTCTAGACACTGGTTTGAAGTCCTGCTGTAGACTTGATTCTGGATACAGACAGCAAGGCCCTTTTTTAGGGCTTCCAGAGAGTTGGTGCATCCACCTGGGTTCTGTCATCTCTAAGCAAGTCGCCTGGAACAGCTGAAGTGGAAGCCAGGGTCGATGGGGGACAATACAACAGACAGCCCAGCTTCTGAAAGCACAGGGACCCTCACCCAGGAGTGCGGAGAGATTGCACTATGGGGTCTCTGACTTCAGAAGCAGTGGTGTCCTTGCACTGCAGTTCCATATAAAATTTGTTTGCCAGAAGGGGAAGAAAAAACTACATCATAGTTTCCATTTTTCATTTTGCTTCCTTTTATGAACAGTTGCATCTCACTGTCTTGCATCTGTGTGTAAGGGAGAGGGGAATGTAATTTGCTTCACGTCAGACAGAGGTGCAATGCTTTAGGGTGCACCACAACAGACACTTGTAGTTGCCTGAGCCCTGGACTGACGGAAGGGAGACAATTCAGCCTTGGACTCTGATGCTCAGCACGAGCTGGATGTGTGACTTGCTTCTCGCAGGTTAGGGATCCAGTGGCAGTTTGAAACAACTCTCACTGAATAAGTATATAAACAGATCTTTAAATACAGAATGGCTTAGGTATTTCTTAGTATAAACAGTGTAAGTAACAGAACCCTCTTCTTTTTCTGAAGGCTGTGTGGGGAAATTGGGCCAAAAAGATTAAGCTTAAAACACGACTGGGGACATGTATTGACCTTTAATGGCTAGATTTTAAGGGTGTTTCTGTAGGCATATATCTGTTAGATGTGAAGTTAAACCCATGAGATGCCCAGGACACAGTTGACAAAAACTCAGAGTTCTGTCTTCAGGCTTCTGGGTGCGCTCTTGTTCTGCACCCCTTCCATGGGAAGGACACAGAACAGAGACCCCGCTCTACGGGAAGCAATAGATCTCCCTAAACGAGAACAACATCAGGTGTAGTTGCCTTTGTGAGCCAAGAGCACCCTCCTTTGGGATATAGCAACTATGTCACAATAACCTACAGGTCTGTGTATGTATATATACATGCGTATACATACCTACATATTACATATATTTGTATTTATCCAGGCATACATCCACAAACAGCAACATTTAGGCACCTGCTTTACATGTTCCAAAATAGCTGACTTATCTGGAAAACCTAACCCAAAAGGCTTGTTTTAACCCTAAACAGGCTACCTAGTCATACCTGGAGTCTTTCCACCACACACACACATGCACACTTTCACAACCCTTTGATTTTTAAATTCCATTGTGAAGTCCTGCCTTTATTTAGATTATAAAATCTTTGTGGCACTAGCTGCTTTTCTTTTCTGTAAGAGCCCAGTCCACCCCGGCATTTACAAAATAAATCATGGAGATGGAGACACTGGGTCAGTGTTTCCAAAGCCCTGAGCATGGCCTCTTCCAGCACAGTGCTTGAGAAAGGAAAAGGAAGAAGTATCACTTGCTGAAACATGGCTTCATACAGCTCACTGAAGACTCCTGCCCCAATCTGATAACAAGACTTCCTGTACCCTATACAAAGCTGGCAAGATGCCCTAATATTGACAGGCACAAATTGCAGGCTGAGTTTTTGTTAATCGTTTACGGACTGAATAGCCAGCATTTCTTAAAGAAACAGGGTGGAGTCCTTGGGCCTCACAGTAACGCTTAGCAGGCCCTCTTTTTAACAGTTGCTCTTTAACTTTTATGAGAACTGCCTTTGTTTGGATTTGCCATTCTCCCAATAGCTTTTGCATCCGAAGTTTTTTTTTAGTTTGGGAAAATCAGGTAAGGAAATTATCAAAAACACATAACAAATAAATTATTTTTTCCTGAGTCAAACTGAACAAAATATAATTGATAAGTAAAACAAGCTTAAGTTTTTCAAACCATGAAAAGAATAGAAGTCAAGATTGGTTTAAATACTGATCCTTAGGCAGGCAAACAGACAGAGCTATATCAAAGACAACAGTTGCGCTGATTTCTACTCTCTTAAGAGCTACCTCACAGCTGGGTTGGGGGCAGGGGGAGGTTGTTTGTTTTTTTTTAACATGCAACTCCGCTTTCAAGATAAATATTAAAAACAAATAGGAAAGTCCTCATACCAACAGAACAATAAAGCACCAGCACAAACCTGTGTTTCCTTGGATATCCTCTCCCTTGGTTAATGCCAGGTAAGAAAGCAGAGTGCAATTATTGTCCTGACCAGGCGCAGGTGGCTGCTGCAGGGAGGTGCCTGTGAAGACCACTCCCCAGTTTACATGGCTGATATCGGAGCGTGACCTGTTGTGTCCTGGTTTGAACTTGGAGGCTTCCTCATTCTGCACCAGGATGTCATTCACAGAGCGAGGCCTATCTCTCCTCCGCTGGCAGATATTGAAGATGTTAAAAGCTGTGGTCTCCCCGTCTCCTGCCCAAGCAAGGTTGCCAGCAGCTGTTCCCCTCTGCACCACACGCTGGTCTTTGGCAGGGAATGCTGTCTGAGCTTTGGTTTCCAAGAGGCCATTTTTGCAGTGATCCCAGATGAGGCTACTTTTGGCTAAGGAGGCGATGTTCCTCAGATTCCTGCTCTCTGTTATCCGATCAAACACCTCGTGCCCAACCAGTTCGGGGACCTCCTGTACACCATACACCTCAGAGGGCTGCACAATCTTTTCAAGTTTAGTATCAAAACTATTGAAAAAGTCTTCAGTCACTTCCAGGGCAGGACTAATGTCGTCAACTTCAAGAGCCTCCATATCCTGTGCTGCTGGTGGGCCGAAGGTGTCACGGTGCATTAAGAAGATCCCACATCAATATCCAGAGACAGAGCTTCTTCACATTTGTCTGTGGCACACCATTAACTTAAGAGGTGGTGCAGCAAATACATTCACCAACCACAGTCCTTAGTGGTACAAAGGAATGAAACCAACCATCTTCAGATGGGAGACTTAACATCCACTGTTCAAGTGGGCTACAGTCCATGAAATAAGCTCATAGTGTTGGAGAGCCTGTAAAGCAAAGCAAAACATCACAGCACATCGGTAAGGGCCTATTCTCACATAAACATCTTTAATCACATCACTCCTTTCACAGCCACAGTCCCCTAGATTTTAATTTCTCCTTCATTTGACACCAATGTTACTGTGTATGAAGAATCCCTTTGGGGTTTTCGTTGTTCACTGTGTGGGAGCTTCATGTATTACCACTTCTTGAACTGGAAACCTGCAGTGAACAGGATGGGCCACCAGATAAAGGGAACTGAAGTGATGCCATTTCTTAAGCAAGCTTGAGAAAGCTGCACTGAGAGGCGGTACTGACTAAAATCACAAATACAGCCACATAGGGAATGCTTAGTACAAGTTCCCATGGGGCTGTAAGAAAAAGTTGAGAAATGAAGGATTAGTAAAATAGGCCAACCAGCCTCAAATAGTTTGCCTTTTCCACCCAGATTGCTTGCACTCCCAATTTTAAGAAACCAACATGAGTTTTACAGCAATTACTTCGCCCACTTACCTACATAAACAGAACTGTGATATTTGGTGAATAAATCAATGCTATTGGGCTGCTACAGAGCACTGCACATAAAGTTTCCCTCTAGAATATCAGTGGGAACCCAAGTGAAACCACATGGCAACCTAAGCCCCAGAAAGACAACGCATCCTACCAGCAAAAAGAATTAATTATACCATATCCTGCAACATCACAAATCTGCAGATCTTTACTTTCAAGCCATTGACTCACTGGGCAAAGTGTAAGAATAGCAAAGGGCTTTAAGGCTAGATCTACTGAAGAGCTGTATTGATCCATCTGAACTCATGCCCGTGAGGAGGCAGGAAGGGGTGTTTCTTTTCCCTGTGGTGCAATAAGGCGGTGTCTTATTGCCACCTTCTGTCACACCAAGCCTGCTGCTGCCTTCTAACCTCTTCCTCTTGAAGCTCCATTCACAGTGCAGCCGTGCTTGAGGAAAGTACACGGTAGGTGTGTTTAATTGGGGAAATGAGTCAAATGCGTCCAAGTTCTTGGGACCTAAAGATGGCACATTTGTGCTAGCAGAAGAACAGCTCTCAAGCTGCTAGGAGAAATCACAATACCTGCCTGTACATTCAGAGTAGCCCAAAGTCAGCAATCTACATCCCAGTTTTGACCACATCAGCTGAAGACCTAGAAGCAGCAAAGCTGCATTATCTCAGAGCTCTGCCTAGATTAATACACTCTTAACAGAACTAATTAGCCTGGGCAGGGCTGATAATTATCAGCTCATTAGCTTGTGAATGCTGCTGAAGTGCTAACAGGACCCAGGAAGATTTACACTTAGCAGGAAAAAACATCTATTAAACAGCATCAAACACAGATAATACTTCTATTTAAGGTTCTTCTTTTAAACCAGAACAGTCTATTTACCCAACTCCTATTAACAAAGTCATTTAAACAGGCACCCTTCCCTATAGCAAGCCAGAAGGAGGCCAGCAACCTTCCAAGAAGAGCGCAGAGAATCCCGTAGCACAAACCAACCCCTCCACAATCACCCACTGGCTTCTCTCCTGCTTCAATTGTGGACAGCCACGACAGCTGTGTTCAAAAATAGCAGCTCACTCTCCCTCCTACAGATGAGCAGTTCAGACCATGACCTCTACAAACACATTCCAAGTATATAACTTCCAAAAACAATAAGTAATCACATACATAACTCTGGAAATTCCAAGCCTTTACACTGGGATCTTTCTCCCCTTATCTCTTTGCAAGGATTCTCTCTAGCCTCATAGTGAACCAGGACTAGGAAGAAGCTTCAACAAGTAACTGTAGACACTGAAGTCAGAGCCAGAACCTCAACCGGAGGGTGAACAAAACAGATGTGGGGTGTTTTCAAATCTAAACAGTATGGGAATAGACTCTTTGCAAAGGTATGCAACTGTGCCACTGGGCATATGTGCATTGTCAGCTTAACGCTGCATGGGGTTCACTCTTGCAGCTCATTCCTGCCAACAACCCCAGAACGCTGTTCTGATCCCTGGTACCTTAGAGCTTGGGAGCTCCAGGAACAGGCTAAAGGACATGATGTGGTGCAACTTATCCACTTATTCTACACCCTCCTATGGTATGTCTTTAAAGCAAGAATGATATTTTGAAGTTGCAAAACTGCAACAGCCATTCAGCTAAACAAAACCAGCACTAACATGATCACGCATTAACAGTAAAAGCAACAGGCTGCCTCACGGGGGCTGGCAGAGAATACGGCCTTGTTCTCACTCAAGGGACTGGAGCAGCAATCACCCCGGAAGGGCTTGTGACATGCCACCAAAACATTTCAGTGGCAGCAGATACAATGGTGCTCTTGATCTTTATTCTCAATTATTAGGAAAGGCAGAAAGCAAGGGGAAAAAAAAATGACACTTACATGTAACAGGTTCATTTGTAAATGCTGGAGTCTTCAGGTGGCAACATGTTTCTCTGGACCCTGTGAGACTGGAGCTATCTAGAGTCACGCAGCCAAGTGTGGTGATGCTGAACAAACTGACCTCATATCCGGTAAGATGCTGAATCACAAGGTCATGAGAAGATGACAGGCCCCTGCATCACACAGGTCACAAAATTCAGGACTCACACCTTCCAAACTAGTCTGTTTGCCCTGCTCAATAAAGATGTGAAAGGTGACCTCAATGGTGGCAGGCTCATCCCTCTCTACACTGCCAAGAACCTCCTTAGATCAATCAAAGAGTTGTGCCAGTAATTCCTACTAGTGCTGGGATTCTGGAATCACATATCCTCCACAAACACAATCTGGCATTTTCTGACAGGGGCACTCCACAAAAAATTAATTCAGACTTCTGCACAAATTTAGTGACAAATGAAAGCAAACTTTGATACAGCAGTGAACGGCTCTATCAGAATCTCCTCCAGGAGGCAAAGCAGTGGGAATCACTTCCTTCACAAGAAGGGGAGAAAAAAGGCAAAGAATGGGATAGGACAAATTCCTTTTAAATTACTATAAAATGTAGTGCCCTGTGTATCATTTTATGGCAACACCTGAAATTTTCCAAAGACGTTCAGCCTAAGGCAGTGAATAGGACAGAAGAGAGAAGCATCAGCCCAAACAGTTAAAGACTGACAAACCTATGGGCAACTGTAAGCAGGGATCTGTTACGGGAAGCAGAAACCTGACAGCTCATCCAGGCCCCTGGGAACTAGTTTTACTGAAAAAAAGGAGAAGGACCATGGTGCATTGTACTTAGCAAAAACTGCTAAGGACACGGGGATTGCAGCAGCTGAAAAACATGCTTTTCTGTTCATCTGTCTAGTGCAGATACCACTTTTGTCCATGAATGTGCAGCAGTCAGATAATTAGTGTGCATTTACAACATGAGTAAAATCTTTACTATCACAAAGTCATAGTGGCCACATATGGCTGAGGTAAACAGCAAGGACTGCTGGTCATGAAGTTCAGTTTAGTCAAGATTACTTCCCTTAGAGAAGCCACAAGGACTTAACCTAGCTGATATAGCACAGTCTGACAGCAGAGGAAAATCACAGATGACAAATGCCAAGGAATGCACACTGAAAGAGATCATTTAACTTCCTGATGTGCTTTTCTGGATCCCCATAGGCCAGGGAAAACACCCAGGCATCACATGGCAAAAATTAAAAAGCACAGAAAAGGCAAGGGCAGAAAGCAATCTTGCAGGTGATACAAACCACTACAACAGGCATTCGCTATGTACCCCCAAGTTTACACATTATATTCAGGCCTGTTCATTCCAGCTCGGGCAGGAGAGAAAGCTAGAGCCAGCTTGCGTTCAGGAACCAGTGACCGAAGAGATCCATTTAGCCCATCAATCCACACAACAGGTATATGTAAAAGAAGCACCTTCCAGTTTGGTTTCCTAAGAAAACAGGGGTCATGCCACCATCCTCCCTGTCTGCCAGTTATTCTCCTTCTCTCTCTTTCTTGTGAACCGTACAGGTAATTTCAACTAGATGTGACAAAACAGTAGTGTCCTTAAAAGATGCAGTTCTTGAACTGTTGTTCAACATCGGACAGGAAACAGGCCCAAACTCAACCTCCTAAGGGAGAAGCAGACAAAACTTGGTTCCTTATCCTTTCTAGGATGCCAGTGCCACCACACTGGTCTCTCCAAATTAACCACAGCAAAAGTGGTTAGTGTGAGATGGATCTGAAATCACTGGAAAGCAGTAAGAAGGAATATCACACAACTTGATAAGCAGCCTTGTTGGTTTTGGTGCTCACAGGATCTATTCTTCAATATGTCGGTAATACAGATGTATAAAACAATGAGTGATACACAACAGATAAATAGGGACTTTCCCTTTTCTCTTGGAGAGAGAATTAGAAAGGAACAATCAATGATGTTCATAAGCAATGAGTTCAGGAGGAAATGCCTGAATGAGAGGAGCTCTCAGCTAGCAAAAGATAGCAAAAGGTGTGTAATAATGTTAAAAGTCCTCCAAGTCTCATTGATTCCTTATGACTCTTAGGCTCAAATTCCTGGCAAAGATTTGGGTGTTTCTGAGAATTTTATCTCAAGAGCACAAGAGTAGTTTTAAAAGTTACCTGTAGAGAGCAGGAGCGCCTCAGCCACTGGACAGCTTGTCCTATCCCTTTCTCAGCACCCTGGAACCTGCTGTGGGAACCAGTTCTGCTTATCTCGCACTGCATTGCAACTGCGGGCTGAAACTCCAATGCCAGCAAAGAAAACAGAAAGAGACATTCTTTCAGTTGGGTAACAATTTGGTAGCAGAGCAAATTCAAGTGGCCTCAGGGATCTTTACTTCTATTATGATGCAGGTCTAGACAACTATAGACTGGACCACCAGTTCACTGACTATGACAAGCCCAGTCTGAACAACAGGTCATCTGAAGAAAAGACAGATGTACAGCCTCTTTGAATACAATTCACTGGGGCTGGAGCAGCTAGTACCTAATGAGCTTTACTCAGTAAGTCTGAGCAACCTCAGCCTGTGACCTGCTCGTCTTCCAGTGGCACCTTGAACAATCACAGCCTACGGGTTTTGCTGCTACAAGGACTTCTGACTAGCTCTGTGGGTCAGTTGAGCCATGTATTGTCCAGAATCTAAATGGGACACGCTTAGGTCGACGGTCCATGAAGAACAGACTCTCCTGTGCAGAATCCCTGAAAAAAAATATGAAACTGAAGACTTGGCTGCTACCTCTTACTTAAGAAGTTGAGCTGTATTTGTCAGGTGGGCACACCTGAATGGTTAGAAGAGAGAATGAGGAGGCGCACATGGTCGACTGTCACAGTCTCTGCCACTGCCTATGCCCTTCTATACATGGCTGGCGCAGAAAGCTTGCAGAAAAAGTCGAAGAACTGACAGCGGGAGCACAATGCAAGGTATTGTAGAATGGCCTCTTTCCAGCATTCCCCTGCTGTAACTACACAGCAGATGATGCTTTATTTACTTACAGTACAGCAAGGCCTGCTCAGCAAAGATTCTCCATCTTGTTTTGCCCAGAAGCTCTTTCAAATTATAACGACTTCTAGGTCTTGCTCCCTTAGCTGCTGTGGTTGAAGCATCGGCATACAACACCCCCAGTCAGATCCACTGAACTGTGTGCCACTCACACGGAACTAAAGAGCAGCTCTGGTGCAAAACACTTCTCCTAACAGTTACAAATCCCACGCGTTCAGTGGCCAGTTCTCTGAGCAGCGACTGAAAGCTGCACTCCTACTTGCCTCTCATACTCAATTTGGAGAGGCAACTGATAACTAGGAATTTCATAAGGGACGATTGCAGGGAGCGAGCATCAGCTGGGACACTCCCCTCGTGCAAATTATCACATTTTCTTGTAACCTGGCTGCATTTTGTTCCCCCAGCACAAAGCAAGCCTTTTCCCTAAGTGATTCCAAAACCCCAGGTGACCAATCGCTGTGTACTCCGAGCGAGCAACACAGCACACAAGCTTGTCAGATTCATAAATTTAAATGTCTTCATGAAATTCACAGAGCCTCACAAAGAAGATAAAACTACAAGAAACTTCTCATATGGAACAGGGGATCACAGTTTCAAAGAGGTTGCCATATGATATTCAATGGTTGCTTCAACGTGGATAATTGTCTTTAGACCACATTTTTAAAGCCCCTCTTCAAAAGCCTCTTTCCTCAACGTGCAACTGAGAAACTGATTGCCTAAAATTTTCAGATGATCCCAATCTGAAAGTGTCTCACATAAAAAACTTCTGACTAATATTCCTGCATAAACCCACAGACAATATTCAGCAAAAGCTCACAAAAAAAGGAGAAAGAGGCTTTCTGGTCAGGAATGCTTGGCTATAGGGCCAGGCATGTGAGAGGATAACTGTGAATGTAAGCATAACCACTTCCATGTTGCAAACCCACCTGTTCACTATGGTCTCATTGCCCTTAAGTATGAAATCGACTGCCAACTTTTATTAGTGAAGAGCTTCCACATCCTCTCTGCTAGACCCAGGGAGAGGCAAAGAGCAGGAACAGCTGTACTTAACTTGGTGCCTAACAGCAGTCAAGCTAAAAGACAGCAGTGACCTCTTCCACACTACAGAAAACAAAACAAGCCAACTGAGGAAAGACAAAATGAAGAAAGTGGTGAAACCAGGAAGGAAGAAGAATGCCATATTCTGTGAGAGGAAGCAGACCCTTAGCAAGGATACATGAGTCCCGCTCTGTGAAGCGTAGATTTTCCCCAGCTGCTTATCTGACTCAGTGCCTTTAACAAGGAAACTCCCCAGGCATCCTCCTTGTGCACTGAACTAACACATCACAGCTACTGAACAGCTCATCCAGTGATGAGCACACAGTAATGAATAATAAACAGTGCTTATAGTATATATCATCTTTAATTTTAGCTGCACTTTGAAAACAGTAATTAAAACGCAAGAAACTCTAAGCTGAATAGCACTCAACAGCCTGCTGCACCAGAACAAAGCGGGTCCAGAGGGTGAGGAGGACCCAACAGTGGAGGAAGATGGACCACAGAAAGCTTTTCCCTTCCTGAGACTCACTGATGCACAGCTCTCTCAAGATCTTGGTCACTGACTCCTTTGCCTTGCAGCCATCTGACACACATCCCTCCTGGCTGGGGAGCACCAACTATTACTGAGGAGCTGTATCACATCCCAGGGAGGAGTAACCATTTGAAACTTCAGCAGCTGGACTGCGACTCTGGAAAGATGAAAGACACTTGGCAAGAAAGGAACAGAAAGCAAAGTAAGCAGACTGACCAGAGGGGAGTCCGCTGATGGGGACACACAGTCCAGGCTGCAGGCCAGCCAAACCCATCAGCATGTGGGTGCCTTCATAGGCTACAACAGACTCCAATCCAGACTCCGCATGCATGCTGTCCGCTGGTGGCTGACCTCACAGGGAACGATGCAAAGCATAGGGGAGCAGAGGCTCTCCTAAGCCCTGGCACCACCTCTGTAGATCATGTGAACGCAAACACTTCAAAGCCACACTTTAGGGACAAAATCCACAACAAATGGAATGAAGCAGTGCAGTGATTTGGTCTGAGGCACAGATCTATGGTCTTAAAAATACCTGTAGTCTCAAATAACTCCAGGGAGGGTGAATGACTTCTATGCTTGGGTTCATTTGCTCTGTGTGTCCGGGTTTGTCTAAAGTTGTATAACTTGCATTTTACATGCTGCCTTGGACTACAAGAACTCCTGCCTGGCAGACAGACACCACAAAACAGCCTGTTACCTCCTGAGTTCAGCAGAGAGAACACAGAGACTGCCAGGGAACAAAGGTAACAAACCTTCTCCAGTACAAGCAGAAACATGCTTGAACAGGACATTCAAGAAACAACAAACAACACGACTCAGTCTAATATTTCTAATTGCATATCTGCCACAACACACCAGCTTGTCTCCTGCTAGGATGTGAGGGAACTTTGTATATGTCAGATGAAACATTTTTTTAAAAAAATAAACATTTCTGGTTAATGCAAACTGAAATTTTACAATTATCTCCCCACTCCACACTTTCTAGAATTACACTGAAGGGAAAAGACAACCAGTCCTTAAAAGCCTGATTTTTAATTTTGGGGTTTTTTTAAGAGATCAGAAATTATGACATTTTCAGTTTGTTCTTGTCAGTTCTGAACTGAAATTAAAGGCACATTTCGTTCTTGGGGACGTTGCTCCTCCAGAACTCATTTCCAGCGACTGCTGGAAATAAGGCAGCTGAGCTTTTAGCTGTTGTGTCCAACGTCTTGCTGCACCTCAAGGTGGCTGCATTTAAGCAATGAAGGACATACAGAAGGAGGGCTGCCAGATGAAGACATTTATCTCCTTATAACTAGGACTCGGGACTCTGGATATACTTTGGGACCTTTCTAGATGAAGCACTAGGTGGTATAAATAGAAACAGAATAACTGAATCCTTTACCATCTATGCCAGCCTGCACAATTAATTTTTATTTAGCTCTGCAGGGCAGTTTCTTTGAGGCACACCAAGCAGAAAACAATAAGCAGGCTCCAGCACAGCCCAGTATAAACCCACGGCTGGGTATAAAAGCTGCCACTGCCCCAGAGGCCAGGAGGAGGGTAAGAAACACAGCATATCCCACAGGAACATAGGAGATGATGTTTCTTTTCTGAGACCACCGCACAGCTGTAGGAAAATATATTTGACATACGCATCTGTCCAGCACAGCTTTCTGAGTAGCCCTGATCTGCAACTGAAGCCTTTCCACCGTGAGACCTGGGTTTCCCATAACTATTAGTGGTCGAATGCCGGCATTGATGGAAATACAGTGTTTAATAACAAACTCATTTTGAACCTCAAACTAAGCTGTCCTCTTGTCATTCAAACAGCCAGGACCACAGTGGTTTGGCACATTAATTAAAAGGGGAAGAGGGCAGGGAAAGGAAAGGAAGCAATGATCCAAGTAATGCTCAAGTTTGGCAAACTATCACAGCAATCCACAACCTCAGGTCCTGGCAGCCCTGCCACAACTGCTAACCCCACAGGCTGCTTGTAACCACAGGTACCGCTACAGAGTCGTGCGACCATGCTGCACAAACGCCTGCTGTTTCCTAAACTGAACTATAGCTTTATTACAGATGTTACCAGAAGCCTAGCAGAAACCTCAAAACATCTGATGGAATTGAAATGTTAACACATAATGTGACTTCAGCCTCATAAGGTTCTGCAGGAATGATGTATCCAGCTACTGTAGAGCGTTAAGATCCTTCACTTCACTATGTAGTGTCTTGTTTCACATTTTAGATTTATGATTTTTTTAATGCCCGAATTTAATTCACTCCTTTTGGAAAAATAAGTCTCGGAAGTGGCAAGATGAAAACTACTATTGCTTAGAGTGTATGGACGCTGGTCCTACTAAGATTCAGATACTTTCTTATTCTGATATACTGCGACTTTCTGCAGTCACTCGGTAGAATTACGCAGAGCCTAAAAGTAGATTCGTCTGTAAATATTTGCAGGATCAGGGCCATAAGTGCATTGTTTGGAGAACGAAAAACAAAGCAGGAGCAAGTGATGATTCCTTACAAAAACCTAACCTTGAGTTTCTTCCCTCCCCTTACCTCGCAGTGCCAGGGGTCCCAGCCGGTCTGCTGACACGCCAGCTAGTGACAAGTTCCACATGACAGATACTCTCCTGCCAGGCCTATGTGATTCCAGGAGGTACAATTCCACGGGCTGTGTTGGTGCGCTTGCTCCACAGAAGAAGCGACTGTACTGCAGTGTAAGAAGACCACGGCATTATGTCATACTCGGGGCTATTAAAACGGGGAGCGATGCCTGCACACTGTGCCTACCCCTACTGGAGTCTGATTCTGCCGAAGGGGAACAGCCCGAATCCCTGCTGAGACCGTGAGCGGCTACGGGGGGCGGGGGGGTCCGAAAGCGCAGGGCCTTTCTGTGCACACGGGAACGGGTCTTTCCGGAGGAGCACATGACTACAGGCGTGTCTGGGTAAATGCAAACACAGCCGCGCCCGGGGGCTCGCACTCGGCCCGCAAACGCGCTGGGCGGGCAGGGACCACAGCGGAGACTGCGGGAAGCCCGGCCCGGCTGCCCGGCCCGGCCCGGGACCTCGCAGCCCGTTCAAGCCCCGCAGCGACCACAGACCAAAGGGAGTATTTACCTGCCGCCCGGGGCCGCGCTCCGCCTGTGCTCCGAGGAGGGGCTCCCCGCGCTGCCCCCGGCCCGGCCCGGCCCGGCCCGGCGCAGAGCCGCCGGCGCGCAGGCACGGCGCGGCGCGGTCCCTGCTCGCCGCCGCGCTGCTGCCGGGCGGCGGGGCCGCGTCCTGCCGCAAAGCCGTCCCGGCCGCCGCGGGAAACGGCTCCGCGGCACCAAGGTTCCTGCCGCCACCGCCGTCCGGCAGGTGCCCGGGCGTCGCCGGCAGCCGCGGGGAACCCCCCACCGGCCTTGCGCCAGCGCTGGTAGCGGCGGGAGAGCGGCGCGGCGGTCACGGCGTGTCCCAGCAACTTCCCCTTAAAAAAGAATAATAGAAAAATCCTCAGGTTCTCCTGGATAAACATAAGGGGTAAAGTTGCACCTCTCCGTGATCTAGCAGCTGAGATTTTCAGGGAGCTGATACTTGACTTCAGGAGAGGTGGGAAATGCAAAGTCCTAAACGGATTTTCGACAGTCCCGAGTGCCAGCACACTTACCGAGCCGTGAAGCCTGCAGAGAACAGCATGGTGCATGAATTCATACCACCACAGGGCAGCAAAAAAATCTCTGGAACAACCTGTGACCCAAAGGAAACAAAAGTTACAAGACAATTGCAAATCGCTTATTTCATTGGTATGTAGGGTGGCACCTCACCCTACAACACGTCATGTAAAAATAACCCCGTGGCGAGAAATGCCCACGTGCGAATGAGGGGTGTACCTGAGTTTTGATGTCAGGTGTACACAGCCCAGTTCTGAGCAGCACCGCACACCTGTTTAAAATCATGGGCGCTGTGCTGTTACACTGACTGCATCCCAAGGCAGTCGGCATGCTGCGACGAGAGCAGAGAGGCGGTTAGTGCTGAAATCTAACTGCACAAAAATGTGGTCCTGAACTGAGTCCGTGAAGAGGATTCGCAATCCACCGCAAAAGGCAGGTGTTAAGTTAGCCTCTATCAGTAGGCTTTTTTCTCATCCTGACGCATCATCCATTCAGTATATACTGCAAAATGTGACTGGAACAATTAATAAAGTTGTGTTCGGATGGGCTATCTCATTTCAGTGACAGTAAGAGCCTTTGGCACAAAAAAATACCAGTTTATCTGACTGAGAATTAATTAACCTTGGCCTTTACAAATAATATATTACTAGAGCACCATACATTTCAAGCCTTGCTTCTAAAGATGAATGGCTTCTTTACTGGGTAACGGTCAAAGATTAATCTTTTTATTCTAATTCAGCTGTATGCACTGCGATCTCTCAAAGGACAAGGCAGTATCATCACTTGCCATATTATTTATCTCCATCCAGCCTTTCCTCCAATGGTAGCGAGACATTTATCTCTTGGGCTCCTCAGAAGGAAAGAGGCTCTCTAGGACTGCTGGCTGTGATGAAGCCTCAGAACTTTGCCTCTCTGCCGATTATGACCTACGAGAGCTCCCCTTCCAGGCCAGCATATTCATGCTGGAGGCACAGGGCGTGCTGGTCCATCACCCTGGGGACACCAATGTCAGGGGAGGAGAGCATGTAGGCAGTGTGCTCTGCGCTCAAAGAGAAGTGTAAAAATCCCTCCCCTGGTTCTGATTTCTCTGCTGGTTTGAAGAGAAATTGCCTGTGTTTAACATTACACTCACATTTAGATAGCTTTCTGGGAACTGGCCCATATATCATTTTCCACTTGTAGTAGAAAAGTGGTTTCGGGCTGCAGAGGGACATAGATGTCTTTTTTTTTTTTAGGGGAGGACAGCAGTGAGGTCTTGTTCAAGAACAATCATCTTTCTGCTCAAAAACAGACTCTCAGAGACACTTGTCAGCCGTAAATCTGGAAGGGCAGTAACCATGTGCCATGAACTCAAAACAATCCCAGTTGTCTTAGCAGCCAAGTCAAGTCCCAGGCTACCAGTGCAGTCAGGCACTATTCCTGTCCCCTTCTCTTTTCTACAGCCCAAGCATGTCCCACGGGGCTCCTTGGGATCCCATTTGCCAAACACATCCAGACATTGCAATGGTTGGCACTGCACAATCAATCCCCAGCACTCTGCTGTGCATCAGATAGGAAAGGCACTTCCTGCCAGGACCCTGTGCCCTACCAGATGCTTCTCTGGGGCCAGTCAGCACCAAAGCCACCACCCGCCGTGCCCCACCACCCCTGCCCACCCTGCATCCTTGCAGCATTGCATTGTGCACTGTGGGGTTCTGTAGGAAACACTGCGTTCCCCCAAGAAAGATGGGAAGCCCATAGTGAAAGAGGCTGATACTGGTCTCTTAATTTCGTCCTTCTCAGCCCACTAAAGAGCACTATTCCCAGCTCTCGATACTCCCAGCTCTGTTCTTACCTGCTGGAAATGCTTTGCAAAGGTACTGGGATGGGTAACACTTTCTATTTCCTTGGCAAAAGGCAAGTAACATGCACCTTTCTTACACTGGCTGCTAGGCAACAGTTTGGGTTCAAGTTTTTAAATTTCCATTCTGTCTGAGAAACATTTTATAAACAGTTGTCACCATTTTATTGACAGGATGAAGAGATTCCATCCCCTTTTTACATCACATTTTTATATCGGTGATTCATCACATACTGCTCTTCACAGCACAAACCAACTGGATCTGAGAACAGGAGACTGTACATTTTCTTCCTCTAGTCAGTTGGAGATTACTCTTCCTGCAGTCTCTGTGCTGCTGGCAAAGAATACATGACCAACATTACCCTTCAAAGCTGTAGGATGATACACTCTAATTCTAAAGATATCAGATCTTCAAGGGGGGAAAAATTGTTATTACTTATATGTATGTAAGAATGCAAGCTTCAGATTTTGCACATTTTCATTGTTTAAGCATATCACCATCCTCCAACATGAAACCATGAGCTGTTTCAAGCATGTTATACTGGTTAAAGACGTAGGGGTGGCTATCCCACAGACCCTTCCACACAGCTTGACTTCCAGCTTTGTAGCTCTTGCTCGCCAACCATGAACACACTGTCTCAAATCTGAACAGAGTGCAGAGCGCCATCTGGTGGTTAAGTGTATGAGTAAACAAACCGGGCTCTCTATGTCCTCGCGAGGAAGACGTTAGGGAATTCTACTTGGAATGTCTCAAATGTCAGCTTTTTCTTAGCTTTTAGATTATGGTTCTGGAAGTCTACAGAGCTAACATCAAAAGAGGGAGAAAATGGCTCTATCTGTTAACAGTAGAAACTTAGCTGCTTCCCTTGTGGCAGAGTTCGCAGGACCGAGTGCTCCTCTTCAGACCTAACTATCTCCCATGAGTACTGCAGAACCATCTTCCAAAGACCAGATCATTGTACCATGTATTCCTGCGTTTGGCTCCTGTTGGTAAGAATCCAAACATCTTTCTCAAACTGGGAAACTCTCAAGAACCCTTTGGGGCACATCCCTTGCTGGCGTAACATAGGAGGGGCTGCTGACAGATTTGCCAGTTGACAGCAGCCGAGCGTTAGACCCACTGTCCTTGCCCACTCTCTGAGGAAGGGGCCTTTTCCACACCTTTTAATTACTGACTCTCTATATAGAAGCCATTAGCTCACAGAAAGGCTGTTAACTGGCACGTCCAGCACAAGTTTAAGGCTTTCCGATCGTTGCTCCTTGAGTTCATGTTTGTGCAAGTGAGTGTCGCCAGGTCGCACGGCAGCCAGCCCAGCCGTGCGCTATTTTCCCTTACCGCGCAGAGGGGGACATCAAAGAGGAAGGCTCGGGTAGTTATTCCAACTGCTCCAAGTCTGGCTGATAGCTGCCTATTGAACGCACTAATTAGCTCCCCGCTTGGGGTGTGCAGCACAAAACCAGCCCTCCCCGAACCGGGTGGTGTAGCCATGTCCACGCCCTGTAGTCAGCTGGATGAGGCTGTCACCGCCTTGTCCTCTGTGCGGCAGAGCAGCAGCGGCACAGCCTGACTCCCACCTCAGGGGCTCCTGGGGCTCCCTCCCCGTTGGTGTCGTGTGCGGGTGCGAGAGGCGAGCCGTGCCTGGGGCGCAGGCGGAGAGGCTGAAGGCACCCCTCTGCCCCAGTCCTGAGGGGCTTCTGCCTCCCAGCCCTCCCCTTCCCTCCCGTTGGGCAGACATGCCCGTCTGCGCGCTCCCGCCGCGCGCAGCAGCGCGGCTCTCGCGAGCCCCCCGGCTCGGGCACCGCGTCAGCAGGGAGATGGTTCCCGAGAGTGGGTTTCGCCCAGCCCTTCCCTGCTTTGCTGTCCTTGGCCGCGGAGGGCAAGGCAGGCGCGCGAAGCCGCGGGCAGCGCAGCCCCGTTCCCGCCGCGAGCTCGCGCCCCGCCCCGGGAGCGCGCACCCTCACAGCCCGAGAGCTGCGCTATTCTTCTGCTAATGGGATTGGCACCGCTTAAAGCAGTCTGCGGGGGTATTGTCTGCAACCGCGGCAAGAGAAACATTATTCAAAGGCCATTCAGGCCCCAAAAGACGCGGCAGAGCACAGTAATTATCGGAGACTCTCCATTAACGAGGGCATCTTTGCTCTTTGTCTGTGTTGGTTTAATAAGGGCCGCTAATGGGCCGGGGGAGGGGCGCGCTAATGCTTCTAAACAAACCCCCTTCCCTTCCCTTCCCTTCCCTTCCCTTCCCTTCCCTTCCCGCCCGCCCGCCCCGCGAGGACAGCTGCCTTTATGGGCACTGACAGCCGAGCCGGCAGTTTCCATACTGCGGGGTGACCTCCGGGAGAACGTGGTGTGCGCCCAGCCGCTGTCAGCCCCGTCCCCAGGGCGCTGCTGGGAGCACCGTTAGGGGAGCGGTTCCCTCTTCAGCCTTTCCCTGTCTCCCCGTCCTCGCCAGGCCCTGTCGAACGGCCCCCGCCCGACCTCTGTCATGTCATCTTGCGACCCTTCATGGCTGGACGTGACGGCACTGAGTGGCAGTAATGAGGGACGACAGTGCAGATTAAGTTCGCGCAGCAAAACCTGGGGCTGCTGTCCAGTATCCAGCGGCTGTGACTGGGAGATGCTGCTGGGAAGGCAGAACCAGAGCAGCCTCCCAACCCCACACCGCTGGAGGAGGCAGGCTGGGATCTAGCTTGGGCTGATGATTCCTACCTTCAGGCTGTGGGCACTTTTCTGGTGATGGAGAGATGGACTAAGAAAAAAGCCAGCATAAACCTCCATGCCGAGATCCTTCGGAGCCACTTGCAGGAGCATGCAGCTAAAATTCTTCTGAGGGCTCCTAGACTGTCCCCATCTTCAAACTCCAGTTGTAAGGGGACAACTTCTGAGGCAGTTTGCAAATATTGCAGGGTTAGATGCACGCTGGTCACTTTTAAACAGTGAAACGTGGACAAAAGGTCTCAGAAGGTCTCCGCAAAAGACAACATTAAAACAGTGAATTGTAATGATACACACATATATGAATACCAAATGATACAGCGTTTTTCAGAGACTGTGCAAGATGCTGTGGATACAAGGCTGAGAACTGCTAGACCCAATTTTAGCCAGGAGGAAATTATTCCCCCAGGGTTGTGCAGGTCTTTTACTGAAGCCAAGCCCTGGACATTGCGCTATTCTACCTCACCTTCAAATTATGCACCTCTAATGGACAGTTGTACCATACAGCGGAACACAGACTGCAGAGACAAAGCAGTGCCTGCGTGTGTCTTCACCTGGATGCACGTGTGTCAGCAGTCTTGGGAACTGCACTGGTGAGCCACCCAATGTTACGAGAAATGGTTTTATTCAGCTGAGGTATGGCATGATGACCTTCTCTGTACAGGCACCCACCCAGCTCTCTCCACTTAGGCAGGTGTTCTGGTGCTAAAGGTTTATCACAAGCAGAGGATGAAAGATATGTGGAAACTCCTCACTGCTTAAACCACAAGACTCTGGTTTGAAGAAACAAACTCCACACAAGATTTCACCTTGTTTCCTGAGGGCTTGGTAGTTTTGAAATTTTCATGATTTTGGCCTTTTCGTTTCAAAATTTCACCAGTAACTGCATCTCCTGTAACAAAACCCCCTTTTCTTAGGTACTCCTCTGACTCATCACTATAGGATCAAAACACCTCAAAACAACCTTGCAAGTCAAAGAGAGAGCAATCACCTTTTACACAGAGGGCTAAGTCACAAGGAAATTAAATAACAATACCTGAGGTCATTCTTGCCTTGCCAGAGCTAGGAAATAGCTATAGTTCTTTCTCCAGAGTCTCACTGCAGTACTCTTGAGATCAGTGGTATTTCTTCTCCCTCTCTTGAAATGTCTGGAGGATCACACTCTTGAAACAGAAGATCAGTCCTATTTTCAGCACATAATTCTTCATGTCAATCACACTTTCTGTTTGTATTATCGTTTTTCTTTTTAGAAGAATAATCATTAAACACATACAGAGGAACTACCTTTGCCTATGGATTTTGCAAGCTAAATGAGGGAGATAATATACTGCTACATCAAACAATTGGTTACTAGGAGCACATGACCTGACCTCTGATTGGTGAGAGTTTTGCCTTAGAAGTGTCTTTAAATATCACCATTCTTTGCCACTAGCAGATAATGGAGTCAGTTTTGTTGCCAACAAAGATGATATTTGAACAAAACCAAAATAGCAACTTAGAAGGGAGAATTGAGATCTTGTTGGTATCCAAAGCAAGCGGAAATGAAGAGGTAAAAAAAAAAAAAAGAAAGAAGTTGGTTTATGGCTTAGAAGATATGGGTACCACAGAACAAGCAATTGCAGCATGGGAAAGGAGGGATGGCCAAGGCAGACAAAGAGACTTGTCATGAGAAAGGGGAGTTTTGAGACCCCTCGTGAAGGAAAACTCGGTGAACAGCTTGCACATGGCAGGCTGAAATGAGATGGTCCTGTGGTAGGAAGAGGAGAGTGATGGAGATAGGATAGGCAATGAGAGGCTGGTGTGTCTACTTCTTGGAACTTCAGCCCGAATAGTACAGTTGAAGGTGAGGCATCTAGTACAAAAGAGATGAGAACACAACAAGTAAGTCTTGGAACAAAAGCTTCAGTCTGAGAGCCATCACCTCATCAGCAAGTCTTTATCCAAGTTATTCTGCTTCAGGTATAGGTCCTGCAGGAAGCAGGGAATGACTGCATTGGACCTGTCGGGCCAGTTGTATTTAGATTTGCTCTTTAACACCTTTTAGTTTAGTACAGGGATGTTTTCTCCTTGGTTTTGCCTTCTGGTTTTTTTTATGAATTCTGCTAGCGTTTGAGACTTAACAGACAATGAGTGTAGGTGGATTCCTTCCAGGTTGCTCTACTTCACTCTGCTGCAGTTATCCTGTCACACTTTAATTAAAATATCTAACTGAGATCTGCTCTGAATCCCACTAAAACAACAAACAGGTCTGTATTGGCTGTGTAGTTTTGGATTGTGCCCTGAACTGTGTTTGAGCTCATTAATGTAGATTTGAGCCATTTTTTCAATTGCACCTGTGCCTTGAAACCCCGGGGGAAAATGAACAGGAGTAAGGAGGAATAAAAGATGCCTTTCCAGAAAACCATTTGTGTCTGTTTGCAAACTACTGCAAGCAGAAGACATGTTGAAATATGGGAGAGGAAGCAACTATTAATCTCTGCAAGTACATCCCAGTTTAATTCAATGTAACTTCCCTGCTTTGTCTTCATATCCTTTCCGCTCTCCTTTCTCTACAAAACAGGTCTTGCTTTGCCAGCTTAGCAAAAACCTTCCCCTCTAATGCCCTCAGCTGGCGCTTGCTGCACCTGCCCTCTGCTCTTCATTCTTGCTGGTCATTCTCCTGGCCAACAAGAGTGGTACAGGGGAGAAGTACTCGCCTGCTTAGCAGCCAGATAGACCAAGGTCCCACAAAAACAGAGGGGTCAGGAGCAACGGTGTGACCTTTTTGCCTGTTTGTGCAGCCCCATTTGGAAAGGTTTAAAGGCAAGAAGGCCAGATTAGGGTGGTGACTTTCTGGCTTCTGTAGCCAAACAATCTAAGGACTGGGATCACCAGAGCACTGTGTTCAGCCTCCCCATATTATGGGGGTATAGGCAGCCTTAAGGGATGCAGCTGAATGTTCATTACTGTCATTCCCTGACATGTTTTTGCCCTGCACTCTCTGCCTATGAACACCCCTTGCCTGCCTTTGCTCCAGGCCCATCTTTCTCCTTGTCCTGGTCCCACCCCAGTTTCTTGGCCTTTCATGGCATGTTTTGGTGCAGTCCATGGTTCCTCCAGCTTCCCAGTCACAGGCATTGACCTGATTCTGGTCTCAGGGCGCTGCTCACTCTCCCTGTGAAGTTGTTAATGCAGCAGACAAGAGGAACATCTATACTATGAGAGGCAGCTCAGTGCAGAAATCCCCTGGCCAGCACCACTCCTGCCAGCTTTGGGACTGGGAGTAATACTGACACCTCAGTGCTGTGCAGCACTTATCCACCTGTGTCACTGTGCCAACAGCCATCCTGCACCCACAGCCTAGGCCAGTCCCTCTGCACAGCAGCACAACTGTGCGCAGCCTCCAGCCAGTTCGGGGATCTCTCATAAGGCACTGCTTGCATGCAGTATAGATACAGCCCATGCAACCTCCTTGCTGGGCAGCAAATACTGTAGAAAGAAAATACTGAAGCTGGAGTGAGATCAGTGAACAGATGTTATACAGCAATGACTTCCAACCCCCACTCCATTTGAAAGGTTTGGATAAAGAGACCTGAAACTGTTCTCATCTAGAGGTCTGAGATGACAGAGCTTTCACAAATGTAAGTTGCTGTCTCTACTTTAAAAAAAATGTCTCTAACAACTGGCTGTTGCTAGTAGTTGTTGCTAGAAACTTGGTCTTGTTTCCTCCTCAGAACAGAAGTTACAGCCAGACCTTCAGTGTCTGTCTCTGCATCCCTCTACAGTGACTCTTAATGCTAATTTGACTAGCAAGTAGCAGAGGGGGAAAAGAAACAAGATTTCATTGCTGCTGCAGCCATTCAGGTACAGCTGCAGTTAGATACCAGTTAGAGCAGCCTCAAAGGTCTTTTTCTGTAGGGTATGAGGAGCAAGGACATAAACATGACCCTCAGGTACACTTTCTCCCTAGCTTGCACACCCATGCAAATACCACTACGAGAGCTAAAATCCTCCTCTCTCCACATATCCATCATTGTATTCATGTTCAGAGTACATCTAAGAGCATGATCAACCGTTTTGTAAATCCTGAATAGTATGTGCTATAATAGTCTCAGCCTTTTTCATTTCAACTTCCATTGTTAGGGCATAAATAAAAAGGAGAAAAAAGGCTGACAGAATTTACAGGGAATCCATCTAAATCAAAATGATGCCCCTGGTGTTCATGGAGCTGAACACTTAGTGATAAAGGAACATGGCCGCCTTGGCCAAAGGATTCTATACAGTGTCACCTACAAGAGTAACAGCATCTTTTCGTACTTACTGCATCCTGTAAGAGTAAAGCCCAAGCAATTTAGGTCAATGCAATTGCATTACAAGATACTAAGGAGAAAAACTTCAGGCCTCTGCACCCAGGTATATCCTAGTATCTTCTATTCCATAAACCAGAGGGAGCTATTAATCATAGTAATCGTCAGCACTTAACGTTAGGAAAACTGTAGCCCAGGTATCTATGAAGTCAACGTGCTGTAATGCCTTCCCAACTTCAGCCTTTTGCAAGAACACCCTTGTATGGCTTCCTGAACAGCGTCTATTCCAGCAGGAGAGCATGTTTCTAGCTCTAATCCAGAACACCATTGAAATCCCCCTTCTATGACTTGCATTTGTCTCATTTTGTGTCATATCTAATATCCACCTGTCTGTATAGTCCTTCCTATCTGATATATTGTACTTTCCCCACCATGGCTATCATGGTGAAGAGCAAGCTAAGGGCTCGCAGTTGCACTGATGTTGGCCCGACAGCACTTGAAAGCCCTTCAGAAGGACACTGCTCCCTCCCTCCTTGCTGATGTGGAAGTAAAGAGAATCATGACATAGCACACTTCTCACCCTGGAACTGGAAAGGGTCAAAGCCTCACACCTCCATCCAGTGGTATCACACTTGTATATCTTGCATTAATCACTTCACATTTAGAATAAACTAAGAACAGTTCAGCTGTATGTGCAGGAGATGACTATTTTAAGTCTGTGTTATGGAAGAGACCATCAACCCTTGCTGGAGTGTGCGTCAGTGCATCGCTGCCCTCTCCCGGGCAGATCTGCCCCTGCACAAACACGGAGTCCTGGTTTCCAACTCAGCAGAGCAGTTAATTTTGCTTTGCCTCAGGCATTGAAGGAACATTTTTCAGGATGTTACCTTGTGCTTTCAAGTCTCCTCCTGGGTGCTTTGGAAAATTTCCCTTGGAATACGTTTTGTGCATATATACAGTGCATTTGCATACATCTGTTCACGTGTACATGTGCTCTCCTCTGATCATCCAAGACCTGCACACAGCAATACTGTCATGCTGCTTATGCTCTTTCTACGCTTCCTTTCCATAGTAGGGCCCTTCCAGGGTACAAAACCTGCCAGTTTGCTTTCCCATTCTTTTATTCTGGCTAATGCTCTCTGTGGACACCTGATAAGCTGTTCCGCACCTCTGGCCAGTGAGAAACAGCCTTCCTTACAGCCTGCTGCTGGCTGTTCATCTTGTTGAGGTGCTTCTGAGATGCCTCAGGTCCAGCAGGATGGCACAGGCTTCTTTGTCTCAAAGAAGATCTTAACAAGTTTAAGACGTATTTGCCTCTCACTGCCTCAAACCCACCAAAACCATTTGCTGAATGGTATCTCATGGGAATGTGGATGAGACGCCTGCTCTCAGCTCCTCCCTACCTTGAGACAGTGGCACTGACAGCTCAGCCCCATGGTCTCTCTCCAGCTCCATGAGACTGCTGCTGGCTGAGCTGCAGCTGGGGAGAGGGCACAACACAGAGAGGCTTAAGAAGCATGTCTCTTAGCTTTGTCCACCCAGCAGCCTCTCCCAGCTGAAGTCTTGCTAGGGTGGGCAAGAAGGTATTGCAACAGGACTGCATTTGTTCCGCATGGAACTGGCTGAGCACAGAAATGTATCTCATCAGGAGTTCTCAACAACACTTACGTGGTGCTTTCCTGCCTATGACCAGGACCGATGCCTGACTGAAGTGGCTATGGCAGGTATAGTCTGAACGCTGCACTATCATGAGCACTCCCTGTGTCACAGTCCCCCATGTATTACAGGGGCTTATATTCTCAGAGGAAGTTGTGAAGATAAGGCCAGCCATGACAGATTGGTGCTTAGATACACAAGAAATGGCAGCTACAGCATTTCATTATCTGAGTGTCTCTGAAAGCCATGTGTAATTTCCTAAGTAGATAAATTCATCCCTTGTAGTTTTGCCAGTGATGGAAAAAGGTGCATTAGAGTCATCAATGCCACTTTACTTCCCATCTGTGTTTCCTCAAGAATTGTCCAAGATACCTTGTTTCACTGTGACTGCTCAAGCCATGAGCTCCCTCAAGTGTCAAAAAGAATTAACGCAGTTGATACCTGCACCATCCTAAAGGAACAGCAAGCAAACATTGTAAGGAATTCTGCCCCTTTGCTTTATTTTTGACACAAACATGCACATAGCTAAGCACTGGCCCCTTATGAATTATGAGGCAAACATAGCCACAGGACAGGAAAAGGCAGGATCTTATTTTACATCCTTATCCATGAAACATAGGTGTTAATTGCAGAAGTCCATCCCGGTCATCAGCGTTCACAGAAGAACTGTGAAAGATAGCAAGATAATGATGCTGGTCAAAAAGACTCCTATGGAGGGAGACCACTGCGCTCACTGCAAAAGAGAGTGTTGTCACCAAGGAGGAGATAAAAAGAGAACAGAAAAGAATGAACTTAGGTAATAGGGGGCAAAATAATCCCTTAGATTACCTCAGACCACAATACTCAAGAGACTTTTTCTCTAGTCATCACTTTCATTTTATGGCATTTGGGAGCAAAACAGAGGGTTCTTTTAGCTGTGCAAAAAAGCTCTGTGCAAGAGCTCTACGTGTACCTAAATGGTGTCCCTTGAGTGAATTATGGGAGTGAGAAAGGGGTCCCTCTGCTAGGGTTTACATCTTATATGCAGAGTGTGTTGGCAAGTCTCCTTTTCCAGACTGAGGGAAAGAACACAACATGTAGTCAACATCTTTTTTTTGGTGGCATTTGGGAGCGGTTTTAGAGGTGGGAGGTGATAAGCACAAACATGTGCTAAAGCCTGCATGTCCACTCTATTGACTGCAGTGTTTGTGCTGTGCCAAGGAGCCCAGACAACCTCTCTCTGTGGCTGAGCAATTCTCTCAAAACAGAGGGAGTAGAGTGTCAAACAGAAGGAGGCAGAACTCCTGACAAACGAAAGGCAAGGTCAAATGTACCTATTCACAACAGATCAGTCTGGTGCTTCTGCTCCTTTAAGCACCTACATTACAAATGCCTAGCATGTGTGAATAATTTGGTCCCCAATTTCTTGCAGAATCTTATGTCAGTTAAAGTTCAGACACTTAAAGTTCATCACCTCATTTTTCTTTCAAGGTACTATGTAAGAGACTTCAGCATCTCTCTGGGGACATTTAAATAGACATCTTTCAGGGTAAGTTTTTAACTTCTCTAGACAGCAGCATGTTATAAGCATGTTAATTGCTCAAGCAATTAATTGGGTCAAATAAAATGAAAAACTGTAAAGCCTACATGAAGGTATCTTCCGCAATGCAGCATGCTCCTTGCAATTCATACTCTGCAATATATGACTTCTGCATTGAGAGGATAAAGATGTGGAATAATCAAAAGCTACTGTTACTCTGTCCATCTTGCTAGTGCAATCTCTACACACAGAGATTATTTTCTATAACCTCTTGACAACACAGATGGACTGAACAGAGTAATTTACACTAAAGGGTGCCCACCACAGGGTGCAAGCACATGACAATTCCAGCCCTGTATTCCTCATGCATAAGACTTCTCCACAGGTAGCTTACACATATACATAGTCCAAGAAAATCTCCGCTAATCATGTCTTTCAAGCTGTCTCCCTTTTCATAGGATAAGGGGTTTTTTTCATAGGATCATTATGCTTCTGCAATACCACTAAGGTACTAGACAGACATTTGTCTAGCATAAACCTGTTGCAAGTATTAAGCATGTCTCAAAATTTCTCAAGAGATTTAATATAATGGAAGAGCATGTCTTTATGGTTTGATTACTTACCTTTAAGTACAATGCTACAAATATAACCCTTGAGACTAATCAAAACCTTGCCAGAAATGTCCATTCCCTATTTCATGTTTCACCAAAAACTTAGATCATCTTACTCTGGCAACATTCAGAAGACAGTGCTATGGTTCTGATTATCACGTTCCAATAGTATCGACCTCCCAAATACCCAGAAGCATAAATTTGACAAAGATTACAGCATTTATTACAGATGTAATCAATCAACATACTTTAAATAGCAATTACATCACACAACATATCACCTGAACTGAAAGAGGGATAAGAGTTTTATTCAGTTTTACTCCTAGTTGTATTCGATGGATATACAAACGTGAAACTATCTTGGAATCTTAAAGACTCTCAATATTTCATCTGAAAGGTGTATTCCACAGGTGAAAACACAAGAAAACAGAGGTGAAATTGGTTGAGTACACAGACATATTTCCTTATCACAATGAAAAGTAAATTACCACAGGGAAAAAACAGTATGTATGCCCAAGTTCACAGCAGCAGTCCTAGAGGGATGACAGGCCAAATAAAGTAGCAATAAGTGAAGCAAAAATTATTTCCCCTCTGTCTCCCTTCTAATGAGAACCACAGGGAACTAAAAGTTTGAACAGAGATTTATTTTTCCAACTTCTGCTTTTAAAAATGGAGTTTCAATTTTTGACTGCACCAGTGCTTTTAAACTGCTTTCTCAAGCAACCCATTTAAACAGGGATGTGGTAAAATGACACTGTATGGGGCTTAACATACCAGCCACAAGGGTTCACCCTTGCTCGGGGTGAACAGCAACAAACTTGTGTGGGCACTGCTGAGAAGGTTTTGGAGATTTGTGATAGTGTGCATTCAGGTCCACAATGCCAGCTTGGTTCATGCTCCAGGATTTAAGAGCATGTTCTACGGACTTTTCAAAAGCAGGAGTTCCTTTTGGTGCACATTTTTTGTGATGCAATGTTTTCCACTGCTTCTCTTCCAGAAATTTCTGACACAGCTTGTTATCACTGAGGAGACGGCCAAAATATTTGGTTGGAAAATTTCACTTCTCATGTAGCCAAGGGTTAATCATTCATTCTAAAACAGCAAGAAGGGATCCAAGTAAATGCTGTTCAAGTAGCAAATAACGCTAGTTCACTTCTTACCCTGTGAGCAAAGATGATAAACACTTGCTGACCTGTGCAAAAGAAGTTCTGCTGCAGGTGTCAGCCCTTGGTGAATGCTATGATTCAACAACGACAATCATCAAAATATTGTTGTCCTCTGACTCCTCAAAATGTCAGTATGCACTCATCATCTTAAGCCAGTATTTCCTTCTCAGCAGCCTTAGATAATTCCATCTCTGGAAAACTAGTTTTTATCTAGAGAGCCTACTGTAATAACCTTTCTGTAAATCATCAAAGTAACGGCCAAAAAAAAAATCTTTTCTGACTAAATTAGTAAACAAGGCTGCAATACTTCACATCCCAGAGACAGAATGACCACTGGAATGTATGGACAAAACTCCCCTGAAGAAGTTACAGCAACTGGAAATCTGAAAAAAAGCAGAAGCCCAGATGGCAGTATTAATTTGTAGTATTACTAGCACTACTTGATCCTGGATCCTAGAAAACCCTCCAAATAAACTTAACATAGCTTTTGTCACCAGATGATGCTACAGAGGAAAAAAAAAAAAACCAGACCAGTTTTTCACTCCTCAAGTATTTCAAGATTGTTACCTATGGAAAATTTAAATAAAATGTTACCTATGGAAAATTTAAATAAAATTTAAATATGCCAGCTGCTCCCTCTGTTTCTGGGCTTAAACAAAACAGTTGTGGGCTCTCTTCTTTGTATCATCCCACTGGTATGTCAGCAGCAAGACACTAAATCACGAACACAAAGTATTTCAGGCATCTCATAACAAAGCAGGAAGCATCACTGCCTTATAGCATAATATACGTGTGTATGATGCTAGTGAAACCCCTCTGGAAACCTTGTTGATCTTTGTAACATTATGCCCAAAAGGTAATGCTTTTTGTGAGGGCAGAGGTGGCTCCAGTGCCTCACCTCTTCAGAAATTCTGGCCACTTAAAATTAAATATGGTTCCAGTTCCGCTACCTGAAGCCATTCTGCTGCTGTCAGGAACCTATAGCTTATTTGAAAATAGTCACTTCATTGCTAATAACTGCTCTCAAAGAAATGGGAATTCATCAGTTCCAAAAGCAAAACAGATAAAAAAGAGAATATGTGAAGTTTCTCTCAAATGTCTTCTGATAATTACCAATAATATTCAAACACTTCAACTATTTTTATTAGAAAAATATATGAAATATCATATATCTTGCCATGAAGAACTTGCGTATTATGCTCTGTATGTTAACTATTAACTTATTCTACATAAGAGATCAGATAAAACAGATCCTACACAGGGTATGCAAAGGAGCTGAAGACTAAAAGGCATGACAAAGCCAACAGAAACCAAAACCACCATTTCTGGTATTTTACAAAGATGCTTTGTGGCCCAGTTCCTTCTGCAATGGCTCATAATCACTAGTTTTGTTTGCCAGATCAGAATAAATGTCAGCATACTACCAAGAGTATTAGCCTGTTGTTAATGTCTGAAAGATGTTACCTTTCTAATGATAGTTATGCTGGCTGACTTTATAGTATCCTTTGTTACCACCTGTCCACTCTGAAACTCTTCCATTTTGCAGTTATTGGCTAATCTCACTAGTGATCTCTGACCTTCAACCCCCAACTCCTCAAAGTAGCACAGTGCAAAGGGGAACAAGGGGTTACAGTCAGCCTGTAACAGCTCCTTTCTGTTGTTCCATCCTCCTCACGCACTTCCCCTGGTCCTTCTCCACAGGCTGCAGTCCTTTAGCATAAGCCTGCTTCTGCATGGCTCCTCCCCATGGACTGCAGTTCCTTCAGGAAATCTCCACTAGCTCCAACATGGCATTCTCCATGGGGTGCAGGGAAATACCTGCTCCAGCACCTGAAGCAATTCCTCCCTCTCCTTCTCTGACCTTGGTGTTTAGAGGAATGTTTCTCTCACTTTCTTCCCTCAACTCCTCTCTGCCGTGCAGCATTTTGCCCATTTTTAAACATGCTTTCAGGGAGCTGCCACCAGCTTCACTGATGAAGTGTGTCCTGCACTGGGTCCATCATAGAGCCAACTGGAACCAGCTGTGTCCTGCACAGGGCCACCCACACCTGGGCACCAGCACCCAATACAGAAGTATAACCTAAAAGATGGAGATTAAGAACTTCCTGACCCTCTTCCTGTGCTTGCCTTTAAGTTGTGCCCAAAGAGTCATCTGTGGGGTGCATAATGGGCCAGACCCACAGACTGATCTGGATTCAAAACAATATAAGGGGGAGGACAGTTATTTGTCCTGGTAATTTGCTGGTACACACAGTGCAAGATACTGCTTTCATCAGCACAGCTCTGCAGTTGTGCTGGCCAGTGTGGAGACACAGGTGCAGGAGCAAAACCTGTGGCAGGTGCTTCCTGAAAGAACTTCTGGAGTGAAGGAGGCAGTGGAGCTCACCCCAGTATCTCCTCCTCCTCCTCAAGCAAAACACAAGAGCATCTTACATTTCAGTCATGCAAGGAATCAACCTCCAGCAGAATAAAGCAGAGAGGAAATTCATCCCCAAACATAAAAAACTATTCTGTCATCCTCAGTTTCCAAAAGAGAGAAATTTTTGTTTCTGTGCTGCTCTGGATAGAAGCAGTAGCAGAAAGGCAGAAAAATGGTAGATAAGAATGTGTTAAAACAACTCCCCCACTCCCAAAAAGCACTGAGTATGAGTATAGTGGTAGGAACAAAAAAGAAAAAAAAAAAAACCACACAACAAACTGGGGAGGTCAAGGGGAGGTAGTTTTATAGCTTGTATTATATTCAAAGTTAGACATGCACTAGAACCTGACATGAAAAAGCTGTACACCCACCAATTTATTGTGAAGATATTGATTTTAAACTGGTAAAGCTCTCTTTCCACAGGTCATCTGTTCTCAGTAGAAGGTCAAGAAGGTTCCCACTTTATCTCCTTCCACATACAAAACACCTCAGATGTGATAACAGCTTTGGCAACAGCCAAGAACATGGAGTTGTTACATCAGTTTGCATTCAGAAGATAACTAGTGCACTGAAAATAAAGGCAAATATACATTATTACAATTCTAGCTTTTATTAAATGTGAGCTCAGAGCATAAGTAGCACCAAATTCAACAATAAAAAATTGTATGTTAAAAAAACATTTACCATTTAAAGTGAACCACTTCAGCCAGAAGAAACTGCAATCTTGAGCTGTAACTTTGAGAGCTTTCTATCTCCTGCAAGCAGCTTCTTACAAACTTCACTTCCTCTTCTATTCTCTGCTCTGGTCTCTTGCCAGTTATCTGGAGTACTCTCAGAAGTAAGTGATCCTGAGAAAACATCCAACACATAGTGAACTAAGAGCTAAAAGTAGAGACCAAGGAGGAAACACCTGCATACTTCAGAAAACTGAGGAGTGTCATCTGTAACAAACAGAAATGATTTGTTTCCAATTCTCTCTCCCACTTAATTTTAGCTTTAAGAGAAATACCTGTGAGAAAAAGTTTCATTTACATGTAACTTTTATGACCTGACAAAGCACTGAATTTTTAGCATGGTCCTTTAGGAATTAAACACTGCATAGTTAGATCTAGGATAGAAGATATTTTTTAAGCCATGTGTGGTTAATTTGCAAAGACACTGTTACACTGTAAGTTGGGAGACAGGGAGAAATTGAGATTTGTTTTCCACCCGCTGCTGACCAGTATTTCTCTCAAGATGCTTAAGAAAAGGTACTGTGTAAGGAAGGTCCTATCTGAAGACAAAGAATGCCTACTTTTACCATTATATTCCTCAGTTGCTTATTCATTCTACCAGCTCCCATTTCTAAATTACAGCATGCTTAAGGATGACCGTTAAAGGTGTTCCCAAGTCCCTTGGACTATGTACCCTGTCCATCAAGTTTTCATACAAGGAGACCTCTATCTTCACTTAAGCTGAAAAGCAGAATTCCATGACTCACCCTTGAGGAGATAACTATGAGCAGCTGTGCATCAGGTAGAAACCCAAATGCAGCTCTTCTTGGGAGCTGGAGGAAATAGGAACTTTTTCTTCTGCTCAACAAGTACTGCAGAAAACATGGGCATATAGCCTTGGAATTTGTCCTTAGCTCAGTTAGAACTCAGACCAAATTCACAGCTGAATGCTCCGTCAGTTCTTTTGACTTGACCACTTCTGACACCATAGTTTTCACTAAACCAATGCAAATTTCAAGAGCAAAGAAAATTTGTCACATCTACACTTGGTGTCACACAGATGTTTGTAAACAAACTGTGGTTTGCAGATACTGTTATTGACATGCTGTCAAGTGACCAGGTCAGATGATGCAAAGGAAAAGGACGTGCCTTCATGAGATGAGAGAGGTGGTAAGAAAGAATTCTGGTGACATACCTGTTTCCCACCCCACCCCTTCCCCTGTGCAAGTTTGGTTCTATAATTGGTGTTCTTTTTTTGTGGAAGACCCTGAACACATTGATTTGCAGCATAGATGGAAGATCACCTACAGGGGAAGAAAAGTACCAAAGCTTTCAGGGTGTGAACATGGTGCTTTTGAAACACAGTTTGGAATGCTTCTTGTTCTGGATAAAAAGAAGGATTAGAAGTATACAGTAATATTTCATCAAAAGGTGTTTCTACAGAAATACATTATCCACTTTAAATTAAATCTTACTCTGTAAAAAGCATATATCTGAAAGGACTTCAGACAAAAGCTCTCCACTGTTTCTCTACAAAAAAAGCTTTCATTTACTTTAAGAATACATACACAGACAATACAAAGATCAGGAGCCACCACTGGCCTAAAGTTTCAGCATGACATGCAAAGATGGCAAGGCATGGATAAATATTCATTAATGTTTTGGTACATACTCACAAAAACATTGAGATCTGTCCAAACACTAGGTATCTTGTCAAGCAGATCAGAGAGACAGTAATTCTAATCCTTCTGAAAATGAAGAATTACTTTTATTCTCTACTGAAAAATCCTCTTCCTTCCACCAAAGAATGTGAGTTTTATAGAAGTCGTGTCATCAACCTTTAATCCTCCTGTTTCATTCCCACAGGTTCTCCCATGAGATCTTACACACCTTCTTAATGATCTCCATGTCCCTTGCAGGCTTGTAGAACTTCCTGAGTGGGCAAGCAGAAAGAATAGCTATGTCAGAACACAAAGACAAATCATCACTGTTTCTCAAGGGGTGCATTCAGGACTAGCACAGAGAACGTTAGTTTGGAATGAGGACACTGGAACTAAACTTCACCATCTCCCACTGTCAAATGTCCATTTGATTGCCATACCTAATTACATTTTAAATAGTATCTAGAGACAAACACTATTTTATACAGAGCAGAAGAAAGTCTCTCTGGAGAGACTTTTCTGGAGCCACTGAAGTATTAACATTTAGCCAAAGGATAGAGCTAAAATTTTAACAGTATTTTAGTAGTAGTTTATGCTGTATTGACACTGTCTCACTGTAGATATTCAAGTATATTAGAAAAATGACCAAATGGCAGATCCAATAGTATGTATGTTTTTGCTCTCTAGTTCCTTCATAATGAGTACTCAGAAATCAACTCTTATGAAATCACTATACTACAGTTTTTCATCCATGAGCCTTATCAATCTCTGTTAGAAAAGAAATCAGAAAAAGTGAAAAATTTAATTTGCTTAGAACAGCATGCTCTTGTTTAAACAGGCAGACTGTCATTAGCAGAAGCACAGTACATGCCAAATGATCAACTGAGCTGCACTGCAGAGAGCCAAGGATGGCTGTAGTAAAACATGAATTCCAATTACCCACATTAAAAGATCTGATTACATGTGCCCTAAAATATCTGCATCATTTAATCACAGCTAATTGTAATTAAAACCGTATTAAAAGAACTACATGCAAACAACTATACTTTTTTTTCCTTTTTTAAAAAATACATACAGTCCCATATCCATATATCACTTAAAGCTATTAATCGTCCAAAGGTAGTGTTTTCCATAAAGAGGTTATATACAAGCCTTTCACAAGGTTTCTTCTATCTAGCAGAGGCTTACAGACTACTGAAGATAATTACTCCCACAGCATCCAATGCTCTTATTTTTCTGTCCAGGGAAGATTCCTTAGGACAAGGACACTCAGTATTTCTCCTCAGAAAGCTTTCCAAGCTTTTAAAACTCCATATGTACTATAACAGGATGGGGGCCTAGACAACAAATACCCACTAATACTTTCTATGACACAGCAGTACCATTTATTATCATTCCTTTGAAGACTCTCCAGAAAACACACCTAATCCCTTCAGAAAATAAACATGTCCTTTGTCACATGTGTTAGAATGGAATGAGATACTAAGGTGTAACAGCTTACACTGGAAAAAAAATCCCCAAATGCACATGTACTTCTGTCATGTGACGAGATTTTTACTTTCCCCTCTTACACTCCCCAAACCATACCTAAGTTGTTGTTTGTTGAATAGACTTGCTGGATATTTTATGACCTAAAAACCCCCAAAACCAACCAAACAAAAAATCAACATTGCATGTTTTTCACAATGCTTGTTTCATTCATTAATGAGGTGCACTGTTGCTAGGAGAAGATAATCATTACTGATGGGATAGGGTCTGAAGTTTATTCCTACAAAAGCTTTGTTCAGAAGGGCAGGGCAGATCAAGAACTTTCTCATTGCAGGTCCACAAAGAACAGTAACTTTCCACAGCACCATGCTCAGCTATATCACACTTTCTATCCCTAAAGGAACAGATTCTTCCTGCCTAACCTTCTGAGAATGTATCTGTTTGAATAGGCTTAAGGGAGCTAATTGTAAGTTTGCCAACACTCAGACAAGTAAGCAGCCAGCTACTACCCACAGCCATAATCAGGAACTCAGGTGGAATAAAGGAAAGAGGTCAGTTTTTCAATACAAAGCCCTAATAGCTGGCAGAAACTATTCTTTTCTCCTTGTTTTCTCAAATCTTTTCAGTTGCTGTGAATGTAACAAACGTCCCATGAAATATGTCTGCCTGATTTTCACTCAGGTAAGGATGATAAGCCCCAAAGCAAGCAAGGAAAAAAATTAATTAAATTAAAAGGAACATAAGGAGTTAGAATCCTGGGGAGAAAGGAAGAAAAACTGACAGGAGCAAATCTCACCATTATTTACTTATGCAGTGAACTTACACTGCTGCTCCAGCAGTGTAACAGTGAGAATTGGAGGGCCTGAGGACATCAGACTTGGGTGGAAGCCCTAGTAAGTTTGAAGAAAGACTTGGGTCGATACTGAGCAGGCTTGAGTAGAGCTGCAGTCAGGGGGATGAGGAGAGCAGCAAGTGAATTCAGTTGAGAAGAAAAGGTCTATTTTCATTGGTAGCCTGTAAAGGAAAAGAGTCTACGCTGCTGGATTGAAGCTCCAACAGGAGTTTCCTTCATCATATTAGAAGATAAGAATGGGCATCTCAGAATACAGGAAGTCATTTGCCTGCCTCAGGTACTCACCAAAACTCAAGGAGCTTTGCTGGTTCTGAGGGCAGGACAGGCTTCCCTTTTCTTCCATACCTTTGAATTCCTACCATGAACTCATAGATATAGAAGCTGCACTGTACCTTTGCGATGGGCTCACAAGTCCCTTACGGGTTCCTAGAACACACCCAGCACAACCCCTTCCAGCCCCCCCTGCAGGACCCTTGCTTTTCACACACCTTCAGGACCTTCTTCCACCTCGTCTCCCTGGAGCTGTCCTACTTGTCCTCCTTCATCCCTGGAAACCACTGCCCTGAAGTAGCTTTTGCATTTCTACCCATGAGCCCCCATAACCACGACATAGACCATTACTTTAAAACAAAAAGTAGATTACATTTGAATAGGAAAATTATACATTAAGTTACTATACAAATAGATTTATATATACACATACATATACAGACATTTGTCTGTAAATTTTGTACAAGCTGCAACAATCTTTATACCACAAAAAGGACTCATTACCACCACTGGTTTCCATTAAGGAGGGTCCCAGACTTGAACAAGAGCTATGGAGGTGTGCCTCTTATGTCTTCTCTACATTTTAGCAAAAAGTTATTTTTGCATGCACTTACATAAGCACAGCCCCTCTCATAAAGCCAAGCAATCACAGTTACGGGTAACTAACAATGAGGAAAAAAATCGGGGAATAATTTGTTCATTTACATTACTGTTGAAGCTTGGGATTTCTAGGTTTGCAAAATAAACTCTTGAACAACCAGAAAAAAATGAAGTAAACATCAGAAAAGCATCTACAATTCCAACACAAAGTAATAACCAGCTACTTTGCACCAAGCTATATAGCTTTCTCTGAAAAATCAGCCTTGCATATTCTATTCAAACAAATTTAATGAAAGAGGTATTGTTTACTTGTGATTTTTTTCATATACATAATAGAGTCTTTTCTGCAAAATTTAGATGGGCATTAGTGAACAATGGTGTTAAACCGAATATAAAGACTGGATGCGGGTAATGAGCTCTTGTTCCTCCATTAGCAACACGCACAAAACAAATCTAAACACATTCTTTAAAGAGAAAATGTTAGCTAAATTAAAAATCATAGTAATAAACTGGAATACGTATTTGGAAAGCAAAGAACTGAAATGCTGTGAAAATGAAGAAAACAAAACAAAAGTGTGAGTATGGGCTGAAGAAGCTTTTAAAATAAATTTTTCACTGAACAGAATTGCAACTCACATCCCCAGCTTTTAAAAACAAGTAATTATTTACTGCTTCTTTAAATTTCTCCCAACTTTTTGCTCTATTATTTTCAGGGTACCATGCAAATCAGGGTAGATTATAAAATTAATTTCAAAGCCCGCAGTTCAAGATAGACTAGATGAGTATTTCCTCCAGCTGTGAGCACTAAGCCAAAAATAGAAGTACCCTCAGAAATATTGTTCAGCACAGGATAAGACTGTAGCTCATGGTGGGAGGAACCGTGTTAAAGAACAGATTTGTTAATGAGGGAACTAAGGAAGAACTCATAGAAATGTAGCTTCTCTTTCCTTAAGCTTTTACTCCAGCCACAAATGTACTGTATGCTTTGAGGAGAACTAAAATGGAAATAATCTTTAGCTGTAATTCATTCTTTTGAGAATAAGCATTTTCAAAAATGAGAAACAATTCTAAAAAAAACGAGTAATATTGAGAAAGGCAATACACTTTGGAATACATTAGTTTAAACTTTAAGAAAACCTGAAGGTGTTGGATTCACTGGATACAGCAGTGTGGAAGGAGGTACCCATTCTGGTATATAGTTACTGAGTTGGAGAATAAAAGGTGCCTGCTGCCTGTGTGCTCCAGAACTATGACTGCAGCAGAGAACATCCATCTTGGACATAATTTCACAATTAACAACAACAAATAAAACCCAGAAGGGTGAACCTTGTGGGATTTTTACCTACCCAGAAACGAGTAAGGCATACCACAAAACAAGTCAGATTAGAAACTAAGTATGAGAGACTCCAAAGAACTGGACACTCGCTATGGACTTACATGATAAAATACTGACTCTTATTAAATAAAGAGCATGATCCCATTGGAAAATTCTCATTTAAGCTAACCCATAAACACTGCCTTTAAATGAACAGCATTACCAACGTTAACCTCACAGAAATTAATGTATTTTAAGGTAAGACTAAGATACAGCACCTACCTAACAGATGCTGCATTTAAAAGCATTAGGAACCCAAGTTGAATGCAAGACTTTTTAAAGTTTTAGCTTTAAATGCTAAAAAAAAAATTCAAAATTAATTTTAAATGGCCGCTATTTAGATGATGTTTGTGATGTGAATGCCTTGAATGTATGTTAATAAATTTAGCAATTTAAAAATGTTAATCTTTATGTTCATGTAAAATTCCTAACACTTTCTCCTCTACATAAATGAACCTATCTTTTTCCTGTTTTTTTTTTTTTTTTTAGGGGTTTTTGTATTTAAGTCTGAAAAAGAGAAAGCCCTCAGATTGCATTCTTGTTCAGCGTGAAGAAAAAAAAAATCTAATTTTATGATCAAGCTTTCAACCACTCAACAGGAACTAACAACAGAACTGCTGGTACTGTTGTATATAAAATATTCTGAATGTGGGTCTAATAATTCAACATCTGAGGCAAACAATGTCATTGTTTGGTGTCAGTTTCATTTAATTTACTGCTTTAAATGCATTCCAAGTTAATTGCAGGTGTAATTTTTTTCCTGTTAAAGAAACATACTGTCATAGATTACACAACTCAGTGCATGTCACTTATTATGGCTTTGATTTAAATATTGCTAAAAGATATTTCTTTATCATACTCAGTTTTTTTTTAAAGATTCCTAGGAATTTTTTTAAGTAATACAGACCACTTTAGTCTTAGAAGCTGCCACCATTGAAAAAGATGAGTTTGTTTTCTCAGTGTTACAGTGACAGTACATTTGCACATATTGCTTGGATTTATACGACTTGTTTTGTTTTCTTGGTCCTCTCTGTTAGTAATGTATACATAAGCCCTAGATCACGAACAGCAGCAAGTTAAATCTGATTTATATGAGCTGACAGCATAAGTGCATAATGCAAAAAGTAGATAAGCTGAAATGGCAGCATCAATCATATTCAATGACACAAGTCTCCTACATTTACTTGTTATGACCAACTGCTAATACCGTACCCACTGCAAAGGCTGCATGCAGCAGTGAACCTCATGATAAAGCCAAAACGTAGGTTCAAAGAAGTCAAATTTGAAAACATTCACCATTACAAATTCACACACTTTTCTTCATCATACAACGCTATGTTCACTTGGAAACCTCACCTTTCTCCTGTCCTTGATCTTCACACCGTTAACATTATGATCAGGTCAAAGTTGTATTTTTTAAGCATCCATGTCCTTCATCACTTTGAAATTTAGCATCCTGGACCTTCATTTTGTCGCAAAACTGGATTGATACACTTTGCTGTTCGATTCTGTGGTCTTGGAGCTGGCAGATTCTATAGTCTCTGTGGTGCCATAACAGTCGAGGGTCTCAAGCAGAAAAGCAAACCCAGCATTGTGATCCACATTCTAAAGCTAAGGAATTAAATTGTGGAAGACCTTCAGAAATGTTGACCAAAATGGGCTATTTGGATAGCATCCAAATGACTCAAAACTTGAACTAGAAGAGAGAGGTGCGGTTCCACAGGGCAACTGAATGACCTGGAATTGGCAATGAGCCACATCAGTCACAAATCAAAACAGCTGTCTGTCAGAACTAGTTTATAACATGCCTAGTCTGAACGTCACAATACGATTTAAAAAGAATGGCATTACTTTGAGAGCACCCGCCTTTCCTTCCAAGACATTTAGTGTTCTCCGATTTGAAAAATCCTTCCAGGCTTCACAGATTTAAATAGGTGAGGAACTTTGGCAGTCTCTGATTTTATCGGGCTTCACAGACAATGCTTTTTGTCTTGGCTTCTGTTTAACTTGGCTCACACAGACAACACCCTCTGTATTTTCTTCAGCTTAAAAACAAAACAGAAGTCAAACACTGAAGTTCAAACTCCACTGAAAACACTTCAGCCCCAATAACTATGCATTTAAAAAAAAATTCAGGAACTCAAGCTAATAGGTAAGGCATTTGTGAAGTTAACTGCTGCTTAGTTTGACAGCCAGTTACATCACCTACTGTGATATAAGACATTGCAATTTGACATGAATTT
The DNA here is from genome assembly GCA_009769605.1 of Bucorvus abyssinicus. Lineage (NCBI taxonomy): Eukaryota > Metazoa > Chordata > Aves > Bucerotiformes > Bucorvidae > Bucorvus > Bucorvus abyssinicus. The sequence continues at coordinate 26,045,110 of CM020029.1, forward strand.
ACCGCAGTAAGAGTCCCCTCAAGTAAGAATATTTAAAATACTTTATTTAAAAAAAAAAAAAAAAATGTTTGGAGATATAAAATTACTCTCACACAAAATGTCTTTCCTCTTTCCTATGGAAAAATAAAACTACCATTTTCTCTTCCCCCTGCTGCTGCCCCCAAAGGAAAGGAGGAATGGAAGTGCTATTGCTGAAGAAATTAACTCTAAAGCATGTTGATTCAGAGAATGACTTACACTTCAGGCATGACTGGCCACTTCTCAATGATAAATTTTCAGCAGGAAATAACTTAAGTTAGCACTTGGACAAGAAAAAATTCAGAACTTACAAGATAATTTTAACCAAGCGCACATGTGCATAGGTATGTGAGCACACACAGGAGAGAAAAAAGGAGCCTTGAAATACACACTGACTGAACTGTTAAATTCAAGTACATGGTGTTTTCTCCAAATAAGCTCTGTAACATTATTCCCTCTTCAGTCTAGACTCCTGCTTTCCAGCCTAAGAACTTGTCTCTGGAAAAAAAAAAATAGTATTTGTTCAATTTATAGGCAAGTCTTCCATGTAACTTAGGAATGGCACCAATACTCTCACAATTTCCAAATTCAGGCTGGTGATGATAGACTGAGACCTTGAGCAGGAAAAAAAAAAAAGGAAATCCCAAAGTAACAGTGAGTTTTGTCCTTGCAGTTATATAGTTTTATATTTGACTACATTTCTTTTTGTGTAAAATAGTATTTCTTTAAAAATTCACTCACAATACTCATCACTTACAAAAATTTTTCAGAAGCATCAACATCTAGATGGAAGAAAATGGGTTAAACAACTGAATGGCAGAGGTGAATTGATAGCTTCTCTGAAATCAGTGTATTTCCTCATGTACCCTTTATTCCCTTTTTATTTCTTCATGAGGTCTTATATTTCCATTTCAGAGTATTACAGAATTTAGTAGAAATTCGTTTTTGCTGACCTGCAAAATTCATCAGGACATAATGGAAATAATTATCGCTATGGCATTATGAAGGTGTAGGCAATGGGTGTGCTAGGTCGAGCACACCTTCACCTACAGGTTCCTGTGAAACTACCGGAGATCCTTCTTTTGAAAAGTCGTAGATGACAAGAAATTAATAAAGCATTGCACAGCTAACGTTTCAGACTCACTGGATAGTCAAAAGAGCATGTGGCACTGATCTATATATGCTCCATAGCTAATATGTGTTCTTCACCAAGACTTACAAATCATTCTTTCAGAATGCAAGCTTTCATTCTCAGTCAGGTTCATGGCTGAGAATTCAAAGACTGCATCTAGATTTGATAACAATGGTTTTAAGGAGCCTTCTATTTTGATAGAAAGCTATTTATGGTGTTTATGGTGTATTTTTTTAAAAAGCATTTTCAAACAGAAGTTTGAAACTCCAAGAAATTACATACATCTCCAAATGATCACTTCTAAAGCATATTGATGACTAAGAATTCTAGTAAAAGTTTACCTTAAAAAAATTCAGAAATCTGTTAGGATGGTTCAAATAAAGAAGTAATCAAAAAGCCCACATTTCTTTCCAAAGAGTTCTAACTACATTCAATACTGGTTATTTTCTATTCTTATTTTTAATATCATAATTTTAGCTAAATATTAGGATTTTTGGCAAAAATATTGTGTTCATCAAATAAGTTGGTATTTGGTCAAAGCAAGTGATAAGCAGATTACTTAAGAAATCTTTTTACAGCAAAAACTAAGTTTTTGGTTTGGGTTTTTTTTGTTTTTGTTTTTTGTTTTTGTTTTTTACAGTCATCATTACCAACACATTTCTCTCCTTTCTTCAAGACACACAGAAGAAAATCCACTATATTTTCTACATTTTCATATTATTGGGAAGTCTGCAACTTACTAAGTGCTGGATGGTTGTCCACAATCCGTACTGGAATTGTCTGTACATCTCCCAAGAGAATCTGAGGGACGACTCCTTCTAGGCTTCTGGAGTCACCTACCCCTCCAACTGATACCAGCTGGCCCATGGTGACCAGGCTCTGATCAGAGCCAGGTGGAGTCCCAAAAGCAGAGGCAGCAGTGCTATGGTGTGTTAGGCCAGCACCGGCTTGCAGACTGTGTCCCTGACTAAGTACTAGAGAATGGTTGGTTACTGCACTCCCTATGGAATCCAGACTTGCAGGGCTGGGAGGGGCATGGTTATTTACAGCTATCAGGGCTGTTGATCCATTTGTGGAGGTAAAAGGTGACTGCAGCTGCAATCCCTGTGAAAGAGAAGGCAGAAGAACTAACATACCAGTATTTACAACAGGAAGAATTTTCATTTAATGGTACATATTTTGCGATGCTGGAACTCTGACTTCCTATACATCATCTCTTTCAAACAATCCCAGCAACCCTAGGCTAAGGTTGTATTAGAAAACAATTAGGACAATGACATCCAGCAGCACTTAGAAGACCTCCTATGTTCATAAAGCTCTAATTTTGGACTGATACTCAGTTTCAAATCATTCCCCAATAGTGCCCATGCCCACAAGAGGTGGGCACTAAAAGCTAAGCATACTGCTTAAAAAACAAACAAAAACCGTACAGGTGGAGCCAGGCCATCTTCAGAAAGCGAAGGAAACAGCAAGTGAAAGAGCATCTTACTGTAGACTGTATTTCTAGGGAAGAGATCATGCGGTTCATTGGGGTTCAGGAAGTATGAGGATAGCTTTTCAAAAAAGTAGTTAGAGAAGAAGGCTAACAGCCATCTTTGAGGGGAGATAAGCTGTAGAAGTTGTTCTTCTAGTATGACATTCTTGTCTCCACTCTTTAGCCTTTCAACCTGGAAGTTTATAGATCTGAGCTGGGAAGAGTTTTAGGATTTTCCATATTTTAAGACACTGGAGGAGTATTTAAAAGGAATAAGTAAGACTAACTTATCTCCCCTCAGTTTTACAGAATTTTCATTATGAAATGACTGGACCATGTGGAAAATGAATAGGTGCTTGCTCTGAGACAGAAGCCCACTACATCTTCTTGGTTTTGCCTTCACAAGAGACCCTAACTTCAAATGTGTCAAAAGATGGTAGTGGGATCCCATGCACCACAGCTATATGCTAAATGTGACATGCAAGACAGGCCACGTAAGAGTTGACAGCTATTTCAGAGTCTGTGTTACCTAGCCAGAGGGAGCTTGCTGTTCTCAGCTCACCTTCAGCATTCCCAGCACAGAACATCTGACGTTCTGCAAACAACTTGACTGTACCTGAAGTTGTGCAAATATCTTGGGCTGAAGTGATGACAGTGAAGACAACAGCTGAGCTGTTTCTGGTAGCAAAGACTCCCCACTCTGGTTAGCTTCTGCTTTGGAGATGACTGACTCCCCTGCTGAACTTCCTACAGTGCCACAAAGAGGAAGCAGACAGTTATGACAAATTTCTTCTTTCTGTTTAAAAGCCTCCCCTGCAAAGTGAACAAACCCCTTCAATCTCAGTATAGACATATAAAGGACATATATACATATATACTATTCTCTTTGCAGAAGAAGTTGGATCCTAAAGAAAAAAAGGCTGTGAATGAGAAAAAGACCATACTCTACGAAGATTGTATGTGCCTGTTCATAGTAAAAAACAGAGGCACCAATAAATCCGTTTCGGAGACTAAAGTAATTGCAACCTACCCTGCGTTTAGAATTTCTTGTTGTAACATAAAAGCTGAAACATTTCTATCAAAGCAACAATCAAATAATTTGACAATACATACACCTCAATAACGGCTCAATAACAGACAAGCATCGAAAGAAAGTGTTGTCTTCCAAAATAAAAATCCACACAGGAAATCCTCTAAGTCTCACCACTCCTTTCCAAACACCTTAGTGAAATTAGGATAACTTCTATGCAATACCACATGAAAAATTCATTTATCTAGAGGTCTTTCAGCCTACAGATTACATCATATCCTCAGAATTATTATTTAATGCAAGAATGACAGACTTAATTTCCTGTAAATTTTTACAAGGAAAAATTGAGGTTCACTTGTAGCAATTCCTGCAAGAAAACTTCTCACAGGATCATTCAATTTCCTGTTTGAGCCACCCAAAACATTTTGGATAAGATTTATGCAGACACAAGCAGACATTGCTTAGCCTCTTATTTCACAGTTTTACTACTACAGCTAGAGCTAGAGCAAGAAGAGCTTGCCCTGTGCACGTAGATTAGCCTGGTGAATGGAAAAAAAATTGAGAACGGTCAGTCACAAAAAGCTTTCCAGCAGGAAATCATACAAAAGTTGCCAGCATCCTAAGTGAGTGGAGATACATTTTCAACATATATACTGATTTGCAAACCCCAACTCTTTTATCAAAACCGACCATCAGATACACTCTATAAATCATCTTGAACATGACTGCTTCAAATATTTAGGCTCTTTTTAATAGTATACAGAGATCCCATATGCATATGTGAATATTCACATGTAGGAAGAAATGGTAGTTGTTTCCTTAGGTTATATCCTACACCAACATGCCTAGTAATAAACCTAATAGTTCAACTCCTAATCTACTCACTCCTTACACTGCATGGGCATTCAGTATGAATGCCAGAAGTTAAAAAAAAACAACAAAAAACTTGTCATTATACATCAGAAAAGATGTAAAAGCGAACACACTGAAGTTTGATAGTTACAGGGATTCTCACACCTAGGAGAGAACAGAGAAAGCTGTACCACATGGAGCTATGGAGTGCTGCACAAGAAAAGAAACAGCTGGGTTTCGTCCTGTTATAGTAGGATTTCTTAAATGTAAACTCGTCCCCATTTGGCACAAGTTAAAATGAAAAAAAATGTATAAAACAGTAGTTCAAAAAGTCAGTATTGTTCTCCCTTGCTACCACTTCTCATTCATTAATGGGAGATGGTTTCTTCAAAGTCAGGCTTCTTTTTTTGCTCAGACTTGTAGTACAATTATAAACACGTTTGCAATGTGTACAAATGCACACATACATATTTAAGTGGAGACAAGATAGGCTGGAATAAAAAAAGCTGCTTATATTCACTGAATTGGTGCACATATGCAGAAAACGAAATAAATCAAAATCTCTAGCTTCCTTTAAAATTCAGCATGTCACTGGATGGATGTTTACACATTTGATAGGCTACACTGCCTTAGAAAATTACCTGTGAAAGACAAAGAAAGAAGAACTGGTTCAGCATTCAGACTGTTCATACCAAAAGTCATCTCTGCTGAGCTCTATCACAGCTGTAGAAGACACAACTATTCTGCGTCTATCCATAAAAGCACAGTAATGGAAATATTAACATAGACATGCAAGCTCATACTACAAATGCCTTTTTATCCTACAAAAGGCTTCCTTAAAGAAGAGGGACATTATTCAAACTGAGCCTAAAAATTTACCTCTTGTCCTCTAACAGTTGTCAACACTAAAATTTTACCTTAAGAGCACCAAGCATACATGATGCTTTTCAGTTCAAGTTGATGAGTTAAAAAAAATCCCAAACAAAACAAAGTCTAACACTGGCCTTTTAGTTAACTGTAAATGCACTGGTGTGCATGGAACTGCTCCATGTAAATCAGGTTCACCAAGTCATTAAGGAGAAATCACACAGTGAGCCAAACATCTGGGGGTTTATATTGTCTGCTGCAACTAAGATAAGAAATAGGTCAGGGAATGACAGGGGTCAAAGGGGAAAGAAACTCAAACACAACAGGACTTCTTCAGGCAAGAGCCATAGTGGAGGATAACTGTCAACATGATTAAATCTTTAAACATGACAACCACGGCCCCTTTGGCCTCTGTAGACTTCTCTATCAGCTGTCAGGAAGAAAAATTACCTACCACCATGTTCCAGTTAAATGGGGAAACAAGCTAGCAGTGCCACTGAGATTAAAAACATCCCAGAAGTTGGCAGCATTATCTTAATGCATGCAAACAGTTAGGCTCTTACACCTTGCTGCAATCATATCCCTGCTAAAAGTCAACAGCTTTTCTGATGAGTTTCATGTCAAACCTATTAAATAAGGGATGGGAAAAGCATCCACAAACACGCAGAAAAGTTCTATTGGTGTCACACTAGAAAAAATACCCTTCAAACCTGAGGAAAAGGGTAGAATAATCTAATTTTAAATTTATTACCAGCCACCATGATCCAGCTGAGCATCTCAGCCTATGTGTAATCTTAATTATGTGAGTAGCAAGTAGAACTAGTTACAAAACACCCATATTTTGTTTTAGTACATGTTTTGAAGCTAAAGTAGTATTAGTAGAAACCCACTTTCAACAAACAGAAAAATAATGTAATTAGCGTCTTTAAAAAATACAGACCTTTGACCATGAATGCATAAAACCAAGCTTCTATAAAAATCTACACTATCTACACTCTGGTTTTGCAGAGTGAAAGGAAGTTTAATACTTTGTTAGGTGGCTCAGCAGTCGCTGGGAAGAGATGCCACTTTGGCTTCACACGTTAATGAAGAAGTTACACCACATCAAGACCTCAAGAAACATATCTCACAGCTCTGCTACCACTAAACACCTGTGTTTCTATTTCTATTCTAAGTATTAAGAAAAAAATGGAAAAGAGTGCTCTCAGTTCTGACAACAGAAATACAGCATTCATTATTTAGGGCCTGATCTTAGCAGCAGAACTCATGAAGCCAGTGACTCTGTGAGAAGCAGGAATCCCAGTAAGCATTCAGGTTCTTTTTAGCATGACATTTAAACATTTGTGAAGCACAAACCATAAAGAAATTCAAGCATTCAGTTGGCTCTTGGGTATTGTGTGGCCTGACGGATATATCTGTTTGGCAGAAATTTAATTCTCTACAAAGGTGTTAATAGCACCTTCATTCAAGGTAAAATGTTCTTTCCACATAACCATCCTGTTAAAATCTTCAGTTGCTTCAGGATGCTAAACAAAAGCCAAATTTATGATTTTCATACTTCTGCCAACCCCATCAGGACTACATGTATTTTTCCACACAAGCAGGCGCACCAAAGTAATCCTTCTTAGGTTCAGCTGAGCATCAGAACATGACAGCAACCTCTCTGGAAGGAAACTGAACTTCTGTGACAGATAATAAAACAAACCATATTTGGAGACAGCTAAGGAATTAATGCAGTCCTACCATGTGAAGGTGGCGAGGCAAATGTAACAGTCCCTGTTTCTGTGAGAACATTCCCACTGTCTGTGGTCCACTGCAGCTGAAAAAAAAAAAAAAAAATCTCAGTTCTCAGAAAAGGTGCAAGTTTGTCTACTACAGGAACTTAGGCTCTATACAGGACCCACAAGAAAACAGTGTCTAAAACTACACTTTCTTATTTTCTTATAACTATGCATTTTGGGAGCTCTTGTTTTACTAAAGCAAAAATACTGTAAAAGATTTAACATGGACTATACCAGGAAGGCTAAAGTCTGCTCATGACAGTTCAAAGACTTTAAAATAGAAAATAGTCAAACCATTTGTCTATCTAACAAGCACCACTCACTCATCTGGGCCAAGAACAGTTTAGGGAGAGAGAAAAGACTGATGACACAGCATGATTTAACAGTACAGTTTGTCAAAGCTGATTTTAAATCAGCCATTCCTTAGCAGTCAGCCTCATAACTGAGTTCCTGAGCATTCTGAACTATCAACTTCATGCTTACTTCACTTGCTACAAAGTGCATTTATTCAAATTTACACATTCAAAATGCTGTGCAAGCCCTAATTTAGACCACACCTGAGACATATTTCATCCCCTTTTTCAGATATGGAAAAGTAGTAATAACTTCTCCAAAAATTTTCTGACACGTCCTGATTCTTCTACATCACATGGCTTCTAGTTCATGCAGTCCTCATGAAGTGCTAGTATTGTATAATTTGTCAATCAACTAATAGCAATCTAATCCTGATGAGATAAATAATGAATAAGGTCAGAAGTTTTATTCGCATTTAATCAGCCAGAGATTCCACTGAAAATACTGCTGCTGGAAATACAAAGTGATAGACAATGATGAAGTACAGCTAAGTGGGAAAAATTAAAAATAAGATTTCCAATATTTAACTCCAAAACGCAAAAAGAAACACAAAGGCCAACGTACCGTTGCTGGGATACTTTCTGAATTATACACCATCTTGCCACTCCTCAGGGACTTCTGCACTTCATGAATGTGGTTCTTGATGTCATTCACAGTGGGGAAGAAGGATAGGTTATGTCTTTCTGGCACTTCATCAGGCTTGAATAATTCTCTTTCCACATACTTTCTGTCACATGTTAAAGGACATTAAAATATGCATCTTTAAAATATATTGTGTTATTTCCCTCTGTTGTAGACACTGCTACCTTTTCCCTCCCCTTGTTGCAATGACAAGACAAGAGCAAGCTAGATTATCTTCTGACTCAGGTCTTCGTGTATCTGCTACAGAGTTTGGAATTAAAAATCCTCATTTTTTCAACTAACTATAAAGAGGACAGCAACTCTTAGTGGCTACCTACAATGAAATGGAAAGAGGACACAAAAGCTGAGAAAAACAGATTCTCATGTCACATGGGAAATACATTCAGTTAACGCATCAGCACTGCAATTTAGTTGCAAACAAAATTAATCAAATGCAGAAGTAGACACAGCACTACAGACTGAGAGCATGCCAGACAGTTCTGTACCTTAGCTGCTTCCTCACTGCATAGACCTGCTCTATTCCCTGAGACACCAGTTCTCGGATCTTGTCTGCCACTTGAGGATGAAGTCGGGAAGGCAGAGTACAGCTCTCATCTCTAACTACTTCCTCCTCCTCCTCAGGAGAAGACACAGAAAAATGGGAGGGTGAAGAAGAGAGGCAGGAAGTTTCCATTTCGTGATATTGGTGGGCTTGCTGAGTGGGTAACTGTACATACCACCTGGCAAGAAGGAAAGAGTTTCTACACACAGTTCTCAAACAAAAGTAAAATAATTAGTCTCTTGGGGGAACAGTCTGATAATCACACACAACTTAGTTAGAATGACTCAAGGTTTTACAGCCCTTGAGCTGGAAGATACTGCCTTCAGAGCTCAGGGCCCTCTCACAGCTTTCAATGCAAAAGAAACCGATTAAACCCCCAAATAATACAACTGTTTATATCTATTCCCTTCATAAAAACATCTGCTGAAGTTACACAGCTTGGTGCTTAACACGTTTACCAAATTAATACTCCAGAGCCACAGAAGTCATACTGACATTGTGGGAATTCTTACTATTGATATTAAACAGGACCCTTAATGAAGTGACTAAGACAAAGCAAACCAAGCAAATTATTGCTCTTATTTGCCTCATTTGTCAAGATAAAGAAAAAAGTGGAAGTTTCACCTGAAGACACCGCCAGCATCTATCAAGTTCTTCTTCAGCATGTTGAATGATTTCTCCTGCTCCATTCTTATGATTTTCTTGTCAATTTTAGGGTCAGTAGGAACCCTGTATTCCGGAAACTTTTGAACCTTTTTAATATAGATCCTTCCGTTGCGGGGGTGGGATGGGGGGAGGGGGGCAGGGTGAAATAAAAAAAAAAAAAAAAAATTCTCCTTCAGTACACTTTGCCCTTGGGCAGGGGTAAGGCAAAAAACCCCCCTACTTTGTCTCAGATATCATTATAGAAAAAGTTCAAGCAGAACATTGCAGGGGTGAGAAGCCTCTAAGAGAACTGTAGAATTGTGAAGGACACATCAATAGAGATGGACGCAGAGAGACACACTTCCATCCGGTCTGGAAGCCACTCAGCCAGAGTCATTTTGCACCTCAGCAAAAAACCTCTGATGCTCAAGAGAGTAAAAGCACAACACCACTTCTGAACAGGCTGTAGTTCACCTAGCTTGAAGCCTGAATAGAGCACATACCTATCTAGCTGCAGCTGTCCAGGTAAACACACTCCTAGCTCAGTAAAAATTGAACAAGCACCCAGGATGCTGCTCAAGGACAAGGAAAATAAACATTAGTGTTGGATAAGGAGAAAGTCCCCAGTAAACAGGTAGAAATGTAACTCCTTCAGCAAATAGGACATCTGCTAAACTAGGATGATTGACTGATATGAGTGCAATGAAAAGCCTGAAGGAAACCCAACAACGACAGTGAAGTTTTAGGACCAAAATGGTCCTCAAGGACACCACAATAACCAACTAATGCCCATTTGTATTTTGCATCCTGATGTACTGCTACTTTTCATCCAGGCCACCTATCAAATCTCAGCCTTACTCAGTTTAACTAACAGGACAGCATTTCCTCCTTACCTCTAAATGAGCATCAACCTCAAGCTATCGAGGAGACAAAGCTAAGGGCTACCGTGCATATCAGTTACCATCTCCAGACAGTGCTCTATCAAGGCTCACAGGAGGAATGCTTTCTAGGATGCTGAGCAGCTTTTCCAGCTTTACAGACAATTCTTACCTTGCTGGACAAGTAGCTTTGTACAGATGGCCAGAGGTACCTTCCTGCTCACAAGCTTTTTTGGACTGGAACCCTTTCCTCCTTGGCCCATATTGGCACTCCATTACAATGGCTCTGCTTCCTGGGAACAGAAAGTAATGCACTCTTAATTCATTCAAGCAACCACTGAAGCTATTACAGTGAAACAGTAACTACAGAAGAGATGAGAGCTCCAAAACAGTTATTTCTAACTCTTCAGAAGGCAGAACACTTTAGTGTATGAAGCATTCAAATACAGCGCAAGTGCTTCTCTCACAGCATGTAAGGGACACAGAGCATTGTCAAAGCATTTCCGGCACTTATTACATCTCACAACACTCCTGCAACATATATGAAGGCAAGATATTGTATTCTGCCCTGGTGAACACCAACACTTTACAAGATGAGCAGCCTTGCAAGTTACCAAAGGAACATGATGCTGGTAATAAACTTAAGAGAAGCAGAATCCACAAAACAACCAAGAAAATCCACAGCTGAAATCAAAGGTCAGCAGCTTATTTCCAGCCTCTCATTTTAAAGCAATACTTCAGACCATGCTGTACCATAAATTCTTATTTGCAAGTCTGACCTATCTTATCTGCTAAATAACACTGTTTCAGTGTGGCATACCCACAAAACCAGACAAGCTAAACATACCTTGCTTAGCTCTAAACTTGAAGTGAGTGACTTCTTCCAGTCAGACCTCTTACAAAAGGGATTATGGGCATAGCATTAAAGTGATCAAGAAAAGAACTTCTTTCAAATTTTCTCCCACGTCATGTTTAGTTATCTTTTACTTCTAATTCACATACACCAGTATGCAGGCAAGGAGCTGCCTACACCACAAATGATATAACCAAAACCTTTTTAATTATCACAACAGCAACATAATGTGTTTCCGTAAGATACCCAATGAATTACTGCCTTACAGTGTGACATGAAAAAAAATTAAAATAAATAAATAGGAAATTTAAAAGAGAATTATGCGTAACAAACAGATATCTTGTCTCTTTAAAAAACAAACTTAAAAGTTCTAGAAAAGACTTCAACAGCTTTAAAATAGTCCATGCTAGTATGAATCCCAAAAGCAATTTGAAGTGCCTGTTGTTTTACAGAAGTATCAACTATCCAAAATTCTTATTAAAAATAATAATCCAGGTTTTGATGATTAGTACATGTTTTATGCTACAGGGAGCTACCCAGATTTTCTGTATTTTTCCACAGCTGAAGCACAGCAGAGAAGTCATTACAGATTGGTTCCACTTATGCAAAAGGGATAAATTCCTCAAGAACATCACCTCTGTCCTGCACAGTTTGGAATTTAGAAATTATCTGGGATTTAAACTGCAGTTCAGTAAGTCTGATTTACAGCCTCTGATCTACAGGTCCTATATTAAAAGGATTTTAATGAACGCTTTTCATAGAGGAGTTATAAACTAAATCTAAATGTATTGGAAAGGCAACACATTAGAAATGTACATAATGCTTGTTTGGGGGTCTGAGCAAAGCAAAAATATATTACAATTTAACAACCTGAGTCTCTATTAGTTTACAACACATTAAAGAAAAAGGATCTATGTATGTTTTTGCTCTAAATATGTTACTGTGGGGCAACTTATTTATCAGACAGATCTTCAGGAAACCAAAGATGTCTCATATGCATTTGGGGAAAAAATAAAAATATAAGTTGTTTTGGCTTTGTTCTTAGCTTTCTTACACCTCACAGTTTTTGGCTGAAGCTTTAAAACTGGTGCTAACATTTCACTTTCTCAGTTACTTTCAGAAAAAAAAAAAAAAGAAAAAAACCTAAGCATACAACCTACATTCCAGTCATTCATGATCTCTATGTAACAATTAAAACCTGCTCATTTCATAAGTCGATGAACTCAGTAATTTCACATACATGTTGCATGAGCTAACTATGTAATTACCAACCTGTGAAGACTGCATATTAATTTTAAAAAATAAAAAGCTGTCTGCTGAGGTATGTTGATGTTTATTTTGTTATTTAAATTTATTTCATTTTTTTCAAGGGTGCCATTTAAATAGTTTATCAGTTCCTGTGGAACAAACTCTTCAAAGTGTCTCCAAGTTAAGTAAGAATACTTGAACAAGCTCTTAACCTTACGAGAACTTTCACATCCTGACAGAGTGGATAGGACCTCCACCTAAAGACCTCATCACAAGAACCCCCATCAAACGGTACTTAACTGATTTATATAGAAAGAACAAAAGGAAATAATCACAACAAAACATAAGCCTGTGGTTTCAGGGAAACAAGCTCCTTCAGACTGTGTCATGGAGGTCCCTAATCTGCTCTTTTTTTATGTTTGAGTCTTGACTTCATCAAGACTAAGGAACACCATGAAGACTCTTCTTTACGGCCAGCTGGCAACTGATGTTGAGATTTTGAAAGTAGTTATTAAAAGAAAAGTTAGTTACCTGCATTGACAAAGGGGATCCCATCATATGGGACATACTGAGATTTCCACATCAACCGTGTGGCGGGTTTGGCTGGGCTTGGAGACTGGCGCGTCCCCCACACACTTTGTGTTTGCTGCTTGTGTAGTGTTAGAACGCTCTCTAATTCTGTCTCGCTCACACAATAGCCGCGGTACGAATCCCCAATTTTCTGCATGGAAAGGAGGTGAAATAATAGGATTATTCACCCAGCTGGCTGCTGAACATTACACAAGAATACAAAAGCAGTCAGGGACTCCGGCATGTGAGGACACAGGCCCAGATTTTTGGTGTTTTGTGGGTTTTCCCCCCCCACATTAGTACCCTCACAAATAGATTTACCATAGGATCTAACAGCAGAGCACTCCCCACTGAGGTCACAAGTTTGTCAGCCCTCCAAGGCCCTAAGTACACCAAGAACCTCTGAAAAGATTATAGTTACTGCCACCTCTGATTTCCATAGGACAACTTCACTCCTGTTGTTTCCCCCAACACACACTTCAGTTGCAGTCACCACCTGGGCAAATGTGTCTTAGTGAAAATCCCTTGACTTCCACAGAGACTCTCTGAAGCACTAAAAATTGTCTATGCATCTACTTCAATGCACAGACGCTGTACTGAGCTGGAGAAGAATACACCTGCTTGTACCACCAGTAACCGCCTCACTCAGTGCACTAACTGTGAATTGAGTATCTGGTGTAATAACATTCCTCCCAATCTTTAAGACACTTGATTCTCAACATTACACAGAAACAAAATATACCAGCTTTGCCATGTGCAAACTGCTGATGGTTTCGATGAACTCTGCTAAGCTCCAGGCAACTCCAGAAAAATTGCATCTAATTCGAAGTAAAAAAAAAAACCAACACACCACAAAAAACCCAACAAACAGCTTGCTGACTTTGCAACATCCCCAGTGACAGCTGTTCAGCTACTCAGAGCCATCACAGCTGATTCAATAGTGGTCTACCAGAACCAGCCAGCAAGCAGCGAAAGCGTTAAGACAGAGGAGAGCTTTCCATCTGAATTCAGAACACATGTTTACATCTGTTCATATGCAGCTCAGGATCAGGCTGACCAGGCAGCTGGAAGTAACACATGGAGTAGTTTACCAGCTCGCTCTCACAGCCTATCTGTGGGGCAAACACATCGTGAATGAGTAGTAAAGTCTGATGGATCTATTTTGCCACCTCCAGCGACAGACCAACCAGATGTTTAAATAATACTAACAACAAAAGCAGCAACAGTGTCTCTCCACACAAATACTTCAGTGAAAACTGCAGAAAACCTGCCTCAGAGTCACCTGAGAAAACCAAAACGTCTATGGTTAGGCAAGACCTAAAGTCAACAAAGAATGAAGTAACACCTTGTGAATGAACTGGACCAGCACAGTGTTGCTGCTAGCGCAAGCCCCAAGGCAGAGGGTTGTGTATCCATCAGCTGCATGACTCTGAGATACCAGTTACACTGGTATCTTTCACTTCAGCAGCTCACTGCACTGCAAGCACGCTGCTCCAGCAGTTAAGAAAGTCTACACAGGCTACAGCCACAGCTGTGGTTATTTATGCTGGCCATAAATTATAAATAATGTTTCTGTACAAAACTTGATCTGAAAAATCCAGAAGCAAAGCAGCCTGAGAAGTTCCAGAAGTACCTTCTTTAGAGAAACTTTCTTTACAGCCCCCTTTTGCAAGAGAGATTTACAGTAACACTCCACACAGCGAATACTGCATGACCAGCATTTTGCTTTATCTTATACTTGCCACTACGAATAGGGCACTGACCTCATTCTAGGGAGGTGAGAAGACTGATAAAACTGTTGTGCCAGAAAAGTAGTGATAAAACAATTAAGGAACTGTCTCCTATTCTGGCTTTACTTCTGTGCAAGACAGATAATTTTCCCAAAATTGGTGGGAGGTGAGGAGGAAGAGAAGAATATCATACAGCACATAAAATTCCTTCTCTCTAAAAGCTTCCCAAGTGGGAACAAATGGACAAATGAGCCCATCTGCTCACATGAACTTAGCTTTGTACAGTTGATTAATTAATGCAGGTTTTAATTACACTCTTTTTTGGTATGCTAACACATGCTGTAAATGCATTCTGATCAGACCACTGAAAACAAAGTAGGTTAGAGAAAATAATTTTTTTTTTAAATCCACTTTTTCTTAACAACTACCTTAGAGTAATTGGATACTCTCCAGCCCTTTAACTCCAGCCAAGCTTCAAGTCAAAAAAAAAGGGAGCAATACCTTTTCTTCCCTCTGGCCTCACCTCAGCAAGGGTACATAATAGCTTACACATCAAGACTGCAATTCTCCTTGAGTGAACTAACAGCAGCAGGATACCAGAGGCATTGTTACATTGTCTAGGCACAGCAAGTGTAAGCTGAACACTCAAGGCAGTCAAGGAATCAACACCAAACACAGAGCTTAGTGCTAATTTTGGACAGCTGCAGCTTTTACTGCTCTGTGTTTGCCTGCAGAATTGACTGCCAAAGGGGTCATTGTCCTTCAGAGTTCAGTTCTGGCCAGCTCCCTGGGATACACGACTGGCAGCGTCTACCCAGGCTATGCCACGGCTTCACCTGCTGGCATCTTCTGTGGTATTCACAGACCTCAGCGCCGTTTGTTTCTATTCTGGCAAGTGACTGAAGGAGTGGAATTGAGAGTTACCGTATTTATCTGCACCTCTACTAGATCTCCAAATTGCAGTTGGATCCTTCAACCCTGTTACTAGTAACAAAAAATTTTGCAAGACAGTCACACCTGAAAGCTAAATGACACCCCAAAATCCCATTGTCTCTGGTCTGTGTCCATGAAAAGGCACACACATCCTGCAGTCTCCAGTGGACTTACACTGTAAGTGACAAACTCAGCAAAGCAACTCTGCTGATAACACACAAGGAGGAAGAGAATTTGAGTGATTTGTCCCAGGATGGGTTGACTCTTCTGAAGAAAACAGCAACAAAATAGGGTTTTTTTTTAAAAGGAACAGGGAAGATTAATGCATACAGGCAATAGATCTGCTGATCAGCAGAGGCAGATGTTTATATCCTCAGGACACATTCAGACAGACAGTATTTTGCTGTCCTCTTCTTTAGAAATAAGAACTCTTCCGTAAATGCTGCTGCTGTGAATTCTAAACACAGCAGGTGAAATGCCTTCTAACAGACTCAGATAGACCAACCAAACTAGAATACAAGTCCTCCTTTAAAATGAAACCAATAATATGATTCAGATAAGCTACACTGATGTTAGGACAGGAAAGTATGCACCATATAGCGCTAAAAACACAGTAATAGGTGTTATACATCTTACTGGTCTTTAACAACTAATGGGCCATTTGGATTAAGTGACTCATTCTGTAAAAACAGAATATCCACCATGGAATAATTAATCATTAAGAGTTAAAAAAATTAGTAAGTGGATATAATAGTACCATTTGTGTGAAATAAATGGCATATGACAAATAGGAATAGATTAATATATTAATTTAAAAATTATTTCTAAGTGAATACAGAAAGAAATTCAATTTCTAAGTCCCTGCAACTGCAATTTCCAGTTATCAGTGGCCAAGCCAATAGGACAAACCTCAAACAGGAGGGGTATCTAAAGAGGTGAAACAAGCTAGAGAGTATGAGCTTTCCTTTAAAAAAGTATTAAGAGGAAGTAAAACAGACATTTATTAGGAAGAGTCTGGTAGCAGAAGGAAGGAGTAGGTGATCTCTCAAGAATCTTCTCAGCTCCCTTCTCTCCCTTTTAAGTGATTTATGATGCATTCTAGCTGTTGATATAATCCCAGTCATCAGGACAGTTCTGCAGACATCTAACAATACGCAAATAATGGCAAGAGTTCTGTTTAGGTCAAAAACCATCACAGGGAATAAAGACACAGCACTTTTTAACAAAAGAGAAAACAAGCACAGGTAACCATGTTGTTACCAAAAAAAAATAATCTGAGAAAATCTGAAGTAGAAATCCTCAATAAAACATTAAGGTGCTCTGATAAGACCCAGACTTGACCCTGGAAAGTCACATGGATTTTGATTTCAAAGTGACAACACGAACTCATAGGAACAGTTGCAGACATAGGCCATACAAAAGAAACTTTATTATTCAATTAATGGAGCACTAAAGGCAACAAAACCTAGTTTGCTCAGCAGAAGACAGCAGAGCTGGCACTGTAGTTCAGGAATGAACTCCAACATGGCATACAATGGTTCCCAGAGCTGGACAGCATCAAGATTTCAGAGGCGCTTTTTTTGCTTCAAGAGCTGTTGATGGTTAGGTATTCTAGCACTGCCAAATAAGGAAGGGATTCCATAGCATTTTATGTGTTTAAAAGTGCTAGTGGGACCAGGTCGTACTAGCACTATTTCATAATACCAGGAAGCTTGAACGTAACTTCTACAACTACGAACATTATTGCTTTCAGGGAACAGGATCAGGTTCTTAGATCTAGGTGATAATTCAGAATTCTTTGCAGCCTACCTCACAGTTCCTGAGACGGCGTGCCCATGCAGGTGTATTTGGTGGCAGTGGCTGGAGAGGGATGGGAAAGTGATCTTCCACTACCCTGAAAAACGAAAAAAATATAGTAAAAGTCTATACAGATATCCAGGAAAGCAATGATTTAGTTTAAACCACAGGTAAAATATCAAATGAGTGCATTATGTATAACCCTACAGCATTTGATAAAACTACAGCCATTGTATTAATTTGCCTTAAAAACCTGGGGTTCATTTTTCCCATATTCTATTTCCTTGTTAAAATAATTCGCAGTAAATATAAGTATTTAAAAAACCCACTGTTTTCTACATTCAAGAAGACTTATGAACATTCAGGTGTTCTCAGCACTGTTGCTTGACAGCAACAGTCAAAATGACAAAATAGACTAGCTAATTGTCTTAAAAATTTTCTTATGCAGACTGATGGTAGAATGCTAAGATTAAAAGCAATATTAAACACTTGTTAAATGATGCACATTTTAGTATATTTTAAATTACTGAAACCAGCACCAATAACTGCTTTAAGTATCTAGTTTCTCCATTCCCTAAATCACAGGGCAGAAACAATGTTTACTTTATGTTTATTATTCAAAAATTCAAGTGCCTCACCTCCTGACCATACAAATATGTCTCCTTTCCAGAATTATTTTTCCAACGTGTACAGACTGCGTTCACAAAATCCATTCAAAAACAGTTTCTCAACATTTTAAATGTTTGAGTTGTGCTGTAGTGAGACTACTCTAATCTCTTCCACATCTTGATTTCAAAAGAGCATAAACCAATGCAAAGCCAGCCTGCAATACACAGACCAAACATAATCTTCGGTAGGTTTTTTTTGGTTGTTTTGTTGGTTTGTCCTGGGGTGGTGTTTTAATTTTTTTTTAAGCAAAAAAGAATCCCAGAGTATTCAGGAGTTAAAATAGCAGGCATCACATCAAGTGGATATCAAGAGAAGAAAAACAAAACTATTTTAACTTCAGAAACTTTGCTAACCAATGTGCCTGTCATCTGGCAACATCCAGAAGTCCTTCTCCTTGGGGCTGCTCTCAATCCACTCATCACCCAGCCTGTATTTGTGCTTGGGATTGCCCTGACCCATGTGCAGGACCTTGCACAGGGCCTTGTTGAACTTCATGAGGTTTGCAGGGACCACCACCTCTCCAGTCTGACAAGGTCCCTCTGGATGGCATCCCTTCCCTCCAGCACATCAACTGCACCACTCAGATTGGTGCTATTGGCAAACTTGCTGAGGGTGCACTCAATGCCAGCGTCGATGTCGCCAACAGAAATGTTAAATAGCACTGGGCCCAATACCAATTCCCTGAGGCATGCCACTCGTCACTGATCTCCACTTGGACATCGAGCTGTTGACCACAACTCTGAGTGCAATCATCCAGCCAATTCCATATCCACCAAGCAGTCCATCCATCAAATCCATGACTCTCCAATTTAGAGATAAAGCTGTCATGCAGAACAGTGTCAAATGCTTTGCACAAGTCCAGGTAGCCGATGTTAGTTGCTCTTCCTTTGTACAACGCTGTAAACCTGTCATAGACCTACCTGTCCCTGGAATACAGGTACTTTAGTTGCTCTTTCCACTGCTCTAGCACATACAGAAGCTGCCTGCAAGCACAGTTAGCTACAAATCATTCACTAATACTATGGGTTCGTAACTGTCATTCTGTTGTAATTTTGTGATAACCACTGCAAAATAAACTCAAAGAAAAAAGGCAGTACTAACAGTGATAACAGTACTAACAGATTGTTCATCCTTTTAACTCCTGACCTACCTGGTGGTTGTTTTTTTCGATATGGTGAGAGATGCCTGTGGATGTAGAATGTAACTGCTTGCACTGTCTGCTATAGCAGCCACCGCCACAGTCTGCAAGTTCTCATTACCACACTTCTCTTTCGAAAGATCTTTGCAAAAAATAAAACATCCTCCTGGTTAATAACTGAACTCAAAATGGGGAAATGACAAGCTATGATTAAACTTTGTGTGTTGGAAAAGCAAGCATTTTGACTTATGAACTAAGACTTCTAGATGATAAAGTAGTTTAATAGTTGTGAATCAATACTCACACTCTAGGCACACATATGAAGATACACTTGATAAGGTTGTTTGTACTCAAGGACTACAGTAATCATGCTATTGCTAATGACTCCTACCACAACAAAGCAAATAATCAGAACAACTTGTAAATTACTCTGCTTTACATTTCCACAAATCCATATTGGATTGCACAACTGCTTTGTTCAGCTGCAAATCACACGCTGGTTGCTTTTAAAATAAGAAAAAGGAGATTACGATACTGCTTTGTACTTAGACATTTAATACTTTGGTCTGAACATAAAGAAAAGGGAGCTCTCTTAAATGCGGGATTTTCATCCTTCAGTTATGAAAGCTTCTTTCCCCCATCCCAGGGGAGAGTGATAAACTATTAATTCAGTATAGAGATCACTCCACTAGAAAGCTTGTGCCACAAGACTCATTAAGTGTGCACCTCAGAGTAACACTACTCTGGCTCAAAGCTCAGAGCACTCTGGTTCTTTCTCCAGAGACATGACCTCAAGGCACTGAAGCCTGTGCCATTTCATGTATTGCCACCATGTACAGGCAAATGAAACTCAAGGGCTGACAGTCCATTCTTCTCCTTTAATCTCCATAGTAACTGCCTCCCTAACTGTCTTTTAAAGATCAAATAACTACAAAGTCTTTTACACTGTAAGTCTCTAGGGAAAAAAAAAAGAAACAAAACACCCAACCCACCACCACCCCCTGCCCCAAAACACAAAAACCCTGTAGTGCTGTTGAAGAACATGTATTCAAACACTGTGAAACTGAGCTATGTGCAAACAGGGAGCCCCATGGAGGATGAAAAAAGGGAATACAAAATACTATTCAGCATTGCAAATTATTGCCTACAAAAAGCAGCAGCAATTCTTTAGTAACTAAAAGCTCACAGTCATCAAGTCACTGAAGACTACACTGTAACCAAACAGTAGTCTTACCCTGCAACAGCAGGTAGAGAGGGAGGGCAGGATGAGCATTAGGGTAGAAGAAAGCCTTTCAATGCAAGGTCATGAAACCATAGTCCAACTGCAAGTGAAAAGCACTGGATCATGACTTTAATCCCAACTCTTTTTTCTACCCACCCAGCATCAGGACTCTAGTCTTACCTTTAAACTCCCATTCCACAGAAGCACTTAACTAGCACTCAGATTTTGAGAATTTTATAGAAAAAATGCAAAAACAGTTTAAAAAACCTTGTAGAGTTTAAGAAACTGTAACAACCTAGTTCTCAGTCTTATTCTGAATGCAAACTAGTACACAGCATTTTGCCACTCAGCAAGCCTTGCAGATAAATAATCAATGCTTTCAGATTTCATTATGTCCCTTTTCTAGAGAAAAGATTAAAATTTGAGCTCTAGTTGTGCATCTCACCACACATGTAAAACGCAACGACACACCGAGGGGAAAAAATTCAGCAATGAAGTCAAAGTTACATCTCATTTTCTTCAATGGGAACTGAATTTCTACCTAGGTACTTCAGCCCTGGCCTCACAAAAGCCGTATCATCACCAGTGATCTCTGGAATATTAATTCTTCTATCTGCATTATACAAATAAACTACTTCACTCAAAGTGAAGTAAACAGGCAGTGACAATTTGAAGCTGATAGTACAGTTGTTTGATTCAGCACATGTAACATCCTTCTTAATGGTAAACAAGGCATGAAGCAGCTCAGTATCTCAATCTATCCATAATAGCTCTTATTTCATAACGCTTTTGTCCAACAGAAAACATGGTGCATGGGGTTCCGGATTCATAATCAGAAAGCACATACAGTAAGTATATATTTTTGTCTTATAACTAAGGAAAGGAAACACACACAAACAAGGTTCTTAAAAAGAGATCATGCAGGATACGCTTAGGCTCAGGAACAGGCACCCTCAGGTCCCACAGGTTAAACTCACCCTGTGTGCTGGTCACATCCAGAAGCTGACCTTGAGGAATAATCACTTGGGCCATTCCTGGCTGGGCAGAAGGAATGACATGCAGCACCTGTCCATTTTCTGACTGGCTGGCAACAATCATCTGTAACGCAATCACACAAAAGCATGAATGTCACTATTTTGTATGGTGATCATCATGCAGCACAACTGGGTTTGCATATTAC
This sequence comes from Bucorvus abyssinicus, assembly GCA_009769605.1. NCBI lineage: Eukaryota > Metazoa > Chordata > Aves > Bucerotiformes > Bucorvidae > Bucorvus > Bucorvus abyssinicus. The sequence goes on from CM020029.1 coordinate 26,066,664, forward strand.
CAGAACAGGAAATATTTTGTTTGAAATTAGGGCCTGTAAATTAACTCAATTTCACATAAGGAAACTGCCTATCTACTGACAATTTCTTGAAATTCCTTTCCCCCTTTCAAAATAGCCCTTTAATTGATTAAAGGAGAGAAGAAAAAACACAACAAAAACGTTACAGGATTCTACAATGAACTCCATACCTATTTGAAACTTACAACATTATTATTAAAGCTATCAAAAACCTGAAAGTAATTCACAGGTGGATTCACTAAAACCCCATCCATGGACTAGCAGAATTAATCAGAACATGTAAAAATTTTGACCTTTACCCCTAAGTAACTGACCTCTATGGGCAATATTTTATGCAAAAGCAGATAGAAGACAAGCTCTAAGACTTTAAAAAAATATTAATTAAATCTCCTAGAGTTCTGGAAAACTTAACTCCTAATGGTAAATTTTCCCATAATTAGCAAGGTCTTGTTCCCAACAATGTTATAAAACCTAGAGTACATAAAATACCACTGTTTCTGATTTATTATGCTTTAAACGGGTAAAGTGTCTTTAGTGCCAGTACAACACATGCCAACCAAACCCTCTGGGTGAGAGAGTTACCTCTTTACAAAATATGCGTTAAGATTTACAAAGCAATGTCTTAAGCAAATTAACTGGGCTAGAGGCTGCGGGGGGGAGACATAACAGGTTAGCTTATTGCTAATGTTCCAATCCCCCAAAAAAGAGAGACTTATCCAGGGAAATATAGAGAAAGCAGCAGTAGTAGAAGTATGAGATCTCATTACACCATAATATCCAAGCTTGATAATGACAAAAGACATAAGCTGTTGTTTAATAAAATTAGTAATGGCTGGAGACAGGATTTGCCTACCTGAGGAAGGGCAACTGGGACATGAACTGAGCCACTGAAAAGTTTCACCTTGTTGCTACATATAAAGCCTGAATCAGCTGTTGTTACAACAAACAAGCATCACGTAAAAGGGTTCTTCAAGGAGCTCCCTCCCTGTGAATACACCACCTGCCCCATTTCACACACACTCACCATTGGCGCACTGGGCCCTCCTAGGGCCTGCAGCTCGTAGAGAGGCTGCCTGGTTTGGTCTAACAGGTGGCACTCCTCTGCAGAGTGAGGCTGAAGCTGAGGTGGCCGTGCAGGTGCAGTGGATGACGGAGAACTGTCCAGGAGGCGTACTGCGACGGGCAAGGTTCTGGGAGAGTCACTCTGTCCTAACAATGAATCCCTGGAATCCATGCAGGTTAGGTGCTTGCACAGAGGAAAAAACAGTAAAATGTGCCTTAATCTTGGAGTATCAATTTATATTAAAAAAAAAAGAAAAGAAGATTTAAAACCAGCATGCTGTATTGTATACTCGGAGGGAGCTCTTGTCCTTCTGATCAAGAAGCTACCCACTAACCCTAGGAGTTCTGGTTTTGTTTTTTGTTTTCTGTTTCCATACTCAAAATGTATTAATATTTCTGCTTCTTAAAACAAGCTCTCTCTACCAAGGGGAAAGAAAATCCCTTGTGCCCAAATTCTGTTCCCCAAAACCTCTTTAAAACATCAAGTCTACCCAGAAAAAGACCTTACTAAAAAAAACCTACAACCTGTAGAACATCCACCAACTTGATTTGACTTCAAAAGAAATCCTAGATACTATTCTGCTTGGACTTCAGATATGTGCTTTTAGCTATGAAGACAAAAATCTCTACACAGTTTCTTCATTCTTTACCACAGAAGAAACAAAAGCAACACAAAACCATCAATTCAAGTCCAAGAATAATACAGTGTAAGACCAAGAATCAGACTTTGCAAGTCTCAAAAATAGGTACTCAGAGCTTATTCTCATCATGCTTGCAGAATCAAGTTCTTACAGCACATCCCATTTTCATTAAATTTAAATGTTTAATCATAAACATCTGTCTTGTTGAACAAATATCTGTCTTGTTGTGTGACAACACAAATATTAAACATGCAAAAATAATAGAAAATAGGCAACCGTTGTGTAAAACATCACATTAGGCCGTCATCTGGCCATTGCAAGAAGGCGTGCAATTCATTGTGTGATTGCTGCAAGAGATACAAACAACTCTGATGGTTCTGCTATAAAAAAATCCTAAACTACAAATCCAAAGAGTGGGGAAAAGTGTTTCTAAACTTTATATTAAACTCAGACCTGGGTGCAAATAACCCTCTCAAAAATTCTGCAGGTATACATCTTCTGTGCTGAAACTATCTACTGTAAATTACACTAGACAAGCAGCAACAAATAAACGGCACTAGTTGTGTTAAAGACATTGTGTAGAGACCACAAGCACACTACTAAATCACTATCCAAATGATACTTTATGTTACCTAAAGTAATCTGCAGTACATTTATGCACGGAAATCTCTCTGACTAGGAATATCTGGCAATATTTGATAATAAATACATTAAAGATTCTCATTCCCCAATACCTACACAGATACCTGGATAGAGTGTCCCTGGATTCGTATTTACATTTGGTCACTAAGCAATTTGACCCGATTTTCAAGTATTTTGAACACCCCCTACTCCAAAGCATGTCATCAAGTATCCTTTTATGAAAGGGTTTTGTTAATAAAACAAAACATCTATTTCTTCCACACTGTAACAGGATATAGTAATATAATTGCTAAAGGTTGTCATTACATGTGACATCTGGATATTCATCAGTTCAAAACTGAACGGCACAAGAATCCAAGGGAAGGAACATTTGACTTCTTTTTAAAAGACACAAGGTATTACTATAAGGGCAAGAAAATATATATTGATTAAATATCATACCGTAAATTCATCAGAGAGGATGTAAAGAAAGCATCCACAAAGACAAGACACTCATACCTCACCTGAAAAATCTGATCATTTATTTCTGACTCTTCTGTACTATTACAGTTGCTTATGAACAAATCATTAGAACCTTCCATAGCAATGTCATGGTCAGCTCCATTTTTTCCTTCACAAGATGACCTGAAAAAGTTACAAAAGTTTATTTCAACCTTCCATACTTTAGCCCCAAGCAAGACATTGCTGCATAGGTTTTTTTGGTCTTACAAATTTAGTCTTACAAGTTCTAACGCCATTGAAAGCTAAAAGCAAAGCCCTCAAGAAATCCTTGCCTCTTTATCACTTTATTACTCACTGCAGAAAAATGTCAGTGTCTTGCTCCAGGAGTATAGTTCAGCCTCTTGTAGAAGAAAATTTGCTTGACTTGTCATTGCAGACAGATACAAAGCACACATAGGCGCTCTCATGATTTTCATCTACATATGTCCACAAGCACTCAACTAGCAACCATGCACATCTAGAAAACATTTGATATTTAAAGCTACGCTAGCACTGCTTTACGAAAATATTAGTTATCTATTTCAGACAGGATTTGTGTTACCCAACTCTGTCATGCAGCCATCTTAAAGCCATCTTACATTTGTGTTAAAGGGTTATAAAACAACATACAAATGAAATAAAACTACTGTTGTTAGTCTACAGCAGAAAGTTTTGGTCAGGGGAAAACGCCAGATATCTGAAACAAAATTTGGCATGAACCACAAGATGAAAGATAAAAAGATAGAGCTCCTGGTACTTTGGAGATTTACCTCTTATCCCAAAGAAAAGTACTTCAAGGAGCTCATCTGCACACTATAAACCTTCAAGCAAACATATAACATTGGACAGTGAATTGCCACATCCACAGGATAAGGCTTTCACCTAGACAGTACGCCCTTTAAAGTGGTGACCAATCCCAAATATACTCATAAGCAACAAGACAAATGACAAATTAACTTGGCCCCTACATTACTAGAGTCCATCTATTCTACACACATAATATGCCAAACTGAATAGAAGAAAACTTAATTCCTGCAGCTAGGGGTGAGGGAGGGGAAGGGTGTTCAGGACTTTCGCTCTATTTTAAAGACAGGCAGCATTCTAGTAGCACATGACTCCTGTCAGCTGCATCACCATATCACATAGTAAATTCCTTCAGATGGACCTTCCTGGCTGCGGTATTTCAACTGCTTACAGCTTTAGTAAGGAGACTGTAAAAGGCTGGAGAGTCACTCGAAAAGAACTGTACAAACCCGGGAGCACAAATTTATTTTGCTTTGCAAAAATATAAAGGACCACAGGCAAAATAAATCCACACCTCCTTGGCTTTTGAAGCTGAATAAAGCATCCTGCTGATACAAACAACTTTGTGAAGTTAAGCTGCTCATATGCTCAATATATTAAATACTTTAATCTAAAGCAGATTTATTTTTCCATTCAATTTTCAAATGACGACACTCCAAACCAAGTTCCAAATGAAGTTCTCACATTTACCAGATATTATGTAGCTTTGGATCTGAGAAGAATTATGAGACGCTTCAGTTAAAACGTTCTGAACCATGTTAGCAGCAAACGAAAAAAAAAAGACAGAAAACTAGATTTCATCATCACTTAATCATTTCCCCTCACTTAAAAGATGTAGAGAAGATAGGTCAGTTTTGCCAAAGCAGAACAGTTAATTCTTTGAGATAAACTGAAGAAGCTTGTTCCAGGGATGCCAATGGTGTGTACCCTGAGCACGCTGGAACACTCGACTACTCAACACAAGGACGGCTGTATTGCGATGGACCAACAACCCGAGTAGCCCAATATCCTGTATCTAACACTGATTAATAATAAAGCTCAGGGGAAAAGTGTAAATATACAGTGATATTTATCCAGCTTCCTCATAGAAGCAGCCCAGAAATATCTGAAGTTTTATCTTTGTGTTTAAAAAATGTCCTTGGTGTGTTTTTGCCCTGTGACTTTGTCTAATCACTGTTCTAACCCCGGCAAAGCATTGGCACACACACCACCCTGGACCATGAACTTCATGGTTTAACCATCCAGGTTTCATTAACCTAAGTGCTGTGCAACCCCAAACAAAGATTTTTTTTTCTGTCTTAAAGAAATATACTTTCACAGATACTTACAAGTGCATATGTAGTTAATAAATTTTATACTTGTATAAATATTGCTAACGAATCCCCCAAACATGACAAGTTAAATCCTGTATACATACATATACAGATGGATATTTTGTCATGAACGAGTAAATAATATACAAGAATCTCTTATTTTCATAAACACTTTTTGTAAGTGTAACAAAAATTTCCAGTTTCACACCACTGTAGCACGTTTAACAATGGATTGAAGGAGAAATGTGGGAGTGTGTTAATGTTAGTGTAAAACCAGATCCACAGCTGTATCCTCAGTGCACATACCAAACAAGCAGCTCTTCAGGCCTCAGCTTTAACTCTGATGCAAGTCCACCCAAACAGCTCTACAGGCTGCTCTTTGTGAAGTCCATCACTCACTCTAAAGCCATCTCCAACTCAAGGGATAGCGTATTTTAACACCACAGGACTGCTTCCTTCACCCTGCCTCCATTTGGTAAGCCCTTTGCTCAAAATCAAGGAACATCTGTGGCCATTGCTCTCCTTAGTTCAACTCTACCAAGAGAGCAAAGCAGCCACAGAAACTGCTAGCACAGGCAAACACGATAACCATCACGAGCATTTTATGCAGGGACTTATAGACAGGATCTTCAGGAGACCAAACACTATGCACTGCAATCTAGCCTACACATTACCATCAGTGGTCCAAATGCAAAGACAAAAGCACTGATAGTTCAAGATCATTTAGCACAACACAAAAGGTAGTCAAACCTCAATTTATTTAGTCATCAAGAACTCCCACGGTAACACAGCTGTCAAAGCCTGGGGCAGCTCCTGCATACACTAGGTTCTTGCTGACTGTCATCCACAGCCACCACTTGTGTAACATGAGGTAGTCTCAACAGGAACGGGATTTCAATGCCCACTCTGAGGTGAACCTTTCTCCTAACAGTTGCAATCTCCTAATTCAGAAGCCCACATACTATTTCTTAACATACAAACTTTTAAAGATGCTAACAGAAAAGTCAAACCAGCATTACTTTAAAATTCTATTACTGACCAGTCACACTTCTGCTCTGCCTTAAGGCAGAGTATTAGATTTCTGTATTTTCTTGCCTCTGATTCTATGGTAATACCTATACCTACCAACTACAACTAAAAATACACCAGTTCCAGAATGACATAATTTTAAGGCTTCATATGAATGCTTGCTTCTGCCTTCCCTCAGTTACGAGGCCTCCTTGTGAAGGCAACACACAGTCTGATTCCAAAAGGAAACACTGCCTTTTCAAAATCCCAGAGCTAGTTATTTTAGCATTGAGTCAATAGTGCAAAGAAAAAACCTAAACAGTGAATAACTGATAAATTCATTCTGATAAGCAGCACATCCTACCTAGGAGTTCTTGGTCAGGGCAGGAGGGAGAGAATTCTCTTACGTTTTTCAAGCTTCAAGTTTTCAAGGCATACCCTTTTACAAAATAATTAAAAAAAAAAAATCAATGCTTCACTGTTCATGTTTTTAGCACTTCTGACATACTGTTCCCCATACTGTTTTTAATTTATACTTTCTGAGAGGAAAAACATACAGCTGACCGCCTCACCAACAATCTTTTTTTGTGTTTTCCATGAAATGCATCAGAGGTTTAATGAAAAGATTTAAGATAATTGTACAGCTTACAACAAGTGACACGTTCTCTGAAAAAAATCTATTTCTGATGAGATTTCTCTACCACCATTATCAAGGGCACAAATTACAGTAAAACACAACAGGGAGGAAATTAGGGCATAGTAACATCCTCAAGTAAATGAGTTACAATTAGCTTTATATTAACTTGTACCAGGTTTGAGATTTAACTTATCTCTGACATAGAAGAGCAGGCAGATACTGTTAAGAATGCACAGAACACCTGGAGACTCCTCCTTAAAAGGTTTCTCCAGGCAGTCACTTTTGTGTAGCTAGCCCAAGTATCTGGAAGATGCACCTGAGTCAATTACATTGACGAACACCTTAGATCTTTTTTAGGTGCACTTAAGAAATAGCGGAGATTTCAGAGTCTCACAAAACATCAAGACTCAACACCTGCCTGCTCCAACCTGTTGCCCCAGCCTGAGTCACCACACAGGGAAAGCTCAGCTGTTCCCTGAGAAGCCAAAACTACCTGTCAAAAAGGTGGGGAAAATCCCACACATAAACCAAGCACACACCAGGTACTCACACAAACAGCCTTCTCCTCAAAACAACAAATTCACTTACAGCTTCTTCGGGACTCCACTGCCTGTCGGCTGTATTGCTTTTAGCAGGAAGCTTATTGTCACCTGTCACTCTGCACGCCAAGAAGCACGCCCCAAGTGACACCCAGCACACACCACCAGCAGCGCACAGTCCCGCACGCCAGCTCCAGCAACGCCGCAGCCTCGCACGGGGAACTACTCGCTGCGACGGGGGCAAAGCCGGTACCGCGGGCTGCCTCGCACTGCGCAGCGCGGCCACAGGCGCTGCAAGGCGGCCCCCGGCTGAGGAGGAGGCACGGGGGAGTACCAGCGCCGTAGGGGCCTGCGAGTGCCCCACGGAAAGCGTCCGCCAGGCCCCAGCGCTGAGAAGAACCGGGAGAGCCTCATCACCCCCATCACCCTGCGCCCCCCGATCACGCCCCCCCTCCCCCTAGCCCCGGGGCGCGGAGAGTGAGACGCGCGAGCGCGGGTCCAGCCGGCCGCGCCGAGGCCCGGCCGCCGCCAGCCCCGCGGGGGGCGGGAGGGTCCGGGAGGGCTCTACTCACCCTCGGCTCGCCTCCCGCAGGCACCGCCATGCACACGCCCCCGCCGGCGCACGCGCACCGCTGCCGCCCTGCCCTCCCGCGGGGGAGGGAAAGAGGGACGGAGGTGGAGGCGCGCGGAGGGCGCCGGGAAGACGGTAGCGCGGAACGTCTCAGGAGCCGCAGCTCGCGGGCCGGGGCGCGCGCGGCATGCTGGGCGTTGTAGTCCCCACGGTAACGCGCTGCCGGCCGCGTGGCGCACCGGGCTCGGCGGCGGGCGGCGCGTGTCCAGCCGGACGGGGCCGCGGGAAGGGGCTGCGGCGGGGCCGGAGCGCGGGCGGCGAACGGGTGGGGAGGCGGTGGCCCGCGGGCGGGCGCAGCTAATCGCGGCACGTGGTCGAGGGGCGAGGCCGGCGGCAGCGGCAGCAGCAGCAGCATGGCGCAGCTTACGGCGCGGTTCCGCACCGAGAACCGCAGGTGAGGGGGCGCCCGTCCGGACCGGGGCGTTGGGTTTGATGTGAGGATAACGCAAAGGTGGTAACAGCGCTGTATGACCGCAGGTACGCCGTGGAGGATGTGCCCTTCTCGGTGCCCGCGGCCTCTGAGATCACCGACCTCAGCCACCTCATCAACAAGCTTCTGGCCGCCAGCAGCGGTAGGTGCCGGGGTGGGAGCGGGTGGCGGCTTCTCCTAAGCGGGAGCTCAGAGCAGCCCCGAGCAGGTGCCAGCCTCTTGCTCTCGCCTTTCCTTCAGGGGTGACACCCCTCAAGTTCCACCTCATCCCCGTGTTCCTGACCACACGCCCCGGGTGAGGGCACAGGCCGCAGCTCTGCCCCAAACCGTCCTGCGGACCAGGCGAGTCAGGCTCGTGCTTTGGCTGAACTGGACGCCTGGCAGTGCATGGTGCCGCAGGCAGAACGGTTTGGGGCAGGGACAGCCAAAGTCAGAAGCAGCACCCTGGTACCCACAGGCCCCTCAGTGAGGTCAGGCTACAGCCGGAGCCAGTCCTGCCCTTGTGTTTTGGTCTGGCTAAGAGACCAAAGAGTAGTAAGGCACTCTTTGAACTTGACCTGAAACTCAGCAGGTATCAGTGCTGGTGGGCAGTCCCAGGAGAAATGCTCCAAAGGCTGGATCAGTGTGTGCCCGGCACCACAGACCAAGCTGTCCCAGCAGATGGGAATGGAAGTGTTCCCCAAAACCTGGGGAAAGAACTAATGAAACCAAAGGTTTGATTTTTATGAAAGTGTTGAGAAGAGTTCAGTGCTAGCTGAAATGGGTCTGACTGACTTGGAAGATTCTCAGGGGAAAGACACCTGTGCAATGTTGTTGAAAAACACAATTTTCTTTTATCTTAACCTGCTGAGACTCCTGCAAATTGTTTTTAACCCATGAAACTGCAAACAACCTTGAAGAGGAAACTAGTGCACAGTGCAATGCTCTTGTTGAAATGTGGGGCCTCTGTCGGCTACGCCATTGCAGAGGCAGAAATATGAACCAGAAATTTGCAGGATTTTCCTACTGCTGCCTCAAATACAGGGCTTTAGCTAGTGATGATAAAGATGTGGGCTAGCAGTGGCAAATTAGTACAGAACAGTGATGATGCACCACTGGGGTTTGATTAGACATAGCTACAGAGAAAAGGCTTTAGAAAATAATGTGTTAACAGTAAGAGCAACAGCAAATTTTACATCCTCTTAACTCATATAATCCTCTGGCATTCATGGGCTGCCCACCTATAGCTGGAGAAGAAACCCAGTGTTTTGTTGGGGGGGTTGTTTGGTTTTTGTCTTTTTTAACCTCTTGCTGGCTCCATTACCCTGAACCAGCCATAGACTGATGTTCTTGATGGCATCACCTCAAAATGGATCTTTCCTGATTTCTTTCAGCGGATCACAAATATGTCGAATTTGACTTCCTTATCAATGGCCAGTTCTTGCGTATGCCGCTGGTCACACACATGGAAATGGAAAATATCTCCACGGTAAGTCATATTCCATTTCTCCCGATCTTGGTCAGTAGAACAGACTTAGCTGGTTTACTTCAATCTGATTTAGGTATTTCACTGTCACTGACTAGGTAGATTTCCTTGCTGAGTTTTATTTCTTTTCTGACTTTCCCAGAAGAATTCCCTGTATGTTAAAATCCATTCTGAACTGCAAGGTGATTAGAGTGTGGGGCTGAGCGTTGCAAGGAACATCATTATCCAATCTGTTGTTTGTATACAGTTCAGAGGGGAAATTCTTGTTTTTTTCAGTTCATCATTAATGTATTTTTGTCTCCTACCCTGCTAGTTACATTGGGGAAAAATGGGGGAGGTTAGTATCACCTCTAGAAAATATTTGAAGTATTTTAGATGCCAGTTTTGTATACATAAAAACAGAAGAAGAGGAACCTGAGAAGAGAGAAATCGTTTGCTTTTGCTTCCAGCTTGCTATTAATAGAAATTTGATAAAAATATGGAAAGCAGTATAACTCACGCATTTTTGTCTAAAGTCTTTAATTCCACTAATGTGGCAAAGGACTTGGATACCAAGATCTTTGCCCAATAAACTTGTATATGTGCACCACACTACAGTTAAATATTACTGTTACTGATTAGAAAAATAAAACCACACTAAATAAGTATTTTTTCTGTGAGCTCAGGAAGAAGTGGTGGAAATAGAGTATGTGGAGAAATATATGGCCCCTCAGCCAGAGGAATGCATCTTCCATGACGACTGGATCAGTTCTGTTCAAGCCACTGAAGAATGGTACCAAACCACGCCAATTCCAAGTTTTGTCTTGCTATTTCCTGTTGTGTGCAGAGGACTCCATGGTGTCAGATGGAGTTGTATTGTGTCTCTTTAAGATCTGGTTGGGTTTTTTTCCCCTCTCTGCTCTGTTTTTGTTTGTTTCTTTTTTTAACCTGTCAAGTCAGTCAGCTACTTGCTTTTGTAAGCAGTTCAGTTTTAACACCCCTATTCTGTGCTGACAGTGACTTCAACACAAGTAGAAAACGTCTAGAGTCACTGAATGCGAGATCCTGTTATCACAAATGGATAATACAAATGCTGTTTACTCTTAAAAAAGGAAAGGAAGGTTTTAAAAGGACAGCAAGATTTTCCTTCTCTCTTCTTAGCTTAAACCTTGACTACAAACATGATATTCATTAGCAACAAATTATTTAATAGTATACCTTTATGCAGAGTTTGTCTTTAAAGAAACCCAACCGACCATAGTTGTCCTTTTCTACTGTATTTTCATTCATTTTTCAATCAACTAGGCAATGTTCCTATTTTAAGTAATGGACTGAAAAATGCTTTGAGATCCTCTAGTAACAACCCATGAACAACAAATTATCTTTTCTTTTCAATGATGTAAATGAACTTTAGTCTCACCTACCAGAATATGCAGTACCCTTATTGCTTTTAATTTTGGCCTATACTCCTAGCCTTGCAGTGGTAGGTTTTAATGAAGCTTTGCTCTGTAACAAATAGAGTTTTTTACTTTTCCAAATTTCTGACACACAAAGTAGCTATATTTTGAATTTGTTTCAGCTAACCAGTTACTATGCTAGTATTTTTCCACGTTTCTGGTTGAGGCTTTTTTCATAAAAACACTGTTGGTTTTAAAGACAATAATGTTTCAAATTCTGTACCCTGTAGGATATTAACTGGCTGCTATGATCAGACTGCTCAAATCTGGTCTTTGGAAGGAAAATCCGTGATGAAAATAGCTGGGCATACAGAAGTAGTGAAGGATGTGGCATGGGTGAAGCAAGGTCAGTGTGTGTGTGTGTATATATATATTAGTGGAGTAATAATAGTTTGATGTATTGGAGGAGAAATGTCAGCAGTCCTCAACCATGAATATTAATTATACAAATGCTGCAATTATTTCTATCTCTGGTAGAGGTGTTAGAAATGAAATCATGGTACAAGTAAAACAGTCCTTTAACAGTAATAACTAAAATTATTTGAACATGTATGCTGTCTATCCACCTTGCAGTCTTCATTAGCAAATATTGGTATATGTATTTATATTAATTGTACTTGCAGGGTAACATGATGTAAACTGAGATGTTTATGAGTTTCTATCTCTTCTATTTCTTCTTTGACTAGAATAACTAGATATAAACTGTAAGACTTTGGAGAGCTGAATTGGGCGCAAGCATGACTTTTTTCTTCCTCAGATAGTTTATCATGCCTATTACTCAGTGCTTCTATGGACCAAACTGTCCTGCTATGGGAGTGGAACGTGGAGAAGAACAAAGTGAAAGCCCTTCACTGCTGCAGGGGACACGCTGGAAGTGTAGAGACTATAGCTGTTGATGGCACGAGAACTAAAGTGAGTGACTACTGGAAAGAAACCTTTGTCTTTTGGGAAGTTAGCAGCCCATATCACAAAAATCATCTTTTTGTCCCTGCATAGGTACTAGTCATCATGTTATTATGACTGACGCACTGAGAAGTTTCCAGTCGTTATAAATGGAGGGTGTTGAGGATTGGGAGTGCTCCATCAATGCTAGACCATCTTTTCAAAACAACACACTTAAACTCCAATATCACCAAAAGCTGAACATGACTTTGGATAGCACAAGCCATTATACTGCTGCTTTTGACTTCTATGAGTGAAGTTTTAAGTAAATGTTACTTTCAACGCATGTGAATTTTGCATTATAATCAACTAGTTCCAAATTTGACCTGCACTTTCATTTCACAGTAGTTCTGGTGCGAAAAAAATTTCCACAGCAATACTCAGAAAAAGCAGTGCGAGAAGTCCTTTCCCTTTATCCATGAATTCAGCAGTTTAGAGTGCTCACACCAAAAGGGGAGTAATTGCTCCCAGCCTGACTGAGTATCAGACAGGGTGAAATAAAACCTTTTGGTGCTGAAGGAAATGGAGATATTTTGTAGATATGTTTCTTACAAAGGAAGGAAAAAGAGTAATTTGATCTATGCTAAACTTTTTTTTTTTTTTGAGGACCCCCCAGCACTGTTCTTTATGTGTTATTCCCACAGGTTAATTTTTCAGGCAGGAAGGGTATTTAGTATGCCTTACAAGGTCTGTTTGGACCAACTTTTAACAAAATGTTTCTGTTCATACAGTTCTGCAGTGGATCCTGGGATAAGATGTTAAAAATTTGGTCTGCAGGTAAGATAAGTGTAAGCTGAGATTCCTTGCTTTCTTAAAAGAACGCCCTAGACTTACAACAACCTGAAAGATAGACATCGGAATACCTTAAGAAAATTTGGTTTTATAATATTAAAAGCAAGCTAGAACTTTTTCTTTTGTAAGCTTTGTAAGGCTATAGATTGCTATATTAAGTTGCTGTTTTGGTTGGTGACACAATTTCAGATACGGTTCTTAGCTGTGTGCTGATGTTCAGTTTGTTCAGAACACAGTACTTCAGCACTTTTTGACTTATTTTGAATAGATTTATATAAACGTGCAGGTTTGAGTACAGACTTCTTACAAATCAAAAGTTTGTGGGTCCTGTTATATTATTGGCACCATAATATAGAGGACAGTAAGATGACCAGGTCTCTTCTAGAAGTGTAGACTAATCCCGTTTGATGTGAATGCTTTTTTTCACTGTTACAAGTCATATTCTTCCTGTTTGGGAGTATATATGTAGGTATTATATCTAAAGGAAAGATTGTGTTTATCACACACCTTCAGGTGTGTAATGCATTACTGTTGGAATTTTCCATGAGTAAAGATGGTCTTAATATTGCTTTGGGACTTCATTTTAAAACTGTGTGACCTGGAGAATATCACTTAATTTGTATTCATTTTCCTCTTGCTCAAAATGGAGATAATACTGAGCTGATCAGAGGTGTAAAGTATTGATGCATCATATGCAGGTTAGGTAATGTAAATATAGGGGTTATCTTAACTACTTATATGGAAATGCCATAAACCTCTAGATCAAGTCTGACTGTCTTCTGTCACAGTACCTACAGATGAGGAGGATGAAATGGAAGAAGCAGCTAACAGACCACGAAAGAAGCAGAAAACTGAACAGTTGGGACTAACAAGGGTAAGAACAACTCCAGGATTGTCCACAATTTTATTTTAGGGAGTGTGGCCAGACAAAGTAATTCCTCTTTGTTAAACTTGACTATTAAAACTTCTGGTGATATGTCTCAGGCTGATCAGACACATGTTTTTATTTGTTGAAAGAATGTATTTTTTTACATTATTGAATCTAATTTCCTCTCACCTTTAAATTCTAGACTCCCCTGGCAACTCTCTCTGGCCACACAGAAGCTGTCTCTTCTGTGCTGTGGTCAGATGCCGAAGAAATTTGCAGTGCGTCATGGGACCACACCATTAAACTCTGGGATGTTGAGACTGGAGATCTCAAATCAACTTTGGTGAGACCACTATACTTTATCTGCAGTTTCAGTGAAGTCCAGCTCAAAGGAAAAAGTTGTGCAAAATAGTAACTCATCTCTTAGAGTTACTATTTTCTTTTCTGACAGACAGGAAACAAAGTGTTTAATTCTGTCTCCTACTCACCACTGTGTCGACGCCTTGCATCTGGGAGCACTGACAGACATATCAGACTATGGGATCCTCGCAGCAAAGGTGGGCTAAAACATGCGTGTTGTCAGAGTTGGTTTTTTCCAGATCAGAACTGTTGGGAGGCATCTCACAAACTGTCTTCTGGTCCCTCTGCTTGAAACAAGCCATCTGGGGGCTTTTATTAAATACAAAGATTACATCTGTTTTCTATAATGTGGTGCAAGACTTTGATTTCTGACCTAATAATTTAGAAAACTAACTAACTCAGGTTAGAATTCCCCTGCCCTTTTTTTTTTAAGACTTACTAATGAATGTTCAACTGTGCAGTTGCAGGCCTCAACTTTTTTTTTTGGTAAGGTTCACACCTAAGCTGGTCAGACCACCATTAAAGTGAAATAGTAGTCACTTTGTTATGATACAGTGTGCCATGTCTGACAGGATTGCAGATAACTGAGCCTCCCAGATTGATTTCACAGACATGTTTACTTGTTTAGCTTCTATAAATCTAATCCAGAGTTTAACAGTATTATCTTTTTTGTTGTTGATTTTTTTACAAAGATTTTTGAAAAGAGAGTTTAGAGACAAGAAAATTTGTTTGGAGTTTGGGTTTGTTTGCTTTGTTTTTCCCCAGAACTTGTGTGTGACTTATGTTTTTGTTTACTTTCTTTAAAGTTCACTTTGATTTTTGAAATTAAAATTACTGGTGGGAGAAAACACTTACCTTGAACACAAATATGTTGCTGACTGCTTTTCTCACTGGATTTTGTATGCATCTTGAAAGTGCCAGTTTCAGCTGGCATCAACTGGTGTCTTTTTTTCCCTTCTTTTTCTGTTCAGATGGCTCTTTGGTTCTCCTGTCTCTGACATCTCACACAGGTTGGGTGACATCCGTGAAGTGGTCACCTACCCACGAGCATCAGCTGATCTCTGGTTCTCTGGACAACATTGTGAAGCTCTGGGACACCAGGAGGTAAAATAAATGTGTTCTTTGCTGTTCAAAGGCACGTCAGCTTACCGAGTCAGTTAACCTAATGAAATAACAAAAGCAATATGAGACATTGGAAACTCCTGTGGCGTTTGTGAAAATCTTCTCGGTTTTAGGAGTCAAGCATGTAATGAAAGAGAGAAACATACTTGTAGTCTTCCAGAGGACCTGTAGCTTAACATCTGTGCTCTATGGCATTCCAACATGGGACTTGGCATTAACAGCAGCACTGATTGACATGCTGAAGGTAGCATCCATAACATTGCTACTGGGATTAGGAACAGCAGAAGGTCTGGTAACCATTCCTCTATTTTAAGGAACAAAACACATCCTCTTTCTAAGGAACAGGCCTCAGCGTCAAGTTTCACTTGTACTCTTTTTTAGACCCTTCATTACAAATTTCATGGAATCACAGAATGGTAGGGGTTGGAAGGGACCTCTGGGGATCATCTAGTCCAGCCCCCCTGCTTGAGCAGGATTACCTAGAGCAGGTTGCACAGGAGTGCGTCCAGGCAGGTTTTGAATATCTCCAGAGAAGGAGACGTGATTCACAACCTCTCTGGGCAGCCTGTTCCAGAGCTCCATCACCCTCAAAGTAGAGAAATTTTTTTCTTATATTTAGGTGAAATTTCCTGTATTCCAGTTTGTGCGTGTTGCCCCCTGTCCTGTTGCTGGCCACCACTGAGAAGAGTCTCGCCCCATGCTCCTGACACCCACTCTTTAGATACTTATAAGCATTAGAAGTCATAAATGGCTTTTCTGGAAAACACACAGTTAAGCACCACCTACATAAGGAAAAAGGAAACTGTATAATAAACTGTTCCTAACAAGCAGGCATTTCAGTCTCAAGTTGTTGCAAGCAGGTGAAAAAATGTTGCTGTTTTTGTCTTTGGGGGTTATAGGAGAGGTTAACACTGCAGTGATCAGCTCTGGAGAAGACAGAGAAAATGTCACAGATGGTGGATACCTGTAATCTCTGACAGTGTTTTTAACTGCTAGACCACATCTGTTCGACAGCATCATGATCATATTTCTTCCGGGACTAGTTTTGTTTTCTGTGATTGTTCACATCACTTCAAATGTGTGACTGTAAATACCTGTGTTTTACCAGTTGCAAAGCTCCTCTGTATGACTTGGCTGCTCATGAAGACAAGGTTTTGTGTGTGGACTGGACAGAAGCAGGGGTAAGAATCCAAAGAGCAAGTAACTCAAATTACAGTCATGGTGGTTAGGAGGAGGGCTAAAAGCAGTCATGGGCTACTTTTTTCCTTTATGCTTAAAGATAGAAGAGAATAGGAAGTTTTAATTGTGGTGTGGTTGATAACTGGAGCATTTCCCCATGCTACTGTGGGGATGGGAGTTTAAGCTCTGTAGCAGTAAGTGGTGTTACACTGATGTTCCAAGAAAGGAGAGACATGAGAACAGCACCACAACTCACTCAAAATACATGTTCCACGGTACCATTTGCTCCCATGGAGACTAAAGCGTCAGCATGAACTGACAGCTGGGGCATAGCAGTACATGTAGAAGGGATGAACTATATAATTCTCTACAGCAAACTGTTCTGCAACTGTAGTGGTACACAAATCTATAAAATGGGAAAAAAAATGAACAAAATGCTCAAGAGTCTCAGTGTGGCTTCTGTTCTCAGTAAACGGCAGAAAAAGCTTTAGAAATTTTCCTGCAAAAATTAGCTTCTGATTTTAGGAGCTAAAAGGCAGGAGACCAGGTTGCTTCTGCACTTCGATTCTGCACTTAGATTCTGGGTTTTAGTTATGCATTACTGGTTCATTTTTCATTACTTCTTTTTACATCTTTAAAGGAAAGAAAATCAGAATGATAAACTCTTGTGTAGGTATTTTGCTTAGTTCTGGTATTAATCAGAGTTTTCTTCTCAACAGTTACTACTGAGTGGAGGTGCAGACAACAAACTGTATTGCTACAGATACCCTGCTACAGCCTCTGATGTTGGAGCATGAAGGTCAATAGCTGGAAGACTTTTTTTTTAAAAAAGATTTTTGCAGCAGTTGCTCTCTTAGAATTCCTGCACAACCAACACCTGAAGAAAGTAGGTTTTTTGTTGCTCAGAGAGCTGTTGTTCCTTTTTTTCCTGTATTGGTAACCTATATCCCTATTTGTCACAGAAAAATGGTAACGAACCATTATGAATGTGAGTAGTGTGAAACAGAGCAAATGGCGTTTCCTCCCTTTTTGATGGCTTTAAATTAACATCTTTTAAAAGAGTTTGTATAGCCCTTTTAATAAGGAATAAACTGGTCATGATACTTACAGAAAAATTACTCACTGGACTAAATTATACTTTGAGTTCACCTGCCTTCCCTTGAAAAAAAATAAAGCTTTTATCTACAGTTCATTGGTTTAGTGCCTCACCTCAGATAAAAATGAGACTTCAGCTGTCCTTTCAGCATGGCTGTTGGCAGTTTTTACTGCTAGGTCCTTAACTGATAAACCCAGACTTCTTTCTAGGATGAAGATTTAGTATGTTTGCAGTACAAGTGGTATGATACAAAGGAACGTGACAGATTTCCTAGCAGACAAAATATTTCATTTTTTTGTTGCTCATAAGTTAGGGCTGTAAATTACTTTATAAGAATGTGCCTTCCTTGTGCTGCAGGACATGTCACGTTGCAGGACATGTCACGTTGCATCCTAAAAAGCAGCAGATGTATATAAACAAGTGGAGGATCACACAGAGAAGGCAGAAGAAAAATTGATTTGTTCCTAGAAAGAACAGCTAGTTTTCTTTAAACATTAAACTGATGCTACAAGTGAGGGGAATAAAGGTAACAGAAGAAATGACTAAAGCTTGCAGTAGTTGACTATCAGTGGAGATGGGAGGTGGGTTTGTTTTTGAAAGGTTTAATAAATTGTTCTATTTCCTCTCTTCATTCTGCACAGACACCTGCCATAAACTAACTTACTAGTGCGCATACGCTGCCTCTAAATACAGTTCAAACAACATCGCATAGTAAGACACATGTTAAAAGTGTTGAAGACAAGGGTTCACCTGCTTGGTCCTTGGTTTTGTGTCACACTTGCACTTTCTGTTCCTGTATTTGCTTTTTCCCAGCTGGTTCTTTCAACTCTCTTGCTTTGAGACTTTCATCTTTGCTTCTGGATGATTGCCATTGCTTTCCTACATCCAGCCCTGGCACAGCACTGTTTTTTCTGTCATCAGAATTTTGTTTAGTTTTTTAGTCTTTAATTTCACAGCCTTCCCTCAACTAGGAGACTGAATTAAAAACAAGGGGAGGGGTAAGGAATCTGCAAATGTTTCAGAGAAAGTGACAGCCAGCCGAAATCAGCATGTGTAGATAACACCATTTACCCACAAGATAAGCACCTTTTGCCTTAACCATGCAGATCCCTGCCAGGATGTCAGCTCTCCCACCACACTGTGGATGGTGGCCTCAACCCACATGCCAGACATGGCTTTGAGACCCCCAAACTCACCTCTGATACCTGCTCCCCAGTCAAAAGCTTTGCTGCTGGATGCTCTTCTCTGGGTGTGAGCTGCTGAAGAGGGCACTGTACACTCTGGAGGCACCGGCAAGAAGAGCGGACAGGCTGACAGCAGACCGCAGGTTTATTAGGCTGCATTTTTGTGAATTTCAGGCTAGGATGCAGACCTCCAGCCAGCGCTGCTGTGCCTATTCCTTTCAACTTATAGCTCATAGCCTGGTGGAGAGGTTTTTCCTTAATGAAAATAAGCTTACATGAAGTTTAAATTAATTTTGTATAGGCTGACAAATTTCCAGTACAATCTCAATATACTTCCCTGGTTTCAGCACGTGTGTTAGGAAGTAGATCTAACCGCATATGCTTGAAGTGACTTCTACAATTTAAACAAAAATATTTCACAGAGCTTGGAAGGAAAAATGTATATAGAAGGAGGAATACACTTTTAATGAAAACCTCTGAGATCCAAGGTTTTCTCCTGCCTTTTCTGTGACATTTCTGCGACAGAAAGCACTAGATAGGCATACACAGAGATTCCCTACAGGAAAAATACACACTTTTCTTACACTCTGAAGTTAATCTAAGTCTTGTTAATTATTAACTTGTTACTTAAATGTAGATATAAATTTAAGAATTTCAGAACTTTTAATGTTTTCCTCATCACTGAATTAATGGAAGCTACAAAGTTATTACCAAGATTGTGTGATTCTAAACATGTTTCTTTAAAAATAAAGAAGTGGTAGATCAGATTTGGGCAGATCTGTTCCATGACCTCACCATAATTTTAGTACGCATTCTTTTCCCCTGCTGTGGGAAAGGCAAAAGGTTTTGTGAGATCAAATACTTAATGTGAACTAGGTCAACACACTTGACTTGGATTTCTGCTCTGTCAGAACAGGCCTGCCAAGCTGGCCCTCACATGCCTCAGTCCAGGGGTGAATACAGTCTATGGATAACCACCCTGCTTCATTTAACGCCATTATGTTTTTATTGCATCTTTTTGTTTGTTTAAAAAAAAAAGCTGTTGACACATGGTTGGATTAGTTAGTGTTTGCCTCTAAGCTTTACTAAACATGCTTTGAGGATGCATAATTGTGGCAGGTTGTCCTGTCACGCTATCCCCGTTGCACCTCTGTATGATAGTTAAATGGCTGAGGAAGACAGCTTTTCAGAGAGCAAGGCTGAAGAACCTGCATTGACAGGCAGAACTATAGCCTACTCTTGATTCCTAGCCCCAAATCCAAGCAAACAGAATGGCTGTTTTGCTTGGCCAACTCAGGTGAGAGAAGCACACAGTTGTAACAAGCTGCACAGACTGCTTTGTTGGATGTCAACAAGTTACAGTAGCTTGTGTTGCAATTCATATGCCAAAAAAGGCCAGCTCAGTTAGAATAACTGATTTTGCTTGATGTAAGCACTTTGACAGAGATCTCAAGATAGAGGCAAAACATGGATTAAAATTAATTGTCATGAAAACCAATATGAATTGTCCTGCAAATTGCATGAAATGAGTGGCTTTTCAGCTGCCAATGAGAAGCTGGCTCAGTCTGGTCTAGAAAAGACACCTGTTCAGTCTGGATGAGTCCACCAAGCAGTCTAAATCTAAAAAGGTACTGTATGGAATGCTGAAAACATAACTCAAATCACAAAAATGTACATTTCTTTACCAGTTACAACAGTCACATTCAAAACTTAAAAATTTCAGCTTTGTATATCTATCTTTGCAATTTATTCCATTGGGCAACTAGTAGCCCGTGACCAACAGGAGATGTTAGTATGAGTTTAAGTGTCTGTAAAACTAAATAAACATAGAAATAAATCCTCTGTGATTGCTACCGAGACTTTCAGCTTATGATTTAAGCAAAGGTATTTCTTTAAATGTTTGAAAGGAAAACAGAATTCACAAAAAGCTCTGAGGAGAAATATGACAAGCCAATTATAGCAAAAGATCCCAATAATCGAGATTGCCTATCCAAAAAGGTCCTCCTCACCACATTTTCTATTGTCTACAGCCTATAAATTTAGAGTAGGGAAGTTTTGATCTTCAGTCAGACCACAGCTGCTGTAAACTGCACGGGAAGGACAACTGAGGTCACTTGGAAGAACACTCAGGAAGTGCTCACTGACTTAATTGCTCTTCTTTAACTCTCTATCCCAGCTGTTGAAAAACATTTGCATTTGTTACACAAATATGCACACACAGAGCTATCTCATGGATTTCTGCACACAAGACAGGTCAAAAGACCAGCCAGTGCTCAACAAAATGCCTAAGAAACATTGGAAATTGAAACAAGCTCCCCAAAAAATGACGATGAGTATGTGGTATCAGCTGATGCAGAGCTGGGTGCCAGAGATAAACCTAAGGATCGTAAGCAACCTCAGTATGAATTGATATGTAGAATATGAATACACGAAAAGGCATTTTTCCTGCCACTAACAAGCACTAGTTACTTTCAACAGGGCAGTCTCCATAATTTTGTATCATTTGAGAAGGCCAAAAAAAAAGTATCTAGTGCTGGAATTGCATTAGCGTTTTCTGAATCTATTCAGCATCAAAGTGGAGGACTTAAATTATCCTCCACTCTGAATGGTGTCATTACCACGTCTGTGCACACATCCCTGCATGCACTTAACATTTGGTGGAATAGCTTAGCAGTTTTGAGTTTATTGCATTAACCAAAGTGTTACCATAGTCTGCCAGCCAGATCAAGAATTCTTTCTGTCATATAAGGCTTGTTTGGGGATCAGGAGGATGACAACAACAAAGCAGCTACACTTTCCTTTTTTTAAAATACTTGCGGCATTGAAGGCTACTGGGTGACATAAATCCCTCCATTGTGTGATGAAGGCACATTGCTGATTGAACAGTGGATGCAGACACCCAGAGGCATCTACTGAAAACATGTACTTTGAACCAAAGTCTGGAAGGTGTGGCATGGGTGTGCGTTAGTGGAAAAAGTTGTTCATACTACGATGTGGTTGGGATTCACAACAAACACATGTTTTCTAATGTCCCCTATTAAAGTAAATACAGTAATTTGTTTTCTAATTTTAAAAGCGCAAATGTCCATCTCTCCCATCCTTTCCCTCTCAAGTTTTGCATCAACTTTAGCCTAAATCTTGGAAGGTTCATAGAAATTTGGGAACTCTTTCTGATCTTAAAAAAAAAAGTCAAAATCTGACAGAATTTCACTGATTTCCATCAGGGACCAGAATCTGTTTGTGTGCTTGTAAGATGACAGTGATCCCTGACTCCTGCACTCTCAATTTCAGATGAGAGACCTTATCTTTCAGCAGATCTTGGACTGGTAGTTCATTATTTTGGTGGACTTTGTGCATAGGATGAGCTGTTGGAATTTGCTGGCAGCAGGTTTTTAAGACTTAAAGCAGGGATCAAATATAATACTTGGTGTTACACAAAAGATCGTTCTTGCATCTTGCATCAACACACAAGTGCTCCTCAATATATCTGTAGCATTTAAAGGAATAATAAATTAAACAATAATGTTTTGCCTTTAGGTTTAAGAGCATACAGAGACCTTCCATGGATAGTCTCTGTTGCTTCTCAGAAATCTGCACAATGGCCAGTAGTTATTTCTTGCAGTTAAAATACTAAACAAAATGTTTCTTAGATCTAAACAGCACAGATTTAAACAGATCCTGCTTCTAAGTAATTCCAGCACATGTCAGTTAGAAAAGCAAAGCCTATCAAAATCAATGCACTTAATATAGATTTACGGAGGAGCTTACATGGAGCCTATCTGAATGTAATTTACAATAATTAGACCTTGCATCTTGTTGTAGCTGAAAATTGAGTCAGAACTAGTTTCCAAAAAAAAAAAAAAAAAAAAAAATCAAATACGGCATGTCTGCAAAGCCTCTTCTGGAAGGAAATAAGATTTGTCTTCATAGTGAGTAAACTTTGGAGCAGAATGGTGATGGGGAGGAGATGATGGGTTTTCTCCCCTTCTAATCCAGTCTATTTAAACAGAGGAATCAAAACAACACATGTATGAAAAATTCTGCCTGAGATACTGGTGCCACAGAATCCAGCACAAAGTCACCAAAGATGAGGAGACTATGTTTCCCTGTTTCAGTTCTACCAGTCTTTAGTTTGCAGCAATTTAAACATGCAAGTCTGGAGTGTTACAGTAAAAAGAAGCCATCATTTTTGCAGGGGGAGTTTACAGCCCGTACACTGTCTCACCATGCACCACTCTGAATCTCTGCAGTATCTATAGTCCTGCTTACTAGATGTAAACAGAGGATTTTGAGAATAATATTAGTCTATGTACCACAGAAGTCTGTTTTAATGGAAGAAATCTCTACTTCTATTTTCCCAGATTTCTGCATGTGGCAGTTTGAAGAAAAAAACTGCTCGAGGCTTTTGTTTTAAACTGACCAATTAACTATTCCCTTCCATGTTACGATCCGATCGCCCATCTCATTGGCTGAGAAAGTCTCTCGCGAGCGTACTGTGCCTTTAAGAACGGGCTTCTCGGCGGCTTTCGGGGCTTTTCCCGGCTTTTCACAGTTTTCTGGCTGCTTTCGCGGCTTCTCGGCTTTTCGCGTCTTTCTGCTCTCCAGACACTCCCGGCTCCGCGCTGCGAGAGGCACTGCAGGACCTCAGCTTCGCTCCGGGAAGAGGTTTTCTCCAGACTCGCGGCTACGGCTCCCCCCGCGCTGCCGGAGTGGAGCGAGACTGTGCGCCGGGGCAGCCCCCGCCGCGCCGCCCGGAGACCCGCGCCTGGAGGCTGCTCTTTACCTGCCATAACACCGTATCGTCTTTGCCTGCCAGCGCTGCCGCTTCTTGCTTCTCTGCTTCTACAAACCGGTAGGAACAGCGCTTTGCACGTTGGAGCCCGGCGTTCGTAACAGCCGCAGTTTCCCTTTGTTCACTCCACGAAAGCGCACACGTGGCCGGTGCCATTTTTGGACTGCACGTGGTACCGTCCCCCTTTCTCTCTTTTCTCGCGTTTAACCCTCGCCTTTCCATCCTGTACAGACTCTCACATTTTGCATTGGTTTCTCCCTGCATATTATATATATTTTGTTCTAGTTTTAATAAAGTTTGTTTCAGTTTTCCAAACGTTCAGAGGTCTCACAAAATCTTTCTTTTCCTTTTCGTATCTCTGCTTTTGAACCCTTTTCTCTCCCGGAGGAGAGGGGTTCAGGGATAGGAAAGGACTCGTCCCCGTGCATTGGCTTGCCTCAGCCAACCGGCGACATAACTGGCGTCCCTGGGTGGGCTTCTGAATAATTTAATATTCATATTTTTATTAAAGTTTGGAAACTGAAACAAACGAGGTTTTTTCCAGGATGGTGCTAAGCGAGATTCTGTTTGAAGCTCTTAAGCAGTACAGTTTAAAAATGCTCTATGATCTGGTGCCTGGCACACCAACTGTGATGTCAAATTACTTGTTTTTAATTGGTACTGGTTTATGGTTTGCTGGTCTGGGGCACTTAGCAAAGAAGGTGTTCACCCTGGCATGCGTAATTTCAGTGTTTTGGTCTGTATTCAGTCAGTTTATAATGCTCCCAGTATATTTTGCACAGTACATGATAGTGGCTGCTTATAATTCCACTACTCTTTCACGGGCACCCCCTTGCCATGGGGAAAGAGCTTGCGTGCCCTTGTGAAGTTGAGAGCTATGCTGGTGGTGGCATATGCCTCCGGTAGGGTCTCCCAAGCCTGACAGGTCTCAACTGAAGGGTCAGACAAAGTGTGTCCACGGGCAGGATGGGCTCACTAGCCTTCGGGCAACCATCCTAGGAGAAGGACAACTCTAACTCCAAACCCGGGCAGATGGAGCTCGTTTAGCCCTGTAAGGCCATCTATCTAAGAGAAGGATACTCTAACCAAACCTACGACCTGAGGACTTCGCTGTCACCGTCCAAGCTCGCTAGGCCCTGGCAGATGAACCTCAGGTGTAAAGGGTGGGGCCAGTCTTGCGCACGCTACGCCTCACCTAAAATATCCACCGCGCAGGCTTGAAGGGTGTACTCACGTTTGCAAAGCCCTGTAGCGACAGGCAAGGGACGAAACGGCAATACCACCCAAGGAGACCCTCCGGTGTGCTCTTTACAACCGGTCTTGCCTATCCCGCATTGGCCTTTTCAGCCATCAGCGCGCTTGCAATAAGCGTGGGCAAAGCCCTTCCCAAATCTTCGTCCGCGAAGCCAAGCCATGATGATGATAATTCCACTACCAAATGGATGATGAGAAATTACACTTCTCCATTTGATACTGGACCAATGGCAATTGAAACTGGATATTCTGCAAATGGTATTCTTTTCCTGTATTTGATAATTTTGTTATCAGTTACCTCTAACATGGTCCAGGGGTGGATAATTATCAAGAATAGGTATCACATGGGCACTACACCCACCAAATCAGCCGCTGCTACCTCTCCACCCAAACAAGCACAGGTTGCCCCTGTAAAAAAGAAAAATCAGCCCTCTGGTGCTAAACACCAGAAAAAGACTAATTATGCAACAGATAGCTCTGATGATGATGCAGGACCAAGCACCTCTCAAAAGCGTCCAGGAAAGCCTTCAGGGAAAACTGCCTCCAGGGAAAACTGCCTCAGCGACTCCAACAGCACCGCCCTCCCAAGGATCCTCATCACGGGATGAGTCATCAGATCAAGAGGTAAACACCCAGCCTCAGTCCAGGAAGGACCTGAGAAGTATCAGAAAAGAATTTAGCAGGCATGATGGTGAGTCACTGATGATATGGTTGCTTCGCTGCTGGGACAATGGAGCTGATAACATTGATTTAACCAGTAAAGAAGCCAGACAGTTAGGAAATGTGGCCCGGGAAGGAGCTATTGATAGGGCAATTGGCAAAAAGGCAAAAAGGCTCAGTCTCTGGAAACGGCTTCTGACTGCTGTGAAGGGCAGATACCCTTTCAGAGATGACATTGAATGCCGCCCTACCAAATGGACTGTCCTGAGCAAAGGTACTAACTACCTGAGAGAGCTGGCTATGAAAGAGGTCATCTATGGTGACTGGAATGTTAATGTCAACCCGGATCAGGTGCACAGTAACGAGCCTTTGCTGTGCAAATTTGTGCAGAGTGCACCCCAGACATATGCCCATACATTGGCCACAATGCTGTGGGAAAGACCGGGTAAAAATCGGCCACTCACCATAGAACACGTGTCTAACAGGATTCGCCAGTATGAGGACAGTCTTTCTCATACCTCTGCCTTCATTGCAGCAGTGGAGAAAGTGACAGACAAAATGACAGAGAAAATATTGGACTCTATTAATAGGTTAGAGCAAAGAACCGTTTCCTCTCCTGTGTATACCCATGTGTCAGCTGTTAGGAGAAATCGTCCTCCCAGAGCAATGCGCAACAGACAGGACAGGCCACGATGTGACCGCCAGTGCTGCTCGAGAGGTCGTGAAGACACGAGGAGATGGGAACAACGACCTGCTGCTAACCACGGGGTACCAGCACGTGAGCTGCAGAGCAGACCACACCAACGTGACGACTGCAATCGAAGAATTGTCGCTCCAGTCTTTGGCGAACAGTGCTGCAGCCAAAGGAGCAACTCCTATGAAGAAGGTACCACAAGCCGGATAGACCCTTCCACTGACTGTGGACCACACCCTAGGCATTAGAGGGGCCCTGCCTCTAGCCAGGTGGAGGAAAGGGATAACAGAGTATACTGGACTGTGTGGATTCGATGGCTGGCACATTAGAACCACAGAGGTACAAGGCCCTGGTAGATACAGGTGCCCAGTGTACCCTGATTCCATTGGATCATCAAGGAACTGAGACTATCACGATCTCCGGTGTGACAGGAGGATCACAAGAGCTTACGTTAGTAGAAGCTGAGGTAAGCCTCACTGGGCATAACTGGGAAACTCACCGAATTGTGACTGGCCCAGATGCTCCATGCATTTTAGGCATAGACTTCCTCCGGAAAGGGTATTTTAAGGACCCGAAAGGTTATAAATGGGCCTTTGGGATAGCAACCGTGGGAGCCGATGGCATTATCCGGTTGTCCACATCGGCCAAACTTTCGGATGACCCTTTTGTTGTTAGCAGAATGAAGGTGGAAGATCAAAAGTTGCCTACTGCATCCTCCACAGTTCACCGCCGGCAATACCGAACCAACCGAGACTCTCTGCGCCCCACAGAGAAAATGATTCGAGAGTTGGAGAGACGAGATGTCATCAGCAGAGCTCGCTCACCTTTCAACAGTCCTATACGGCCTGTGCAGAAGACTAACGGGGAATGGAGATTGACAGTGGACTATCGTGGGCTGAACGAAGTGACACCACCAATGAGTGCTGCTGTTCCTGATATCTTGGAGCTTCAGTATGAACTGGAGTCCAAGGCAGCAAAGTGGTATGCCACGATAGACATTGCTAACGCTTTCTTTTCCATTCCCATAGCACCAGAGTGTAGGCCACAGTTTGCCTTCACCTGGAGGGGTATCCAGTATACCTGGAATCGATTGCCCCAGGGGTGGAAGCACAGCCCGACCATCTGCCATGGACTGATCCAGGCTACCCTGGAGAAAGGTGGTGCTCCTGAACATCTTCAGTACATCGATGACATCATTGTATGGGGTGATACCGCAGAAGAGGTCTATGAGAAAGGTAGGAAGATAATCCGCATTTTGGTGGATGCTGGTTTCTCCATTAAGAGAAGTAAGGTCAAAGGACCTGCCCGAGAGATCCAGTTCTTGGGGGTTAAGTGGCAGGATGGATGCCGCCACATCCCCACAGATGTGATCAACAAGATCACAGCTATGTCTCCGCCTACCAACAAGAAAGAAACACAGTCTTTCTTAGGAGTCATAGGCTTCTGGAGAATGCACATTCCCAGGTATAGCCAGATTGTTAAACCTCTCTATACTGTTACCCAGAAGAAAAATGATTTCACATGGGGCTCTGACCAACAACATGCCTTTGAATTAATCAAAAGGGAAATAGCACATGCTATGGCCCTGGGACCTGTGCGAACAGGACCAGAGATTAAAAACATTCTATACACTTCAGCTGGGGACTGTGGTCCTACCTGGAGCCTTTGGCAGAAGGCACCAGGAGAAACCCGTGGTCGTCCCCTAGGATTTTGGAGTCGGGGATATAAAGGCTCAGAGGCCAATTATACTCCCACTGAGCAGGAGATATTGGCTGCCTATGAGGGAGTTCGAGCTGCCTCAGAAGTAATTGGCACTGAAGCACAGCTCTTCCTAGTCCCTCGACTGCCAGTCCTAGGCTGGATGTTCAAAGGGAAGATAGCATCTACCCACCATGTCACAGATGCTACCTGGAGTAAGTGGACCGCCCTGATTGTACAGAGAGCTAGGATAGGTAACTCTGGTCGCCCAGGAATTGTGGAAGCCATTACAGACTGGCCTGCAGGAGAAGATTTTGGGATGCCACCGAACGAGATAGTCACTCGTACCGATGAAGCACCCTCATATAAAGACCTCTCAGACCAGGAGAAGAAATACGCTCTCTTCACCGATGGATCCTGCCGCCTCATAGGAAACCAACGGAAGTGGAAAGCTGCCGTATGGAGTCCTATGCGCCGAGTTGCAGAAGCAGCGGAAGGAGAAGGTGAATCGAGTCAATTTGCAGAGGTCAAAGCCATCCAGCTGGCCATGGACATTGCTGAAAGGGAGAACTGGCCACGGCTGTATCTGTATACAGACTCCTGGATGGTGGCAAATGCCTTGTGGGGATGGCTGGAGAGGTGGCAGAAAGACAATTGGCAGCGTAAAGGTAAGCCTATTTGGGCTGCCACTCTGTGGCAAGATATTGCTGCCCGGCTGAAAAGGTTAGTCGTAAAGGTAAGGCATGTAGATGCCCATGTCCCAAAAAACAGGGCCACTGAGGAGCATAGAAATAACCACCAAGTGGACAAAGCAGCCAGAGTGTTCCAGATAGATCTGGACTGGGAACACAAAGGTGAATTATTCCTTGCTCGGTGGGCCCATGACTCTTCCGGTCACCAGGGAAGAGATGCAACCTATCGATGGGCTCGTGACCGAGGGGTGGATTTAACCATGGATGCAATTACCCAGGTTATCCATGACTGTAAGATTTGTGCTGCAATTAAACAGGCCAAAAGGTTAAAACCTTTATGGTACAGTGGACGGTGGTCGAAGTACAAGTACGGAGAGGCCTGGCAGATTGATTACATCACTCTCCCTCGAACTCGCCAGGGTAAGTGCTATGTTCTGACAACGGTGGAAGCAAGCACCGGATGGCTTGAAACCTATTCCATGCCTCATGCCACTGCCCGTAATACTATTCTGGGCCTTGAAAGGCAGATTTTGTGGCGGCATGGCACTCCAGGAAGAATTGAGTCTGATAATGGAACTCATTTCAAAAACAATCTGGTGGCCAATTGGGCCAAAGAACATGGTATCGAATGGATTTATCACATTCCATACCATGCACCAGCCTCCGGTAAAATAGAACGCTAATGGCTTGCTGAAAACCACCCTGAAGGCATTGGGTGGTGGAACTTTCAGAAACTGGGATAAACATCTGGCAGAAGCCACCTGGCAAGTGAACACGAGGGGATCAATCAATCGAGCCGGCCCTGCCCAATCAGACCTTTTACATACCATAGAGGGAGATAGAGTTCCTGTGGTATGTGAAAGTAATCTGCTGGGAAAAGCTGTCTGGGTTTCCCCTGCTGCAACCCCAGACAAACCCATCCGTGGTGTTGTCTCAGCCCAAGGCCCTGGACACACCTGGTGGGTAATGCAGGAGGATGGTGAAGTCCACTGTGTACCCCAGGGGAAGTTAACCCTGGCCGAAACACCCTGAACCAGAGTCTCATGCTGTTAAT
Organism: Bucorvus abyssinicus; assembly: GCA_009769605.1. Lineage (NCBI taxonomy): Eukaryota > Metazoa > Chordata > Aves > Bucerotiformes > Bucorvidae > Bucorvus > Bucorvus abyssinicus. The sequence goes on from CM020029.1 coordinate 26,096,157, forward strand.
TCCTGTGTAATACAATGTAAATGAGATGCGCATAACGCACATGGTATGGAATAAGGGGTGGAATGTGGCAGTTTGAAGAAAAAAACTGCTCGAGGCTTTTGTTTTAAACTGACCAATTAACTATTCCCTTCCATGTTACGATCCGATCGCCCATCTCATTGGCTGAAAGTCTCTCGCGAGCGTACTGTGCCTTTAAGAACGGGCTTCTCGGCGGCTTTCGGGGCTTTTCCCGGCTTTTCACGGTTTTCTGGCTGCTTTCGCGGCTTCTCGGCTTTTCGCGTCTTTCTGCTCTCCAGACACTCCCGGCTCCGCGCTGCGAGAGGCACTGCAGGACCTCAGCTTCGCTCCGGGAAGAGGTTTTCTCCAGACTCGCGGCTACGGCTCCCCCCGCGCTGCCGGAGTGGAGCGAGACTGTGCGCCGGGGCAGCCCCCGCCGCGCCGCCCGGAGACCCGCGCCTGGAGGCTGCTCTTTGCCTGCCGTAACACCGTATCGTCTTTGCCTGCCAGCGCTGCTGCTTCTTGCTTCTCTGCTTCTACAAACCGGTAGGAACAGCGCTTTGCACGTTGGAGCCCGGCGTTCGTAACAGCCGCAGTTTCCCTTTGTTTACTCCACGAAAGCGCACACGTGGCCAGTGCCATTTTTGGACTGCACGTGGTACCGTCCCCCTTTCTCTCTTTTCTCGCGTTTAACCCTCGCCTTTCCATCCTGTACAGACTCTCACATTTTGCATTGGTTTCTCCCTGCATATTATATATATTTTGTTCTAGTTTTAATAAAGTTTGTTTCAGTTTTCCAAACGTTCAGAGGTCTCACAAAATCTTTCTTTTCCTTTTCGTATCTCTGCTTTTGAACCCTTTTCTCTCTCGGAGGAGAGGGGTTCAGGGATAGGAAAGGACTCGTCCCCGTGCATTGGCTTGCCTCAGCCAACTGGCGACACTGCAGTAATAGTGCAGCAAATGAAAAAGATTTTTAGTTTTAGGATATCTGAATTGTATCTCTCATACCCTGGCAGACACATTTGAAGCTAATAATTTTGTTTGGCTGGCTCGAGTATTGCTTTCACCATTTCCTACTGGCCTTCTCTAATTACTTTTAATAATTTATGACACAGCAGTTTCTAGGGCTGTTACTGTAAAAAGTGAGAAACAGAAGCTTTCTTATTTCTCCCTGCAGTAGTATTTTCTTGCCATTTACTCTCCTTATTTTGCCACCCACTCCATGTTTTCTAAGGGGAGTATCTGGTTTCCTATTCCTCACAGGAATGTCAAGATTAAGGAGGTAAAAGCCTCCTTCCTTTTAGATGTATCAGTTTTTGACCTTTAGGGTAACACGTCCTCCCGATACAGCAGACACTCAAGGTGCCTAATGCATGGCCACTGTATTTCTCTTCCCACATTCATTATGGACTACATTATAACACTAGGGCCATTAGAGCAGGCAGAACTTGCCTTTGACATACCTGTCATTTACATTTATTCTGCAAGTATCTCTTCTACTAGTTTTATCACCACCTTTAGAAAAATTACTGAGCACCTGAAGAACAGGTGGAAGTAGAAATAAAGCGCAGGTGATGCTCAAGTGAGAAGCAGCAGCCCTGGCTGCTAACATCCCTCCTACATTAAGAGCAGGGCTCCGTGACGAACCATCACCCATGGTCTGCAAGCTCAGACAGATGTCCACACCCCTGTACTTGTTCTGTCACCGTTGGAGCACTCAGGATAAAAATAGTCAATAAATTGGAATTGCCACACATTCTATTTTCCAATTACTTTTTATAGCCATATGTGAGGAAGAAAATAAGCTAGGGCTCTTATTAATGTTTCAGGCAAAGCAGAATGCCAGTGAAGCTCGAAAAAGGACAGATGTCAAGGGAAGGATGCTCTTTTTTTTTTTTTAAACAGTCCCCATTCACTCAGTTCAATGCACTGCTGCTAATTCAGGTGAAGGTGCGATTCACAGAACATACACTTCCATGGCACAGATGCATTTGGAGGAATGTGTGTCAAAAGCAACAGCCATTTTATACCCAAAGAGGAAACCACTTTCCTGAACTCTGATGTATGTAAAGTACAAGCTAGCAGGTGTTGATGATCTAGTGATAGAAGGGAGCTCTACACACCTCTCTTCCCCATCATTCGAGACAGTTCAAGCTGTGTGCCTGCTCTATTTCATTCTGTCGCCGGTCGGCTGAGGCAAGCCGATCACGGGGACGAGCCCTTCCCTATCCCCGAACCCCTCTCCTCCGGGAGAGAAAAGGGTTCAAAAGCAGAGATACGAAAAGGAAAAATAAAAGATTTTGTGAGACCTCTGAACGTTTGGAAAACTGAAACAAACTTTTATTAAAACTAGAACAATATATACAACATGCAGGGAAAAACCAATGCAAAATCTGAGAGTCTGTGCAGGATGGAAAGGTGAGGGTTTTAAACACTAGAACAGAGACAAAGAGGGACGGTACCACGTGCAGTCCGAAAATGGCACCGGCCACGTGTGCGCTTTCGTGGAGCGAACAAAAGAAACCCGCGGCTATTATGAACGCCGGGCTGAAATGTGCAGAAAGCGCTGTCCCTACCGGATCCTCGTTGTGCAGTCTGTAGAAGCAGAGAAAATATCAAAGCAGCAGACAAAGAGGGTAAAGCCTTACGGCAGCAGAAAAACCTCCAGGCGAGCAGTCTGTCCCAGGCGGCGTGGCGGGGGCTGCCCCGGTGCACGGTCCACTCCGGCAGCCTGCAAGGTCCCCAGAGCCGAGCCGCAGGGTTTGGAGGAGCCTTTTCCCCGGAGCGAAGCCGCAGTGTCTGGAGTGACTCCCGCAGAGCGGAGCCGGTAATGTCCGGAGAGCCGAGAGCCGCGAACAACCCGAGAAAAGCCCCCCGAAGCCGTCCGGGAAGCAACCCAGCAAGTCCCGACTAGCCCCGGAAGTCCCGAGTAGCCCCGGAAGTCCCCGAGCCGCCTGAGCCCGCAGCTTCTTAAAGGGGCAGTACCCTCTCGAGAAACTTTCTATCCAATGAGATGGGCGAATCATAACATGGAAGGGAATAATTCAATTAATCAGTTTACACCAAAAGCCTTCGGGCAGGTTTTTTTTTCCTTCAACCTGCCACACATTCCCACACATTCCTTCTCCCATTCAGTTTGAGCTACACAGCCACCTCAGACCGAATGTTAACATAAGGCCACTCACAGAGATATACCAAATCCAAAATTTCAGCTTGATACGCTAACACTTGGCAAAGCCCTATGCAATTCTATAGGAAGGATCTTACTGCTAAAGTGCCCAGGCAACAATAAACAATAGCTGCTGGTACACACTCAAGCTATTACTGGACATTGTCAGTCAACAGATTGAAGGTGAGTTCAATGCTGCTGTAGATAGGTTCAATGCTGGGTAGATAGACACACAGAATCACAGAATCATTTTGGCTGGAAGAGACCTTTAAGATCATTGAGTCCAACTGTTCACCCTGCACTGCCAAGTCACTACTAAACCATGTACCTCAGCTCCACATCAACATGTTTTTTAAATACTTCCAGGAATGGGGACTTCACCACCTCTGCTCCACCTGGAGCAGCCTGTTCCAGTGCTTTACCACCCCTTCTGCAAAGAAAATTTTCCGAATATCCAGCCTAAATCTCCCCTGGTGCAACTTGAGGCCATTTCCTCTCGTCCTTTCACTTGTTACATGGGAGAAGAGACCAACCCCCACCTCGCTACAACTTTCTTTCAGACAGTTGTGAAGAGTTGGGATGAGGTCCCGCCTCAGCCTCCTCTTCTCCAGACTAAACAACCCCAGTTCCCTCAGCTGCTCCTCCTAAGACTTGCTCTCTGAACCCTTCACCAGCTTCATCGTCCTTCTCTGGACACACTCCAGCACCTCAACATCCTTCTTGTAGTTAGGAACACCACCTTGGACACAATATTCAAGGTGTGGCCTCACCAGTGCCAAGTACAGAGGAACAATCACTTCCCTACTCCTGCTGGCCACACTATTTCTGGCACAAGCCAGGATGCCAGTGGCTTTCTTGGCCACCTGGGCACACTGCTGGCTCATATTCAGCCGGATGTCAACCAGCACTCCCAGGTCCCTTTCTGCTGGGCAGTTTCCAGCCACTCTTCCCCAAGCCTGGAACGTCGCAGGCTGTTGTTGTGACCCAAATGCAGGAAACAGCACTTGGCTTTATGGAACCTCATATCATTGGCCTTGGCCCATCTGTCCAGATCCCTCTGTAGAGCCTCCCGACTTTCAAGCAGATCAACACATCCACCTAACTTGGTGTCATCTGCAAACTTACTGAGGGTGCACTCAGTCTCCTCATTCAGATCACCAACGAAGATGTTAAAGAGAACAGGCCTCAATACAGAGCCCCAAGGAACACCACCTGTGACCAGCCACTGACGTGATTGCACTCCATTCACCACCACTATCTGGGCCTGGCCGTCCAGTTTTTGATTCAGTGAGGAATACACTCATCCAAGCCATGAGCAGCCAGTTTCTCCAGGAGAATGCTGTAGGAAATGGTGTCAAAGGCTAGGTAGACAACATGCACAGCTCTTCCTTCATCTACTAAGCAGGTCATCTTGTCATAGAAGGACATCAAGTTGGTCAAGTAGGACCTGCCTTTCATAAAGCCATGCTGACTGGCCTGATCACCTGCTTGTCCCGTACGTGTTGCATGATGGCACTCGGAATGATCTGCTCTGTAACGTTCCCCAGCACTGAGGTCAGACTGACAGGCCTGTAGTTCCCTGGATCCTCCTTCCAGCCCTTCTTGGAGAAGGGCATCACATTCACTAACCTCCAGTCAACCAATGCCTCCCCAGTTAGCCAGGACTGCTGAGAAATGATGGGAAGTGGCTTGGTGAGCACTTCTGCCAGTTCCCTCAGCAGCCTTGGATGGATCCCATCTGGCCCCATAGATGAGACGATTTCCTCTTGGATTATGGGGCCTTCATTCCCACCTGACCATTCCTAGGCACTGCTGTGATTCCTAGCTCATCAGTATCCCTTGTGTCTATACTATCACTTGGCACTTCGTCCTCTATCTCCACTGGTGTGGCATACCCAAATGTGGCAGTTTGAGGAAAAAAACTGCTTGAAAGGTTTGTTTAAACTGACCAACTGGGCTATTCCCTTCCATGTTACGTTTAGCACCTTTCATTGGTTGCTCTTTTGCGGCTCTCTGCACTTTTTGCTCTCCGGGACCTCCCGTACACTTCCGGCTTTGCACTCCGAGGGGTGCCGCGGGCTTGCAGCTTCGCTCCGGGAAGAGGCTTTTCCAGACTTGCGGTTTGGCTCCGGGGACCTTACAGGCTGTGTCCCCTCGGCTCGGACCCTGCCCACCTGCCTGCCTGTGGCTGCCGCTCCCCCGCGCTGCCGGAGTGGAGCGGAGCTGTGTGCCGGGGAAGCCCCACCCCGCGCCGCCTGGGACAGACTCCTCTCGCCGCTGGAGACCCGCGCCTCAGGGCTGCCTTCTCTCTGCCGCCAGCGCTTTCGCTACTTTTCTTTAACCCGCACGCCCAGACCGGTAGGAACAGCGTAGCTCGGGGTTTGCACGTTGGAGCCCGGCGTTCGTAACAGCCGCGGATCCTTTGTTTACTCCACGAGAGTGTCCACGTGGCCAGCGCCATTTCGGACTCTGCATGGTACCCTCCCCTTTCTCTCTCACTCGCGTTTAACCCTCACTTTTCCATCCCGTATAAACCCTCAGATTTTGCATTGGTTTTTCCCTGTATATAATATATTTTGTTCTGGTGTTACTAAACTTTGTTTCGTTTTCCAAATGTTCAGAGGTCTCACAAAATCTTTCTTCCTTTTCCTATCTCTGCTTTTTAATGCTTTCTCTCCTGGTGCAGGGGAGAGGAGTTTAAAGATAGGAGAGGACACGTCCCCATGATTGGCTTGCCTCAGCCAACCAGTGACACCAAAGCAGCTTGCTAGCACACTGTCCCACAAACACTGATGTGTCACTCTCAGGCTTATCTCCAGCAAGCCTGATTTTATCCCTTTCTGCCTTCAAATCTAGTTTAAAGCTTTTGATGAGCCCTGCTAACTCCTGAGCAAAGATCCTTTTCCTTTTTCAAGACATGTGTACCTCGTCTGTCACCAGCAGACCTGCTGCTGTGTAAACCAACCCATAATCAAAAAACCCAAAGCCTTGCTGACGACACCAGACTTGAAGCCAGGTATTGATCTCATGTGTCTTCCTATTTCTTCCCTCATCATTCCCTGCAACTAGAGGGATAGAGTAGAACACCACTTGTGCTCCTGGATCCCTTGACCAGTTGTCCCAAGGCCCTGAAGTCTCTCTTGCTTGCCTTTGGACTTCTTGTTGCGAGTTCATCGTTACCTACCTGAAAAGTCAGTAATGGATAATAATCTGAGGACTCTACCGATAGGAAGCTTTCTCACCACATCTTTAATCTGGGCCCCAGGGAGGCAGCAGACTTCCCTAAGACGTAGGTCAGGTCTGCATACCAGACCTTCCATCCCCTTCGGAAGGAGTCACCTATGACAATGACCTGTTGCTTTTTCTTTGTAGAAGTGGTTTCAATGCAGTGCCTGGGCTGACTTAACCTCAGCAACTATTCTGAGCTAGATGAATCATCATTCTCATTACTGATCAGTTCCACTTGCAGGGCCTCATCCCTATTAGGCAAGGGTACCTGGGAAGATGGGGTGTTGCTGGGGCAATATGCCTGCTTCGGGCAGGAACTTGTCTCCACTGCCCCCTGTCCTTCCGGTCACTATGTTCAATCAGATGGAGAAGAGACAGGGAGTCCTCCATATTATGTATCTTGAGTGCCTGTTGGCTCTGTCTCAGGAAGGCAGAATGTGGTCCCAGTGGTTAATCTCTTTCTAACACTTCCTGATACTACTCAACCCACTCACCTCCACCTAGAACTCTGTCACTAAGCAAAGCAGTTCCTCTACCTGGGCACACCTCCCACAGGGGTGCTCACTGATGCCATCCGGTACCAGTGTCACAGCAGGGCACACTCTGCAGCCTGACACCTGAGGGGCTGCATGTCTCCGCTGGAGCTCTGTCTGGGAAGCTGGGTCAGTCATGGTAGGGGCAGCTCTTAAGAGAGGCTATGGCTTTCTGCCAAGCGGAAACCATTGCTCCCTGGGCTGAGCCGGCGGAGCTTTCAACACCCTTCTGCATAGACTGCCATGCCACACTGGCTGACGTGCCACACTCTGCCTGCTCTGTTCGCAGCGCTCCCTAAGGGCTTCTTTTATAGCTATGGATGCGGTCGCCATTGCCCTGCCAATGCCCAGGCGTCATCAGCCTCTCCCGTGAGAGTTGCCAGCTCCTGGTGGGTCTCTCTGCTCTCCTAGTGTTTTCCTGCCAAAGGAAAATCTCAGGAAAGCCCCTGTACACTGAGATCTTACCACTCCGCTATGGGCTGAGCCAGCTCTGGAGCAGCTCCCCTTGGCAACTGGGTCCTTGCTATCAAAACTGGCAACACCTTGCTGGCACTCCTTGTTATCAAAACCAGATCCTTCACCCACTTACCTATTGAGAGTTGGCAAGAGTATAATAGTTGTTATTACTGCATGACATTTTAATTCTATTTAAACTGAGAACGCTCAGAATTTCAATTAAAAAGGGCATCGCCTAAGTTGGGCATTTGCAGTATCTGGATGCATTGTTGGCCATGAGCATGCAAACAGGTTCCTGTTATTGCTGTAACTACAGGGTTGCATTTACGGAACATGTACCTCCGGTCCTTTTTCACTTTGGGGCATGGAATGCAAGAAAACCTACTTTACGGACCATCTTTTAGCTCAACATTTATTATTGCTCTTGCCATGTGGTAAGGCAACGAGGGGTACCCTGTGTATGAATGCTGATAAACACGAAGTCTAAAGTCTTGATTTTAACTATGCTGTAGCTACAGTCAGTCCGCTTCTTCCATGTTTCCCCAAAACATTCTGCTCAACTGGGCTCTTGTGTATTTCACCATTTTTTTTCTCCTTTGACCTTCAGATTGGCCCTCGTCTCACCTTGGGCAGGAACTACCAACATTCAGCCATAAACTACAATATCTGATACCCTCTGGAGCAAGCCTGCACGGAATACAGAAGGGCATCACTGTGAATGAAAGACGAATCCTAGGAGCTGTATCCTGACAACTGCAAGCAAAATGGGCAATTCCAAGAAGTAAAGGTCCATATAAGTACTATATACACTAAATGAAATGCTGGTTGCCAACAAGTTCACCAAGATTTAAGTGGAGGCAAAGACACGTAATCTCAGCACATTTTTTAGCTACCGATACCTATTGTATCACATCAGTGGGCTCAGCGAACAAAACAACCCCAAAAGAATCTACTCCGCACCTGCAGAACAAAAACCTATCATTCAATATATTTGTAATTAAAACAGAAGAACATGCTTATCACCATGAACAAATCACCATAAGAGGAATCGTGCAACAACTTTGCTACTCATGTAGATATTTGCCTTCCAAAAGTCTCTCCATCTTCTGTCTCTCTAGCAGTTGTGCTTTTAAGTGTTTTTTCTGAGCAAACAAAAGGGTAAAGGAAAACTTAACTCTGTTTTCTGCCTGAAACACTCTCCTGCAGAATAACACCGGTTACGTGCAAAGTGCACGGAGTTAAAATTCTGTAAGATAAAATGAAAGAAAGTCAAAATTACATGTCTGCTGCTAGGTTACTGTACAAGACTACCTCCATATCTTCAATACGTTTTCACTTTAAGGAAGTGAAGAGGTTATAATTACTATTCAGTACCTCTACACCTTTCTCCAATAGATGGTGGGTTTCTCTGGGATAGACACAATCATCTTATTACGTAAGCGCACAAAAAGAGTCAGAGACTGACCTCCTTGTGCAGTTGCATCTTCCAATTTTCATAGTTTAGATAAAGATGGAAGTAAGAGTGACGAAGTCTGAGTCTGAGAAGCTGAGGGGGCGCCTGTCAGAAGGTGAACCTGTTTTAAGGCAATGACTGTAAACTATTGTCACATTCTGTGGAAGTCTATCAGGTACCAGCCACAGCACCAGATCACTCCTGCTCACCTGCATGCCCCAACCTCCCATGGCTAACATGCAATCTGGCATGGTAGGTATGGACCCGCTGCCTTTGTCTGCTGTCTTCTGGAATGACCAGTCATGAATAGCAGTCTTGCACAATTTACTCATCTTTTTCAATGAAAGAGAGCAAATGTAATTAAGTATTTAATAATTTATTTTGAACTTAAAAAGAATTCTGTAAAGCCTTCTGGAAAGCACCATAAGGAAAGGCTGAGCCTTAATTCCTTCTCTTCCTCCAAGCAAGTGCTCATTTGCCCTTGAATCTTCCAATTATTCTTTTATCCAAGAGTCATATGCACACGTATATAGACATGAGAACCGCATGCTTGGTAGTGAGTTTTCCAATTTTAGAATATACGAAGGTTTATGTAAAAATGGCTGTAAGATTTAAGTTTCAAGCATGAGATATCTCATATACTTTTTAAGTGAATCGAATAGGAAGCCAGTTGTTTGAGATGCACATATTGCAGAACCAGACAGCTAAACAACAACGGAAATAGCAACCAGCTTTGAATTTGTTTGACTTCTTTGCCTCCCTTAGTAACCTTTCTGTGTTTCTGCAAGACAGCTCAGGTCATGTCCAAAGTCCTTGAACAGCCTGTGGACTTCCATCAATATCATTCTGTTGCACTGGAGGTAAATTTCTTTCATACTAGGACAATGACTTTCTTACAGGTGCAAAGCTTCAAAACAGGAGAATTGATCTAGAATTAAACAGTTGAAATGTGTTCAGCACATTCAAGGTCATTCCCCCTGCTCTTTCACCAATCTATATAAGTCTGAAACATTTATCTGCCTCCTCCCTCACTTTTTCCCCTTTTAAATATCTTTGTCCATATTTTATATTAAAATTCCATCTATAAAAGTGTTTAAGAAATAAAAAAAATGATTAAATTAGTAAATAGCTATACAGCATTGTAACTCAGGAATGGAATCTTCTTTTTAAGTGTGATCAAAATTTTGGCATATCATCATTCTCCTGAGGAAATATAAACAGTCCCAGCACTATGAGTATAACCAGAATTTCCATAACAGTTTCTAAAACACATTACTGAAACTATTTTTACAAGCAGATACTTGAGAGAACATTATCATTACAGATCTCGCACTGTACAAATCAATAAACTGGAGAGATGGAACAATAGGTCAACGTGTTCGTTCTTTAAGAGAGACTTTTTCTCCTAACCATTTAAGAAGTCTCTCTTAAACAACTTAAAGACGACTTGCTAATTTCTAATCTTTTCCTTTGACTTGCAGTCTTTAATTTTTCTTCTTTTAACCTTAGTAATACTTAGAATATCTTCTTCTTTCACATTACAAGAGTTTTAAATGTCAACATTCCTGATAGTGTCGTGTATAAATGATGACATTCATTAATTTATATCTACTGAATAAAAAAAAAACCAACCCAACTTACATATATTCATAATAGTAATCTCCTTTCCCTGACGTCTGTGCAAAGTCAGAGGTATTTCCACTGAAGCAGCTGGGGTTGGCCAAATACAAAATCCGCATGAGGGAGATGTAGGCTCTCCTTGTCTGTAGCAGGTAGAGGTAGAACCCTCTCAGATCCCTCAAGCCTGGAACCATCCAACTGCATAGGAAGGAACTTGCTTTCAGAGTGAATTTCATCCTCGTATAGCACAGCAGATTAGCAAAGAAAAAAAGTGCTATCACACATGATCAGCTACGTATCTATACTGGTCAGTTACAATTTTTTGATGCAGAGCACAAGCTCCTCCGTGGAGTAAGCTGTTTTCACATTAGTGAGGCAGAGGAGAGCAAGCAGCATCAGGCCCTCTATACTACAAAAGTATTTCTGGTTTCTGCAGGCCAAGCTGCTGAAGCAGGCAGAGGACAGAGAAGCTACAGTCAAGTGTGGTCTCTGCAGAAGGTGTGCCCAGACTGTTGATTCTGTTATAATGCAGACCTAATGGATGGAAATATCCATAAAGACAAAGGAGCAGCAGATTTATTATGTATTTTCTTTTAGAATATTTTTTTTTTTTTTAGAAAATACAGATTTTATAGGGTGTTTAATCTTTCACCTGGTTAACTTAATTACCAGGAACAGGAAAGTTAAAACTGAAGTTATTAAACACTTGAAAGGCAACTAAGTTTTTCTATAGGCCTGAATACTACAGATTAAGGTCCAGCACCATGGTGATATGGTAAATAGTGATTGCTGCATATTTTGGACCACCTCACCAGAAATGCCGAGCAGTTCCCTCTGTACACAGAAGATCATGCCTCCAGGCCTTAAAACTGCAAAGCCCATGATTTATTGTTCGTTCTCTCTCAAAGTGCAACTCCAAATCCCAGCCTTTGGTTGTCTTCTACAGGGGACAGCTGCACATCAGAGACAACCACCGCAACATCAGCAATGGAGCAGTAGGGTAATGTTGGCACACATGAGAAATTGGCTCTGTCTTCACTTGATCCACACTTGGGAGGAGGCAAAGAAAACAGTTCTGGTTTTATTCCATTTTCAATGGCAGCTGTCGGAAAGCTGCTCAACAGTTTGGAATGTCAGAAGTAGTCCCTTTGGAGCTGGATTAGAGGGAGATGGAGACAGCCAAGAGCACTAAGCAGATAGCTGTGTAACCATGGAGTAAAACTTACTGCATATTCACAGATATAAAGAACTATATTCTGTCACATACAGCTCACTCAAATCTTGCTAGCAAGCCCTAAACTAAGCTTTTTCTGCAGGCTCGTCTAATCTGCTTTCACTAAATAACTGTGTAAGATATATATTGGTACAACATTTCTAAAAATAAACCTGCCAGACTTACTGGAGGGGAAGCTACAATGTTTGCAAGCCAACAAAAATAATGATTTTTCATTCTACTTTAAGTTCAGGAAAAATATGCTTGTTTGCCAAATGAAAATGACAAAACTGATGGGAACGGAAAGTATTTTCATGCGGAAAGAGGATATTAAAAACAATGGAGACTCAAAGTCAAATCTCTCATTATCCCTTTTAAAGGAACTTTCCAAAATATAATGCCCAATTTTTGCAAGAATGAAGTAATCTTTAAACAATACTACTGCAAATAGTCATCTTAACCTTTACATAATTATTTCTTTAGCAAATAACGATCAGATTGACCCATGCCATGCACACACATTCATTTGGGAATTTCTTCTGGCCTGCTGGTTTTAATTTTCAGCTCTTCTGGCAGTGGTTTTTCAGCTCAGGCCTATTTTTATTTCTGGAGCTATTCCAGAAGTTCAGAAGACAGAAGTTCAATGAAAAAACAATGTGCAGACAAGGAAGCCTGATGATTCTCAGCTTTCAAGCCCAAAAAAAGGTAAGAAAATTCAAGGAAAATGCCTTTAACACTTGTACTTAAAATTACTTCTTGATATTTCTTATTACTATTCTTCTTCAGGAAATAGGACAGATGGAGCAGCTTTTCCATGAGATCAGCCTTAATACCTACCCTGGGGTTAATGTAGACAGCAACAAGAAGTATCATAAGTCATTATTCCTCACCTGTAGTTTAGATGGTTCAAAAAACCCAGCTGGTGTTTACTGAAACACTGTGTGGAAAATGGCAGTGATGTTACAAAGTGCAGCAAGAAGAGAAGCAAGTGTGAACCTGCCAGACCATGAGACGCACAACTGGAGATGCTAGCATACACTTTCAAATGCTTCCTGGAGGCACATGTGTGATAATCTGCTGCAAGAGAGGAACAGCTGGCTAATGCCTTACAGCCACACCCAAGATAAGGATGGAACAAATCATCTATGGCTTAAAATGTCCCAATACAGCTAAAGAACAAAAACTTTGCTCTGTCCTCTGTATAGTGGCCAAAAAGCTAGTTCTATACTACCTGCAGAACCAGTTATTCCAAAGCACGAAAAAATTTCTAAAGACTTCTTTCAAATGCAAACACGCATTCATTTAAGAAATGCCATCTGAAATCCAGTAACAACCAAATGAAAACTTAATTGCTTACAGAAATCAATTTTTCTTCCTGAAAGTAGGTTATACTACAGTTATCTGAGTAAGTGTACACAAAGATATTACATCCCACTGTCCTACTTTACCCATTGTTAAGTTTTGCAGGAGAGAATACAAGTTGAGAACTAAAGGAAGAGAAGTAAAATTCTGTTATGTATTAGCAACTAGGAAATTGAAAGGATAGGACACGTAGTCAATTCTCAATATAACCTAATAATACTCTGGGAAATGGGATCTCCCAGTATGTCCTGATTCTCTCAGTATTGGAACGATTGTGCAGCAAAGTGAAAAAATATTTTTAAGTCTTTAAGGTAGGCAGCCATCTCAGGATTCAACTACACAATCAGAAAGCATAGCCAGCTCCTCTAGCTCCCTATCTTCACAGTGCTGAAAATGTCATGATTAAGATTCTGCAAAATATCATAGGCTCACAAGTATTTTCTGTAGGAAAGACTGGGTCTTACTTCCACTGAAAACAACAGCAAGACTCTCATAGCAAAAGGATTTGGTTTAAAATTATTATAGTGTTATTAGGGACAAATCTACATTACCAAAGATGATATGGAACAGCAATACCTGCACCATTCAGACTGTAAGTGCATGCTGAGAGGAATGTCAAGATATTTAGTAGTAAATTCAGTTGCTGCAGATGGAGAAGCTACTTAGTCACCATATAACCTGAGACACAGGCATTGCATGGGACAGAGGCACGGACCTCTGTGCACCCTCAGCATATTTGCTTCCAGTACTGACTAATGCAAACAGGAAATAACAATGTGAGTACCACCCTCTTCTCCAGGAACAGGACTGCATCTTTTCAAATACTTTTCAAAAATGTGTTGGTTTCAGAATTTTCTGATTTGAATGCATGCTCTTCAAACCCACATTTTAAAATACTTGTCCAAGTTGCTTTCACTAGACTGTTATTGTAAAAGAAAATAAGAGTCAGAAATATGTTTGGATTGAATAGATTAAACTGAATCCTTGTGGACTTTCCAGTAAATCCACTAAAAAACTGTCATTTTAAAATTTAAGCGAGATTGTCTTGCATGCCACAAATATAAATCTAGTGCTCCTTAAATCTGTATCAGTACTTTGGCCAAAAGCAAAAATAAAAAGGACCGTCTTTAATTCCTACAATAATGGTAGGTCTTGTAAAGCATGCTTGTAAGTGTGAAATACGTACTGTCCATCACTACAAAAAAATCAGAAAACGATAACACCTGATGTAGTTAATACTATCCACTTACGCATTATTTCCTTATGCTACTCAAAGGACAGACAAAGTCCAAACAACTAGAATAAGTGCTAATTTATAACTGAGTCACCACAGTGTAGCCTCTGTCTTGTACTGGATCTAACAGCTCATATTGTACAGCATCTTAAGCTTGTAGTTGATCTCCAATTCATTACTTCTCAAAAGCTCATTACTTCTACAACAGCTATCAGCAAAAGCAATAACACCACCTGAATTTCCATTGGAAAAACAAACTAACATGTGACCTCTAGTCCCAGTGTCCTTTTAGGCTCTCACTAAAGAAGTTACCACAAACTAACTTCCCTCTCTTTCAGAGGTCAACCACATTGTGCACTTCCCAAGGAATGCCTTAAGTGCTACAATGTTGGCAGTACTACGCTCTTAGCACAGGGAGTGATTTTGTTCTATACTTTGCATACTCTTAAGTTCCACTAGTGACAGAAAATGTGCCAATAAGAGAAGAGGAAAAAGTAACACAAACATTCTTATCACACAGTATTTGATACTGGTTGTACTCAGTCTCACAGTATGGAACTCATGCTAAGGGAGAGAGAAAAGGTCTATGCAGATTGTGTTCTAAATTGGATTATGAAGTATTTTTTTCTAAGAAACAGTAACAGTTTTTACTTCAGTAAATCCTTAGTTCTAGATGATCTGTAACATACATTAAGTTGCATTCAACTTGTGAAGCAACTCAATCTCCCACTTGATTGCATGTACCCATCAATTCAAGTTAGGACAGCATTTCTTGTTTGTTGAGAGACAAGAAAACACTTCAGTTAGTATTTGTTTGCCTACAGAAATATCCTGAGGTCAATTTAAATATTAGTTTAAAAGGTCTTACTAGATATAACAAAAACAGTACTTCACCTCACCTTTTTTCCTAGCTGTCTTTCTGCAGATCCAGATCTCTCTTCGAATCCAGATACCACTGCATATTGAGCAGATGAACTGTTTTATGTTTATAAAGTTACGCAACAGGCAAATATTTACAGTATTTTGTTATAATGGTCTTCAAAACAGACTAATTTCCTTTTATTATTATAAAGAATGCTTAAAATCCTGCTCCAAACATACATCATCATCTGGCATGATGGAGGACACTTAACATTTCAAGAAGAACAGCATTAAAGGATCCTACTGTCAGCTTCAAGAGAAAAATCAGCCTCTAACACCTTGGGTTTGGGACATTTTGGAGCTGTTTGAACACCTATTAACCTGGTACAGTTCCATGAAGAAAAAAATTTGTTTTCTGATTGTGGCAGGTTGAAGAAAAAAAAAACCTGCTTGAAGGCTTACTAATTGAATTATTCCCTTCCATGTTACGGTTTGCCCATCTTATGGTATGAGAAGGTTTTCTCGAGAGGGCACTGCCCCTTTAAGAAGCTGCGGGCTCAGCGGCTCGGGGACTTCCTGGCTGCCTTCCGGAGGGCTTTGGGGCATTTCGGCTACTCGAGACTTCCGGGGCTAGTTTCGGGACTTGCGGGGCTGCTTCTCCGGACTGCTTCAGGGGGCATTCGCAGCTTGTTCGCGGCTCCTCGGCGCTCCGGACACTCTCCGCTCTGCGGGAGTCACTGCGGGACTTCAGCTTCGTTCCGGGAAAAAGGCTTCTCCAAACCCTGCAGCTCGGCTCTGGGGACTTTGCAGGCTGCCGGAGTGGACCGTGCACCGGGGAAGCCCCGCCACGCCGCCTGGGACAGACGCTCGCCTGGAGGTTTTTCTGCTGCTTTGATTTCTTCTCTGCTTCAACGAATTCGGTAGGGACAGTGCTTTTCCACATATTACAGCCCGGCGTTCATAACAGCCGCGGTTTTCTTTGTTCGCTCCACGAAAGCGCACACGTGGCCGGTGCCATTTTTCTGGACTGCACGTGGTGCCGTCCCCCTTTGTCTTTGTTCTTGTGTTTAAACCCTCACCTTTCCATCCTGCACAGACTCTCAGATTTTGCATTGGTTTCTTCCTGCATGTTATATATATTGTTCTAGTTTTAATAAAGTTTTGTTTCAGTTTTCCAAACGTTCAGAGGTCTCACAAATCTTTTATTTTTTTTTCCTTCCGTAGCTCTGCTTTTGAACCCTTTTTCCTCCCGGAGGAGAGGGGTTCGGGGATAGGGAAGGACTCGTCCCCGTGCTCGGCTTGCCTCAGCCGGACCGGCGACATAATTGGCGTCCCTGGGTGGGCTTCTGAATAATTTAATAATTCATATTTTTATTAAAGTTTGGAAACTGAAACAAACGAGGTTCTTCCAGGATGGTGCTAAGCGAGCTTTTGTTTGAAGCTCTTAAGCAGTACGGTTTAAAAATGCTCTATGATCTGGTGCCTGGCACACCAACCGTGATGTCAAAATTACCTGTTCTAATTGGTACTGGTTTATGGTTTGCTGGTCTGGGGCACTTAGCAAAGAAGGTGTTCACCCTGGCGTGTGTAATTTCGGTGTTTTGGTCTGTACTCAGTCAGTTTATAATGCTCCCAGTGTATTTTGCACAGTACATGATAGTGGCTGCTTATGATTCGTCTAGCAAATGGATGATGGGAAATACAACTTCTCCATTTGGTACTGGGATCAATGGCAATTGAAACTGGATATTCGGCAAATGGTATTATTTTCCTGTATTTGATAACTTTGTTATCAGTTATCTGTAACATGGTCCAGGGGTGGATAATTATCAAGAATAAGTATCACATGGGCACTACAGCCCCAAATCTGCTGCTGCCTCTCCACCCAACAAGCACAGGTTGCCCCTGTGAAAAAGAAAAATAAGCCCTCTGGTGCTAAACACCAGAAAAAGACTAATTATGCAACAGATAGCTCTGATGACGATGCAGGACCAAGCACCTCCCAAAAGCGTCCAGGAAAGCCTTCAGGGAAAACTGCCTCAGCGACTCCACCAGCACAGCCCTCCCAAGGATCCTCCTCACGGGATGAGTCATCAGATCAAGAGGTAAACACCCAGCCTCAGTCCAGGAAGGACCTGAGAAGCATTAGAAAGGAATTTAGCAGGCATGATGGTGAGTCACTAATGGTATGGTTGCTTCGCTGCTGGGACAATGGGGCTGATAACATTGATTTAACTAGCAAGAAGCCAGACAGTTAGGAAATGTGGCCCGGGAAGGTGCTATTGATAGGGCAATTGGCAAAAAGGCCAAAACAGTGCAGTCTCTGGAAACGGCTTCTGACTGCTGTGAAGAGCAGATACCCTTTCAGAGATGACATAGAATGCCGCCCTACTAAATGGACTGTCCTGAGCAAAGGTACTAACTACCTGAGAGAGCTGGCTATGAAAGAGGTCATCTATGGTGACTGGAATGTTAATGTCAACCCGGACCAGGTGCACAGTAACGAGCCTTTGCTGCGCAAATTTGTGCAGAGTGCACCCCCAGTCATATGCCCATACATTGGCCACAATGCTGTGGGAAAGAGAGGGTGAAAATCGGCCACTCACCATAGAACAGGTGTCTAACAGAATTCGCCAGTATGAGGACAGTCTTTCCCATACCTCTGCCTTCATTGCAGCAGTGGAGAAAGTGACAGACAAAATGACAGAGAAAATATTGGACTCTATTAATAGGTTAGAGCAACGAACTGTTTCCCTCTCCTGTGTATACCACGTGTCAGCTGTTAGGAGAAATCGTCCTCCCAGAGCAAGGCGCAACAGACAGGACAGGCCACGATGTGACCGCCAGTGCTGCTCGAGAGGTCGTGAAGACACGAGGAGATGGGAACAACGACCTGCCGCTAACCACGGCGGGTACCAGCACATGAGCTGCAGAGCAGACCACACCAACATGCTGACTGCAATCGAAGAGTTTGTCGCTCCAGTCTTCGGTGAACAGTGCTGCAGCCCAAGGAGCAACTCCTCTGATGAAGGTACCACAAGCCGGATAGGACCCTTCCACTGACTGTGGACCACACCCTAGGCATTAGAGGGGCCCTGCCTCTAGCCAGGTGGAGGAAAGGGATAAACAGGGATATACTGGACTGTGTGGATTCGATGGCCTGGCACATTAGAACCACAGAGGTACAAGGCCCTGGTAGACACAGGCGCACAGTGTACCTTGCTACCATCGGAGCATCAAGGAACTGAGACTATCATGATCTCGGGTGTGACAGGAGGATCACAAGAGCTTACCTTGGTAGAAGCTGAGGTCAGCCTCACTGGGCATAACTGGGAAACTCACAGAATTGTGACTGGCCCAGATGCTCCATGCATTTTAGGCATAGACTTCTCCCGGAAAGGGTATTTTAAGGACCCGAAAGGTTATAAATGGGCCTTTGGGATAGCAACCGTGGGAAGCCGATGGCATTATCCGGTTGTCCACATCGGTCGAACTTTCGGATGACCCTTTTGTTGTTAGCAGAATGAAGGTGGAAGATCAAAAGTTGCCTACTGCATCCTCTACAGTTCACCGCCGGCAATACCGCACCAACCGAGACTCTCTGCGCCCCTTAGAGAAAATGATTCGAGAGTTGGAGAGACGAGATGTCATCAGTAGAGCTCGCTCACCTTTCAACAGTCCTATATGGCCTGTGCAAAAAGACCAATGGGGAATGGAGATTGACAGTGGACTATCGTGGGCTGAATGAAGTGACACCACCGATGAGTGCTGCTGTTCCTGATATCTTGGAGCTTCAGTACGAAACTGGAGTCCAAGGCAGCCAAGTGGTATGCCACGATAGACATTGCTAACGCTTTCTTTTCCATTCCCATAGCACCAGAGTGTAGGCCACAGTTTTGCCTTCACCTGGAGGGTATCAGTATACCTGGAATCGATTGCCCCAGGGGTGGAAGCACAGCCCGACCATCTGCATGGACTGATCCAGGCTACCCTGGAGAAAGGTGGTGCTCCTGAACATCTTCAGTACATCGATGACATCATTGTATGGGGTGCTACCGCAGAAGAAGTCTATGAGAAGGTAGGAAGATAATCCGCATTTTGGTGGATGCTGGTTTCTCCATTAAGAGAAGTAAGGTCAAAGGACCTGCCGAGAGATTCAGTTCCTGGGGGTTAAGTGGCAGGATGGACGCCGCCACATCCCCACAGATGTGATCAACAAGATCACAGCTATGTCTCCGCCTACCAACAAGAAAGAGACCCAGTCTTCTTGGGAGTCATAGGCTCTGGAGAATGCATATTCCCGGGTATAGTCAGATTGTTAAACCTCTCTATACTGTTACCCGGAAAAAAATGATTTCACCTGGGGCTCTGACCAACAGCATGCCTTTGACTTAATCAAAGGGAAATAGCACATGCTATGGCCCTGGGACCTGTGCGAACAGGACCAGAGATTAAGAACATTCTGTACACTTCAGCTGGGGACTGTGGTCCTACCTGGAGCCTTTGGCAGAAGGCACCAGGAGAAACCCGTGGTCGTCCCCTAGGATTTTGGAGTCGTGGATATAAAGGCTCAGAGGCCAATTATAGTCCCACTGAGCAGGAGATATTGGCTGCCTATGAGGGAGTCCGAGCTGCCTCAGAAGTAATTGGCACTGAAGCACAGCTCCTCCTAGTCCCCCGACTGCCAGTCCTAGGCTGGATGTTCAAAGGGAAGATAGCATCTACCCACCATGTCACAGATGCTACCTGGAGTAAGTGGACTGCCCTGATTGTACAGAGAGCTAGGATAGGTAACTCTGGTCGCCCAGGAATTGTGGAAGCTATTACAGACTGGCCTGCAGGAGAAGATTTTGGGATGCCACCGAACGAGATAGTCACTCGTACTGATGAAGCACCCCCATATAAAGACCTCTCAGACCAGGAGAAGAAATATGCTCTCTTCACTGATGGATCCTCCGCCTCATAGGAAACCAACGGAAGTGGAAAGCTGCCGTATGGAGTCCCATGCGCCAAGTTGCAGAAGCAGCGGAAGGAGAAGGTGAATCGAGTCAATTTGCAGAGGTCAAAGCATCCAGCTGGCCATGGACATTGCTGAAAGGGAGAACTGGCCAAGACTGTACCTGTACACAGACTCCTGGATGGTGGCAAATGCCTTGTGGGGTTGGCTGGAGAGGTGGCAGAAAGATAATTGGCAGCGTAAAGGTAAGCCTATTTGGGCTGCCGCTCTGTGGCAAGATATTGCTGCCCGCCTGAAAAGGTTAGTTGTAAAGGTAAGGCATGTAGATGCCCATGTCCCAAAAAGCAGAGCCACTGAGGAGCATAGAAATAACCACCAAGTTGACAAAGCAGCCAGAGTGTTCCAGATAGATCTGGACTGGGAACACAAAGGTGAACTATTCCTTGCTCGGTGGGCCCATGACTCTTCCGGTCACCAGGGAAGAGATGCAACCTATCGATGGGCTCGTGACCGAGGGTGGATTTACCATGGATGCAATTACCCAGGTTCCATGATTGTAAGATTTGCTGCAATTAAACAGGCCAAAAGGTTAAAACCCTTATGGTACAGTGGACGGTGGTCGAAGTACAAGTACGGAGAGGCCTGGCAGATTGATTACATCACTCTCCCTCGAACTCGCCAGGGTAAGTGCTATGTTTTGACAATGGTGGAAGCAAGCACCGGATGGCTTGAAACCTATTCCGTGCCTCATGCCACTGCCCGTAATACTATTCTGGGCCTTGAAAGGCAGATTTTGTGGCGGCATGGCACTCCAGGAAGATTGAGTCAGATAATGGAACTCATTTCAAAAACAATCTGGTGGCCAATTGGGCCAAAGAACATGGTATCGAATGGATTTATCACATTCCATACCATGCTCCAGCCTCCGGTAAAATAGAACGCTATAATGGCTTGCTGAAAACCACCCTGAAAGCATTGGGTGTGGAACTTTCAGAAACTGGGATAAACATCTGGCAGAAGCCACCTGGCAAGTGAACACGAGGGGATCAATCAATCGAGCCGGCCCTGCCCAATCAGACCTTTTACATACCATGGAGGGGGATAGAGTTCCTGTGGTATGTGAAAGTAATCTGCTGGGAAAAGCTGTCTGGGTTTCCCCTGCTGCAACCCCAGACAGACCCATCCGTGGTGTTGTCTCAGCCCAAGGCCCTGGACACACCTGGTGGGTAATGCAGGAGGATGGTGAAGTCCACTGTGTACCACAGGGGAAGTTAACCCTGGCTGAAACACCCTGAACCAGAGTCTCATGCTGTTAATTTCTGTATAATACAATGTAAATGAGATGCGCATAACGTACATGGTATGGAATAAAGGGGTGGAATGTGGCAGGTTGAAGAAAAAAAAACCTGCTTGAAGGCTTACTAATTGAATTATTCCCTTCCATGTTACGGTTTGCCCATCTTATGGTATGAGAAGGTTTTCTCGAGAGGGCACTGCCCCTTTAAGAAGCTGCGGGCTCAGGCGGCTCGGGGACTTCCTGGCTGCCTTCCGGAGGGCTTTGGGGCATTTCGGCTACTCGAGACTTCCGGGGCTAGTTCGGGACTTGCGGGGCTGCTTCTCCGGACTGCTTCAGGGGGCATTCGCAGCTTGTTCGCGGCTCCTCGGCGCTCCGGACACTCTCCGCTCTGCGGGAGTCACTGCGGGACTTCAGCTTCGTTCCGGGAAAAAGGCTTCTCCAAACCCTGCAGCTCGGCTCTGGGGACTTTGCAGGCTGCCGGAGTGGACCGTGCACCGGGGAAGCCCCGCCACGCCGCCTGGGACAGACGGCTCGCCTGGAGGTTTTTCTGCTGCTTTGATTTCTTCTCTGCTTCAACGAATTCGGTAGGGACAGTGCTTTTCCACATATTACAGCCCGGCGTTCATAACAGCCGCGGTTTCTTTGTTCGCTCCACGAAAGCGCACACGTGGCCGGTGCCATTTTTCTGGACTGCACGTGGTGCCGTCCCCCTTTGTCTTGTTCTTGTGTTTAAAACCCTCACCTTTCCATCCTGCACAGACTCTCAGATTTTGCATTGGTTTCTTCTTCTGCATGTTATATATAGTTCTAGTTTTAATAAAGTTTTGTTTCAGTTTTCCAAACGTTCAGAGGTCTCACAAATCTTTTATTTTTTTTTTCCTTCCGTATCTCTGCTTTTGAACCCTTTTTCCTCCCGGAGGAGAGGGGTTCGGGGATAGGGAAGGACTCGTCCCCGTGCTCGGCTTGCCTCAGCCGACCGGCGACACTGATGCATCACAGAGGGGACAAAAAAAAAGGGGAGGGGGCCCTAGATCTAACTAATTACTTTTTATCCCATGGTCTTCTAAAAATAAAATCCCTGGGGTTACCAGGCAAATACTAGTTCCAGGAGAATACTCCAGGGCATACAATGGACTCTTTTTAATTGGTTTATCTTCAAGAAAATCATGTGCTTAGGACTCACACCTCTGAAACAGCAAAATTGTATTTAAGGTTTAAAAGTGGATAGGATGATGGTATTGTTTCCCAACCCTGAGGATGCCATGGCTTTTCATTTTTAACTGCATTTTGAAAGCTTTAGAATTGTTCTGCTGGCTACCTGCAATTGCACATTTTTTTGGCCACAAAGGTGAGACTGAGCACAGGTTCTGCACTGTTGCTACTACAGTTAGAAATATAGATCCACTGTGCCAAAAGTGAGGGCACTTGGGAATCTCATGGTTAAAATCTTGATATTGGCAAAGAATCACACACATGCAAATCCAGATTAGGCCAGCATGTGGCCCTTCTGTGAATTTGCCTAGTACAAGATCACATTGGTCAAGCTCTGCCTTAACTTGCAATTAACTTCTTGCAGCAGGAAAAATAGCAACAGCACCCTGTGGGTTTCAGCAAGCCTTAGGCCATAGAGAATTACACTGCAGGACATAGTTGGAAAATTTCTTTTAGTTTATGCAGACTCTAGCTGCTCTTGCATTCCAGATCCTGTCAGTTCTGACTGCACCGCAGTGAAGTTTAAAGGCTATTTTAACTGGGGTTGTGGCTCCAAAAAGAGACGTATGGCACAACTGAAGACGCTGTGGAAGAAAGGAACAGGCAGGTAAGCAATACCGCTTTAAACAAGCGATACAACTGAAGACACGTTTGTGAAACTACAGTCTTTGAATAGCTGCATTCAAATCTGTCCAGAGGTTGCAGTTTAAAATCAGTATCACCTCATATTGTAACTCCTGAACTAAGTGTCCTGCCGCTTTCCAGGTATTTGGCTTACAGTGTGGATGGATATTGGTGATTTGGGATGGCAGCTGTTACACATCTGCAGAAGAATGCTGCCATCCATCCTACTCTTGGGCCAAGGACATCCCCTTGCACTTTTATTTGAAGAAATTTGTTGGAATTTAGCAAACAGCTCCCAGAAATTTGAAGGTCATCTTTATGGGCTGAAGACATGGCTTACAACTTGCATCAAAAGTCATTATGAAAAGATATTTTCTGTGCTGGGAAAGGGAATTGTTCCATACATAGCACGGAACATGCTGTTAAGCAACCTCTTAACAAGGGATTAAATATCTACAACTCACAAAAGGATGAGAATGGACTAGTTTTTGGGTTTTTTTTTTAAACAAATTGTTCTATTTAAACTGAAAATGGAAACAAAAACTTCATCTCAAGAGACAAGTAACTCACAATTATCTGACTGCTCAGCCTAATTTGAAGTTTCCCAGCTGATGTTTACTGTACTCACTGCAGAATTACAGGTAATATTACCTGCAAATTGTAATCCAAATTTTGCTGTAGGCTTTCATCTACTCTACACAGCACCTGAATGCGTCTTGCAGCTGTGCAGTGCTTCTGTGATTTGTGTATAAAAAAAAAAAGATATTTTTAAGACACAATTAACACTTGAATTTGCAAAAACCATGCAAAAGTTTTGGATTAGGCCAGGATGTAGCCTTGTTGCTAATTTGTCCAGTACAAGACGTTGTATGTCGAGTTCTGCCCTAACTTGTCATTAACTCAGAGGTTCAGAAAGATGAAGTGCAAACAGAACAGATTTCCACCTACTGCCTGCCCGACACACACAGCCAGATGAATTCTGGCAATGCTTACTGTTCACAAACTTGTAGAGACCCACTGCCAGGAAACAGGGAAACCTAACAGCTATTTCCATCAACAATGAAATTAGTGTTTACAGCAAAACCAGTGTTACACTGGCCAGCTACACATCTGTAGTTAGAAAAGGTATCCACAGTGTACTGTGTAACAAACAGTTTCTTAATCAACAGCTTAATCACAACAGTTACATCCCATGCTCATAAGTATAAATTAATGAACAGTGTTCTACTTTACTTGCAGTGATTAGTCTTTAATCTACTACTGAATATTTCTTTCCTACAAGCAAAGTCACCACAATGTAAAAGTGTTATTCATTACAGTCATGTTCCTATGTCTATATAGACATCAGTTACGGGGCTGTGGCTTCGAGTACGTGAAACAGGGCTCTGTAAACAGGCAAGGCAGGAGGAGGCAAGTAAGGTTTGTTTGGCAGCAGCAAGACTTGGAAAAAAGTACATGCAGTGATGTTGAATCCAGCCTATTCCAATTGTGGGAGAACTTCACCTGAATTATTTCCATCACCCTATTCTAAGTCTACCCTACGCAGCACTTAACCAGTACATGTCTGGGAGCTGCACAGTGCTTCTGTAAATGCTGTATACAGAAGGTATTTTAAGACAGTAGCGTTTGGAAAGTTTCAAAGTCTGGTTGGGAAGACCATCTTACACAACTCCCAAATGCTGAGCAGAGAAGCAAGCGGAGCAAGAGGACAAGAGGATAGGCTAAAATACACGCAGCCTTAGCTTACAACTTCTACACCAATTGCTATGCAGTCAGACCTAACTCTAAGAAAAACTAAGATACTTGAGAAATTCTCATAGCCAGTCTCCTGCCTTGTTTCTTCAGATTGTGAGAGAGAGAACCAAATGAGCAGCGATTTAACCGAGGAACATAACTGCTCACAATGAAAACAGTGAATCAAGAACTGAAGGACTGTCACTGCTTACCACATGGTTACTCCTTCAGTTCTCTTTGTCTTCATAGATTATCTTCACCGGCTTCTTAATGTGTCTTGCAGTTACCTATATGTAATACAAGGTGTGAAAAGAATTTAAACACCAGATATATTTACGGTAAAATCATCCTTACATGCATGTAACTACAATACTAGAATTGTAATTGGTTGTGAAGAAATAATTTAATGGAGAATGTGGTCATAGCCTATTTAATAAAGGCTCAGACCCTGATCACCTAGAGAGGCAAGCATCCCCAGACAACTGAACAGGTGAAAAAGAATAAATGTGAGAAAGCAACAAATACAGAAAAGACTTGTATTCTGCTCCAGACTTCAACAGCTGTGAATTACTCTTTTACATTCTAACCTGCTTTCTTAGTTAGGTGCAAATTTACCCATGGACTCTGGCTGTGAAACACACACTCTTGGGAACTTGATGCTGCTGTCACATGTATTGGCCCAACCCTTTCCACTGATGGAAAAGCTCAAGCCAGGCTGCTTTGAGGGGTACATGCTGGAAATCCTTCAATTCCTCAAGTTTCAGGGAAATCTTCTATCTCTCTCTTCATTCTGGAATGAAATTTAGCTTACATTCATTTTCCAGAAGGGCAATTGCTCCACGCCTTTTAGACAAATTAGACTTAAATTTAATACAAGATCTAGCAAGAAACCCCAAAACATAATTTATCTAGCTCACTATTTCTAGTGTAAATGAGCCCTGGCTCCAAATTCTGCTCATGAAGAAGAAGCTTGTTTTGAGTGAACAGAAACTGTTCAGCAGTGGCATTCTACTAAAGAGCAGTATGAACCTACCAGCAGGAATTAAGGGCTTTTTTTCCAGTTCTGTTCCCATATCTTCACTCCGAGGAGAACACGTCGAATCCTTCTGTTCCCCAAATCCAGGACTTGCAGCATCTTCGCCTAATCGTGGAATCATAAAGTGACAGAACGACCAAATCTACTATGGATGAAGACAGGGAAAGGCAGATTCTCAGGACTATTCTGAGCATGCACTGGAGGAATAAAGGTATGGCTTAATCAGAGATTTCCACCCTGATGAACTTCCTCTAAAAGGGTTAGAAGTGCATATTTTATTTGA
Organism: Bucorvus abyssinicus; assembly: GCA_009769605.1. Classification (NCBI taxonomy): domain Eukaryota; kingdom Metazoa; phylum Chordata; class Aves; order Bucerotiformes; family Bucorvidae; genus Bucorvus; species Bucorvus abyssinicus. The sequence goes on from CM020029.1 coordinate 26,122,426, forward strand.
AGTAAATGCCTACTACCATTAGGGTAAATCCTCAGGCAAATCTTCAGGTTGTCAGAGAACACAAACCCCCTTGCTACTAAAAATAAATCCAAGCCCATAGCTCAAAGTGATGACTTTTTATTTTAGACAAAAAAAACCAACCAAACAAACCACAAAACCCAAAAACATTCCGCTATTGCAGTTTGTAAAATTTTCACTGTTTTCAGTAGAAACAGTTCACAAGTCAGAACTCAAGATTCAAAATAACATTGTGCAAATAGTACTGACATAACTACACACAGCAAAGAGACTCATGTAAATCAAGAATTCCATTGAAATTAGTTGAGCTGCTCCAGTTTTACACCAGTGTACATCACCTCAGAATAGGTCCTTTTTGCAGAACATCCCTGGAATTCCTCTTCCTTACAAAAACCGCCTTACCTGCAACAAGTTACCTATCTGTACAACATATGCAAGAACACCTCCACAAGTTATCACAGTGTAACAGAGGAAAACATATCAGCCAATTTCATACAAAGGCAAATCTAATGGCAGTTTTGGACATCCCTTGACTGCTATCCTCAAAAATTGCACATTTCAATAAATGAAATAATTTAGAATAAAACCAAGCAATACTCTTCTTTAACTATCAAGTACATTGAAAGTTAGTGGATGAGATGTCCAGAGAAGTGGGGTTGGTTTTTACTTTCTTAGCTATTAGGTTTTCCAAAGAGAGTTTTTTCAAAAGGAATTTGTGTAAGAAGCATTAATTTGAAGTGTTATCAGACCAAGTCCTCTTCTACAATTCAGACAGGCCTGTCAACACTACAGAAGTCTCTGTAGTCAAATACAAATCCCAATAAAGAACCATTAAACAAAAACCATACCGTAGGTATTTACTGATGACATGCAATGAAAAGAAGCAAGCAGTAGCAGGACTCCATTTACATTTAGAGCATTCAGAAAGAGACTATTGCAGTTCAGTTGAGGTATGCACTGGAATTTCACAAAACACTTGTGAATATTGAACATTCTCTACCCACTTGACACACAAAGTAACAGTTGCAAAACAATGCATCTAGGTCCTTCTTGTATAAACAAAATGCGAAAAGCAGAACTGATTTTCAGATTTGCTGAACACTCACAAGCTCATGTCAAGAAATATACAGGTACGTCTTGCAATAAGTGGTCAATCTGCACACCCAGATTTAGAAAAACAATTCTGAAAGAATTCTTTGATCACAATGAAACCAACTCTTCCACAGTGCTTTTCACCTCCCTTGGTTAAGAAAGGCATACCTTCTATTACCTTTTCTAAGAGCACACATTTTTGTTGGCAAACATGCCAACCTGTTTTGGGTCTCATATGACATTTAATGAAGGTCACACACTTAAACTATGGAATTATATGGAGAAAGCACAGTCTTGACATTCTTGAGTGTTTGGATGCTTTTATTTTTATGGCAAGGGTCTTTTTTGCAGGTTATATTAATTTCATGAGAACAAGTAAGGGTGACACACAAGCTTTGCTTTGGAGATGTGTCAGTGCACATCAGTTCTGGATGAGAACAGGTCTGCAAGTCTGTCCATAAAAAAAAGATTCTCACAAATACCAATCCTGCCTCAAACCATAAAGATAAAAGCAGCAGGCCTGCACAGACTGTATGTGTGCATGTGGACAGTGAGTCAAATGGAAATCAAGATAACTAGGAAGTCACCCTGCAGCACTGATCTTTGTAACTGCCAGTCTCTGGTGACATTCTTTGCACTCTCCTACGCCCTTTCAGTTTCACAGGGAAGCTGTCAGGTACTCAGCAAGGAAACACTCAGCAAGAAAATAAGTACATCACTGGCAGTGAGCTTCTGTGAAGACATCAGTTAGCATTTCAGAGATGTCAGGGAGAAAACAGATAATACTTTAGCAAGGAATTATTGTTGTACCACTGAATTCTATTAAATAAGCAACAAGTTAGGCCTGAGGCCAAAGAAAGGTTAATGGATATGACTTTGTTATTTTCTTCCCAAAAGGCTCAGCTTCAGTGTTTTCCAACAATCTCAGATTCTGAATTCCAGTAAACTGTATTTCAGAGCAAAACAAAAAATAGCTGAGTCTAAACATACTTTTTAAGAGCTGCCATTGCTTTACATAAATCAAACACAACAATCATCTACTTCCACAGTATGCAATATTTAATTTTCACTCCCTTTTTTCCCCTCACTTGGGATATGTATGTGCAACCAAGAATTTCTTTTCAAGATATATACTCAAGCATTATCTATTACTTTCCCAAGTACTTAAATTTGTTGCTACAAGATTATGGCACTAAGCAAGGAAAGAATAACTGAAACAGGTCAAACTTTAACAAAGAAGTCCTCTTTCATTGTGCCTTGAGTTTTTAAAAAAGGACTCCAATAGTCATAGCTGCCACCACAGAACTTCATTACAATAATGACCTCCTTCCTTGTGACTTATGTAGAACTTACAACTTGAGGAACACCACTTAGTATATCTCAAATCAACTGTCAGTGTTACTGAACACCGCCACCAGCCTTTAAGTGTGGTTAGAAGTGTAAAATACCAAGAAAACAAGGGTATCAAGTGTGTCAAGTTGTGCATAACAATAGACCTTTAATTTTTCTTAAGCTACAAAGTAGGCAATCAAGAACTGACTAGGTCTGTGCATAGTGAAGATTTAAAGTATGCCAAACGAATTTTAACTCTTTCAGTGTGCTTGAGCAATGCATCAGTCAACCCCCACCCCCCCAAAAAAAAGCCCTGAATATCCCACTCTATACACACAAGAATTTAGAAAAAGCTCCATGCACTCTCAGAGTTATTTTGAAATTTACTTTATCTAACAGCTCTGGTATGGCACAAGACAGCACATAAAAAGTTTAAGGCTAATTTTTGTATGCACATACATCAAAGCTGGTCTTGGAACAAGAGCTGTCATATTTTCTTAATTCTGAGTCTTGACCATGGATTCTTAATGAAGTAGAGCTGCCACACCAATAGTAGAGTTGTCCTACATATAAAAAAGACTGAATGTTGTCCTGAATGCAGTTTGGTTTTATGAAAAGCAAAAAACCTCACCCATTTACATTTGGTTTTTATCAGAGCAGCTCACTAATCTGTACAGTACATTGTCCAATAACATACAATGTAAACTACCACAGAGATGCTCAAGTACTACAACAACAGGTGCAAAAGACAGTCCTAGGGTAAGAAAGCCCACTGCTATTTAGGAGTGTCACTCTGTGATGAAAACAAACATCAGAATGCAGTTTTGGTGAAGTCACTTAAAGTCTCAAGGCTGTAATAAAGGCTATTTGTTAATTTTAGCCCTTTGGTTCTTAACCATTCAGTTAAGATCTCCTGGTAAAGCACTAGGCAGTTTGGCATTGATGGAGAAGCTCTTTATACGCTACTGTTACAGAAATAAAAAACAGACTTACAAGCACTTCCTTCACCTGAATGATCTGATCTTCCATGATTCCAGTCATACCAGGTTAAACAAACCTATCTAAAGCAGTAAATTTTAGACTTCAAATTGCACTGTAGTTTCAGAAGAAACTAATTAATATCCACAAAATGTAGAAAGAATTATCAGCTGGCCAAATAATACTAATTTGATGCGCAGAGCTGCTTATTTAAAACTCTGTCCCTTAACAACCTCTTCCGTGTAAATCATAGCTGTTACTTCAAAACAGAGTTCTTTAGTCCCATCTGCACAATTCTATCCATTTTGATAAGGTAGTAAACCAAATTCTGCTTGTTTGCTGATTTAACAGGTCTAATATTTTAATACTTCCTGGTACATTTTTCATTTGCTGAATTTTTGCATAATGTTTTAAAAAGGGGGTTGTTATACTATGAACACAGGACTTGTGCATTCTAGTATGATTTATACTTACTTGCTGAGTCAAATACGTTGATATCAGTTATCTATATAGGATTGAAAGGAACAGTGAATGTGCATCAAAACCATGACTTATCTGCACAGGTGTGCAAGCACTTTTCTCCCAGTTGAAATGTTTACAACCAAATTTAGCATATTAAGTGCTGTACAAAAGTTATGTTTGCAGCGTCACCTTTAAATAGATGCAGTTATGAGGGGACTTGAATATGCAACTGATCCATGGAAGCCATGTATATGCAAGCCAGTGAAAACTGCTCATGTGTAACAGACCAATATTCAGACCCAGAGACTGTCCATGATGATACTTGCTTTGAAATTACTGACTAACTCTATAAAAGAGGTACCAGGTCAACTTGTTCTATAAGTTGATACGACCCTGGTATTCAGGTCACTGCAGTTTTTTGCATATCTATGTTGTATTTACTCAACCCCAAGTAACACACTACAGGAACACATAAGACACCTCACTGAAGTTCCTGAACAGCTTCCATTTGCAATCGCCTCTTCCTCCCGTTTTCATCTTTGATTCTAATTTCAAAGGAACCATAAATTGCTGCATATCAGGACAGATCAGGTATCAAAAAATCCTCTGTTTTACATGCCAGCCTAAGTTGTTCATCAAAGAGGGAGAAAGTATCTGCTGCTGTAAACTTGTGTGAAACAGATACCATGCCCGACAAACGATCACCTTCAATGGACACACAAAACACCACTATGACAAAAGGGAGTAAATCATGCACAGTTACTTCAGTATTATGTGGCCAGGGTCTATAATACAGTGATGAGTCACACCCGAGCAAATTTGTACCAAGAGTGATTAACAATTCAGGCTGACTAACTTCCTAAGTAGCCAAGCAAGCCTGTAAGAGGCAAGTGGCATATCTGCTGGAAGAAAGAACACAGAGTAAGTGGATAACATGGTTCCCCACCTCCCCCCACAAAAATCCTGCGGACAAATAGAACAAATACTGGGGCAAGTGCTTTAGAATGCAATTTTCTAGCCAATAAACCAACACTGGTGGGAATTCTGTGAAGGAAGAAGTTTTAAGAATGTGATTTATCTGAAGCACAAACTTTGATATAAAAAAGTACACTATATACCAACACTGCTTTTCGGATACTTTTCTGTTTTAGAAGTTTCAAACATATCAACTTGTCTCATTTTGTTTAGGGCTGAGGCTGTTCAGCAAGGTCACATAATTTGAGACTGCTGAAATACTTCAGCAATCTTTTGGTCCTAGCAGCTGTAAAACAGCCAAGTAAAGAAGAAATTTCCCTACCAAAAAAAAAAAAAAAAAAGGCAGAGGAAGGATCATCATCAGGAAAGTGTCTTCTAAACACCATCCACTACACACCAGAAAAGGCAAATTTTTGTTACAAAATACATATTTTCATACAAAAGACATCTTGCAAAACCATCCGATTGCCCCTCCCTCTGCAGATTACAATGGTAAATGGGATCATCCGGTTGGTCTTGAAGATTATTTTAATGGGAAAAAAAGTCAAACAACACACAGCATCACAACAACTGGTCCTTTAAATGGCAAGGGATTATGAGAGTCTTTGTTTTCACCAGTGTTTAAAAAAGCAGGAGAAAAACAGAAGCAGAGTCTTCATAAGCAGAAAATGCAACAGAGTATCAGCTGCTGCATCCTTCCAACTTCTCAATGTGCTACCAAACTGTCAATTATACAAACAGTTTAATTATGACAGTGCCATAAATTGTTAAAACAACGCAAAACGAGTGATCAGAAAGGCTCAATCAACTGGTTCCAATTTTTTCCCAGTAGTTGCCCAGAAGAACGTCAAGACAATCTAAACCTATCCTTCAGCTTCCTCAATACGTCCTGATTGCTGGAGTATAGAGGTCTGTGGTATTACTGTACTTGTTCCACGAGAGATCCTGTCTTGATCTGTGTTTGTAGATAAGGAAGCAATAGAAATGGGCTGTAACAAACTGGGTGTCATGCTGGAGGAGACAGTCAGGCTGTGTGTAGTGCCCTTAAGTGTGAGATCCTGTGTGGGAAGAAGTGGCTTGAGGATACTGACAAGACAGAAAGCAGAGCCACTTTTAGGAATGAAATTCACTTTGTTCTTGTCAGGGCAGTAGAAGGCTGGAATTTCATGCAATGGCTTTGGCCTGGAAATAAAATACACACAGTTTTAAAATTACATTGAACAATAAAATTCTGTCAATGGCAGGTACGTATTGCTGAACATACCATCAGAGACAATTTGAGGTTTAAACTTGAAGTATTTCAGTGACTCAGTAATGTCTTAATGACGCTTGCACTACACAGCAAATGGCAAGATGGTTACACTGCTTGTTTACATATAGTATGAGATAAACAGCTGTCTCCAAACCCAAGGAAGACACTAACTTCATGTTGCAGATGACAAACACTGTCCATGAATTGGGATCTCAAATATGAGAAAGTATCCTTGTTCATGTTCTCCAGAAACTTTCAAATCTCAACAATTTCTGCCCCACAGACACATTACTCAGCAGGTTGTGGGACAGTAAGCTAACATAGCAACGTTTCTAATATTACATATCTCGGAGCTGCTCATGATCATAGGGGGAATCCCTTTTCCTAGACTTTTGCCTCCTTTGTATGTTCACCAAAGCGTGGCCTGAATCTCTGTAAAAGATGAAACTATCTTACTTAAAAACCTCAATGCAAAGAGTAAGATGTAGTATTCCTGAAGTGGCATTTATGATCTATAACCTGGGAAGGAAATGTGGAACACGCATTTAGATACTGCCTTGCAGTTTTTGCCATCTCAGCATGTAATTCAACCAACTCAGGGACATGCTTTACAAAAAACAGAGCTGAAAGGGAAACTGTAGACCCAAAAGGCATTCCCATACTATCTATCTCTAACCCTGCAATGTAAATCTACTAAACTAGTCTAACTCTGCATTAAGACAAAACTATGGGAATCTGTTCCAAAGCCTCTCTTCCCTGCTGGAAAATAACCATCAGAAATTCATACTCATTTTTTCATGTTCCTAGCATCACCCTTTAGCCTGTCATGTCGCCCTCTCTTCTATGTGTAAGGCAGCCATACACACTTCTATATTCACTCTACTAGGCCAAGTACACCAATCTTTCAGTGTATTCTTGCAGGAGATACTCAACTCTGAAAAGTAATTCCATTAATGAAATAAGGTATGTTTTCCATGTTAGCTGATCCTCCACTTGGCCAGAAAATTCAGCCCCATTTACAGATATTTTTTCCTCAAATGAAAATCCTGTAAACTTCAAATAAAAATAATGTTAAACAAAAGTTGAGCTTTTGTTTAACATATACATATTCCATTTTACACTCACATATTCCATGTACGTGCGAAATGCAAGTACTGGATGCAAGTAATTTTTGCATGCAACTGCAGTGTCTCAGAACTGCCATAGCTAGTTAAAAAACATCTGTAGAAGCTTGTTTCACTCTACAGCAGAACAGTCCTACAGCTATGCAGCAAGGACACCCAAAAAAAAAAAAAAGCAAATGCAAGTCAAATCACAACAGAGTATGTTCTTAGTCTTCACTTGCTCTATCTAATCTGTTGGCAAAATAAACTTGCACTCTCTAAAATAGAGAGACAGGTAACTTGAGTTACTGTAAACCTTTCCACGTTTCTATGGAGAGGCAATAGAGATCTCAAAAATCCATTTGCAGATATCAGAGATGGAAAATACACAAAGGCAGATATAATTATTTTAATTACTAATACAATATGGCATTGGTGAAATATAGGCATAGGAGAATTTTAACTGAATTATAATCCTTATATGATGAAATTAAATTAACTATAGGTTATGATTCTTGCATCCAAGTGACATAAGTGTATAAAAACTCCACTGAAAATAGTAATAACACATAAACCCCTTGGAGTATTCCCAAATGACAAAAGTTGTCTTCTTCAGAATAACCAAAGCATCAAATACTCAGGGTCAAATTCACTTCCCTGTGACTGCAAGTTTGACTACTACATAGGTGTAACTAAGAAGAACATGGACTTCAGAGACTACATTGCTGTATGTACCTGTCAAGCTGTGTCATATTATATTACGATGCACCTGTACTACAGCTTCTTATTACATCTCTCTGTACCTAATTATTTGAGTTCCTCCCCCACTACCTGCCAGGTAAGAGACAAGTTATGCTGGTTTTAAAAAAAAAGTCTCTCAGGATTTTGATTTTAACACAAAATTCCAGCAATAGCATACATATATTATATCAATATAGTCACACAACAAAATAGAGATCAGGCTGTTAGCATGGTTTTAGCAGATGGACTAATAATTTTGATCTGACACAGAAATCAATAAACCACTGGGCAACTTTGAATGTTGAATGTTATTTCTTATGTAGTAAAGATCAACTTACAAGCTTTCCTCAAAGACTTTCACCTTTTCACAGCCCTCTGGAGGTTCACGCTTGAACATGTAGCTGTTGTTGGGTTTTGGTGAGGTAGCATATTTTGGCAAGGGAGAATTATTCCCATTCTCTGCAGGAAGAGAGTATCTCACTACTTAAATGTGTCGCACTATACACAAATCAGTAATTGTCTTTAAATACCCCCAAATTGAAACCCAGTTCATTACCAATGTCAAAGATTAAGAAACATTTTCATTCACCTCCAAGTCTTCATTTGCAAATAAGCTTTCCAATCTCAATCTCTTTCCTCCTTTCTATTTATCCTTGTATCACTTTCAGGCTCCTCTGCAATCTCTGTTCATTCCTGGACACTCTCAGTTTGTAACTGCAAACCCAAATCTATGGTCCTGTGCCATCACCATCGAGCCAAAAGAAATAGGCAGAAACCATATTCCTTAAAAACCAGAACAGGTTTATGTCGAATTATAAAATCCTCCTAATATATCTGAGAAGATTTTTGGTAAAAAAGATTACAAAACTCCAAACAGTTAAACTTTTATGCGTGCATGTATGAAATGCTGCAAGGTTGCCCATTTTGTCCAAGATCATAAAAATACCTGATACAAGCAACAGGACTAGCCTACTTTGCTGTTCCACCTATTGCTGAATACTCTTGTTTCTTCAACTTGTCTAGAGTACTTGATTAATTTATTATTTAAAAACAAAAATTTCTTTGGGAAGCACATTCCTCAGTCACATCTATCCAGCTTCAATTACAGAGCACTAGATATGTGCACACACATAGTATTTGAAGCGATTTGGAAAGAACAGACCACTTAAAGAAAAAAAACGTTCTATCATTTCTCCATGGATGTGGCAAACAATCCCCCTTACTACCTGTTCACTCACAACAATAAGTTAAACTTTAACATTTTTGAACTTTTGGAATTACATGGTACCTTTATCTCTGGAGTCAGCAAGAAGATCATCTGTAGAACACGGACTTTCTTCACCACCCTCGTTATAGATGGTAAGAAACGAGGTTGGAGACACTGACTGGGAGCGGCTGCTGTTGTTACTACTCCTGTCTGCTCCACCAGGTGTTTGGGTATCAATGCTGCGAGTACTACTACTACGCTGAGGCAATGGAGGTGGTGCACGGTGCCCATCTGGAATATCTTGAGGCTGTTAAATATAAAAGGTATCAGATGGCTGGTCTTGTCTGGTTAGCAATTTCTTTAAATTCAGTAATGTTGAGGGGTTTTTTGAAGTAGAAAATTTTATTTATTACACAGGACTCCAACATTAGTCGTGTTCAGAAACTAAGGACAACAGTTTAAGATTTCACAGGATCACAGAATTGCTAAGGTTGGAAGTGACCTCGAGATCACCCTACCCCAACACCCCTGCTCAAGCAGAGTCAGCTGTCCAGTCAAGTTTTGAATATCTCCATAGACAGTGATTCCACAACCTCTCTGGGCAACTTACTCCAGTTTTGAGCATCCTCACGCTTTGGGGTTTTTTTTTTGTTAAAGAATAATAATAAAGGAAAATAAAGAAAGGTGTTTTTCTTGTGTTTAGACTGAATTTAAAGTTATGCCCACTGCTTCTTGCCCTGTCGTTGGGCACTACTGAGGAGACTCCAGCTTCCTTTCTTCATTCCTGCACACCAGATCTTTATACACATTGTTAAGATTCCCCTGAGCATTATCTTCTTGAGGCTGAACAGTCCCAGCTCTCTCAGCCTCTCCTCATATGAGAGATACTCCAGTCTCTTCATCATCTTTGTGGCCTGCCTGTATTTCTGATACTTCTTATTTTAAACTTACCTATTAAAATACCTAAAAATAAAGTAAAAAATGGAAAAGGTATGCGTCAATTGGAATGGGGACGGTTCAGCATTGGAAAAGAGAAGAAAAAGTTAAAAACTTCTCAGAACAGACCTTTTGTCTTTTCCCCCTGTTTTACTGAGATTTATTTTATTGGAAAACTAATCACAGGAATCACAGAGGAAAAGATTCAGATTCAATCTTTAACTCTTTCCTTCTTTTTGCTTTCCAAGAAATTTTCAACTACCTTTATTAAAGAAAGCAAAATTAATTCCAGACAAATTTAATTCAAAAGCTATGCAAAATAAAGCTTATGACTTAAAAACCTCAAAGCAAAACAAAAATTATAGAAAGCAATCGTGGTGGCAGATACATACTACAAGCTGTTCCTCTTTGTCTCCCGTCTCCTTAATTATTATCTCAATCTCCTGATTCAGTCCTTCTACGCTGTTTCGGAATCGTGATCCTGTCGATTTGGTAATAGGTATCACAGGAACAAGAGCACTCTTTGGGATGGGAGCCTGAAGAACCAGAGACAGTGAGAAAGCAATGTAGATTTACTTCCAGAACACAGTCACTATTTCTAGTCAAAAGCGAACCTTTAAACAGAACGCATCTACACCTCAATATCAAGGATTTACATGAAACTATAGTGGTTGTGTTAAACTGAACACCTTAAATGAAGACACACACATCCTGAATTTTGTTTCAAATCTAATTTCTAGCAGGGAAAGTTTCCAACAATGTAGTCTCAAAACTTCCCTTGATATGGTCTGCTCCAGCTCAACGTTACTTTACAAGTGAAAATTTAACAGTAAACATTTAAATATAAGTTATTTCAAAGCCTTTAAAATATATTCACTTTCCTTCTGTAGTGACCTGTACCACAATTTCACCTCCTTCATTGTTGGATTTACCACTTACCATTAAAATTGTATTTTAATGGAAGTCTGCTATCATCTATGGTAACATGACACATGCAGGAGGAGAATTACTCTACAAATGCAAGACTGCACTACGCTAAAAACAAAGACCAACATAGTAACTATACTAAGTCAGAATAAAAGGTTGACCGAACAATTTAGGAAGACTTCCATAGAGAGAATAAAAACCCAAATGTTAATACACAGCTGCTTCAGAATGAAGGTAACATTTTAAAAATCTAGTGTTTCAAAGTATGCATGAAAACTCCATTCTCAGAAGACACATTACTGAAGTTTTCAAAAGCTCCTTTTGGTACACCACAACTTCTTGAGATTTCCCATCCTCTCCATTAGCAGTCTTCCCCCCGTTAAAAAAATTAAGCTACCAGAACATTAGAAGATTCTGCCCTAAACTTCAACACAGACTCTTGGTAATTACACAGGACACTACTACAAATAATGAAAACACGTTTGTCCTGCAAATATTTAGTTCAACTCCATGAACAGCATGGCACCTAAAGTCACAGTAGAATTCCTGTGTAAATCTCCTAGACTGTCTCTCCTAGTGTGCTGTGATTGAGAATATCTTGTCTAATGATTGAAGGATGGTAGCATTCTCACCTGGTCTTCAAAATGGTTTGTTAGTGGTGTGGTTTGTTTTGGTTTGGGTTTTTTTTTTTTTTTTTGTAATTCTTCCTCTAGGTAACAAGTCTGTGCATAGATAGACACTGTATTGGTTTTACTTTACTGAAACATAAGGATAGATATGAAAAGAGACTTGCACAAGGACTACATAAGCTTCTGTTCATGAAATGCTTGTGACCCCATTTATAAGAATGTTTAGTTTTTGTTGACATAATGGACAAATTTGGAAAGACTTTTAAAAGTCTTCCCTGAAGATGAAAAAGAAAACAAAACCACTGGAGAAAAGCACAAAATTCTGAGAAGGCAACCCTGCTCATTCCATTCCAAACAAGACCTTGAATCAACAACCCAGTAAACTAACACAGGTCAATATCCAGTCATAATACAGGTGCATTAGCACAAGCTTTAGCACTGAAAGACTGTTTATGTATCCAGTTATTAAATACACACTCTTATGAAAAACTGAACTTGTTAAAAAGTAGAAAGCAGAACACAAGTATGCTTGTCTAATATTTCAGCAGCCAGTAGCAAATGCAGGAATTCTCCATCTTTCAAACAGGACTGCCTACTATAAAAATTCTTAGAATCATAGTACTATTTGAAGAGCTCAAAGTAGAAAAGCACAAGTTGCTCCAACAGAGTTCATTATGGTTCAATACAGCATATTTCACTTCCAACAGAAATAATATTCTGTACATGACTGAGGATGACTTCTTAACACAGATTGCCAAAGGGTAGAAAGGGAAGGTACCATTACAGGGGTGGCGCAACCAGCCTCAAACCAGGAAACTTTATTGGAAATACTGCCTTCACAGAGATCTGCATGGAGCTGGCCCCTGACATACAGGAATAGGCTACCAATCACGTCTGTGAGCAGTCAAGGTTTGGAAACACACAAAATGAAGCAAGGTGCCAAACACAGCGTCACGGTTTTAAGATGACCGCGGCAAGGGTGAGCCCTTTGTCCTTCCCCTTCTCCTTTTCCCTGAAGGGTGGGAAAGTTTTCTCACGACTTTTGGAAAAGAAGTGCCAGCCCTCTCGGTTCCCTGATTGGGAGCCGAGATATTCAGACACGCCTCAGTGAATAAGCACATAAAAAGCAGAGTTTAAGACACTCCCGGGGGGCTAGCCACGGCACTTTCGATTCTCTGTGCCGCAGGACTGCGAAGCTTCACCAGAGAGAGAAAACCACCTGCAGTTACCTCAGTGCCCCTGGAGCAGTAAAAGACTCCTTCGCGAAGCAAAGCAGGTAGACCTTTCCGCTCTGCCAATTACCGGTGGGGGTGGCTTTTGGACTGAGTATAACCTGGTAAGAGGTAAAACCAGCCGTAAGCCCCCAGATCCTGCGCCGAAGGGACAGAAACCGCTGATGAGGGTTCTAAAGGCTCAGCTCAGAGCTCCCGCACGCCACGCGGGAAACCCACAGGCATTCCCCAAGAGTCCTGTCCATATCCTGCTCCGCGGATGGGGAGAGCCAGAAGCCTCGGGGTTCTGTCCCCAGTGAACTCAAGTCTTCTCCCAGCTACCCCAGAGGAAGAAGGACTACATTCCTGCATGAAGGTTTGCTCTAGGAGAAGTTTTTCTTGGATTGAAAACTTTGTGAGGTGACGGACAATGACTTCTTTACTCCCTCCCTCCCGGCGGTGCAACCGCGTGGTGGGTCCTTTGTAAATGGGAGATGTGGGTCGAAAGGAGACTGTATTATACTTGTAGATGCCTATTTATGTATTTATCAATCTCTGCCTCTCTCCTTCCAGTCCTATTTGTATTTAAATGACTGCTTTATGGTTTTGATTGCGTTCACTATTAGAACGCTTCTGTTTCTCACTCCCCTTAAGTTAAGCCCTGTGTATCACATGCCTTTTCCTTTGCCTAAACAAAGCCTAACGAGCCATCAAGTTCTTTGTGTAGGTTTGGGTGGGTTTACCTTGCCTCCAAACTCGTGTAGTGTAGTCACGAAACCTTTTCGGATATAACAGCCTCATAGTTTTAACCCGCGACACACAGGATAGTAATTACAGTGCTCTCATAACATCACACTGTCAAGGAGTTTTGGTGTGGGACAGTTAAGAGTCCTGAAACTTACAGGTATGCCATAAACCTCATGAGATATAAAATACAGGTGATGACAAATCTAAATTGTTCACAAGCATTTTAGAAAAATGTTTGAAGCTCTTCCAATTTTTCAAGAAGTGCAGAGCTTTAAATAGAATCCTAGGCCTTTTGATGCTTTCAAATATTAACATCTAACCATCTCAAAGTTGAATGCATCATGGTAATTCCACTCCAAAAATTAGTGTTCTACCTACATAAGGTGGTAAGAGTGATACGAAAAAAACTCCAACCCTGCAAACTGCATGCAGTTGGTATCAGTATTAGTGGTTGCTTAGGATCAATTGATTTGTAAGAAATTAAGGACATATGCTTTTCAAGAAAGCAGAAAGAGGGAGCTTGATGGTTCACAGTGTCAAGTAGCAGCATAACATCAGCCAAGTGCATCAAGGAAGAAAGATTATTTTGAGAGATCTAATCCATTTATTCTTCCATCTGGCTTCAGCTCTGGCCTCAATTCTAGTTTCTGCATTACATTAACACTGAGAATAAAGGAAGATCCCATTGGTTTGACTCCTGTTTACAGATTTACTACTATGCAATTCATTCAGAATCTAACATTCTCAGAAGCATACTGAGGTCACCTCAGGAGGCTATGACCTTTCTGCAAACCCTCATCCTGTAAGGAGGCAGAATGGAACATTTCTCATCATGAAAACACAAGAACAAAACCCATTCAATTCCTCTGGAAAAATATGTAGTCAGCAGCAAGGACATGATCAAGTTCCTCGCCAATTATTTCCCAATTCTGAATAGAGGGACAGGATAGCTAACATGCTTATTCCATAGTGATTGTGTGGATTTCTTTCTTCATCAAAAGACACAGAAGAAAGAAGCACAACTAAACAATCAGTTGGAGGCTTAGGTGGTAAGAGGCACTGGAAAAATTTTGGTAAAACTCAAGAATTGTGGCAAAGCTTAAGTGTTTATCTGTAGAGAAGAAAAGAGGAAATAAATCCACTGGAATAGCTTTTTTAACTATAACAGTAAACCATTTCCAAAATTTTAAACAGAGGTTACCTGGTCTCTGAAGGGACTACTGAGACTATTTCCTAACACATTTTCTCAGCCTTGTCAGGAATCCCACTCCTAGTGCTCAGAAACCCTCTAGAGTCAACAACTGCAAGTTTCCTTCAAGCTGGGAATGTAAAAAAATTTCTGAATATTCTAATCACTAACCGCAAGCGTTTCCACACAGTCCTTCCCACAAATCCTGAAGGAACTGAGCTGCTGCCAGAAATTCTAGTTCAGCAGTTCCCTGGAAAGGAACAAGAAAGCCTAAGAACTTTGCCCTTGATGCCTACAGTTATAGATGTTCACTCTAACTTAGAAATCAGCCTCTAAATGCCAATAATCTAAATCCTTCACTTACTCTTTTTGAAGCCTCCTGTAACTTTCCCCTTTTGCAAGTACCTTGACACAGCTGGCACAAAGTTTACCAAGAAAAACAATGGTTTGTCTTGTTACACAATGCTGGAAAAGATACTTTGCCTCAGTTTATATTTTACAGTGTTTCACAAGCCCAAAAATTAATTATCTGTTGTGCAATATTTTATTCACATGCTCTAGAATTCGGCAGAATGCCAAAAACCTCCATACAAGAAACAAAATTTCATGAACATAATAATAATTAAGAAGCAAAACCAATGTTATACGCATAATTTTGGGGGGAATATTATTTTTCAGAGTAGTAGCATCACTGTTCATTTTCAAAATTAAAAACCACTACAATTACCTATGTTAGCATTCAGAAACCTACAGGTTCATAGAATTCCAAGCCAAACCTGTTAGACTGAATGTAATTCTCCAGTGTACTCAAGGGCCTACACCAAAAGTTCCCCGGTCCACTTTTTTTTGCTTGAAATGCCTCAATTGCCCACAAGTACAGAAGAAATCTTCAAACAAGTTCTACAAATTTGGATAAAATGCCTGCGTTTTTTAAAAAAATGTGTCTCACTGATTTTCATGAACCTTCTCAAAAAATGTAGAAATGGGTTTGGGTCATTTATTTGTCTGTCTTTCATCATTTTGGACTGTTCTGACTTGAGCTACTGCAGGCCCTAAGGTTAGCAGTGTGCTACACTGCACCTGTACTTCAGTAAGGCAGATATAAAAATGTAGAGATTTTTACTAGACAGCTTGTTTCAAATTAATACTGTTCTGCTATACAGAAGAGGAGGAGGAAACAGCTTCTGTTTCAAGATTTAAAGAGTTTGAAGTAATTCCTAAATTGCTGTCAAAAAATGTAATTCTGAAAAGAATCCTAAATACGATAGTCCTAGTAACACAGAATTCAAAACAAACTGAATTCAAGAGATACTTATGTCCTGAAAATCCATGACTCCTAATTAAATGAAATACAGTAGGGATAAGTTAGGTTCTGAGACAGAAGATGCAACTGATTTTTATACAAAGTAGGAGTTAGGAACAGTGCAGGAAAAATTTAAAACACTGCTCTACTTTCTTATTTCCAGTATTGAAATATAACAGATTCACTCAGACACCTGAGTCCTACCTACAAAAGAACCTGTTTGCTCAGGACTGGAGATATGGCTCTCCCTTCTGTTTTTCATTTCATCTTTTATCAGAATGGGTAAGTATCTGTAGAGCAAGATGCATGATGTTGCAACAGCCTTCCTCCCCGGCCTAAATTATTTCTGGAAGGATGGAATGACAGAAAGGAAACAGTTTTCATTAAACTGCTACGAAAGTACAATATTATTAGAACAATGTAACTGCATTTCAGGAGTCATTGGGATATGATTAGATTTGCAGAGAAGCTTCCCAGCTGAAGTACCTTCTCAATTCACAACACTGACAGTTCACAGGTTTTTTTTCAACTACATTGACTTGCAAGACAATTGTGAGGGATTCGTTCTTTTTGTAACTGTTAAAAAAAATTGTGTGTATATCATAAACACACATTCATCAGTAGCGGAGAAAAAAAAGTAAGTTTCTTCTGAAAAAAAATGACCAAACTTTCCCATTGGTTTTCTTAAAGTTACTCAAGCAAACAGACTTCAAAAAGGATGTGTGTGTCTAAAGGCCTGTAATTTTTTTTTTCCAACTGCTATCCATTGAGCTAAAATATTACCTCTCTGTGAACCCGACCTCGTTAGCATGGTAGCCTAAACCATCACAAATTTTTGAAAGTGATTACCTCCTAAAAGATTCAGGCATGATAAACGGCAGGAAAAAAAAATAATCTTACAAAGGCTGAATAGAGCCATCAAGAGTATAAACACTTTCATAGAGTACATAAAAATACCCATTGAAATAGCCTTTGTCAGGTAAGCTAAATCAGTTCTTCTAGACAAATACTATTGTAGAGACACAAAAGTGGACCAGCAAAACTACAATTTTACTTCAGTGTATCATTTTACCAGCAGTTTGCTCTATGCCAGAGCAAATTCATAATTGTTATAGCAATGTGTAATGAAAAAGATAATTAAAAGTAGATTAAAGTTATCTGTCTCCTTTTGCAGAAATCTGCAGAATGCACTTTAAGAGTCTTGCTTTAAGGAAGGATCTAACTATATGAAATTCTTTGAAAGTGGGAAATTCAAAGCCAATCCAGCCAAGTAACAAAAGATCTGGGACCCCATACACTCAAAGAAGTTAAAGGAGACAGATCTATTTCATAGAATTCACCTCTAGCTACAACATATTTAGCAATACGTGGTATTTCTAAATTTCCTTTAAGATAAACCACAACCTTGAAAGGAGTTCAAAATAGTATTAGCTACCTACTACACCCAAAAACACACAGCCTTACCTGCTGTGGTTTAATGGCTGCATGGTTACCATGAAATGGAGACTGTCTTTCTTTATCACGATGATGCCTACTGCTGTGTTTGCTTCTCTGCAACTGTTGACGTAATTTTGCAATCTAACTAAAAGAAAAACTCACATTAGATTTCCACGGGATTTATTCAGGGACACACAAAGTTCATCAATTTATTCCATCACTTAATTAAAATTCTTACTATCGCAACATTATAATTATTGCCAGCACTAAATTGGACACTTGCAAACCTAACATGTTAGCTATCAGTTACAGCTGAAGCCCAGAAGATACCAACTGGAGTTTAAAGAAATAACTTGAAATACAGAAAGTTTGAAAGCAGTTTGGTCACTGCTGCATGTCCTCCTTTGATGAAGGAGGTCACCCTGCATGTGACGCTTTCTCTCCCACACATACAGATTAAAAAATCTTAATACTCTTGCATTATTATATGAAATCAATACCAAATGAACAGTTAATTCTTACTTTTTACCAAGCGCACAATCTATATCATAAAACAAAGCAGTACAATATTCATGCCTTCCTGAAAGGTTCACAGTAACAGTGCATAGCATTAAAAAATTTAATCCGAAGGTATCTCAGATAATAGTCTTTCTGACCTCCTTGAGCTGATCATTGCTGCCCCATGATGCTGAACGTTTGTGAGAGCTTCTCTTCTTTTCTAAGTATTCTTCAGCCCAGGCACTTTCTGTCTGCAGCAAGAAGATTACAGGATTAATTTAAAAAGGTAACTCCTACTTTCCAGCAGAATGTTTTGAGACAAATTCAAAGAAGGAAGAGCATTAAGATTTGATAGATTCAGAACTGCAAATGAAAAGCAGTCACTGACTAGAGCCTTTCTGACAAGCAAAGCAGGAAAAGGTGTAGTAAAACTATGTAATTAAAAAAACCAAATCAAAACAAAAAACCAAACCAAAACCAACTAATATCACACCTACTTAATTCAGGAATGTACTAGTTTCCCTTCCAAATTATTGAGCATAGGCAGTATTGACAGCCAGATGTACCACAAGTTGCTACAGAGCTCTGAAGAACCAGTATGACAGTGGTAAATCTGGGGGAGATGGTATTTTTTATTTCCTGCACAGATGTCGACCTTGTATTTCTGACACATTAGCAAGGGTAGCTTGGGGTAAACATTGTGAAAGCCGCACCAGCACAGCTTCAAAATCATGTTCTTGCTCAGAAATGAGAAAGCAAGGCATATAAGCACCACCAGAACCACAGCAAAGTAGGGAATGAATTATTAATGCCTCAAAGGGCTTCAGGTTCATGGCTGTCTAAGGCCAAGCATAAGTAAGACGTAATACTAAGCTTGTCTCACTAAATCAATGGAGTTATTATCATTTAATAAAGAAATTTGCAAAAATACTGTGGTGAAAAAGTTCTCAGAAATTCAAAGTATCATTAAGACAAACTGTATTTAAGGTAACAAAATGCACAGAACAAGCCTGGATAATACAAACTGTCCCTAAAGCATGCAGTACTCCCACCCACCCATGTCCAGAATGGCCTTCAAAAGCAGTGAACTGTAATGGCTCTAAGAAGAGGGATAACAACATGTATCAGGAATCTCCATGTAGTCACAAGAAATATATCTAATAAAGCAAGGGAAAGGATTTCTAAAAGCAGCTTGCACACTAAGAGAGAGCAAATTCCTTTAATTCACTGTTGCCACAGTGCAGTTCTTAGCATACAGCGGTGATCTAGCTAACTCATCCTTTGGAATCATTGGTATCTCACTTCTCCTACAGACAGGAACTTTAATTATCTCAAAGCCTTCATATCTACAGTGTGCAACAGTTGTTCTTACATTGAACTAACAGCTTGCAAGGCACAAGCTGGCCCTTACCCCATCTGTACTCAGAACGCAAAAACTCACAGACCTTTGATAATGTGGTATTAATCCTCATTTTCCAGGTAAAACAGAGGTGTAACTCCAAACACACAGGTTACAACTCCCATCGGCTTCAGTTACAGATATAAGTTTCATATAAATGAAACCTTTACTATCGTAGTTTTTCATCTTAATCATCCAAATAAAAAAACTAACTAGGACATATCTGAATATACAGTTATAGGGTTGCTTTGGAAGTCCTATTCATAGCAAAATTAGAATCCATTAGAATCTATTTCTCCAGAAAAGCACTCACTTATCTTCATCATAAAACAGAATAATTGATAACCCCCATTCCCAAGTACCAATCTTCGTCTAGTAGATTCTCAAATGTCAACCCGGATTCTCATCCTATCTGTTACCTCCTGGATAGTAAGTTTTAGCCACTAATTCTAACTTCCCAACTCAGCAGTACCATTACACTTGCCTACAGGAATCTAATTAGCGCTCGAATCAGTATTTGCATTTAATATATGTCAAGACTTTGACTTAAGATTCGAGACTTTTTGTAAATTAGTATCTGATTAATTTTAAAAGATTAAATGTTGCTTTGATGCTCATCCTCAAAACAACTACTTAGAAATATTCTACCACAGAAATGTAATACTATTTTAGCAAGTCTCCTCCTACTTATTCCCCGTATTTGTTTATAATACTTATTTTCAAGAAACACAGATTCAATAACCAATAGACAAGAGGGATTTCTATTTCTCTAGATTCTTAAAGTACTACCACTTGCTTGTTAGTTGTTATCATTCACAATACTTTCTAGCTGGTCTAGAATTACAAAGAATTAGTTGAAGGCTAAATTTATCACAGATAGTAGAACGCTTAAGGAAAAAAAATCTTAGAGGCAAAAACTTTCTAATTCTTATTTTCAACTGCAAAGATACAAAGCAATTGTCTCATTTTAACTTGTGTTTTTGACGTAGCTGTATTTTGAACAACAGGCAAAGCCAAACAGATTTGATTCAAAGAGAAAAAGATTACGAACACCTGTTTTAGGCACCATTTTAAACAATATCTGCCTATGTGAATTCTAGCCAGACCACAGAATACTCATACTACATACTTATTCATCATCCAACAAACATTCTGCATGTACATAATTCAGTCTGGTTTTATAGACAGGTTTCCTCAAAATAACCCGTTGAAGCAGGAATCTGATATAGACAGTCTCTGCATGTCCTGGGATCTCTGACACAGTTCTCAGCTATGACCTATGAGCATCTCTATAAAGGTCTGCAAGGTGAAGTGTGTCACTAATTACTGTCTCTTCCCAGTCTGCTTCCTGAATGCCTCTACTCCCTATGGCACAACCTGCAGAATCTAGATATCCTGCTTACTCAACTTGAAAAAATCTTTATATCTTGATAGATTCAATTCCTGTTCCCTCAAGTTTTGAAATATAAACACATCCATTTCACATCAGACTTTGTGAAATCTGAAACGAAACATTAAAGTTTCACTTACAAGATACTCTAGCTTCATCCAAACACCATGTCTTCTGAAACACTCAACAATACAAACAGAGACCCTATCTTGGAAGTAACTATTGTAAATCACATTTTAAACTTGTCCCTAGCTCAAATGGTTGCTCTCAGCACACCAGAAAGATTAAAAGAAACAACATCTCATCGGTGTCATACCAACACAAGCTTCGGATGTATGTATACAGATCTATGTCTGTATCCCAAAATTTTCTACTGGTTTGAGAAATTTAAAATTAGGAAGTGCAAACAGATCATTCTATTTCCCTCAGCACTGTCCTAACGTCAATCACCACTAAATATTCTGCAGAAATATCCAATGCCATTTACAGTCCTCCTATTAACCTTTGCAAATGTTTCACTTATAAATGAAAGCCCCACTACCATAGCAGCTACATGTGCCAGAATTGGAAGAAAAAGACAAAGAAAAACATAAGCCAAAAAGAATGACATCTAATCTAGCTGATAATACATTATAAAAGCCCAATCATGACTCAGATTAAACCAAAACTAAGCTGAAAGATACCAACTGACTTGGTTGAAACATACTTCGTAGACTTTTGACAAATCAAATACTTTGACAGTATCAAATACTTTGGCAGTAGTATAGAAATAATTATTTTGAAAAAGTATTATCCTAAGAAATCAAATTTAAAAAGAATTAGCTAAGGCACCCACACTAGTTTAGTTCTCCCCCTTAATAATGCCTTTAAATAGCTATGCATTAACAGCAATTCCCTGTATATCATACACGTTCCTTCATCCTCCTCCTCTTACTATGATTTGCTTACCTTTTTCACAGATGTACAATACATTACTGTTTTTCTAAGGCAGGAAGAAAATATCTCAACAGATATTACTGCTCATGGCTTTTTCTTAGAGAGGAATGCAAATAATTCACATATGTAATAGCAAAGGTAGGATTCTTACAATTTGGAAGTGAACAGAAACTTGCAAGCAAGAAGGCTAAAGTCAACGTTTTCAAGGTAAAAGCTTCTTCCATTTAAATCCTGTTTTCACATTTAAATACTCGCAAGACAAAAATCTGTCCTACCTGTGTGGCTTTGTCTCTCATACATGGAGCAGCTTGACCATGATTATCACGAGGCCACTGTCCAGCAAGATATGGGGCAGCAAGCGTATCCAATGAGGAAGTCCGGCGAATGATACTGGAAGGGCTTGATGAAGGTGGTCTTGATTTGTCAGCTAGAATAAGAACACTTGATTAGAAATAAAACAAGAAAAAGATCTTAATTATTTTAATTGCCTACAAGAAATCATACTGAAGTGGAACTACTATGTTATTAGTATACAACAAGATACTTTTAATATAGGAATTAAGTTTGCTTTTATAGGCCCTATTCATTTTTAATAAGCAATGAAAATGTGTTTTTATGGTCTCTTTAAAAATATCCTTATGCCACAAATGTTGCATTGGTACTCACACACCACCATTTAATCCCTCAAAGGTGCAACAGACATTGGCTTAAATGATGAAGACTTGAAAGAAATAAAAATACCTAAGTTAGCTTATACATAAAGGCTAACAAAGAAACTCTGTGCTGAACTTTTCAGTGTAATGCCAAGTCTACAGAGTTCATCCCACTAGCCCTTTACCCTCACCTAATTTAACTCAAGGGCCACTATAAACTGCTATGTTTTATTAACCACCCAATATACAATATATGGCAGATTCAATAAAAAGTTATGTCTAACTCTTAGATCCAGAGTCACTTTGTAAGGTATGATTTACATTTTACAAGATAATCAAGGCATCTCCTCCCTCTACATGCTACTTAGTAACTACATTCATATTCGCCTGCCACTACACCTTCTGCAATGCCTCACTTTTAGCATATACATTGATAGGGCATTTCAGAACAATTTTGATACTACAGGAACCCTTACTGAAAAAGGTAAGTATAACAAGCACATGAAGTAACATGAGAAGGAAGAATATTGTTAAAAACAAAATTTTGATTCTATCTCATCTGTCAATGATATCTTAAAGTGGCAGTAAGTAAAAGACTATGCTGCAAGCTAGTAAGTGTAAACACCGTGAAGAAAGATTCCTCAAAATAGTAATTGAGGTTTGTTAAATTAAGAGACTGACAAGCAGGAAAGACCTAGGGTTTAGATACACATTTATGCTCACACATTTTTTGTTTCTACCTATTCCAGATGTAAAAGGCAAATCCAGAGATCACAATGATCTAAGCTTACTAGCAATTCACCTACTCCCCACAGTATTATACCTGAAAGAATCGTGTATTAATCTTATCTATAATGAAGACAAAGACCTAAAACAAGTGGCTAGAACACAGTAAACAAGATACGGACATCAGATGGAAGCTTCACAAAGGCACTGGAAAAACTCAGTCCTATGTCCTTCCTGTCTGTGCCTTAGGATGAATTCTGCATTGTAAGTATAAAAACATAGCTATTTGTATTTTATTTAAACTTATTTATGGGGAAAAAAAGTTATGCCTGATGAGTGTCTGACTGCTATTCAGAAAATAAAAACACTACTATCAGAAGTCCAGAATTCAATTTCTAAGCTGTTTCAACCTAGTAAAGATACTTAAAGATTAATAAAACCTATTAGGTATAGATTTCAGTGGTATGGACAACACCTGAAATCTCACAGAACATCAGTCTTGCAAATGTAAGTCCATACACTAAACACCCTGTCGTAAATTTTCCATTAGAAATGTACACATTAGAAGTGTAGAAAACATTTCAATTCAACTACAGCAAAATAATTATTAGCACTATAATCAGCCATATTCACATAAAGCAGTTCAGAGACCTTATCTGGTTTATTATTTCTGCTAGCACCATCAATGATAAAACCCTACTACCAAGTTCACAGCAGATCTGCTTTCAGGGAGTAGCAGCAAAGTTCAATTTTGGAGTTATCATGCACTTAAGATCCCTATATCAAAGAAATTCTACAACCAGTACTACTACCACACAGCACACTGAAAGGTCTGTTTGTATCAAAAGATTTCAAAATGATTCTGTTTGTCTGCACCATGGGAGAATGTGGCATGTTAATGCAACATGTCATTCCTTAAAAACTATACTAGCTTCCAAAGTTATATCAAACATGCTATTTGTTTCAGAAATAGCTGCCATATCCTCCCTATTTTATTTCTGACTACTTATTCTTCTTTAAAAAGCTTCTCTCTTTTTACTAAGGGGAAATGGAAAGGATGCGAAAAATAATTAAAAAAAAAAAAAATCAAGACATGCATGTAAGCAGTCACATCATCTGCAAAGCCACTGCTTCAAAACTGAAGCAGCAGAAACTATTACCCTCTCCCCTCCCCCACAAAAAAGTGGAAAGAGTATTTTCCTAGGCAAAGACAATTAAAACTTAAGAGCCTGTTTACTATTTAAGTTCAAGGGAAGATGCTCATTTCAAGGCACAAAGCGTGTAAGTACTCCCTTTTACTCCGATTTAAAAATTCCTTCAAGGAATCATGTTTCAGACTCTGTTATTCAATTCTGTTTTCAAATTACTTTTATTTAGATGGGCTTTTTACTTACTTTTCCACCTTTACAACATGTCTTAATGCAAACTGCCAAAGTCTGCTACACAACTCCTCTTGCTGTTTCAAAACATTTCAGTGGGAACATACACAATGTTTTCATCACACTTTCCTCTACAATACTCAAAGCAACGTTCAAGCTGCTATTTTTCCTTGATGTGACCTACATAACAAGAGATCTGCCTCCATAGAGATAACAGTTACAACAGCTGCAGCTGACGAAAAACAATGAAGCTGTTTCATCAAATAGACGCTTCTTAAATATTAGATCTGTTTTAATTGGCCTGATTATCTCTTTAAAACAATATCTGCGATAAATATCAACCCTCCTATCCATCCGCCATTACTCTAAATCTCTGCAGAAACAAGTATTTTTGCATCTGGCTTCAAACAAAGCAAAAGATAGACCAGAACATAAACAGAACACACACAATACAAATCAAGTCCATAATGTGGGAAAATAAGAAGCAAGTTACCATGTCTTCACAAGTCACCACAGTACAACTGACTCACTGAAGATGCTACGGGGAAACTGGTATCGCACACATGCATTGCGGGTGGGAAGTCAGGCACCTCTGAAGGCAATTTAAGCTAAGGTAGCGTAACAATGTGACTGCAGAGCAAAACTGAGCAAATATAGATGCTTACCAATAACTCACTGAAGGTAGGAATGAGAGCACTGACTTGGGGAGGGGGTCTTAACATACAAGTCCTACAGCTACAATTGCAACTAAAAAAGGAAATCACAGTGTGAGAGCACATACTTTTGAATTGGATACCTCACGGGAGAAAATTGCTATATATAAAAGAAAAGAAGGAAAAAAAGAAGGAAGGTCTTACACATAAAGTTCTAAGAGACAAAACACTGAAATTCATCTTCCAAATTTTCAGGAAAAGTTCAGAACTGTTGTTAAAGCTGCAAATAAGGATTACTGCTGAAGTGTAACTTGAAGATTGATCTTACAGTCCTGTTGATATCTTTCTACATATTTGAAATTAAAGTTTTGAGAAAGGAAAATAAAAACTCCAAAGAAACATCTTCTAACAGACACCATGAGAAAAGAAAACAAAACCAGCAAACAGCAGAAAGAGCCACTGGAAAAGCACAGGACATCACTGACCTCACAAATTCCCTGAAAGAGTGCTAATTTTATACAGGTGAAGCATTTTACCCAAGAAAGTGAGAAAAAGTAAGACAGTTTCTCTGGCATCTAGGCATACAGCTGACCTTTTTCTTGTGTTTTGGTGACATTTATGGGATCTCTCCCATACATAACTGTGTTCTCCCAAAACCTCAACAAACACAACTGATCTCAGGGGTTTCTCCTACTTTTATGTTTCATTGAAAGCATTCAACAGGCTCAGACACTGTTAAGAACAGACAGACAGCACAACTGTGTACATTCCTGTTGGAAGACAACCTTGGCTATTATCTTCGTATAAATGTAAAAGCAGTACTCACACATTTGCTTCTAGTAATTCAAACTTAACTCTTGGTAGGAGAATGACTGAGTTAAAGTTGTTTTACAAAACCAAACCTTAGAAAGCCCCAAATGATCAAGTTACTTAATTCTAGTGAATGAAAATATTTTCAATGCAAATAAACTCCCCTGAAGTGTTGGCTACAAGAAATATGAAGTATAATGCAGCAAAAAAGAATTACCTTTCTTTACACCTACCATTTGTTAAACAGCTTAGGTAAGCAAAGCAGGCATGTAATGGTACACAAGCCTTCTGTACCCTCTTATCCTACAGTAATATCTTTTACAGCTACTGCAAAACCTGGGTAATTAATGTTGACAGGTCTGCAGCTATTATTGTGTCACTCAGCCAATTCTTAACATAAATAAATTCTACAGTGAAATTTAAGAGGGTAAAGGAGCTCCATTCCTCCTCCCTAGACCAAGAATGGATTCACGTCTCAACTCTTTAAGACTCTTCCATATACTATTATAACAAATTTCATAATTTCCTTTCACACAAGTAGGGCTTTAATATTACTCTTCCATCCATATACTATTCTAAACAATTAAAGGCCAATGTAGTTCCAGATAAAACTTTTTCTCCTTAATTTTCAGAGTGAGTTTAATTGTCTAATACAGTCAACTGGAATATAACAGAAAGTTCAGCATCCAATAGAGAAATCTCTCTCAACCTCAAGGCACCTGAAAGGGTCAGTGAACAACTGCTATGGCTCTGTTCTTGACCTTCTTTACACAGCCTGGTGCGTTATAACACTTTTGAACAGTTGAACTCTTCTGAGATGTTATTTGTGTTCTTATATAAAACACAAGATCACATTTGATCTTTACTCAGTAAATAAACCAAGATAAAAATAAAGGTAGAGCATTCACATTTCTCCATCTCAGTTTAAACAGTCTACTAGCAGGTCAAAACAAAGTCCTCCCACAGGGGTGCTTTGCAGACAGGTAAGGAGGCATACGTGAACACTGACCAAAACTGGAGATTGCAGGACAGACCTCACAGTGTAGAAATAAGGCCACACCAGCAATGAGAAGGACAGAGCATGCTAATATGCAAGTAAAAGCTGAAGTCTGTGAAATAAGTGCTAGAGACTGCAGGGAAGGAAAGTAAAAGATGAAAACTGGGTAGCAGGAAGATCTAGGATTTTGGTCATGTTTAGGAGGGAAGCAGCAGGAAAAGCAAGGATTTAGAAATTGTGCCATAGAATCTTCAGTTGTAATTATCCTATCATCAACAGAAAATTCAGTTAAGTATTTCCAATGTTTAGCTGCAATTCAGTTCAAGAAACAAGAAAAAAAGTTAAAAACAACAAAAAAGCCACCACCAAAAAACAACCCCAAAAACAGCTATTAAGTCACATTTGTAAATTCACAACTTGGGGTTCTCAAGTGTTAAGCAGGGTTGAATGAAAACTATGTTCAAAACTATTCAACTGCTTTGCTGAAAAGAAAATCGGAAAAACATGAAGTTGTTTATACAACGTACAGAACCAGATGGATGTTCAGAAGCAGCTATCATTGTCTAACCTCAAGGTTCATTTTAATCCAAAAAAACGAGGCCTGCAGCTGTAGGAATGAACAAAAGCCATCCTCAGCTGAAAACAAGAAACAGGAAAAACCCAAGTTATTCTGCAACAGATTCTGACTGATACCCTGAAGTGGCCTGCATGGCTTTCACAACCACAGCCTCATTAGCAAAAATAAAGTTCGCTTCCCACGTTTCTCAGCTACCACTACGTTTTCTCATCTAGATGAAGAAAAACCTCAGTCTCTATCAAGCAACGGAGTACATAACACAAATGTTAAGCAATATACACACGGTTGATTAGCTTTTTGAGCCACTACCGTCCATAAATTTAAAACATGGAAGCAATTAAACAGACACTTCTGTTTTCCTACATCTTGTAAAAAGCTAGTGAGTTAACACAGTAGACTGATTGAGTGACTTGTTTCTCTCTATATGCTCTTTCTTCGATCCAGTAGAGAAGTTAGCCTGGTTTCAACAGGCTTCTATGCAACGATTCCGAAGATAGTGCAATTCCTCCACCCTAAGTGGTCTGACACATGCCTTTACAAACAGCTTTTGAACCTGGATCTCAAGGCTAGCCATCCTGTTCCTCATTCTCCAGTACAGGACATTGCGTCTTGGGCAAGAGTTTCCATAGACTTCACAGGAAGAAGATAGGATGTTGTGATGTGTATAGTCTTTCAGATTACTGACTAACAAGAATCTCAAAATGAAGAATTCCTCAATCCAAAGCCTCAGAATATAACCTTAAAAAAATCCCACATTACTCTTATCTGGAAAGAGGAAAAGCTAATTCAGAACCTAAATGCCTTTGTGGCACTACTCTCTTACACTGCAGACAAGCAGGCATAGGATAATCTCGAAAGAGTATGTCTGGGAAAAAAACAAAACAAACAAACAAACAACACAACACAGCAGTCTGGTTACAATCTTTATTTTAGAAAGAGGGAGCAATATTAGAAGAAGTGCTAAAGAGAATCATGTTGGTCCTAGATTTCTGCATAATCACTTCTGCATATTAGTCAACTTTGTTAACAAACGCAATTTCCTGAAAAAGTAGCTGCAAGCTTTGGTATCTCAATGTCACAGATTTTTTTCAAGATTTGAGGACATTAAAGTCTTGCTCATGCATTTCTGAGTAAACTGTTATCCCCAAAAAAGGACTTAAACACATAAGCCCCCTATTATCCTCAACCAGATGCCACATATTGCTTAAATTTCAGCTTTCCCAATAAGTATGTTTTAATCATTCAAAAACATTAAAAAGCTGCTTGTTACAAAATGTATGCCATTCCCACAGTATCTTCTATCTTCACTGTAGTGCAAGCTTGTTATCACTCTCAAGTTCACACATCCTTCTGCTGGGTTCATGTTGAAAGGATACTTTTCCCCTTCACCTATGTACAATGCCCACAGCACTAAGCTAGTTTTCTAACCACGAGTTTACGGAGACTGGATCAAAACCACATACCAACTGGCACGAGATGCACAGAAAGGGCCGAGAGAAGACGTGACTGCTTCGCAACACCAAATTCACCTTAAGCTTGTACTTAAGTATCGCAAGTTCATCTACCCATTAACTCTCTCCCATCTGGAACCGCCTGGCAGTACTTGCAGAAGTGCTGCAGGAGCGGCTACAATTCCCCCACATGGCACGCTTGCCTTTTCACCGTCCCCTCTTCTAAAAGCCGGGAAGCAAGCAACAACCCTTCACCACATACACGCTCCCTAAGTGCTTCCGCCAAGCCAGAGAAGAATCAGAACGGGCACAAGCCTGGGCACAGCCCCTGTCGCTACCTCGTCCCCCGGGAGCACGGTGCGCTCGGAGGCACATCACCGGGCGGAGGGCACCGCCGATCCCAGCCCTCCCACCCCGCAAAGCTCCGCGTGAAACTCGGCCCCGCCGAGCCCAGCCGCCCCGGGAAGGGCCCTTTGCCGTTTGTGCCACCGAGTGTCGCCCCACCCCACCACCTCCCAGTAACGGTCTGGCCGCGCGCCTCCACACTGCCCTCAGGTAAACGGCCGCGCGCGCACCTCTCTCTCTCACACATACACAGACACCCCCGCCAGTAACGGCCAGGCGGGCAGCAGGTGCGCGGCGGGGGCAGGGGGAGAGGACAGGAGCGCTCACCTCTGCAGATGGGAGAGCTGGGACTCTTCCTCTCCGGGAGCTCTTGCCTTGCTCCGGCGAGTGCCGCCGGTGCCGGACCCTGCCTGCCGCTGTAGCGCTGCCCTCCGGCAGAGGAGGCACTGGAGAAGAGGAAGGTGAGGGCCCGCATCCCGAAGGCGGCGGCGGCGGGGGAGGAGGCGGCGGTAAGTGGTGGGGCCGCGGAGGGCTCCCCCGCGCCCCGCCGGTACGCGTGGGGCTTGCCCCGCGACGAAGCGGCGGCGGCTGAGGCGGCGGCGCTGCTTCCCCCTCCCACCGGCGTCTGCGCGGTCATGGCGGGGGCCGCCGCGCCCGCCGTTGCCGCCGCCGGTGGGCGCCGCGCGCGTGGGGCTGATGCTGCGCGAGGCGGGTGCCCCGCGTGGGAGACCCCCGCCCGGGCTGCTCACGCCGCCGCCGGTCCTCGTGGGGCTGCCATGTTGCTGCTGATGCTGCTTGAGCTGGAAGGGCACCGTGGCCCGCATGGGCTGGAGGCGGCTGCTCGCTCCCGCTCCGCCACCCGCCGCGCCGCCTCCTCCCAGGAAGGTGGCCGGCGTCGGGGAGCCGTTGCGCCTCACGCGCTGGTGGGACATTGTCCGTCGGGAGCCGGGGCTCGCGGAAACCGTCGGTGGCGGGGAAGCAAGGGAAAGGCACGAGGCGTAGGCAGGTCCTCAGGAGGTCCAACGCCTCAGGCCGCGACGACCCCGTCCCCCACCTCGCCGCTGTACCCAGCCTGGGGCGAACCCGCGCTGCCTCCGCAGCCTCCCTGCGCCTCATCAACAATAGTGCCCCGGCCGCCCTCCCCGCCTCTCGCGCCCTCCCATTGGGCGCGGCGCCGCTCGGCTCGCGCAGCTACGGCGCGTCCATTGGCTGCGGAGCGCGCTCCTGAGTGGCCGAGCCTGCGCGGGGATGGGGAGGAGGCAGCGCTTAAAGCAACACGCGGCCGCCAGCGCGGCCCCGCGCGGCACGTGTCGCGGGCAGCAAGCGCACCAGGGACGGTCGAGCTGCGCCCTGGGCTTGCAGCCCCAACCCCGGGAACGCGTGGTCGAGGGCGGCCCTCAGCCTCTCTGGGTCCAAACAGGGCCGCTTATCCTGCCTCCGAGCGGCGAGGCGGGCGCAGGATGTGCGGGTGGGTCCGTGAGACCGCGCCTCGCCTTTCCGCGTCCCGCTGCGGTGTCGAGCCGAGGCGAGGAGTCCACGGTCAGGTGGAAAGCCCGAACCCGGCAGGGATGTCGGCTGTGGTTACCCGTGCCCCGGAGCCTGTCCCAAGGAAACGGTTGTACGTTAGAAGTAGGGCTGCTCAATTATTTTAGCTCCAAATACCCCATACGAGAGGACAAGGGCTCAGCAGCCGTTTATCCAATCACTTTGCCACCAGCTTAGCATTACCGATAATGGCACCAGATACCTGGGTAATATCCACGCAGACTTGACCCCCTTTTCCTTAATTGCTGTGTTTACTCTTCTCCACTAGATGAGTTGCATCTTCACTGCAATCTTTTAAAAATACTCGTTAACTTCTGGGATCCATTAGAGAAATGAATACATGCATGAAATAGGCCTTTGTTCATGTATTTGGATCATTTAGATACAAGCGAAACCACTATAGCACCTTCAAGACATGAAGGAGTTAATAAATGCTGTGTCTTTATTGCAAATGCCAGTTCTGGACTACTAGAACTTGCCTAAATTCTTCTCAGTACTGCTCTACAAGTTGCATGTTGCAATGGAATACCATTGCTATGATACAAACGGTGTTACAACAAATGACATACTGTTCTTTTTTCCTTCAGCTTGGTTGTGCTTTGGTTTGTTTTTTTTTTCTCTCCTCCTTTCTCCTTTGCTGTTTGATTGAAGCCTACTTCATTTAAAAAGGCCCAGCCTTCCCTTTCAAGAGCTCTACTCTTAGAGCTGACAAGTTTAACAAACCTGAAAAGCTAGACTATGTGCACAGGCCCTTCTTAAGGATACCTGGACACTGGTCTACCTAAAGCCTTGAAGGCTAAAGCCTTTGTCAGAGTCAAGAGCTTTTTATGAGAAATCAGACTGGCAAAAGAGAACAGGACAAGATGCATTTCTGGTGACGAGGTTGTTAACGAAGTTAGCTCTTGCATTCTGGATTAATTAAATCTCTTTTGAAAGACATTATACTTGCTCACAGGTACTGTAAATACTAGTAATGGCCTGCAGGATAGCTGGATGGGTCAACCAAAACTGGCTACAAGAGGCTGTGTCCAGTCTTGAGAATTATCCTGGGCTACCCCTGAAAATGCCTATGTCAAGGGAAGGCGCCAGAAGCCTGGGAGATTACCACCACTCCTATGTGTCCCTTTCCTAAAGTGTGCCATTTACTTAAGCATAAATTACACACATAGGGCCACTTCTCAGTCCTTTTCTTGCCACCATCACAAGCACTGCTGGTACAATGTGGCAAAGCATCAAAATCCCAGATAACCCACTTAATTAGTAAAATATCTGGGATACAGTGATCTCCTCCCTAGGAATGGCTGAGAGGCAGAGAATAGTACGGGCTGCATAGTGCTGGCATTGGAGATGAAGGGATCTCGTAATTTCCTCAGTGACTCCAGGTATACATGGAAAAAGAGAACATGAACTTCATAGTGCTCCACACAGAAATACCTGGGAGGTAGAAAAACAGCACCCCAGCATGTCTGGAGAAATAAATGGAACCTGTCTGCTGCTTTGTTGGCAGCCCAGGACAGTGCACAGGTATCCTAAAGCAGGTTAATCTATGCAGCAGTTATTTAACTTCTTTGCTGCAATTTTCAGTCAAGAGCAGAAGATACAATCCCGTTTGCAGTTCTTCCTGCTGTGACAGCACCCACTACCAGTGCCAGCACAGTTGCTCAGCAGGCTCTCATCCCTTGGACAGTTTATCCTCCCCAGAAATACCGGGGTTGTTTGGAAGCAGTGTGCCATAAAGATATTTTTAAAGCATAAAATATTCTGAACACATTCTAATTCCAGTTACTGTTTTGAAGAGGCCAAAAAGGAAAGGTATTGATTCATATTTATTTGCATGGTGCATGTTATGGAGCCAAGTCACGATTTTGAATGCAGAAGATATCTGAGACAATTATAGTACTTCCCACATTATTGTCACACACTGCAAAAATGGCACTGCTCCTCACAGTTGTTATGAGAATATAAAGCAAAGCATTTATGTATACTGATCATCAGCTGTTATATTGCTTTACATGCATTAGACGTGGAAGTTCAACATGTAAAGTCATGCACTCAGACCTAATCAAACACCATGTATTTTGTACATTAATTTGTTTAAACGGTAATGAATGTGTTAAGATCATACTCCTACACCTTATAGAAATAATGTAAACAACTAAAGCAGGATTATGGGTTACTTGAAAATAGTTTTGAAAATTTTTTTTAATTACACAAAAAATTCCAAAACAAAACCTCAGCCCCAAATAACTCGGATCCAGATCCCCTCGGACTCTCCTTGTAATTCATGCCTCCCAAGCTCTCTGTGTTTTGTTTCAGCTGTCACACTCTTTACTGCCTTCAGACTTTGCCAAACGATGTCCAGGCCAACTTTGAAAAACACATTTCATATGGTTTCATGTGGAACCTTTAGGCTGGGCTTTCTTCACATCTGTGACCCTTACTCTGGCCATAACACGTAATGTAATGGTGCCAACAGTGATCCAAAAAATTAAGAATGAAACTCCTTGTCATCACAGAGGCTGTGAGCCTTCTACAAGTACCACCTGCACCAGCCTTTTAGTGACCTCAGTCACTTAGTGACTCCAAACTCACTGGAGTCATGCATGATCCCACATACACAGGATCCATCTCTGCATCTTCAGCTCCTTTCCACCTGCTATTTTAATCAACCCATTGGCCCCTGCATGAGTTGAGCAGACACTGGTATGCTCACATGCCACGCCAAAGTGCCACCCCAGGAGGTGAAAAGCACTCCCACCTCCCACCATCTTGGAGGCACTGAGCACCTAAATCAGAGCCTTGCTGAAATGTGCTGCTTTGTAGTCATTGTTGGGAGATTAAATCTAGGTATTGCAGGTGTTCCCTTACATGCTAGGTGTTGGCTCTTTCTTAAAATAATGGTAAAAGCTGCAGATACAAACAAATCAATCCAAACGTTGGAAGCACATCAAGAGTGCCCTCAAAGGCAGACTGATAAAACACACAGAGCTGTGTGAAGAAATCTGCAACCTGCTGAAAACAGGGAAGTGGAAAGTCCAGGAAGTGGTCAAAATAGTAAACCCAAATGAAAAGCAGAGAAACAAGGGTCAGCAAAGTTCATAGGTCCAAATCTCACTGTACGGCTATCAAACCAACAAATACTTAGAGAGTTTTGTTGTACTAAGCAGTGAAAGTAGATTAAGGACTGAGTAGAACCAATCACTGCTCATAGTAATATATATGAAAAATGTACTGTTAAAAATAATAGTAATAATAGCAAACCTTATGGAAAATGACTGTGCACCAAGTAGTTTCAAATATGTTCTCGTCTTATTCCAAAATTAAATTAATGCAAAGCAGCAATTGTAAAGGAGCAATCTACTGCCTGAAATTGTTTTTTTACCTACAGTTCTTGCAAGCAATACTGGAGCTTGAAAGACTAAAGATTCTGGAAGTCTAATCTAAACATTAGGTTATGCCCCAGGATATTTCATTGCATTTCTCATCTCTCCCCTGCAGAGTGAGTTTGTTTTGCTTGTTTTTGTGGGTGTTCAACATCAACAGGAGAAAAAGACATTTAAAAAACCCCAGACAAATATAATAGAATTTGCTTCACACAAGACCTGTACGATCCTAGTTAATATTCCAGAATATCGGGGGGGGATTTGAGCAGGCAAGCAGATTGAAATAAGGTATTAAGATTAAAACAATAAAAAACAACAGATGGGACCTTGGACATTAATCAACTATATGCAATAAACAAGACACCTTAAAGCAAAATGCACTCCTCCCACATTTTATGAAGTACAAACTTTAAGAAAATTTGTCATATAAATAACTTCCTAAGGCTTCAGTGACTCACTGACATTAACACATTTTTGACAAACAAACCCTGTTCCTCAATGTAACACTTAACTGTAGGCTTGAGAGATGTTTCCACTGCACGTTCATGGCACATATAATTACCTGGGAGCAGTATGAGGTGAATTTCTTTAGAAGCCAGTGTTAAGGTCACCTACATGTGACATGTTTTTCCACGAGTACAGATAATTTTTCTGAACACATGTTAAATGACAGCAGCAACACTAAGCAGTAACTCACTGTGAGTGTCCAGCTGCTGAAGGAGAGAGGCAACTGGAGTCAAGCTTCATTCGCCAACATGAGCTCTTGCCAGCTGAGAGTGACTGCAACTGTCCTTGGGTTCTGTTGAGGGAAGAGAATGAGCAGCAGAAAAGGCATGTCATCCACCACATTTCTGAATCTTTGGTTTCGGTAACTTTGGGAGAAGTGGCCTAGTTCATTTGAACAAGACACAGTTTAATTTCCCCCACATATCCTGCAGGAAAGATGCTGAATGATAATTTGCACGTAATCCCTCCCCTCCAACAATAAAACGTGCCTTCCATTTAGGAAGCAAATAATTTTTCTCTGAAATTATCTTCCAAAAACTTAATATTTTTCACACATATTTACAAAGCTTGCAAATATAATACCAAGATTTGTCTGTGTTGTTGTGTATAAAGATATTATGTGTTTCTGTTATTTCTAGTCTCAGGGTAGAAGAGTGTGTACAAAGTATAGAAAGAAACTCTTGATTTGCAAGTGTTAAACACTACTTGTTCCTACAAGCCACCAGCACAATTTCTGTAATTTCCATACTATTTCTGAGTATAATGGAACTATATACCTTAAAATGCTTATTTAAATAGTTGCCATTATCAATTAATTTGATAAATGACAGTACTTCAATAATGTAGATTTTCATGACCATATCGTAGGATGATAAACATCCTGGATATGTAAGGAATAGGCATATAACTATAGACATTCTCCACTTGAGAGAGTGGAGAAGAGTGTTCACTGCTGATTCAGGCTTACAATCTTGGTTTGCTTCTGTTTGTTTTTATATCATTTAGAAAAGCTAAAGAGATTGTAAAAAGCGTGTTGGCATGGCTTATTCATGCACCGAGAGTCAGTGACAAAATTATTTTGCTTCCCTCTCCACATACGTATATTAGCCCTGTAGTTAAACTAATTAACTTTAGCAGAGTGTGTGATGAAATGGGAGCATGGGATTCTCTGATCTGGAAAAACATCTACTTAGAAAGAATGGATCAAGCAGGGTTCTGAATCCTTCTTGCATTCAGCCATGGGGGGCAGGGGAGCTTTTAACTAGTGTGGTTACATCTCAACCAGACAGTAGTTTGTCTCAGTTGTGCCATGCTGACCTCGTGCATTGCACCTTGCCTGACTTTTCCTCCAGGAGAGCCAGAGAGCCATCATGGAGAAATAGGATGTGCTCTTTGAGAAGGTAAAGAGGGCAAAGTTGGGCAAAGCTCTGAGCCCCACTGCCGTTAGCAGCCAAGGCCTCATACAGTGCTCAGCCAGGGTTCAGCCTCACTCTGCTTGGCAGGAGTATGTTCAAGCAGTCATGGTTGGCATGGCTAGGCTGACGCTTCAGAGGGGTGAGCCTGCAGGCTGTCTCTTATCCTTAGACCGGGAAATCCTTGGACTAGGTCTGTTTGGGGTCTTTCCAAAGAAGCCTCAACAGCCTGCCCAAAGCAGCAGGCTTGTGCAGTAGTGGTGGAGAGAAGCTGATGTGGACACCTGCCCCTCATGTATTGCTTGGCTTTCCTGAACATGCTTGCAACCTGCCTGGCAGCTCACAGAAACTCTGTTGCCTGGGGAGAGAAATCACAGCAAGACAGCCCCCCTGAACTGCATGCTGGGCTATGGCTGTCTGCCCCAAGGAGAGGGCAACTGCCTAAGCACACTTGCCTCATGGTTGCATGCTGAGGAAAAACTCAATGTGAAGAGCTGCTGCTCAGCTCTGCCATACACCAGCATGGAGCCAGAGGTCTCCCAGCTCGTATCCCACCAGAGTCGGATCATGAACAAATCTGCCATTCCGCCTCCCTCCCCAAGCAGAGTTCAGTTCCTCTGCCTGCTTCTTGCACCCCAACCCGGAACAGGGGAAGGCTTCCCAAGTCTGCAGCTTGTTGGCCACCGCTGGTTTGCCACAGGAGAACCTGTGAGTACGTCCTATGGCTGGCTGCTATGCTAGAGTTAATACAGTCCCCAAATCAAGCCTTTTGGATATTGCTGCTTGCTTCTGTTTGGCTGCAAACACTTCATGTTTCACTTACAGTCTCACTTGGAGGCTTATATAAGCAGATTGGGAGCTTCTGCTTGCCTGTGCCTTAAAAGCACATTTCTGTCCCTCATGATCACAGGGTGAAGCTCAAACATGTGATTTACTTTGCATTCCGGTTTTCCAGAAGCAAACAATAAATAAAATTAGTCTGCTTAATAATGATTTCAAGCCAGCTGTTTCTGAGGCCTGATTCAGAATTTTTAATGGTCTTGCAAGAAAATTCTGGCATGGCAACAGAAACGCAGGTTCCCAATAAATACTTTCCACCTCAGCAGAGATTCAATAATGCCTCCCTCCTGCAGAAGATTCTTTGGCCACCCATACACACCTTGACTGCACCAGTAAAACTGATGTGTGCAGCAGCAACACCTACCTCATGGGCTAGAATCAAACCTAAAATTTGCTACAATGATTTGTGTCAGAGCTGATTTTTTAACTAATCCAGAGACCTAGAGGTGCTGAAGTTACTATTTATAACATATCTGCAGGGCTCAATGATTACCTTTCCAATAAGAGGAAGGGAGGAGGGGGAGAAAGGAAGAAAAGGAGAAAGAGATTGAGAAAACAGATACAATGTCAATATTACAGCAGACTGCTAAGATTGACCAGTCTCTGTAAAAAATACAGACTAACCATCAGTAACAAAACCAGGAACAAAGCATAAACTAACCTCACTTCTTATGTACGTAGTTCCATGTGCATAAAAGTACATTATGAAAACCATATTTCTGGTCATTATGGATAGGAAATCTGATAGCCCGTGGCATGAAATTCTCACAAACAAAGGCTGTACTAAGTGATAGAGGAAAGCAAAAAAGGCTGTACTATTGCTAGGAGCTGCATGCAGGTCTGTTGCAAGCAGTGACATGTAAAATGAGCTGTACAACCTCTGTACCCTCTTTATCACAATGCCTTACTCTATCCTTTCCTATTAGCACTTGGCAGGAACAACAAAGAAATAGGGCCAAAGACAAACGCTGAGTCCTACTGTGTTGATGATGCATGAAACAAATATCACTACCCTCCTTCCATGCTCTTTCCCCTTCCTCAAATCTACCTCATGCATTTCAGATGTTGCCCACTGGCTGTTGCCCATCATCTGCCCACACAATATCTGCTCTCTACTGGGTGTATATCCTCATTCTGAAAAGGTTCTTGTTCCCTGATAGAGGGTCTTGGGAAGCTCCTGTTCTTCCCACCAGGAATTGAAATGGACCTGGATCAGGTGTTCCCAACCTTTCTCAATATTTGCATCCTTAACATTTCTCCAGTGCACATGCAAGCCCTATCTAGAAAGGCCATTTACTCAGATGCTGCATAGTCAATACAGACTTGCTTTTCTTAATCATCTTCCACCGACCAGTTGTCCTCAAGCAGTGTTATTTGTTATCTTTGTAAAAAAGGCATGAGTGATCCCCAAAGCATGACTTCGGTCATGACCAGTCACTATTTGTGACTTTCTCACAGACTTTCCCTGGTACTGAAAGCTGAAAGAAGATCTAACATAAAAGCAGAAGACCCCAGCGTGCCATTTAAATTCTAGGAATCAAAACATTTCAATTCCTCATTGGATGGTGAATGACAAACTTTCGGGCTAACATGAAAGCTGAATTTATACAGATGCAAACGTTTTGGTACAGTTGAGCTTTCCTGTCTGTGGAAAATTAACCTGCTTATCCAATAGAACCAGCTTTGGGTCATGGCAGTGAGCAGATGTCTATAATGTCCTGCACATGGAGGATTTCTGTAACATCAGAATTAACAAGAAGTAAATGGGGGAAAAAACCCTGTATGGAAACAGATAGAAGACTGACATGGCTGAGTTCCACAAAGTACATTCTGCAGCTGCATCGCCGCTCTGGAACAAAGAGGAATATAATTATTGTTGTTTTACTTTCATTTCCCATTAGCAAAGCAAAAGCCGAATAAAAGTGGTTGCTATTTCTGCAGGAGAGAGCTGGCCGAGGTGAGTATGTGAGGTCACACAGGGAAATCTACAAGGAGACTATTTCTTAAGCCTGAGTAGCTCATGCACCCAGTAAAAAATACATCTGTAAAATTCACCAGTAACACCTTGTTATTGCAGAGCTGAGTCAAAGCTTCTCAGATGCCCTGAGGATAAGACTCAGCCACACCTGCCAGGGTAGGGCAGGACTTGGCTGCTCTTGGTATTGGCAAGGAGTGATAATTGCTGGGTTGGGACATGGCACATCTACTTCTTCTGTCACAGCTGTCCCCTGCTCCCAGCCTTCCTTGGTAGCAGCCCCTCTGTCCAGGGCACTAGTGAAGGTGGAAAGGGCATGCAGGAACTATTGTTGTTTCTTTTGTGTTGATCAGGTCAGCATCCCTCCCCGACTTGCTGCACTGGTGCTACCACCTTCTCTCCCCTACTTCAGTTAGGGCTGCTGTGCACAGTGGGGCAGTAGGAAACGGTCCTGTTGTGCTGAGGGGAAACAAGAGCTTCATGTGGTTCCTAGCACTTTTGATGTCCCTGGCCCTCACTGAATTTCCCTGTCCACAACTTTGTGGGAAACCTGACTTTCTTGGAGCTGTTCCTGAGAGGACTTCAGAGGTTTCAGGCTTCCACCAATGTCATTGAGATCTCTGGATACAAAGAGCTTTGTAAGCCTGTCCTTAAAGCCCCACACATAGGTAGTAAGACCTGGCTAACCAGCCTCTCGTTCCTGTGAGCTGGTATTGCTCAGGCATCTTGAGCCAACAGCAAGCCACTGCATGTAAGCACAGTGCTCTCTTTTGGGGAAGGACCTTCTCCTTGTCAATAACTGTTCTAATCTCCTAATCCTTTTCTGAGGCAGAAACCCCCAAGGTAGCTGCAGATCCAGCCTGGAACACAGAATCTGTGTCCCGCTCACAGAGGAGGCGAGGCTTGTCATGGTCCCTCCCTGTAGCCAGGGGTTTCTAGGTTCATTTGTGGGGCTGAGGTGATTTGCCACACAGGCAGAAGCTCAGCCCATACACTACTTGCCTCAGTTCGTTGCTTCCTCCTTAAGACAGCAAGAAATGGAGCTCGTCATTCTGTCTCCTTTCTTTGCATTTTGGAGGTAGATCTTTGGCCACAGAAGTATAAGGCTTGCACTACTTTCTTATGTGCAAAAATCATCACTGTGGATAGAGGAAAATATATTAATAAGAATTAAACAAGGAGAAGAGATACTATCAACGAAGCAACTGAGATGGAGGATGGGTCCCACCAGTCTGTGTATAATGGAAAGCACTGGAACCAGTGAGGTCCCACAGTCCAGTGCTTGGTGCTTTAAGGAGCAAGATGTGTGTTGCAGCGCTGTATGGTCTGGGATGCTCATACTACAGAGTTAGTACTCATGTGGAACCCCTTCCCAAGGCCAAGACAAACCCAGGAACACCAGGAGCGGAACTGAAGAGGAGTTCACCACTCCACTGACATGGCATTAGGTTTAGTTGTGCTTTATGTTAAGTCTTTGCCTCAAAGCTGTGGTCACCACTGCCCAAGTGAGCTTGCAGTGCCATGGCAGCCCAACTCCAGCGGGCATGGCTCAGTTTGTGCTCCAGAAAGAGAACTGAGTTCCCTCCATGTGCATAGGCAGAATGGCTGCCTCAGAGCTCAACTAGTGATTGCATGGTAGAAAGAAGGATGGGGTTTGTTTCCTGTTTAAAGGGAAGATTTAGTATTTTTCTCCTAGGCAGGAAAGAAAGATGACTTACTGGGGTGATACTGAGTTCTCGGGACTCATTTTGCATAAATTTCCCTCTGTTCTCCACATGGACAAGCATCCATGTGCTAAAGCCTCAGCATCCTGCTGCCAACCTTAGCACCAATCAGGCCACGGAGCACCAACTTCCTCACACATGCCAATGGTCACCCAGGAGATGAGAAGAATGAGATCAAATGAACAGTGTCACTTATGTATGGGTACAGTGTATCTACTATTTGTACGGCGGTGATTCCAGTTAATGGCTCAGCTAGAAGTTCTCCATAAGCATGACCAGAAGATGGGAACTAGAGGAAGAGCTCTTCTTCATTGCAAAGTAAAAAAATCCCAGACAACTTCAAAATGAAGTTCTTGCATCAAGAGTTGAAAAACACCAGGAGGCAAAACAAAGGACACTGCAGCTGAGAAAAGACCTGTCTCTTCCCAGCACCTTACCTTCGGGAGGCATAGCAGGCAAACTCCTGGTTCAGGCCAGTCAGCGGAGGAAATTTGCAGGGTCCTTCTACTGACTTAATCCATCACTTCTGGGAAAGCTCCTGCTTGTAAGAATGCCACAACGTTATCTCCTGATGTTGAGAGGAAAGAGTGCAATTACTGCGTGTGGGAAGGGGAGGGGGTTGCTATTTTAATTCTTGTCCCACCTGCAAAGGCTGTTGCTTGCTGTGTTCCTCCCACATGCCTGGTTGCCATCAATCCTGCACTCTACCCAAGTGCAGCCCAACCAAAGGTGAAGGAGAAAAGTATTTAACACCTTTTTATCTTTGTTGTTGTTTGTTTGTTCCTTTGTTTTCTGCATTTATACACTTAGCAGCCAAGGTGTGACAAGAGGCCACATAAAGCCTTCTGCTTGGAAACCACCTACAAAACTGTATTTAGTTGCCAATACGAGCATCTTAACTGGCTGACCAGTGAGAATGGGCAAAAAAAGCACGCAGAGGCACTGCATTAATGTAGCAATGACAAGCCCAAATTATTTCACACTATTATCTGGTAACAGTGCAGCGCGCAATCTGTCACATGCCTAAGGTGTCTGAAAGGCCTATTCATCCCTCAGTAATGAAGTAGCTCCTTATCCTTCAACAAAACACAGCTGCAACAGGGGTTTTCCTCTCATTCCTGGGAGCATGTCTTATTACTCATGGCCAATAATACCATGAAAAACCCACAAAAGACCATGCTTTTTGTCATTAATATGATCTTTAATAAATGGAATAATGCACCATTTTACAGCAAGCCTTTTCTTTTAGACCTAAAGAATAGCCTTTTAAATGTTCTTATCCAATGTCTCTGTATCAATACAATCTCTTTATTTAGGTTTATATATAACAAAGCAATTCTTACAAGTATTCATAGAAAACTCTGTAGTGGCTTTAACAATGTCAGCTTTCATAGTGGCATCCACAGATGATTAAAAACCAAAAATTAGCTTTTTATTTCATACTCACACTGTTCCATGAAACACAACTTATACAGCATAGCAAGGGTATTGGGCAGCTTATACAAAAGAAATAACTGAAAACAATTATTTATAAATTCATACATGATATTTCCTCAGTCATTTGAGGGAAAAAACCAAAAATACCCGTTAACAAAAGGGTTCTGATGAGACTCCATATTCTAGGGTTTCTCCCCCTCTTCCCCAGAAAAGCTCGCTCAGAAAGTAATGCTCTCTTTACAGTCTTTCATAAGGAAAATGAGTTTCGCATCTCCTTATTTCAGCTTCTACAGAAGACCAAACCCTAGAAACTAGTCTTTGCCATGTTCATTTTCCACTTACACTGCATTTGGGGAGAAAATAATCAACAGCGACTGTAAAATGAGATTTCCAGCTTATATAAATGTGAATAGAGCATACTTTC
Organism: Bucorvus abyssinicus; assembly: GCA_009769605.1. NCBI lineage: Eukaryota > Metazoa > Chordata > Aves > Bucerotiformes > Bucorvidae > Bucorvus > Bucorvus abyssinicus. The sequence continues at coordinate 26,165,026 of CM020029.1, forward strand.
CTCTAGAGACAAAAAGCAGACAAGAAACATTACATATAAACCTTTTAAAATACATTTCAACAGCGTGAAAGAGAGAGAAGAGTCACAAATCAGGAAATTAAAAAGTGACAAATGGAAGTCAGATATAACTTGGACTTGCCTGTTTCTTTGTTCTCGTGACTTTTTACAAACTACAGAAACATTAACTATTTTCTTTGCTTTTGAATAAACACAATTGAAGTGTGATACTTCATGATACAGTTCTGAAGCACAAAAAAAGTGAATCGAGTGCTCTAGAAATAAACCTCACACATTTTTGCTCTGTCTTGAAACAAGTAAATGGGCTACAAAAATTGACTTTTGGGAGACCTTGAAACTAGGAAGTTATAAAGGTTAATTATTTCTCCTTTAAAATAGTTACCAGGCAAGATAACTATGCCCCTGATGGATGTCTGCTTCTGTACTACATCCGCAGAAGCCTGCTAGAACTCTGAAGAAATCCTTCCTTAATGTGGCAATTACAGCCGCTGTTGAAGCATGATGTATGTATTAAAATTACCAACTGAATGACTTGCAAATTTACACAATTACCCATCAATAGGCTTTTAAAAATATCAATTACATGATAAGTTAATGTGACTCTGACTACTTCCTGCTTATTATGCACATATGTATATTAAACCACAGTGAAATAAATAGAAAGGGCCAGGAAAAGTAATTCATATTAGTAACACACCACAGCAGCCACTAAGGCAGACCTGCATGAAGCCCAGGTCAACATTAAAGAGCTTTAGTGTAAATGAGGATTTATCTTGAAACCTTCCACTCCCACTGGTTCCACTTCTTGACAATAACCACAGCCGTATTGGTACTGATGTAGCCTGGCAGCCTGAGCCGAGGCGTCAGCTAACACCCCTCGAGGCATCGGTAGCCAGGGTTCGCCCATGTGGTCCCACATTTCACCTTAGCTTTCCCAGGGCTAATCCTCTCAAGAAATTTTTAAAACCGCTGCCAGCAGAACCCAACCCTCCTTTGCTCATCATCAGTCGCAGACTCCTCTTGATTTCAACAGCATTCAGCTCAAGCGCTAGCCGATTAGATGTTGATTTCCTTGGATACACTTTTACCAAACAACGCCTACTTGGATCTGCAGGCGTGCCTACATCTGTTACCTGCAGAAGTGGAAGTTCTGCTACCACTTTTAGTCAGTACAGAAGAAACCTTAAAATGAGAAATTTGATTTGTTACTCTTTCACATCAAAACTCAACCTACTTTAGGGATGGGTGGGTGGGATCAAAAAAGGGATGTATTTCTGCAGCTAGTGTTTTATATGACAATGTGGAAGCCTAAAATATAATTGGATTTAATGGACTAAAAGACTATGTTTAAATGGCAACCACACACCTTAAATATAGCTACTACATAAAAAGGCCTTGTAAAACTGAGCATGTGTTGAGGGTTTTGGGTTATTTTTTGATCTTTAAGAGAGGTACCTTAAATTACTCAGCTCAGATAAAGCTTCCTCTCTCATAAATCCATTCCACCTAAACAATCAGTGACAAACAAATCTGTCATGGGAGATCTTGCACTACTGGACTATATACTGCCACAGTCTGAACCCAATTTTACTGTGATGCACTGAAGACGACTTAAAAATGGCATATGAAAAAGAGCATTATACTTGCTACCAGTGCTACCATCTGATGCTGAAACACAGAATTTAATCCTGGAATTTATGCACAATATACATATGCATCCAAACACATACAGAGTTTACATTAAATATATATATATTTGGCTTCACTGCAATATGTATAGCTTTTTCAGTGAAGAAAGGCTTAAAGTTGAACAAAAAATAGTAAGCACAGTAAAAAAGGATGTTAATATATTTATCTGTTAAAATGAATAATAGGAGACCAGATGGAAAAATTCAAATAATCCAAATTTATGCAAAAAACTAAGTTGTCCAGTCTATAATCCAACTTTTATAGACTAATCAATCCTATTTCAGTTTTCTTTGATAAGTTCCATCAGGTCATGTATATACTACTGTGCTTAGCAATTATTATTTTTATGACTTAAAACCACCCTGTTTCGACAATGGGAACTGCTATCATTTTTATACAAGTAAAAGGTACAGCATAATTTCTCCTGTATTGACTAAATATGTGAATTTTAAAATTTTTCCTAATTAGGCTGAAAGTTTCCATGACCACATTTCAATGGTAGAATGGCTGTGATCTTTTGAATATTTTTCATGAAAGAGAATTTTAATCTGAATATAGACTTAGTAATGTTGTATTAGTGGACTCTTTTTTTTTTTAACATTTCAGAAAGGAATATCATTAGAGCAAAACGCACTGAACACTGAAACTATGGCATATACAACGTATACATTTTTTTTTTCAAGTAACAATTCATTATTATTACATTTGGCCCAATAATCTATTTCATACTAATACGGGACTTCTTTATTCTCCTTTCTGAGGCAGGGAGGATTAAGGATTTCTTTCAGAGAAAGTCGACACCTTGGAATATAGGTACTTTCTAAACATATTTATAAGGTGGGGTTTTTTGTTTGTTTGTTGTTTCCTGAAGCCTGCCAGCATCCATCTTGCATTGTTTTTTGTCCCCAGTGCCTTTGAAAATTATGTAATTTTCTATATGGAAACAAGACAGAAATGAACAGCAGTAAGAAAGCTAAATGCAAACAGAAATGTACTTTTGTTTATGAGAATATTCTAATGATGAAAATAAAATTTGTTAAGTTATGAATTCCTTTACCTTTAGCTGTACAATTTAAGTGCATCTTGGCGTTACAAGAAAGGCATTTTTAATACTGTTTAGCCCATGAGGCTACAGAGCATTATAAGCAAGTTCAGGGGAAGTGTTGCAGATAATCTGACTTGTAAATATCAATTTTAGAAGAAAATAAATCTGACTATGAGCATGTCTGTTCAGATGGTTAGAATTCACGTTCTAAAAACTATGTTATGGTGGTGAGTATCTGTTACAGGAAACAGAAAAAGAGACAGTGCATTAACCTAAGCAACTCTTTTGGCTTCTAATTTTCTAAAACCAGGAAGATTTTGGATTTTGGTTTATATATACAAAAATCACAAATGTTTGCTTTAACATTTTACTTGAATTATACATTATAAATTGCCATAGCAAATATTTTCCTGTTGCCTATTTGACAGTGGCACAAGGTGAGTATTCATAGGTATTTACACTACCATTCTATTTTCATGTTGCTATATTTATCTTGTCTGCAATATACACGAGAAGGATAGAAAATTGTCAACTTCCATCATTAACCTTTTTTCTTAAAAAAACCCAAACCAAACCAAAACCACAAAGAAAGAAATCACATTTGTCTCCCCTGATTATAGTATATTTATCAACTATCCATGTGTCTGATCTGTAGAATTCTCTCTCTTACTTGTATTTTATTTGGTTAAGGATGATTCCCCATGGTATAAGATACAATTCAATATCATTTAACTTAAAGTGTTCTGTGGAGATTGTATTATGTGCTGTGAGAAAAAAAAAAAAAGGCATTACTAAATTAAACATGAAAACCAAACTGCTGATCTGATCTCATCTAGCTGTGCAGAATTACAATATTTTGGTACCCACTTAAGAAGTTTTTTTGACTGATCTTTAAAAATAAATAGTTTTTATCTATTTAATCTATAGGGTATTTTGTGATAAAGTACATACTTGTATCATGTTACAAATTATATTTATCCATGGTAGATTACAAAGCCAATACTTTCTACTAATTATAATTCATTCCAAAGGTGTTCCAGCAAGTGATAGAAATAAAGGAAAAGAAACTATTATGTTTGCTTTAAGAATGTTTAAGGAAAACTGCAGAAGAACATTTTCATCTGGTATTAAAATGATTTTGATTGCATTGAGCATAAAAGTTGGATTTCTTACAAAGGATTGGCCTGAAAAGAAAGGCTAGATAGAAGACTGGTGCAAATCTGTCTTAGTGGAAAGAAGCAGTAGTCAGAGCAAATAACTCTTCTCTCCCCAGAGTGTTTCAAGTTAGGTAAGAGTGTCCTAAATATGCTTTTCAGCCCACATTCTGAAGCTGAAGAATGATACATGCAAGGCAAAGCAAATAGTCTTTGGGAAAGGAGTGAAGAATCTTCAATAGGCATGATACAGTGACCATCACACACAACATACCGCACTTCAAATGGAGAGTCAAAGAAGGCCAAAAGAGAAGAAAACCACAGCCAGCATTTTGAACAGGATGCCAAAAATTCTGATTCAGGTCCTGAAACCCAGCTGAGCAACTGGCAGGTTTTCAACATCTGGGATGCCAGACTGCAGCGGATGGGAAGCCAGAGAGTGAATTAAAAGTAAAACAAGAGAAAGGTGGTTATTGTTGAGTAGGGGAGAAGTAACTGTGTATTTACATAGGCGGATAACAGAATTACGCCTCAGAGATGAAAGGTACTACTTGAACTGGTGCTTAAAGAACCTAAGGAGCCCAAAATGTGTCTCTTGGCTTGTACCTCTACAACTACTCTTAATCAAAGTCTGGATTTATAGTTATCTCTTGGAGATATCTAGGAGAATCTAAGAAACATTAAGAAGCATTACAAGAGAAAAGCAGAGAAATTGAGCATAAACAAGAGTTTGAGAAACAGCAAGAATCAGATGTAACAGGGCAGACATTATGCTAGTTGTAGAAGAACAGTGTTGGCAAAGTTTACCTCAAGGGTTAAAAATAATGTAACAGCAAGGAAAGAAACGAGCTTGAAAGCACCGAGCATCTGTTTCTGTCAGCTGAAAGAAGACAGGCTGAGGGAGGCAATTGTTTGCTGCCAGCATCCTGCCCCAGGAGTTTGGTAGGCTGACTGAATAGTTTTTCTTTCTTTGAACATCACCAGCTTTCAGGTAAAACTTAACTCAGTACCCAAGAGTGACATGCGTTATGTTTTTTATCTCAATAGTTTTTACTGAAGTGTTTTCAATGAGAAAGAATATTTCTCTGTTGGAAGGATTATTCTTAGGTTGAAGGAGGTCCTGACCAATAAGGAAATTAATTTTCTTAAAGTAGACAGTAAAAACAATCATTCTAAAAAAAGGTAAGGTTTACTTGAGATGGTGGTAAAATAATTTATCTCTATAGGTATTACATTCATGTTCACTGACATCTAAAATCAATGTGCATACCAACTGAAAGAAGTGTCTAAGCAGAGGGACACACACCCCCCGCACCAACCTCCCCCACAAACACTCGCATGAATTTTAAAAGCATGCACTGAATTTTAACAAGATGAATGAGGGGCTCTAAAAACTCTGAAGGGAGGATGAGTTTCAACTCAGCTCAGCAACAACAGTCAATCAGGATACACCTACCTACATAAGTAATCAGGCTGATTTTACCCCAGACTGACTGTAAGGAGGTAAATCGGGAAAGATTTGTGACCACACAACTGTTTTGTGCCAAGTAAGATTAATGATTTTTCCTCTGTGTAAACAAAATACATTCACAATCTATCTTCACTAGAGCTTTTAGGTATGACAGTTGAGATTTCTGAATAAAACATATTTTTCAATGTCCATCATTAGTGTTCTAAGTAAGGTTTTACGTAAATACAAGGGGTGAAACTGCACGCAAAATAAAATGGAAAGAATGGCTGACGTTGTTTCCTTACATTTGTTCAACATTTTGTTATTCACAGGCTGGCATCTACTACTATAAAGGAAACACATTTTGATTTGGAAGGATCAAAGGAAAGGTACCAAGTTCAGATTTTTTTTTTTGTTCCTTTTTAAAAGCCCTTTCAAGATGGGGAAAATTCATGCATTGTCGCCTCAGAGCACAATGTGATATAGGCAGCTGTTGCAAGCTGGCTACGGTGTGCAGAGTTCACTGTCATGACCAGCTGAATGTTCAAGTGTCAGGGGAAAATTTACAAATACAAAAAGGGGAACATGTGGCAGTTTTAGAAAAAAGATTTTTCAATACAGCATACTGTGAACTATAGACTATTGCACATTTCAACATGACACAAGAAAAATAGGGGGTTCAAAAGAGAATACACTTTGTAACATAGAAATATACAGACTAGCTTGTGCACAGAAATCAAAACATGATTACAAGACACCACTGCAGTCAAACCTGTCTTATAGTCTGCTTATGCTCTTAGTGACCTTAAGAAACTGGTCCAAACTGATTATCAGCAATACTTTTTTTTGTTACCTTTTTTAAAAAAATATTTTGAGACCACATTTTTGATACACATATATATATTCCGTGGTCAAAACAGACAGACTTAACTTCAGCGATACTAAATAAAAGTGCAAAAACGTTCAAAAAATAAAACAAAATTAAAAAATATGGAAGCATAAGCTAAAAATTTTCTGCATAGCTGAAATCTATTTTAAGCGAGTCCTTGTTAGGGGTTGCTGACAGAGGAGAAAGCAGTTTTTTAAAATGTCTTCTGTATGTTTGTTTCAAATAATGCAAAAAAAAGGTCATGTGTTGGCTTTTAAAAGTGTCTCACAGGCAGTTCACTCCTGCGTCCTTAGATACCATTGTGGTAGCAGTGCCTCCTTCCGCAAGGTAAACAGCAGTGCTGGATTTGGAGTGGACTGCCCGGTCGCTGCCATTGTTGTTAACCTCACAGTGCAGAGGCTCAGTAGAGATGACCCACGTTGAAGGACGCCACCGCTTAAGTGAGTACGGAGTTTTCACACGTTTCTTGATCTTTTCTCCTGAGCCCGATTTGCCATCCTGTGAGGAGTCACCTACTAAAGAAAACAAAACCAAAACCAAAACAAAACAAAAAAATGGAAACAGAGTGGAAAATAGTATTACGAGGAAGGCAAGATCAGACTGGGGAGTCCAGGGTTGTTACTCATGCAAAACAGAACAAAATAACAAAATCTTATCACATGAAAGAAACTGTGTGGCAGAGGCACAACAGGTTTATCACTACAGGTTTAGCTGCCACTCCACAAGGGGTGAGATTCTGTTCTCTGTCAGAAATTACTTCCCTGAAGTAATTTGTGTTACCTTGGATGCACATTGGCATCAAACAGCAGAATCAGCATTTGACATTTGAGAGGCTTTTGCAATCATAGTATCTTACATTACGTGTAATGGGAGGTACAAAAAAAATGTTGCTACTGCAGGATGGCAAAGGCTAAACTTTTAATAGCATAATTGAATCATAGGTCCCCTAATCCTGCTTCACCTGGCAAAGCATTTCACCTGAAGACAAAGTGGTCCATTCTCTGTTAAGATCCTAAATCAGGATTTGGGATCCTCATTGAAAACTGTCAAGACCAACTTTAATCATGATAAAATTTCAGCACTAGAAATCTGATTGTTAAAAAGCCTTTCACTCTATATAACCCTCAAACCCTTCCTTTTAACTTAACCTTCAACTGAAGAAAGTTACTGCAATAATTTTTTTCTTTACTTCAATAAGATTTCAACTCAAGTCAACATGTTAAACCAAAATTAAGGTTTCCTACTTAAAAGGAAGGCTTAAACATTCCATTGCTGAATATTCAACTACATTTCTTGAAAGATCTGTTCCGGTTTATTTCTAAACCCTTTCCTTCCAAACAGGCCTGGAACCCCAGATTATTTCATTAGTATCACAGGGTCTGTCTAAACATAGTCAGAGGTTTGCAAGCACCTTTCAAAGACTACAGTGCATTCTGGAAATAAATTCTCTTAAATATGCACGCTAGGAGGCCTTTCCAACAGCTCAAACTCAGAGGATGTACCTAATTTAACTATAAGGATGTGATTACATTCTTATTGTAAAATGGAGAGCCCCATTGTAACCTCTCACAAGTTTGGCCATAAAACTCTTAAGGCAATTATTCTGAAGGAGTCAATTAAAATCAATTCCTTCTCTACCTACTTGGATTAACTTTTAATAAGTATATGGTAAACCGACAGAGAATTGCTATAAATATTGGAGCTCAGATAGCAAAGTAGAGAATGTCTGACCCTCCGTCTAGGCTGGACTACTACAGTAAAAGCTGCTATAAAAGTAATGAAGCATGTAAGTAGTTATAATAAATTATTTTAATCAGTGCACCTTTGAGTTAGCGACTCCTAAGAGAATGAGGAAAAGTAGAGAGAAGGAGGTATAATGTGCCCCTGAAGGAAGAAACAGGAAGCTTTTTCAATATGCTTTCCAGCTGCCATGATAGGTGGCTTGCAAGAAATAATGAAAGTTAGAAATTACTCCCTTCCTAGAGTCAGAGTAGACAGGTTATAAAGGGACAGATTTATTCCAGGTATGTGGAAGGAAAATAGTGACCTAAAGTGCTGGAATTGATGGAGACAGCACTTCATTGTAAAAACTGAAATTGTGCTGATACAAATTAAATTTATATGGATTTTGTAAGTATGCTTTGATGAGGGCAGGAGAGACAGAAGTATTTTCTATTCAAGCCGATATACATAGTTATTATGTAAAAAAGCATCAGGGAAACTGTTCAAGTCCTGCAGGCACTTACACTGCATACTACTGCTATCCAAACTATTTGTGGCTGACAGATCCAGCGAATTAGGCCTCTGTGCTCTTCTAGTCTGGGTCTGCCCAGGATTTCTCACTACATTCTGGATACTGACTGTAGCTGTGTCTTGCACTGGACACGGATTACTGTTGTTGTTATTGGCATTTGTTCGGCTATTATCCAGTGGTCGCTCTCTCCTGTCTACTAGGCGGTCCAGAACGCCTTCATCATGGCCAACCTGCTGCTCCCGCCTCAACAAGGGTTCATGCTCATCAGGGCTTGAATTAATATTCAGCCGGCTATCCTCTCCACTGAACTGGTTCTGAAGCATTTCCTGGGCCCTCTGCGCTACCGAACTGGTTGTCTGGCCGGATGGCACTGTGCCGTTGGCATATTGGGTTGTGCCAGAATGAGAGTTTATGCTGTGGCTTCTCCCAGCCACTCCGTTCACGGTAACTGTCACGACATGAGGTTCTGCAGCATTGATAGTGTTCATCTTGGCAACGCCCGTTTCCACTTGTTTCAAGTTTGATTTGTGCTTGCCACCAAATTTTAACCGTGGCTCCTTTGTTGAATTTTTGGTGTTTAGGGGGAGGCTAGTAGGCCTCTTTGGAAGGTTCTGTTGCTTGGGTAGAGGATAGACCTGAGCAGATGGGACATCTGGAATCAAACACGCTTGACCATTGCCAGCTTGTGTGAAGTCCTGTTGTCCTGTCACCTCTACTGCAAGTTTTATCAGTGGATAAAGCAAGCTGGAACTAGTGCTGCTAAGTGGATCTGGCCCGCTAAACTGCTTAAGTGAGTGTTCCATGAGATTCTCATCAGAGCTTTCTTTCAGGTTCTTATCCACTTCTTTTGGATCCAATTTGTTTGTCTCTAAGTCCTCCTCCGTTAGCTGCAGACAAACAGGGGTGGGCCCACCTGGCTGCAAGACATTTGTAGTATGTAAGTTTGTTTCATCCGAATAAGGCATTTCGGATATGGTGGTCATGCCTGTGCTAGGAGTGAGGCCAGTTGTATTGGTGGTGGTAGTATTGGTGGACAAACTGGTGACACTTGTCTCGGGACTAGGAATGCGAGCTTGCGCTTGTTGCCGCTCATAGTTAATGGAGTTTCTATTTTTCTCCCCTGATGTCAGTGGCGTAGTGGACATTGAATGTTCAGAAGAAATGTTCTTCACTATGCTGTCAGTGTGGTGGATTGAATCTTCAATGTAGGAAGAGGAAGAGTAATCTGGATATGGCCTTATCTTTGACACACGCCTATGATGCGACAGATTCCTTTAAGAAAAAATACGGGATATTAAGATCATATAAGGAAAAATCACCTCATATTATAAAGCCTCTTGTTTAAGAGAGCTGAATGTCTTTCTTTTTCTTTTCATGCATAAACTAAGGATAGATACAGTACAAACTGAGATCTTTCAGTAACTTCCCTGAAAAATCCTGGGTAGCAGAAAATTGGTTTTAGTAGGACAGCAGTTTTATCATGGATGTTATTTATAAAACCAAGTCAGATAACAGCAATTTTTTTCTATTTGTCCAATATGCTGTTCATCCAGTTCACTGCGAAGGTACTGCTCTAGTCGCAGAGAAGTCATGCTGAAAGAGGGCAACAAGAACTCAGCACACAAGATGGAAAGAGTGATGCTGGGAAAAAGTCACATGGACCTAAACAATGAAAAATCTATTATTTTAACAACTTAGGTATTCTATGATTTAGATGTAATTTTTTTCATGACAATAAACTGCCATATGCAGGAACATTACTGTTCTCCCAAATCCAGATCTCTAGTGTATACTATTAAGCACTAATGTCAGTTCTGCAAATTCTCACTCTCTCATATATAAGCAGAGAATGCACAGCACTTCTCCCTCTGGGGTCCGAATAACAATGACTTAAACAATGGCCCTGCGGTTCTTTAACTGAAAAGCCAGTCTGAGAACTGGTGATTTCCTGAACTCATCTTGTCTGCAAATGCAGAGTTTTTAGCAGAACACTTTAAATAGAAGTTTTATGCATCATCTAGCAAGAGTCCTTAAAGACAATTCATAATCACTTTGTTATCTTTGCAAGCCTGTTTGAACAGTTTGCCTAAGTTCAGTCTAAAAAGCCCCTCTGAGAAAAGTACAGTTGTTCACAGAAAAGGTGCCTGAACTCTGGGGACACACAGAAGATCTTAAGAACACAAGCAATCAGGATCATGTCATACAATACCTGTATGCAGACTAGCTCATGTAACACACACCCACCTCATGGGTACAGAAACATGAAGCTAGTAGTGTGCTCTAGCTTCCTTCCTGGAGTGAGCTGAGCATTGCACTGGCCACTCACTGCTGACTAAATGTTTTCTCTTCTTACCGCTCATTTTGCATGGCAGTTGACATAGGGTTGACCGTTGGACTAACTGATTTATTTCTCTCCCAAATCATCATGAGTTCTGCCATCCTCTCCTCAGCACACTGTGCTGTTAGTCGAGCTTCAGCATCTTGATCCCAACAGTCTTCAATTGTTTCTTTAAGTGACCTCACAGCCTGCCAGGAGACAAACAAACAAAACCACTTGATCTTAAATTATTTTCCCTTTATATTGTGCTTCTAATTTACTGGTTTATGACAGCATTCTGTATGCACGAAAATTGTCACAAGCTGGTGAGAAAAGAAAAAGAGAAACAGAAGATACACAATTTCATTCAAAGCTACTTTGCCCTAAAACCAGCAATACACAGGACGAATATTATCACACCTCACAGACACACCCACTAGGTAGACAATTAGTTAGGAAAAGCTACATTCACCAATGTCCGTACAACCTTCAGCCAGTCCTCTCTGATGAATGCATGCTCAGCTCACTCCCCCTGCCTTATGAAAGCTGTGTACTAAAGATTGATGATACTCGGGGAATGCTGTCAATATCCTCACAGTTAAGCTAATTGTCCCTGCCTTGCTTCCTGCACTGTAGGCAAATGACAGAGCCTTGCTCATTTCATCATGCTTTTCTTCCTCTGTTCACTACCGTACATCCAAATGCCTCATAAATATCAGTGAACTTGTCTGCACTATGAGAGGAGATTACTGCTGCCTCATTTTACAGTTGGAGAAACAGAAACAGACACGCGTTCCTGGGATCACACTGTGGAGTGAATAGTGCAGTTCAAATTAGAGCTCAAGACCTCCAAAACATGCTGCCATATGGTCAGAGACCTGGAGTGGAGACAACTGAAATTACAAGCACCAAACACTTCTGCTTCCACTGCATCTGGAGTACAAAAACCAGGCAGACATTTATTGATCCCTGCTGACAATCTATGGCCCATGGATAGGATATGGTTTGCCAGAAGACCTCACATTTACAGCCCTCTAGCTTACATTTAACCTCTCTAGCACCAATGATGGCGCATAGTCCCAGCTGGACACTAAGGCATTCAGTGGGTCCTGCTGACTGCCTCTGTGCCAGAACCACCTTGTTCACTTCTGGCAGTGAAAGCCAGGATTAGCTCTGCATGCTAGCCAAGAGCTCCTCACCCACAGAGCGTGCTCCTGGCATAACTTGCATCTGGCAAGTTACTGCTGCTTAGTGATGCAGCTATGGCTGCACAGGTGGGGATGAGCTCCCACACAAGGAAACCTTTATCTCCCTTCCCGCAGCAGACTGAACAGGGGCTAAGCAACTACGCCCCTCTTAGCTGAGGGACTGAAGTCTACAAATACCCTCAGGGACAATGATAGGATAGTGTACTGGATCCATTTTCCCTCCCAGAACAGAAAGCCTTCGTTTGGCTTTTAGGACTTGCTTTAGTCACAATTTAGATGTACTTCAGTGGACACCCTAACCTCCTGTCTTGTCCCTTTTTAAGACTCTCACCTATACATTTCACCAGCAGCAAATTTAACCAGTATTCAATTTAATACTGTCCCTCTTCTAGCAGATCCTTTCCTTTTGATGTTTTAAGGCTCATGAAAGGAGCACAATGATGACTATATACATAGTTGACACAACCAAAATTCTAGAGCTTCACATTTACCACAGTAATGTGTTTTCTAGCAATTTCACATTCAAAGAGATCTAAACTAAAATGCAATATTTAGAAGTTCTTAGCACTCATAAAAAAGATAGAAGAGGCAGAAAATCTACATTATTCTATTGTTCTATTAATGTCCTTCAGTCCTGACATTTGAAGTCAAGCCTGGGCCCTGCTTTGGCTTTTGCAAATAAGACAAGAATGCTGCTAACATCTCAACTCAGCCCTTTTACACATATCATCTGCTTAGACTGTTGATTTACACTGTGAAAAACAAAATTGCTAATCAAGGTCTGTATCGTAACGCATATGTTTAAGAAGCAGACTGACATGCACTGTAACCATAAATTTAGGATTCCACATCTTTTGAGTGCCTTAATTATCTGACCTAAAAAATAAAACATTGCTTTTTATTTGTATTTCTCAAATGAAACAAGGAAATACATTTCTCTAATAGATAAATTTTCATGGAAGTGTTATAACCCAACATGTCAACATAACTTTAAATAACAGAGAGAAGTCTTTTATTTCATGCATTAGATACAGGACGTTAGGACCTGGGTCCATAGTGAGGTTATCTGGAACTTAAGTTTTCTACAGTATCTCCCCTACAGTGCTCATTCAAATGTTATCCCAGGCTGACATAGAGTGGATCAGGTTGTTTGATACCCATGAGAGAACTACAGATTATTTATTTTTCAGTTTCTCTTCAAGCATCTCTTAAGATCCAGCCTTAGAGTTGGACTTTTTATCATCATCATAATTATTATTATTATTTAGAATTTTTGCAAAAAAAGTGATAATACAAAGAATGTGTTAGGCAGTTAAAATTTGGAGATCATGACTAGCTTAGTGTCTAATAATGTTGGAGACTATCAGCTTGTTAGAACATTATTAACATTTAAAATGGTAGTGTGCAAAACAAAACAAACCTTCTTGGACTGTTTCAGTTATAACTGTCTTCAAAAACAGCTGTCAAGCTTGGTTCTTCCAAGACTGCACTTGCCAACACAGTTATAGTTCAAACAGTTGCTGCTTGATTTCCTAATTTTTTTTCTCCCCCTCTTCCCTCCCCACCTCTCCCCCAAAGACTGGTGGACCAAAACTGTGTAATAAAAGAACCTCTCAACTCAGTTGCAACATGTTTTACAACAGTGTTAACACTGGAGGCTATGCTCCTCTCTGAAGATGGCTTCATACATATTTACAGGTATGAGCATAGACGAGGCCTTAGGCTCCCCATTATCTGCACAGTAGCCACATACTTACAGCCAGCAAAGCCTCTGAAGATTGAAGGGCACGATTTCAGTACAGGAATAACTAGAACTATCCTTTTAAGTAGGAGTCAAATGTCTAATTTTCATCTTGCAATCAAGCTATTTTAGCTTAAACAAGTTACGGTGTATCAGGTGGAACCCAGGAACTGTTTGCATTTCACTCTGTGTGTAATAAAAGACAAACACCCCACCCCTAAGCTACAGGGATTCACATTGCCTCACCTTTGCTGCAGATGAAAGCAAGCACACAGACTCTTTCCAGAGTTCAGCTGACTTGCTGTAACCTGTTGGCCTGCAGCAGCAAGCAAGGCTCTAAGCCATCGCTATACTAATTCAAAACAACAAACAACATTACTATGTTTATAGTCTTGAAAATAAAAATTGTAGATCAAATGAAGCCATATAAAATTCCTAATGTAGTTATAATGAAATGATTGCTAGAAGCTGTAGCCTCTGCAAGTTCTGAGGACTATACAGCTTCAGAAGAAGTTTATTATAGTTTTGGAAGAGTATATTTACATTTTTGCCAACTATTTTAGGGTGTTATTAGTTTATAAGATGTCAAAAGGCAGAAAATACCTTTATGTTTCTCATCCAGCACACAAAAAACTTACAGGCTTGTCATGCATAATACTACAGATATTGTCTAACAATTGATATAGCAAGTTACCTTCTGTGTATCACACCTCAGGATCCAATAATAATCATAGTCTTTTTTCTTAAAAGAAATCTAGCTTTCATGTCAATGGCTTTTTAAAAACTGAATTCAGTATTTTAAAAGGTCCAGACAGAAGCAGCTCCCAATCTTTAAATACTTACAAAAGTGTAAAAAAACAAGAACGTTTTCAAAAATTGCTTTTAAAAAATAAGTACACCCTATAGCTGGTTAAATGATTGTTTCTTTGAAAATATTCTATCTCACCAGGCTGTTCTCCTTCCACGCTTCTGGGAATTTTGGTCTTTGCTTCTCTCTAGACACCAAGACTTGCATATCTTCAAAAGTGGGATGGTTTCCAACTTCTGTCTGGAAAGCCATCTGGTACTCTGGCACAGATTCCCCTGTTGGCAAATGAAAGAAAGAAAAAAACCTATAGATTAAAAGGCAGAGCAAGGGCTTTCAGGTGATGAAAGGCAGTATCAAAGTTGCTGTCCTTTGAGAAGTTCTCCACTTTTCCCCTCAAGTCTAACTTCACCAAAAAAGCTGTACTAACTGCAAATGAATTAAGCGGTTTTCAGCAACCTCTCAAAGGACAGCATCTTCAAACTTTGCTGGTTGAGTGGCACTTTCAGAATGTCTTACAGCCTGAGGATGACACCTAATTTCTGTGAAGCGTTGCTGACGGAATATATTAATGCACTTCACTTGGGAGGAAACCCAGCAAGATTACAAATCTCTGCACATAAAGTGCAGCTGTTTGACTACAGAGAGAATGCTGCATGACAGATGAACACTCTATGCTGTATCTTGGGAAGACGATGGTGGTTGTGACACAATCTCACGTGTTAAATTCTAAAAATCTACTTCCTCTTGTTTTATGTTACAGATAAGGAGGATTTCCCTGAATTTTCAATGTCACTAGCATAAATAAAAGCACGACTGTCTAAAGGCTACATTAAATCAGAGCACTTTCCCATCCATTCTTTCACGAGGAAAGTCTCAAAGATGCTTCAGGCACTTTTATCAGTTCTAAGAACTGAAAGTACTGCCTTTGCCATCAGCCCAGCTCTCAATGTGTGTAAACTCTGGACAGTAATAATAATAATACTGCTCAACTTGCACTCATCATGAGGCCTGCAAACTGCTTAAACAGGAAATCTAAAGTCTTTCAGCATGAACCATGCTTCACAAACACACCCTGTTGACAACAATCATCTTGAACACTAGATGGCACCGACTTAATGGTAAAAACAATTGAGAAAATAATTTCCCTTCTTGACTTTAAAGAACAATGGCTAGGGAGTAGCTTTGGTTGCTGGAACCACTTTTTACTATTTTTTTTTTTCCAGTTCTTCTAGTTACCTGGAAAGAGGTCTGTACATCTCATAAATATCTCCCAGTAGATAAGGCCTAGTGCATACATATCTACTTGTTTCAAAGCCGATTCACAGTCCCTCAAGTTCACTGCTCCTTCAAGCACTTCTGGGGCCATATAGCGGATCGTACCGACCTGAAAAACAAAAAACCAAAGCTTCAAATCAGGAAGCAATTTCCAAAATAAATTTTTTAGGCAGTTTTATTTTTTGTAATACCCTACTTTGTTTGATATTTTCTACAGTTAATGAAAATGCAGTTCTCATTAATGGCCTCAGCTTCTAGACTCTTAACCAGGAGCCTAGTGATAATTAAACCCTTTCACTACTTTGTTTTAGTGCATACAAAAAAGTGACGGTAATTTTGTCCTTTACTCAATGTACTCATATGCAATATGGTATAGCAGAGATGTTTCTTTTTCCTGAAATGACTCTGTTAAACACCGAGGTATGCATCATAATGGAAGAGGATGCTGCTGAACAAGGAACTACATTTTCCATGGTCAAAGGTTATTAACAGCCTTGGAAAATATCTATTCATTTCCAATAGGACATATGTTAGATTAGAGCAATCGCTCATCACTACTTGCAGGACAGGACTTTGTCACAGGACTATTCCGTATCTCTGCATTTTTAACAGGAGTTTCGCTCTTTCTTTGTTCAGTAAGGGGAGATCTATGAAGAGGACCTGTGCACTAGGTATTATATTAACGTAGCACTTACTTTCTAAGGGAAGGTGATTAGCACTGTGAAACACATTCTTTGTGTGAAATGTAAAAGGTTTTCTGTAAAAGCACAAAGACAACAAATATACTGAACCATCAGGGACTTTCACTCTGTTTAAAATAGTCTCGCTGTATTTCAGAGGCCTATATTCAGCTGTCAGTGTATTTATGCTTATACAAAAAGAAAACAACAATAAAACCACTCTCTGAATCACAGCATCATTAAAAAAAAGCTTGAAAAATCAGTTTCTTCTTTCTTCCCAGAATCCATGCTAACCCACTCCTAGCAGATGTTTTTCCAATCTGTTCCTTAAATTCATAAAATGATGCAAATTCTATACAGCCTTCCTCAGCAGTCCATTCCAAACCTCTGCTGCCTTCTACAGTTTCTTCACAACTAACCTAAATTTTCCTCCTACAAGGTAATCCCATTACCTCCTGTCCTATCCACAGTGAATGCAAAAATTTTTTTCCTTTCTCTTTGTAGCAGCTGTTTACATATTTGAAGACCTGTCTCTATTTTTACTTCCCTAAACAACCCTCATTCTTTCATCTTTTCCCATAAAGTAACTCTTTCAAGCATCTCTTGTTATTTTTTCTCCCGTTCCTTCTCAGTTGGTCCATGTCTTTCTACATGCACTTACTCTCCTGTATGCTTCCATTTGAGGTCCCGAAAATTGCAGATGACCCATAGATAAATGCTTGTAGGATGTACAGTTGGGTATGTCACCATTTCAGAAAAAATAACACCAAAACCACCGAAGAACGTCTGGTCTTCAGTCAATACTTGCAGTACAAACTGAAGGGACCTGTACCACACCATTGCAAACCACTTGGCAAGCAAACCTACCTTGCACCTCCTTATATCTCACACAGAAAACTTCAGTCACTAGGGCTACCAATCTATCACCTTTCAAAATGCTAGGTTTGTTTTCGAGGGTTTTGAGAATAAAACCAGTTTAGTCCTATAAAGGTTTCAGCCACTCCTCACCCACATTGCAGCAATTCCGCCTTACAGGAATTGTACCACCTTAACATTCACCTTGTAACAACAGAAACAACTATTTCTCAGTATTATTTCCACACTAACTTGAGTTCCTTTATACACTGGCTTATCTTCATTTGTACTTACCTCACTAATGGCTGCATTATCTTCCTCACCTGGGCGTACAAGTCTGTTTCCAGTTAACTTCATGGAGAGTCCAAAATCACTAATTACACATGTTCCATCATTCTTTACCAGTACGTTGCGGCTGTTCAAGTCACGATGGGATATGGCAGGTTTGTAATGGTCTATTTGGACATAGGAAGTGCTTGTTACTATTTGAGCAGTTCTACTGTTTGGCAAAATGAGGGAACCTCATTATGTCTGCTCAAATATTATAAACAGAAGATCAACTTATCTTTTAGAAATCTAACTTTTTTGCTTCTTTATAATGAGCTCCACAGTATGCTACCTATAGAAAACTGACTGGCATTCAGAGTTTCACTGTATTTATACAATATATTAGGCTACTGTTATATACAGTTTTAGTGTTTGCCAATAATCTTCTTTCCAAGGGATATTTCAGCATGATTTTGGCAGGGGAGACATCATGTACCTAGGCACAGACCTGCTGCCCCAGCCCGTCCAAATGTTTGCTCTCATATCCACACTCCTGCATCTAATATGGCACCAACGATTTCTCTTATGATTGGAATTCAGAAGACATGTAACCAATATTATTCCAGAAAGTCTGAACATGTTAATCATGCTAGGGATCTGATCTTTTTCACAGCATTATCTTAGTTGTTCCTCATTTATATGCAATTTATTTTGTTAGTAAAACAGACAGCACTACAGAACTGGGTTTACTGTGGAATTTATTCTACTCCATGAGTTCCTTCCCAACTTTCATAGACCAACCTATGGCTGTCTCTATGATGGAAGGTTTACACATTTTCTGGCTGCCAATGGACACACCCGTCTGCACATTTTGAAATTATGAAACTAAGATGACAGTTACAGTTTCAATGGCACACAGGAATACTGATTTAGGTATTTTCAGCCTTGCACTTTTAACAGCATCCTCAGTTGTCATTCTTTGCTAGAGCTGATGTTTAACATTTGAGATCTATAGTTTGGAGTTTTAATCAAAGGACTGCCAAAAAGCTAATGCTTCAGAGCCAGACCATATTCTGCAGCCTGATACATCACAGTTCTCAGAATATCTGCTTTATAATCATGATACTTCAGCAGCTGAAATGCTGGCTGAAGCATGCAAGTAAAGATATAAAGATATAAATCAATACGTTGTAACATCTGGTGCTCTAATAAAACATTAAAAGTCCAGCAGTATCATCTGTACACAGTGAAGACTAGGCCCATACCCTTAGACAGAAATTGAGAGATATTATAAAACTACAGTGCAGTTAGAAGATTTCATTATTTCTCTGTGCGTATACAGTTCACATGCGCACTAAAAATTGCTTTGGTGATTTGTGTCTGAACTGCAAAAACCAAACACAACACCCCATCTGTTTGCTCTCTGCTAGACAGATATCCAGTGCTTCAGGTCTTTAGTAATCTGTTGCCATGATACAGCAGCACTGCTCAGCTCTGCCTCCTCCTCTTGCCTTTCTCTGGGGCTCTGCTGGCTCTTACTCCATGTTTTCACACAAGCATCGCAGATGCAGCCCACAACATGGGATTGTTCAGAAGGAAAAAAATACCAGACATTCTGAGTAATCTATTCACATTCATCATTTCCTACTCACCGTACTGTCACAGAGAAAAAAGAAAGGCAGGAATCTACTACCTGATAGAAATAAGAGTATCTTCAACATCTTAGCATCCCTTCCTGGCCTTACCTCCTCGAGGTAGCTCCGTGTGCAGGTATGCCAAGCCCCTAGTTATAGTGTGTGCCAAACGACAAGAGCTCACCCAGTCACTTGTGTGGAGACTTAAATATTTGCACAAAGAACCCTAGGAAAAAAAAAACCAAACAAAACAAAACCCTGGATTAAAATCATTGTCCAGTTGAGTAACACAAAATCTTGAGAAGAGTCAGTTTTATCTATTGTTTCTTAAAGGTGTAATCCTGCAACTGCTTCTGTGTTTACCCGGATGTTCTAAAACAAAAGGCTGGACCAAAGTTTCATTAATTTCTAGTGCTGCCATTTGGTTTATCTAAAGAAGTGGAAGAGAAAGTTTATCACAAAATAACAAGGATTGCTTTTAGGAATAGTGATATTAATTATAAAACAAAGGCAAAGCATGCTCTTGATTTCTTCTTCTGGAAAAGCCTTGTTGAACAACAGAAGAAGAAAGGTAACTGCTGGTATAACGACTGGGTTACTAAATAGTGGTCTTTAAACCATTAGCACTTACAGAATAATACTCAACATCTCTCACTGGCATCTCCTCTGCTATAATCTATTTATGTATCAAAACAAAAAAAACCCAAAGGCAATTCAGAATAGGAGCAAGTCCAAACGCACTGAATGAAGAAACAGGAAAAAAGAATGTCATGGTCCCCTTTTCTTGAAAAAGAAGTTAAATGTGAAAAATGGGTTTTTAGTAACTTGTGGTGGAATCTCCAAGAAAACCAGAAGGAAGGGTCTCAGTTATGATACGGAGGTATTCTAGAAACTGAGACTGCTATCTGAAACAAGAGCCAGATCCTGCAAAACATGACACCTTTGCACAGTTTTTATGCACAGTCCCCAATAACAATATACTCTGTTTAAACAAAGTAAATCCCTACTTGTCCAGTTGCCTCTGCATACATATTACAATGTATTAATGACTACAAACTACCCTGGTTTTGCTATTTAAATACGTAACCTTAAAGATGCACCAGTGTGTAACGTGTTATCATAGCCACAACTAAAACCACTTTATTGCAAAATTAGTTATGTAACATTTGGTTCAAAAAAATCTGGTATGTGCCATTTGAGTCCACCTGGAGTTGACTTTCAGGTAGGTAACAACATGCAAAATTCAGATGGAGGCACACAGATACCAGAATTTAAAGTGACCGAAGCATTAGACATTTTTTTTAATCCAATGCTAAAACTAAAACCAAGGTCTTGACACTCCTTAATAGAATTACAGACTTACAGCTTTTCAAACCTAGCCTGGGCAGAACAAGGAATCCATATGCAGATAACTTCCTTGGTGAAAACACACACCAAATGTCACTCGTACAGGTTTACATAAGCATTTTTTTCATTGTTTAAAATGCTGTTACCTGAACTTCAAATAGATTTTGTTAATTAAACAGACAACCCAAACCTGAGGATCCACCTAGAAACAAACATGTTAAAGAATTCTACTTTTTTTTTCTTATTACTTAAAGCTTTTTTAAAAATACACTTTTATTAGCCTCTAACTCCCAGCACCTTGGGAGTGGTAATGGATATTCTTGGCTTAGTGGGTTGAGATTCCAGCCCATTCTAACCGAGGCCATAGGACTGCAGTCATGGTGTCACTGGGAAACACTCACCATACAGAGATCTCAAACCAACTTCAAGATCTTTCTGCTGCAGAGCTTGCTAGCCACCAGGTATTTTTAAAGCTAGCTGACAGCTGTTATTTTATGCTTTCAGTGAAGTTCAACATAAATGACAACCAGGAAAAATTTAGTCAAGATTTAGATACGTATATTTTATTATTCTTGTCAGAGTCACAAGTTACAAGCTGAATTGGGGACATTTTTTCCAATTATAACTTTTGATAAAATTGGTATTTTTAAGAATCGTAGGACTCTGTATGTGTTTTATGACATTTTTTCTATTGCTTTAAAAAGATGTGAATGTCTGACTAGGGAGGGGACATTTCTGTGGCTATTACATACTTCCCACTATGTCATTCCTTGCAACTTACTGCTTATTCATCTGCCACACCTCAGAGTACCATCAGTGCAGCATGTTGATCGATAAATACAAGTAGCTTTCCTTTTGTTACTTGCTCACCTACTTTCTTTGGTCTGAAGGCGTATTTGGATAACAACACCAGTTGGGTCAAACCTATCTGTCTTGCTTTCACCAAGGTAACACCAAGAACAATTTTCTGTGTGAACGTGTAGGTTCTGGTTTGTGTGTTCCTATTTCCATGAAGAAAGGTATTTCAAGGGAGAATTATGTTTTGGATGTATTGCATCAGCGCATTTATATGGGTTACTCCTTATTGAAATAAGATTTCTGGCTCCGATTTGAACAGCACAATTCCCTTTCAGTAGGGCTGCCACAGCAGACTGCCTTCTCTGCTGTTAGCTCCACACTCAGCAGAACATCTGCTCACTGAATTAAGGATCACACTGTGCATTAAGTACACCTGCTGTGCACTTTTTCCAATGACTTCGAAACCACCAGTGGATTGATTTTAGACTAATCCTGCTATTCTTAATACCATATTGAGAAAGAATCTGATAATATGATGTCATAAGCTTCATCTGTGCATTTAATCAGATCATTAGATTCTGTTTATATAACCAACAAGTCACAATTTTCAATAAAATTACATTTCAGCTGAAAATCCTTTCATTCAAGAGAACAGCAAAACCAGACCACCTGTTAAGACAGTTATGCTACGCCCTCCCAGGAGCAGAATACTCGCTTGATTTTACTTAACTCAATTAGTTGAAAATAAGCCTACACTGCCAGAACAGGCCAAAGCTGACGTGCTTTGCCACTGTCCATCTGGTACGGGCATGACTGAGGTTTTTGTATGGTCGTTGCTAGTCTCTGCAATCTCTTCTTAGATGCCCACCTCTTACAAGCTGACATGATCAAATGTGTTCTCACTTAAAAGCTTCAGTTAAGATACTCTTTATATATTTGTGAAGTGCTATGTTGCCTTAAATTTGCATATATATTTAGGTATTTATATATATGTACATATTTAACTTTCAACACAAGCATATATGTAGAGCCCACAACACAGGCCATCATTACAGCTCTTTATTACTGTTCTATTTCCTTTTGCTACTTGATAAGCAGTTTTTGCCCTATTGTCCCCACAATGAATCAGGCTTTACATCACCTTTACACACTGGAGGAAATGCAATATGAGTTTGCTTACTCAAGATCGAAAAGCTCATTTAAAAAATTATTTAACTGAGCAATTAAAGTTCTTTCCTAAACACAAGCACAAAAACCCCAAGATAAATTGTGAATTGTAATTTTTTGCATTTTCATATGTATAACCCCCATGTACGTTACATTTTATGATCTTTCATGAAAGCAGTTCACATTTATGCTCTGTATTTCTGAAATGTTTTTGTTTCTATGTGTCTGTACACACACTCACAAAGCATTAGGAGCTCAAATCGATGAATTTGAGGGCTGTAAGCATTCAGTTAGCTACAGAGATTTGAAGATACAGTTCTGGAAAGTAAAGCTGCCTTCTTAAGACTTGTCCTACATCATTAATATATGGTACAGCAAAATAAATATGGTATGTCACAGACAGCTTTGAAGAAGGTAACAGGATAAAAAGCCAACTAGTACCACAAACTAGTTAGACAGTAATACTGCATCTGTTATGTTTCACTGTAAAAAAACCCACCATTTACAGCTACTGAGTGAGGTCTTAACTAACATAACAGAAATATAATGTCTTAACACTACAAAGTTTTAAATAAATTATCTTTAAGTAAAAACAACTCTTTAAATTCTGTCCTTGAATATTCCACAGTTGACTAAAAAAACCTGCACCATAACCCAACTGCAAATACTACAGCTATGGATTTGTAAGTCTACATTTGGTAGCACTAACTGGGACATCTTAGAGGGTATTACAGTAAACTACACTAAGGTTCATTAAAACTGTTATTGATATGGATTATCTTTACATTACTGTGCAATAAGAAGCAGTGAAAAACTCAGGCAAATACTAAAATACATCCTTTTTATGTGGCTGTTCTTCGGAATCTAAACCAATCTGGTTGGTTTTGTTGAAGCACTTACATTGGGGTAATATTCCATCACCAATAAATATTCCATACGGCCATCAGCAGTGAATCTCTCATCCCCCACAATGAAGCGGGCGATGTTGTCATGTTCCATCAGTGGAATCCTGTAAATGTTCCTCTCATTGACGAAGTTCTGACGATTAGCAAAAGAAAATACTTTCACAGCAACTGGACGTTCATCTAGGGAGCCTTTATACACTGCTCCATATCGTCCCCGGCCAATCAACTGCAAAAAAATGCAAATAATTAGTTCACTAAATAATAAATTAAGACAAAATCCACATTTTCACTCTATAAAGATTGTACGCCAATTTTTATTCTAACTGATGCTATAAAAAATAGTGAATGTAGTGAAAATTTTGTATTGAAAACTATGATTAGAATGCTAATAGTCATAAAAGCTATTTTGGAGCTGGAAACCTCAGTATGGGCTAACTTAGATTTTACTAAATTAATCTACAGACTGAGCACCCAGTAAATACATCATAAATAATCTAATTCATCCATTTTATATATAGAATCAATAAAACCCATGTGTTTCATGCTGCCAGTTATCTTATTAAACTATTGCCTACTAAACTTTTATAGCTTTTATGGGATCAATTTTAATTAACTCCAGAGATCACAGATATTACATTAAACATTTTAGGTTTAGCATAGTAATAACAATACACACATTTGTAGTGCAAAACAGATACCAAAAGCAAAACCAGGTTTTAACAGAAAGGAATAATAAATTCCTTACTACCTGTGAATTTTTATTCTAGCACCCCCTATGTTAGACAGTCTTCATAGAACAGTCTTTTCTATCTCCATGGCAACTGAAGAAAGATGTAATCTCTGCTCTAAACCAAAATGTAGGACCACCTTCAGGAAGAGTCCTGGTTTCTAAAGCTCAGAAAATTCTAACTACATAAGAACAAAAGCATCTATTTAATTAAAAAATTTTCAGGAAGGCCTAGACATGAAACTGTAAGGATTTCATGGACCAGTATCTTTTTACTTTTTAAATACTTACAAACGGAGGAGGAACAGAAAGCAGAAGAGATTACAAAAGCAATGTTTCTAAAGATGATAAAATTGGCCAACAGGAAAATATTCAACAATAAAGTATCCTTTAACAGACAGACTTCCTGTTTCTTACTCCTTCCACATCAGTGGATTGCAAAGTAGCAGCGAGTCACTTCAAGGTACAAACCCAGAATGTACTGTACCCACAGTGAAAAGGCAAGCACAGGTTAAGCCAATTTGTTCTGCAACACCCTATGACTGGGGATGAGGATTCAGCTCCTTAGGATTTAAGAAAGAGGACAGAAGACCCCAGAGCAGATCTTTCCACCAACAAAGTCACTGCGTTTTCCCGAGACCACATATCAGTACGAGTGATTTCATCTGGAGCTTTGCACACTCCTACAATACACAACCTTATACTCTTGTAAACTTCGCCTGAAGTACTTTTTTGTGGCAGAAGGCACCCAAGCTTCTTTGCTGATTAGTCTGCTGTCACCATTAGCCCAGATCACACTGCGTGCCTGCAGTCTGCATCTCTAGGCATGATTTTTATGGGCAGAAAGAAGTACCACTCTCAGAATCTCTCTCTTTCATTCTACTGATTTATTTCTGGCTAAAAGCTTTTAAACATTCCATAAGTTCTATCACGCATACCAATTGAAAGCATAACATTTTGCAGTTTTCTGATGATACATCTAATACCAAGCTGAGCAGAAAGTTCTGGTTGGCCTCTAGTTGCCATGGAGATAGAGAGTACCCCACTGTGAAGAACACTATACATAAACACACCACTTCTGAAATATACCGCCCTATCTGCAGTAAAGTCTGTATTCCAATAGCATTAGTAAAGCATTTCAAATGACCATGGTAGGATACTGTACTTAAAGTGATCAGTGTCAAGCAAAAAGATGCATCTTTTGATGCAATGCTGAAATACAGCACATTCCAACTCCCTCCATTACCTCCCAGTGTTTACTATTTTCTTCTCAAGGCAGAACATGTTCTAACTAATACCAACAATATGACTAACAAAACTAGGCAAAATGTAACTGTGGTAACTTATTCTTCCAGCTTTTTTCCTTTTCACTTGTTTAAACTGATTTGGAAGCTTTACATTCAGAAGATTTAGAAGAAAACATGACAGGGGCAGTGATACATTTATTTCTGTAACCATACCTGGGAAATGATACGACCACAAATGTTACACAGAATAATAAATGAAGATTTAAGAAACTGAATTCAACATTTACCTCCAACAGCTTTAGATTATCTAGATCCAATGAGGGCTCTGATGCTGCTGCCTCCATCATGTTCATACTGTGCAAACCTTGTTTACGGTCTCCTGTAGAAGGGGATGAGAAGGGAATCAGACAGTTTCCTTCTTTTGCCATGCTCAAAGTGAAAGCAATACAACTTACCTGGGACGTGGCAGAAATACATATTGTAAAAAGGAATCCTGTAAAATCTTCTCAGAGTCAGTAAAATCAGTAGTGAAGGTGCTGATAGCTACAAGCTTAAGGCTATCTGCTACACAACTATTTTAATAATTGAATGATGCAATTATGGCAATAACCATGAAGAGTGTTCACAACCTCACTTAAGCTGTGCTGAGCAGAGCGTTTGTCGAAGAAAAATGAGTCCCAAAATGCCAGCTTGGAGAAATCATACCTCTCTCTGGATTGTTATGAAAGGGATATCACCCTTATAAAGAATCAGAGAGAAGAAAAGGGAGCGTTATGTACAAACATACAACAGGGACTGGGGAGAACAGAAGACGTAAGTATAACTTTGAGAAATAGTCAAAAAGAACAATTAAAAAAAAATAGTATCGTCAAATTCTACCTGCAAGCATCCTGTATCCAAAGAACAGAGCAGCAATCAAAACAGCCAGTACAGACATAGATGCTAGGACAATAACTATAGTCTCATCTCGATGAAAAGAATGAGAAGAATCTGAAAGGAAACAAGATGAAGGCTCTTTAATTGTAAATTTGAAAGAATCAGCACTATAAAACATAATTGTTATAACAACGAGGAAAAAAATGTACTCTGGATTGTGAGACATTGCATGAAGCTCTTTTTCCTGTTAAAATCTAGGGATGGCAAAAGAGCTGATCAGCTCAAACACAGCTGAGCACACATTCAGCAGCAGCTTTTCCCAGTCGTTCCTTGCCACCATGGAGAGAGGCACCAACAGCAGGAAGTGAATCTTCTTTCTAGCTGGCCAAGTTCAGCCCAGCCATATAAGGCCAAGTTGATGCAGTCCTGCTCTGCTATCTGTACCTTAGTCCAGTTTCCTGGTATGAATCAGGTTTGTAACCTCTAGAAGTTTTTAATTATTTTTCACAGAATGAAAATCTCAAAACAGTTTGCTAATAATGCTACAAATGTGATGAATACTTAATGGTTTTTATTCAAATTCTACAGCATACATTAGACACAAGTCCATTTGTGCAAGTATTTCAAAATACTTTGGGGTTTTGATTTGTTTCATGGCAGCGCTCAGATAATTTTTAGTGTAATTCTCACTCCTTAATTCACAAAAAGGGAGAGGTATCTCCACCGACTGCAGCAGAGTATCAGGAAACCTGAAACAACAATAAAACACTAAACAAAATTAAATAATAGTTTTATTAAGCCTTTTTTAAAATAACATTTTATTTTTGTCAAAATACAGGTATCCCTTTTTTTTTTTCTTAGAGCAGGAAAAGGTTTTCATGAAAAAATTTGTTAGTGTCTTGAATGGTTAGTTTAATGCTTCTCCACGTCAGACCCCAGTCTTGCTTCTTGCAGGCATGTAAAAATTCAGCCACTTTAATATACAAATTTATTACTGAGATATTCCTCTGATGTCGGAATCACTGGAATGTGGCACTACAAGACCTCATTTACTTTGGCTTCAAAACCAAGTTTGGGAACTATGTTTAAACTTGCCTTATATATTGCTAAAAGTACTCCTCAGAAGACTGTAATGAGACCTAACTATGCTAAAACCACAAAACTTAAAATGCACACAAGGCTTAAATGTTGGGTAATTTTTTAGGTGAGACTGAAATATAATTTATCCCAGTTTACACTAGGTGAATAAACTGAGAAATTCACTTTGCTTGAACTGCATTTAAAAGAAATTAAACATGATTCACTTATTCCAATTCCCAGTGTGGATAGACACATGAGAACCAGGTAAGAAAAGAAAGTAAGTTTAAAAGACAACGGCTTCCATTTTAACATAACCATAATGGTAAGAGGAAATAATAAAAAGTATCAGAGAGAGTTTCAGCTGTGATAGAAGTATGGGAATAATCACCCACCAAAAATAACCTTCAGCTCAGATCTGATAAACCCTTTAAAAAGAGGAAGCTCGTGATGAAATTTAAATTTGTTCCATCAAAAGAAATGCCATCACTACTGGTTTTGGTAAAGTAAGTTTCACTAAGAAAATAAGCTATAGCCACAGAGCACTGAACTGCGGAGTAAGAGCTGTGACTTCCATTGAGAAGGAGATTAAAGGAAACACATTACAATTCTCATCTAAATTATGAATTCACAGCATATACATACATATATATTAAAAACCACAACATCATAAAGGGAACTGTTACATCATACAAAGCTATATGAAATATTACACAAGTGTAAGAAGCTGAATAACTGCTGGCAGGGAAATCGTAGTTTTGACTTTCATATTTTTGTGAATCGGATTTACATTTTATTGGCTCATCTTTTAAAATATATATTAAATGGGGTGATTTTTCCATCAGTTCAAGATAGTGCCTGGCATGTACTAAGAAAATGCAGATTTTGAGGGGCTGAGCTTTTTGCTATAATCTCAGCTGTATTTTCTTTGACCACACAACTAGGGTGCAGCCATTTACAACCTTCCCACTGTTAAATATACAACCATCATTTCCAGCACCATTTCCCAAATGCTCTCTAATGCCTAAATGTGATTGTTCTACTTCAGTTCTTCTTACAGTCAGAGGGTTAGCAACATGCCTCATCAGGAGGGCCCTGCTCTACCCTGCATCAGAGTTTTGCTGCTCCTCCACTCCTAGCACAGCCCAGGGCAAGGGCATCCTGAGCAACACGGGTTATTTAGCAGCTACAGCTGCACTAGCACACTTGCTCTTTCTCTCATTAGAAGCTTGTGAATGGCAGCATTATGCAGGTTGGAGAGGTACTAGAAAATCTCTAAATAATGTTTTGTGCAGATCAGCAGTAGAAAAACATGCAGAGAAAAAGGATCGTTGCTTTCTTGTTCCTTGATAGACCATTCCCTCTTGGGGCTTTTTCTTTTTAGTGGGTAGCCGTGTGGCCGCCAGGTAACCTCAGAGAACTTCCCTGGCCTTCAATAGGAAAGAATGTTTTAATTTTTTTTTAAGCAGAGGTGTTTCTTAACAAATCTTAGATCGGCTTACCTTGAGCCAATTTTTAATTCTTAGAAACATTTTAAAATAATGTTGTCAGCATTCCAACAGCAAAGCCAGTCCTACAGCGTGAGTTACTATTGGCAGGTTGTTGAGCACATTTATAAATTTAAGACTATCATACGAATTTCTTAATAAGGGTACAACATCTCAATGGAGTGGCAACGTGCAGCTCAAAACAGTATGAGCAGGTAAAACACTGCATATGATGGCCAGTCATTTCCCAGCAAGGACAATTTTATTATCTTTTACTTGTAAATCTACATAAAAGGAAAAGCACAAAACTAACACAATGACAAAAACCCCAGGAAAAAAGTATTATTTCTACCTGCCCTCTATCTGCTCTGTATGACTAGTAACTTTTGATCTTGTCAGATTATCAATCTTAAATAGAACAGGAAGGATATGTCACTTATCGACCCAGTTTTAAAACCTTCCAAAATGTAACAGGACTTTTATTAACTAATTCATTTTTTCATTCCTTCTCTTTCTTTGGATACATTTCATCTTTAGCCTTTAAATGCAAGGATGAGAAATGCTAGGGAAGCCAAAACCAGATAAGACCACTCAAGGCATTTGCAGAGGTTCACATATCCTCCTTCATCTACTTATAAGTAAAATAATACATAGTTTATATATACATATGCGTACGTACCCAAGCCATATTTCTCTTGGTATTATTTGGAGATGCATTTTAACTAACTCACCAAAAGGCACATCAGTGTGGGTCAATAAAAGTAATTACTGACCTTTAAGCAAGGCACTTTTAAAATAAGAACATATACATAGGTACACAAATTTCTTCTCATGTTTTCTTCCATGAACTTATAGTCCTGTCTGAAACAACCCTGACTTCTTAAGTTTAGGAAATTCAATGCAAAAGTTTATTTGATATTACACTTCCTATCAGTGGCTCCAGATGGATTGCAGAGCACAAATAACATTTTCTGAAGCAAGACTTTGTTGGTCTAAAACTGTTAACAAGCCCATCCCCAAATCAGTGGGCCCTGCTTTTAAAGTTTATTTACAATGACAAGACACCTGCCCTAGAGCTTCTGTGTTTTTTTGTCATGTCATAGTATGAACTGGCTTTAAACATGCATAACAACTATTCGGCAATCTCATTTGAGTTTTGGGGATCATTACCAATATTTGGATGTCTCTTTAGTGACAAACATGAACTGAACAAAAACCAAACTGTCCAGCACTGGCTTCGAATTTCAGACCAGGAACACTGGTATCTCAGTATTATAACCAAACCAATGTATAGCATAAAAAAGCAATATCATATGCTGAGCAGAACTAACTGCAGACTCTAGAAAACCTAATAATTAAGAATTTGTCTGCTGAGCCAATTTCTACCTACATTTGTATACAGAAGATACCAGCCAAGTTTCCTCACGTTTAAGTTACTGTAACTGAAAGCAGAGCTTAGCGCAGTTGCTTGTTTCACCGCTATTTATATATGGGGTTTTTACTTCCAACTTCCACTTAGGCTTCCCTATCTAAAACAAAATGTACCAAAACTAACAGAAACTGTTCTAAGGCTCAAAACACCTTAAGAGCCAACTTCTTATCCCACTTGAGAGGGAAAGCACCAGTCACAGGGTTACCTTCTCTTCAAGCAGCAGTGTGAGGATGCCGTTGAGAAGTAACCCAGCACGTACACACTTTATTTTGAAACATTCCTGTCAGTAATTCTGATACTAGTCCACATTTTTCTGAAGTCTACCGATCCCATCGCAAAGAAATTACAGCAAATAGTACAGCAGTCTTCTTTTTTTCCAATAAGAAAAAGAAACAAAGCATGACTCATTAAAACAGAGACAACCTCCTTCTGGCTGGGGAGCAGCTGGTAACCAACAAGCCACCACCATTCCCAGAAACGTCCTGACCTCACCATCAATAAAGAGCT
The DNA here is from genome assembly GCA_009769605.1 of Bucorvus abyssinicus. NCBI lineage: Eukaryota > Metazoa > Chordata > Aves > Bucerotiformes > Bucorvidae > Bucorvus > Bucorvus abyssinicus. Next base: position 26,195,880 of record CM020029.1, read on the forward strand.
TGTTCTTGTGTTCCAAAAACCCAAGTACAACAGCTCTTGTGCATGGAGAGAACTTTGTCAAAAGGCACACACAATTAATTGAGTGTGTATTTCAGAGCAAACTGTGAAGGGGGATGTTTCTCGTACTCGGTTAGAAAGGAGTCACCTGGCTGAACCCAGCCCTGCACTTCAGATACTCCCTGCAGGCACTTCTACCACATTAGGGATTTCTCTCTCTTCTCTCAGGTATCACTGCCATGATAGTTTCCAAACACTTACACAATATCTATGGTAAATTAATTTTGAAAAAATTAAGCTGCCATATTACCACACATGGAGGTTGAATACTGCTGCCCCTCTAACGCTCCCCAGGAACAACACAGAATGAAAAACGCTGACAGTGCTAATGGCATCCACAGGAATAATATTTTTCCTTCAAATTAACTTTTCCACTATAAACATAAGCTTTTAATATTAATTTGTGCAAAAGCATTCAAATCTGTGCTTACGCTTCTTTAGTTTTCCTGTAATTTAACTTTCAAAAATGAAAGCCTCTCTTGTATGCTTCCTGTTTCCATATTTCAAAATTAGCATCTATCCTAATACCAAAGAACGTTTTGAGAAATCAGAGAAAACTGAGACAAAACGAGGTAACAATGGCCAATGGCAAAAGAGACCTACAGAACTCTTCCCCGGGAGCCAGAAAGAGGATCCATGATTTCTCTATCTTCCTTTCCCATCAGCAAATACTGTGAAACCTGCGAACAGCTATCCCTTTAGTACCCCCCACCCCAATACATCTTCTCTCTGTGGCCGCTCCAGATAAAGCATCAACTAACCCACAACTGCCGAAGTTCCTGCGTCAGTTCAAGCACCGAAGTCTGTGCTGTGTGGTAAAATATTCCAGGCCTGGTTGATGAACTGTGAGGAACCCATGCAGAGTTTTCACATGTCCTACATCATCACTCTGCAGATTGTTGCCCCTGATACTATTACTAAAATTACAAGGTATGAAGTGAATGGAATGGGAAGGACAATCTCCTTATAACAGCGGAAAGCTGTCCTGAAAACTCCTTCTATCACTATACCAAAGGTGCTACATCATGATGGCCAAAGAGCTCCCTGGGACACTGAAGGGGTCTGTTATGATGAGACATCTTAGGACAGCCATGAGAAAAGGCAGTGAATGTTAGCCATGATGGAAAACTAAGGAATCCCATGGGGAAAAATTTGATTGTGTAATTAAAGGCTGTATAACACCACAAACACATGCAAGGAGATGGCCTTAAAACTGTGCAATGACGTTGTTTCCTTCTACTCTTTAAATGTCTGAATATGAAACCTTGGTCTTTGAAATGTTGTTTCAATGCTCTATGTTTATATGGGGGTATCATACAATAAATGACATTTGCACATATATTTCCACCAGATCTCTATACTTCTATTAAAGTTTTTTCCTCATTTTTAGAAATCTGTCTGCTTTTCATGTAAATGACTCACAACTGTGTACGTCACACAGTAGTGAATAATTCTAGAAAATCTATGTGTGTATTTAAGTTTAGATAAGCATTGTATAGAAGTATTTCAGAGAAACATACAATTATCCTATATAATGAAAATCGGGTTTAAAAATAATTACCTGTGTTCCCACAGAATTTCTGGTATCAATATATCAGATGCCAAGCGGTCACGCAGCTGATAGGTATCAAAACATTTATTTATATTGCCATATTCACCAAGTAGCAATGTTAGCCTCCAACAAGTAAGGAAAACACCATCCTTTAACCTTCTCAGCACAACAGTAACATCTGATTCTTCAAAACAACTACAGCTGCATGGACTCTGATCAAAGTAAAGTTATGCAGGGACTCAAAGATCTGCCCATACAGATCACTTGAAAAGGAAGCAGAGTCTTCACACCATCCTACAACTATTTCTTTGATGTGATAGATTCAATATGTTTATTGCCAATCTGTTGCAGAAGTTGCTTTTCCATTAAGGAATCTTAATGATACTGAGGATGAGATCAGAAGCATGAGGGAAACCTTACGGTTCAGTCAGCAACGCAGCGTGAGATGGATGGCTGAAGCGTGGGGCAATATGTCCTTCAGCTGCAGATGACTGCAAAAATGCTCTGCAGGTTGGAATAGAGACTTTTCAAGTATAATTAATTCTACCTGTTTTTAAAGTCTTACTTCTTTTCACAGTGGCCCTGCACAACTTTCATGACAGCAATAAAATCTTTGTCCTTTGAAAAAACATACAATTAGACATCTTTTCAATGGGCCCACAGATCTCAATCACAATCTGTTTATCTGTTCTGTCTACACATAGCTTATATCAAGCAGGTCCTGGGAATCATCCACAAAACGTAAAATAAACCCTCATCCCTTACTGCATTCTATCAACACATTCCAACCAAACCAAAACACCTCATCAGGTCTTTTTTCTCCTTCTTTTCTGGACAGTAATCAACATTTCTTACCAACCAAATGACCACTACCTCATTCCTGATTCACTGTCCTGCAGCCACAGAGTTCAGTCTTCATCACGCAAGAGCAAATGACAAGAAAGCCTGCAACACTATACCAAAATGTCTCAAACTATTTTAAATAAATCTTAAATTCATTCAGTGCAGGGACGAAAACGTGAAAGAAAAAAAAATAAGCAGAGAACTTGTAATGAAGAAATATGTTAGTAGCCTTTTAGATACCATGGAGATAGGTCAGACTTCCATACACGCAATCGAGAATCCCAATCACACAGCCTTCTACACCAATTTAACTACGTGCATTTAAACCCAGATCTTCAGTTAAGCTGGAACAGCAAGGTCGGAATACCTTAAAATTATATTTTTGCAGGCCTTTACAATGAACTCCAGCAGGACCTATTGCCACTTTTCCTTTAAACCTATGCATAGCTAAGAAAGGAAAAAAAATAACATTTCCTAAATAACATTCACCTAAGCTTTTATAAGTGCATGTTTTAAAACAACTATTATCCTAATTCTGATTTATGAGCCCATACATTTGAAGTAAGGCTGCAGCCTTCTGTAAGCGCTTGAAACATTATTAATGAAATTAAAATCCATGTCCATATTTTGTAGTAAGATAGTATAAAAATGTAAATATCTGACACCTATCAATGTGACCACCTTCAATACTTAAACCAAAGTTACGGTAAGGAACACTACTTCACACACAATTTTTGGAGGCACGTAAATGCACAACGAAGACAGCAAGAAAACTTCTATGGAAGAGGACTGAGCACTCGGTGCTCACCAGATGAAAAGCACAACAAGAACTGTATTTTTTTGGTAGATGGTGCAACATTCTTTAACAAAATAATCCTGCCAGTCCGGTAACCCCAAAGCAATTTTCCTTCATAACTGAAAATGGATGTTTTCCCTGGACTTCAGAGCAAACCCTGGGTTCTAGTCTACTCGCTCCGATGAAGCAGAAAATATGCACTTAGTTCAAATCATTCCATTATTTGAAGAGAAGATTTCACAGTCACCAATCTGTGACTGTTGAATCAAGTCCACTTTGCACTTAGCATCATTATATTTGACTGATTTTAATTTTTTATATAAAATCTTACACACTTATTATGAAAGTGTCCTTTATGTCACATCTTTTCATGTTTTTCTCCATATCAGCACAGCTAAAATTTTAACTCATTTTTCACATCATTGCATCGCTGTATAGAGCCTGGTCTGTAAGAAAGCACCGGACTCTCAGGAGACTTGCAGTAACATAACGACCTGGCAACAATGCATCCCGGATCCCATCTGCCTCCTCAGAGCATGCGTCAAAATATCATACAGCTTGAGCTGTCAATGTATTTTCCATAACAGGCTCCAGAGGAATCCTGCTACAGCTAGAAGTCAGTCACTCCTGATGACAGACTTTCAGTGGGCAGATCTCTCTTCAAACTTCTGCTGTCACAAAACACAGTTTGGATTTGAGCTTTCTGGGCTTTGTCTCAAAGAGGAGGGCTCCCTCTCTGCCCCTGCAGCCATGTGATCCAAGGAGTGGAATCCCTTCCAGCACCTCTGCTCTCCTCTGGAGTACCGGCTGCTACCAAGCACCTGATATGCAGCCAGGCTGTGGGTATTTGATTTGCCTTTTTTATTTGTTTTGAAGTTGAAGGTTGCACTGATACATGAAACTTAAGAATTAAACCTGAGTGGTAATTTCTTTGGCAAATAAGTGGGTTATGCTCTTTCTTTGATGAGATACAGAGGTGAATTAGCAGCTTGTCACTCCTGTACCGAAGTAATTCCTGAGCTGATGAGAAACCAACACAACTTCTCTTTCTGCCTTTTCATCTGTGAGTTTGGGCATCTTCCGTGTAATTTCTAACACTACTGAATAGAACCTTATCATCATGATGTATGCAAAAAGAATAGCAATTCAAACCCCAAGTTTAGATTTTCTTTCTGAAGTTTTTCTATGTACCGATAAATGCTTGGTTCCCACAGAGATAAAAGAAGTATCTTGCTTCTACAGACAAACTGTGTTTGAGTACACCTCAACCTTGCCTTCTAGAATAAGAGTTTGGGCACTCAACCACACACTGGGGACACCTTCTATATTGAAATAAAATAGTCAGAAAAATGTTTTCTAATAAAAAGGCTGAAAAAAACCCATTTACGTTATTTCCTTATATTGATCTTGGATCAACAGGACTTCCTCCTTACCAACCCAAATGGTAACACCACTTTTAACATTACGGCACTCTTCCAGCCTCTGTAAAAACCCTGGATCAAAAAATGCATGTGTTGCAATGGAAAAAATTGAGTCCTTCAGAAAGCCTCTTTAAAGCTATTTTAAGTTATTCTAAATCCAAGAGACTCAATAGCTAAGTATTTCATATTTGTAACATTTCCAGGCTCTAAAAATTAGCCCAAAACATCAAAACACTAAACTGCCTATTTTTATATAGGTGAGCAAACAACCAACCCCCTCCAAATGCCCAAATCTTTTAGAAAAGGCAGCTGTGATCCTGCGTGCCTGCACTTTTTATGTCTTTGGGAGCTCTGAAGCCCAGGAATGCTGTCTACCAATCGGTCATGCTCCCCTCGCTCCTACAACCCCCCGTCCCTGCCTTGCCAGCCATTTCCTCAGTGGGAAGGCTGAGCCAAGCCCAAGCAGCGTGGGGTGGCCAGGTCTGTGCAGGCAGGCGCTTGTTGGGTGCACCCCAGAAGACCACCAGGGGTTTCTGTTTACAGCCACTGTAGCCAGCCAATGCTGCTTCCACCTGGTGCCAGCTCTGTGCTGCTCACTTCCTGTGTGGGCAGGTACATGGGGGACTAATGTCCTGTCAATAAAGCTGCACACCTCTGACTGAGGTTCATGAATATTTTTTTTCTGTCAACTTTAGCAACAGGCAATGAAAAATTAATTGATTTGATGGACCTGATTGTATGGAGTGTTTATTCCAAAATAATTTCCTTAAACACGCAACAAAATCTGAATTACAGCACAATTTTAGGCAACCAACCTGTTGCCTAAAAAACCCCAAATCAGACAGAGTTAGAATGAATTCTGACAAAACCTTTCATTACACGTCTGGTTTATGTCCTATTACTTCAGATCTAATGTCCTAAATCAGCTTAATACTGTAATCCTCAACTGTAATCCTCAAGTGTAGCAAGTATTTTAGTATTCAAACTTAGCTCTTCCTATTTGCTTTAATTCAAGAACATTTTCCTGTACTTACAGTACCACTCAGTATAGCACACATTCTTGTACATAAAAGGGTTTGTAATTTTAAATTTGAAGGCATGTGCTACAGAACGGTGAGTTAAACCTGTTCGACATTTTAGAAACATTCGTCGTTACTAAACATTGTGTTTGTCTGGCTAATGCCAGTTCAAATAACAGCCGTTGTATTCCAAAAGGTATGGATCTGCTCCAGCTCTTCATATCATGGTTTAGAAGGACAAAGTCTAACATGAAATTACATGTTCCGCTTTCCCATTAATCCTCTCTCATACTCTCCTGCTTTTTCCAGTCATGTTCTCTATATGACCATATAATGTCAAACTTCTGCCGACTGTCTTTTTAGGACTTCAAAAGTATTTAAAAGTCTTTTGTAACTTTAAGATAACAATAATCATTAAATTTCTACACCCTCTAACATCGTACTAGCTGGTCTTACCAGGTATTTCCCAGATGAAATTATTGTTAGAAGGAATTGAGCGATGAAGCAGAAAGTGGGAAGTTGGGCCCAGCCAATAATTCCTCTTCTATCTCGTTCCAGGGTCCCCAAGGAATGCAGGGAACAGCATCTTCCCTTCTTTTCCTCAAGACCTTAGGCACTCTTGTTCAAGTAAGCAGCACTGTCTCTCAGTCCCTCTCTCTTACTCCCATTCCTTGTTCAGATCCCATCCAGCACAGCACCATCACTGGAGACTGCTCTCTCTCTGCTGCAGTCCCCTGTGTCCACGTCAGTGAGCAGAGGAGGCCAGCAGAGCAGCTGAACCTCTCCTGGTTCCTACTGAAAGTCATCTCTCCTCCCCAGCTGAGAGGCCTTAACAAAGGCTATTTCCTCTACCCCATCCTTCCTTAAATGGAGATTCAGCTGGCTTCTGAGCAGGAAAACCTTCTCAAAGATACTTCCAGATACGAGAGGCAGCTATTTGGGGACATCCTTATGCGGAAGGACATTAAGGACAGATAAGGCTGTGGAAACCTGACAATCCAACAGCACTGAGGAGGAGATGGAGGCGTGGCCAGCACTCAGCAGGGCAGCAGCTGAAAACAGTAAGAATGGCACAGGGGAGGAGAAGACTTTAACCTCAAGAGGACTCCAGCATGATCAGAAGTCTCCACTGACACACAGCTTCTGTTTCCAAGGCATCAGCTGGAGGACCTTCTTCAAACAGATAACTGCACACGAGTGCCTACGTTAGATATGTGTAAATGCATTTCTTTTCCTAAAGAAAGAAAAATTCTCCAGAACTTGAAATATAAAGCAAAGAGAAACTCGGGTTCTGTTCCTGGCTCCAGTACAGAATAGCCTGATCTTAGGAAGGTACTTTGTTTCTTTGTGCTTTACGTTAGCCAGTTATACAATGGGAAAAACAGTACCTCCCCGAACTTCAAAGGTTATTCTGATTATTTTAAAATGATATGAAGATGAAAAAGGCAGTAATGATAAACAGTAATCCTTAGTTTGCACTTATGCAAAATCCTTCTGCAGATCTAAGAGCTTGATTTCAGATGAAATACAGACATCGTTTGATGTTCATTTCTCGCAGTACAAGTGCCAGCCCAAGCATCCCTCGCCTCCTACTCCCAGGTGCCTGTTCCAGCCCAGCGGTGCCCTGACAGCTTGTGCTGTACAACTGCGGTTATGTTGAGCAGGGAACTGGGTACGAAAGCCAACAGGGGAGACCATGGGAGGGGAGGAAGGACGATATCTGAGGCAACACCTCTGCCAAAACAAATACACATCCATCAAGTACGAAGGCTGGTATCACAGCTATCAATTTGTGCTACACTGTGGGTATATGAGAAATACAGCTGACCTCACTTGTAGAACACGTTCAGTCTGCCCTACAGTAACAAACTTGTTTCAAATCGGGAATAAATATTTCAACACAAATCTGAATAGGTCACGGGGAGACATTTCATAATCCTATGGAACCGATTTGCTAACAATGTTGGAATCCGCATGAGTGCTAGATTAATTTCACAGATGGAATAAAACTTTTACATATTGAATCATACAGCTTCTGTAACCGTTCTACTTTAAACATATTTCCGATGTAATTAAAAATCTTCTTACATCAATCTCTGAAGTTGTCCTAGCCCTGAGTATTGGTTTCAGCTGTTTTAATGATGCTGTACAATTAAACTGTAAGACTGGGATTAATATATTCACAAAACACTTATTTAATGTAGACATTACAACGGGAAGAGCAGTCTCTTAAAAAATTAATATGAAGATGACTTCTGTCAATCTGATCTACTCAAGTACTTAGTGTATCATGAAATCCTGTTAAATGAATGGCAAAAGTCCCGTTAAACAAATGGAAACCTTTTTTGTGAAACAATAAAATGAAATTAAACTGGAGACTGACTCCTTCCTGACAGGTGTACCTGCTTTAACATATCACTAAACACAAGCAGTCACAGCCAAGGCTTTCAAATGACTCTTCTGGTTCCCAAGGGGACACCATCAAAGCATTTCTAGATTTCAGCAAAACACGCTGTGAAACTCACCCACTTTTAATACCTACTTGTTTGGTCACCCAAAATTTAAGACACCCCCCATCACTAGTCTTCTGAAATTTTTTTGCCCGTTGTTCTCACACTACTCTTAAAAGAAATCAGATTTAGGAACATGCAATTCTGTAAGCTCCATTAAAGAGTAAATGCATAACCAGGACAAAAAAATAAGGATTTGAGATTGACAACTGAAAGGGAAGACTTCAATCAACTTTACATTTAGGCTGCACTATGGCTTGGTGGTTGGGGTTTTTTGTTTGTTTTCCTTGCTTATCACTTCTAACAATTTGCAGGCAATCGCACCAGTTATGCCTCTGAGCAGGTACCATCCTAGTATCGTTCTAAACAAGAGTTCTGTTTCCCAATCTACCCTTTCAAAAGGGAAATCCAAGTGTTCTATGATTTCTACGATGCTTACAAAATACACTTTCTATTTTTATTCCTAAACTTCCCTTTGCTATAAGATTTCAAATCCAGGAAAGGTCTGTCAGGAGCCCAGTTCACTGCAATAATGAGGCAAATACTTGAGCACCTTTCTACCAAACAATTAAAATAAAGCTACATTGCAGCTGTAAGCTGATAGTCAAACTTCAAGAGGCATTTGCAAGTACATATTTTCTTCTCCAGAAGAAAAAAAATGCAGTTAACAGCACTTACCTGCTAACTATGCCATTTTATAAAAACACACAATGAATGGAAAAGCCTGCCTTCATAAGGGCTCTACCATAACGTTGTGCTAGTAGCACTTGTGGGATTAGGATGCCGCTACGGACATAACCCATTACAATCATTACAAATACGTTAACACAGTAAAGAAATCCATTCCGTGCTGCTGGCATCACTGTGACACTGAACGTGCTAGGCTATTCGTCAGGTCCTACTTAAGCAGAAACTGTAAATGACTCAAAGTCATCATTTCAATTCTTACACAGGCTGCTAGAAAAATCTCCAAATGTACCAGCTGATGCTTACCTACCAACTCCCTCATAAGTTAGCGTGGAAGTGCGCAGGCATAAAATGAGCTGCCTTTGATGAACACCGAGGTGACAGATGAACTCAGCTAATTAAATATTTAGCACCGCACTCCCCCTTATCATAGGAAACTTCTATTCCACTACAAACATAACACAGTGACCACACAGCCAAAATCTTACTAAGCATCGGACTGTGCTCACCCCACTACCTACTCTACGAAGTCTGCTACAGATTATACTACTACATGCTGGCTCAGTGTATGATCAGGTTCAGCAGGGTTTGGAGAAGCTAATCAGACTGGTACCTTTGGCACCTTATTTCACTTGGTCTATTCTGGAATATTCGGTGAAATTTAAGATTCACAGTTTATGAGTTTTTCCCCATTAGCAAAATTTAATTAATGTCTTCATAACAGATATCTAACACCCCAGGACTATTATGAAAACTTTCTCCCCACAGGAGAGCTTGATGTTTTCTGTTAGTTAAAATAATATCTAAAAAACCTCAACCAAACTAACAAAGCACCCCCAACCCCAAAAATTTAACTGATCTGTATGAAAGCACGAAAAATAATGTTAGCATACCTGAGCTATAAAGATGCAACCTCAGATTAGTTTAAAACCTTTCCCTTGATGGACTCTCTCCCACTGTCATGACACACTAACTATTCTCTTATTGCTGGACATAAGAAGTCTCCTGTTTAACCCTCCAAAGCTGAGAGAGTTAGCTTACATCTTCCCTGACACCCTCTCACTGTGAGTGTGCCTGTACAAGCACTGTTTGCCAGAGCTGCGAAGCCTGAGGACAGCATCCCTCCCGGAGCTCCCAGCACAGCACTCAGGAGATGCGTAATGCTTTTGGTTTACAGCCTGTATTTATTTCGCCCACACACATTTTTAGTTGCTCCGAAGATGCTATGAATGGCTCTGCAGCTGGGAGTGTCTAACGTAGGTGTGTACAGTGCCTCGCTCACCCAAACCTACGCATGGTGGTGGACACTTCCCAGTTCATCTGCACAGCTAACAAGTGCACAACTGATGAATGCAGAGAAGCTTGAGTTGCTTTTCAGGGTCATTAAAAAACTTTTTCAAAAACCATGTTCACTGTATGTTCATCTACCACTGACTTATTGCGAAATAAAGCATGGAAAACCACCTTAAGTCTTCACCAAGTTTTCTCGGCTTTCCCACAGCAATGCCGAGCAGCAGTGTCTGGACCTGCATTCAAAGGAAGAATATCCTGTGGCTCCATTAGCATAATTCATTTTGCCTTACTCACTGCAATTATATCCGCAGAGAAAAGGAACGGAGGAAAACAGAACAGCAGTTAGAATATAACCAATTTGTATTTACTGCAGTTTAGATGTCTACCTTTCAGGAATTCATGTTGGTGTGAATGTGGGTGTTTTCTCCACCTTTGGGGGTTATTTTGTCTGGTTTTTATTGTTGGGGGGGGTGGGTACGTGGTTTTTGGTTTTATTTCTTTTGGTTGTTTTGTGTGTGTGTGTGTGTGTGTGTGTGTGTGTGTGTGTGTGTGTGTGTGTGTGTGTGTGTGTGTGTGTGTGTGTGTGTTGTTTGGGTTTTGTTTAACAGTAGAACCTCACATGTCAAAGGGCCATCTGTACAAAAACTGTATTTGTGTTTTATAACATTTGTACTACTTCACTGGGGTTGAAAGCCCTATTTCTGCATCCCACATCACTACTTTTAGAGTGACTTAATGCTTTAATGGGAGAAACAGAACCATGACTAAGTAACAATGGTCTTAGTGGCTCAATGTAGATGGTAGAGCTGTCCAGAACACATTAGCCATGTATTCCTTCAGACACACGCATCCGGTTTGTAAACAGATGGATAGATAGGGATCTGAACCATCACTCAAAGAAAAATGGAAATATTTTGATTTTGCATAGGGAAAAAAAAAAAAAAATCACTTTCACTGCTACAGCTCCAACACTCCTATTTCATGTCCAAGCGCTACAAAAGTGAGAAGTGCTTTTATACAGAATGCAAGGGCACCATACCCTTGCTCAAAGTATAGATAGTTTTGAAGTCAGTATGAATGTTGGGAACAAGGAATTTTTTGCTAGTCTAAGAAAATATTTACAGGCCTGCAAGCAGTTTCTAAATGAGCCTCACGGCGCCAGTCTAAAGGAAGGCAAAAATCCAGGCCAAAGTCAAAAGCTGTCTAATGTCATCCACAGATACTTCAGAAAATTTTAGGAAATAATTGGCCTAATGACAAGAAATATATATGCAATATTTTGTAGGCTCAAACTTTAAAATAAATGCATAAAACTGTGGTGATGAAACATGGAATCAGTATCACTAGAACCTTCAAAGGAATTGAAGTCTCAGTGCAACTTGGTATCAGATGTCTTAGAAAAAGAAGTCCTTCCTCAGACCTCTCAGAAAAAGTGAAATCTCTCTTTGTACTCTAAAACAAGAAAAAAAAAAAGCTAAGACACAAGAAAAAAAGTTAAGGCAATAGATATTCTTCACACTTCCCTCTTTCAATCTCTTTCCTTGTCCTTAGAGACTGAATTTCTAACTTCTCCCCTTTAGACATATCCGTTTAGCAAATGTTTTTCCACAAATCAATTTTGCATGGAAGTCTACTATACACATTAACTGAAACAAGGTAAAACTTGTTTAAGTTAGATTTTAAGACTAAAGAATATATAAATTTCTTCCAAATTATCAAATGTGTTTTGGAATAAATATCTTCATATCCCCAAAAAAACAGTGATAATCAAAACAAACTTCTGAGAAAGAAATGTATGGACTGTCTAGATAAATCTGATGATGTTCAGTATTTAGAAAGATCCATATGTATTCTGATATTGAAAGCACAGAAGCTAAAAAAAAAATTTTTTTTTTTTTTGCAGATTTCTAACGGCTGGCATTAAAAGACAGATTTCCTATCAAAAATTCAGTCCTAGTGAGAATTGTAACAAAGAAAAGTCTCTGTCACACACAAAAATAGACACAAGACTCGGTCTCCCAACTCCACTGCTGAGGTATTAGTCCCACAGTTACACAGCATTGTTCATTTTATTTGTTAAATACGAAACAGTGGAAATAATAATAATGAATGGCATCCCTCAACAACAGTTCTTTCAAGATATAAGGAAGGAACATTCACAAACCTATCAAGGAAAGAACAAAACCGCAACGTGACTATAATAAGGAGCACACCACAACAACTTCAAGTGAAATGAAAAGACAGAAAGACTCAGTAGAGGTATAATATAGAAGTAGTTATGGATTGAGGAACTCTGTATTTCATGTGAGTGTCCTTAAAACACTTTCAGGAATTCCCCTCAGCCTCATCTGCCCTATTAACAACACTAGGTTTTCTTGGTCATATAACCAACGGAAATGCAAATAGACGTTTGGTATCAGCTTCAATCTCTGTTTGCTTGAAGGCCTTTCAATAGTACAATTACATTCGTTGTAATCTTCATCAAGATTTTAGCAAATATACCGTCATCATCTCCTGTCCAGACAGCAACAATAGGGGTTATTTGGTCTAGAAAGGGAAAGCTTTGAAAAAACCTGCAACTGGTATAAAATCAGGAGTAGCATGACCAGGAGCACGCTGACGCGATGCTTTCCTGTCTGCATTGGTTCCCCTGGATGCTCTATGAACTCTGTTTTTCAAACACGTGGAGTTTTCTAGCCAGAAAGTCAAAAGATCACCTCAGATCTCTGCGACTTCAAAACAGCCCCGACAGCTCAGCTCTTCAGAAATAATTAAGACATCTATAGCCAGGATAACGTCAGGAACTAGATGCCCAGTTACGAAACTTCCCATTCAGAATTACAGAGTTAGTCACAGGTTCACAATTCACATGCCTGAGGCACTTAGTTGAATTTGCCGCTCACTTTATTAATAAAAAGGACATATGCCTTTTTTTGGTAAGGAAAATAAAATTTGAACCCCAATCCCCAGTATCCATCCACACGCAGAGATTTTGTCTGATATGGTGGAGGTAAAGAGATAAACGACAGCTTCTATCAAGTACAGCTCCCAAACTTTTTTGTACTCCTAACAGACAGAAGACACTCTAAGAGGACCGTTGTGAAAGCAATTAAAAGAAATCAAATCACATAAAGAACAATTATATGGTGTGTATCTATCAAGATAAGCACAGACAGTCCTGAAGTCAGGCTTTGAGCGCAGTGCTTGCAAGCCAGACCTGACCCAGCAGCTGGACCAGCATGGTGCTCCCAACCCCTTTTGCTCCCTGGCCCGGGGAAATGCAGTGCTCTCTGCCCACAGCCTGCTCTACACCCACCTCTGCAGGAGCTGCCTGCTAACTTCAGCTGTTTTAAACACTTTATCTAAAAGTAATTCAAGTGTTCTTCGAAACAACTTATCGCATTGTTAAAAAACAAACGCTTTATTTACCTACAGCTTCTAAGGTTGTGCCAGATTTAACTATCATTAGTATTTTACCTCCATACAGGGTCCTCTCTGAAGATGTGCTGTATGATGTATCATAAAGGAGCCAGAAATCAATGTTAAGTAATGTACTGGAGTTACAGAATCACAGTATTTTCCAGATAATACCAAAAAAGATTCAAAAAGGAGCAGTGATTAATGACCAACTCTGAAGAGCCAACATCGTTTAATCGTCTGTCTGGACTTCCAGTCTCCCCTGAGGAGGTCGAGTTCCATCGTGCTGAGCTATGGATGCATCTTGGGTAAGACCGCAAAGCAGCTAGGCTAACAGGGCTATTCTAAGTGTACATCAAATGCCAAGAACCTAAAGCTTTCTTTCTAAATCGTATTAGTTCCAAATTCAAGGGGGGAAATGATACAGGATCAGATTTTTGCCAGCAAGCTTAGCACATAGGACAGGAACAAGTGACTCGTATTGAAAATGTCTAATTAAGGAGCAAGAAAAGACAAGAAAGGTTTTCCATGATCTAAACACTATTCTGCACAGATGAGCTTAATAGTATCAGTCTGCAGACAGACCCTTCTCACCATCACTGTACTGGGGACAGACAAAACTGGTGACAGGGTGGGGGTGTGAATTTATTAGTAGTAGCTGGCAGCATCTAGCAGTGCTTTATAACTGAACTTCACAGAGTTCTTTAATCTTAACTCCATTCATTTCAACATTATTAAAGAAAATCAGAGTAGAGCCATGCTAAAAATCAAACATGAGGAACGCTACGAGGGTACCATCACAGGGGAAAAAAGGGATTATGAGGGGCAGTGTTCTCACCAAGCCTAACAGCTCCAGCCAGCCCAGGGAGATATAGCTGTAACATTTTGGAGTTAATGCCCTCCGCCAGGAGCTGCAGCAGTGGAGAAGCCAGTGCACAGCCATTTCTGCCACTCCTGCTCACTGCAAGAAGCCTTTAGCACAACAACACAGAGAGAGGGGGATATCAACAAAGCTGATGTGAAAATAAACATTGTTTGAAAAAGCACAGGGACATAGACAAGTAGAACATTCACAAAAGGTACAGTGTTTTAATTTTGCTTGGTAATGACTACAATGTACAGTATCTTGGCTTAATTCTGTCTGTATACTTTGTGGAGAGGAGTTACCTAACCACATTCACAAGTCTTCAAGAAGACATGCTTCCATGGTGGCACAGTCTTAACTCACTCAAGTGTTAACTAACTCAAGTGTTAAGATTTACAGCACTTACCCTTGAAATTTTGGGGGAGTGTGGAATAGTTATTAGAAGCCTATTACTACTACAACATCAGAAAGCTTGTCAGTTTAGAATGACCCCAAAAAGCATACTGATATGTCAATCTACCTTCCAGAGAGCTCCTACCTGTTTCTCAAATTATCTGGGTTGTTAAATCTCAGTGTAGGATTTTTTTTAGAAAAATGTTGGTATTGATACATGTATTACACTGCATTTTGCAGCATCTGAAAAGACAAAAAGAATAGCATCCTTGACTGTTTTCCGTTTTGCCTTTAAATGAGGCAAAACAATTCCTTATCTACTACCTTTTTTATTTACAGACTAATTTTCCACTAACGCAGTCTGAGAGAGTCCCATTCTTACAAGCCTTATCTACTTTTGCCTTGTGTGCATTTACAATAAAGCCCCGATGTGCATTGTCACAACAGGTATCTGCTAATTCTGACACTGAATATATTATACAACAATATCAAATTCAGACAATACTCAGCATTCCTAGTAAATGGAAAAAATATATTTACTATATTTGTATTACCCAAAGGTATTTGCAGACCATTAAACTCTCCGAAGTGCATAAAACATACTAACTATAAACAACTAATTTCCAGCAGAGATGCAAATCAACACCTCAAGAACTGTGAATCACCTATTTACGGATACTACTTGGTTTAGTATGTTTTCATTATTGAACCTGCAAAAATCACCAATTATTTTTCATAAAATTCATGTGTCCTTTCTTCATTCTAGACCTTAAATGTGAATGAAATATTTGCTGTGTAGTAGTAGAAATATGCAGAACACTTCAAAGATGTCAAAGATCGGACAATTATATCAAAAGAATAAGCTAGAAGTTATGATTACATCTACTTGAAGAACTGGGATCTCTAAGGACCCTAAAGTAAAATATTTTTAGCCCTCTGAAACAAAGCGTGGTTACAGCTCTAGTACTCCACAAACACACTATTGCAATGTCAAGATAAAACTTCACCTTGTGTTGAAAAAGCTCTTTTTTAAGTTCCAACAGATTTTTAACAGAACTTCGCAAAGGTCCTTGTTCTTGGACCTCCAGGTCACACCACAGTGCTAATTCCTGCTGGCACAGCTCTGCAGTTACCTCGTACAGCTCTCCTATCAAGAGCGCTACAAACAGCAGCCTGACAAAGCAATAGGGAATGAACGCATAAAAAAATTGGGAGGGGGTGGAATTGGTAAAAATAATATTTGAAATGTTCCCCCTTTTTCAAATAAACATGTTTGCTCCAATTTTATTTAACAGAGTTTTTAGCAGTTTGTGGGTTTGGCGCATAACAGAAATTTTGAAACATTTCCAAACATTTCAATCTCAGTGTAAGTAAAATCCTTCAATTTCAACCTTCTGATTAAACGTTTCTGTAAGAGAAAAAATTTACATTTATAGTCTCCTGTCTAAGTAGGCTTTGCCTTCACAGCTAACATTTCATAGTCAGACTCCAATTGCACATCAAAGCATTACTTGTAAATTCAGTGAAGATGCAAGTTTAATCTCAGGAGACTATGATGTCTTAGAAGTTAAAACATTAAGTGCTGCTACCAACAATCTTTAAGAGATTCTGATTTCAATATATCCATTTCTAATGAGAATCACTGAACTGAAGTTACTCAACAAGCATTACCAGTTATCTTGGGTGGCTTGTGAAACCGTCCACTGAGTGCACAGAAACTAAGGCTTTCACTTGAATTTCTACATAACCTTCTCTACTAATTGCTTTAATACTTCATTTGCTCCCTGCAACAACTTTTACTTCTACTTTTTCCCCCCCACATTAATGCACAATACTATCACCCTTCCCTCAGTTGCACCACCACAAGAAATAGCCTTAATTAGCACGTTTCCCAAATGTTATCACTAAGTACTCGTAGCAATGTGCACCCTGTGTCACAACCCCCTCCATAGTTAATTCATTTCCTGTAACCAAATAAACAGCAAAAAATAAGTAATACAAGAATTTCTTTTAAACATTAATGAAATTTCAGACAGAAAGGCAACTGAAGGTTTAAAAAAAAAATAAACGTCTGTCAATAGCTGGCCAAAAATTCAGAATATTTCATCATTACATCAATATCTTAAAGAATTATTCCCAAGAAAAATCCACTTTTAGTTTTTCCCCCCTCTATTAGCTGCTCCACATATAATCTCTTTGAACAGAGATACATATTTAGAAATCTCCATGCATGTTCATCTGTATCTCCTGTCCACCCTGCTCTAGGTGAACCTGCTTTAGCAGGGGTTTGGATGAGATGACCTCCAGAGATCCCTTCCAACTCCTACCGTTCTGTGATTCTGCGATCCTCTTCAACAGTTCAGCATCTTCATTTTCTACAGTGCCCTAAAATAACTTTCTGTGAGACACAGTATTGCCCTCTTGCACCAAATACTTAGCTGTCTCAAAGTAAACTTTTAGAAGAGATATTAAGGCCTTTAATTACTGTCTTATTTCCTCCTCTGCCTTATAATCGTATAATGATATATATCATATATATATATGATATAATATGTAATCATATATACTATATTATTATAATATAATAATAATAATGTATATATAATACATGGATATACATTAACAACATATAATATGAAGATACATTAACAACATATAACGCCTTATCTCTTCACTGAAGGGAAGATGTGACTGACTCCCTGTCATTTCAAGGGTAAAGATTTTTATCCACATGTGGATCAGTCCTGCCTCCACCTTTCAAGACAGAAGATCTGCCACCTTGCAAATATTTGTAATTTCCTCTTTGCTATATATTCAAATCACCTGAAAATAAAATGTAGTGCAAGTAAGGAAAAATGCTTATTTACAGACCGTTTTCTTAGATTAGGCAAATCAGAAAGGAAAGACCATCCCGAACACTGGCTAAAAACTAGCTGATCAGGTAGTGCAAGCAGAGCCCAGCTGAACTAAATGCATTTCAGTTATAAATTTGTATCGGCTGCTGCTCTCCAGAAAAAAAGCAGTTCAAGATAACAACTGAGAGCAAGCAGTTGTTCCAAGATTAGCCTGATACGATCTAATTCAGCTTCAGTGGGAATTAGACTGGGCCATGTGCCCACAGCAACATGAGTCCTAACTGCTGCCTCTCAAAAGCAATAGTTAAATGAAAACTGTCTATTACTACCGTAATTAACCTGACCCAGCCACAAACACTAATAATTACTACTTTTTTTTTTTTTTAATGGTAGCATACCTCAAATTTTCCACAGAATTCTGTCAGCACTTAAAGACAGACTTTTATATACATACTTTATATATGTAGCAAAAAGGCTGGCAAAGAAAAGCCAGGATGATATACTGGAAAGATAAACCTGACTATCAGTGTTTTAGAATAAAGACATTCCATGAGAAGAAAACCCTACATCATTTCAACAACAATATGCACCAAGTAATGCTCAACTGGTGCTGCCAGGGATTTTTTCCATATATCATGCAAATTCATCACCTGTCATACAAAAATACCTTAACACTCAGTTGCTGTAAGATTAATTTATTTGCAGTGCCGGGAATGCAGCCTTGAGGAAAAGAAGAAAAAATTAAAAGTGGCTTTATTGCTTTCATCTTGATGTTATTTTAATATGAATGTTTCATTACAACAATATATCTATGACCAAAGAGGGAGATCATTTACGCTTTAGATACTTAAATTCTATTTAAGTGGCCTTTTTGAATGATTGCAGAACTAATGAATTGGTCTTCAAAACAGTCTCAGAATTTAGGAAGCATTTTGTAGATGTAAGAGGCAGCTATTTAATGAGTCTCAGAATAAATATTTGACAAAGCCAATAGGGTAAACAGACATCTCGAAACAGTTACCCAGGAAGCCACAGCTGGCCCTTTTTAGGTTGGGGTAAGTGATATATACACATACTGGCTGAAGGTAAAATGGATGATTTTTTTTTGCTTTTTGGTCAACTTTTTGTGAAAACACAAGATGGAAGAATAATAAATCTGTCCATGAGTGATTTAGCAAAGCATAAGAAAGTATATTTTTCCCCAAAAGTGCAACCTTGGATTGAGAGGTTGTTTTTGAACTTCTGCATTTCACTAATTCCAAACTCCACAGGCAAATCTTCAGATCTGAAATAAACACCATTCTCCAACCTCTACTTCTCCTGGCATCAGGAAACAGATACCTCAATCTTTGCATTTTTAATACCTCCAGACTGTGGGCTCTAGACTACACCCCATCCTTTGCATTTGCAAAATTCTAGCTGGAGGAACTACCAACCGACGACTACTCAAATCTGCCTGGATTATCTTTAAGATAGAAGAGAAATTACTCAGATGTATGATGTGTTTTAAATTACCAGGTGCACATTAAGAAACCATAAGGATTAAAGAACCTGTTTGTCCTTAATCTTATTTTTCATTTTTATAAAAGTTTTGTTACAAGATAGGATGGTTTTCTTATATTTATGCCCTGAACAAATATGAACTAATAAAAAGGTATACTATTGTACACAGATATGGTTGCAAGATAAACATGTTTTGACATCCTAGAAGACAATACTGACATAAAAATTAAGTGTAATATTTAAGAGAAGAATTGCTATATTTTTTTACAACAATAACTTGTTATATCTAACATATACTAAGATCTTAATCAACTTACTTTTAGTCTTCTTCGATCATTTATAACCTAGCTACACCTTGCAATACAAGACTGCTAACTGCTCTACAAAAAAACCTGCAACCAAGAGATTGTCTAAAGTGATTATTTTATTCCTCCACTATATTTCAGCATGGATTTAGCTCAAGAGCCTAAAGGTATTTTCCCGTTTCCACAGATCCTTCATATAGCTGCAAGTAAACATTTTTAGAAGAACACCTACAATTTTTCTTAATACTGCAGCTTTAAATTGCCTAGATTCATCAGTCGTGTTTTCAGGTTCTGCAGAAGATCTCCTATGTGACTCTGACCTGTTCAATTTAATAATCTAACAGTTATGGTAATAGAGATTGCCACATCCTGTGCAGCTAAGCGTACTAAAGCATTCTGACAACTTTTAATAGAAAGGCTGGAAGAATGCCCAAGTACGGTATCTAGTAGGCACTTCAAAGCTTCCCAACAAATCCATAAAAACTGACTTTGCCAAAGCAATAATTCTATCCTCAATGTTGAGGTGGCAAAACTAAATCTGACAGCACTAAAATGGGTTCTAGAAGGAGTTAAGAGGGCTGGGAAAGGCCGTGGAGACTCCAGTGCTTGGAACTGGGGTCAATAAAGTTGTCTGTGTGCTGCAGCCTCCCTCCTTTTTCACCCTTCCACCTTCCTAGAGCATCCTCTACTTCCACAGCATTGTGTATGGGGTTTTACACTGCCAGGAGCAGCCCCATCTCTGTCGCACGCAGCACGGGTAAAGCTTTACAAGTGAAACACCAGAGTGGTAAATGAAGCCATCCTAGCTGGCGGAATGGCCAGTGTCCATCTCTTAACCTAGTCAAAGCAGACAGACAACTGCATTAGGCAGCAACCTACTTTGCTTATGCCTAAAGGCAACTTTGCATATTACTAAAATGGAAGGTGACACAACACAAAACAGTTTGAGTCAGGAGAAATGAACGCTGCAGCACTCAATTACAGCTGGGTGAATTAAGGACTGTGTTACAAACTTAAATCCACACACACACACTTTCCTAGACAAGCTAGATCTCTTAGTATTGAAAATTCCACTTAACATTTTTTTGAAGATCTCATCACCGAATAACTGAACTAATTCAGTTTGTAATTTCTACCCTTGGAGAAGCATGAGCACAAGTCATTTTGTAGGAACCTCGTCTTCCTATTTTGAGGGGATAGAAAGGGACAAGGAGTTATCTTTACACCTTTTGACCCTCCTAAATCCCCGACACTGCAGTAACTTCAGTCACATTTTGGGGGGGCCCAATCAGATCACTGTTACCAGAGTCAAATGGAGTCTGTTCTGCATTGCACAGTGCTGAGTTCAGACACTGATTCCAAATGATGATTGTATACTGATTCTACAAATAGTATTATCAGCTGAAAGGCACCATGTCTTATCAACTCTGTTTACCCGTTTAAACTGTACGCATTTTCCCAGTAAAAGGCTCCTTCTTTGTGTGTGTGCCAAGCCCCCATTTTGACCGAAATTGCTTATAAAGACTCCATCCTACAGCTACTTTTGAAAGCATCAGTTTCTTCACTTAAGAGTTTAAGTTAATTCAAATAATATAATTCCTGAACACAAACTATTCTCTTTTTACATTCTATAGCTGTAAATACTATCCAATTAAAGATACCATTTCACAAAACACTTTTCATTGATAAAGAACGCCCGACAGAGAAACGGTTGTACTTCCATTTACATACCTGCCCTTATTCAATTTCTCTTTCACAATTCTTATTTAGAAAAGACTATCCGAATGTTTAGATTAGGTCACTAACAGCTTCTTTACAGGTTCTTAATTCTTGGAACACAGCATAACAATGCATCTGCTAGTCATGATCTTACTTCTGTAATAGGAGGTGAAGGGGTCTGATCTCTTAATTTGGATCCAAATGCTATGTTGACTTTATACTAAATAACAGATAATCTAATCTGGGAGAAAACGACATTGCTCAAACTAGTACTCTTTGAACATTACACCAAAGTTAATCTCTACCAGAGATATGCAAAAGAAAGAAGTCAGATTTCAAAGCCGTGTAAGACTGTTGGAGAGAATCTCAACAGCCTGATATAAGACCGGTTCTACCGCTCAAAGCTATCTCTGTGAATCATGACTGAAGAGTCAGGCCAGGCTTTTCAAAGGTACCATAATGTTAATGAACTTTCTGGCCTGTTTTTAACAGAAGTCAGAATCTTTCTGAATATTGCCCACAGGCTTCTGAAGCTGGGTATCCAAACACCAAAGCACCCAAGATGAGAGATCGTTTTGGAAAACATAATCTGCATTCAGCAGTTGCCTATACAAACAATGCTCTTGTAAGCATTTTACTTGTTCTTTGCAGAGCACTGTGGAATACGTAAACGTGACAAACATAATCTGCTTGCCTTTTCTGCGGTATATAAATAGGAAGGTCACGTCTCACATTTTACAGTACCCTGAAAGAAAGATCTTTAAATTCTTTAAACCATTAAATGACAGAGATGGAAACATCTGACTTACTGTAAGGTGTTGTATCAGTAGGATCAGGAGGTGGAAAATTTTCTGTGAAGTTGACATTACACAAGTCTGTACTACAGCAGCAGAAGCGATACGTTCCATTCTGAATCAAGGAAGGGGTGGTTGTAACTATACACTCCTCAAAGTGACACTCCTGTGGGTCTCCTATATGAGACCAGCAACCTGTACAAAAAGGCAAATTAAAGAATTCTTTTTAAAGGAAGCATAAAATTAATTCTATTGCATGGACAATTAAAACATACCCATAGAAATCCATACTGTAGCTAATTAAACGTTTCAGAGTGGGGTGAAAACAGTTACCATAATTTGCTCATCTGACTTCACTGCCACCTTTTATATGAAAAACTGAAGAATTTCTTTCAGAATTTACCACAGCCAAGGAGAAGAAATATGGGCAGCAATGAAGGCCAACATCAGAGGTGTCCAGCTGTAAACCTCAATATGACAAAACCTGAATTCTTGAGCATTCTAAGCAAAAGTATGCCATTCCCCATTTCTCTGATACCAGAGACAATATTATTACTACCCTCTGCCCCACAGTCTAGATGAAATTGTGACCTAGCCCCCTCCTTAGAGCTAGACTACAAGACTGCATCTGTTGTTAGGCGCTTCTGCATAATTTCTAAAAATTCTGGCCTTCCTTGTTGTCAGTATCACTGCACTCTTCTACAGGATCACAACTTATTTCTTGGTTAATGTAGGCCCTTTCTCCATGCAGCAACTGTTCCTTCCCAAGTATGGTCAATGGCAGTTAAAACCTTCATTTATGCACAAATGCCTGGGAGGGAAAGAGGCAGCATGGGGGCAGAGGTGAGCAGTCAGACTGCTGCCTTCAGACGAACATGAAACGATGACATTGAGTACAACTGCACAGGACAACTGTATATAACCAGTTTTCATTCAGCCTTATATTACATTAACTTGTAGCTAAGTAGCCAAGAGCAGAGTCCCTGAGAACAGTAATCAAAACACATCTCCGGCAACCGCAAGATCTTTCTCCCCACCCTATCATTCTCCCTGCAGAACAGGAGCAAACTGACAGTTAGTGATATCTTAACGGTTTTGTGCTGTAACTGCAATTTCCTTTGCAAACAAACATTCAAAGGAATATGAATATACATTTTTACCTAATGAGACACTTCTTCTTAAATTTATCATTACGTCAATACATATACTGAGACATATTCAAGAAATCCATCTTCCTCTGAACATCCTAAGTAACAAGCAATGTGGTTTTGCCTACAACTGTGTATTGACCTCTTTGGTTTCTTTTAGAAGTCATTTATTTCAAACAAACTCTCTGTTCATGTTTAAAATTGCTAAATGGGAAGTCTAAAATTACCATAGAATCATAGAACTGTTTGAGTTGGAAGGGACCTTGAAAGGTCATCTAGTCCAAGCCCCCTGCAGAGAGCAGGGACATCTCCAACTAGAGCAGGTTGCTCAGAGCCCTGTCCAACCTGACCTTGAACGTTTCCAGGGATGGGGCATCTACTATCTCTCTGGGCAACCTCTTCCCAGTGCTTTTACCACCCTCACTGTAAAAAAATGTCTTCCTTATATCTAGCCTTAATCTACCCTCTTTTAGTTTAAAACCATCACCCCTTGTCCTGCTGCAGCAGGCCCTGCTAAGAAGTCTGTCCCCATCTTTCTTATAGCCCCCCTTTAAGTGCTAAAAGGCTGCAAAAAGATCTCCCCAGAGCCTTCTCTTCTCCAGGCAGTCCAAGCCCAACTCTGTCAGCTGTTCTTCATAAGAGAGGTGTTTCATCCGTCTGATCATTTTTGTGGCCTCCTCTGGACCAGCTCCAACACGTTCATGTCATTGCTGAGGACTCCAGAGCTGGACACAGTACTCCAGGTACGGTCTTGCCAGAGCAGAGGAGAAGAATCACCTCCCTCGACCTGCTAGCCACACTTCTTTTGATGCAGCCCAGGATACGGTTGGCCTTCTGGGCCAATCAGATGCATAATACAAATTATGCACAAACAAAACGTCAAGCTTTGCATCTTCATATGGACTGGCTGGATCACAAAAAAGGTGAAAGGAGTAGAAAAACTACTAGACTTACACTGAAATGTTACATACCTTGTTTTACAAGATGTATGTCTCCTTCTCGTGTTTTTTCCCAAAGTCCATAGCAGGTACTACCTTTCATGCACAAAATTGTGCCATTCTCCTGAGAGATTCGGCTCTCACTGATTCCATGGTCCTGCTGATAGGGGTCCTTAAATGCACAGAGCCGCTCTTCACTCTGTGCAGCTTTAGACAAAAAAAGGAAAATAATTTTTGTCAGTGATTTTATGCACAAAATTTTAACTTTAATAAAAGGATGATTAAGGTTTTCTGGAAACCTACATTCAAAACCATCCTGAATTATACATATCTGTTCTTTAAACTGTACTCCAATAGTCAGAAATAAAAATGAGTTCTATTCCAAAGTTACTTTCATAAAGAAGACAAAAAAAACTCAGCAGATGTTCCAAAATGAATGTGCAAATGTTTGAAGTTCACAGGTGCAGAATAAAAATTTCATTGCATAGCCTGCATCATCTGTATCATTTGTTCTCACGCACAAGTTAGGCAACTGTTAGCTGGTTTCTTCAGCAACCACATGCGTTACTTTTTCAGACTGCCATCCAACCCAGTCTACAAAGGTTTTTTTCCCCACTCTCTTTCTATTGACCTATCTCTTTTTTCTACATGTTACCCAGCCATTGCACTGACATTCACTGCTTCTTGCTCAGCAACTTTTCAGTTTGGGCTCTCTAACACAACTTCATTAATGATCACCAGTAGAATCACTAACAGCAGAGTGAAACCATACAATTGACCAGCAGTACTGGGAAACGCTGCCTGTGAACAGGAGCAATGCTGCCTGTTAAGTCTCCCTGTGGAATGACAAGTAAGAACATCATAAAACATGCAAAGAGAACACAAAAATAAATACCCACGATCGCCTGAAAAATCTCTAGGGTTTTTTATTAAAACAAAACCAAAACCACCCACAAAAAGCCTACTGATTTCTACAAGAATATTTAATCAACAAACTTCAAAAATACAGAAAATTAAGAACCCCTCTTTTACTCATATGATTACTGCTTTTTTGTTTATATCATCTCAGTGAAAGGACTCAACCCTGCTGGTATGCCTTTGTCATCTTTAGGAAGAGAAGACGCATTCAAACAATAAATTCTTCAGGAAGACATTACATCCAAAATAAATAAATTCTAAATTTGTAGTGAATTTTATATTTAGAGTATTGTAATTCTTCCCTGGAATGATTTTATAAAACAAACGGAAAGCTAGGTTATGCAATTCCAAGGCACTTCACAAGTACTATTCAATAGTACAGGTCAGCAAACATCCAATCGCAGTAAGAATTTGTACTATGTACCTCAACAACTAGATTTCACCCAGTTCTTTAACTCCCATGAAAGCACTGGTAGTGAAAAGATGCAAGATGGAATAGATTGGCCTTTTGGGAAAATGGACTTTTAACTTAAAACAAAATTAAGCATACGTAATTGTAAATGATGAAAGGTATAGTATACATATAAAATATCTTCTGAGGATTTATTTATTTGATCATTCTGCAGCACTGCCCCCAAAGAAGCCATGTTTCAGGAAGGCAGACTTACTACAAAAATGCTGTTTCATTGTGCCACCAGCATAGATGATTGGGTAATGGAAAGACAAACCAGGAGACTCAGACAGGTGTCTCACTTTTAAGACCATTATTATTCATTAAGGAGTCAAAATTCATAGTTCTTGTATGCTGAGACAACCATAAATAGCTGCACCATCCAGAACAACATTCTGTCAGTTACTCCTAGTTTATTCTGTAGCAGCAGTAATTAAAATAGCACAACTTAACTTATTTATGAGTGGTCTGGTAGGGCATGTACAATCAGTTGAGCTGCATGTCAGCTCAGGGGTGGTAAAATTCTCAGCTGAGGAGACAGGAACTTCTTAAGCCACTGTAATTCAATCACTTGCAGCTCCCTATACTCCAATAACCTGGCCAGCAGTCTGTGCTGCTCACCCACCTCTCTGTACGCTGGTCAGTCTACAATTAACACCCTGTGCCTGGAACTACAGCTTTGAACTAATACATTTACCGTAAAGCAGCGGCTTTATACACAGAAACTCAGTTGCCTAAATTTCATACCTGATTTTTTTTTATTTCTACATGAGTAGAGTTGGTCAAGTTACTGAGGACAGAAAGGTCACACATCAACAGCTAGCACATGCAGCCTCAAGCAGTACTTGCCAGTGGCACGTAGTAGTTTTATTCTCGGGAACAGCTGAGTATGCCAGGCGTGAGGCATCTGTCCTGCATTCTCTGCTCCATGACATGGGACTGGCCAAGAAACAACGTATGAAAGGACGGTATTCCACTGCCATAAGGGAACTGGAGCTGACTAACTTTTTGAAAATCAAAAGGAAAAAAATTATCACAGAACTAAAATTTTCAAGAGCAAACGGGACAGAATTATACGGCCTTGTGATTTATAACGTATCTGCTCCTAGGGACACTAAGAAGATTTTAAAATCAGTTGCATGTCATAGGTGAGTGGGATGAAGGTCACGTGAGATATTGATTGTTTACAGAATGCTCAAATCACTTCAAGATAAGCCCTTTCATAATTTCCCTTTATTGTGAAAAATAAATCTAAAATAACAGAATTTATGAAACAGCTGCACAGATTTGGTTTCCTTATCAAAAACCTGTGGTTAAAAAAAAAAAGTAATTCCATAAACGTCTACTTTCATAATACTTCAATAGTAAAAATGAAAAAATCTTTTAACCTCTGAACTAATGGAAGAAAAAGAAAAACACCTATTGTTTTTGCTTTCTACTCAGAAATATAGTAGAAATATGTATCATGTCTGTGTTCCAGAGACACAGACAGCTGTAACTGCCTACTCTTCTGGTCTCTTCACCTTTCTAAAAGTCTCTTGGGATGAAGGTTGAGAAAACATACAGAAGACATTTGAAAAAAGAAAAGTTGTTAACCATCATGCTAGATGGTGTCCAGCCATACACTATAGAAATAACAGTTGCTACCAAAGGCTTTTCTGATTTAAAAAAAAAATGCGTTGCCCTATAAGAATACCTGCAGAGGGGAGGAAGGGGGAAGCACGAGAAAGTAAAACCCACTGCTAGCAACCTGAGTGTCTATCAGTTTTCTAGCAATCTAATAAAAGTGCAAGTTAACTTGCCACAATTTAATGTCAGATGATCTCAGTGGAAAATTTTTCCAACAAAAAAAGGAAGGTTACTCACCCAACAACTAGAGTTTTCAGGCTGATCACTGCACATTCATGCTTCAACTATAACTTACAGTACAATCCCCGTGGCAGCAGTACCCACCACAATACTCTGCTGACCCCTGCTCCTTCCCTGATAGCATGGAACATCTGGAGAACAAGGGACACATAACAAAAGCTACTTTATTTTCCTCTATGGCCTCTGTAGCTTCATTGTTGAAGTTGTAATGCCGAAAAAAATTGGGTAGGGCATTCAGATGTCCAGAAAGTGTCTTGAACAACACCAGAATAGATGAGCTGTTTCAATTTCTTTGCATGATTTCGGCACATTCCCGCTCTGGGAATCAGGCAGCAAGGTTTCCTTTTTCCAAGCGGTGGAAACTAGTCAGCTCTAAAAACTTTTAGTATTGGAATATTTGTAAGCCTTGAAAGCAACCTCCAGCCTAGATGAGTATATGCCTTAAATATTCCCCTAAAGAAACTGAGATACTACTACAAAAACACATAGAAGTGCTGGGGTGCCTGTTCTAAACTTTACTTATTTCAACAGAAATCTTATCCTTCAAGGTAAAATACTGTTGCTCATGTGGATTTACATGTGTTCCTCATCAATGACGTTTTATGACAGTTTTCAGTCATCATTAGAATCAACAGCTATGCAGGGTACATTCAGAGCTGGAACACATCTACCTGTCCCTTAGGAGCTCTGCACCTGCTCCCTATAGCAGCTTAGCTGCTTCTTCCAAAACTCCTTGGAGATATTCAAAAGCCATCTGGACATGGCCAAGGTACTCAGTGTGCAGCAGCAGCAACAACAACAACAAAAAAATTTCTCAGCAGGGCTACCTGCTACTTTTTGTCTCCAGGGTAGGCAAAATGGTAGGGTAAGACTAGAATTACTGGATCCTCTTGTTTGTCTTCAGTTCAAATAGATCCAAACCCAAGGAAATACCTTAATGTTAAGGTCTTTATTAAACATCAAGAGCTATTAAAATAAACAATTCATTTATCCTGTGAAGACTGAGAGGCTCTTGATACATGCAGTTCTTTCGCTACCTATGTCTGAAAAATGAAGGGCAAAAGCTCTGCAGACAGACACGCACACCAGGCATTAAGGATCCAGGACTGTACAGTGTTCCTTTCCTTACAGATTTCGCAGACCCAAGATGACCAGCAGTGTATCCTCAAATTGGCAAAATGCAGAAGCCATTTACAGATCAAGCTATACAGCATATTTGCCCAAATATGAAATGTCCTGGCATACAAACAAAACCAAGACCCAGAATCAAAATAAGTGGCAGTACAAGTTTCCCAGGACATCTGCTTCATGGCTGAAGTCATCCTTTAGAGCTTTGCTCTTACTAAAATAAATCATATTGTTTCAACGCTTTTACAGTCCTTTCAAGCTATCCATCTCATTACTCCTGCATAAGTTAAGCATCACAAAAATAACTGTAGTAAAATCATTAAAATTAATTTGGATTGCAGTTTCTCTATAAATGTGTACGTCTATAATAACTCTTTCATCATTAGGTCTAAAGCATAAACAAACAGCAAAAACTGCCAAAGATGAATGCATTCCCCCAAAGATTATAAATCTACTTAATCAAATGTACAACTTCTTTTTTTTGGTGGGAAGGTGGGGGTGAACAGCTCTGGAGAGTTCACTGTACTTAAACGCAATTATCCGATTAAATCAGTACATGACAAAAGCGTAATTTAAATATGGAAATTACTACTATGAAAAGGATTAGTCCCATTAAAGTCTACCTCAAAAACTGGAAAAACATCTATTTATAATTTCTTTCACAATATATGAGACAGACTTATGGTAATTTTATTATCTTTATAAGGTAAATTTCATAGTAAACTCTTATTTTTTCATCACATAGAACATTCGAGGGTTTTCTAATTCACCTTTAATAAAAGACTATGAGAGAGATTTTGAAACAAATAAATGGCAATTGAATGCTTACATGTCATATGGCCCTGAAAAATTTGCTACTACAGACAACTGCAGTAGCAACAGAAAGGCTGATATTGAAAAGGACAAAAAGTAAAACCTGAATGACAAATCGTGAAGGAGTGATAGTGAAATGTCTGTTTTCCATTCCTCTTGAACTTGTGTACCAGATAAACTACGTCAAAATAATTCAATAAAAATAATAAAATGAACTCAAACTCCCATTCTCTCATGCAGTAGAGATTTCCAACAAAGAAAAGAAGCGAAGGCATCATTCCCATAAGTTCTACCAAGGGAAAAAAACAGTGGGGCAAGCTCTTCACTTGCCTATCATAAACCAGAAAAAAAGCCAAAATTGGTTCTGCTGCTCTCCAGCCCATTTTACATCTGTATTTACATAAACTTTACTGTCCAGTTTCAAAAATACGCTTAAAACACAAGCAGCAATACTAACTGAGTATAGATGCTTCAAGAAGTAATTTAAGAAACATTCAATGTACTCATCTTTCTTGCTTGGCTGCCATTACTGGTGCATATGATCACCACATGCACGTTAACAGACTTAACTGGAAGCTGATTGTGAAACCTGATTGTCATGTACCGAGAGGAGAAACAGACTACGTTAAAATTAAATCATAAAAGAACTGGGAATACTCCAGTTTCCCAAGTCCGTCCTGTGGCTCACTCTCACTGCCGCAGTGCTCTGGGTGGCACAGAGTTCAGCTCCATGCCACTGTAAAGCCTCAAGAAAAAGCACCAGGGCTTCAGGAATTTCCTCTTGGCAAAGGGCTTAGGTTTCGATATGATTATAATCTTTGTGTTTATCAGTTATAACATCAACAAAAAATATGGAAAAAAGTTATTATAGAAAAAATACTATGCTAATGTTTTCAGTATTTTCTCCTTGTAACCATACTGCTATTTTCAACTGCTCATGAACAGAGAAGTGATTCACACAAATACGTGAATTCTCGATGATTGTAGTGGTTTGCCTTCATTCCCTACTAAAGACATTTCTGGACAGCAAAGATCAAAAGAAAATTACAAGTGCATCTACTGTCTGTGTCAGAAATCTTGTGTGCTATGAACATACGATTTATCAGTTCTAGAGTGAGTTTAAACAAATTAACATTCTATTATTGCTTTTAAAATACTAACTCTTTCACCATAACTTTGTGTTCTACGAAAACATAATTACGAAAACAATTACAACAGAAGTACCAAAAGTTACAGGAATCCAACTGCAAATCCTTGGAACATGAGTCATGTTTTCATTAATAGGATAGGAAGTCAGTTCCATTAGTACTTAATCGACATTTCCTGACCTTACATCTATTCAATGTAGTACATGGAATTTGCATCAAGTGCAAAGGGGGGGGGGGGAAAGGAAGGAAAAAAGAACTCAAATGTTACTCAAATGCTACAAAGAATTATTCTACTCCATGTTCTAATTGTCAGGATAGAATAAATACACAAACATTTGCGGTTTTACGATTAACGCCATGCAATACATTTTGTGACACGGTCACAAATAAAAGAACGAGACAAGAGTCAGAAGACAAACTTGCACATAACTTACAAGAATAGACTTGCTAGCACCATTGACCACATACATGGGTACCAAGTTGGTAATTACGTTCAACTGCCTTCAAACATAGCTGAAGACTTGAAAAAAAGACAAAAAATGAAAATTGTTTCTAAGCATTTGTTTGCCTGTAACGGGATTTCTTTAAATACAGGCCACCATACATTCAACTGGGAATCTCATTAGGCTGCAACAGATTTCTTCTGTAACTTGTCATTTGAATTAGCGAGATTTTCATCAGAACAGCCACAGACACAAAACTTGTTTTCTTTTGGCTCTGTCAGCTCTCAGCTGAGGTCTTATATTTACACAATACCCGGAAACATCATCGCCTTCAAGGCAGGGTTATGAGAGAGGACTTGTCTTCATAATGCAAGCTATTGAAGGCGATTAAAACAACGTACATCAGGAGGCTCCTTTGAGTATATCCTTTCAACTACATTGATAGCTGAATTCTGGCACGATGGACAGAGAAACAGAATCTTGAAGAAATCATCACTTAGCAAGCTGCTGCTGCTTTTTCCATCTTTTTCTCCTCAGAGGTTTTAATTACAAATATTTCTAAATATTAACTTATATAAAAACATATCACAAGCAGACATCTTTTGAAGAAGTCATTTTTCTACAGACAGACCATCCATAATACTAACTTCAGCGGTAAAAAGCTAAACTGCTGGTAATCTTCCATGTATTTACACTTCCAGTACTCTGTAGCATGTTTGACCAACTGCACAGCAGGAATCTGCACTGACTGGTCAGGAAGAGAAATAAATTGTCTGCTTAAGGATTGGGCATGAAGGTCTAAACCAACCAGAAATGGCCTGGGGGCTTTTTGAGCAAGGCGACAGGAACAGCACAGTGCAACACACAGCCAGGGAGTGCTCCATTGGGTAGACAGCCAGCCTATTGCTTTATAGTTAACTTCTGTGCTAGAAGACTTACAGGTGGGCTCCACAAACATGATCACTAGATTTATAATTTAAAGACATGAATAAGAAAGAATGGAAATTTTCACAAGAGAAAACAGTAGGAACTTCCAGAGGGAAGCAAGAAAGAAAAATGCTTCAGAAATTTACATCTGTGGTAATAGGCTTTCCTTTCCTTCTAACAAAAAGAGAGGAAATAAACATCACAATCATTAAAGTTCCTCCTATATTAGGTACCTCAAGATAAACACAAAATATATTTTGACAATAAAACTCTTACAGTTTATACTCAATGTTAAAATCTGGAATAATCACTTCACAGTACTTCATGTCCTTATCCTTCATTGATGAAATTTTGGTTTTCACAGAATCAGAATCACAAAATCATCTTGGTCAGAAGGGACCTTTGAGTCCAACTGTTCACCCTGCACTGCCAGGGTCCCTAAACCATGTCCCTCAGCACCACACCAACACGTCTTTTAAATACTTCCAGGAATAAGGACTCCACCACCTCCCTGGGCAGTCTGTTCCAATGCTTTCCGTTAACAACCTTTCCACAAAGAAATTTTTCCTAAATATCCAACCTAAATCTCGCCTGGTGCAACTTGAGGCCATTTCCTCTCGTCCTATTGTTTGTTACTTGGGAGAAGAGACCAACCCCCACCTCGCTACAACCTCCTTTCAGGCAGTTGTGAAGAGTCAATGAGGTCCCCCCTCAGCCTCCTTTTCTCCACACTAAACAACCCCTTTAGTGAAGGCCTTTTCCTTTCCCCCAGATTTACTCTTAAAAGAAGTGTTACCTTAGAAGAACCCAGCTTAAGCAAGAGGAACCATCCAGGAAAGCAACAGGATGGCAGACATTTACTGCTAGCAGCTGACAAATTATATAGTACCCAAATGCTGCCAGATTTTATGCAGAAATACCTGAGCTTGCTGCCCATTAGCTGTGTCACTGCTTTATTTCCACAACTTTCTAAATGTTTCTGAGGACAATCAGACCACCTCACTGTGCAAACCTCATCCAAATCAGGTAATCCACAGAATCAAAATTTTATCCATCTAGTAAGAGCACAAGATACAGTGGCAAGAAAGCTAGCAACATCTGTGCTCTGCCATAACATTTGCTGGGAAAAAATACAAGAACTTCAAGTAAATCTGAATCAACAGAGTTAATACTGATTCGTGGTTTACATCAAGAGGCTAAGGCATTTTTTTAGCTGATATGGGAAGAGATTCAAGACAAATCTGTAATGAGGCTATATCTCATTGACTCAGACAGGGTCAGAGAAGGACAAACTACAGAATTAAAACCAAGTGTCCTGGTATCTCAACTGGAGCCCTAACAGGTTGACCTTTGACTACCTTTGCTTTGGCCACTAATCAGAGCCTCCCCTATCTTGCAAGATTTCCTCCAGAATGTAAACCAGAAAAAGAATCTTCAGCGTTTTCTGTATAACACTGTTCTATAGCTGTGTTCAGCCGGTACAGTTAGGACATTTGTTTTTATTGTATAAGTCTGTCTAGTTCAGCGGGTTTCTTCCTTTCATTTTTTCCCCCTATGCTAAATTACCATTGATTTCTAACGAGACAGAATTGAAGTGCATGTCACAAACAGGTAGTGGAGGAAGGTCATCAATCTGTCCAATGTGAAATTTCTAAATACTTCACCTGCTAGCAGTGAAAAATCCACTCTGGTATGTTAAGACACATTAACATTATCTTAGCTCAACGATTACACAGGACTGACGACATTTCATCACACAACTTCTCACTTCAGAAACAGTTAAATGCCTTGCAGCAAGAGATTACAGCAAGTTCTGGGGTTTTTTAATGTTGCAAAAATAGTAAAAGGTCATGGCATTTTAGCACGCACTTTGTTAGCTTTAAAATACTCATCTATGTCATCAGACTACAACTTATAGCCATTTCCAAAACCTTCATATCCCATATTAAAGGAAAAGCCAGTCAGCATGTCCTATTTGGAAATACAAGAGTTCAAGCATACTCAAAAAGCCTTCTGGAAAAGCTGTCAAGCTCAAATACTGGAAAGCAGAAGTAAATTAGCATAAAACTTACACAGTCAAACCATTAAATACTGTAGAAGTGTAAAATCATGGAGTATGTTTAACACTCACTTAAGGGAGAAACTATTCTAAACGCATTAGTGGAGCACAAAGCATAAAACCATTTACTCTTGATTCCCAGTGCTTGGTTTTTGCAATAATCTTAGAGCTTCCACAATTTTAACAAAGTTGAAGATGACTATTTTCTGTGGGGATTCACATGGCAGAAAGCACCTCTGTGGCTTCAAATCACATTGCCCAGTTTGCACTGTCGTCTTGTCTCAAGATGAAACGATCGCTTATTTTATCCCATGAGCAAACAGGAATTCCAGCATTTACACATAGTTGAATCGGCTCAGAAAGAATCTTCTCACAGACTCATGATGTTGGGCAAAAGAAAATGTTACATTTTCAACAAAAAGTTTTTTATAAGCCAGCTTTAATGTACACTTTCCGCTTTATTTAAGAATTACTCCAACTCAAGCTAAAGGTCACTTAAGCCCGGATTTCTGGAAGAACAGAGAGAAGGAATTAGCTGGCTTTCACTGACTTGATCACATTTTGGACATCCTATATCTCCTGGTCTCCTGGAAAAACCCCAGCCTACATTTAATCTTCCAAAAGTATGAATATGTGTATTACAGGATTTAAACTAACCTAGCATTTTTCCTTTAAAAAAAAAAAAAATTATTCATTTCCTAAATGACTGTATCTCCATTCAGAGAAAAAGAAGTATGTTCACGTTACTGTTCAGCAATTATGTCAGAACAGATATCATCACAGCCTTAGTCACACATAACTTTTTCCAGTGGCCAGTGTCTATTCACAGAACTCAAAAAGATCGAATTCTTTATCTTTGCCCTAGATTCGAGTTCAAGGATTTTTTTTTTTCTGGGTATGAGCGTCTGGCTTTTGTTTATCTGGGCTGTCAAAGTGAAGTATCTGCATGGAATAACACAGGAAACTCTGCAGCAAAAATAACAGCAAAGCAGACTAACGATGTAGTATTTCTCCCCCAAACTCAGATGTAACAATCTTGCCAAAGCAAAATCAATTATTTCTGAGTCTACTTTAGATTCCCTTGAAAAAATGAGTTACTGGATATTCCCCTAACACATGTAATATACTCACTTTTCTAGCAAGCAAGGATGCCATTTCTACTGTATATATTACTAAAACATTTTCTTGAAAACTTCAGTAATTTAAATTTGGAGAAAGATAGTATCCATACAGCCTGTCTTTTACAGTATATTACCAAAATTCTTCCTATTAACATTTTTAGGAAGCTTACACTACCGGTAATATGCTGAATCATTTGAAAACCGGCAAACATTCTGAGATCTGAAGCTACAAGGAAATTAAGGTCCAAAACTGTAATCATATTTTGCCCTCAGTAACATACATTATCCTTTGACTGTCTACAGAAGTATAATCTCCTTGGCTCTGAAATCTGGAACTCTGAAAAAAATTACAGAAGGACAAAAGGCAGAAACTAGCTTCCACCCTGACATGCTTTTGGGGGAATCAAGCCTCTCACCTTCTCAGAATTCCTCAAAGAATATATGTTTAAGTTTGAAAACGTCTCAAGTCTTTATCTTCAAGGCATTTAATGGTACGCTACAAAATATCCCACAAGCCATCGTCATCTTGAGTCAAGAGCACGGTCATCACGACAGCTCCCTAGGCACCTTAATTTAGCCAATGCAAGGTGAAAGCCAATTCATGCAGAGAACGCAGTATTATTGAGGACTAGAAAGAGACTGCGAGTTGCTAGAGGAACTTGGGACCTACTTCAAACATTCCTACTTAGAGTTCCTTAACTGAGAGAAGGTATGGAAAGAATTGTGAGCTAAAGGTATTTACGGGTGTTTGTTGAACTGAGCAAAACCAGAAAATATTGACTTTTGCTTCTGCTAGACTTCAAGGTTATCAGCCCACTGAACAGAGGTCACTGGTGTTACAGTGCTTAAAGTGTTAGAAATTTATGGGCACAGTGCTAAACTATTTAAAATCAATTCATATATTTTCTTTATGCATTTATTCTTCCCATTTAAATCATAGCTGACGAAGCTGTTACTGGTACAACAAAGAAGATGATATAAGCTAACTTTTGTATAGTCAGAAAAATCAGTGTCTAGTCAAGACAAGCTTTTCGTTAACTTTGGTTTCTAAATTTACGCAGTTAAAAAGGGTATGGTTGGTACCCGCACACAAGCCCAGATTACAGAACACACTTTTGTTTCAAGGATGGGCTTTCGTGTACTGAAGTGCAGTACATCATACCAAAGAAACAAACTTCTGGGGACAAGGAAACAAACAAAAAAATAACTTTAAACAGTAGAAGACTGTTTTTAATTATCTTTGTTGATGCCAATTATGGGAAACATGGAAAAGGGCACTCCCAAAAATCCAGACACTCAAGGAAAAGATTGCAATCAACTTGCTTAACATTTTGCATTACACACCTAAGGATGATGACTACAATTACGCTCGAAAGACCATCTTAACTCCTCACCCTACACATACACCTCAGGCAGCACAGGCTAAACCGTCTCACAACACACAACAGGGAGTGTGAGCAGAAAATACCAGGTTCTTCAGGTCACTAGCAAGCCTAACCCACCAACTAGCAATTCCAGGGGGGATCATGGAGCCAGACTGCATGGGGGCTTCTAAGGGCTTTGGTCCATGATTTTTAGAGTTCACACTTTTCCTGAATCAGACATGATTTAAGAACAGGAAATAAGCACAAATAGCACCCTTGGCATTTGGGACTAATAAGACAAATCTCACCCAACAAAGAAAAAAATTTAGAGGCCTCACAATGGCTGAATTTACCAGTAAAGAGGTTTTTTCCCCTCTGCATTTTCACCTTTTTTGAAAGACTTTAGTTGTTCAAAAGCACAAAGAGGTATATACATTTATTTTAGGGACACTGAACAAATGTCAGTTAGTTTAGGTTCCTCTAGGAAAAAAAACCAACCATGATCAAGCACCATGTCAGCCACTACTGAGAATGCTGTAATTTATGAACTGATTACGTTTTCCTCTTTAATTTGAACTAGAAACATTAGGAAGCAATATAACTTGCCGTAAACATGTAAATAGACATTTTGAAGAAATTCAGATCAGGTTTATTAATTCATGTAATTTTTTGCTAGCAAACTGGCTCCATAACATAAAAAACCACTCATGTTTGCACATGCATCATTAAAGTCACGTTTCTTTATCAAAAATACAGTGTTGTACAGAATACAAACATACAAACTAGGTTTCCCATTCTTTTCAATAGATTTGTATAATGAAAATCTTATTTGCAGTCTTTCTCTACAAGAGATCCCAATTCGAGCCTGAATTACTTGGCATGGTGATGAGCCAGCTAAGAACAACTTCTGGTGAATAAAATACAAATCCTCCCAATGTTAAATTAAGTCCAATTTTTTTGCTAAACAGTTTTAGAACAGATGTGTTTTTTTCTTTTAACATAAACACAGCTATCAAAAAAGGGAAAAAACCAGAGGCACAGTGAAAATACACAACTCATAACCTGAAAAATGTGTTTTAGAGTCTTAGGGCAAGATCTAATTTATTCTACAATATTCACTAAATACGTTTACAGGATCAGACAGGTTTTCAGAATCTCTGAGACAAACTAATACTGCAATCAAAGGATCAGCAAACCAGCTGCCTGTGTGCCATTACAGCTGATTATCACAGACTGCAGACAGCTAGCTTACTTGGAAAGTGCTTTCAGGAATACTCTGTTGTTGCCACAAAGAAGGGTATAGCAGGATAATGTGATACTAACTCATTTATTTTGTTTGTAATACATTAAAAAATTGAACTGACGGAATATAAATTGCATGTGTTTATAGAAAATCTTAAGTTATAAACTACATTTACCATAAAACATGACAAAATGGAAAAGTGAAGAGAATTACAGAACACTGCCATTCAGAACTAAGGACACTGTGCAGAAAAGGTTTGACTTTTCAATCTTCTTCCCAAATCTTACTAAAGACTAAACGGATGCCAAAATGCATACTTTATCAGATGCTAAGATAAAATCACGGAAAGAAAAATTGAACAACTTGGAAGTTACAGGTTTATCTTCAAAACATTTTCAAATAGCTTTTCAGTTCGTGTGGAAAAATTTGCAAAATGTAAACTTTCAATAGATCTCAATAAAAGAAGTGTCCTTGTTATTAAAGAGTGCTCAAATACTTCGTTATGCCGAAACACTTTCCTCCTTAAGGCCATATGAGAACAAATTATTGTTCTGACTGGAGACTGAGCTACTGCCGAACAGGAAAGCAGCAGAACCCAACATTTAACAATGTACTGAAGTGTTTGCAGCTTTGCTTACCAGAAAACAACTTTAGGTTTCTACTAACATCTTACTAACACTTCAGCATCATGTTTCAACATCTTTATGAGTTGCACTACTGGTAATGGGAGAATGTTTACATCACTCCAACTAGATGCAACTATAAAGGAAATTCAAGGTTTACTAACTTTAAAGAAAATTGAGATGTGGAAGGAAATCATAGTAGTGTTTTATACATCTGGTAAAACCACTCCTTTCAGATCACACTGAAGCAAATCCAAGGCTAGTAACCAACTGAGTTCATCCTTCTGGTAGTTGGTAAAAGAAGTAATTTTAGCAGACAGAGTAGAGCTGTATCTCACTATCATCAGTATGGACGAGGCATTTTTTGTTGCATATGGTTCGCTTTAACTAACATTGTCTTGGTCTATGTCATTTGGAATTATACATTGAATCCTAGGATTCCTGCACAGGCAGAAAAACAGGATCATCTTGATTGCAGTTTCCAGCTATTGATACGGCCTCTGTATCTCAGAAGAGGAAGTCAAAGTCAGAATTTCACAGCCAGTCAAGAGAGGACCAACTGCCTAGGGTTAACTAAAGAAGTACAAACATACACCAGTTATTCAAAGCATGGCTTTCCAGAAAGCCTTCAGATTAAATAGATTATTCCTCCTCTGCTTACTTCTTCCCTAGCTTGTCTTCTTTCCCTCACCTTCTGGGGATTTAAAGGTCTTTGAATGTCCTCTGTAGGAGCTTAAACAATAGCCATTCACAGTTTTCAAATGCTGTCTGAATGAGGCAGAGTATTTAAAGAAAAGAAGCTTACCATAGTTTTATCCTCAGCTTGTTTACAACATAGTTAACTCTCCAAATCTTGCTTGCTGTCTCTATCCCGTAATACTGAAAGGTAAACCTCTCAAGGGTTGCAAGCTTTTTTGAACCCTTACATAAAAGCTCTTTAAATTCTCCTCCCTATCCATCCACCTAAGCAAAGTTGGCTAAGGGAGTCTACATACAGGCTCATCCACACCATCTTTGGCTTCTTTGTTTTTAAAAGCTGTATTTTCCATTACATCTTGTCTTTTTTTTCCTAAAACATAGTTGCACGTCACCAAGGACAATGAGGGTAAGAAAACAGGAAATACTTTGATTGATGTGGCTTTTGACGTTACCCAGTCACTGTATTACTTAGTGACCAGAAAACACTAACAGGAATTAAAGTGAAGAAGCTCCTAAAAACAGAATCAGTTGTATTTCACAGACGAAAAAAGCTAATCAAACAAAAAAACCAGCTCATGCTCAGCTTCATTAATCCTTTTCCCCTCTCACCCCCTCTAATCAGTATGACATAAGTGCTTTCTGAGAACACTGGACCATAAGGATGTATGACACTAGTATCAATGCTAAATTGGAAGTGATATAATGAAAATGTTGGCAGATACATAAGTCTCTTCTCTCTGAAGAGGAGAACAGAACACAAAACAAAAAAGCAAATATCCAGGCCAGGTTATCTTTGTAGGGTAACACGAAAGAAAAAAGAAGAGAGTCCAACAGAGGAAATGTGCAGCTGTACCCATCAGTGATAGCAAGCCTGTGACCGCCCATTACGGAGGGAAAGGAGCATTCCATGGATAAAAAAAAGAAGAATTTAATTCAGTCATGACTAAGCTTTCTCTACCCAATGAATGAGGACATAAACCACAGAAGTAAGTCTTTCAGCAGAAAGCCCCTATTCCCTTCAGCTGAAGCTCTTTTGATTCAATATAAAGACAAATGAGGAAGCAAAGGGGAAAAAAAGAATTGGTTTTTCTACATGAAAATCAAGTTTGAGGGTATTTTCAACATTACAGAAGAATGTTAACAAGACATGACAGTTCACAGGCTTTGCAAAATTACTAAACTTGTAACTGAAAAACACAGACTATGTAAGTACAATGAAATTCAGCAATCTCTGAATACACTGAGTAGAGTTTACTCATGAAATATCATTTTATAATAGTAGCATTTGGACTTTAAAAGCTACTGAAACAGTGACTGCAGAATCTGTTCCACAACATTTATTCATAGCTAGGTTTTCCCTAGTGCAGAGTTCATTATGAGCTCCTTTCAAAGTTCCTTTCGTACACCTCAAGCCATAAGGTTCGCTCTCTATCTTGCTATTTCTCCCCTTAATGCTTAACTTCATTTTACTTCCCACCTTACCTTTCAAAGGTACCTTTACCTCCTACAGCATTCAGTCTCTCACTGATTTTTTTCCAGTCTGCTTATCACTTCCTTGCCTGCCCTCCCTGTAATGCTTTTGATAGGTTATCAGTTATAAGCACCAATATACCTTTTCTAGG
The DNA here is from genome assembly GCA_009769605.1 of Bucorvus abyssinicus. Taxonomy (NCBI): domain Eukaryota; kingdom Metazoa; phylum Chordata; class Aves; order Bucerotiformes; family Bucorvidae; genus Bucorvus; species Bucorvus abyssinicus. Next base: position 26,236,423 of record CM020029.1, read on the forward strand.
CCACTCTCTATACATACAGCACAGTTCCTACGAGCAGCTGTCAAGTCACAAAGTCACTTCCTTCTTTTCATCCAAGCTTGTTCAAAATTGATTTCTACCACAATGTAAGTCCTCAATGAAGAAATTAGTTCCCCTTTTTTTAATCATTAAAAAAGTACCAACAAGCCCCCATACGAACACATGCATTAAGCTGATGCACTATGCGACTATCTTTGGCATTCTTCAGCCTGTGACCTGACCTCCACGCTTTGGCATTTTTTGCCCTGAGACATTACACTGTGTCTTTATTCTGACTAAAAATAAACTGAGACAGGAACCAACACATGCTTTCAGCCAAGTATGTATCAAAACTATTAAAATAAGAAAGATCAAAACCATCCTAGCTACTGTCGTGTTGCCTATTACGACAAAGTGCTCATCAAAGTCCCCATTCAGTGGAAGTAATTAATTCTCTTATTTCATGGGATAACCCTTGTGTAACTCCAGAGTTAGGGGAAAGGAAGGCAAAGACATTCCAGAGACCTCTCAGGGCTACAGTAACACGACTGGCACAAGTCGCGTGGAAGACCCTGTATAGTGATCCCTGGTGAGCCTGCTAGCCAAACAGAATCAAATTTAACAGAAAAACAAAGACCTCGTGGATACTAATTTCTTAAGAGTTCAATGAAAGCACGCTAGGTAGAGGTGAGAGACATAAGAACTGCTCCAGTGGAAAGAAAGGGTGCTTATTAGACATGAGAGATTTTACAGCTGAAAAAGTGCCTCCTACTTCACAGCAGCACAGCAGCTCTCAGGGGGCCTCTGGCAAGTCTGATACTACCAATTCCGCCAGAGCTTGTCTCATCACCAGATCTAACCCACACTTCTCACTTTCATAACTTTTTAGTATATGCATGTAACCATTTATGCTTCACTTTAGTACAATTTAAGTTGTTAAATTCCAGTCAAGTGCCAAATAGCAGTGTTAGAGTCAGAGATGATGTCAGTGCAGAAGCCGAGGAACACCACGCAAGTCTCTGCTCCTCTTCAGCACAGCTGACGAGCTTCCCAACCAAGACCATTTGCAATGCAACAGCGGAGGAAACAGAAGTGCAACATGCGATGTCTTGCTGTGTTTTAATCTAAAATCAGACATAAGCTCCTCTCAGCAGTATCTGCTTATAAACTATTACGAACAATTGCATCCCATGGGATCTAGGCACGCACACCCCCGTCACCTTCTGCTGCAGCGTACACTAACACTAACTCTATGCTGGCACAAACAGTATCTTAAAAGAATGAAAAAAAAGAAAAACTTCCTCTTGGCAGTAGGATGAACAGAACAGACATTCTTTTCATTTTATACAGTTTTCTCGATATGCATTAATTGATTTAACAGATTCCACGCAAACCACCATTTAAAGCTGAATGAGCCTGAGGCTGTCAATTTTTATTTTTTTAAGCTTTACTTTTTATATGTGTTCAAAGAAAATAAGTACTGCAAGCATCACTATAGCAACTGCAGCTCTTGAAGCTTCCTTGATACAACACACATATTCCAGATGGAACAAAATACCATGTCTATCTTGCTTTTTATAAGGTGCCTCTCTCTCCTGCAAAGCCTCCAAAGACTAGCAGGGACATCTGCTGCAGAATTTGCTCTTGCAAAGACCACACGGACTTGGATCAATTCACCTATTTTTGCAGTTCTTAAAACAAATAGAACTAGTAATATCAGGACATCTGCACCCAAATGCTCGTGTGAAATGTCACTAGAACAAGAAAAGAATTATGCAAGGTATTTATTCAAGTCTCTTTACAACCCAAGGGTTGACCTCATTAAAGTCAGTGGCAGTTTTACCACATATTTCAGCAGAGCCAGAATTCCACCCTTCACAAGACATTTCTCTGGTAGCCCAGCTCTTTGACTAACTACATCGCATCCAGAGTACTTCATAACATTTCACTATACCTGCTGCCTATCAACTCTGCCTAACTACCTGGATGCAATTTGTAGAAATGGCGGTGTATGCGTGAATCAAAATCTTAGAAAATACTAATTAAAAAAAAAAAAGTACCATGGAGACTCTAAACTAATCCAGGGTTGTTTTACCTCTAGGAGAAGACAGAAGATTGGAGTAAAGGCATACTTGGCTTATATTGTTCATACAGCCATCCAGGGTTGAATTTCAGATAATTTTGAATTTTGTTCACTGGTTCCACTGCTCTGCATGGAATTCAGCATTATGGAAGCAAGAACAACCAAAAGATCATCTCAGGTGTCACTATGAACTATAACTGCCCTTATAATATTCAAGTAAATATTAGCAGTCCATCAAAACGCATCAGTTCTCCATTGTATTCCCATTGCCAAAGACACAAGGAAGAAAAAATGAAAAATCCTGATCAATTCTCTGCCTTGGCCCCTACTCTGAAAAATAATTAAGACGACATTCAGCTGGCTCTTGTCTAATCCCTTTTTGAGTTTGCAGAAGCCAACTCTCCGTTCCAGGGTGAACTTCTGATATTTATTGCACCTTCCTTTCTGCACCCTTCTGGGCTGAATGAAGTGGCAGGATTATGATGCATGGGAAGCCAAGCAATTTACTGTTGCTTACGGCAGGCACAAATGCCAGCATTTATAGGATTCTTCCAAGACCTGATTTTCAAACAGCTATAAGGTTACATCCTGGTAACATCATTATGCCCTGAAGATTCAGCCCTTTGTCCTCCAGTTCATATATATGAAATTAAGTAGCAATGCATCAAAGAATACTGTCCCTGGTACTTATCACAAGCTCCTGCTACAGCTGACAGAGGGCTCTTTTCTTATAAGTGGAAGAAAAAACATTTCCTAGCTGACCCCAAATACTTGGCCTTCCTCGGCACACCTCTTGAAGAATTCAAGAATAGGAAAATGGGGACAGTGCGAATTCTCTTTCTGAAAATAAAATAAATAATGGAGGGGAACATACAGGTCAAGTAATTAATTGGTATTGTCAAGGCCACATTTGAAAAATACTAGACAGAATGCACATCTGTATTTCCCTTCTAGAGCCCTGGGCCTTAACATTCAAAATAACCTCAGCTGCCAATCATCTGGAGTCCCCATAAAGTACATCTATTTAAGTGAGGAATCTGCCAGTCACTAGGGGGGAAATGGCAATGAAAAGGTTTAAGTTGCCATTGTAATTTGATAAATGTATAAATTACAAATATCAAAAGGAATATAAAAAAATATTCCTTTTTCTTGAATAATAATCTTTCATTTTTAAACATGATGAGGGAGTGTCAGCTACTTCTAGGTATAAAGATGGCATGCAGAACCTACAGCTATAGACTTCCCAGCTCACAAAAAATGGCTCTAAGGACCTGCAGGATAATTTAGATTAAGCTACAACCTTCTAAACTATCAAACAGATATTTTGAGATAAATATGAAAGATATATGTTATTTACAAGCTTAAGGGAAAAAAGTCAACCATAGAAGATTCTGTGATGATTTTCATTTTATTTTGTACCTCACCCACCCCAGCATTACTAAACAGATAAACTGGGATAAACAGGGATACTTTTCGTACATACTACTATCAATAACTGTTGAACATCTGTAGTATTAACATACTAAATAAAAGCAACTTACCTTTTTAGACTGGATGGAAAAAATCTGAGGTTTTCAGCATGGTCAGCAGTATTTCCAATTTTTAGCTTTTTACTATGTTGTTTTAAATACTTGCAGGACTACCATTTATTGTAAAAGAAATCTACAGGGACCAATAGCATGAGTACATGCTCCCCTCTCTGAGGTCAGCACCCTCTAAAAATTAAACCGATATTCTACAAGAAATTGTAATCAACTCCCTCTAGTTCCAGTATTGGCTATATGCTACTGTGCCAGACAACTACTCAGCATTCACCCCTCTCTAAACTTCTTTCTCACCATATTCCTAAGACTTACTAGCAAAAGACAGTACCATTGCACTGAGTCAACATGTGTTTGTGCAATCCTTACAGTAACTCTAAATCCCTTTAAAATGCAGAGAAGCAGCACATTTTCTTTCAGATAACACAGAAGATTTATCTGCATTGTAAAACAAATATTTTTTTTAAAAGCTAACCGTAACCACTCAGCAGTACTGCCGCTTGCATTGCCCTACACCCAGAAAATTATTAACAACATGCTATGGGACAGGCTGCTTCCCTCCGTCATAGCCAACCCAGCTAGCTCAGGATGTGTACAGTTTCCAGACAATATAGGGCTATTCAGATCCCCATTCTGGCCTGCTTTTTTAAGTCCCTATTAACTGATCTGCACAAACAGCAGTGTTTCACCAGCATACAGTCTCCTTCACTGCCATTTATCTCATTCAATAGCACTTCCATGAGCTTAAGTACGCCTAGTATCTGAGAAACAGTAACAAATACCTTCAAGACATACTTCCTGCTATACAAAAAGATAAAACTACAGCTCTCAAACAGTAAATTGCGTGACAGCCTGTCTACCGCATCTCCACAAAGGGGTTTTGCTGAAATCACAAGTCTTGGGGAGTCTGAGGGGCCATGTGTTATTTTTAATGAATATTCTGATTCATTGTCAGGTTCTGCTCTCAAAACAGAAAACAGCACTGTATAAATTTTGCCATATACGCGGTATAATCATCAACAACAGCCACCATTTATTTCTTCAGGTAGAAGTGGTTTCCCCAGCTGTGCTAAGAAAGCCATCATTTTCCTAAATAAACTATTAGACCGATGAGGAGATCGTAATTTCTGAAGAAAAGTCTGGAAAAGAGTTGGTTTTGCCAATCTGTAAAACAAGTCAGCTTACATGAGCAAACAGTATCCCTCACAGCTGACAGCCCAGGCTGGCAGCAGGCTATAACCCATTTTCATGCTTCCCCCCGCCCCCTGGCAATCTTTTGGGGCACTTTTGGTTAAAAATAACAAGAGAAAGACCTAAGAGACAGACCCAGACACCTCCAATCCATTGCTAAAACCAATCCACATTACAACGGTTCAGCTACGCTAAATTATTCTGCGTAGTCTTTGAACAGATATCTCAAGGTACAGTTTTGCATCTTAGTTCTTCAAAACATTCAGCAGGGTAGGACTTAAATGAAAAGCTTTTTATACTGGTGCTGCTCAGAGCTACTGTGTTTTTTAGAAAGCCATAAATCTTATCCAGATCAAAATTATAGGTTAAATATAGAAGGAAAACAGTGACATCAGCATTGAAAGCCCTTCTGTCTAGCAGAACTTCATTTCAGAAAGCGTTCTTTTTTGGTCTCTTAAAACACAGTCGCCTCAGTTACTGAATATTTCCGAAAAGTTACAAATACCTGAAGTTTCCTCCATAACTGCTATGGAGAATATACTTTTAATATTAGCAAAAAAAATTAGCTTTATGGCTTACAGAAATTATTATAACAATCGTTTAAGAAAAGGAATGAATTGAAATATTTATTTTTAGGAAACAATTTAGAGCTCACAAAGAATGAGAAATGTGAAAACTAGACCATACTTTTCTAAGGTGATGATGTTTACATCTTTAACATATGTTACTTCTCATTTGATTTAGAATATAGCACAAAAGCAGTCCATTTTACCGAGTACGGGAAGACCTTTGAACGTCCTGTAACAGCTATTGTGTCTCAGGCAAAGGAAAAAGGCAGGAACAGGAGGGACCACATTCAACTTTTAAAACAGCTAGCAGAAGTTATGGCCTGAGTTTATTTCCAAGAACTTAGCTAACCTCTTTAGCACAATAAAACACGGCAGTTGATGGGCGAAGCAGGCTTTTCTTTCTTCCCCTCCCTTTCTGAACTGCTTCTCTTCGCTGGGAGAGAAACTGCTGAGGCTCCCCTGCCCTGAATGCCTGGCTCTGGTCCAAGCTGCCCTTAATGAGGTCCTGGCAACTCCCCGGCGCTGCAGCCGCCTCTCCAGCACCGCCAACAGCCTTCATCAAACAGACAAGAACCGCGGGCAGAGCTGCGCCTGACAGCAGGGCTTTTACTTCCAAAATAAAGAGACAAACTGACATTCTAGAATACCGTATACCCAGACTTTATCAGACCTAATCCAATGTCACTTCAACTCTCCTCCAAGAAAAGCAAGCACTAACGCATTATAACAATTGACAAAGTTTACATAAAGTACTGTTCGAGTCAGCTAACATTTGATGCAAAAGGAACCCTTATCCCTCTTAATTTAAATTGTTTAAAATCCAGCTAACTATTTAATATTTGGGGGGAAAAAAAAAAAAATCAGTAGCAGTCAGGCTTTTATTTCTTTTCTAAGCATCACTAATAGGGCAAATCATTGTGACAGGAATCAAGGTCTACAAGACAGAAGATTTTTTTCCTTTAAGCGACTATCCAAGAACCACCACAATAATACACTGATGACACTACTCAATATAATTTGCTAAAGAATGTAATGTCCACTTATACTTCCACATTTTAAAAATTACAATAATTTTCATGCTTGAAATCCATATTTCAGATTATTTCCTTTTCTGACTGACTACAAGCTCCTTTCCAAATAAAAATTATAGTACAACCCAACTATATAATAGATAGCAGTTTCTCCACTTCCAAGCTGCTCTACATTTAGTTTCAAGTAAAAAAAAAAAAATGTAGCCAGAATATAACAAATTGTGCTCAGAAAGCACCCTCTCTTATCTAGTTCAGGAGTGGGATTTTCCTGTTTGGGTTAGATGTTTATTTATTTGGAAAGCAGTATCAATTTCCTCTACAATAATTTGCAAACTTCATCAAAATCACAATGTAATTTGAGTTTGACCTAGTATCATATTACAGGGTACAACCCAAATCCTTGCTAACAAGGCCCAAACCAAAAAGATCACTCACACACAGGAGACACCCTGCGTAAAACCCTGCACTAAAATCCCACTGGCAGCCAGGTTCCACCTGAAATGTGCAACTTTAGTAAATCATCAGCAATGGACCAGTGAGGAACCCCATGTCCTTGGGCTCAATGCCAGTACTCTCCAAGCTCAAAACTAACATGTAGGGAATTCACTCCCTTTACCTGATAGTTCCCTTCACCATCTCATGTTGAAAGCATTTCTCAGCCAGTCTTTTGGTTTACACACATAAATTATATCTATACAGTAAATATACAGTATTTAGCAAAAGTACTTACTCTGCAAAGCTTACATTAAAAGACATTCAGTTTGCAATATCTAATGAACATACCAAGTAAATCCTAGGTTAGGACTGGCACTTGCTCTCTCCACTGAGGCAAGCCTTGCCCAAATGAGCAAGGTTTTCCCAAAGGTAAGGGAGAAGGTTACTGCTTGATCATGTATGACTGAACAGGGGAACCAGGTTCATGTGTTTCACATTGTTATTACATAAACACAGCAAGAGACTGTACCTAAGAAAAGATGTGGATGAACTTTAACAAGCCAAAGTAGAGTTGTAGCAATTGCCATAGATAACACGTTGTACCTTCCCACTGCTGGGAGAGACCGAAGGAGAGTGCAGGTCTCTCCAGCTGACACTTGGCAAGAAGACTTTGCTTCCTATGAAAGGCATTTCATAGCATGTTGTTCAATGAAGAGCTGCGTTTGCATAATTTTGCAAAGGCAAAACATTTAATTAACTACAGTAGTAGCAACACAAACAGGGTGTGGGAAATCTGAACGGCAAACAAAAGGAGTGCAAGAGGGAGGGCAAACAGTTTGAGAAAAAATATGCCAGAAGGCAACAGATAAGAAGTCCATTGCCCAGAAGTGGTAAGGCACTGTCTAGGTTACCACTGCTGTGACAATCCATTCCTACATTAATCACAAATTATATTTCAATTTGCACATAACACTGCTATCAGCTGAAATGTAAAACCACATTTATATCTAAATAATGAATTTGTGTATTAGATATCACTAATTTTAAACTGAATTAGCAACCCACTGTATGGTACTGAAGAAAAGGTTTGCACTAACATAATCATCTCACATTGATAATATCAGACTATGAAATATATACCAGTTAACACCTGTGAAAAGCAAAAAATAAGGATTTATATGTAAGGATATTTGGGAAGACACACTGATTCTGCATAATTAACAGCATGGAGGAGACAGAATTGTTTGCTCTTAACAATATCCACCAACCTGTAATTTAGCAAGCTGCTATCATGAAAAACCTGTTATTCCATTTATCATTTTCTCACCAAACTGGACTAAAATTTTAATCTGGATTTCCTTTAAACCTGCCTTTGTAATGGCGTAGCTGGACATAGTTCCACAATCACACCACTGAATATTTTCTGTACAGGCTATATTTTGATACAGAAGGAGGTGAAAGACCTTTTACTTTAGATACACTAAAGTAGCCTTTGAATCAGACTGAGAGTGAAAAGGCATCAACAATGCCCTCATCAGGGTAATGAAGCAGAAAAGCAGCAGGATCAGCAGCAGCAAAGCAAAGGAACTGCGAGGAAATGGGGCCTCTCCCATTGCAGGCAGGATGGCACCCAGTGCCTACGTGACACAAAGGCGAAAAACCACACCACAGAGGTAAGGCTTCGAGTTAAGGCCATTCACTTTCCATGTCTTCCTTCTTCACAGGGCAACTGTATGCTTTTGAAAACTGCACTTCTTATTTACTTGTACCATGACTCTTTTCTAGCACAAATCCATTCTGTAATGTTTAACACAGCATAGACAGGGAAAATGCATAACGCTGACCTCCTGGAATTCTTCATGTATGAGCAAAATGATAAGACGACCCTTACTTTCAGTATGAGACAAAAGGTTTTTCCCAGTGACCCAACACACATCATTTACAAGGATTATCCTGCTGGTTAAAATGCATTTCAGCTAGCTGACTGCTCAGGGTATGAAAAGGTTTCAGGTTGTTAATGTTAGTTTCCCTTCAGCTATTCACTTGGTACCAGTAACAGAGTAGAATCTTTTTGAAACTCTACACTTAGGTTGCACGTGTTTTTGGATGATTTCCAACACTGACCAGTCTCAGATATTAGACACACAAAGTACTTTCCAGTACAATTTTCTGGCATCCAAGCATCAGCAGCTTAGGACTCTCCAAATCAGAGATTAGAGCATTTTGTGTAAAAAATCCTCTAGAAATCCTTCTTCCACTAATATATATTGAGTATTTCTCCTTTTCATCATCCTAGTCTATCCTGCATGTGTGTATCAGTTGTCTTTAAAAAGATGTGTATCGAATCACAGCTTTCATAGAAAAGCAACAATGGGCTTTACCCAACTAACGTGAAAATATGCACAACAAGCAATTTGAAATTTTAAATGCAATTCAATACCCTTTAATGTCATTAATCAATATTCCTTTCAGGAAGGTAATGGCATGAAATAGCTTGTATTAAAAACAAAACCAAAACATTTTGCTAGCAATGACTTCCTTCAATCTTGAAGAGATCAACCTCTTTCTCTAGGGTTTCTCTAGACAACTGTAGCCTTAGTACATGTAAGCTCCTGTTAAAATTGTCTGTAATTCGCTACCAAAACCATTTGTTTACCAGGTCACTTAAAAAAATATCCAACTGTATGACAGTGCATTTTAAAGCATTATTTAATACAAAAGCAATTAAGCACCAAGAAAATCTGACTTTATGCAAATCCAAGCGATTTCTTACGAACACATGATAAATGTCTTGGTTTGGTTTAACATTCAAGACCAGTATTCAGCAGAACACAAGCATATCCTTAACTTTGTGCTTAACATTAAGGATTCATTAATTTTCCATTGTACGTGCTCCAAGGAATTATGATTTTGAACATATTTACCAAGTTTGCAATAGATCACAAATACAGTGAAAAAGTCAATAGGCTTTATTTCCTTCACTTTTTTCTCTCACACTAATATCTCAAAAAAATCATACAGCTGTCTAGCATCAAGTTTGTATCAGTCCCTTATTTCCATAAATGCAATATACTTTCTTAAAATCTCAAGTTTTTAAGATATTACTTGCACTTTCTTCTGAATGTAATGCTTACAGCTTATCCAAACACGATGCAAAACCACAGAGTAGCAGCTTGTGACCATAAGGCAGCTATCATTTTACCAAATAATCGAAAAAGGAGGTGAAAGTGGAGGGGGGGGAAAAAAAGCAGTCACAATCAACTATTCAGTAGGAAATCTTTAATTTATAAATAGGTTAAGTATAAGCTTATATAAAATTGTATTGACCTTTTGATTTAAACAAGTAGGGTTTTAGAACAGCAGCAATATTAGCTTTTTTCATCACTTATCACTTTCAAAGACATCAAATACAATTCAGTAGCAGAGCTAGAAACAGTTCATCAGAGCTCCTCAAATTTGCTGTTTTGCTCCTATCTCTTATTATCTGTCACTTTATTCTGGAAGTCTTTCAAGAGCAATCTATGTCTGCAGTGTACTTCTTAGTAAATAATTATGCACATCATTTACATATCTTCATTATTTATATTTTCTTATTATCTTAAGTAACCAAAGGCTCACAAAACCAAAAAGTTTAAAAGCTTTCACCCTCCTGCTGCCAGGGATTAGCATATTTAAGCATTCTAGGGAGGCCCACGTGAAACAAAAGAGAAGGGCTGGGAAGCACCACAAAGCAATGCTTCTTAAGTAGAAATGGGTCCTTTAAAACAAAACAAAAGAAAAAAAACCCCACCACTTATGCATTCACACCACTTGCTATTTACCCAGTGACATAAACAGAGTTAAAAGAAAAAAAAAAGAAAAGAAAAAAGGAATCACTGCAGAAATTCAACAGATGATAAGGAAAGTCAGCATATCACACAAAACCAGCTCAAACCTATTCAGTTCTTTTTTCCTTGCAGAAAAGGTCTGCCCCAAAGCTCACTAAAAAGCACAGTCCTGTCAAGCTTTAACCGAGCCTCCTTCTATAAATCAAGGAAACTACCAATGGGAATAGAGGATGAAAAAAACCCTAATTTCTCTCTTTAGCCAAGAAGTTCCCATCAACCCTCAAGCCAAGCTTTTAATCGAGGCAATGCAGTTTTAAATTGTTTAATATGGTTTTCACACACAAGTTGAAAACTACTGACTCGCCTGTGCTCCATGGACCACTTGTGGTTAGACAAAGATTTTTTTCTAATCAGCTGCTCAATAACTCTAGACAACCCAGTTATCCAGTAACCCAGGAATAATTCTCTCTTTCTCTCACAGGGCCATTACGCTGCCTCTTAAACAGAACTGGAGTAGTATTAGCACTATTTTGCCTTTCCCCTCCCCTACTTACTGCTCTTTCTCTTGAAGCAGAGCTGACACTCATGAAACTGCACAGTGAACCAATTCAGAGACGTGCTCTGGGGAAAAACCAACTGGGGGAGCAGGGGGAGGTTAGTTTTGAAAAGCCATCTCTCCCAAGGGTCTCACCGCCTACTGAAGCACTAGAGCCAGCAGGGGAGAGGAGGCCGGGCCAACTGGCTGGCAGGCCGAGCAAGTCAAGAAAGGAGGTCCCTGGCAGCTCAAGGTTTACATCAGCTTCGATGGCCAGAGGACTGCACCCTAGGCTTCCCTGCTTCCTTCAAGAGCAAATCAAACATGTAACAATCCTACACATGCAAATAAACCAACACGTTGGAGTCAATGGTCAGGTCACTGAAGTAGAAATCTGTGCTCACCAAATGCTGACTAGAGGAGTGTTAAAGCAGAGCGAATCATCAGCTGGGTGTTTCAGTATCCCACTGGGTGATACCAGCCACATTTCCTAGAACGTTTTCATGGGGAAATTATTCCTAAAATCGTTGATGTGCCACGGTGGTTTTATGGCAATTTTATAGAAGTTTTAAGCCGCAACCTTGCTCTGTATTGAGTAATTATAGAATTGTACAAAAGAAGAGTAAACTACTAAACCTTTGCAGAGTAAATTCCACAGCATTTTTCAGCCTCTGTGGGGCTGAAAGGCAACACCACCTATTTCACAGCAACCTATTACCAACCATGTCTCCCAACAGATGAAGAAATTCCAACTTTCCTCTTAAAGAAATGAGAAATAGAAAGAGTCTGCCACGTTATTGGTATCACTTCAGGACACAAAATCTTCACTTGGCTCAATTCTTTTGAAGTGTTTTAATACATTTTTGATAGCTCAGTGAATGGACTTGTATATAGTCAATTTGCATATATTTTTATAGAATATGCAAAGAAGCTCTCTGAAGATCCCTTTAAATAAACTACAGAGAAAACATTCGTTATTTCAGTAACTATGACTGATAGAAGCTGTCCCAGAGAGATTAGACACCCATACAGTCTCTGTATTAAAATTTAATTGGATTATTGATTACCAGTGTGATTTCCTTCATGAAAAATCATTTTACATTCATCTCTGACAAGCCTCTACAAACCTGTAGAATCCAAGCAAAATGTAGAGAAATTTACTGTAATTAATGTGTTTGAAAACAAAAATTTATTTGGGGGGGGGGGGGAATTAAACCTACTCCAAAATACCCCAAACCAGATACTGATTGTTGGGCAACCATCTCTCAAGTTGAAGAGAAAAACCAGCAACGGGTCTATTAATCACAGGAGCCTGAATTCTCCCCAAATCTTATAAACTGCCAGACTGGGCCTTTTCGGACTTCCTATTCCCATACAGCTTCCTGTGTGTAATTACTTCGCACAGACATTTCCGAGCCATTTCTTAGCAGTAAATCTGTTACTTCCTTCTTTGTGTTGACCCTGAGTAACTTCGCTCCTAATGACCTGGACAAACACCAGTGGACTTTGGAATTCCAAGTGTTGCAAATAATCAGACTTGCCTTTCCTTACACACAAGCATCTATGAAATTCAAGACTACTTGTGCTGTAGTCCAATGCAAACATCTCAGGTCTTCCTCTGAGATAAGGTAAAGGCACTATGAAGAGGGAGAGTCAAACAGAGCTGATGTATAAAGACAGATTACAAAGCAAGGCAATTGCACTGTATCACAACAAAATGACCTTAAATCAGTTTTACAAGAATGAACTTCGACAATAAAAGATAAAAAGGTGTTTGATAACTCGGAACATCTTTTCAATCTACTTAATGTAAATGGTTACTAAAATATGAAAAAATAAGCAGGCAAATATTGCAGCTTGGAAGGCAGATGAATATATCTGTAGATGATGGAAATTCAGATTTGAAGATTAGGTGTTACAGGAAAAATACACAGCAACCAATGCACTTTTTTCTGCAAGTCTTAAAAATCTGTTTTTTATGAACCTAATTAGTTAATCACCCAGATCTTGAATTACTAAACATTTCTTTTATGTGCTTACACCTTGTAAGCCATTTTGCACATCACGTAAATACTAAATTATTCTACAAAATCCTACAGTAAGTTTCTCATTTGAAGTTTTCAGTTATAACATTATAATAAACTATGTCTTATATCCAGAAGAATCATGTGTTACAAACAGACAAATTATGTCCATCAGTCTGATGCATGTTTTAAGAGGTGAGTTTAGACACCCAGCTACAAACCTTTGGTCCAAGAACACAAAAGAAGAAATACAGCCCATTCTGCAGCAGACAGAAGTGTCACAGGCTCTTTAAGTTTAAAATAGGATATAGATGTGTGTTATTAAGGAACCCAGCCACTGGCAGACTCTAAGCACATACACAGATACTGTTTCAACATCTAACAGCTCTGAATAAATACAGTGAGCAAGCAGAGCTAAATTTCCTTCTCAGAGTAATTGCCAGTAATATTGAAAACTTCAAAGCACAGCACAGAAGTGCTTCACATTCCCACTATTTAACAAGTGTTGGAGCGGACCCACAGCAGGAGCCCCCATGAGCTGCTGTAACTCACCAGTCTGGCAGAAAACTAGGTCAGTAGCCCCACAAACACACTACTTAAATTTCTGCCATGTTAGTGACTTAAAGCTGCTTAATGAGGTGTTCCAGATAAGTATAAGGGAGAGGAAGGAATACATAGCCAGGAGCAGAAGAGAAGCTGGAAGAGAGAGATCTCCTAATGGATTGCCTCTGTAGAAGAGCATCAGCTCCAGGAACTGCAGTCTCCTGCCTGGTTCCTAAAGACCCTTGCCAGAATGTGACAAATAACTGGGGTCAAGTAAGAAAAGAACTCTAAGTGCTCTTCTGCCTCTCCCCACCTCAGAGAGCACCTACTCACCAAACCTCAGCTATCAGTATTTGCAAACATTTCCTAAAAAGCAACCCTGTGCAAAAACCAAACTCTGTATTCATGGTTACATATTTATACAGCATCTTTAAAACGACATTAAATACCAGCTCCACAGAGAACTTACTTCTATTTGCCCTGAAATGAAAAAAAGTGGAGGGGGGGAGAGGCACAGAAAAAAAAAGAAAATAAATGTACTTCTGGATAAAACTCACCTAGGTAAAAGAAGTGCAGCTAGAACTGCATATTAGACCTTTTAGGATAGACCATCTCACTAGCTACTTGATTTTCAAGGTAACAAGTACCTGTTCTAGCCACACAAACTGCTTGCTAGAACAAAGATAGTCTGAATGGTCACAGTGTAACACCATTTGCAAATCACAATGCTAGCAAGCACCTTTCTGCAACAAATTAACGGCAAATGAAAATTGACCTTTGCTTCCAGTTAGCTGCCTAGCTTACGTACCAGTCCTGAAGTTGTCACTTTGCCCTGCCTGCTACAAGACCATCAGAAACAGAGATCACGTTTCTCAACCACCGAAATGCAGAGATTCTGTCCCCCAGATGACTATCTGTAGTTCAACGGGTTTAAAATATTTTCCTGCTATGATGTGCCTCTTTTAAATATATTCAATGAACATGGCTCAGCTGCAGCTGTTAAGAACAATGAAGACAGGTAACTCATTCATGAAAGGATAAGTTACACAGAATTGTTCAAAAACTGACTATCTAGTCTTACCTAGAACATGAGCCATGACAAGTCAGAAAAAAAAAGTATTATTTCTTTCAGCAGTCTATACTAGCTCTGAAACCAACTGCTTGCTGTGGAATAGTGGCTTGCTTTTAATGAAATCATAAAGAAATCACAGAAAATAGTTAAGGATGGTTAGAAAAAACAACGCAAGATACCTATTACTGTTTATAAAGAATATTTAGAGAGGTCCAGAAGAGTTTGTCTACATGCTTCAGTAGCCACTTCAGGAAGGAAAAAGAAACAAACAAACAAACAAACAAATCTACCTTCAAAACTAATTTCTCTCAGCGTCACAAAACTTTTGAAAATGTATTATACCCGTAATCACTGTAAACCCTATAAAAATAGGCAAGTTATAGTAATAAATATTGTTAAATATTTGATCTTGAAGTTAACTTCAACTGCACACCTAAAAATTTCCACAGACTGGTTTTAAAGATGTACTGACATAACCTAAAGCCAGTCAGGATAATAAATTCAAAGTTTTGGGTAACTGAATATTTTAAAGCAGAAAGAATACACGAGATACTGAAATATAAGTTCTTCTGACATTTCCCGTAAAACACAGTTGTTTTGTTTCTGCTGAGTTTCTCCCTTATACCCATGCAAGACAGCTAACTCCCTCTGTCCGTGCTCTGTTCAGATGGGGCTACGGACTGAACAGGGACCTGCGAGGCCTATGTGATCCATGCATGAGAGTCACAACACAACTTTTTAACCCGTTAACAAGTTTGATCTCAGTCAGGTTTTTGCCTGGGGTGTGGAGGGTGGGAACAGGTTTGGAGGTGCAGAGGGAGGACTGTAGTTTGTTGCTGCTGTTCTTTTAAATATAGTATTTCAGCCCTCTTTCACGGGCACCCCCTTGCCATGGGGAAAGAGCTTGCGTGCCCTTGTGAAGTTGAGAGCTATGCTGGTGGTGGCATATGCCTCCGGTAGGGTCTCCCAAGCCAGACAGGTCTCAACTGAAGGGTCAGACAAAGTGTGTCCATGGGCAGGATGGGCTCACTAGCCTTCGGGCAACCATCCTAGGAGAAGGACAACGCTAACTCCAAACCCGGGCAGATGGAGCTCGTTTAGCCCTGTAAGGCCATCCATCTAAGAGAAGGATACTCTAACCAAACCTACAACCTGAGGACTTCGCTGTCACCGTCCAAGCTCGCTCGGCCCTGGCAGATGAACCTCAGGTGTAAAGGGTGGGGCCAGTCTCGCGCACGCTGCGCCTCACCTAAAAAATCCACCGCGCAGGCTTGAAGGGTGTACTCACGTTTGCAAAGCGCTGTAGCGACAGGCAAGGGACGAAACAGCAGGTGGAAAGATGTCACTGGAAGCCGCAGACCCAACCCTGCATGCAGGCGGTTCAGGACATTGGTCGCTTGAGACTGACCCAGCAGATGACAGTCTCGTTCGGCAGCATCCTGAATGACCAAGCAGCCTTTTTCAAGGAGAGCACTGCTTGCTATCCCGCATTGGCCTTTTCAGCCATCAACGCGCTTGCAATAAGCGTGGGCAAAGCCCTTCCCAAATCTTCGTCCACGAAGCCAAGCCATGATGATGATGAGTATTTCAGCCACAAGAGTGGTCAGCATACCCAGTTTCTGAATGAGCTTGACTTGAAGTGATCTTGCCTCCCCAGCCTTGCTAGCAACAGTTAAGAAGAGGATCTGTGAATCTCTTCAGTGTTTTCGATAAGCAAAACCATCGTAACAATTATTAGAAACAGAAGACGCTATGACAATCACACATTTTAGTCACGTTACAGACAAAACCAGAGAGCTCTACAAGATTCCAGGGCTGCAGTACCAGATTACGAAGACAAATCCAGCCAGTACTTCAGAAAACCCTATCTGTCCTTCTGGCTGGCTGCCACAAAATCTTTACTTCATTTAAATTCTGCTCTAATTCTGCTCTCTGTTGTTTCATTGCTTTAGGGAGCTTCCACTTCGCAATGAGGGCACCTCTTCCAATCTAGCTCTGTCTCTGTAAATAATTTACTGGTTACATGATTTCATCATAAGCAGTGACTGGAACTGCAGCATCCGGGAATTTAAAACATGTGTCCACTTCACCAGAATTCTCCCCAAATGCCAGAGCCCTATCAGTGGCCCTCAGGCAATGTCTGGCAGAACTGGAGCAGGTCTCTGCTTGCTGCAGGAAGCACCAAATGTTTCATCAAGATGAGGGTGAAACTCCCCTCCAGTGGCTTCACCACAGCCGCTCTGAGCCTCAAATGGAGTACACTGATAAAGCAAGGGGAGGGGGCACTCTGCGATGATTCCCCTCATGTCTTTAAGCTAGTCTTTCTTTTGTTTTAAGATTCATCAAGTCTTATGCCCAGACAATATAGTCTCAAATCAATTAAGAAGCGTCAAACCTCTTGCTCGGTTCCTCGGAAAGCTAAACTGCCTCATGCAGGCTCTTAAAAATATGGAAGGGGCAAGGAGGTACCTCATCCACACCATCCAGCTGCACCCCTTCACTTGCATAAGCCATTAAAAACTGTACCATTATCTTCACAAGAGGAATTATGAGAAACTTTTACTCCTGCAGTAAAGGCCTTTAGAACAATCTTTCATATGTAAAACTAGTTGTCAGACACAGTTTGTGTCACTGGGTCAGTCCCAGAGAGAAAACACAGAAATCTCTCTCCACAGGGATGTAAGGTTTTGTTCTTTGAAAGCGTGACTGTAAAACTCAGAGCACGTGTGGCTCTGAAGAAGTTTATGCTCTGCATAAAGATACATAACTCGTGAATGGATCCATTAAACACACTCATCTGAATACAAGTCCTTCTGCTTACAGAGCAGAAAGCAAGACAGAGCAGTCACTAGAGTACTGTTCTCCACAGCCAGCAACTTCTTTGAGAACTATCAAGAGAGGAGACAAGCTGCAGAATAGCAGTGATGTGAGTCCTCCATTGTTAGATAATGGAGTGCTTGCTTATCTTCTTCAGAAAAGGAGTTAACAGATTTCTCCCCGCAAATGCCATGAAATTATTTTACTGTGTATTGGGTTGGTTTTGTTGGGGGTTTTTTAGTTTATTAATAATGTTACCAAACTAATGCAAGCAGAAGGGAAGTTTTCATCAAAATTACAGAAGAGTGGAAGACATGATGGCAAGTCAGATCAAAGGTCATAAATATTTGCGTTAACACACTGGGTCTGATTTGTCTTCGGCTTTTTATTGTGATTTGGTTTTGTTAAACTGGCCACCACCACAAGTATTCCTGCTCTAGTTTAACTTCACATTATTTCATATACATAACCTGAAATTCAAGTTTCAGGACCTCTTCTAAACTAATTGCATTGTAACCATCTTTTCAATGCTAGCCAATTAAGGACAGCATTGAGGGACAGTTGACATTACTTATAGTTACTAACTTTTAATTTAAATTGCGAGGGGAGGGAATAATTACATTTATTATAACCAAGCCTGGAACTCTGCCTGTAATTAAGGATCTGACACATCTTAGAGCAACTATGTTTTTGATTGCTTAAGACATTTGCCAAACTATCAGTGTGGTCACAGATTTTGTAGAGCAAGTGTTTTTCTACTATTTTACTTAGAAGTGAAAAACAGATTTTGTTAAAATGATGCTGTAATGCCTGAGAGCAAGACTAGAAAAAATAGCTTGTGAAGTCTGTATTAAAATATTTTTTGAAAGTATTCTGTTGACAAATTCTAAAATTGGAAGAAGCTAAATTTAAGATGTGGCAGACCAGCTGCCTCATACTGAGGGTGTGGCCTTTGGTCGGTTTGCGGCTAGCTCTTTTTTCTTTTGGAGAAGTGGAAGGGGAATAGAGGGAGAATTGCTCATTTTCTTGACAAAGTACCAAAATTATAGGCCTCTGAAAAACTTCAGAAGAGGTTGTTAGTTTGGAAAGTCAACTTTTCACAGACCAGCAGCACTGGACATGCTCTACAGTCTCTCTCAGACATTGGATTGTTGCACATGCTCCTTCCATAGGCAGGTAGAAATGTGCTCAGCTGCTTTATGAATGAGCTGAGGTGAACTTGACTTCAGTTCCTCCTCCAGCAGCCAAGCACCTACTCTGGTACAACTGGAATTAAAAGCACAACACTCTCCTAAGCTCCTTGCTCTTGCCAGGGAAGCATACGAAATAGGAAGAAACCAAAGTACTAAGAATGCTAATATTTGAAAAGCAGAAAAAAGACAGAACACAGGCTAGTGGAGAAAGCTGCAGTGGTCCCATTTTTTTCCCTCACCTTCTAGGTACCTGGTATTTATTCCATGATTCTGGCCACAATGTTGTGCTTAGGAAAAAAAATACTACTGTAGGAAATAAACTGCTAGGTTCAAAACATACAGCAAGAGTTTTTCTACATCTTGTTTTCTATATATAAAGTTTTAATTTTGTTTTTTGGGGGATTGTTTTGTTTTAATGTCCTTATTGCAGGCAGCTCTCACCAGGGTACCCAGATGTAAGACAGCCTGTAACACTGATTTTTTTCAGTCTTTTCTCTCTTATTCCGTAGGATTCTTTGTAGTTTCTTTCCTGGTAATCACTAGAAGTTAAATCTCAAAATTTTAAGAATATCATTAAATCTTCCTCTTATTCATTCAAAATTACTCATAAGGTATGAAATGTGATATAAGGAGAATCAGCATTACAGAAGAAGGTGCAACACTTCAAGGGAGAAAGTGTTTGCAAATGTATACAGACTCCAAAGTTTCTAGCAGCGCACATTTATGGAACCAAAACAATCTCCTAACAAGGTAAGCAATAGTTTCCAAACTGAATCTGAAATAACTTCCTATCCCGTAGGATGAAATCATTTGGGCAGAATTATCGAGAGGCTACAGGACGAGCCGACAAGTGGAGAACTCAAGCAGGATTCCACCAAAGCCAATTTGAGGCAAGCCACCCTCTCCCTCAATTCTTCATCAGAAAAATGAGTAGATAGCTCAGCCCTGTTTCTCCAGGACATAGTCCCTGCTTGTTATCTGGCACTCAGACTAACATAGTCTAAGAAGTCTATTATTATTTAGTATTCGTGAGGATAGCAGTAGCAGGAAATATTTGTTTTAAAGTAAACAACAGCTTACAGACATTTCAGTAAAGAAAGTGCCCATCCCTGGACTGGCTTAATCTTTCACGTGAGACAGAACTACGTAGAGTTCTAACATTTAACTGAACGGAGAGTGCTTCAAATGTCTGGTTTTAAGAGACAATTCAGCTGCTTCATCAGATAACTTATATTTGTATTTAGATAATTACATCAACAAACAAAAATGGTAAGATACAATGTATTTTTAATTCAGTGCTTCTCCACGGATCCTTCTGTGTTTGGTACCAAACAAAACTACATACAAGGGAAACAGCTGAGAGAAGGAATGTGTGAATACTATGGCAGAGACACATAATTCCACACAAACTGTGTGCATGTGTCAGGCTAACATCAAAAGTCAACTACTTATATTTACTATGAAATCTACGAAGACTTTTAAGCAGAAAACAATTCCTCTGTTCAACCTTTTACAATGACCAACTCAAATTTGATTTTTTTGTTCATATGCTTAAAAGAGGTCTTTATTACGTACCTCTTGTGAAGAGGATTCATTCTTCACATCAGTCTAGAGCCTACAGCTTCAGCCATTCAGCCCGAGGAAAACACGAAGGAAAATATTTATCTCCAATTATGTTATCAGTATTCTTGCACCTCACCAGCATGTCTAGTGCTTCCAAGCAGTAAATTATTGAAATAACCTTTTCTGTTACAGATCTCTCATCTTTTCATCTATGAACCAACACTACAGCATACATTCTTCTGTGTTCACCCACGATTCACTTGTATGCCACAGATTTTGATACTTTTAATGCTACTGTACTTTTTCATTAATACAGTTTGAAATCTGCACCTCGTTAGCATGATTCTGCCACAGTAAAGAAACTATAGGTCAGTGTTCATAGTCCATTTATAATGGTTTTAATACGGCAATTAGTGTAAGATTTGGCAACTAGCCTATTTTAATTCAGCAATTTAATAACATTACAGTTCCTTTTGGAAATTTGGATGCTAAAAGTTTCAGCTGTCCAAAGACAACTTAAAATTTTGTCTCCCAATTCCAAAGTCACTAATTTTAAGGCTATAATCCTCCTGTTCTCTCTTCCTCACAGAACGAGCCTTAAGAAAACTTTCAAAAGTCACTACTAGCAAAAAATAATGGCTGTTACAAATATGAAGGGAATGGAAATCGGTTGATTACAAGAAAAAAACAGCCACAACTACCTTAAAGTTTCATCATAGTATGTATAGCTTAAAATTCACCAAACCGCACTGAGAAATTGGTAATATCTGAGTAAATCCACATAAGCCACTTTTATTGATTCTCAAATAGTAGCCAACTGGATTCCCTCACACTAAACTCACCACTTGAGATGTGAAAAATTAATAGCTTCAGAAAAGGAACAGAAAGCATTCTTCAGGTTTAATATGCTCGTTCAAATGCCCTTTGTTTCTAGGAGTTTAAAATCTACAGGGAAGGCAGGGCTCAGAGTAATTTTACATATACTAGCATAAAACACCAAAACATTCCAGCAACATAATTGGATAATGCTAAGGTTCAAATTACCTCTTGCCCCTACACAGGCAGAACAGACACTTGGAGAAGATTTGAAAGAAGAGAGAAAAAGAATGAAAAAACATAAAGTTGAAAAAAGGAAAGACTAATGAAATTTCAGCAATATGCTCACATCTCTATACTTTGTTTTTTCTTGCAATAAAACCCAAGGATAGTCCTGTCAAAAGAAAAGGGAAAAAAAGTTTACACAGGGCATGTTCTAGTTTACTGCTGCTTTTAAAAAAATGCAGTGAAATCATGTCAGAGTACAGACACTTGGATTTGCTAATTTATATATAGATATAGCTTAGGATTAGAAATTCACTTTCATCTAAAATAAGGAAGATCCACCATGTGCCTATGAAATATGCACCAGTTTTGCTGAATCATTAAAATACATTCACGTAGTTGGGCAATTGTACATACTCCCAAAAAAAAAACCTACTTAGTAATTTGTTTGGCTGTCTTAGCTGTTTATTGAACTTCACAGGAGCAGCTCAAACAGACAAAGAGGATGAGTGGATCATATAAAACAACAGATATTTGGAATCTGTGGCCTGCTCGGGGTAACAAGTCAAAGAAATTGAGAGATCAGTGATGATTATAAAAAACACAGTTTAACTAAGCAAGGATTCAAAAAGCAGTAAGGTAAATCGCAAGGCAAAACACCCCAAAACATGTTTCAAATGAAAATGTTTTTTCTTTTGAACTATTTGTATAGAATTGAAACAGGGCAGTTAACCAAGGTAGGAAATTAATAAATACATTTCTAAACCTTCTGAAAACAAAATTTCATTTAAAAACTGGGATCTCTAATAGTTGTATGTTTTGGAACAATATTACCACTTTTCACAACTTTTCTCCATAAGCGTAGTTTAATTAAGTACAATATTTTCACAACCAGTTTTCAATTATGAGATGGCTCAAAAAACATCAGTTTGTGATCGTAATGAAAGAAACCCAAAACAGAGGACAGCAAACGGACAAATGGAGCCAGCAAACCAGAGATCTGTTCCTCTTTGGTGGCACGCTAAGGAAAAGCAAGCTACTTCATCTATGGTCCTCCTTCCATCCATTGTCTGCCCTGTTTGTAAGTACTCTGATGCTTTTTCCTCATTACAATCACAGTTAGGCCTCAATGCTTTTTTTCTTTTTGCTTTTTTTCTTTTAAGCATCTGTACTGCAGTAATCCATGGTGTGTGCCGCACAAGTTCTCAAAACACAACTGGTGCCTCAGAACAGAAAATCGAGGGAATGAGCCTTGCCTCCAGCTCCCAAGAAACAACAACATTTATGGCAACTTAGACAATTGCTTAGAGGAGAAAAGCAGCTATTTATAACTACTTTGCTTTAGCGGCTGCACTTGAGGGACGCTCCCACTTCCTTTCTTCACCTTATGTAGCAGCCGAAACTATTATTTCCTTCTCCCTCAGCTCTTAAAAAATATCTGCACTTGCAGACTCCAACAATGCACTGTCTTCAATATTGTCACAGGGTCAAAGCAAAAGCTGAATACTGCCTCCAAACCAACTTCTGCCCTGAAGGGCAGCAAGCCCCTTTACCTCTGAATGCACCTTTCTGTTCCACAGAGAAAGAGCAAGCCGGAATTGGGTAAGGCCCCGAACACGAACCAGCAAGGCCAGTCAGGAGATTCAGATTCAAGCTGCTGGTGTTTAATGCTGCTGGTGCTCCCACTAGTAAGTGCTAAGGGGATGCAGCTCTCGCACAAACATAGATGACTGTGCTGCTCAAGCACTGCTACTTAGTGTGATCATTTGCACTTGAGACAATTTCACTCAAGCACAGGAATCTGTAGAGACCCAACATCACTCTATGATTTGTCAGCTCCTGATGACCAGAACCAAATATTTGGTGGATCACTAAATACGAATTTAAGAGGAATTTCTCTCTAGGAGTATCATTGCTAAAGACCTAGTTAACTCTGACTCTAGTTTAATTCTGTTCATTTTAAAGCTATGAGAGCTTTATTACCATATGCTAAAACAAGTCTCCAGCCCTCCTTAACAGGACCGGAAAATGCTGACACATACCAGGTATGGGACAGGAGAGAGGAACTCTTGTCTTTTTCCTCAAACAGAGAGGTTTCAGATGAGGACAGTCTTTGTATTCACATTTGTATACATTTGGTGAATAAAAACCGGAAGGATATGAAGGGCAGAGCAAAGGCTACATCAGTTCTAAGCCAACTTCCATAGCCTGATCTCATCAGTCTTGCACAATACAGCTCTAAACACAAAGATGAGAATTCAAAATAATTCTAGCAGAGGAAAAGTACTACAAGGAAAAGTATCCACTATCACACTAATGACTAGACACAGATATCCAAGAGAGAATGATTATTTTCTTTTTGAACTGTCACACCCTCCCTCCCCCGCCATACAGTAGTTGACAACATTGAAAGAAATTTTTGTTTTCCTCTACACATAGTGAAGAAACATATTGCCCGTTTGCCTTTCTGAAGTCCTGGAACCCTCTAAAAAAATGCACTATGGGAGAAATAGTTTGGAAATCTGTGGCATGGAACCTGTATATTCCCCAAGGACTGGAATAGCCCTTCACACAGTTTTATCCTGCCCCCCTCCCAAATCCTAACCAAAGCTTCATGTGATTCTTCCAAAAGCACTATTTAAATATTTATCTGAAATCACTTCCTTAATTACTCACTCAAGCTCATGCATGTTTAAACGAAGTTTAGCAGATGAGCCACCTCTCACGGGCTATACTGAGCCAAGTTGATGAAGGCAATGACTGTCCTATTCTGCCTCTAATCTCGCCTCACTGCATTTCCCGTGGAACAAATTATACATTCACAGAGGATCTCTTCATCAAGATTCTCAGAGTTTGTGCTCTGCAAGACAGTAAAAGAGCCCCACTTCTAGAAAGCATACCAGAAGAGGAGGGGAAGCTAAACATTCCTTTAGGGAAGAATAAACTTCAGTCTTTTGCACTTCCTTTACGCATCCTAGTTCATCCAAGCACTTATCAAAGATCTCTTTTTAGTAACATGATACAACTTGTTTCTTTTCATTAAAGTGAAGAAATGCATAAAACAGCAATGTTGAAGCTGGAATAAAAATGTCTTTTTACAATAACTGATGTAAGGGGACTAAGTGAAAATGAAGGAGAGTATCAAGAAAGAAGCACACCTCTGAACTGGGGCATAGAGCATCCAAGAGAAAGAGAGAAGCAGGAATGTCTGCACTGCCAAAGTCTCTTCTCTGCAAGAGAGGCAGAGACCCTGCGGAGAAAAATACTTTATAAAAACCGTCACAATTATGCACAAAGCACCTGAATGAAAGTCAGACAGATAGCTATAATAATGACACTTTGGGGTTTTATATGACTGATTTCATGTTTGTTTTTAATGCTCTGCTTTTAGGTAATTCTGGTTTTGCTAGTGAAAACAGAACTGTAGAATTATGCTTATACTCTGCTACATGCAACACCTGCACTTCCCTTCTTCAAGTGTTCCACTTGGATCTTAAACTGCAGAAGGATTATCATCTCCTGCTCAGTCAGAAGAATTGACAAGGGAGGAGTGATGTCCACAAAGACAGATAAGATATGACATTACAGTCGGAATTTTATTAATTTATTTTGCAGCAACTTTGCAAGTGCATGGTCACAACCACTTTCCAAGAGCTATCTTAGAGTTACTGCAGGTTAGGAGCATACACATAGGCAATCAAAGCAAAGCAGTTAGCAAACTATTTTACATAATTTTCCATTTGAACTTATGCTGTTTCTTTACATTTCTTTGTTCACGAGTTCTTCTAATTTATCCTCAAGCTGTCAAGGTGCATATCACAGCTTGTGCCTCCTATGCTATCAGGAGCATTTGCTACTCACTGTTTGCCCTCACATCACCAAGAAAACTTGGAATATCTTTCTACACTTTCCTCAATAGCTCCACCATTATTCCCCTCAGTGGTCCTCCCCAACTAATTCTGTCAGTGCCTACACAGAAACCAAGCTAACAAATCCAGCAGAACTAATTAAACTGGACTCAGTTTGTGCTACACCACACTTTACCTTTGAATTTTGATATGCCTTAGAAGACATATCCCTTTAAAAAAAAAAAAAGCCCTTTCCTTGGAAACCTTGTTCGAAAAAGTCAAAGGTCACTCTACTACTTCTCAATTAAAGGAGGGAGATGAGTCGCCAATAGTTTTTCCTATTATTTTTTGCTGTAAAAGCGTACTTCAAACTTCCTCCCACCTCAACTAGATAACAAGCTTTTCCTTCAATGAAATATAATTAACTGTACATCACTTCATTAAACCATTTCCTTCAAAAAACACCACCCCTATGAAATGAGAAGAAACCAACATTCTGCAACCCAGATAGCATCCTTTCAAGTCAAGACCCTTAACTCTAGGAAGAGTATTGCTGGTGATTGCACTGAGCTCTTGCCTCACCTTTCTGTGTGCCCACCACAGCACATTCTTTAGCTGCAAGGTCACTTTTAAGAAGGTGATTAGCTTTCCTTGTTTGGTGCAGGATGAATGATGCTCTCGTGCTGTCTAGACCTGATGGAATGCGGTTACCTCTGCATCTTGCATTCTCACACCTCACGGAAGTGAAGCAAGACCCGGTGTTATCAATTAAGCACTGAAACTAACTGCTTTATGTAATAGCTACAAAGGAATTTACTATCACATTCCATCGCATACATAATCTTCATTTGTTATTATATATTTCAGCTAAAAGTAATAACTGCTTGCATGTGGCATTCCTAGATTATTTTGAACTACTTAGTTGTAATTATATATTGAAAGCACACGTCAGTAACATAAAGGTAAATTCATTACATGTTTATTCTAACCATTCTGAAAAGAATAATAAAACCAAGGGTGGAGAAGGGTGGGCAAATCTAGGAAAAGAATCAAGGCACAAATACCTTGCCCTGTAATAAGACTAGTAAACATCCAGACAGGATGTCTAGTTTTATCTGGGGAAGCAAGGACATTGCAATAGGCTTACTTCTCAGTGTTTCCTAATAGTCTCACTAAAATGCCCCATCTCCAAAATCTGTGTCAAGTTCAAAGAACTAACTAAATTCGTATAAATGAGTACTAAAACGGCTGGGGGGATTACACCAGCATCTTGTATAATCAGCATCTGAAAATAAAATATAACTACTGAACTTCATTGTCCCAAAGTGATTCTGGTTTTAAGCTTATATAATGAACACAAGAGATATGTGAAAAAAGCAACTTTGAGAGGCTCAAATCTGACATCACTTCAGCACAGAAAGGGAAAAGTGATTCATTTCAATTTCCATTGAAATACAGAACATTCACATACATTTTCGTTTTCCCCCTCAGTAATTAGCTACAGGAGACAAGTTAACTGTTACAGTAAGAAGTTCAGTATTTAAAATTATTTTGATTAACTTCAGTTAGAAGCCTGGCTAAAGGCTGTTTATGTCTTTTGGTTTTATTTTGCATTATATGCATGAACATATTGCAAGAAGATTGAAAGTGATATATAACAGCGTCATTAAACGTTTGTTAAATCCTGGTGTCCGAAAACTATAGCTTTAACTACATTTTAAGATTTTAATTTGGCAGAAGAGATACCATGTGCACAGCAAATACATGAAACCTGCCACCAATGAGGAGCTGCATCTCTTCTTGTTAGTAGTAAAGCAACATTAAAACATTCGTACTACTTATAAAAGTCCGTAGCCATTCCATCACTTAATTTAAGCATTCCCTAAGACACTACACTAATTTTCACAAATATTTAACAGCAATTTTATGGAAGATTAATCCTAACCAAATGCAAGGAGACAAAGTCATAAAAAGGACTAAGATTCTATGCAAATTCTCCTTTCTGTTAGTACAACTGTGGATTATTCATGTTCTTTGTATAAAAATGCGCTCAGTAAAATATTGATTATTTGTCACAACAGTTATTTTGGAAGTTAAAAATTTTAGTTTTCATCTGTTTCTTTACGCTCCTGGTATTTCAAACAAAAAATTGTTGCTGCTATTTTGATGGGTACTAGCTAAGCACAGTGCAGTTCAGTCACAATTCTGGGGGACGTATTGTGGATTTACCAGCAATTCCAGACGCTTTCTCACTCATCTAGAGCAAGCTTCTTTCTGTAACAGGATATACAGAAGGAGTAAGAGTGTAACACACATTTCCCAGTGCGTTATACACAACTCACCATTCTTTCCAACTGGTCCCCCAATTTTTAATGAGAATCTCAATTAGCTGTGGAGCTTTTTGACTTCTCCACCTATCTTCTTCCCTCATTATTGGATCACCAACTCTGTTCAGCTTTGTTTATGCCCTGTTAAAAGCCCATTCTTTGTTCCTCTGCATGCCTTATGTTCTTAGCTCAGCTCTTTTCTTACTAACCTTTCTCTCACCCTTCCAAAACCAGTCATGAAAATCAAGTTGTTGTCAATGATACCATTTCGACAATATCTGCCTCCTTTTGCAGACCTTCACTTGCTTCGAGATGAAGGACTGTTTTGATGACTGCTTTAAAGTACAGGACACCTGAATAGTTGCTTTCATATTTAACCCTTCCATTTCTCAGCAGGACCCAATTCATCATCCCTTTACTGCACTCCCTCTTAAAAGCCTCTAGATTTCCTCAGTAAAGTGATTCTGCTCAGAATATGCTTACCAGTCTCATATATTATGGAACTATTTATTATTTGAGTGTCTTAGGACCTCACTGCTTTTTTTTTTTCCCCGAACACAGGAAAGGGAGAAGAAGATATTCTTACATTCTCAAAGTGAAAACATTAAGTTGTTTATTATATTATTGTCTCTCTAGTCTTCCTTATTTTACACCTCTTCTTTCCATATTCTTAAATTAATTTACTATGTTGTGTCATATTTGGACTGTGTATCCCTGTGCCCAAAGGCCACATCTTCAATTTTAAGTAGTGTTATAGAATCTGCATACAGATTACTAAAATAATAATTACGGGTTTATTTGTTTTGCACACATTCTATTCCTCTGCTTCTTAAAATAAGGGAAGCTAAATTTGCTGACAGCTTCATTAATGGTACTACTTCTCTGACAGGAAACAATAAAAGCAAAGAAAGTCTCTCTATTTGCAACTTAAGATATTTCCAAGTTTGTACTGAAAATTTCAGGAAAATATATTTACTAGATTTAAAATTCTTAGCTAAAACAACGTTAAACAATTGCGGCCAAACAATTGTGTTCTGTTGCAACAGCATTAACTACTACAGGCTAATTTTAACTAAAATTTAATTATGCCAGATTCATCTTAGTATAACTAAAAGAGAAATTACTTAACAGGTCCTGGTAGATTCTAGATGTAAGTAATAAGTGTAAAGCTTACCAGTCACACAAAATAAGCTGTTTATAAGGACATATATATATACACGTATTACAAGTCACCTTCACTGTATCTATGCAACACACACTAGAATCGGTGATATGCATATATTCTGTATAAAACAGTTTACAGAGATCCAAATACTGCTGCAGTGGGCATAAGAAATTATTTACCCTACTGTTTCCACATCTTTTTTTTTTCCACTCATTTCGATTCAAGGAGTCATTCGTCCCAGCCTGCAAAGCAGAGAAAGGATTGCACAGAACGCTGGAACAAGTTCTTCCACTTCTCAGCGAATCCTACTCAAATACCAGCAGCAAGCCCTACCAGACAGGAGTGTGTGCCCTGACCCAGCCCTTGTCTCCTGCTGGCAGAGCCCAGGCCTGTGTGGCTATTTCAATCACGGCAGCTGCTCTGGCTACAGCTCCCTGTCTTGGGCCATTACAGCTAGAAATAAAGAACTTTAAACATGCAAACATAAGAAACTGACACCGTGGTGGCATCCAGACAAACTTCATTACAGGGTTCCTTTTATCTTCTCTGATTGCAACTGAAACTATTTTGATACGGAAAGACTGTTCTTGGACTAAGTGCCTGCTTTGCATACACGTGGTGGTGCCACAGTCTAACTAAAAACATAGGTGCTACAATTTTCTTACTACAACCTTAGTTTTCTTCAGCTTACTATATTGGCCCTACATATCATTCATATCTCAGACAGCTAAACATAATGAAAATTTATATTTAAGAACTGGTAATCGTAAAAAAAGCTAACCTTCAGCTAAGAAGGTCCCTTGACTGCAAATAGATATAGAAAAATAATTTCTAGTGTTTAGGTTTTAAACAAATAAAAG
This sequence comes from Bucorvus abyssinicus, assembly GCA_009769605.1. Taxonomy (NCBI): domain Eukaryota; kingdom Metazoa; phylum Chordata; class Aves; order Bucerotiformes; family Bucorvidae; genus Bucorvus; species Bucorvus abyssinicus. The sequence goes on from CM020029.1 coordinate 26,266,085, forward strand.
GACTGGCAAAGTTCTCAGTATATAGCACGTGTCTACAGTGTACACTATGTCCACACCAAGATTTTTGCGACTTAGAAGATATAGAGAAACAACACCGCCCAACTAAATCAGCTTTACTGACTTCTCTCTGAAGGATAGCACCACGAAGAAGGATTAATTTTCAAGTAGGTTGAGCAACAACCTAACTACCACAGAACCACTCCATTACTTACAAAAGCAAAAATTTTTTAGCAGTGGACAACTAAACATATCCCTGTAAGACCATTTATTTAATACCATCGTTACTATAGAAAATAGCTTGAACAGTAACACAACCCATTATTTTTCCTGATATATGTTTGTCAAGTCTAACAAATTTCAGAATAGCAAAGGAGTATGGATTATCTTAAATTCTTGGAAAATCTAATTAAGGTTTTCTAATATAGATGGTCGAGAAGTTTTGTTCAAATACCTGTACCCATGCTGCTTTGATTGCAGAAATAAAACGTTTTAACAGAAACCAAGCCAAACTGAGTAAGTCTGATAGGGCAAAAGCAAGAGCAGTAGAGCATGTTTAGTCAGCCATTCTTGTCACAGAACTATGCTAAGGCTTCTCACACCAGGTGAACCTGACCTTTGCGACTTATGCAGAGGGAAATGTGCCTCACACCAAGAATGAAGAGCTTGAGAGATGTCACTGCCAACACCCGATACTTTGAGTGCTGCATGCTCTAATGTATAAATTAAGGAGCCAAATTAACATACATGACCTACGATTATACTTTCAGTCATCTCACTCCAAAAAAAAAAAAGCCTCTTACCCATATTTTCTTACATCCATCCTGCTTACAACAAGGAGCATAAATGTAGTATCAGCTTTTGTCTAAATGCAATAGTAAAAGCTGGTGTGCACCACTGATAGCATTATATAGCCCACTTGCCGGTAACAGTCAGTACAGCAGCTCAGAGGTTCACGACACTACTAGCTGTGTCATCGTCTGCCATTTACTCCAACCCAGAAGGTGACAATATGTGCCTTTTCATTACTCCTGCTTAACACAAACAATAAAACTACACGAAAGTTTAACGTGTGGGATATCTGAACTAAAGTATATACACAAGATAGCAAATTAAATTCACTTTTAGAAAGTGTAAAAAACAATGCATACCATAAACTGCAAGTTATTCATACACACTGTGAAGTCGTAAATAGATGATAGCCATTCAATAAAGTGATTTGGGCATTGTTTTGGAAGTTCAGTTAAAAAAAATTGTCTCAGAAACACAAACAGCAGACTAATTGCCTATAAACATGCCCTTTCTCCCACACTTCTTACCAGCTCCCACTCCTGCCACAAAAGGGATCCCCAGTTCTCCCTCGGTTCTCCCACAGCACGCTGAGCGAACAGAAAACAAAATATACCGTGCTTAGTCCAGAATGGTGTATGCACCAACACACTCGTCAGCATCCCTGCACTGACTGGGCAGCCAGTTTTAAGCAAAGAGAATTACCTGGGCTGAATTCTGCTCTGCTTTCCCCTCGGGAAACCTCTACCTTGGAACGGTCTCCTCTATTCAATTCATAACTTTCATGAACAGTAGCAAATTAATCTCTTGACACTTCTAGCATTTTTCACATATGGTTGAAACTGGCCAGCAGATTCAGAAGCTAATGGTGCAGATGGAAGAGTTCACAGATGGCAATGACAGTCTTCGGTGTCCATAGTGCCTATTTTACCTTTCCTCTCTCACAGAAGTAAGAAACAAAAAAACCCCCACAAAGTACTGAGAGATGCAGAAGGTAGACACCTCTTAGAGTTCAAAACAATGTGATTTGTTGCAAACACAAGAAGGCAACTGAAAAAACTTACACACCATAATGACTTGAATAAAATGTCATGCCCACCCAAAAACCTTGTGTTTTCCATATTTAGGAGACTGAGGGAAAGGGAGGAGGGTAAACCCATTATCTAAATGAGAAGGTCTCTCATTCATTCTCACAAGAGAGAACAGAAATCTTCAAAACTGCTACCTACAACAATGCTTTCTTTCCTTCCCATAGCCAAAAACTTCATTCCACCACACACTGCAGGCACTCAATCTCCAAACAAGTCTGACAAACATGAAGACACCTTCTCTGCCTGGCAAATATGCCTTGGTTCTTGTCCCACTGCAAATCAGGTTGAATCTTTCATGCTTTCAAATCTCTCGTGTCCTCTTAGCCTTTCTTCCTCTTGGTCACATAACCAGATGGACCTCTCCTATCAGACTCCACTCCTGCTGCTCAGGCCAGCTCCCATCTCTGCAATTAACAGATTACTTGAGAAAGGAGGGCACCATTGGAAAATAAAATTTTAGGAGAGCGTAAGTTTTCAAAAACTAGTGTTTTTAAATTGCAAAAACTGAATTTTAAAACATTGATAGTCAACTCAAGCTTCCCATCGCAAATAACTGTAGCCAAGTTTGAGACACTGGGCTTTAGCATACGAACTTATCAAGACTGACATTCCCTGACAATTATGTGCGTACTCCACACTATATGTTCAGATGGATTCCGACGTATTAATTAAGGCATACCTTAAACAATCTTGCATTAGAATAGAAAGAGGAAAAAAAACCCTATTAATGCTGCATTATGAAAAACATGATAATTAAGCACTGTAACAGGACAGACTACCTAGACAGGCTGTGAAATCCCTCTTCACTGGAGATTTTAGAGATGTTAGACAAACATTGTTATCTTCTACTTATGCAACCAGACCACGGAGGAAGCAGAAGAGAAGCCACATCCAGCGATACACATCTGTGAACTACCATTTCAGAGGAAGAAAAAGAAAATTAAAGAAAAAAGAAAAAAAAAGAACCAGAAAAAACCCACAGAAAATCTGTTTGAGTACTGAAATGGTGGTGTTTTGGAGGAACAGTTCTTTTATTTCACTTATTTTTAAATCCAAATTCAAGCAATGGGCAGTTCCACTAACTCTACAAGCTTAATAAAATTAACACTTAAAACTGCCTGTCCTACCCAACATAAAGCATCACCAAGCCCGTTTTATTCAGAGCATAAACATTTTGTTCCGAATGAAACTTTATACTCTGCTTATGCACAGCCCTTGCTGAGAAAGTTGGATTTTGCTCAGAAAATGACAGTACACGTTCGTGGCACAGCCAGTCTGAGTCCAAACACAATATAGCTCCAGTGACAGTAAGCCATGCATTCTAGTGTTAGGAACAAAACATTTCAGAAGAACCTAACATACCAACTTTCTCATCCCTCTGGTGAGAAAGGCAGAGGAAGGTTTTATCTGCCAAGGAAACAATGCTGCTGACCGTACAGACAGTATACTGAGAAATACTTAATGAAATATAAAAAGGTGGGGGGGGGACAATGGTGTAAAAATCAACATACGATTTTTTAGAGAATTTCATAATACGTGCTAGAGAGGTGTTATCAAAACACTTTATACAAGGTTCACCTTAAGAATAATTATAAGACATTCGGGCTCCTTAGCCATCAGATGAGCGCAGCTATGCCTATACCTCACAGTGCAGTACAGAAGTCCTGGTGTTTGCTTGAAAACAGGAAGCAACTTCACTGAAATATCACAGAGTTTCATACAGGATGATTTACCTAATGGAAAAAAGGCTCTTCTCAGCAGGGTAAAAGGCTCTGTGCAGAATCCTGTGCTCTCACAGCCACCCTATTTCTTTACACAACTGGATAGTTGACGAAGCCCGAGTTTGGCATACAGGCTGCATTTCTAGATGTGGTTATCCATTAAGCATACCAGTCGTGCCTCTCAAGCAAACAGTCTGTTTCCATCTGCTAGGGTAATATTTCTGAGACAGCTCCCAAGTCAAACAGAAAAATAAATTCAATTTTTAGATTACATCTGAATGAACCATAAACAACAGGTATAGACCGAGTAAAGTAGTAGAAACTGGGGTGCAGATAGCTTTAATATGCAAGGTACACAGAGTCAGTTACTAATTCAAAACACTGAATTAGAAGAACTGAGCTGTTTGTATAGCCAAAGGAGGCTTTTCCTCCTTTTTCACACAATTCATATTTCAAAGAAATTAAGTTGAGACACTGAAGTAACTTTAACTGGCAAGACCAAATTGGATAAATATGCTTCCGTTCACTCATTTTAATTAATAATTTAAATTATCATTAAAAAAAATACTTCAATCTCTATCCAATTCCATTCACACTGAAAATTTTGCAGCCCTGCTGAACTGCATACATACAGACTTACAGAAAGATCCCCAAAGATAAACGGATATTGTTTGCTTTAATTTTTCCTTTATACTTTTCACAAATAATTTACACATTAGACAATGGAATGCTGTCTACCTTGAACACGTATAAAGAAGGAAAAGTGGTTTAGTATTGCATATCACAGAAGGTAAGCAAGTGAAATTAGGAAAGATTGTATCTTTACTATCAGTTCCATACGAACACCCAAACAAAATTCTTTAGCAATATTGGCTCAAAGCTCAAAGCTTCACCAACCACCTCTTCAGGCATAACCCTTGTGATTAACACATCCGAATCCTCTAAAATATATGGGCACTGGACAGAGATATTTTGAGTCACTTGAGAAATAAAGAACGAAGTGGCACAAACCATTTTTTTCCAATATAACTGTTTAAAATCCTCAAATTTTTACCTAAGATTAGTATCAGTAAAATGTCCTTACTGTAGCATTTCTCTTTACAAGGACTAATACACAATTTAAATACAGTTACCAGATAACTGTTAAGATCTGGATTTTATGGATGAAGCCAGTAATATTTTCCCCCTAATAATCAGCAAATAATTCTGGATCTAGAGCTAGTTCTTTATTTTATCTTCAATTACAAAGGTGAAGGAAGAACCACCTTCCAACTTCATTCATATTCCAGATTATGAATGAAACTGTCATTTACAGCCCCACTGTAAGATTTGTTGTTGTCTTCTTCACACATCTTTACATCTTTCCTTTCCTGCCCATACTAAGCTCAGGTCTTCATGGAGCTCTCTGCAAGGAGGCCCAGATATTCTCCTCCAAACAGAAACTTAAAAACCTATTATGAAAATACTTCCCCACTGATGTACTGATTTTGCATTTATAAGCACTTAATTCCATACACTGCTGAGATACAGTATCCACTCTCTAATCAGAAGGAAGAACTAATATTGGTTTTCAAAGCAACAAAGGCAGCATTTTCACTGTGATATAGTTCATGCTTTGGGGGAGGGGGAGAGAAGTCAGAGTGTTGGCTCTTCCATGAACATAAAAGGGCACAATAACACATTAGTGTAGCTTCCCCGTGTATAGACTTTTTTTTTCTGAAATGCAGTGAAAATTTAATATCAACCATTAGTAACTTTAACTAAAGCTCAAACCATCAATGTAATTACTTTTACAGAGAATTATGACTGAGGTTTTTTAAAATGCGGACAGTTAAAATTTCACAATTAAGAAATAAATCATATTGGGAAAACAGATTCCTATTCACAAAACAACCAAGCAAGTTGGCATCATTAATACCCTTTTAATAAAGCAAAACCAGAACTGAAATACTGGGAACGCTGTTGCTAGGTCAGGATTGAGGTGAATTGGCAAAATCATGCTAACGGGCTCCTACCACACTTGCCCAACTCTTGTTCTCATTCAAATCCATACTTACTCCTTCAGTAACCCTTCTCCTTCATCAGGGCAGAGAAATTTCCAACTCACTGAAGTTTTCGCAAAGGGGAAAAAAAGGCTATGCTTTTTAAAAATTGTATTTGAAATCAAAGTTGAGATGCTGGGCATTCTTGATTCATCTGTGCTTTAATAAAGATTTTTGACCTTCAGAAGTCCCTTCTTTCAGAAAAAAAAAAAAAAGGAAAAATAAAAAGGAAAATCACTCCTCAGAAACTACCACAGAGAGACGCTGCAGATATCAATATAAAATTATGGTAGTCAAAAGTCAGGATGATATAGGCAACATCAATCTTTTCATTTAAACATCTTCCTGGAAGAGACCTCTTAAAAAGCAGAAGTGAGAAAATCAGGGACTATCCAGTCAGAGTGATGAAGAAACTGCCTAACTATGTGTAATTTACAGGATTTTCCTAATAACGACACAAAGTATCTTCAACTTTGACAAATAATTCAGACCTCACTGAAATGTAGTATGGAAACCATCTTAGCAAGATACAGCAATTTTCCTACAAAGATTAATTTATGAATCATACACATCAGATTACAAAGTAACACTAAAAAAAGCAAGCACTGCAAATTGGATCCCGATTAGTAAAAACACACCAAAGTCCTAGGAGTCTATCAAAACTGCTCGAAAAATGCATACTGCAAGAAGAATTGGTGTTACTGCCTAACAAAGCTGGGTAACCCTCAGAAGGCTCCAACTTGCTAATCTGTCACCATGACAGAAACCCAAAGGATGCCAGACCAATACACATCCCTCATCCAATACTAAGGCCAAACATCCTATATATCGGACACTGAGCTTCTGAGCAAAATTAAAAATAGGTCTGAAGTGTCCCAAAATATTAATATGGATGCTCTTAGCATATATGCTTCCAGCTTCTTGTTAAAAAAAAGTACTCCAAGATCTTCCAGCATTCCTCAATGGTGTTTTGTGTTACTGTTCTTTAATCACAACCGAGAACAGAACAGCTAAATTTTTGCTTCAGATCTCTCCTCCAAGAAAAAAAATATACATTACACTAAGTCTGTTACAAAACTGCTGCACATGTTTAAGGCCCCTAAAACCACCGATGCTGATAAAATTAAAAATGGCTGTGCCCAAAGATCCCACAGCAAAACAGGCACAGCTTGGCTGACGATTAAAATATATATTAAAAATTCCTGCATTACCTTACGAAGGGCGAGGTATGCAAAACAAAAAATTATGTATTTTTCCAAAATTGAAATAAGTTATTAGACAAGAGCAGCAGATGTAGGCAGAGCACACATCCTGAATGCAGAACGAGATAATTAACACAATAAAGCAAATTTTATTCCCCGAGACGCTTAACGTATCGGGATTTCAAAACTTGATCAGGCTTCGCCCCTGAAACAGATGCACACCACTTTTTAAGGAGACACAGAAGTGCCCAAATAGCAGTGGACCCCACCCCCTTCCCTGTGCCAAAATGGCTAGTTCGTTACACCCACTGGCTACTTACCAGCCGCAGTGCTGAGCAGCAGGGTGGCACTGGAGAGCAGGAGCACCAGCACAAGGTGCTGCAGTGAGGCAGTCATACCTGGGGAAGCCAAGGACCGAGGCAGGAGGAGGGGGAAAAAAAAAGAAAAAAAAAAAAAGAAAAAACCAAGGAAAAAAGAAAAACCTGACGAGAGGAATTTCCTCGTTCTTTCACACAGCCTTCCTCGGCTCTCCCAGTTTACAATCCCGTCTGGAAGGGCAAACGGCAGATGAGAGGAGCCGTCTTCGCTCTTACTCCATTACACCCGCCTGCCGTCATGTCTCGGGAGCCGGCCCCGCTCCGCGGACACTGGGGAAGCGCCTGCTCCTGCCTCCCAGCCCCGCGGCATCTCCCCCCGCCGGGGAACGACAGCACGCTCCCGACTGAGCTGGGAAGCAAGCTTATTTCCCACGCAGCTTCACGATATCGAAGAAACAGCCCGGCCGAGAAGGAAACATATCCAGACGCGAGCCCGCGTCTACAGCAATGTCAGTCAGAGCAGCCCCCGCAAGCTGACTGGGCCGCGGATAACGAGCCCTACGGGCTTGGAGCAGAGCCGCGTCCCATCCCGTTAAAGGTCTCTGTCTTCTCGCAGCCCCTCCTCGCTGCCTCACGCGCCCGGGAAGGCGACGGCGATCCCCTCAGTCCCTCCGCGGCGAAGCGCGACCCCCTCTGCTCTCACGGCGAGGGCTGCGGCTGTAGCTGGGCCCATCTGTCTCCCCCGCCGGGCGGGCTCCACCGCGCACCCCCAGCCCCCCGGCGCCCACCACAGAAGCGACACCGCCCCCGGCCACTCCGACAAAGGTGGGGCCCGGAGCGCGGGGCGGCGGGAGGCGAGGCCCCTCCTCGACGGCTCCAGTTGCGAAGGCACTTGGCTTCCCTCTGCGGGCAAGAGCGCGGCGGAGGCCCTTCCCCGCGCCGGAGGAAGGCGCTTCCCCTCCTCCGCCTCCCTCCCTGAGTGTCCACAGCACCAGGCAGCCCCCCGGCCCGGCCTCCTTCCTCAGATCTCCGCTCACTACCGGGGAACGGCTCAATCCCTCCGCGCTGCCCTCCCCCACCCCGCCTCCCCGCGCCGGGTTCGCCGGCGAGCGGCAGCTCCGCGCCGCTCCGCCTCTTTCCCGTGCCCGCCGCCGGCTGCGAGCGGGAGCCGAGGGCCAGAGGTCCGCCCCCGCCGCGGCTCGCTCCCCCCTTCCCTCCCGGTCGCCCGCCCCAACGGCACCAACGGCTCTCCTGACTCCAGACACAAAGGGGAGTCGCTCCAACTGCCAGTCTGGGCGCCCGGCCCGCCGCGCCACGCCCCCCGCCGGCCGGGACACGCCCCGCGCCCGTTGTCGGTGGCGGTGCCGGGCCCCGCCCCGCCCCCTGCCCGCCGCGCCTGACCATAGAGGTGGGCCTCCAGGTATGTAGAGAAGGCGACCCGCCCCGCCATGTTGTGGGAGGGGGCGGGGATGCAGTTCAGCGTCCTGCTGGCCCGCCCCCGTGCTGGCTGGGCGGCTGGGTGCGCCCGTGGGGCAGGGCGCACCGTCATGAGAGCTGAAGGCAAGGGGTGACTTTGTGCGATAGGCCCGGGCCTCGCCCCGCCCGGCATGGGGTGAAGGCTCCGACAGACCTTCCCGGGAAGGCCGCGGGAGGCAGACGGCCACCCCCGGGCAGCCCGCGGGAAAAACGTCTGAGAGCCTGTCAGCAGGGAAGCGTGATGAGCTCAAGGATCACAAAACCGCGTTCAACAAAAAAATCCTCTGCAGGCCCTGAGATTGGATCAGCTTTGAAATCCATGGAGTTCTTTTCAAAAATTCCAAAACTTCTGCCTCGTCCTCTACTTCAAGCCCGTGACCCACTACAAGCACTGGCAATAGTACCTACTCTTCTCCCTTAGTGAACCCAGGCAAGTCCACCCAGTTCGGGTGGCTTCAGCCACCTGACTCTCCCAAGCAAAACCATTATCTTCCCCTTAAATTAAAGAGATTTTATGATTTTGAAACAAAAGATAAAAGTCAACCCACTGTGCTATTTGTATGCTTTAACCTCTGCTATGTTGCGGAGGACCAGAGATAACTGACACCAGCAGCTGATGGGAGAACTGTGACTGAAATGTAGCATCTGATGTTCTGGCCTAGCAAGGCTCTTTCAAACAAGTTTGACTGGGTGTAGCATAGAAAAGGGTTCTTAAAAACATTCTGCACACAGAAGGCACCTTTGTATCTGGCCTCCTCCAAAGGATCGATTATGGGAAATGATTCCCTGTGCTTAAACTCCTACACCAGTTTCAAGAATGGGGTACAAGGAATACAAATTTAAAAAAATCCAGTTCCACACCTCAAAATATGAAGTTACGACATAAAATGGTGTCGTTGCAAATCAGAGCTACGACTTTAATAATAAAAGGCTTCTGCATAACTCCATTCCTCTTCTCAAGCAGTAACAGGTGAAATAGATGTAATTCCATTCTTGCATCATCAAGACAACTATTGACAAAATTCTAATAGGATTTTTATCATTGTGATGCTTTGGCCAGAGTCATAGTTTGACATTCTTAGGGTCAAGCAGAGTTTATGTGGCTGATAGTTATATAAATGTTTTAAAAGTTTGTTGTAATATCTTACTTCAATCTGTGCAGATCTAACATGAATATTGGTGAGAGACAATAAAATACAGACTCCCAGATTAAAATTTGTATTGCCACTTTCCCAAACTGCAACCACGTTAACCACAGTATCCTTCCTGTTATTTGTGGAATGTGAACTGTCAAGAAATAACCTTTAGAAGAAAAAAGAACAAGAAAAAAATAACAAACCAACAATAAACAGAATAGTTTTACCTCCAAGAGAGAGGGGAAAAAAAACCAACAAAACCAACAACACTAAGCATTTTTTGTGGGGCTTGAAGTGTTCTTTTCTGGCTCAGCAAAGACACCGAACCATGCAACTTATTTTCTGCCCAGCTGTACCTACCAGTAAAAAAGGCGAGATCTACTTTGTTCACAGAAAACAAGTACCTGACTGCGTGGGTGGCACTGCACTTTCACTGTTCAGATGGTAAAAGAAAATTACTTGTAATTGTTTATGACGTATCAAAACTTGCTCAGCCTAAAGTAAATGACAGAGGTCTCACTTGTTTTAAAGGTTCTAGTTTTGGCTCATTAATTAATACTGGGACTTCTTCTCTACAAGAAATTGTATAACGGTTATTCTGCTGTAAAATACTTACTTTTCTTTTTTTACATCCACAAAATGGATTGGATTTTTGTTCTGTGTTTTCCTAGAAAGAAGGAACAAGATGTGCCATCCTTAGTACAATTATTTCCTCTCAGTTTCACAAAAACCCAGACCCTGATCAAGAAAACACCCTTGTGAAGGACACGGGGCTGTGGATCTGCTTCGCCTCAGCTTATATCAGGTCCTTGGACTAATCTCACAGACTTGCAATCCCAGCAGTTTGCAAGACTTTCTCCTCCTTCCCTAACCTATTTTGAATTTTGCAAAAGACCTTCTCCTCAAAGGCCAGGTCCCTCCTAGCCTGATGTGACTGTGAAGGCCGCGAAGGGCCCCTGGCTGCACACCAATGCCAGGCTGCAGAGCTGGAGCCCTGCACCCCTGTTTCTCTGGAACTGGCAGGGCTGAGGAGGGGCTGACCCCCACTTCACCACACAGATGTAATCGCTACTGTCTAAGCACAGAAGCAGCTTCCTTTTCCCACGGTGCTGGGAGGAAACCAGAGATCTAAACTGTTACTCTCAGACTCATTGTTATGTGCTTGGACAAGAACATATTTATAATTCTTTCTGTGATATTCTTTTATCTGTAAGCTAGAATTTCACTAGCCTAATATTCACCAAAATCAAGTGAGACCCACAGAAAAATACTCAGGATAATGAAAACTTGTAGAGCTGCAGCACAGTAAATCTGTGGTGTGGGTACAGCTAAGGGTAGGGGGGAACAAGCGAAAACATGTAAAACTTACCAAGATTTAAAAGAAAATACTCTGACTGAAGCACTGTATTTCCACCAGGAAGAACTTCACCCAGTGAAACAACAATATAGAACTTAATGGAGACAAGACTAGTGAAAAATAGAATGAGGAGAAAAGACCTTACGAAGTAGATGCTCTTTTGCAACTGCATTCGCTGTTCTCGCAGCCAGGCAGGGGCAAGGCTGTGCCAGGAATGCAGTCATGGGACATGGGTCAAGGAGGACAGTGGCAGAGGAGCCAGTGTGTGGTGGCTGCAAGCCCCCCAAGATGTCCGTCTGATGTGCACCAAGTCCACGTTAGGGCACAGTGTCTTGCCCTTGGGCAAGGCAGCTTTGAACCACGCAGCCACGTGCTGCCCCGATGCTCAAGTGAGACACTGAGATGAGAAATAAGGCTGATAGGCATCTCAGATGTTTCCTGCTGTCAGTCATACTGATGCAGACATAAACGTGTTAATATCACTTGCAAATTCAACACTGTACATAAGTGAAATTAAACATGTCCTTGTAAGCACCATCTCCTTTAGGCAGCGCGTATTTTTCTTTAATTACCTGCAATATGGAAAACTATTTTCATGCTTCCAAGAGAGTATTCCAGTCAGTGGAAAATAAGACGAACAAACCAATAAAATGAAGAAAACCAAAATGAACGATAGCTTTAGCCCTATATCTTTTTAGAAAATGCAATGTTCAGGCACTTTAAAAAGATTCCTCAGGATGGGTTTACTGTTATCCAAGAGTTTTTCAGTGCTGACGCAACATGACTGTTATCATCGTTAGGACTCAGGGGACCATTCTTTTTGACAGAACCTTTCACGAAGTCAACAGATCAGTTTAAAACAAGCCATAAATTACATTTGGCTGCCTATCGGCTTGGCCACAGTGTTCTCTCAGTGCTGTCTTAAGTGTTGGGGAAAGAGGATAATAACATGGCTCGGTGTTTAGCTTTTAGGGTATATTTTGTTCCTAATTTTAAAACAAAGCATCCCCATAGCACTGACTCTGATGCATAAACATATGTTAGAACAGCAATCAAGATGTTCACAGACTTTCCTACAAATAAACACACCCATTATAGATCCTAAGCGATAGCTTAATAAATAATGGATTTGGTAGAGGTCTCCACTGCGAATGCCTGCTACTCATTGCTAAATTAGGGAACTGCCAGCAAGATCATCTCCCCAATCTTGCCTACTGTAAGAGTATGTGGAGAGAGAGGTGGTTTCTGAAAGCCAGGATCCAAGCCTTATATAGCTCTCTAGATCATTATTAACATCCTGAATTGCAGCCAGCATGAACTGAAAAGACAATACTGTCTACTTACAGTCTGCTGAGTTAGCAGCTAAAGCTTCAGCCAGTGCAGCCAAACAAGTAATCACATGCAGACGTTGATACCTTCGGAAGTATTCAGTTACTTATTTTATATAGATTTTCCCAGCAGTGTCCAATCCGAGATATTGCACAGAAACATTAATGCACCCTCATAAGTTCCCTTGGAGTTAGTTAGAAGAAGGATAGTGAGGGTGGCTGTGGGAAGACCATAGTTACAGGGAAGTGGGCACAATATGCAGAAGATAAAATGGTGAGTCTTCCGGGGACTTTAGAAGCAACCTGTAGTACCTTCCTGGTACCCATTCCTTTCATGGAATGAAAGTCCCTTGGGACTAGGGAAAGGCACCTTGCCCTTCAGAGCCTTCCCACAACCTACCAGCTTTACTTTTACCTTCTCTGAATTATTGTTGGTTTCTGCTCCCTTTCCAGGGCTTGGCTTCATCTTGGGAAAACAGATTCCACAAAAGAGAGACAGAGACACACGAAGCAGTCACTGAAGCCCTGGAAAAGTCCTCTGTGGGGGGAAGTCAATTCGTTGCTGTTCTTTCTGACAGGCAGGAAAAGCACTATCCACGGTGATGGTCCGTCTGCCCTGCCAGGATGGGAGACTGGCAAAACCTCCTGTGGCATTACAAACCAGTGCAGGCGCTCAAGCTTGCAATTCTACCAGCAGCTTTAAGGAAACGGTAAATTGAATTCCCTGCCTCAGAGGGAATTTGTTTCCCCTTTAGTCCAGTTAAATAATCTGTGCCAGACATTACTTTTGGCCTTTAGACTCATAAAAGTCCATCTGAAGGCTGTTAAGACTTCATTCTTCTTTTGTCTCTGAAGCACAGAAAAGAGCACCAACTGTCAAGCCTTTGAAAAAAAGAAACATTTTCAAGTATGAACTAGTGTTTTCAGACCTGGGTTTTTCTAACACTACCATGCTGCTGTGTAATCTATTGCAAGGTGAACCATACTCTGCAACAAAGTCATGATAGTCTTTGATATCATCATCCTTTATTGGAAAGCAGTCTTGTGATGGTTTTGTTTACCTTTGAGATTTTTCATTAATTTCATGCAAAAATTAATTGCACTACTTTTGTGGCAGTCCTTGGAAAGATTTATTTTTATATTAAACTTCTTTTCTTTTATGCTGGTCTCACATTCCCTGGTTTTGGTATAGTAAGTGGTTTCCTATGGGGAGTCCATAATTGCATGATCAAGGATGCAAGGGTCAAGCCTGGAAACAAAGCAGGTGGGTGTGGGACAGGTAACCCTTTGGTACTCAGGGCGGAGGAGGAGAACGGTGCACACTGTGGGATAAACACAGAAAGGGAATATTTTTATATCTAAAAGGATTAGCAGTGAAATAGTTAATAGGCATTTTTGGGATTCATAAAACACACTATTTCCTTGTGATAATGAACTACCAAAAAGGTTTGTAGTAGTCACTGTCTTGTTTTAGAGATAACACTGCCTAGTCTGTGGAAACCTAATCTCCATTTTGGGGGTGGAGGTGAGAGAAACTTTCAAGCTACCTATGAGAAGCACCTCCCACTTTGAATTAAGTCTGAAATCGTATGTTAAAGGCCCTTCACAGCTTTCCTGAATCTCTTGGCTTGTTCATCACAACATAAAATGGGAAATTTGCTGCAAGGTGTTTTATCAGTTCAGAACATCACTTATTCACTAAATCCAACAATGGACTTAGTCAGAAATAGAAATGTAATGAGGTGTGTCAGAATCATATTCTGGTCTGTAGCAGAGGGGTATGTCATCGCCACAGACCTGCAGAGTTTCATTCCTGAGATCTACCTGAGCCTTCTCACACTCATGACAGGCAGCTAGGAACAGAGCTCATAGAATCTCCAACACACTCTACTCCTACTGTTAACCTTTCTTTTTCCTCTGTTTTTTTGTTTTGTTTTTTTCTTTTGTTTGGGGTTTCTTTAATCACTCACTGCACAAGCTAGTTCGCAGTGCAAGCAAGGTTGGTTTTCAAAAGCCACCTTTTCCTTTTTGTTCTTTAATTTCTCACAGATGATTAGACCTAAAAATATTTCTCCAACCAGCTCAATACTTCTAGCAGAAAGCTAATAAAAATGCCCTTTGAGAACAAAATGAAAGCCTCTGATAATGCTCTGGTTGACCTGCACTCAGTTTGCCAGGGCAGAGGTCTGGAAGAAGCAGCCGGTGTGTGTGCTCTTTGCTGGCCATCCTTGAGCTCCACACAAGCTTGACAAGGATCAGATATTCATCTAAAGGAAAGAAGCAGTGTCTACAAAACACAGTCATTGCATTTTTAATGGCAAAGCAGCCATGCACGTAACCGCTTCCCAAACGTCCTGAATGGTAGCAGAGGTGGCACCATTTGCCCCTAGGTGACATCGGGCTTTGGAAGTGTGAAGCATTGGTGTTACTCCACTCCCCAGAGGACACATCATTCCCCTTGAATGGCTCTCACATATTCCTTGCTGCCTGCCAAGCCTGGATGGCTGGTGGGATGAGGGCACAGTCCAGGTTACATTTGTCCCCTGCCTTTTTTCATCCTTTTTGCAGCTGTGGTTCTCCTCTGAGGCTGCTGTTTCGGGCAGTCATTCAGGTTAACAAGGCACACATCCCCTTCTCTCCATGTCTTTCAGCAGCTGCAGTGCAGCCCTCAGCCTTTGCTGATACCTGGTTCCTTGGTTTCTCCCTTCTTCCTTTTCAAGGAGTCAGCAGCAGTGTTGAGGGAACAGCTTTTGCTCAGGCTTCTTAGAACAGTTCCCCTTTGCAATGAGAAAGGATGCATCAAATATGAACCCAACAGCAGAGCTTCTTCAGCTTTTGTCTTCTCTTGTAAAGGCAAAAAACAGTGGAAACAGAGAGTGAGAACTGAAGCATCTTTTAACTCAGGGCTTGCTGCCACTGCAAGCACAATAGCAGAGGGCTGACCTCTTTTGGAGTCATCGCTTCCAGAGGAAGGTTCTGCTCTGAGCATGCCTCCCTAGTGTTCCTCTCCTGCATGTGACCAGCTACAGAACATCACCTGGAGAAAGATATAAGTAATATTTTTACCTCTTATTATACCAAACAGGAGATTTTTATGCCTTATGCTTCTGCCTGTAACATGACATCTGTTGTCTGACAATTCTGAAACTTTATTTGTGAAGAATGTTCCTTCAGATCAAGAAATGAGTCAGTATCTCTCTACAGCCTGCTTGCCTTTCACGGATCAATTTGGAAACACAAACCCAACTAACTGCTGACCCAAAATATCCATCAGGAGTCCTCTTGTTGAAGTGATATGGGCCAGACCACCAACTCCAGCCACCGGCACCAGTCCTAAATTGCTCAGGCACGCAGCAAGTGCTGAGGGCACAGTCAGTCCTTCACCCCACACTATCAACAGTCATTTGAAATTGAAAAGGCCTAAAAAACTTTGATTCACAAGTAAGAACCAGGCTTCCAGAGGCCATTTCCAGAGCACAAAATGGGCTGTGCAAGCCTGCACACGTGGCTTAGGGGGCACAGACAGTCCTCAGACTCTGTGAAAGCCTTACATCTGCTTGCCATTTCAGATTAAAATGGCAATGGATTCTAAACTTAGACCTCTAATGTCTGTGACCAAATCTCCCTGTGGGTTATCATTTTACTGGGATATAGTTATTTGCATGCTAATAGAGTTGCTGTGTGACACTATCCCCACCAGTGCTCCCATCAGAGGTATAAGCAAATGAGAGTAGAGCAATAGGAGAAATCCCCCTGATGTGGAGAACAGGTTAAAACCCCACAATTTTGCCTTAACACCAAGATGTTAGTCTGCCTGCCCAGGAGTCCTCCCCCAGGGGATCTCCCATCTGTGCCTGTGAAGGGAAGCATGTTAAGTCAGAGCAGCAATGGTGAACACCATTAAATCTTTCAGACGTCCTGGGATATGAGGCCATCACTGTAGCCATCTCCCTGGAAGGGCTGAAGATCAAAGCATCAATAGGGGATGTAGGATGGACAAAGAAGCAAGTGCCCGCAGAGGCCAGCATGCAGCTGTGACCTGCCAGCAGCCCCATCAGTCATCCCCTAAAGTCCCTCTGGCCACTGAGCAATCCTCACTCCAGTGTTCCATGAACCCCCTTCTCCCTCGAGGCAGACCCCATCCTCTCCTCCTTCCCCTGACCCCCAGCCTACCCTCCCCTCACAACCTGCACGCTCCCAAGACCCTTCCACAGCTCCTTGCTGTGGTTTAGGCTCACCTCTGCCCTGCAAGGAGGCAGCCTGGGCTGATGCTTGAACCAAGAGCTACTGGCCCTCAGCTCCCCACTCAGGGTTGCATCCATACATGCAGTCTGTGGGCTCACAGGACACACACTCCCCTTGCCCACCCTGGCATGCAGAAGACATGAGCACCTGCAAGCCCTCTCAACTGTTTGGTCGCACCCCTGAATGGTGCCGTGCTAGGCCAGAGGTCCTCATCTGCCCGACAGGACAGGGACAGAGCAAGTAAACCACTGCCAATCTCAAAGCCCCGCTTTAAATGTCCCCAAATTTAGATAACCAAGTGCAGGCACCTGCAACTATTGCAGAACTAGAGCTGGGCTTCACTCCTCCTCTCCATCCCACAGCTGCCCTGCTCCTTTGGCCCAGCTCCAACAGATGTAGACACAGTGACAGAACAGGGCAAGTGTAAAAGATGTTTTGTGAGGGACAGAAGACTTCCACGGCTGGCCACGCTGACATCACTGCACTCAGATGCAACTGGAAGAAGCTCAAAAGTTTCTCAGTGCCTGCCCACAGAAGCAGGTCCCTGGCGCAGGCTAGCAGATAATCCTTGGCTCAGAAGGAAACAGCAAGTACAGTATTTCTCTCAGATTAGCCAAAAGCTGTAAAGCAGATCCCTCCTGCCCTCCACTAGCATTTAGACCTCCCTTGCGTGTTTTGTTGATTAAATCTCTCACCCCAATTCAGGAGATAGCGGTGTTTGCTAAACACACTCTGCCTTGCTACCAAAAGAGCTTCTGACCTTGTCCTGTCGTCTTCTTGGCCTTTGGCAAATACTTATCAGTGCTTGCAGTGACCTCCAGCCAGCTGGGTAGAAAACTTTGGAGCCAAACATGTGCACAAATAATTTCAGGGGCAGCTGTTACTACTGTATTATCTCCTCCTGTGAGTTCTACAGATACAGATAGTTAATACACATTGCAGTTCACTGTCCCTTCCCTTTAGGACACCAAGAAGCATCTTCCTTCAACTTGGGGCTATTAAACCCATCTCAACAATGGGGGCCTTCAATCTGGTATTAGCCTGTGTTGCCAAATGTATCTTACCCTCAGATGAAATGGAGCCCAAAACAGCCAAAGCCACAGATCTCGGAGCTGCCATCTTTAGCTGAGAAGGTCACCATTTAATCACCCTTCCAAATTAAATGGAACAGAGGCTTCTCTGTGCATATCCAAACATAGCACCACCTCTCTTCAACTCCTTTGGCCTCCTGCAGCTCAGACACAAGGTGTTTTTTCACCCTGATGCATAGAGGTCCAAGCCTGATCAGAGTTCATGCAACCTGCAGAGCAGCAATGACTCGCTTCCAAAAAAATGAGACTATTATGGCTAAAAACTGTTATGAAAGCCTGCACGAAGCTGAGACCAGCTGTGTGCTCGGCTCATTCCAACTGTTGCTTAGAGCAAAGCTCTGATTTGTTTTGCTTTTGTTTTTTAAACAAAACAAAACAAAACAGAGGATTTACAGGAATTAGGCCTCATCTGTAACATGAAAGATTTTCTGATATTTGTCTGCATTTGCACTACAGATGTGTAGCCAGGCTGGCAGCACACACCCACTGACAGTGCTGCAGTGTCCACCAACCTCCCGTCAGGGCACAGCAGCTCTCAGAGAGTGAATGAAAACATGGAAGGAGCCCTTACAGAATAGGATGGAAGTGAATGGGGATGCCATCCCATTAAAGTTGAGCTCCAAGAATCACCGTGTTATCATTGGGACTTTCTGTTAATTGCTTCAGTAGGATGCTCTGTATCGTCCCCTGGAAATCAGAATGATGGCATGGCTATGATCATTCTTTGCTTTTACAGCAAACCTTTCATCATAGGATCTCAAAGCAACTTGCCAGCAAGAACAGGCACAAACCTCGCACTGTGCCTGTGAGATAAGCAAAGGATGGAATAGATTAGCTGCTTAAAAGCACACAGCAGCTCTGTGGGATGAAGGAAAAATAAGAAAAAAATATATACATTTGAAACCATTCAGGGTTTTATGGAGAGGCAGCCTGGAAGGCTTCCAGGATGCTTAAATTGCCACCTCTACGCAACCACAAATACCATGGAAACCAGCAGGGCACCAGCAGGCGAGAAAGGGGATCAGCTGAAAAATGGCTTTTCATGAAATGTAGCCAGGCTGGGACGCTGCTCCCCTCCTGACTGAGGGAAGACTACGTGCCCAACCACCAGTGCTACTGCTGGTGGGAGCAGGGCTCCAGTAGGGAGTAATTCCTAGTAATTTTGCAGCCTGAGGTAATGTTGCTTTCCTGGTGGCAACGAGTGGATGACAGCAGAAAGTGGGATGGCTGCATCATGTCAGCTGTGGTACGGAGGGTAATGGAAACCCTGAGTGCCAGGTAAAGCTTCAACATGTGCTGGGAGGTGTAGGAAGATGAAAGTAAGTTGACACTTGCATGAGGACAGGGAAGGAACATGCACACACAAGCTCCTACATGCCCTGTCTGGAAAGGCACGATAAAGAAGCATGAAAAACTCAACAGTAATAGCAGTTGTCTCCTCAAATACCAAAAAAGCTCAAAAAAGGATTCCTTTAAGCTGAGCAGAAGGAAAGTGGCTTAGAAAACAAAACCAAAAATAACAAATGAAACTGAATATAACAGGAATAACAAAAATAGACAAACCCAGACAAATGGTGATGGAGAAATGAACGTTCTGTTAATGTCAAGTACACTCTGCACACACTAAACTATAGCGTAAGCTCAGAGAAACACCCAGCCTCCCAGCTGAGCAAGGTCACCTACTTGTTACCCAACAGCACATACACCTTAAAAATTCATACTCTTGGTAAGCCAAATCAGGAGGAATCCAAGCACAAACCAGTCGTTTTTTAGCTGCTAAGAAGAGGAACAGCAGCATCTTGTGAGTAAGCTGGATATGGGGCAACCAGCACCAGGCTTGGAAAAAAATACCCCAGTGGAGATGAGAGGCAAGTAAGAGACAGAAACAAAGCTCTCCCTCTGGCTCTCAGCAGCTGAAAGGTGCAGAGGTGATCTGCTGCAGATTCTAGCTGGATCTTAGAGGTCAGAGGGAAAGTATTGTACAAAAAAGCAAAGAGAACTGAAAAAACAGAGAAGCAGCAGAGCGCCGTTTCTGCCACACTAAAATGCACACAGCTGACAGCCCTTCCAGTAACCACAGGGGAGGGCTAGAAGAAGATGGGAGTGATGCCACGGCAGGTCCCGATAAGGCTCTATCTAGGAACAGGCAAGGGCCACACAGCCAGCGCAGGACCCACTCATGGCCTGGCCCGAGGAACGTGTCCGGAGGAGCGCGAGAACAACAGGATAACATCAGGCATTTCTCATGCAGCTGAAGGACCGCCACTGGTCATCAGGAGACAAGTACAGATGGGAGACTTTAAAGCAGTGCCAGAAAAAACAAGCTACAGACAGGGTCGAGGAACATGGGATCTGACTCCTAGTTGTCAGCAGTTGTGGTGTATACATTGCTGAAAACAGACACAGTGCCAGGAAAATCCAACTCCCAGCATGAAAAAAATAACTTAAGAATGATAATGAGAGAAGCCAAAGCAACTGTGAATGTGAATTAGTGATTACATAAAAGCTTTTATCTTAAAGTTATGTTAGGCCAAATTCTGAAGTCATTTCTTCAGCCAGAATGCTCCCTTGAGACCATGATTTGGCCACAAATTGCTACATCTTAAAAAAAAGGAAAAAACCAAACAAAGATTTGCTTTTTAAGCTAGCTGGCACGCAGCGGGCAATAGCCTCAACTTTGCATCGAACACTTCTCTAGCAGGTAGCTGAAGTTCTCCGCTTTATGCCACCATCTGTCCATGTAGTGTAACTGTGAGCCACAGGACAATTTCCAGGTTTTGCTCCTTTATGTGGCTGCTATTCAGGGAAGGGGGAACATTGGGCTGTTTGGTACTAAGGGAAGGACATGTTAACACGTTATTCAAAGTTATTCTCCCTGAAACAAGTGAGATACGATCCACATCACAGTTCCTTCCACTGAGACATATCAAAGCTATTCCTCAATGTACAGTAGCTGGGGTGTTGCCATAAGAAAATGTAGTAATCATCACTGCTTGCTTGAGTGCTCCAGGAGTAGCATCGCTACCCAAAACCCCTTTCTTTTTTGCCTTTTTTTTTTTTTTTTTGGCAGACCTGCAATATTCTTTGGTATGTCTGGGCTGAACAGCAATAAAAACACCTTTTCAAAACAACTGATACGGATTAAAAACATCCAGCATCTCAGTGGCAGGCCCACAGAGAAAGGATCCTCTGTCCAGCACTGGAAGCTTCATCCCATTCCCCAGGTGTTACTAAGCCTAGCAGTAGATCTATGCTTCACACCTGGAGGCCTCTGTGCCGTTTCAAATGGAGCATCTGCAAATCCCAGGCCCTAGGGAGTCCCAGTTGATGCAGCCACATCAAGATACCTCTCACTTCCCACCACCTCTCCCCATTCTGTTTTGAGACCTATCATGCACATGAACCTTGCCTGCTCATGCTTTGGACATGGTTTGCCATAAGTAACATGCTGTCAACTGGCCATTTCTAAAGAGGTATCAAAAATAACATGAGAAAATGTTGAATATTTTGAGCAGGAGACATACCCTTCCTGTGAAAGATGACCTGCTGTAATAGCCCTTCCCAAAGCAAGGGAACGTGCTCAAATACCTATTGTGAAATCTGAAGCTAGAATGCTGCCCAGCCAAAAATGCTGGAAATAGCTCTTCCAAGTCATGCAAACACTTTGGAGTTCCTGAAAGCAGAAATAGCTGGAAACAGTTTCAGAAAAAAGAACATTTCATGCCAGCTGGCAAAAGGCAAACAGATTGATCAAATAGATGGATAGATGAGGCTTAAAGCCACTTTTATCTCAACAGTGGGCTGGGCTTGTGTATGCAACATCTGAAGGCAGCATATCGCATCATCTGACCCTTAAACGTTAGCTTTGTGAAACCGTATCAGATGGAACTGCAGCATTCAAAAGCATCTCTCAGCCTAGCTCTTGCCCTCTTCTCCCTCTGCCCAGCAGCACCTTCAACATTCTCTGGGCTGGCTTAGTGCTCACATAGACCTTTGCCCCTCGGGTTTTTCCCACCACTCAGCTCATCAGTCTAGCCTCTGTCAAAGCTCAAGAAGGTTTGTTATGGCGCAGGGAGTTTAACACTTTTTTTGCCATAGTGCAACAGCAGTGCATAGTGACTGCAGATGTTAAGAAATGAAGGATGCTGTAAAGGCTGGAAGGAAATCCCCCCCAAACCTGTGTTTGATAAGCTTTAACAGAAACTTAATTAAAGCAGGCTGTGATGCCAACAAAACAAATCAGAGTAAGCGTGCTGTATTTTTGGTAGCCTGAGTAGTGTGAGAAAGGTGGTATTTTGGTTCAGCTGCAATTCTGGTCCATGAATCAAAAGAGACCAAACTGAGCTGCCTCAGGACAAGAATTACACCTTGACTGATGGGGATGGGTCTGAGCCATGGTTTTCTGTGAACCCTTGAAGTCTGCTTACAGTAGCTCCTCACCACTTACTTGCTTTTCATACAGGGGGCCAGGATGTTCCCAGTACTGAGCAGCTCATTTCATGTGATGTCTGTCATGAATTGCAAGGGCCATGGTCCTCACAAGCTCCCTCTGGCAGCTCATCCCCTGGGACTTCAGTGGGTCACTGCCAGTGTACATCCCAGTTCCTCTGGATCACCAGCCAAAGCAAACCTGGGGTCTCTGCAGCACCTCGACTAGTGCAAAGAGATTACGGAAATCTGGAAAGATTAAAATAAGTACATTGTACAGGTCCCTGGAGATTTTCTGTCAAAATAGACTTGTTTAATGAGTATTAAATATTTATCAAGAAATTCACAGTTGAAAATTGTCCGTAACGACAAATCAAAAAAGAAAATCACCTCTGCACCATTTCTATTCTCATTTCTTTATGACACATGAATTCAGCCTGAAGGACTTTAATACTCACCTTTACAGATGTTGCTGCTTTTTACATCAGACATTAACCTCTTTCCTGTCTTGTCTGGGAAGACTCAGAGTTACCAAAGACATGGCAGGATTACACCATCAAAGTTGCAACATCCAAGCCCTGACGTGACTAATCCCCACATAAATGGGAAAGACCAAGATGTTCAGTCTGTGCGGTGGGTAGGTGAAGAGCCAGACGGTCTCCTCCAGCCCACGGGTGCACGGGAACCACGTTCCCTCCACATGAGGATGACCTAAGATAGGCAAGGGTCTCTGGCACCCTCTTCCTTGGGTCCCTTCCTGGGAAAAGTGGCACAAGTGGCCCTCAGGCACACCAGGGCTCACCTTGTGGTGGTTCCCCTCTCAGGTCAAAGCAGAGTGGCTTATGGTAAGGGAGTTACTCCCAGGGGAATACTGTTTATTTTCTTCCATAAGGATATTCATGGGAAAAAGTCCTCCTTTGCATAAGGCATAATATCACTTTTTACCTGGGGTCTTTGAAAGACAAGCAAAACTGTCTTCTCTAAGTAAACCACACAGCCAAAAATACCTTAGAGAGTACCCAGACTTCTTTGTCCGTCTTCGGGAAGTAGTTGTCAGAAGACAACGTCACCAAACGCACTTCTCTTTCCTGTAGGCATCATCTTGCGGTGATTCACACAGCTCAACTGAAGGGCATTTCTAAAGCATGTCTATATGATGCAACGATAGAGCTGTGTAAAATCCAGCACCCGAGTGCTAGCTTTCAGAGCATGGACACTCATTTTTTGCTTTGCAGAACCAGTCCAGAAAAAAAACATATATGAAGTTGGCCCAAACTCTTACCCAGCACAGAGCATGGCTGGCTGATGCAGGCTGCCATGGAGGTCAGTGTGGGCCGCTGCCTGCTGTGCAACCACAGAAACCCCTGGGACCGCTGGCGGGTGGCTGGAGAACAGAAAGGACATGCAGAGGTCCACACTCACTCTTTTCCTCCCCTTTCTCACAAGCCATTCCCTCAGCACACTGGGACCTCGGCCTTAAATGCCATTCTTGGCAGGGAAACTGTACTGGTTTTGGTGGCTCAGGGTGCTCTGCATTTAAAAGCAGACTGGCAGGATCTCACCCACCCTCTGTAAAGAGGCAGAGGCACCACTTTTAACCTGATTTCATTAATTTAGGGGAAGGGGTGGTGGTGCTGCTGCTGGATTGCTGTTTCAGAGGACTCGCCCCAGCAGGGCAGCATTTCCTACGCTTTCTGCCATTCAGCAAACAGCACAGAGACCAGAAACAAGACACTTGCATAAAAACAAAAATTAAGCAAGACCTGCGTCTTCTGCAGGCATGAAACACAACTATGGGTAGGCAAAACAGCTTGTTGCAGTGATTTCTAAAGGTCAGAGTTTCACGAGGGAATGGCAATCAGCAGCTGACATCCAAAGGAAACCCAGATGTTTAAGGTACGTATTGAGCAAATTTGATTGAGAAATCAGAGAAACATAACAAGCACAGATTCTGTTATTCTACATTCAGGGTTGGTTTTTTTGTTTTAGGTTAAAAATACACTCAGAGCTCTTTTTTGTAGTTTTGACCTCAGCAAATGGCAGTTGATCAACTGCCAGTGTCAAGAGTTGCAAGCTCCAATGATTTATTCAAAACTTCATGCTAGCTGATATTTCTGATAGCCCATAGACTCACATGATTAAATCAGTGTTTAAGCTTTTACTGATGTAAGTTTCTAAACTTTATGCTAAAATAAACTTTATGCTAAAAACATGTATACTGGGAGCCAGCCAAACTCCATAAGCTGCTTCTTGTATAACCACTGTCATTTTTTCAGTTGATCACATGGTCTGGGACATAACACAACACTTGATTTTTCTTCTTTATTATCTGGAGTTACTTTTAAATTTTACCCTTGATGGTACTTTCAGATTGCACAGGTACATTTGGACCATGCTGTTATACTGTCACAGGCCGTGGTGCCTGTGATGCCTGCCCTTGTGACTCACCGCAACACCACAAGACATTGGAGGAGCCACCTCCACTGGCATCGGATGAAGCCTTGTGCAAACTCCTCTCTGGGGAAAGCTGTGCGGTTCACTGGAGACGTGCCTGCTCTCACTGCCTGTTGGCGGAAATTGGTAGGAGGCTCCAGGAAATGCCAGTTAGAAAAAGCTGGAGTCAGCAAAGTAAAATAAATCCAAACGTAGCACATCAGAAGGTATTTAGTAGTGTTTATGGTCCTGCTCCGTGCTTTAAGCACAGCGTTTGACAAAAGCAGTCTTCCTAGCCCTTTTCTTTGGTAAAATGATGTGCATTGGTCAGACTTCAGGAACTGATAAAAAAGGTAAGCAATCTGATAAAGCAGATAGCTTGTCACTGAATAAGGCTGTAACCCTCACTATGAAAAAAGTCATCCTGAGCATTTGCCTATCAATCAACGCATCTCGGTGAGGCCACTTATGAGTGCCTTTAAAAGTAAATAGAAAGGTCACCACTGATTGTAATGAGAGTTAAACCCATCTGAAATGCTGCGCCCAGTAACTCAGCTTCCTTCAGACTTTTCAAGAGACGTGAAACTTTTACAAGCCTTTGGAGAACAAACACTTTCACTTGCAGCTTCACTAAATTCATCATCCTGCCCTAGCAATATAAACAAAGCAAATATCACGAGACTAGATTCTAGACTGTCCTGGTCAAGACAGTGTATCGCTTTCCACCTCTTGCATAAGATGAAATATTCTCTGGTTTGCAGGTTGTGGTCAGACAGAAGAAATAGTGTATTTTCTTTAATTAATTTTGGTGCTATTTGTATCTGCACTTTCTTTAATAGTTTCAGGTGTATTAGTTATCAGGGATATTTGCTTCAAGACATATGCAATGAAAGTTCTCCATCTGTCTTCCCCTGTGGGGTTTTAAAACCTCTTCTCCCAAAATAGGTGTGAGGCCCTTTCCCACAGATGCTATGGAGCAGAACTATTTTGATTGCCAAAATACTAAAACCACAGACTCAGGGGGGAAGAAAAAAAAAAAAGATAAAAAGTCTTTCAAATCAAGCGAATAAGCCAAGGGGTGAGGGGGAAAAATAGACTCAGTCATCTCTCCTACCCATTTAATTAATAGCATTCCTTTCCAGAAATGGCAAGCACAGTGCTAACCTCTCTGAGCGCCTTTTTACAGTTGAACTCCTGCAGCTGCCCCTCTCCTGCCCTCCCTGCCAAGACATGGCTCTACCATGCCACGCCAGAGGGCAAAGCCATTGGCATTCGTGGGCAGGAGTGTGTGTGGAGTGGCCGCAGCCCCCAACGGGGACCTTGCTCCAGCCAAGCATTTGAGCAGACAAGATATTGTAGTGAAAAGAGCAGGACTGGTTGTGCTGCAAGATAAGATTGTCTGCCAGGCTTTGCTGGAGGCAGCCTTGCAGATGCAGGAAGGAAAACAAGCTGTAAAGACGGTAAAAGGAGAAGGAATAAAATGCCCCAAGGGAAATAGGAGACCAAGAGCTCCTCATCAGTGAAGGGCTCAGTAACACAGGAACAGAGACAAATGTGAACAGCACAAGTAAAAGAGCATCACACCTTGCCTTACGAAGCCCCCTCTCCCCACTGTTCTTCACTTCCTCGGGCAGCCAGGGACAGCAGGTGCCCTTCCTTGGGACAGGGCACCAGGAACTTCGGTACAAGGTGGGGCAGCCCACGCGCCCAAGCTGCTCTAGCTCACCTTGCCTGCAAACTGTCCCAAGCAAGCAGCTGGGACGCTGGCTGTGAGGCCACCTGCCCTGGGGCCACTTTGCTCATGGTGACAAAACCTACCTTGGAAACAAACTGGGGGGGCTGGCACTTTCCAGGCAGGTACAAGCTGCTGACTTGGTGGGTATTTCACAGCAGCACAGCAGGAGGAAAAGCATCTGGTGGCACAATTTGGAGGAAGATGATTAAATGCTGCTCCTGCAAGAGGCAGCAGGTGAAGGATGGCACAGTAAGCCCAGCAGCTATGTTGGCCCTGCTGCTCACAAACCAAGCACATGGACGTGTCTACACTCATATCCTGTTAGCTTGTTTTGGTTGTTTTTTCCAGATTTAGCCTCCTATTACATCTGGTCAGGCTCTGCATTCACTCTGTCCCATGGACGTAGAGAGAGAACAAGGACCTTCACAGAAGGTCCATGGAGGCCCACCGCTTCCTCCTTGACAAAGTTCTTGCTGCTTGGACTCCTTGATTCAAGCAAGGATTCAGGGGGAAATCCTGGTTTCAGTTTAGCTTAAGCTAGTCCTGTGCAGCCCAGCCTTGGGTAACCCCCTGTCCTGAGGACATTTTATGCAGTGGTAGTTTCCTGGTTTGCGTATCTCCACCTGTTTCTGGTCCCTTCCCCATTGCCCCAAGCCACCACAAAGGGAGAATGGAGTCCTCAGCTTGACAGCGAGGATGGTGTGAGATGGGGAGCCCAGGGGCAGTTGGCTTTTCCACATGGAGGTGGGAAACAGCAATGCATGATGTGTTCTGGTTCTCTGCGGCCTGAAGGCTAAAATCAGGACCTGCAGCCCCATGAGAGCCCTGCTAAGAGCACAGGGAGGAGCTGTGGGCTAGGGACCAGTGCAGTCCTGTTTGTATTCAACCAGCTGGTGATGAGCTGGTGATGAGCCAGATGAGACTTGAGACTCATCCACCCAGCTTCCTGCTGTGCTTTGTTTGCTTGATGCATCCTGCAAGTAAAACCAGTGCCTCATCCTCATGTGGCTGAGCCATGGTCCCTGGCACGTACCCGACCTCAAGCACAGGAGCAGCAGGGTCTGGCCACAGAGTCCCCTCCAACGCCAGAGTCACGCGCTAGGGCTGCCCAGCCCCAGGGACACAAGGAAGGCAGAGTACTTACAGAAAAAGCCATGGCTGCTGCTTTGTGCCCTGAGGCTTGAGATCTTTTTTTCCAGGATGAGAGACTTCTGCTAAATACTTCCGTTTGTTTAATCCACCATACAGAAAAGAAATCCTGAGAGGTTCAAAGTTCCAGTGTTTACTCTATCAGGCTTCTTTCTGGGCTAAGTAAACCATCAAAATCTAAGTCTCTGCTGAAAACACCTAAACATGCTAGTTGAAGCTGATGAATAGTTAGTGTTTGGCAAAGACAAAGCAGGAACCCATAATTATTGTAAGATGAGTCACCTAGAGAAACCAGAGCAGTAGCCAACAAAAAAAAAAAACAAACCCAACCAAACCGTTGAATAACTCAATGAGAACGAAGATGCCTAGAAATGCGCATATCAGGGACAAGACAACATCAGCCCTGACCCAACGAAGGCAGGAGAGGGGCAGGCAGCACTATCCCAGCTCTGTAGAGGATGTCTCAGACCCCAATGGTCATCTCTGATTGAAGACCCCATGCCCAGCTCACCAGAAGCCCATCCCTGGATACCAGGGCGGTCTGACATCCATATTCCCTCTGTGACTCATAAGATTGGAACAAACTAGACTTATGCAGACAACAAAGATAAAAATCATATTGCTTGGAGGGGTGCCAAGCTATTATTTCACCCAATTAGAGTCTTGAACTGCTGAAAGTTAAAAGGATTTCCTCTGTAAAGAGAACATTCTCCAGCCAGAAAATCTCCAGAAAGGTACAGGAGGAATAACTGCTGGCATTCGGCATCAGGAAACAAGTGTCTAGACAAAGACTTCTTGTTTTTTTTTGGTTTCTTGTTGATAACATTTTTAAAAGATGGTACAGTACAGATCCCAGAACTTGGATTTCTGTTTTTACACTTTCTACCTGTGACAGATTCACATATGCAGGAAATGCTGGAGATGGTTTATGCGTCTTTGGTTATTTTATTTAACTACCATAGCCTAAAGGTACTATACTACCTAGGGCTAAAATGGATGGATATCACTATTTGCAAGTATGTGCTGTCATGCAGTAACAGGAAATGAGAGCTGGCTGCACTGATCACTGCATCTGAAAATGCCTCCTGGGGAGACCACACGTGATTTAGGCCCTATGTCAGTCCTGCTTTGGAAACCTCAGTTGGATTTGAGGAGTGCAAGGGGCTCCTGGATAGGGGTCACGCAGGAAAGCGCCCAACACCCTGGTGCAAAGCTTCAAAGCAGCCCCCTCCTGCTGCACATGGCACAGCTGGGTTGGGGCACAGACCTGTTGGTGTTCCTCACCCTGCTTGGCACCTCCTTCCCCATGCCTGCCTGCTGTCAACCACGCAAAAACGTGGAGGACAGTACTAAAGGGGAAGTACAGTTTTTACTTTGTCCTGCCATTCCCAGGCGGGTGCAGGTGGGCTGGCCACAGGGAGGAAGCACAGTCCCTTGCCACAGTACTGTCCATTATTGATTCAGCATGTCACAATATACTGATTAATTGGCAATTATAATGCATTTATCTTTATCTCCAGTGTTATGTTCACAGTTATAAAAATGAACAGCCCGCCTCCCATCCATGGTAGCTTCCATTTTGCATGGCCTTGCTGATCCTGCAGCAGAGACCGGCAATAAAGCCTGAGCTCAGGTTTTGGTGTTGTCCCCCACCCATCCAGCGCCACACCAGCTTTAAAAAGGTAATTTTAAAATGTACTTCTACACCGCTACAACAGCAAACCTCTTTTTGGCTACCATGCAAAAGGAAGTGTTCTGTGTTTTGGCACAGCTAGGTTTAATCCTTTCTTTGAAAGGAAAGAATTTAACATGGCTGCCCTGAGACTGGCTGCAGCTTTATCAAGAGATATTTCATCATGGACTTAGACAACCTCACTTGCAGCCATTGTACTGTCAAACAGGTTTCCTTCCTCTTCTTCACAACACTTCTACATCACATCCTATTTAGAGCTCTTACAGTGCTTCATAAATAATGCGATAATGAGAGCCATGTACACTTATGGGATTGGGAGGCATTATCTCAGTTTTTAAGAGGTGAAGTATGACGATCAGAGATTAAAGGTGGCAAACCCAACAGGCTGTGATCCAAACAACAGAGTTTTTCTACCTCATTTTTCTTGGATCTGGAGCCCTTCCTGGCTTCCCTGCCATTGGCCCAGCTCTCCCACTTCTCCATCCCAGCACTTCAGTCCTACCCCATCCTTTCTCTCCAGAGCAGCATCCAGCACATCACCATGAGTCCCTCATTGTATTTTGCTTGAGGTCTGTAGAGACAAAATTGCTGTTTCCATTAGCCAGTATCTGGGATGAGAAATTGAACATCCGAAAAAAATCTTTCTACTGTAGCTTAATCCTGCTGAAAACAGTCATTGACCATAGAGATGTTCACTGCTATGAGATGAATAACCTTTTGCTTAAGAAATAAAGCGAAGGATGCGAAAAGAATATAAAAGCTCAGAGCTGGGGCTCACCCATGGAGGATGGGCGCTCACTGTAGAAGCTCCTGGATTTCTGATAGAGGCTAATTAAGCATGAGTGTAAGCATGGGTGGAGCATTTGGCAGTCCTCCATGCTAGCCCAAAGAGGCAGCCTCCAGCTCAGGGCATCACCAGCTCTGCTGGAAGAAGGCTGATGGATGCACAGGGCTGCACATCATGCCCTGTGGCTAGAGAAGCACAGAGTCCAAGCCTGCCAATTAAGAAAGCAAGATTTCTATTCAAAATTTTCAGCTACTCCAAAAGACAACATGCTGCTGTGCTTTCCCCCTTGGGGAAGACAGGAAGCTACTGCTGAGCTATCATTTGTAATAAAATTATTATTTTTTCCAGAGAAAGTGAAGCCTCACTGCAGGAGTGCACAGGCACCAGGATGCGGCACAGACAGCAGGAAGCCGACT
Source organism: Bucorvus abyssinicus (assembly GCA_009769605.1). NCBI lineage: Eukaryota > Metazoa > Chordata > Aves > Bucerotiformes > Bucorvidae > Bucorvus > Bucorvus abyssinicus. Next base: position 26,296,518 of record CM020029.1, read on the forward strand.
CGTGGGATTTTTCATGTGCAGAAACAGCTCAAGAGGAATGAGCGAGCTGGAGGTTTTAACTGAAATACAGCAGCAATTCTGTCCCTCCTCAGCAGAGAGGCTTCATTAGCCGAGCAGTTACCTCCCATGTCTTCACCTCAGTCTCAGCAGGCACCTCTCAGTGCAGGGGCACACAAAATCTCAGAATGGTTCTGGGGAGCTGCTTGTCTCTGGAGCAGAAGGGCCAATGCCCATAGCAGTGCAGGATGCCTGCCCATCCCATTCCCTGTGGTGCGGAACAACAGGGTCCCTGCACCTGGCTTCTGACGTCCAAGAGCTGTTGCACATAGACACAGACAGAGGAAAGACATGCACAGGGTGTGTGTCTGTAGGTGGGAGGAACAATTTGTGGATGGCTGGAATAAATGGGATGCCCACAGGCAGCAGGAGATGCCTGGAAGTAAGCACACACCCATGGCACTGGGGTGAGGGACTGCTGCGAGTCAAGGGCAGGCTGCAGCCACATCCCCATGCAAGCAAATCTTCATGCACAGGGAACACTACCAGGCAAATTCCCGAGTATCAAATTAAAAAAAAAATCCCAAACATCTGTTTTCCAAAAGACTACAGTCTTAGGCTGAAGAGAACACTCATTTTTCTGACAACAGCTTTCACAGTGCAAAGCAGCTACTAAAAAAAGCCAGAGGATGTCTCTCTGGTGAGAAGGTATATATACATAAACGCCTGTTGCACAATTCTTTCTTGGAAGAGAGGCTGTGCAAGCCTCAGGATTTAAATTCAAAATTTTAAATTCAAAAGGCTTGAATCCCAGTCATAGGCCTGTCCTGCTTCTTGGGTAAGAAGAACCACCTCTCTGTGCAAAGAGTTTACAGTATTCCCTAACTATATCTGTAGGTTTTATTATTATTTTAAAGGTGCAAGGTTGTACACAACTGCCCAGCCCTCTGTTGTGGAAAACCACGCATGAGCAAACCAGTCTTATCTGCTTGAACCAACAAGCAACTTGAAATGCAGTGACCCTGGCTTACAATGCGGTCTATCACCACTGTTTATTTTCACTCATCATATTTAGCACTCGAGTTGAATACATTTACCAATGTTTCAGCAGCAGCCCTTTGGGAAGTTTAACGGTTCAACCTAGAACCCAGAGTACTTATTTCCTTACCTGCTTAAAAGAGGTGGTGGCAGATAAATGCACAGTCTATCCAGGATTGAAAACCTCAAAACTTCCTTGCTTTTCTCCACCCAGTATTTTTGGGTCACATACACTGAGCTCTCATGCTTTTTTATTTCAAAGGAGTTTCATTCAGCAAAAACAAAAAACCTATGGCATTTCAGAAATTTTGAAAAAGAATAAAGTGGAAGCTCTAGTTAATTTGATATTGAAATCAATGCTCCCGACACCGGAACAGGAGGAATGGCAAACACATGCTGCTTCATGACTAAGCTCCAACAGGCTGCCTTGGGAGATGGAAGCTGGCCTGCACAGGACATTGGCTTGCAAACATAAACTACTAAAATGTACTATGTAAGAAAAGAAGTGAATCTCATTCCATTGTTATGAAAGGAATAACCAAAAGGGAGGAAAAAGTGGCCTTGCAAAAATAACTTCCCTCCATTTCAATTCCACTGATTAGACTTACTAAGCAACTGATGTTCATACAAATTTTCTGATTAGGAGGAAATTATATAGGACAGTTTGAGCAGCACATACATAATTTATCTGTTTCTTTTGAGGAAGCGACTACATTGATAACAGTTCAGAGGAAACTGAACTCTCATGTCTGTAAGGATTGCTGTTTGAAAATGAATTTGCAATAAAAAACTAAAGGCACAAATAGCTAAGTTGTCCCTCTCATTAAGAATAATTTTTTTATACCTTTCCTGCCCACTCAAACATTTCAGCTAAACACATTTTACTTGTCTAGCAAAAAACAGATGAACTGGAAAGGTCTCAGTAATCCCAAGCAATCCAGAGCTCAGCAGAGTAAAATAGCTGTGACTGCAGACAGTGCAACAGAAGGATCCATACATAACACCTACGGCAAGAGATGGCTGCAATATGCTAGCACAGTCCCAATATGCTGTTTCAGGATACTCCTTGACCAGCCTCTCAATTATAGCTGTTAAATTCACTGCAACCTTCCTGAGGGGGGGGAAAAAAAAAAATGCAGTTCATGTTCTTGACACTAGTAGAAGTGCATTCATAAACCTGTTACCAGTTTTGTCAGGGATTCAGTATATCCACTTTAACAGGTAAGTAAGCCACAGGCAGTTAAATAACAAGAGCTGGTCCATTAGCTGTATTCCACAGAAAAGCACCAGCCACATTGGCTGCAGAGTTACCAGATGTAATCCAGCTGAAGACACTGCTATTTTCTTTAGGTAATAGTCTACTACTACATCTAGAAAAAACTTACTTTTTCATATTAATTCATAAACTGAGAGATAAGCATAGTCAAATAAAAATTGTTTCCTTTTCCACCATAAAGCTTCAAAAGCTTTAGTGCCTTGATCATATGATGCTACTTCAGTGTACCTATATCCCCTACACAGAATGGCAGAATCAACAAATGGCTGATTCCTGCTACTAATAAAAAATACCTGTCTTTCCAACTTCATTATCAGATAGCTGAAGTAGTAATTTTGCCCTGGGCTTTTTTTTTTTAAATCAAATGAAGAGTGTTGCCACAATCACCACAGAAGCAATTTGAAAGCTAACTCATGTTAGTTCAAAACACACATCTGAATCTTGTCAGTCAGTACGGCAAAACCAAAATGCTTGAAAGACAATTAAAAAAAGGCTTTCTCAGGAGAACTACAGTGCAGACTCAGTAATGCATCTCAGCTGTTCAACACATCTTTGATATTATGCAGAGATATTTGTATCAATTTTACAGAGAGCTTAAGAGTATTACAACCTTTGAATTCTTTAGGGAATAAGCTGCAACAGAACATTTACACATTTACCAAATTTTCTTTCTGATCATTCATCTAAAACAATAGATCTTAGAAATAGTCCTGATAATAGTTCAAAAATGAGCAAACAAGTTACAAGACAGAGGCGTAAAATCTCCATAAAAACATTTTTATTCCTTATCAGTGGAGATTGCATATGAAACGAGGATCTATTGTGAGCTTTTCAACAAAAGAAGCTGCAGAAAAAGAGCAATCCCCCTAAGCAGCAGAGACACTGGGATATCATGTTCCAGGGCAGAAGACAGCTATCAAATCCATCTTCTTGCCCCCTTACAATACAGGGAAGTTACAGTTTTCAGCAAGAGGCTAAAGAAATTATGTCAAGAAATGCTACCCTGAAGCAGCTGTCCAAGGGCAAGTGTTCCCCGCTGCTCCTCATCAGTCTTCACCCTCATTTTTTATTTTCTTCTTTTTCTTCTTCTTTTTCTCTGTATTCTGCAAACAAACAAACGTGGCTATGAACAAACCATAAAGAAGCAGCAAAGCAACACATGTAGCTAGGCAACAGAGCTCGCACTCAAAACAGCTGCCGTGCTCAGCAACACACAACCCAAGAGATGTCCTCTTGCTCTATTGCTAAATGCACTCGACATTTACAGCACAGTGAGGCTAGTGGGCAAGGGAAGCTGTCTGCTACACTGCTGGCAGCTCAGCACTGCAGTCAGGCTGTATAGCTGCACAAAACCAAGGGGAGAAAATTAAACCCCACATTAAGAACAGGATTTCAAAACTAAGCAACTAGTTTGGTTTGGTCCCATACACTTTACTGTTGCTAGAAGATAACAAACAATGCTTCATCAATTCAGCAGGCACAGCTCTGCTCCCTGCAAGTCCTAAACGCTAAAGAGATGCTTGCAGGTCAGCACCAAAGGACACCCGCCCCACTAGAAAAGAGAGAAGACTAAAGCTGGGGGTGAGCAGAAGAAAGGAAGGGGAAACACTCCTGATACATGAAGGCATTACCGTCACAGATTTCCCAGCCCTTTTTTGTAATGGAAATCTTTTTGGACTTTACAGTGACAGATATAATCAAAGCTACTAGAGTGAAACTATCCTTGCATACCATGGGTTATATGGATAAGAATAATTTTTCCCCCCCCTCACTTCATAAGTTTTGGAGAGAATCCTTTCCTATAAAGGATCACGTAGCTGTGCAATTCTGCCTTACCTCAACTGTGGGGCTGGTGGGGGGTTCCTCACTCAGTAACTCCTCCTCTTCAGCTTGCTTTGCCTTATCCTTTTTCTTTTTCCTCTTTTTGACAGGTTCATCATCTTCCTTAGTTGTCTCTTCTGTACCACAGACGGAAGAAAAATGAAAAGCGGGTTTGTCAGTTATTAAGAGTGCAAAAGGAAAAAAAAGCTCTCTGAGACATGAGAGGATGCAATGATGATAGCAAGAATGCAAAGAACTGAATACCACACTGCCCCTCTTTCATATCTCTCTACATCTATTTTCCCTCCACTTTTCCCTTATCTGCATGACCACTCCCTGCTATAATAAAAATATACAGTTACCTAAGATACAAGTGACAATGTTCAGACAGCACTATTCATATCTCCTGGAAGAAACACCACTCCCGTATTCTGCTCCCAAAGTTTAAAACAAGTGTGGATGTTTTCATTTGTTTGCGAAATTACCTTCAAATACTTTTTCTGAAAACTGTCCACTGTCTGGAAAATACTTTCACGAGCATCAGCAGCAGTGAAACGACTCTAAAACCCACATTAGAAGTGTATTCAGCCAGAAGTAGCTTGTTTGCAACTGATTTCCCTATTTTGATATTGGAAATTTGCTAAGAAGCAGAGCAGTTTTCTTTAACATTTAGACTGGCAAACACAAAGATCTCTTAATGCTGAGCTAACATAAAGCATTTAATGCAAAAGCAGAAACTCCTTCCTGTCCTGGAAGACAGGAATTGAATTATTTATATAAGCTGAGAGGAATGTTAACCCAAGGAAGTATTTACTAATGCGCTCTTACATTTGTTTCTCAGAACTGTTTGTCAACAACTGGCCTATCTAATCACAGTGGTAAAGGCACTATGATTTACCACTCATTTTCTACAATACATAGCACAGTTTTGGGAATCTCTATGTAAAGAAACCAAACAAATCATTACCAAGCTGACAGCCTATGCAGTAGCCATTACTGGAGCATACCCACGTTAAATCTATTTGCACAGCTGAGTCAGTGCTGGATATCAAGTTTCTCAGTACGGAGTACTCATGAGTAAGTTCATGATGTTGCAATCACTGTTCTTCAGTAGCTACAAAACTGAAATGCTGAAACCGGTGGTGTTTGTGGTGCGTACAGTTGCTACTGGAGGTGTGGCTCAAGAAGTAATTCTATCACTGTACTCCCTCCCAAAACTAATCAATCCCATTTTGAAGCATGCTCACTTATCACTTAAAAAAAAAAAAGAAACAAAACCAATGTAATTATAAAAACACCGTAACACAGAGCCTCCTAACATCTTGGGTATACTTTGTCACAAGTTTAGTTCCTCAAGGCAGCAGAAGGATTATATGAGTCAAAAATACACTTCCATCTTCGCCTCTAACATAAGCTTCAGACAAAAAAATTGGCTTCAGGGTAAAAAATTTCTAGACATGTCTACAGGAAAATACAGCCAGCTAACACATGCAGTTTTCTGACATTAAAAAAATGCCAGAAGCAAAACAGCAAAGAATTCTAGATAAAGAAACTGGTAAATATCATTATAAGTGGATTCTGCCATACACATCATTCACAGTGAACAGTGTGCAAGCATAAGGCATTCAAAATGTGTAAAAATAAGTATCCTCACCTCCCTATGTATGACACAAGGAAATAAAAAGTAGCTGAAAAATAAGCAAACACTACATTAAAGCCAGACAGTCTAACAGGAGCATCCGCATTATATTTTGCTATGCGACAAATTTTCACTCAGCTGGATTGGCAAGCTATGCATTTTCAAGCAAAATGTTGGGTGGTAACCTTGGAAAAATAACTTCTTGTTATTACCCTACATGTCATCAAGTCTGACATACCAGGCAGCGAGAGGAATCTGTATCAAGATTTACAACCACGGAAGATGCACTGTGCAGTCACAAGCACTGTCACTTCTCACAGCTAGCAGGAGACGCCTTCCTGAGGATTTCAGCTGCTGCCTTCTAGCAAAGCTCATCACAAGAGTTCACCTATTTGTACCTAGGCAGAATGAGGATAAAGGCTACAGGGGTGCTGGTCTTTACTAGATGCAACAATTCTAAGGCACTTAAGCCTGGTGGGGTTTCTTGGTGATACACAGCAGCTGACAAGAAAGCCAATAGCTCTTACTATCAGGCACTGAGGCGCAGAAAGAAGCACCCAGAAGAGCAGTGTGATTGATGGCTCTGTGCAGCGCTGGAGAACACCAGCAGTAGTTCCACTCACCCACTTTCCACCAGTTTTCTCTAAGCTTTTACACACCACCCTGATGTACCCTTCCTCCTCTATATGTACAGAATCAAGTCACATCGCCCATCCATAAAGATGGCATGTCATGATGCTGCTGTCATTTAAGCCTTTGTTTCTTGGAGAGTTCACTCCATTAAGATGATATTTTTCATTTCAAGAGAGACCTTTCCAAGTGACTAGCTTCTACTACATCCTGATGCTTAAATGCAAGCTCAACTGGGAGCACTGGCTAGCCCTCTTGGTGGTATGCATTCTGCCTAGCCACATTCAACTTCAAAGACTGTAATCACAAAAATACCTATTTCCCTTCCCCCACCATTAAAACAGGTTTTAACAGACAAGTCCTTAAGTGGATACAACTTGTTTCAGGCATTATCCTTCCACTTGGTCTCTTTTTAGGTGTAAAAGGTGAAGGTCACGCCTCACCCCCAACCCTGCTGCCAGTTCCTATCCAAAGTACTACTGCCATACATACACCCAAAAACGGAGAGAGAAAATGCCTCAATGACATTTTCTAGTAACATTTACATTTCAGGCTAGCACAATTCAAAACACTGTCCCCATTAAAACATATATTAAAGCAACAGTTTGACAAATCACTTTTTGGTGGCAGCTTCCCAGCTTACTTCTGTCTCTTAACTTCCCCTTGTAATACAAACTGGATTGAAATTGATCGGGCTGAATTATTTCTTTTTTTCCTGGACTGCTTTTCAACCACCCCGTTTATCATGCACCTGAACAAACAGCATAGGGAAGGAGGGAGCAGAGACTTCTTTGTCAACACTATGTCTGGATGTGTAATCTCTGACCAGCAAAAAGCTTAATAGAGCACTGCTTCAAAAAGAATAGAGCCAAGAACAGCAGAAATATGCATATTCAAGTGGACAAGCAACATAAATTTTACCACTGGGACCTCTTCTGCACTCTATGTACTACAGAACTTACTGAACTACTCAAACTTCTCAGATCACCACCATCACCCCTCTAGCACGCTCTGGAGTCATACCAACTATACTGGAAAAGAGCAAGGTCACAGTCTGTCTAGCCTGTGTCAGGGAAATCCATGTACTTTGCTGGGTGGTCAAATACAAGAATGTGCAAACATAGGGGCAGTGCTATTTTAAAGGGTACAAGAGGACTGGATGAAGGGATTAGTTCTGCACACAGGTAATATGAGATAAATAAGCTCTCTGAAAACATTTCTTTCATAGTCTGAAGCAACTGGCCTACAGTTAGTGCTAATGCCCAAGTATCCAAATAAAATGACCCAGCTGATACAAAGAACTGGGAAAAAGCAGGAGCTGTGAACCACAGGATGCCCCATCTTTTCAGGAAAAAAAGCAACACATCTGAATCCTGTACTTCAGGTTTTGAGAAGTTTTTAAAAAAACCCAAGCAAACAGCAGAGATTTCAGTAGTCCACAAGTATTCCAAACTCTATCTACTGCTCAAAGAATTCTTGGTAGCTCAAGAATACCTCTAAGCTCCACCCAACCCCTAAACCAAGAGGTATTAATACTCAATAAAACTAACGAAGCAAATGCAAGCAGGTTTGTGTATAAAAGCATGAACCATTGAATAATGTATCTACAAACAGAAATATCCTCAATGCTGTAAGAGACTAGGCTGAAAAGTACTGTAATATCCCACCTGTGAGGAGCTCATGCCTGTGAGATGTCAACACTTGTTTTGATAATGCAAAGGAAGCCCAAGGGAACAATTCTGAGACTACAGTAAGGGAAGTTAGTTCAAAAGATTATCAAAAGCAGTAGCTGTAAGAACACCCACGTTCTCCAAAGAGCAAATGGGCAAAGTTCAAGCCTTCAAAGTATTCATGTGTCCTTGTCTCATTATGATAAGTAAAAGAGAACAAGCTGAGGCACAGATCTCAGCTTTATAGCACAAAGGATTCTCCCTCCAGTGTAACTTTCTCATCTAATTTTAGGTTCCTACAAGTTGCTCCTTCCATGTACACAGACACTATGAATCAAAGATCACAATTCAGCATCAGCCAAACATGAAGAGGTACAGAACCAGCATAACTACACTCTGATTCTCTAGAACACAGCAGCACAAAGGCAGAAAGGGAAGGCTCTGACAGCCATCACCTGCTGCAGGCATGGGTCATTGACAAAACCTGGGAGTAGTTCACACCCAGATCTGGCCTGGGATGTCATAAAGTTATTTTCCTTTTCCTTTTTCTCCCCTCCCAAGATACACACTGGGTATTCCACTACTATAGCAAATATTAGTCCAGCCATTTAGAGGTGCTGAAGTGCACACTGGAGAGAAGAGAGAGAAAACAGATTACTTTGAAGTCACAGTCCAAAATCTTTCTTAATACAGTATCTTACCAGAGAAGGAAAGAACAACTGTTGCCATAGTTCAGTTTTCGCTCTCCAGAGAATAAAAATTGTTCATATATCAGGTAAATTCAGACTGAAATTTCCAAGTGTCACTTCATCTCAAATTCTGGCATTCAATGTTTATATGTTCATGCCAGAAAACATTTCTATACAGAATAAAACAGTAGTCTTTAAAGAAAATTGTGGAAGTTCTGTTTGTACAGAGAAGAGCTTTTTTGTCTTCAAGGTACTGAGGCCCACTAAATACAAACCTGCTAAGCAAGAAATTCTGCAAGAAGAATATGAGTAGAGTTTTGTTTTTAAATGTTCTTCTATCCTTACAACTGTTTAAAAGCAGATATTTAAAGTAAATTGACTACAGTCTGGTGTCAGTCCATAAAGGATTATTACTTTTTTTTTTAAAATACACGGTTATACTCAAGAATAATAACCAGGTGTTGTGGCTGGCTGTAAATGTTAAGATCCACTGCACGATGCACACAGTGACATGGCAGCAGCACAGATGCAGCAACTAACCTTTCATTTCTGCTTTGAACTTCTTTGCTTTCACAACCACCTCTGTGTCTTGTTCTTCCATCTCCTGAATTTTGCGTTTCTTTGAAACAGCAGGAAGCGTAGAGTCACCAGAGGGGTCAAATACTTTTACTTCGCTGTAATGAAGAAAACAGGTCAGTGTAAGTAAGAAAAAGATGAGCTAAGCCTCAGGTAAGATCCTGCAGTTGAACACAAACTGCCCTTTATCCAATACATGAATGGTTTATCAGTAATCATGATCACAGGAGATACTCCACAAAGTAAAACTGTCTGATTGGAACAGAAGATTCCAGTTAAGTAAGAGTGAGGTTCTGGTTTATATCTGTTCCAAGGCTCTACAGAGCACTTCAATGACCCATTAGATTCACCTCTCTGCTGCTGAAAGCCTTTCTAGCATAGCTGTATGGTCACAAGCACATAGCTCCCCACAATTTGCTAAGTCCTTATAAGCATACGCTACAGGTAATACACACACACACAGAGGATTAGAAATAGCTTTACTTTTGCTTTTTCTGCACTGCCTCTCCATCATCACATTCACAGGAAAGAACTCACAAGGCAGGGTAATGCTATAGTTCACCTCTATACCACTTGTACCACCAACTTTATGGAACATTTAAATGCCTAATCTGTGTCTGAAACTCCTGCTTCCCCTCAAATACCGCATGCTCCTTTGTGCAGTCCCAAGCTCCTCTACAGGCTGCAGAGAACCAGCCACCCTGAAATCTGGTGCTTTTTAGCTGGACCTTTTCAGGGACAATTGAATCAGCTAATAGTAATGAAGTAATTTTTTTCCTCACTCATTCAGAACAGAATTCCTACTGAAGGAGAAACGAGTTTTTAAACAGTAATCCTAAACTATTGCCCCCAGCCACATATGAGCATCCTAACTTCTCGAAAGCAGGCATCTGAAGTAACTACCTTGCACACAAAGGTTACAAAAGCGACTGAGGCTAGTGACTAGACTGGGAAGCATGGGACAATGCTAGCAGACTGCACCATCAATTCACTCTCCAAGCATCAGAAATTATGGGTATTAACACTGTATACTGCTTTACAGAAATTGATTACACAGCCTTCTGCAAACAGTGGACTCTGCTTCAGTTAAATGCAGGAAGAGTTCACTGGCTTCCTTGTCACTGTCAAAATGCTGCTGCTAAAAAAAAAAAACCACCCCAAATTAAAAAAATCAGTAGATAAATATGCTGAAGATAGATAATGCACTTTTTTTTTTGAAAGCAAACTGAAATGCTTCACTAGAACCTCATCTCTAAAAACTACCTCACAATTAACTTCTGAAACATTACTTTGATGTAGCTAATCCATACAGGATCCATAGTTCCATAAAAGACTATGAGATTACTGCCCATCTCCTTAAAACACTAGTTTAGCCCTTCAAACAATTGCCATAAAGCCGCAATACTGCCATTTTTGTACTACAAGGACAATTTGACACGGACTGAGCTATTTTCCCTTTCAGGCAGCCAGAATAAGTCAAAAAGCCAGGAACTATCTTCAGTCTCTCCCCAAGCTTAGACACATTTGCAAAGCATATCTAACAGCAGAAAAATGTCTTGGTAGGAATTCATGACCCCTCATTTCAAGAGGTCAAAAATCGGCATGTATGTTTTCTCCTCAACACCCTCCTCTCTAAGCTACTATCTCCTTACATGCCCTGATAATTAATTTATGGACACTCTTTTCAAAAGCTGCTCCTGAAATCACAACCATCACCACACTTTTGAAATGCCTGGCATATGGAAACAGAAGTTACACCTAGGCTGTAGGAAAGAAGTTTGAGGACTGCAGATGGGTGCAACAGTGCTATCTTTCATCACAGAACTAGCACCCAGCCCTGGTTTTGCTGAGCGCTTGCTCTCTACACCAAAGGCTCAGCAAAATAAGCAGGCCAAGCTAAGCAAGAAGGCTGCAACCAAATTAAGCAAAACCCACAGATGTCACAGCTCAGACTAATAATAACCTGTTCAAATCCTTAGATGCTCAGCTGTCCCCATTGCAATTTACAGCATCACTTTGGACACCAGAAGCTGCTCTAAGTGTTAAGTACAGACCCTCTTCATTGCTTAAGTTACATATTACTTACTACATACAAGACCTAAACAGGGAAACAGAGCTTTGCTCAAACAAGTGTTGTTTTTTTCTTTTCTAAGAATGAGATTACTAAGTAGGTCTCCAGGACAGCTTCCATGTCAAAGAAATTCACTCAAACTCTGATTTTCTCAAATTTAATTTAATCAGACTTGCATTAAATAATGCTGCTACATATTCACTCCCCATAACACTCATCTTTTTGGGCTGATGCCAATACTATCTAAGTATACTTGTTATCTGATGATGTCAGTAATTTACTATCAGAAAATCAAGACTGTTTCTCCAGTTCACTGGCTTTATCACAGGTGTAAAATGTGGGAAAATGGAAATTCCCATTAGCAATGGGACTTGTCATTAGTGTTTAAGAGCACAGAAAACGTTTTCTGGATCTTAAGTCAACTCAGCCCACAACCAAAAAGCTTCTCAGAAATAAAAGCATGGAGAGTTATTTATACTCAGCCAAACAGAAAGAAAAAAAAAAATTAACCTCTTGTTTTGATACTTGTCTGTCTTGGCCAAGGCTTTTCCAGTACCACTTATTCTTCTTATCTACAAAAAAAAAAATAGAAGTGAAAAACAAATTACTCAAAGAAAACAATCCACAACGCAAGTTCTACAGCTCTTGAAATAAATTAAAAATGGAAAGATAGACATATATTATTGGTCAGGCTCTTGTGTACCTGTATAAGTCTTACACCTAGGAGCAGAATAGTGACAGGGAGGTAACTGGGGTGAGAAAGGCATTTGCCTTTCCAACACTGCTCTTCAAGAGCCCAATTCAATTGAAGGGTATCTAGTACTGGATCAAACATACCACAGCCACGACATACATTATACCTCTATATTCCCAAGACCGGCTCACTTTTGTGCACACTTTCTTTTTTTGAAAGGATAACTGCATGTTAGGGCAGGTATCACCCCATGCCTAGCATAAAGCTGACCTTAAAACTACAATACAGGCCCCAAACTGGATTTGAATTAAATCTGTACTTGTCAAGGATCAGTTGTCTCCTTGCCTTTGTTTTGATGGGAAGTATCCCCTCCCATGAAATGCTCAAGCAGGACCAGGAAGGTATTTCTGGATTTTTCTTTTTTTTGTTCTAGCAATGCCAGTACTACAGCATTAGTATCAGATCTTCTAGCTTGGAAGGCTGAATCTAGTCATCATTTACAAGATCACGCGCAGCACGCATGCCACCTAAAAGAGGAAAGCTAACCCTACATTCACCCAACATGCTGTGCTGATGGCAACAGATGAAACAGCAGGGATAGAGAGGCAGGATGTGCATTAGGTGATGGGAGGGCACTGTGGCAGACTAACACCTTGCTTTACTTACAGAGAAAGCTCCTAAAGACTAAGCATCACCAATGTTCAGATGTTGGGGAACCATGGTGGAAAATGTAAGGAGGGGAGAAAACTCAAATGTGCTTTCTTCTAAGGTGAAGAGAAAGAAGCTATGAAGGATAAGCATAGCTTTGCACTTAATACAGAGATGTAACAGAATGATCTTATTCATACTGTTCAGAATTAAGACTTTTCAGTACAATGTAAAAGAGGACGGGTATGTAAACAAAGAAACCCAACATACAAACAAATGGATGCAGCCATCTTACAAACTCTACTGCTCCAGCCAAGGTTGGAAGGAACTACGGAATAAGAGAGACACTAGATCACACAACTGAGTGAAGGGAAAAGACTCAAAAAACAGTGCCTCAGAAAGTCATACCATAAACAAGGATGTCAGCTTCATGCAGTCTCTGCTAGACTTACCCCTCTCTCTTCCAAAAGCCTCAGTCTTGTCTCTACTTTTAGTCTGTTCTCAGCACCCATTTCAGCGCTGGTATCCTCTCCAAGGGCATCATAACGAATAGTCAAAGCCGTCTTAGCTGCCAGCATTCGAGAAATCTGGAAAAGTCAAAAAGAATATTAAATGCTAAGACTTAACACAAGGCAATGATTCCCTCTGATCTGGAAACCATACCCACAAACAAAAGAACAAAATAACCATTTACTAGCAGTGCTTAGGCCAAAAAAAAGTTAGTGCATCATTCTTACAGCATTGAAATACTGTTAATGTAACACCTTATTTTCTTGATAAATAGAGAGAAAAACCTGACACAGCAAGTTAAGTTATACATATCCCACTCTACCCCAACCTTCAGATCAAGTTAGCTTGAGGTACAATTTCTATCTTGATAGCTTTCTCCACAATTCAGATATTCATACATCTGCATTACAAAAAGAAAGCCACAAAAGTTATGAGCTGTAGCACAACAACAAGAGTCCGAGTTTCAAGTAAGACTAAAGCCTGTAACAGCTTAGTTTACTATCACATAGAAGAAAGTGAGAACATGCCCCTTGAGAATGACAGAGTTACATCATAACCCAGCAGGAATGCACCTGTTATCACCCAGATGTGTCGAACAGACAATCCCTTTTGCTTTTTCAAACAGGAATGAATGACATCCAAAGATTTGTGGGACAGTGGCATGTTCCATGTAACCATGAAGCAATACAGTAAAGCGAGCCATGTAAACAGCCTCACTGGGAAGTGCAAGCCACTTCATCAACAGATACTCATGGTCTGGTAAGAGCTGAGCTGGTTAACAATTCTGCAACTCACCTTGCCTTTGTTTTTGGCATTGGTTTGTCCCACTAGGGAAGCATGATAGATAAGGCCAAATTTAGGTGTGTCCCGTTTAGTCTTCAGTGCCCTGAACAGCGCCTTCTCAGCACCCAGTAGCTGAACTGTTGAAGCTGGATGTTTTGCCAGATTCAAAAGGGAACCTAGGAGGAAGTGACAGCAATAATAATTTGTCAGAGCAGCAGCTAAAGAAGCAGGAGGATAGATTCCTAAGCTATTGAAAAGTAGGAAGCTCAGAACCATCTATTTCTATGATAGCTGTTTCATGTTCATTTCCTGAAGGACAGGTAAGCCATTTCAGTCTATCATGCTTCAACTAACTGTCCTGGTTTAATTTCAGCAACAGGAAAGAAGGCTGACTCAATAAAACATATTCCACTAGAGTAATGCCTACTCCTGACAAAGTCTGGCAGCAAGAATGTGCCATCACAGATATGTGATTAGCAAAATAAGGCTGCTACTTTGACTATAGCCAGTTTAATAACTAATATCGGTTTGTCAGCATTTCACCTCAGAAGTGACTGGATTATCAGCACGTGGCTCAGTAAGTGTCTCAGAAGAGGTAGTGACTTAAGTTGCCCTCATATTCCAAAAAAAGAATTCAGGCCAACTGAGAACTACATCATCACAGACTACTACCAAGCTCATGCTGGTATTCTCAGATTCCTCAAGATCTACCTTTTCCCCCTTTACCATGAGCTGTTCATCAGGGCCCTGTATAATGCTTTTAGCTGATCTGTCACTCAGAGAAAACCTCTGATGAGATCATCCACACTTTATTTACACTGGTTAGTGTAACCCACCTGCATGAGCAATGAGCCTTGCTCCAACCAGTTCGCCCACCATGACAGTGAGATTAGGAGCAATGGCCATCATTCTGTTCTTCAGGTAGTCATACAGCTGTGTCCGATACTCAGAGATTTCAATGACCTGGCACAGACAGAATTTGGTTACAGGAATAGGTATTAGCTGACCAACAAATATTAAGAACTATATATATTGAAACAAGGAAATGCTGAGAATTCCAATGAAGGACACTAACAAAGTGCAGACAGCCTAAAGTCAGAGTTATGGAACGCCTTATATAGGTAGGGCATGTGCACAGAGCAGGGCCCCATCCTCAAAGCATATCAGATCTGTATTGCTTATTCCCTTATGCAACTTATTTTCCCAGCAAAGCTCCTGATAAAGGAGCTGACAACATGCCAAAGACAGCGAAGCAGAACAAAAATACTTAGTAAGGACATTTTCTTTAGGACAAAACCCTGGAACATTCCGTTTTACATAAATCTTTGCCACCATTTTGCTGAAATGGGATAAATGCTCTTTACTTGTTCCATACAAATACACACAATTAAAATGCACATAAAAAAGCAGCCCTGTCTAGACCAAGAACAGGAACTCCTAATCCTGCCACTCCCTGGTAAAGTCACAAAGGGATCCAGCTGGCACCATTGAAAGTAAGAGGGAGTTCACATACAATCTGGATGAAAGCAGGATAGGGCTCCTAATTCTTCTGGGGCCTCGGTGCTCCACTTTTAACCCAGGGTTTGCCACCTAACTTCAGAAGTGACAGATTAAAAAGAGGTTATACACTACCATTATCTCAAAGACTTAAAAGCACAATGATGCCAAAATTCCTCCCAAAAGTAAGACTGCCACTTTTAGAAGACTGCACAGACATTGACAGTCTGAGATGGCTCAGATGAGGTAGTGACTGTGCACCCTCATGTCTGTACATCAGGAAAGCAACAATACAGGAATCATCACTGCCACCCCAAGTGTGTTAGAAACGCCCTGGGAAAACCTCTCCTTGGTGGAAGAGGCTCTAATACGGCTAAAGTGGAGTTCCCATTGCTATTCATCCATGTGTACATACCTGATCACAGAGATGGATTATGTTGTTTATATCTTCTTCTGATACTTCTGTCCCCATGGAAATCTCAGCAGCAGCCTTCACATCCTCTTCGATCTCCTCTGGTAGGATGTCAGAAACATCAGAGGAGGCAAAATTGCTTCTGTCTCCTGCGGGGGACAGATGAAAGCATGTTTGTGCTGGGGGTGAGATGAACTAGTAAAAAAAAAAAAAGCACAGAAACAGACAAAGATAAAAGGCCAAAATAACAACAGTGAGTCGAGTTTGCCATCATCCTATTCCAAACTCCCAAAATACATGTCAACGTTCTGACTTTATGTTTATACTAGCTGAGAATGGTCAGAAATATTAAATTTGAACCTAGGAAAAAAAGCCCTTATTATGTAACACTGCATATTTCACCTTTTCAGTAGCTGTTTGCTGAAAAACTTTCAGCAAAAAGGTTACAAAGAAGAATTCCAGGAAGTAAGCAGGTGTTTACCACTAAGCAAACCTCTGTAATTCTTCCTACAACTGTGAAGAAAGCTCCCTTAAAACCACAAGTCTCTCTCTGGACTGCAAACTTCCATTATTTAAAAAAAAAACCCCAAAAAAACCCAACATCAGTACAGAGCACATGCCTAAGAGCTGAGGCAAGTGTTCCAAATATTATAGTGGTCATTCTTTCTGCTCTTAGGAATAATTATAGCAGTTGTTGTCATCAAGAACACCTGAGAATAGGCAGTAATTCTCTTTACATCAGTTTTTGGCAGCTAATTTCCAAATTTGCATGCTGACTAATTATGATTCTAAGAAGATATGCTGGCAGTCCATGAAGAACTGACTGGTGATATGGTATTAGCTGTCTTTTAAGCTTCAAAATGGTAAGTTGCATCAACCTACAGATGCAACATACACGACTTTTCTACTGGTCCTATTTATACTGCTGCTGAAGGCAGGTTTGTATACAGGATCATCACTAGCTGGATAAGCGAGTTGTCTACAAATCAGTGCCGTTAACGCATTGCATACTAGCAAGCGACGTTCTCCAGGCTCATGGTTCCTCATTACTCACCAACTTTCCGCACACATTTACAATACGTTAGATTATCTGTGATGATTTTGCCCAGTTCAGGGAAGTGCCAACCATACCATTCCCTACAGCGCATGATGTAGTTATTCAGTTCTTTGTCCAAGTCATCAAGAAGTGCTATGAGAAAGAAGAATGGACTTTTTTTCCTAAAAAGATAATCTAAAAATGGAAAACTATTAAATAAAGAAATTCAAATAGTGTGAAGGGACATAAACTGCAGTATTTTATCCCATACAGACTGTAATGAACATTGTAAGTCTTTACTTTTCAGATAACTGAATAATCCCAGACCCATTATTATAGAAATATTAGAATTGCCATGTGTATGGCCTGAAAGTTTCATCACTGAGACTGTCTTGGACAGATTCCTATAACAGCTGCAAAGCCCAATCCCCCAGAAGGGGAGTAGCAGCCAGTTATTATTCCTCTTAGCCAAAGTGCTACACGCAGGAGTAAAACTTACCTAATAAACTTTAAGGAAAAAGGTTTTAATGGCAAGAAACTCATCTTGCATTCAATTACTTGATTTAAAAGACCGTATTAAGCCCTTAAGTTGCCTTTATAATATAAATATACCAAACAAATCCAACAGACTCACCATTTACCAGATATGATCAATAACCAGATTTACAACATAAGAGTATAACACCCACAGCATATATTGCTACAGAACCCTGCAGCTAAAATATTTCCTGCTAACGCAATAACATTTCCATCTGTTGTCTCAGTGGTAGTGACGAAGGAACTGAATTAAATCATTAATTTCAGCTTAACTATGTTTCATCATTGACAACAGTCTGGGAATTAATATTCCAAACAGGATTCCTCACCACTGCTTTACAGCAAGGACACTGATTTTGATGTGCATGTCTTCAAGGCAAAAATGAGGAATGGGCTTTCCTAGCTGCATTTACGTTTTCAGTTTGTTTTACATTAAGAAGGAAGAAAAAGGAATGCAGCATTACATATTGTAGTGGGTTTTACATGCCTAACTTAGGAGTTTATTTCTGCACTGCCCTCTATGTAAGATACCACCAAAATGAAGGGTCAGAAAATCCTGTCCTGTGGGGCCCACTCTCCCAATACTACTCAAAAAGGAGGAACGTTGAGAAGTGAAGTCCTCAGAGGACTGAACTAACACTGCCTGTGTTTGAGCTGATCTCTATGCTAAGAAAAAGTGGACACCAGTTTACCGTATCAGCCTAAAAATGTTTCTTCTTGTGGAAAATCCTATTAAGGAAACATAGCTTATGCCTAACTGAATGCCAGTGCCCAATTTACTGAAACATGCTAGGAGGAAGTTGACAGCAGTACTTTACTGTAAGCAATGTAAAGAAGTCAGCTATCCTAAGTCAAATCCATTAATAATTTAAACTCCAAACATACTTACAAATTGCCTGGATAATCATGGTATCTACTTTGTCTGGGCTGAATTTCAACTTGTATCGGGAAAGGCTGAGGAGACAGAAATACAGTTTCATTGGCATCCTGACACACTGCTGCAGAGTATGTCCCACCTGCTCCTATTTTACATGAATATAGCTGTCCATACATTCATTCATACCAGCTCAGTATTATGCCACTGACTGCTCTCAGTTGTGGGCAGAAGCCACACCGGCACAAGTTTCACAACAGCTGACATGCGTACATGCAGCACATACCCTGTGACCAGGTTGAAAGGGAAAGTTAAGGCCATTTGTACCATGAGCAGCATGTACATGAGTGCTGTGGCAGGAAATCGGTTGTTGGCTTCTTTCTGTGCATGGTTCTCCACAAAAAGTACTTCTCAACAGCACTTCCAGTTTGGCAGTGGCTGGAGGCAATCCACAAAACTGTACCTACCCAGCAGCAAATATCAGCAACGCTAACGTGAAGCAACAAAAGAAACTTTCTGGAACAGATTGTCATTGCCTGAGAAAGCCCATTCCCATCTGGCTTTAATGTATGTTTAAAATTTCTCAGTATGCTACAGTGAAAGACACTTGATATCAATGAGCACTTGCATCTTCACGGTCCTTTTTCAATATTAGTGTCCATTTTCTAAGCAAACACAAATCTATTTTTAAGAAATTGGCTACAGGAAAGCAGTTCTCTAACTTGCCAATGGCTCATGGACAGGACGAGCTTATGTCTGAATATGGATTAGAAGTTAACATATGAATGAATGCTCGACCCTGTGCTGATTCAATACCTTTGTTTTAACTATTGCTCCACTAAACATAAAAGGAAGCAATAGCAAGATGGGAAGACAACTCTGCTTTTAACATTTACATTATGCACTACATGGGTATTTATTCTGGCGTAAATTGGCAAATCATGGTCTTCACCTTGTCTCGCAGTGGCAATGGACTTCTAAATGACCTGTTTGACTGCTACAGAGACATTTCAAACCAAATCCTTAAGTACCTAACATGCAAAGAAAAGCTATCAAATTCAACTTCGGGTGAAGACAAAGCCTTTCCCTAATGGGTAGGTGCAAACTGGAATACCCTTCCTTCATGAAACGAGATTTCAGATACAAGTGTGTCTGGACTTAGAGTATGAGACCATGTCACATACTCAGAGACACTACAAGCAACACAGCACAGTCAAGAACACAGAAGTTGGGCAGACATGGGATGAAATAGAGCTGTTCTAGGAACTCACCTGTGTGCCAGACCCAGACACATAGCTGCCATCTCCCGAGCAGGGAGGCCTGTAATAAGTCCTTCAATCTGTGAGCGAATTCCTCTCATCAGCTCTATAACCATGGGGCTGTGTATACAACTCAAATTCAGCTTGTCCTGCAGGGTGGAAATCAATGGTCCAAAGTCAGGCACAACAATGACATTCCTCTAAAGGTCTTCCAGTAGCCTTATCTCATTATAACTGGTTTTCCCACTGCAATTCTGCGATTACACAAGTTTCAGTCATCTTTGATGCTCAAGGTAGCAACACCTCCAGTTCACACAGTAACAATTCCAGTTTGAAGAGGAGATTTATAATTAATGCTCTATCTGCTACACAGATGCTGGAACTGAAGATTCAAGATTTTGCAGTTTGCTAAAAACAGTTTGGCCACAAAGAAAATTCAGAGGTAGAGAGTTGGGGGCTTTGGGTCTTATTCAGAGAACAAAACCGAACAATTAGTTCAGAGTCCTTGGTATTACTCACTTTAACACTACATTCTCCTCATTTTGCAGTATACACCAGTCTCTTAAGACAGCATGAGGAGGTGGTCAGAGTAAAAATCAGGGAGCAATTGGACACGAGATGGCAATCTGGTATTAGACACCTAGGAGACAGTGGAGAAAGCAGTCCACCTCTACCGTAGTTCCTCCTTCCCCTGGTAGGCAAGGACTGAAGGATGTGCACAACTGCTTGTAGACTGAGGAAGGCAGAACAGTGCAGAATCCCAACAAGACAGTATGTCATCACCCCACTACTGCTGCATCTCTTAGTGAGGAATGAGCATATCTGCCTGGCTGGTTTGTCAGTTGTTTTCTCCCCCAATTCTTTTTCTGGGTGGGATCATTAAGGAAATTCATTTTTTAATCTGATGAGTTCCTAAACGATATTTAAGAGAGCAATCAAGGGAGCCTGAACACCTCAGTGCACTTTCATGACATCATCCACTTGTACTCAAGATGACAGCTTCCCAGTATATATGCAGTAGACATTTGATCATAAGGATTAGATACCTTCTGCACTGCAAACACAGCATTGGCAGTATAATCCACTGCTAATTGCAAAATCTCTGGAACCTGACAATAAGATTTCAGTAGCATGAGACAAAAGGAAGAATGGCAAAATCAGTTAGCACCTTTATGACACCTCCAAGCTTGGCATCTGCTACAGCCAACTGTTCGTGGGCATCTTTTGCCACTATCTTCTTGAGAATTTTCTTCAAGTTCTTGCTGAGCTTGCCTTCTACAAGAGCTGTGGATGCTGCATAAAAACAAAAATACTAAAGATGCAGTTTCTTTCCCCTCCTAAAACCTGTAAAAATAGTACTCCTAACTTTGTATTTTTATTTTAACTGCCCACAGTAGCTCTAGTCTGAGCTGCAATACTACTTCACCATGCAGCAGTTAAAATGGAAATAGAAGAAAATTACATACTTGCTCCTTTGGAAGCCTAAATCAAAAACCTGTCTCCTGGTTTCCTCTCCTTTCTCTGTGTGGTTTCAGTATTATTTCTGTCAACTTTAAGGATCTCTACAAAGTACATGCCACATGCTTTAGATAAATGTTTAACATTTCTGAAGGCAAGGTTGTATGGGAACATTTTGTGTATCATTTAATTAACAAACCATTTTCCAGGTCTCTTAGTCAGCAACCATATCCTAAACTGAGTAATGGCTTATTTGCATCCTCTGATGATGATCATATACTATCTAAAGCCCCACAAAGAATGATGCCAAACCCACTGACTGGGCAGTCAGACATGGACCCTTCTAATATAGCATGTAGACTGAAGAGTTTTAAAAGGATGTTCTTCATTCTCAAGTATTAATAGATCTGTAAAAGCTTTACAATCCCACACAATATATCTTAAGCAGGCACTTATACAACTCTCTTTGCGGGTCACTTCTGTGCTCCACTGAACTTCTGTGCTTGATGCAACATCTTCATCACAGTAAATAAGAGCAGAAGCCAGTAATTTCTGATTTCCAGAACCTTAACGACATGTGAGGGTAAAATCTAAGTGCTGTGCTGAGTTTCCTCTCGACTTTTCTACATGGAGATAGATTTCCACCTTTCAAGTTGGCCTAACTCACTTAAAACAGCCACATACATAGCCTCTCCTTCAAAATAAACGTGACATAGGTAGTCTGAAAAATCTCTCTCATTTCACGGATAAGTAAACTTGAAGCAAAGCAGTAGAAGTTTTTGGGTGTTTTTTGTTTGTTTAACATATGCAAAAGCAACATTGTCCAAAAAAAAACACATCAGGGAGAGGAATATACAGCAGCTATCTCAGTTGTTTCATTTCCATCTATGTACAATGGTGGCGTCTCCATTCTTATGTCCTTATCTTCTTTTATAGGCTATCCTCTAACACAGCAGAATATGAAGATCCATTCTTCAGTCATAAGTGTGACCTGGAAAATCCACCTACTGATGTCATACAGCACATTCAGAAGCAATAGTCACATTTCTGAATGATTAGCTAGAACTTTTATAACTTCTGTTCAAACTAGTCCACAGAATCAAGCATTTAAGTGTGAATTAGTTAAAATTACTCAATATAAGGCTTTCAACAAGGCTTTGTTTAAACTCTTGAATTTCTTTCAAATGTAAGAGGTTTTTTTTTTTTTATGCTGAATAACCACAGGCATAATATCCATCCATATGTACTCTGATAGCTGCCTGTTGTCTCAGTGGTAGTGACGAAATGTTGACTCAGATCAGCTATACTCAGCTTCAACAAGAATACATCATGGACAACAGGCTACACATATCAGTCAAAACCTTCTACATGGTGCTTATTAGTGAGCTGCTTGGGAAATAAGCACAACAGGAAAAAACTAGGCTTCATTACATGCCTACTGCACTATAGACTGGATAGATGATCTCATAAAACAACAGCAACAGCTGACTTTGATAAATCTGTAATTTAAAAACTAAACAAAGAAACAGACCGGGGACAGAGACGTAATGAACAAACTACTGCGTGACAGGGATTTTTTTTGTTGTTATTGTAAGAATGCTGTTAACTCACTTACCAGCAAGTGCTTCTGTTGTGTCCTGAAATTTCTCAAAGTGTTTCAGCTTTACTCTACAGAAGAAAAATACAAGTGTGTAAACAAATGTACATAAAGCAGATGCTGGAACAATTTTACTTTTTTCCCTGCCCCTGCTATTATAGTTCCCCTCTTCTCCCTAAGACTGCAAGAAAGCAGAGAACAATATCCAGATCATCAAAAAGGAAGTGCCCTAAACCTGCTGATTAAGTATGACTGATGTGACTTTTCAGCTAGGCCTCACATATTTTACTTAAAAAAATTTTAAAAAGCAATTTTGATTTAGTATTTCTAGGATCCACATAATCAAAAAACCTAAGACCCCTTTTTATCTTATAGTTCACATTGAAAGACAGACATCATCCATTTAAATTTCAACACTGCACTCTGATTAACTAGTTGTCACTGCTGATTGACTGATGATAGCATCTTCCCACTCATCTTCAAAAGGGAACCTTCTGTCTCTGTGGAATGCATAGCCTGCACATCTCAGATTTAATCAAGCTTTTCAACCAAATGCATCTTCAAAGACTTTAAAAACGAACAGATTCATTGCCCATGGATCCCCAAGTCCTCCCTTATAATTAGATGTTAGAATACAAGCTCTGAACTGAGCTTAAAACAAGCAACAGAAAATTCTTCTGTGCCACAACTGCTGACTAGAGTCAAAAATCCTATGAACAGTGTTTAACCACACTGCGGCAGAGATTCTTAGGCCCAGCTTCCCCCTCCCCTTACACAGTCTGTAGTGTTGATATCTAGAGTTACAGTTAAGAAACTATCTCAATCCAGTAAATTCCTTGTCAGGGACAGGCATTTGACTAATCCAGTTCTGATTAACCACTGCTCTTTGTGAGTCAAGTATCTGCAAAGGAAGCAAGGTCACAGATAAAGCTGAAGGCTTGAGTTAAGCACTCACAGAGACCAAACAGAAGCTCCAGGCTTATACTGATGCTTTTTCAGAAATGGAGGAGAGGTAGGAATTACTTGATCATAGTCGAGATGCATTAAGAGCCACATCCTGTCTAGCAAGTGGCCAACATGATGTTTCCAAGACAAGATTAACAACACTACAAGCAGACAGATGTGGGGTATTCCAGCTTCTCCTCTAAACACTGTTACAGTGCAGGATAAATCCAAATCGCAAGGCATAGCTTGTTCAGAGGTATCTGTTACAACCAAAGCTGGTTAGAAGTCTTCCAATAAAAACACCCTAGATAGACTTCGAAGGAATCCACCATTGTCTCCAGCTTTAAGGCAATTTGCTAGAAAGGCCAGCTTGCTCAGTGGACATTGCAATCCCCGTGCAGCTGCTTAGTGGTGCTATCACTCACTCATGGCATGGACAACACTAACTCGCAACTCACAGTGAGCCACACACTATTAGTTTCAGCTGGATTAAGCTTTTTTTTTTAAGCATTTCCTGTGAGCACAAAAACCTGTCGTTTCAGCCAGTTCCAACAGTACAAGTTTGGATGCTCTTGTAAAAGCATACAGATCTCCTTAAATTATTATTCAATTTTTTGCTTCAGTGACACATGGTAATGACTTCTGTAGCTTATTTACACTGCAAGGAAAAAAGTTTTCTTTCACTTTGATACTCCATTTTAAGTTTCTCCAAGTACCTAACTTCATGTTATCACTGTTCACAGATATTAGGTTTTACAATACTGAAAAATAAAAATCAATACTTCTTTCTGAACCTCAGATGTGCATAACTACAGGCAGTCATGTCCTTCCAAAAGTCAGGCTGCTATGACCACATAAAGCTGCTTACATTTTGTTTGCCTTTTCAGGAGTTTCAAATTCCTTCCATAAACTGTCAACTTCTTGGAGCTTTTTCTCATTCAGAACCTGTAAAAGAAAAGAAAAAAACCCAATAAAAAACCACCACAACAAAAAAACAAACAAAGAGAAACCCCCCAAACCCACACAACTACATTTAAAGCACTTTTGAACAACCTTCAACCCTGTATCCAGCAGAGAAGACCTGAAGCTATCCAACCACTGGAATTTAATACTAATCAAGTCAACAAACTCAATTTCGGTGATCTCCAGTTTCATCATTCTCTCTCAGCAGCTTTATCTTGCTCATATACGCACAATATTACAGTGTTTTTACTTTCAACTGAATGACAGAGGTTGCTCAGTAATGCTTCGTCCTTCTGAACCTGCACATTAAAGTAAAACCTTCTCCTTGTTAATCAAAACCGGGCTTGCTCCACCTCCTCTATAGAACTCACTCACAACCCCAGTGACCCAAAACCAAACCTGCCACTACTTTGGGAAAATACAAACATGTCTGGGATACCTAACAGGAAGGAGTGATCCGACAAGTTATTTTCATCACTCTGAGCTAGTCCAAGGAAGAAAGAGAACATATCTATAAAGATGACTTTTTCACCGCAGCTTGGTAAATAACTGAGCCAAGAATTACATAAGAGGCAGCAATGGCTTAATCCCATCTCTGTACAAAAGGGGATTCCCCCCCACCATTTTTTAAACAGCACAAGGTTACAAATAAAGCCCTAGAGTCTACGCACACTTCACAAAATGCCAAGTGTACTGCAAATTCCTAGTGAAGTGCTCAGGGGAACAGTACAGTCAAGATCTTTGCAACATTATGTTCTTTACACCTCACTCAATCTTGTGGTTTTGCCCCCACAATGCAAATGCAACACAACTGCATCTTGATTTGGTGCAGTGTGGAAATAGTTTTTGAGATTATGAAATTTTGCTCCCTTGCAAATTTTTAAACCCTGGTCAAAACCTTGTCTTTTTTAAACCAAATTAGTAGCTGAGCAAATAAACAGTTACTCATTTCCCACAGAACTCTAGGCACAGAAAAACCTTGGGACAACTCTTCCTTCCCTCAGCCTGCTGGTTCTTCCCTTCAATTCATCTTTCGTACTCTGAGGCCTGCAGAATTTTCAGCCTCAATAAACAGACATGAGCACATAGCAAAAGATAAAGACAAAGAAGCTGCTAAGTCAAGGTTGTTAGCATATAGAAATTACATGCTTATGGATATTTTGTGTCCTGCAAGATAGTAAGACTCATCAGAAAAAGCCTTCCAAGATCTAAACCATGGCTATGCCCCATTTGCCCTTACTATTTAGACTGTTTCCTCCTCTGATGGAACCAACACCTAGAAGAGAATACCCAAGAGCTACACAGCTTGCAGAGGACAACAACTCTTGATACCAAGGCATAAATGCAGATCATAGTTATGCTGGCAATGGACATCTGTGGGTACTACTGAAAACGGAAGTGGGTCACCATGACTGTCTTCCAAAACTCAGAAGCACATATTCTGTTCAATCCTTAAGTAACTAAAAAAAAACCAAAACCCATACCACACATCCCCAAACCCCGCAAAAAACCCATCAGTGACAATCTTGAGAAATCGCTTTTAAAAGACAAAAGCTAAACTCTGCAGAGAATATTTTGATAGAGAATGAGTATACAAGCATAATAATGACGTAAGTTTGCTCCTGAACAGCTATGGTGTCTAAGAAAGGAAAGCTATGTGATTGAGAGCCTTGCCCTGCAGATGTTCAGTGGGGCTGGGGCTTGCCGTACCTGGCCTTGGCAGCTGCAAACAGAATCAGCATGGAAAACTAAAGCTTATCTCAAACCATATATTTTAATAAAATACTACTTCTGCTCTGTTCCAGGAGACAGCTTTCATGTCTCCCAATCCAGCCCTGGTACCATGTGCAGCCCACTGTTGGTCCCAGGAGCAGGTGTTTCACAAGCTGCCTCTGAAAGCTGCTCCTTGATGCCTGGTGCCCTCTAGCCGCTTTGCGCACACACCACAGTCAGACCCACCCCTCCCCAGGGGGTGACACCTGCAGCAGAGAGCCACAGCACTTCTGCAGAGAGACTTCCTCATTTCTCTTCATATCCCTTCTCCTACCTTTGCTTTATGCCTACCCTGCTTTCAGAAATTAAAATATGGTTTATTTCTATCCCCTCCTGGCTCCTGTGAAAGGTTAAAAAGTCTTGGCTCACTGGACAAGAGGTTTGAGCTTACTCAAGAGGTAACTTTTTTCTTTAGTAACTCAGAAGGTGCAGGCTAATAACCTGGTGTGAACTTCCAGACAGCAAAATCTTCAGGAAGCCTGCTGTATGTGTTAGTTCCCCAGGCATAAGGGACTGGGCAAGGCTGTGTGTGTGTCACTGAACATATGCTATCTGCTTTTAGAAGTATTTCTGTCTTCTCCCTGAGGTTTACTTCTTGAAATCTTCCTTGCCTGAATTGCATAGCTGCATACCAATAAGGAGGAAAGGTTTCAGGGCAGATAAAGTAAACACAGCACTCTGTAGAACACCAAGGGTGTAGTTCTGCAGCAGGCTAGGGGAAAAGAGACCAGCGCCTTGCTTTCTTTGTACCTGCACTTTTTTGTTCACACAAGCCACACCCAAAAAGAGAAAGGCTAAACTTGGGGGAAAAAATACAAGTGTTATGATCAAACTCTACAAGCAAGCCAGTGGAACTGTACAGGCATCAACACTGGAGCAAGAGAACAAGCCAGAAGGGAGCGTGGCACTCTAGCAGCTCTAGTTTAGACTTGTTCAAACCATGATGAAACTGCAGCCTTTGAGCTGCTGAGGTGTCATTAGGAGGCTGGCAGAGGCAGAGCCCTGTAAAGCCATCTGTTCCTCCCAGCCCACGTTCTCAGCTGAACAAGAGAAGTCAGACCACACCATGCGGGCATGCTCACCCTGCCCGTGTGCTCAGCCAGCCGACGAAGCCCACCTTTGGAAATACACTCAGGCCAAGGCACCCTGCACACCCGTTTGGGCACACACTGCCTGTCTCCCATGCATCCCTCCTGCATCTATAAGGTTTTGCTGGAACATCAGCCACGAGAGCACAGCTAACGGAACGTCACCAGCGTGTCCAAACCAGAACACCTCCGAAGACTTCAAACGGAGCATGGCCACGGGTACACACCCTCCTACCAAATACACCCCTACAGGTAGGGGGAAATGAGCGCCAGTGGTGATGCTTAGCAAAACCACTAAGAAAAGCCCCCTTCCTCCCCTCAAGTACCTTCAGGCTCCCACTACATACCCTTCCCCGTGCCTCTGCCCCAAGACCTCCCTCACAACACAGCCTCTCTGCTCTCGGTGGGGGTCACGGCCCTCACTCCTGCCCGGCCCCAGTCGCACCGTACATGGCAGCCGCCCGAATTAACTCTCCCAGGAGCCGCCCAGCGCAGGGGCACTAGCCCCCTCAGCCCGAACATGTTTCCGCCCGCCATAAGCCTAGCACGCGCTCGGAACGCTTCATCGCAGCCCTCACTTCCACTTCACGGCAGGACGGCAGCCGTCCCCCCGCACTGAGACCCACTCGGGCGAGGACGGGCAGCGGTCGGCCAAGAGGCACCACACCCGGCCGGCCATCCACCCCTCACCTTGAAGATGGCGTAGCCAGCGGCAGTTTCGAACAGCACCAACATGGCGATAGCAGCAGCGTGGCCGGCGGCGGGAATGGGGAAGGGGGCGCAGCCACGTGCGCCAGCGGACAGGGCCCCCGGTTAAGCACACGCGCGCGCCGGAAGGGGAAGTGGAGGCAGCGGAAGTAAGCGCAGCGGAAAAGGAAGCTGTGGGGACGCATTCTCCGCGCGCTCTCGCGATCCACGTGGCGGGCGGCGGGCCCGCGTGGCTGCGCGCGGGGGCGGAGCTTGTCCTGAGGCCGTTAACTGCCGTTACCGCCAGTCTCCGCCCGCTGGCGGCCCGCCCTTTGGGGTGGTGCTGCTCGGCCTAGGGCCGTCCGGTGTCTTGGCATCAGCTGCCCAGCTGCGTCTTGTTCGTGAAGGCTCGAGCCTCCTGACGTAAAATCTCCCTGTACGCGTTTGGGCGGCTGCCTGGTGCGCGCAGGGCCCTTGTGGTAGCCTGGCCACGTTACACGTCAGACGCCAGTGGGTACTGCACTTCCCGCGGCCGTTCACACTCTTCTGCTTCCTCGAGAGCAGCAGGCCCTGCCCAGCGCCTCTCAGGCCCCGCGGGTGCAGCCGTTGACAGTGGGGCCCCCTGTTGTGACAACAAATGGGCGTGTGCTCGAGATTCGCTTGCCCACGTTGGCAGTTTTTGTTTCCCGAGTGAATCTTGAGGCAGGTTTGAGCTGATGACCCCGAGCTACACTGGGGTGCTGCATCCAGTCTACCTGCAGTGCCAGGGTTCACCCGGCACTGCCGGCCCTCTCCACACACCGGGATGGATCTCCTGCCCCCTCAGGCTTGTTCCCGAAGCCTCGTCTGCAAATCGTCAGATAACAATTCTTTCTCGTAAAGGATCTGTTGTGACGAAGTGCAGTTGCGTACATTTAAAAGGTTTGCTTCTCCGACAGAGAAGTGCCGAATTACATTAATTTCAAACATAAATTCTTAAAGGCTGCGTATTTCCCCATGCTGCTGCAGTGTCTCCAGGATCCGGGCATTTCTGTTTGGAGGACGGCAGAGGCCGGAGGCATCTAAAACCGTCCATTTGTGCCACCTACTGGTTTCTGTCTTCCGCTGCTGCAGCCCACCTGCTTCCATGCCTGGGTCCAGGCTCTACGGAATAACTGAAAAGCTAGGTGCTAGTGGAGTACAGGCATAAAGCACTAGTCTTTACCCTGATCAATCCTACTTACTTCATGTTGAGGGTTACCTGCACTCAAACCAGAGGCAGGTTTTTCCTGCCTGCTGGAAGAAAGGCTCCAAGTAATGCTTATGCTTGGTTAATACCAGACTTTTTTTGCTGCATTTTATGCAACTGTCTATACAAGTCAGCACACCTTTGCTTCTTCTCCTGCTTCCTGTGTAAGGAATACACTGGAAAGCCAAGAGTCAGAGAAATCTGGGGATTCACATTATTCTTAAGATTTTTTTTTTTTTTTAAGGAAAGACTTTGGTGCTTTAGTTAATGTAACCAATTTTTTGAAATGCCGCATTTGGTAATATTGCCAAAGAAAATATATTCAATTAGAAAGCGAACTTCCAGGTTCCCCTTAAAGTACTGTTTCTGGTGCTGCTAGTTCAGGGGGAGTACTACTATTGTGAAGAGAAAATTTAAATGTTACTTAGTTGTCTAACTTAGAACACTGTATTAACCTGTGCCAGCACTATCTGCTCTCAAGCAAATACATTTGCATTATGAAACTACCATTTTATAAGAAATTTCAGTCAGTTGATGGACTGAAGAGGCTTTGCACAGACTGAGTGGGCTAGTATTTCTGAGAAAACAACTCACAGCTCTTACCTCCTAAACCATATACTCAGCTTTAAAGAAGTTAGTTAGCAATTTGAAGGAGCAGAAGTGGACTTTATTGACTTCAGGTGACTGAGATGAGTTGCAGATGGAGAAATTAGAGAACTTATAAATGACCTAAGAATTAAGTGCGGTTATCAGGGCAGGTAGTCTTGATGGTGGTTGCAGCAGCAAGGATGATTTTGGGCTTTGTGGGAAGACGGTTGGGTAAGAGTATTTAGTCTTTTAAGAACAGCATTATTTTTGTTGTATTTTAAGTATGCTGTGAGTTGAATTTAGGCTGTGAAAGAAGGAAGGTGTGAGATTTGTTGATGTACCTCTGTAGTTCTCACAGGCTGAATAGAGACTAGCTTTGTGGCTGCTGTACAAGTGTAGCTTTTGTCTTGAAGAGGTAACATGTCTACAAACAACTGAGTAAGAAGGTATCAAAGAGAGGTGGTGTCACTGTTACTGTATGCTGGTGTGCATGTTTCAATCTTATGCCTTTATTGCTGTATGGGGATAGGCAACTGCATTCTGATTCATTTGTTAGCTTTTTTACAAGAGTGCATAGAAAAATTGGTCAAATGAAGAATTATGCCCAGGTTTTGTGCTAGAGGCTTTAGCCTTATTGCTATAAGGCTACTCTCCCTGCTTTCAAAACTGCTTTCACTTGTTAGTAGCAGTGATGTTTAGGACAGAGGAAGTATTTGTAATTTTCTATTCTGTTAGTATCATGTGTTGCTGGGAAGCTCTTGAATGGCTTATTTTGGTGCTTTATGTAGTGTTATTAAGGTCATAATGAGTTCTTAGTGTGAGCTTGGCATAGTATGAACATATTTGACTTTCCTGCCCACTAGGCCTTGACTAAGAAAGAGCATCTTAATTCTGTAGCTCTGTATAGCACGTTTGGGTTCCCACCCCTCTACTTAATTCTGAATTGTTTTAACAGTTCTGATTAAAACTAATTCCCATGAGCCTAGATACTGCATAGTTTTGCTGGCTAGTGAGAGTCATCCCTTGGGATAGCAATGTTTGTAACACACCATTCAGTTAGTGACACGGCGCAGTGTGCAGCTGCTTTGGTGAGTGATGTTACTACAAGGGCACATGGCATGCAGTGTTAGAGACTGTGGTGATGAATGTGCTCTGCCTGGAGAGGTTTCTTACCCTTCCCCAAAGGTAGTAGCATCCAGTTAAGAATCTTCTGTTTCAGTGGGGCTGACATCTGTTGATCCATTTACTTTACAGTAATGTTGTTATTTTATGGTTCTCACATGTATTTTTCTACTTACTGGCCACTTAGAGCCAAGCTCTTGCTCTAGCAGTGATGCCATGCAAGAGTTGCCTTCGTTGTTGTAGAGGGATGTTAGTACTATGTGCTGCAGTCCAAACAGCTTGCAGTCTAAATGTAATCTTTTTAAGGTGTTGGGTGTTTCTTCTTGTGCAAGCCTCTGAACAGCTGTGCTGATGTAAAGCAGGACAGCTGTTTTGTGCTAGTGCAGTGTATCACTACAAGTTTGTGCAAATGCAACTGCTGTAGTGCAAGTTTGCTTAATACCTGTGGATGCTATTACTTGTGTGGTTGCAATGATTAAAGCAAACTGTGTAATGTAAAAGTGAGTTTTGTTGTTAAGTACTTCTGTTAGTAAATCCTTAGCAAGTCATGATGGGTAGGCTTAACAAGAATGGCTTTTTCTGTAAAATCTGCTTTTTTTGGAAGGGTTACATGACTTGGCCTGGCTTTTCTGCGGTGGGACAAGCTGGCTGTGCAGACCCATACCTTCAGTCGTTAAACTGCCATAACTAGTTTTTTGTTAAAAAAAAAAACCCAAAAAACAACTATTTTTTTTTTTCTCGGTGGGGCAGGCCATTGGTGCCTTTCTGCAGCCGGGCCTTTGGAGGCCGCCTGCGGTTGCAGACGCCGGGCCTGGCCGTTGGCCCGGGGGCAGCCGCCGGGGCCGGGCCGGCGCGCGAGAGCCCGGCAAAGCGACACTCCCGGGATTGTGGCGCGGTGGGCTGAAGGTGATGTCTCCTGCCGGGTCCCGGCGCGGGCTGGGAGGAGCCGGCGAGCGGGAAGTGAGCTCAGGCGCAACAGGAAATCCCGCCCGCGCCGCGGCCTGTGTTTGCGCTGCGGGCAGAGAAAGGAGCGGAGCGCCTGCAGCGGCCCAGCCGAGCCTGCCGCACGCAACGGGGCTGAGCCATGTCTGACCAGGTACGGGCGCCGCCGGCCCCGACCGCCCACCCTGGGGGGAGCTGCCACCGGACGCGGGGGGACGGCTCGGCGGGCGGTGTCGGCGGCAGCAGGCCCCGCAGCCCCCGGGGGCGCGGGAGGAGCTGCCTGCCGGTCCCCCCTCCCCCCCTGCCTCTCGCTGCCGCGGGGCAGCCCCGGCTTGGCCCCGCGCTCTGTAAGCGAAGACGCTGGGGGGATGTTCCCCTCGGGGACTGTGCGTGGGGGTGCGAATCCCCAACCTCGGCCAAACTCTGCACAAACACCCCTCATTTGCCCCTACTATTAATCTCCCTTTCCCCTTCGCACAGGGTACTTAGCGAGGAACACGCTTCAGGCGGGGGATACTCGGGGGCTGGGGCCGGTGTCCGGCCGGAGCGGGGTTGGCTCCGCGGGACCCTGGGCCGGGATCACTGCAGGGGCAGCCCCGGCCCTCGAAATCCGAGAGGGCAGCGAGGGGAGAGCCGTGTTGCACAACGGTTGTTTCCTTTCATTTTCCATTTCCCAGATGTGTGGTAGGATGCTCTTGCCCCAGAGCGGGGTTTGTGCGGGTTAGTCTAGACCCGCCAGATCCTCTGTTTGATCTAGGAATGCAAAAGGAAGGGGGAAAAGACATACTTTTTTAGCTGAGCGTTACTTGCCTGTATTAAACACCCCATCCTTCACCACGATTCTCTCCTGCCTTCACTGCTTGTACATCGTTATACTCCTGTCAATTCTGACCTCTTAACGGGGGACTTAAGTAGTTGCTTGTCCCAAAAGTTCCTGGCTTGAGTGGTGTGGCATGTATTAAGTCCTTTACTTACACCTATTGCTTTAGGCTATTTGACCTACTGGTGGAAAATTAAAACAGCATTCTGGTTTTAATTTGTGTTATGTTTTGCTTCATTTTTTTATGTTGCCTTCATATGGCAGTGTTTTCTAACTTTGTCATGACAATTTGACTTTGCAAAAATCATCGTCAGTATTTACAAATGTTTCTTGCAGTGTCCTGTGAAGTCAAGAGTGGTACTAATGCCAGCCAGGAAAGTAGAAGTATCCAGAGGCAAGGCTAAGCTTAGTATATGCTGTGTCTGCTTTCAGGAATAGTCTTGATGCATTATGACCGGTAAATAGAAAACGTTGCTGTATGTGCTGGTGGTCTTTCTCCTCACCCCTGACTTTCAAGCACAATACAGCTCTACGGGTGAAGATGATGCTTCTGTCTGTGAGAGTGCAGCTAGGAGCACAGCTATTGCTGGAACCCATTAGGGCACATTTCCAATGTAGTAAAATATGTGAAAGTGGCTGCATTAAAAAGAAATTTCCGAACTAGATTTTGTAGACTGATCTTCACGTGACCTGCTCTGTAGCTCTCTGCATTTGTGAACTAAGGCATGTTTTAACATAGCAGCTTTCATTAGGAAATTCCTTTTCCAGGCAAGTTCTGCTAAAACACATATGTGTTTGTTCTTTGGCACTGCTTGAAGTCTGTAAAATTAATTGTATGTGATGATCCCTTTTGGATATATATCTTATGTCTTTGAATAAGGACCCTTTTTTTTTAATAGGTAAGCTAAACACTGTTATGTTGTGCCATTAACTTCTGGGGGGACTGTGCAACAAAAGCTAAACAGATGGTTAAGTAACAATGTAATGTACAGTCATGCAGCACTGTAAATCTCATTCCTCTGTTTATCAATTCAACAGGAATAACTGTACTACTCAAAATCGTGGATTGCTTACAGTGTCTTTCATTTTATAGCCCTGGAATTAAGGGGACATTATCTTTCACCAGTTGTGTTAATTTTGGCTTGTCTTTTTAGTATAAATAAAGAAGCATACTTGACTTAGTTACTTAGGTCTTTCCAATAGGAAATTAACTTTTATGGTACGTACAACTACTTGCAAGAAGAGCAGACTTAAAAAAACACATGGCTGCTTGGTGGGATCTAAGCAGAAACTAAAAGAATACTTTTTCTTCTCCCTTCAAGGCTCTCAGGCTGTTTTTGCTTTAAGTGAATCTAGATGCTGTCATTTTTATCTGTTCATGTACTACTAATAAAGAATGCTATAGTTTGTACCTCTTTTTTCCACTCTTATAACAAATTGAATAATTTATTTGCTGTGTTAGAAAGTGTGTTGTCCTATTCCTCTAGTAATTTTGATTTTGTTATTTTTTTTTTTAATGATGATCTAAAGTGTGCTGAGTATAAGGTTGGGGTTTTTCAAGGCTTGGACATTGGAATTTGGGCACTTCAGAAAATTGGAGAAGGCAACTTGCAATATACTGCCTTACAACATTTGTTTTGCCATTTCATCAGTTGCAGTAGCAATACCAGTGTGTTTCACCCAAGCAGCTTTGGGTGCTCTTTATGGTCATGAATTTAGTGTTGATGTATAAATGGGAGACAGTACTAGGAACCTTATATTGTGCAGCTTAGGAGGACTGTGGAATGAAGCATTTAAAACTTCAGGCATCTGATGAAAAGTTAGAACTTGGAGTGTTGCAGTATTCCTATTCTGTTTGTTTGGTAGTCTTTTTTTATGTGGTGTTTCATGAGATAGAGATACCCTAAACACCAGTGAAAGTCTGGAGGCTTGCTTGCAGACTGCTGACTCAGGATTATGTTAGTGAATGCTGGTAGTTTAGTTACTTTGAAATCTTCTTTCTTTGTTCTGAAGTGTTTTGTGTTGGCTTTACTGTTTGGCATTGAATGGCAGTATAGTTCACTGACAGAATGTAGGGAGCTGTTTCAGGCTTGCTGGGTCTTGTGGTGTTCTGATTTCAAATATTTTGCTTTTTTTTTTTTAAGCTTCAGTTATTGGCATTATCAACATTGCTTTGATCTTACTTCTGTTTTCCTGAAATTAGAGCTCTGCTTGCTCTTATTTTGCGGGTAAGAGGTGGCTGGGCCTTTAAATGAGCATCTTTCAGTTTCAAGACTTCAATTCCATCTGCTTTTTCTACTGTTTGCTGCTTCCCCTATTTGTTTTTAGTATTAGAGCCCTCTTTCCTGAGGGCAGGAATCAAACATCTTATGAATCATCTCTTTCTACTCATATTGGCCAGAGGCAGTGTTATAGTGTCATACCTTGTATGTGATGATTTGTTTTGGAAAGCTAAGTAGGGAGATCTGTTACAATGCACAAAACTGTATAAACTACCACAAATGTCTCTACTGCTGGGATAATATGCTGCTGTGCAGTTTGGTTTTTATACAAAGTAAACTAAGACAGTTACTGACCTGAAATGTCATGTAAAGGGACAGGATGTTCTTACAAATTCTTTCAGTGATAGCAAAACAGGAGATAGTTTTGAAGTTACAGACTTCAAATCTGCAGAGATCTGAATCTCTGATTTGTAGAGGTTAGTAATCCTGCATATGGACAGCAAAAATGCCGTTTGTGCAAATTATCAAAAAAAGTCACAGGTTGTTGTTTTTCTTTTTAGTCAGGAGTGGAAACCAGTGTATTTTTATTCCTGCAAGATGCCCCATGAGTTTAGAGTTCAGATACATTAGAAAGGGAAAACTTTGGTGAGGAGCACAGTTGGCTGTGACTGTGTTACCAGTGAAGACTCCTTTCACACTTCAAAAGTGACTTGCTTGGAGACCTGAGGGTAAGTGTCTAGTTTCTTGAAAGCTTGGAGTAACTTTTTAGGTTTGAGCTTGAAGGGGTGATGAATCAGTCTCAACAGTCCAGGCTGTGCCCAGGTGGATATTTAAAACAAACAGACAAACAAAACAAAGAAGAAAAACATCAGAAAACCCCAAATCAAACAGTATTCAAACCATGTGGAGTCTCTGACTCATACTTTTTTGTCATCACAGAAACTGAATGGATCTGGCTTGAGGTAGTCAGTCACACTGATAAAAAGAGCAGTTTCTTCCTCTTTCTTTCATCCATACGGAGACTGGTACAGATAGAGAAGGTGTTTGCAGACTTTCCCCTCTGACCTTCCCCGAAACTTTTAACATTCAAAGAAGTTGTGCATGTTTAACCTATTTAAGGAAAGAAAAAAGTATTTGAAAAGGCTTGTCTACCATTTTAATCTGGAGATAGGTGTCTATCTGGATGGACTTAATACAGAAGGTTAGTATGTGTTTTTGGCACTTGATCCTAAAGTTCAAGTCCAACCATTTAAAGGGTGTTTCTGTATACTATGCAAAAAGTCCCTTTAGGGATGGGAAAATGTATGTGGTAGGCACCTCTACATGTTTTGTTTATTTTGTCTACTGTATTAAGCAATAAAATATAAAAGGAAGATTTGAAACGTGATCAGCAGGGTATCCTTGTTTCTGACTGCTTGAGAAGATTTCTCCATGGAGCACCATCTGGACCTGAGGCAGTGTCTATGTAAAATCTTTGTGCTGCAGTGGAACATAACTAAAGGGCTGATCCAGAGTATGTAGTGGCAGGCGAGGGATGGGGTTAAGAGTACCTGATCTCTCACTTGTCTTATCAGCAGCTAACATGAAAACTTTGATGTCCTTAATTTGTATCTTAGAACATAATGCTTAAACCCTTTTGATGGGCTTTAGTGCTCTAGTTGTTGGATAAAACTTGTCTGTACAATTAATTCTTACTCTGGAAAGATATCAAAACGCTATAGTTCTTAGAACTGCAACTTTTAAGAACTTTTAAGAACTGTGGTCTTAAGCATGCTAGAAGGAAGCTGTTACTTGATGTTGTTTTCTTGTAATAGAAAAGAAGGTGGTTGACCATCCTTTTGAAAGTAGTGACTACTGGTGATCCAATAGGCTGAAAAATGTTTGCTTGGTTCACTCCCTTTGCACTGGTAGGGTGTCACAAGTGCTTTCTGTTTACTCTCTTCCTGATGTTCTTTTTTTCCTGTCAAATATCCGAGCCTCTTAGTATGTTTCTTTATTTTCTTTTTTGTTTGTTGCCTAGGAGTTTTAGTGCTATAGTCATAATTTCATTTTTGCATGTCATCTATTTCTGAATGATCTTTCTCTCTTACGTTCTTCACAGTGTTTCTCTTACGTCATTAATAAAACTTTCTACAGACAGATGGCCTTTCACAATACTATATGGCTGTTATTTTCACACACAGAAAGATAAAAAATAAGGTACCTTGGATAGTCTGATTTCATGTAATAAGGAGGATGACAGCTGTAGTACTGCCCAGTGAAATAATGAAGTGTTGAATTGATATTTTTTTGCTTTTGTTTTTCTTGCAGGAAGCAAAACCTTCAGCTGAGGACTTGGGAGATAAGAAAGAAGGGGAATACATTAAACTCAAAGTCATTGGGCAGGTGAGTTTTTACATAATTACTTGTTGACTTCTGGTGGAGGTTTGAGGTTTTGTATTGTAGAAATTAGCAAATGAAAGTTCAGTTCTTCAATGTGGATTCCCCCTTGCCATAAACTACTTACCAATTGCCAGTAATGTGTGTTAGTATACTCTGTGGTGTGGTTCTATTTTAAGAGCTTGAGTAACTTATCCTCATGACTCAAGATTTGGACAGTGTAACTCTCATCTTACAACCAGGGGACCTGCTGCATTGAGTGATAAATTTATCCAAGGATGTGAATGAAATATGTGGCAAAATTAATAAATTCAGGTCTTCAGAGTTCATGTAGTACACTAAGCATGAGGTCAGCTTTCTTGGACAGGGATAGGAAGGGGCTTCTGTTGGTTGGCATGTTGCTAAATGTGAATGGTAGATTGGAAGTCTGAATTCAAGTTGTGTTGGAATGTTAATGTCGAGATCTTTCTTAAACAGATGTCATTCTGTGCAAAGAACCTCTAGCTCATATGACTTAACTCTGTATTGTTTGTTGGACTATAGTGTGATTGCTGTGCTGTTGTCTGGGGACAGATGACTTAAAGTAGGACTAACACAAACTAGCTTACCTCTTGCTAGTTTAATTGGCAATGATGAGAACATGTTCAAAAGCTAAATGTGACCCACATGTGTTTTGCACAGAACCTCTTGCAGTCTGTTTTATCTGTAGCTCTTTTGACAGTTGTAGCTACTTGTATCTTATGGCTGGTAGGAAGGCCTAGAAAATAATGAGACCTAAGATTTCTCCTTAGGTTGGTGTTGTGTTGCCAAGTCTGCCTGTATCCTAACTTATAGATAATTACTCTAATTGAATGAGGTTACGTATATATTTTGAAGTGCAAGTTTTAACTTGTCTTTTGAAAACTGAGAGCAGAATTCTTCTGCATATGTATGTTTGTATTTCATAAGTACATCAGCTGGGTAAAGATGGAAGCACAAACCGAACTGTGTATGGCTTTTTGTACTTTTAAATCAAAAACCTCCATAGTGAGCCTAAGGCTATACTATACCATCTGTTTTTAAAACAGAGCTTCTAATGGAAGTGCATGATTAATTTGGTGACTGATAAATCATCCTGGAGGTTCGTGTTACGATGCACCAAGGCACTCATGGAGGTAGTTAAATTGTGTTCCACTTCAGCTTTACATAAGTTTTTCTTAAAAGTCTTAAAATTAGCATAAAGTAAGCAGTTACTACAAAGAGAGTATCTTTTTTCTTTTCTGTTCCTAGGACAGCAGTGAAATTCACTTCAAGGTGAAAATGACAACACACCTCAAGAAACTCAAAGAATCATACTGTCAAAGACAGGTTTGTGAAACAATGACACTCTCTTTAAAAAGACAAACATTTTAGCCTTACTTTGCTCACTGTTCTTTCAAATAAAGATATTTGTTGAGACAGTCAAGCTTCTGTCTAGTTACCAGCAGGACAGGTATCTGACAGTACAAATATAATGGTTCCCCTCATTTCTTTTGACAAGTAAAGGTATTTCTAGTTGTGAATTTTGTAGTAAGTTAAAATTACTGTTTGAAAATATATAGTGGCTGCTCAGAAGGCGTAGAAGTTACCTTTTAAAATGCTCAGGCAGGCATTTATAGATACTGTAAAATCTCCTGCCTTCAAGCACAAAGTCTCTTAAAGCTGTAGAATCCTGTAGTTAGGATGAGAGCAGCCATTGGCATTGTTAATCAACTAACACTAGCTAACATTATGCCCTAAGTTAAATCCGCAATATTAATTGTGGATGTAGGTAAATAATAACTACTGTTACATAGCAAAAATATACTTCACTTCCCGATTCTGTGGCAGATACTGTGGATTCACTGCTGCTATTTCTAGAAGCCCTGGCCTAGTTTACCCCCAGCTTTGGGGATAGATGCCTTGTGTGGTCTTTTCTTGAGTAACTGTGTTGGGTTCACCTCAGGAGAGATAATCATAAAAAAAAAAAAAAAAAAAACCTTCAGGTTTTTTCTTCATACCTTGAAACAAATTGAACTTGTCAACTGAAGTGTTCTTTTGTAGAATGTGTTCTTTTTTGCAGTCCTTCTGGAGTAGGAGGAAAGAAAAGATCAAACACCAGATACACTTGTAGCCAAATCCAAATGATTAAAATTGTGATTCACTTAAACTTGACATTTTAAAATAAGATCTTGGAAATAATTCATGCAACAGTATTATTGACTGATGAAAATGCATGGTGATGCATTATTTTTTTTAAAAATAACTTAACTGTTTGAATGAACACAGCTATATCTCCTGGGTAGAATTCTGGAAAGTCTTTGATTTCCTTCACCAAGAGTCAATATGGTGTTTGGTGTCAAGCTACTGCCTTTCTCTGGTAGAGTGACAGTTGAACATTTTTCTTGCAAGCTGGCCAGAGGAATTGTTGGAACAGTGTGAAGAGCTGCTCCTGTCTGTGAACTTCTCTGCCTAGTTATATGCAAGCAGTATTTCTGCTAATTGTGCACAAAACAGGTCATATTTCACTTGTGTTTGTTTCGCTCATACCTTGAAAGAGAAGAAAAAGATGAGGTGTTTGCCTCATCTTTTGAGGTGTAGCATTATATTCTGCCATAACACAGGCACACTGTATGATAGACATACTGCAACTTTTTGTACCATTGGGATGCTCCTTTCTCCCTGTTTGAATGGTGTTACTTTTTCTCACCTTCAGCTCTGTTCTTTCCAGTCCCTAGTGCAGAGTTTTTGTAGAACTGATAATGGTAAAGGTTGCTATTTTTTCCTATGGTGATAAAAGTTTGGAAAAGCAAGAGTAGGAGTTCATGAAGTAAACATCAAGTTCCTCCTGTTGTCTTAGGATCTTTATTCCAAGTTGTTGAGCTAGAACTCCCATGAGACTTTGGAATGAACACACATTTCAGTGCCACATGCTCCTTGAGTCACTCTTTTGTAGTCTACATGGTTGCAAGAGAATAGCTGAGCTCCCTGTGAACAGGAACTAACACTATCTTTTTGTACTTTCATGTTTTTATTGTAAATCTGTACAAGTTTCAGTAAGCTTTTTCTTGTATATCTGTGTGTTTTTTTTTTTTTAGGGTGTTCCAATGAATTCACTCAGGTTCCTCTTCGAGGGTCAGAGAATTACTGATAATCATACCCCCAAGGAGGTGAGTTTCTGTCTAGAAAGTCTTACACAGTAAGAGACTGATTGGACCTTCATGCATAATGTTGTCTCGGGAGGGTGTAGTCACTGTTTACCAGAGAGAAAAAAAACTAAGGAAACTTCCCAGTTGTTGAGCTAGAACTTCAGTGTGCCTTTGGAATAACTATATATGTAGTTCACATTTACTAGATGAAAGCATAAATAAACAGAAAACAGGTTACTTTTGCTGTCTAGTGATGTCCAACTATAATGACAAATCAGGAAGAAACACTGTTACAGTAATGACCTTCTGGAAAATCAAACTTGTGTACTGTGAAATTGAACAAGTTAGTCAGAGAGAACACTTGTAAACAGGCTTTCAGTTGCAAGCTTTAAGATCTTAGCTGTATTGTGAGCTAGTAGTATGCTATATGTAATTCACATGGCTTGTACAGCTGGTCCATTCACTGTGGTGTTGGTTATGTTCCTGTACATCTGTTGCCCAAGAAGGGATTTAGGGAAAGTTAAAGTTAGCAGCTTTCAGGCTGATGGGTTCTGCTCTGCAAGTGAATTTAGACTTCTCTGATAAGGCTTTTGCTTTGACTGCGATGTATAAGACTGAAGGAAGAGGACTAAAAATGAGTGTTGGCTAGTGAGATAGTGACTGAAACTTTTTCCACTCCTTTGAATTATGACAGGACAGAGGAACAAATGATTGTATAACCTGTCTAGGACCTGCTCTGAATTCAGTACACCAGATTTATAACAATTATATGCTGTTTTTCTGTTCTCACAGCTGGGGATGGAGGAGGAAGATGTGATTGAAGTTTATCAGGAACAGACGGGGGGTCACTCAACAGTTTAGATCCTTCTATTTGTTTTCTTCCCCCTTAATCCTTTTTTATTTTTAAATAACAGTTCTTTTGTAATGTGGTGTTCAACACTGAATTGAAATTGGCACCCTATCTCTGGGAGTTTATTTTCAAGCGTCTGGTATTTTGAATTCTCGTGCTCATTATACACTATTGTTTCTGTTTTCATTGTGCTGAACTTTTGTGATCCAGCTGCAGCCTTCCTCCCCTCTTCCCTTTTGCCCTCCCCTTTAGAAATACATGTACACACATGCATTGGTATGCTCACTAGGTTCGTGCATTTCAAGCACGAAGGCTGTAAGATCTGCCAGGTGGGCGAGTGTTCTTAATGACTTCCATATCTGCCCTGAAGTTTTGATGTGTGACTGTTTCACTCCTGGACTATAACTTTCAGTGCGAGATGAAGTTTTTCAGAGAACTAAACTGGAGAAATTGTGTATCCATAACTCTATTTTGCTTAAATTGTGCTGATGGCCCAATGACGAAGATACCAAGTTGGAAATGGAAAAGCTAGAACTGTTGTCACCTGTACCTTGCTCCAGAGATGGCTTTGCTGAAGACATAAAGTGGAAAACCCTAATGATTCTTAAGATTTGCCAGAAGAGCCCAGAAGCATTTTAACTTCAAATAGCAATTAGTACATGCAGATATTCATGCAAGAATGTTCACAGCAGACAACTGGTGTTACTTTGACGCTCTTGTTTGTACCTTTTGGCCTGGGACATGGGTTTTGAATGGACATTGTCTGTACCAGCTTCATTTAAAATAAACAAGAAAAACAATTTTATAAATAACTTGCATTTTCTTTTCAAATGTTTGGAAATTAGCAAAATCATAAAAAGTTATAATTAGGTCATGCTTTTCCAGCAACTATATGTGGAAGCCAGAAAAAAATGTGCTCTGTAAATATACCTCATTTAAAAGTATTGCTAGCCCTAGTAAAATATCTGATGTGCTTGGTTTGCAGGTGACTGTTTAAGACTACTAGCTGTCTCTTTTCTTATTATAGAATATTCACACACAGTTCCATACAGCTTCACTTCACACACAGAAGGTAAACTGAAAAATGCAACTTGGAAAGAAATACGAAGATGGTTGTTAATGTCCACATTTCATATGATCATGGTACCATTAAATGATCTTTCTATGATGGATGACATGGAAGTGTTATGATAGTTCATCAGACATCATTATGAGGGTTCACTTCATGTTCTAGCTAGTTGCAGCTTCTAAATGGTCAGTTTGAGAACATATTACTGGATGTGAAAGCTCAGATAGGAGGTAATAGTCAGGTTAGTGTGGAGAGAAGGCTTCTGCTCTGTCCCTGCTTCAGCATTTATGCAGATCAATAGGACTTGTTTCTGATTTGGTTTGGTAAATCAAGTTCACAATGAATGCCAGCTTCATTTAAAGGCATATTTTAGTGCTGGCATACTTGGAAGAAATTGCAGATTTTGAATTATTTTATGACGCTTGCTGTAAAGCTAGAAATGCATTTTTTCATGCTTGTAGTTTGTGTCCTGTTTCTGATTTAGTAATACTTTGTATGCATAGTTGCACTAAGCAATTTTTTAAAGATTAAAATTTTTGTTTACAAAATATCAGAATATGGGATTTTCTTGAAGTATTTATGTAATTCAGTTCTTAGGGGGAAGAGGGTTTACTACTGTGATGTAGAACAACATGGCTTCTTTGCACATATTTCTGATTACTTTTTTAGAATACTTGATATATCTGCTTCAGAATACCAGAAATAAGAGCCTTGTGATTATCAGATCATCTGTATGATGACCTGATATTTAAAATCTTTAATTTGTATAATGCTTTTGTTAGTAGACAAATTCCCATTATTCCTCTCCTTCAAATTAGGAACTGAGGAGCAGGAGATGCTAGTTTACTCGGGCCACTCTGAAAGCTGAAAATGGAGCCGAGAACAGAATCCAGATGCCCTAGGTTTGATGGAGTAGTACTCTAGTTGCTTCAGCAACTTTCTTTGCTTCTTACTGTTCACTCTCCTCTTACAAACCTGTTTTGTATACTCATTTATATCAGGTTTCTAGTTGAAGCACTGCATTTAGATCTCTTGAGACTATGGAGGAGGGTTTCCTGCAGATTCAGTTTCATGATGCTTAAGGCAAAGATTTCTTTCTATAGTGTAACCTTGTCCTAAAATACATCTCTATAGGGTGGATATCGTACCAGTGACAAACTAATTTGACCTCTTTCTCAAAATTGTGAAGCCTCAGAGAGCTAGTGTCTCTACTGATATAACTTGATGGAACAGTAATAACTGGAAAACTGTACTCTGCCTCAAAAATTAGTATTGAGAGCTTCATGTAAAATGAGAGGATATATACGGCTACAGA
Organism: Bucorvus abyssinicus; assembly: GCA_009769605.1. Lineage (NCBI taxonomy): Eukaryota > Metazoa > Chordata > Aves > Bucerotiformes > Bucorvidae > Bucorvus > Bucorvus abyssinicus. Next base: position 26,340,367 of record CM020029.1, read on the forward strand.
GATGCAGTAGTACCCCTTCTAAGGAAACTCATTCTTGGAAGTTGTACATTGAAATAAAACATGAATTTTGATGTGAAGGAGTAGATAGACTTGAATTTTCTTCACTTCTCTGAAATACTTTTCAAAATTTCCTTCTGAAAAGGAAGTTTGGAGTGGAATTTCTAAACTACTCATAGCTTTGAAGCACGTGACTGGAAGTCAGATTGGCCTTCATGTATGTTGGAGAAAAACAGAAAAGAATCTTTTTTTCCTTCTGCAATTTGTCTTTGTTTACATGATTACCTGTATATTAGAAGAATTGAGTTCAGCTGTTGATGGCTTGTTTTGTTGAGTGTTTAAAAAAAGTGGTGGTGGGAGAATGAAACAATCTTCAGTGTCAGTTATGTGGTGGAAGCTAATCCTTTATTTCTCATTGTGAAATTAATATATTTAATATTCACTATGGTGGCATATAAAAGCTGTACTGATAAGCACTTTACAAAACTATCAGTCTCAACAGATTTTCTTAAAGCTGGTGTGTTTAAATTGTGTGTTCTCTTAAGTATAAATAGATCTACATGATCATAAATTCAAAAATGAAGTTCTTTTTGAAGTTAAAAGTGTAAATGTTGGCACGATTTGGACTTTAGGATGTAGATAACACTAAAACTTTGCCACAAATTTTGACTAACCATATGTTGTTTAGAAGCCCTACAACTATATACTAGTTGTTAATTTTTCCTTCTTTAAATGGAAATTATTTTTAAGAGTACACTACTAAAATATCTGTGCTGACCTGTGCATCTTCTGTATGCGCTTTTGAATTGTTGCTGTTCAGGTAAACTTTCTTAAATGAGAAGATCAGCTTCTGAGGCACCATACGGAGAGCTGTAGGAATTATGTAAGTTGGAAGTAGTGTAAAATGGGTTTGTTTTGCTTTTAGATCTAGTACCTAATGCATATTTAATTTAATTAAGTTCAGCTTCAATTTAGAGACTGCAAAAATTGATTTCTCCAAAGGAGACTCTCTACAGGAACTGCAGTACAAATTAAATCTACAAATGTTAATGCTTTCTTAAGATAGATAATATTACAGAAGCAGAAAATAAGATAAACCCAATTCACAAGGAAGAAAAGTTGTTTTCTCCTAACACAAAATGGACTAAAGAATGTGGGATGAAGCAGCAAAGGATAAACTAGATGTGTTCTGGCACCTCAAGGGATCTGTCTGGATTCATTTCTACTGCTGATAAAACATGAATGCTTTTACTTGCTATCAATACATCAGTCTGGGAGAATAATTTGTGAATGAGAGCAGCACCTATACTGGAAATGAATGTTGTTCCTCTTTTGAATCAGGTTGGAACCTTGAACTAGTCTGGAACTGAAAGAGCTCATTACAATGACCCATTCCTGGCACCGAGCACTTACTTATTTCTTTATTTTCAGGCCTAGTTTTTCAAGCAGCAGAAAATAAAACACCCATGAACAAAGACTATCTTGAGTCTGTTCTAATCGGGTAGCTTCTATTAGTAGTGCTTGTTGGAACTGCAGATGTTGTTCCAGGTCTGCTCTTTGCCTGCAAAGTGTTTAATAAAGTGGATTGCAGACATGACAGACTTCCTCCCTGGGTTAGAAAGCTGGTACTTTGACTTGAAACCTACACAGTGAGCTCGTGGCTGGTTCACTGGCAATTTCTTTGACTTTCCCACAGTGCATGCAGTGCCTTCTGAGGCAGAGCCTGGACAGGAGATTGGGCTTCCCCCAGTATTGGCTTTGAGCAAGGCTTGGAATGATCTGGGGAAGAATATGTTGGCTTACGCCTACACCTTCTTGTGGGCCAGTGTGTTCTGTCACAACAGTATGAATGTAGCAGGCAGGAGATGGTTACTCCTGCTCAGCTGTATCCTCTTGTCTCTGGTACTGCTTTGTGCCTGGTAAATTAAAGTAGGCTTCCTTTAAGGTGGCCTGTTAATGCTCTTTCTGGTGTTTTAGTATGTGCTATGCTGACTCCCAGTTCCTGGGTTACTGAGGTGCTGGTAGGAATGAGTTCTGGAAGCACGCTATGCTGGAGTCTGCTCCAATGGACTGCGTAGAAGTAATTTTAGTTTCAGATGTGTGGGGAAATCTAATTGGGCTTCTTTCTGTAATGTAGATGGATGTTAGAAACTTTTAAAAAAGTTAAAGAATACAGATGAGATGTATGCGAATTGCTGATGGAATTTGGGGAAACACTGGAAAACTCTTTAAATAGCAAAAGAACTGCATGTGTCTTGAGTTTGAATTGAAGGCAGCTTAACTAACTCCTGAGGTACCGATGATGCTCTTCAACATTAACTACACTGAAAGAATTTCTGACTACAGAAGTATTTTTATATCATCTAGTACTAGGTGTAAAGATGTATTGTTATGGAGGAAAAAAGAAATAACTTCACTCTTTTATTAATAGCTCCATACCTGATTAAAAGCTGTGCTTGTGTTTTGGCATCCTCTAGAGCTAGTCTAGCATCTTGCTCTTTCTTCTGCTTCTATGCCTCATATCTTGTCTTCTCCCAGTTTCTTCTTTTGTACTCCAGATGTTCTTCTGCCATCATCAGCTGCTGGCATTCTTCCTCCAAACACATTGCTCCTTCTTTCTGTCTGCATTTTTCTGCCTCTTAGAAACAGATTACCAACAACTATTAGTTGCTTACCTACTTACTATTTAGGAAATGGATTTTTTCATCAATTACAAATAGAAAATACTGTTATAATATTAACACTACAAATATTTAATGTCTGTATTTAATTGTTCTTAAATTGTAATTGGATTTTTTAAAAATCTGTTTGGCATTTAGGTTTTCAAGCACTTCTCTGCAACTATTTGTTAGAAATAGCATCTCTTTTTTTTTAAACTGTGTAGCTACTAGGACTTGGGCCTTCAGAGAAGATACATAATGAAAACATCAATAAACGAACAGCTGTAGCATGAATGTTACTATTGTCAGCATCTTGCACAGTTGCATTGTAGCTAGGCTGTGGAATTTCTTGAGGCTCCAGGGACTGTGGAAGAGAGGACTATTGTTATATATCTGTTTAATAAAGGAGGAGCAGCTGAGGTACTGCAAATACAGGACTTAGCGTCACAAGAATTCCATGTCAGACAAACATACTAAGTCTGTCTTTACCAGAAATCATCCATTTGGATGAATTATCTGCAGCTCAAGTAAGCATTAGCCTTTCTATAGACCTCCTGCTCCTTCGTGTTTCTCTAGCTGTCTCTCTTTCTGTAACTGCAGAAACTTTCTGCGATAATCCTCCTGCTGCTGCCAAATATGTTCTTGCGCTGCTTTCTCTGTGACTTCTTTGCTGCCTCCTCCTCCTGGTGCCTCCACTCTTCTAATTTCTGTAAACTAAACCGTAAATGATAATTCATTGCTATAGCAACCTCAGGTTTGCTGAACACTCTTGCCAGAAGAAGAGCAGGTTCTAGCCCAAAAAGCTTAAAACAGATTGCCAAAGCAAATGGGAGAGAAATGAGAATAAAGGGTGAGCAGGTGCTGGTTAGTGATGCTTACCATATGTCGAGTTGGTTCTGCAAATTAGTACTTAAAAAAAAAAAATTACTGTCTACTTCATACTGTGTGTAAAGGGGCAAAAACCTGAATTAAATTTTTACATGTGTGCTTTTGAGGAAGGACATGAGGACTATGGGATACAGGTCCATGGTTTATATGAAACAAAATAGAGACGGGGCGGAGAAGAGCTCAGGGATAGACAGCTAGGAAAGTTCAGAGAACAAGAGCTGGAAGGAAAAAATTGGAACACATCTTTGTGGAACAAGAACATAAACCCAGAACAGGAACCCAGGCTATGCAACAAGCAAGGAGGCAATAGAAAGCCTTGGCTGAGATTCAGATGTAAACAGAATGGTGGTCAAAAGGGACTATTTTTGCAGGAGTTGTCACACTGTGTAAGCACCATGAAAGAAAGTCAAGGAGGTTCATGAAGTGAAGGAATATTCTCCTTATTTTGGGAATGGAAAGTTAAGTACAATCAAAATAAAGGTCATCTGCTTCACCGAGTACTATTTAAGTTAATTTCCAAATTAACTCAGGACTCTCAGTCCAGCAGTTTGTCTACTTGCTTTTCCTGAAATTAAGTTAAGCAGATCATGGCACTAATATAAAAAAAAAATGCTTTATAAGTCAGATTTCTCATTTCTTTTCAACCATCTGATTAAAAGTTGCTACTTCTACAAATCTGGTTCTTAGAAATGCCCATCACCAGGGAATACCCTCCAAAGTGTTCACTCCTTTCTAGGTAGGCTGCAGCTCTTCAAAATCACCCCAGGAGGTCACTGTACTCCCCAGTAAATACCATTCCTAATGAAAAATTAAGTCTAACGTAGAAGCATAGCAGTTAAGATGGTGTAAGAATGTGCGTGTTTTCTGTAAGCAGAACATTTCAAAAGGTGAGCAGTAAGGGGGTTATTACATTACACCAGAGTTTGTTTCTCATGACACCGATGGGTTTCCCACAGCTTTGCCTTAAGTATTGTTTGGTTTTTTTATGGTGGTTTTTTTTTCTTCCCTAAAGCTATGTCAGGAGATGTAAAGAATGAAAGTGTTCCTACTGCATTTTTTTGTAGTATCAGATTCTTGTGTCATTAAGGAATAACCTACATTGCTACAAAGTATCTTCATAACCATGTAGTTGTAATCATGCTGAGGTTTTTGTCAGGGAAGGTGATGTATGAAGTGTGGAATATCCTCTTCATGAGCTCACTGTAAGCTAGGTACAATTGGTTGAAAAACCAAATGTGTTTAGTGGCTTCGATTCATTGTCAATACTGACTTTTCTTCAATAAGTTGGAAAATTGTAATTTTTAGGACAGACTTAGGATTCAGAATGATGATAAATGGCAAGTATTTAAAAAATGAAGTTAAATTTGTAGACGTATACACTACTAAACTTAGGAAAAATCTAATATGCTGCTAAATTATGTAACTTTATGTATGTACGTGTTTCAGATGAAAAGGTCTGTGATGTTATCCTCTGGTTTGGAATTTGCCCAGGGTACTGTATCAGTTTGCTGGCTCCTTTACAGTCCTATGTGGTGTTAGTCTTCTATTAGATTAGCATATGCTTTGTTATATATGCGTTTGTTCATGCTGGAACATTGTTGGGTTTGGATGCAAATGCCTGGCTGACAAGGAGCAAAGACTACAACAGCTCTGTGTCATCAACCCATTCAAATGTTCTCTTCTCCAATGAGAATATTATCCTCGCTAACTGCATCTCCTCTGTGCTCCTCTGTTGCTCCTTTTCCAGATCTGCCTTAACTTTTTTCATTTGTTCCTGCTGCTCTTTCTTTTTCCATCTCTGTTGGTCTTGTTCCTTCCTCTTCTCCACTTGTAGCTGCCTCCTTTCTGCCTTTTCTGCTCTTTTTTTTTTCCTATGCAGATTTCTCTTCTGACCATTTTCCGGGGGAATCTGAACAGTAATGTAATTAATTCAATAATATAATAATAAACTAGTAAATATAATAATAAAATAATGCAATATAATGACTTAAAGTTGACATTCGGTGAATGATGATTTATCTGTGATTAACTGAGATTTAAAATTCTTGAAAGAGATATGCTTTATGTGCTTATTAAAGTAGGTTCGACTTACGTGGGACTCTTCCTGTCACTGCGGCCAGCCTGTTTTCTGTGTGCGGTAAATGTTCCACTGGGTTTTTTCTCTTCTGGTAGGTACTCGTCTTTGTGATACCTGGTGACTCTTAGCTTAGTTTCCTAGTGTTTAGTGTCCCTTGCTACTCAAGCCATCTTCTCCCAACCTTTGCCAACCTCCCGTTTTGTTTTCCCTGGTGTTTTTCTAAATGTTTTGAAGCTGTACTCCAGGAGGGAGCAGGCACAGGGGTTTTATCCAGTCCCGCAGAAGAGGATGCTTTGAGGAAACAGGTAAAGTCTAAAAAAGCCCGAAGTCTGGTAGCTGATGTGTCAGCCAGGGAATCCCTGTGGTGAAACGGGAAGGCTACAACGGTCCGTGTTTCTCCAGTTCGAAGCCAGGACTGAGGACAATTTTTCCGGGACCTGCAGGGATTTAAGATGCAGCTCCGCAGCGTTCCCGCCCGGCCTCTCCACCTCGGTCTGTGCTGTCCCTTGAGAAGGGGGCATCGGGGAGCTTTGGGACTGCTCTGAGAGACGGGCGGCGCGAGGACCGTGCCTCCTGCCGGCCTTGCCGAAGTGGGATGGGCGGGCTAGGGGCTGCCCGCGCGCTGCTTGCCTGCGTTCACCACCACCCCCAACCCCCCCGCCCTCTGCGCGCGCGCGCGCTGCCTGCCTGCGTACCCCGCCCTCAGCGCGCGTGCTGCCTGCGTGCGTCCCCCCTCCCTCGTCACGGGCACTCCTGTGCCCCTCTGCCCCTCTCGCTTGGCAGGGGAGCATCTCAACAACCGTGGGTAGGCCGTGGCAGTGACAGCCTCCTTACCGGAGGGCTGCGAAGCACCGAGAGTGTGAATGGGGACCTGCCTGGGCAGGGGGCTCCAAGTCTGCTAGGGCTTCCCGAGAGGAAGCTCCCGTTAAAGGTAGGAAGGACAGCTTTGCACCTGCCAGCGGGAGCAGAGGTTGACTGGGTTAGATGAGGAGTCGGCATGCCTTACTGGTCCTTGGGGGAGGATCTGAGGGAGTGGGCTGGTTGTGTGTTGGAGTGGGAGCAGGCTTGGGCCCACCTGCTGCTCCTGTCACCCTCAGCCAGGCTGCTGTGGGGTACTCACTGCCTTGGCCTGTTGTGTCATGGTGGGTGGGAGCTGCTTCTTTCTCTTGTCAAATTAACCTTCCAGAAAGCCTCCAAGAGCAATGGCTTCATCCCATGCCTGCCTGTGTGGATGATGCTCAGGCAAATAAGCAAAACACAGCCTGTTGCTGGCGAGAATAAATGAGTGTGAGTGTGGGTGTGGCCTGAGCTTGGCTACACCTGTGATTGGGGTGAAAAATGAGCTGGGGCTGCTGGCGAGCTCTGTCTGGCATGGGGCAGCCAAAGGGATCAGGCCTTGTGTGAAGAGGTGCTGCCCTGTGAGGCTGTGGGGCCCAGCAGAGTGAGAACCAGGGTTATGAGCCTCCTGTGCCATGGGAGCGAGCCCCTTGTGCTGCTCCTCTGAGGCAAAGCCTCTGGGCAAGGTGGTGACAGGGTGTGCTGAGGGGGTTGTGGGGCTGGGAAAGCACCTGTGAGGTGAAGGGTCCTGGCTCTCCCTTAGTCCTGGGGCCCAGACACTGAGGTGGCATCTATCTTGTGGCAGAGGCTGGCGGCAGAGCTGTTCTCCTGCAGTAGCAGGTAAGGCCACGCTGCGTAAATCTGTTCTTGTTTTTGTCTCTCTGTTGCATGGAAATTGTTTCTAGTCTATGTCCCTGCCTGTGCCCACAAGCACCATTTTTCATCTCCACAGCCCCACTATTCCTGCCTGCTGCTGTGAGGGTGCTGCTGGCTGGGGTGATCATTGGAGGCAAGTGGCCTAAGTCCCACCCCATCTGCATGGGGCTGGTTGTCAGGGAGGGCTTCTTCCTTCCTGGGAGGAGAGTGTGTGAGCTGGCTGCTGCCACCTGCCCTCTACCTGTTGGCCTCTGGTCGCCTTGCTGTGCCTTGCGCTTCCTTCTCACGGGTCCTTTTCTTCCCTGTGACTCTCTTCTCTTTTGGTTTTCCTGGAAAAACACAAAGCTTTCCAAACCTAATATGGCCAAATCACTGTCAAAGTAGTACTTTGTTGATCTGGGTGATATGCTTTTGGATACTGTGGATTCTGTGGTGATTGTTCATTCAAAGTACAAACGTTTCAGTCTAGATGTCAATGTGTTCTTTCTGTTAATGTGTTTATTTTGGGATTTTTGTGGTGGGGAGAGGTGTCAGAATACATCATAAATAGGATGAAAGTGTTGTGTTTTCATCTAAATCTTATTCTAGGTAAGAGAGTTTTCTCTATGATGTAACTTGGTGACTCTTAAAACTTTTATTTCTTGGTCTTTCTGCCTCTATTCTGTTTCCTGCTCCACTTGTTAATCGAATACACCAAGAATCTCATATTGAATCTTTGTTGTAATGGTAAAAAAGGTGTAACAAATGCATGTAGTAAACTTTAGACAGAAAAATTAGGGAAAAATGTTAAGACTTTGATGCAGAGCGCTATTAACCTACAATAAGTTATCTTATCCTAATCAACAGTGCTGCTACTCTGACTGCTCTCCTAAAGGATGAGGCTCTCTGTCTAGGTTAAATGCTCACACTTAACTTAGTCTCTTCTGTGGGCAAATGGTAGAAGGTCATGATATCCAACAGAGGGAACTCTGCTGTCAACAGTGCAAGGCCCACAAAATCCAACTTTCTGCTTTGAGGTATGACCCTAATGCAAACAGGCATGCCTAAGTAACCTCAAACCATATTTATTGTAAGGGCATGCTCTAGTAGACATACTTTGGGATTTTCTGCTTACAGGCATGGTTTAGAGAGAAAAAGAAACCTAGCTAGTCTGTCTGCTTGTTAATACAATTTGTAATTCTTGACTTTTGATAAAAGTAAAAGGGGAAAAAAAACCCTTACACTTAGTCTAAGTGTGGATAAAATATTTCTGTCAGTGATATACCTTATTATATCTTGTTTGAGGCTTAATAACAGTTGATTATTACCACTTGCAAAACCTACAAAAGAATCCCTAAATACAAGAATTTTCCCTGATCTTTGATCTTGCGAGCAACTACCAAGCAAAAGCACAAAAATGAAGTTGACTAGACTGTCTCCTTCATTGTTTTGAAGAAATCGACTGTAACATGCTAATCCTTTATATACCCTTGTTATGTCTCCCACTGAGGTAACTACAAAGGTGCATACAATGATGTCCAGCAAGATGCTGAAAGATCTGGGGTTTGTTCGTTAACCTTACCTGTAACAAATTCTGCTTCCTGGTGATGCCAGTCAATGACTGTTCTTTTGCTGCGTTTTGGTGCTGGATCCACCTTTGTCAACTTCCCTCTGATGCTCTTCATGACTGCAGCTCCCACATTCTAGAAAAAATGTGTCCAAGTGTATGTGCTTATGATATATGGTGTTAAGGGGTATCAATTAATCTCCTGGCAAACAGCAAATGTTGAAATTGTACCAATTTGTTAGTTACATCACAAGAGTTGCTGGTAAGAGAATATTCATATCTCTTCAGAGTTTGTACGCTGGGAGTTCACCACAACTGCTGCAGTCCACTGTTGAATGAGCACCCCAAATTAAATGTATTCCTGTGCTATTAGGTTTTCATGCAGAATTTTAGACTGATCTGAGACATGAAGACAACTTCAAGTTGCTCTGTGTACTCACCAAAGGTAAATAGCTGAGGAAGAAATAAAGGAAACTATTTTCCTCTATAAATTACAGTTTAGGATTTATACTAAAAGCTAAACCAATGTCTGTTGATTGCATAAGGCATTGTTGTTTGCTCTATCTGGGTTGTTAGGTTTTAGTTTTGTCTATTATCTGCTGTTGATATAACTGCTCCTACAGTTTCTTCTAATCCCAGATTGAGTGTTTACTGTGCACTAGCACTCTCCTGTTTCACTTTACTCTAGGACCAGTTATTGGATATGGGAAAGAAAATAGTATCTCAGAACCTACTTTATTTACAGAACATACTGTATTCTTTCAGTGCTGCTGGCCATGTGGAGAGGCTATAAGGAAGAATGGTATTCTACCATTTATCAGTAGTGTCTGTACTTATATGTACGTATATGCCACTTAGCAGTTAGCTATATACAATTACATCTGCAAATTAATGTTTTGCCACCTTAACTTTATCCTGATGGTACAAAGCAGACAAAATCTGTACCACAAGCCAGACGGCACTTACTGTGTTGCATTTGGTGCCTGAACCATGATTGAAACCAGTCTTTAACATAAATACATAGCCAAAGATATTCTGGCAGAAGGGACAGGAAGTTTTGATGCCATAGGACATAAAATATCAAAGCTGCTGACAACTGTGGGTTTTTTTTTTTCCTGCTCTCTGTTCACTGGGAAATCTCTTCTTTTGCATACTGCTTTTCAGAGTTACTTGGTTTTACTCCAATGTCTCCTCCTGCATTTCATGATGACTGGGAGATCTCAAAACTCTTGATCCAGATTCGGGCTCTATATCCTGTCTTTAAAAAAATTAGGAGATGGGAGAGAGCAGCAATAAAATTAACAATCAAACTTCAGACTTAATTCCAGTTTAAAAAAAGAAAAAAGCTTGGGAAGGTGTAGGAAAAAAAATCATGAGGTTTACTTTCACTTGTGCCTTAGCCTCTCACCATGTTTTGCACATTTGTAAGCCCTAAAACTCTTCAGAATAATTTGTCAGTACTGTATAACAAACAATTCACATAATGGGTAATGGCCCTAGCAGGTAGCTGCTACTGTCCTTGGAGATCCTTTGTCTCCTCATTGCTAAGGAAAGTGAGTCTCATTCCCTCTTATGCTGCAATGAATATCCAAAGACTGATTTGCAGAAGCCTTGCATATGCAATAATGGTGAATATTTTAATAATTACAGTTTCACTTCTGTAACAAGTATCATCAAAAGATCTTGAAGTATTTTAGAAACTCATGGTCTAATATTTATTTTTATTTTAGGAGTGATGTGAATCTATGGCTTCTAGTGCCTTAGCAGCAGCAGTAAGTGTTCAATTTCTCTGAAGATCAAGCGAAAAATAATGACATTTCACATTTTAATAAGATCTGTATGAATGTTCTGTGAAGTCCTGGGATTTATTTCCGGAATATGACTCTAAGAGGTGCATTTGTAAATCAATAGCATAATTAAAAGAAAAATGAGAGGCTTTATTTTGCTTCTCGTTGATTGGTATAGAGCAGGCAGTTAATTCTGAGGTGTGACCTGGATGTAAGGATTTTGTGTAAAAAAGGTATCACTATCATGTTGCATTGCTCTTCTTGCCACAATATCAGAGTAGTAAAAAAATCAAACAGATGTTCATTCTGAGCACGGAATGTAATGACTATTATATTTGGCTTAAAACGAGTTCTGTATAAAACATCTTACAAGGGGGAGAGAGAAAGAAAAAAAGAAATCTTTCTTAATCCTAGTTGGATATTTTAGTTTCATTTTAGTTTTAAAACTGCTTTGAGTATAAATTCCATTTGGTATAAATTCTACTGAAGACCCTCTCTTTGGGCACCTACTGTAATTAAATGCTGAGAGACTTGCCCAGGCCTATACAGAGGGTTGTAGCGAACAATCTGTATTAAGTATATGTCTTCTCCCCACCTTTCCAAAGTCCCTGGTACTTAGCATTGTATCACTGCTCAGAAGAGTCATAAACCTGGCTTAACTAGCTTTTTAAGACTAATTTATAGTTGTATCATTCAAGTAGCTCAAAACCTGTGGAACTTAACTCTCTTATTAAGTTTTCCATGGTGTCACCACACAGTATGTTTCTGGTATACATTTTCTGTATAAAGCATTAGCCTTCCTCTAGAGTCTTTCTACACTGGAGTGTATGGTTATGTGTTTAACTTGAACAAATTGATTTACACCTGAGCAGTAAACTTCATGTAGCCTTTTATTTTTTTCTCAGTCCTAGTTTTAAGAGGTCTCAGCAAAGTGCCCTAAAAGTACTTAGATGCTGTAGAAGTCAAATGTTTTAATCTGAGGACACTGAAGGGGATCTGTCTCTGACTATATGAGTAAGAGGCAGTGATTGTCGTTTCTCACTATGAATATGGGCCTTAGAGGCACCTGTTGTTGGGGTGTGACTGCTGAGAAATTCCACTCTGAACCTTCACTGTTAGACAATGTGATAGACAATAATCTAATTAAAGTGCATGACTAAAACAGAAACAAAGAAAGTGGAAACCTAGTCTGAGTCTTGTTTTCAGAAATGAAAGTTAAAATTAAAACCCCTTCTGTTTCTGTGTAAACTTACGTGTGTAAAGCTTGTTTTATGGTCAAAGCAGGTCTGCATTTGTGTAATACCGCATTCAGGTTTTCTATCCATTTGCTTGTCTGGATCTGTAGAAGATCACCTTTTGGTCAGGTTAGGTCAGGCTCAGATTTGTGCAGAGTAGTTCTCCTTGCTGAATACCTGTGCTGCAGCTGTGGTTCAGTGCCGTTGGTCTCAGTAATTAAGTAGCCAAATCATAGGATGAGAGAATAGCTTTGGTTCTAAATCTGATGTTGAAAAAAAAAAAAGGTGGTTTAACTCCCTCACACCAAGAGAAACTTGGAACTTGATATTGCAGTGTCTTCTGGCTTGAGTTACAGATTTCTGATAGTGTTATTAAATGCATTCTTTCTCAATGTATAGGGTGGTAAAAAGAATGATTTAGTATGTCTTAATAAGGATTAAATAAGAACAACTAGTGGTTACATGCTTGAATTAGTTGGGAATTGAGGGACAAAGCAAAAAACCAAATTTAGGTTTAAGGTTAAAGAGTTTCTAGAGGCTAAAGTGACAAGAGTACAGCTTGTGGGGGAGCGGGTTGTGAGTAGGTTTCCCCCTTTTTGGGTGCTTTTAGGTGGTATTTTAGAATTGAAGGTTTGAGGTTCAGTTTGAACCAGTAATGAACCTTCAAATAATAAGATAGGTAAAAGGTCTCTTGAAACCTTATATCAGACAGCAGTAGTAAAGGGATTGTTTTTTAAATTAAAGTGAAAGTTTGCAGGTGACCTATGAGCTGGACTGAAGCTGCTGTATCAACAGTGTGGTACTGTCAATATCAGATCTCAACTGCTGGGTAAATTAATAAGAAAAGGCAAGGGGATCTGTAAAGAGCGATCTATGTATCTTCCTGACAAATCCCAGGAGAGAGTTTTCTTTTTAGCATCAGCTGAAAGTACAAGAGATTTAACTGTAGAAGTAAGCAATTATTTAGCAGTAGAAGATTGTCTTTCCAATGTGTATTTAAAAACAGTACTTGGGAAACACCTACTAAAAGAGTGAACCTTAGGCCTGAAGTGGAAGGAGCTGGATTTTCCCTGAAAAAAATGAAGTCACTCTGCTGTGCGTATTCAGTGCTTTTCTTTGTAGTACTGGCCTGTGGTATAGGATGTTAAGACACCAGCAGAGAGAGCCATTGTTTCAAGGATGTGTGGAAAGTGGTATAGATGCCACAATTTGCTGTCAGGGCACAACACTGTGAAGTGTGTTATTGTAAAAGCTTGCATAAATTTTTAAGCTGATAAAAGAATTCTTGTAGAGAAAGATCTTCCCCTCTTAAAGTTATACACCCACCCCTCTCCCCCCAACATGTCTAGACAAAGTTCCACAAGGATCACTTTACAGTTAAAGGCTTAAATCCATGCTTCTGCTTTTTTATTCTTCCTGTGAAGTATAACCTTTAATGATGTATCTAGGATAGGTGCAGAACTTGTCTCAAAAGAGCTTATAGAGTGGGGGCAATCTCAGGTACCTTGGCATGTTAGTCAGGAAAGGGCTGAGGGAGATGTGAATTCTGACTAAATATGTAGTTAAGAGTCTCAGAGCTTAAGTCAAATGCAGTGGGGATTGAATTCAGTGTAGCAGCAGGAACTGTTCTTCCTGAAGTAGTCCGTTGCTGTTGAGTCTTACAACATTGTCAGCACAGTTGAAAATGGTACATCCTTAGTGTGGGGGAGTTGCTATCATCTTGCTCTGAGCTTCCTTCTGAGAGTGTGCACCAGTCTTACTTTGGACGGTAAGTGATATTGCAAGCCCAAGAAGGAGCACAGCATTCCCAGCTGTTTTATTACTCAAGACCATTTGCAAAGCTGAAATGGGTCTATTTATTTTTGTTGGGGCATGTATAGTTGCCTGGCAGCTTCCCGGCCCATGAGCAAAATCCTGTAGGACTTCAGAGCTTGAACAAATCTCAACAGAAGACTTGACTGAAGATGCAACTTCTCACCTTGCTGCATGCTGGAAACTTCCTGAGTTCTTGATGTTATGTGTCCTTAATTGGCGGAGGATCTCTTATCTTGCCAAACCTTTCTAGTGTGGGAGTAATGAAATCTTAAACCAGGCAAGTTTTGTGTGGTTCTGAATTTCATCACAAATCACATTTCACACTTCTCATTTCTCGCCTAGGGGAGAAAAACTCCAGTATCTTTCTGTCTCCAGAAAGGAGGCAACACCTGCATAGTTCCCCCATGCTGGCTGATTATATTGACTTAATCATAATTGAGGAAAGAGTCAGATATCAGCTTGTATGTGATACTGGCATGTAGAGCCCTGTAAAACTACAGCCAGCCCTGATGAGACTGCAAGAAGGAAGCAGTAATGGCAGCATGAAAAATAGAGTTTTCCTGTCATATCTTGCAACTATCACTAAAAGCTGAAGTGCCAATGGAAGAGCAAGGAAACTACCTTTTGCCAAATGGAGTTCCTTCTTTAAATAGGAAATACTGACTTCAGGAGATCTACTTCAGGTATTTGGAATTGGCAGTATATGCTAAGAAAAGCCAAACCTATATGATGCAGGCTATGTAATAAAAATATCAAAATTGAGAGAATTCTTTAAATATTAAACTTTTTATCCAAAGACAACCACAACACAAAAAAGGAAACTTCCTGAGATTGTGTTCTTTTTCTAGGATTTCTGTTTGATCCTTCAGAAGCTCTTGCACAATTTCTCACTACGATTTTTGCAGGTTTATTTCGTAGTATTTCATATTGTAGTTAGGTTTAAATGACTTTACATCACAGATCTGACCAGCTGCAGAAGAATCAGAAACACAATTAAAGGATGCCTCTTGCTGCTCTGGATGTTTAGCGCTTAATGGTCTTAGTGGCTATGTTCTTTCTGCTGCCTTGCTGCCCCCTTCTCCTTCATCAGAAAAGTGCAGTTTAAAAAGTGTTTTTTTGACCATAAAGCAGTCACTTACTAGTATGTACTGTCAATTCCACCAGCCTCATGCTGGTGGAATTGCTATAGGCTCATGCTATTGTCCACTGTGTCTTTGCATGGTGCAGAGTAGACTGTGCTAAGGCTAGGAATGATTCCAACACCAGACCTAAATTTGCTTTAAGTTAGTGGGGGGGTATATACTATAGATTCAACAAAAGTCTTCCTTTTTCTCCTCCCTGGCAGCTGCACTAATTTCAAGAGTGCTAGTACAGAGAAAGTGACCAGTACTCAGCTGACAAAAGCAGAGTTGGGAGGGGAAAAAGACTCTGTCTGCAGTTATCTTTCCCTGTTTCTACAACAGCGAATGATAGTGGGAGACACTCATGCAGTCACAATAATGGGAGACTTCTCTCAAGTTATCTCGGATCAGTGGGTTTCTGAAGCATCCCACAAAAACAGTATGGGCTATAATGAAAAGCATTTATTTACATTACTGGAATCCTGCAATATTTTTGGTATGTTGGGATGCATCTTATCTTTCTCACCTTTTTTTCAGTCTTTTAAATGCTTTTCACCTTTGTATGACCTTAATGATTTGAGATTTCAAACCTTCAGAAACTTTAGCTCCTTATCACAGGATCTGTGCTGCAGGAAGCAGTACTTTGAAAGATCTAGGGACTTTTTGGAAGGTTGTCGTAAGGAGAAGAAAAGGAAAAGAAACTAACATAAAAATGAGTTCTGTGGAAACAGCTCTAGAGGGAGTTTTCAGAGCTGGGATGTACGCTCGTTATGGGCTTACTAACAAGAAATTCTGTATGTGTGGAGTTCAGAAAAGAGAAATCAACTATGAGCTGAAACCCATGCTGTGTGAAAAGGTGTGCTTTAGGAACCTCCCCGGTATGAGCAATGGGTAGCCAGGAGAGTTAAGAGGTTTAGCTAACAAATGCTGGAGAGTAAGATAAGAGAATGAAACTCCCTCACTAATGCACTGTACTGTTTTCTTTAGTGTTAAAAACAGCAGGAGAGAACTGGTATTGCTCAGTGTTAGCAGTTCTGGTGTGATATACGTGTGAGGGTCTTGTACATATAAAGTACAAAAGGGAACACGTGGCTCTTTTCCACCAGTTTCCTTTGTTGAACTTAACTCTTCTCTTGGAATTCCATATGCCTGAAGCTAGGACCAAGTTACCTACTGCTGCATCAGTGCCAGCATGTCTGTCTTTGAATGATCTGGGGTGATGGTATTTAAGAGACTGACCCTGCATCAACCAAGTGTCAGCAGCTGGCCAGCAAGGATGCTATGTATTACCCCATATCTTCACTTAAATGAATTGTGTGACAAGGCTCGTGGGAACCTCAGTGTGACATGAAGGTCACCTGCTTAAGTTTAAGCATCTGAACTGCATTTCCTTGTGATCTCTGTGTTGCTGAGCTTCTACTTAGTTGCTTGGAATACTAAGCATAGCAGTAAAAGTTGCTTATGAGAAAGTGCTTGAATCTGACAACTAAAGCTCTGAAAAACAGGTAACTGATCCACTACAGAGGATACCTCGCTCGAACAAAGGCAAGTGAACTTGGTTAATATTCTACTCAAAAGCAGCAAAATTAAGTGGGTGTAGGAGAGTAGCTAAAGAGTTGTTAAAGCTTTCCTTGTAATGTAGTTCTTAGCAAGCAGTGGCTTTCTGGATTCATTGTTAATGCTGCATGATAGACCCTTGATACTTAAGACTCAATTAAAGGTGGTGTCTGTATGTTGCTCCTATTTAAGCAATGCGGAATTAATTTCTGTGTGACGCTTAAACCTAACAACAGAGGTGTTGTGAGACTCTAGTCCAGGAAAACATGCAAAGTATGATAATATGGTGACTAGCTTTATAGACTTTTATAAAGACAGGAGGAGAAAATTTGATTTGATTTGGTCTTCTGTTCAGAACAGTCAAGGTATATCTAGCTCTTTTTAAAAAAAAAATCTGAATTTCAGCTTTGGAGCTGCATTTGTAAAAAAAAAAAATTTCCTCAAATTGCTGAACTGAAAAAGTCATGGAGGAAAAAAAATATAAACTTGCTCTGACTCAAGTCTAGGGAAACTAAATTGAGCATTCAAATAGGTTTGTACCATCAGTCTCCTTAGACGTGAACACTGCTAGGCTTAATGAGAAAGCACTGAAGCAGAATGACAGTTTCTTATTAACTCAACAAGACTTGTCTAGCTATTTCCATGCTGCTTTCGCTTGCTCATTAATGACCTTCTGCACTATAAAAGAACAACCCAAACACTCTAAGCCCCTGGGAAGACCTTTTTCTATGGTCTATCAGATGTTAAATGGCCTGCTAGCAGTGAAATGTGATCAGCATTTTTGTCTTGTTCTTGTGCCTAGATAAAAAAGTATAATTGATTAAATTGTCTACTGTAAGATGACAAATGCGGATGACACAATAAGCCTAAGTCACTGATGTCTGCACTTCATTCCAACCAAATCCAAGTTGACTTGAAAGTAACAATGTCACAGCTGTAAGTA
Source organism: Bucorvus abyssinicus (assembly GCA_009769605.1). Taxonomy (NCBI): domain Eukaryota; kingdom Metazoa; phylum Chordata; class Aves; order Bucerotiformes; family Bucorvidae; genus Bucorvus; species Bucorvus abyssinicus. The sequence goes on from CM020029.1 coordinate 26,357,706, forward strand.
GCGGAGAAAGAAGATAAAGCTGTCAAACTTTCCATGAACACCACTGTAAGTGAGTGAACTGCCTGGAAGGAAAATGTTTGTCATTGACCCATCATTTTAAAAAAGCAGAAAGTATAGCAGGAAGTTAAAATAGCATGGATGAAGGTGATTGTTTCCTGATTGTTCCCAAAAGCTGCCCATCAGAAAAGGAACTGGGGATGTTAGTGGACAGCTGGCTGAAGATGAGCCAGCAGTGTGCCCAGGTGGCCAAGGCAGCCAACAGTATTCTGGCTTGTATCAGAGACAGTGTGGCCAGCAGGAGGAGGGAATTGATTGTCCCCCTGTACTTGGCACTGGTAAGGCCACAGCTTGAATATAGTGTCCAGTTTTGGACACCTCAATACAAGGACACTGAGGTGATTGAATGCATCCAGAGAAGAGCAACGAAGCTGGTGAAGGGTTTAGAGAGCAAGTCTTAGGAGGAGCGGCTGAGGGAACTGGGGTTTTTTAGTCTGGAGAAAAGGAGGCTGAGGGTCACCTTATCACTCCCTACAACTGCCTGAAAGGACATTGTAGCAAGGTGGGGGTTGGTATCTTCTCCCAAGTAACAAACAATAGGACAAGAGGAAATGGCCTCAAGTTGCACGAGGGGAGGTTTAGGCTGGATATTAGGAAAAATTTCTTTACAGAGAGGATTGTTTACAGAAAGCATTGGAACAGACTGCCCAGGGAAGTGGTGGAGTCCCCATCCCTGGAAGTATTTAGAAGATGTGTGGATGTGGCACTTAGGGACGTGGTTTAGTGGTGACTTGGCAGTGCTGGGTTGGATTGATGATCTTAAAGGCCTCTTCCAACCAAAATGATTCTGAGATTCATGTGCTGCCTGTGTACCTCAAAGGGGAAAATGGGCTTTTCTGTCAGAATCTGAGCAGCTTCTGGGAGATAGAGCTAACAAGCAAATGCTGGCCAGGTGTGCTTTGCTAGCCTAGGACTCACCTCTACAGTCACTTCCTTGCTGCTCCACAGAATTGCAAATAATTCCTACTAGTGCTTGGCTATGAGTAGCCAGGTTACCTGAAATAGGACTGCTCGCTGTGATTGGGGAATTGATAAACTGGGGAGTGAACTTCCGGCAGTGAGTTAGCTTCATCCCTATAGATGTGTCACTGAGTTCAGTGGACTCTATTCAAGCCTTGTTCACCAACAAAAAAGCTCCATTCAAGTATGGGAGATCGCTGTGGTGATTGGGGGGAGCAACTCAGAATAATTTGAGGATCAGAGCTATATGAACTCAGTGCAGTGGAGCCTTCAAACATACAGCATTTTCTGCTCCAAGGGTCCGTTATGCTTTTAAAGCTTAGGAAACTAGAACCGAAAGCTGTTTTAATGATTTCCAAACTCCTTAATGGTCCTAAACTTTGCCCCAGACAAATCTGAATCTGGAACAGTTTTTAAAATTAGATTAAATTTGAATTTTTATTCTTGTTTTTTGTTTTGAGTTTTATCTGAGTTGGGAATTGGTAGACATGAAGGGAGTTACTTCACTATAGATATATATATAAATGCCTGCACAATCCCCTTTGGACTGAGATTAGTGATTTGGCTTGGTATGAAATCCCTATCCTCTAACCTGGAAAGCTTGCAGCTGTAAAAGAAATGGTATTTAATAATAGACCAAGACTTGATTTCAATGGAAGCATTGTCTGAGTAGGGACATCAGAGCTTGGTTCCAGAGCACCAATAAAAAAAAAAAAAGCCTTTTTATTTATTGGGTACTCAGACTTGAAGACTCCCAGGTGCCTATTAGTCTAAGGGCTTGTCTGTACAGGAAAGTTAGTGTGCAATATGTTGGAATATGAATTTATAGTGCCCCAACTCCTCTGTGCTCCCCTGTGTTTGGATATTTTTAGTGCACAGTAATGGTTCCTTTCTCTGTGGCACTTCATTCAGTTTTGAAAGCAAAGTAAATCACATTTTGCTTAATGTCTCTGTGGTGAGTGAAAGCCAAATCATGAACGTCCTCTAAACTTGTACCCAAACTTACTCCTCTCAACTAGTGTGAAGGGTAATGTTTAGTAGGATTCTGCCTTTGTCAGAGAAGGTGACAAGTGTGATTCTGCTTACTTTTTTTTGAAAGAAGGAAAATAGTATGTTTTCAAAAGTCCCTGTATTTCAGTTCTCAATGCAGGTTTGGGGTATACAGGGGTTTAGATCAGAGAGTTTCAGTATAACTCTGCTTTGAGAGTTGTTTTCATTAATATTTTACAGATGATGCTAAAATAGTACATACTTGAGCTTGACCAAAAGGTTTGTATGACTTTTTAGTGAAATGGATTGGGGTTTACAAATGTTCCTTTTTTTCACTTGGTTTGTTTTAAGCTCAAATCCATTCAAACAAATGATTTTGCTGGCATATATGGAATAGATGATACAGCATCAATGTGAGAACATGGAGAAGGAATAAGGGAAGGAGGGCATGCTCTGTGGTTTTGTTTGGGGTTTTTTTGTGGCAGTGCCAGTGTTTGCCATGTTTTGAAACTGTGAACTGAAGGTATAAGGTACCTGGACAACTCTCAGCTTGCTCAGAATTCTTGTAATGAAAATTTGGACTAAGAAACCTGACTGTTGGAGCAGCTTTGAAAGATCTGTTAGAGGTGGGGGAAAGGTACAGGGAAGAAAAGTCTTGCTAATTCAGTCTAAACCATACTCGATCTATTCACCTTATGAAGGAAATTCTTTCACCCTTATGGCTCTGATAATCTACCAGGTTGCATATAAAGCATAAGAACTTGCACCTCTCTCAGAATTGATGTTACCTTGCTGTTCTGCTTCAGGTATCCATGGTATGTCATAGGAATGCAGCAGAGAACCCAAATCTGACTTAGTCTGTTTATCCTGCATTAATCTGAAGCTTCCATAGAGACAGTCCTGACTTTGTGACTCTGAATTCAGTAACAGTGCTCCTGTTTCCTAGAGGAAAATTGAGGGAGAAATTAGCTATAGGTCCACACACCCAACAAATAGTGCCACAGGAGTTAGACTGAATTTCACAAAGTTACTTTTAACTAGCTCCTTTCCTAAGAAACTTACCAAGTACTGGTACTGCTCTTTGTGGTAAAAAGGAAAAGAAACACAAACACATTAATGCTAAAGTGAATCATTGTATTTTTCCAACTTTATTGTGAAGCAAGTGAAAATTATTGTATCCAGTTGGAGAACTAAAAGCAGGCTGAAAGAATAATTGCTGCTCTGTCTGCCATGTGAGTGTGCAGAGAAGATTTAGCAAGCTGATGGGAAGGCTGGGATGCTCTCGAGGGACTGCACCTGGTGTCTACACACACTGTCCTTTGCAGAGCCCCATTCTGTGGGAATTCCTCCTTGATGCCATGAGACTGAAGGAAATGAAAGGTGACTGAGTATCAACCACAGTGAATTATCTTCACGGGATGACTGTGGTGAACCAGTTAACACTAATTATTGCTGGGGACTAGTTGAGTGATGTTTGCAAACACAGAAATTTGCAGCTAGAGCAGATGTGAAAAAAACCCAAACATGTTATTTATTTCAGTCATGTGGGGAGAAGGCTCTCATCCAAGTCAAATTTTGACTTGACTAGCCAATGTAGTGTACACAGCTTGTCTCTGCCTGTGGTGTTTGTAAAGCCATGCTATGCATTGACGTGATCATGAAATATTTGAGCTTGTGATCTTCTGCGTAGGGTGGTGAGGATAAGCCTAAAGGAAGTGTCTGCCCTTCACGCAAGGACAGTGTAAATACAATACAAGTTGGAGCATCAATGTTAGTGGGGTAACCCTTTTTTCTTTCCAAAAGAATTGAACCCCTGCTGAACTTTTGGCTGTGGGAAGGGGAAAGTATTTGACCTTAAATGACTTGCGCAAAGACCAAGATGGAGACTGTTAGGCTAGGTCTTACAAGCTGCCTGGCTCCTGATCCTCTGCTTAAGTCACTAGACCATATGTCTCTCTCCATTCATGCTGAATGAATTCTCAGACTGTGTTACATTTCTCCCTTGAATAATAATCTTTAATGAAAGGGAAAATGAGAAAACAAGGTAATGATAGATAGCACAGAGAAAACATTGGAAAGTGAAGAAAGAAATGTCTGAGAGTAATAGCAATGCTGATATTCCCATGTTACTGATTCAAGAGCTTTCTGACTGCCCTAGAAGCAAAAATGATAGCTGCTGCAGTCTACAGAGATTTGGGCAATGCAGGAAAAATTTCAAAATTGAACAGTAATGGTCCCCAAGTTTGTTCGCAAAAGATACCTCCAGATCCCTCCTGCAAGGTGTGAGGTGGTCTCTGAGATGCAAAATGCCCCTTTGCAGCTGTGATCCTGTAGTTAATGAGTCTGAAATCCTCTCTATCTAGACTGACTTGTTAAGAAAACTTAAATTACTGAGACACCGATCTCAAAGAAAATAGGCAAAACTCCCAATTATATCATCAGGTTTACCTGTGCCAGGATTGCATGAACATGCCCGTAGTATCTACTTTAGCTCCATGTCTGCTGTTCTTTTCACCTAAGCACAAATACCAGTGATTCTAGTAGCTCTTAAATCACTTTTTCCTTCAGACTATGTTTTGTTCTAACTACATTCACCTCCCCTGCTCCCTCCTCTGTTTTGAGGTCGGTTGCCTGTGAGATACTATATTCTATCTGGTATGTGCAACTAACCACTTCTGATTTTAGAGAACATGGTTTTAATTAGCTCTCTTCCTCTCCTCTGGTTACTGAACAGAGCTGGCCTCAGGTGGAATTTTTTAATTGTGCTACTGCTCTCTGTTACACAAGCTGGAGCTCTGTTCCATAGAGTAAATTTGAGACAAAAATGAGACTTTGTAGAAGAATTCACAGGACTTTTAAAAGACAGGTCAACAGTTGTTTTTCATGTGTAGTGATATGCGCAGAAAATCAGGGGGATACTGACCTTCTTCTCTAGGTTTGTCTTATCTTGCTACTTTTTTAATTATTTACCAAGTTATTTGCTGACATGTCTGCATGTGGCTATGCAGTGGTGGTGCTGGAGTTGCCTATTTCTGCTAACCTCTTCTGGTTTCCGGAGTAGTTCAGGCGGATCCATAGGCTTTCCCTTCTCCCTTTTCTCACTGGCATCAGCTCTCATGTTTGACTGACCTTTGACTAAATGATCCAGTTTGTTACTTTTGTCAGAAGACTTTTTTTTTTAATGTGGTTTGGTTTTTTTGCTGGGCTAGTTTGCAGCTGGGTGAACAAGCTGATGGACTGAAAATTTAGGAAAATGCCAGGTCTAACATAAGGGAAGCAGGGGGAGTGTGTGGTAGGTTGCGGGAAGATGGCAGTGTGGGATATCTGTTTTGGCATGGCGAGCTGTTTAGTCTGGCTCACTGAACTGCACTTGAGGATTGCAAAGGGGTAAGCTGTCTCCCTCCTTTTTAGGCTAGGGATAAAATACTAGGGCACAGAAGAATTATTTTTTACCTCAGAATTGAGGAGCATGACTGAAAACAGTGCTGGACCATGAGGCAGCAATGACTGGAAGACCTGACTACTGATTTCCTCTACTGTGATAGGCTTGGGAAAACACCAGCCTCTTGGACAGTGCAGGAGAAAGCAACTCTCCACAGCTTCTTGGGAATTTTCCTGAGTATATCACATTGGTGGGTTTTTTTTTTTTTGGGGGGGGGGGGGTTGGTTTTTTTTTTAATTGGGGGGTGTTTGGTGTGTTTTAGTTTTTTGGTTTTTTTTTTTAACCTCAGGCCTTGTGCTAGGCTATTTAAATACATTCTGCAAAACACTATCTCTGGTTTGAATACACCAGCCTCTTATCTATACAACCCCCAGAATCTCCTATCTCCAAGGCAGTGGTTTCCAAGATTTGGGTGGGTTCCTGTGAAGTTAAATCACATCAGAGGCATGACCTTTATCCTTGGTGCTATTTAAATAGCTTGAATATCTATTGACTTTGTGCCTTGTGATTTCAGTTGCTAAAAAGTGAACACTAAAGAAAGGAAGAGTTGACCTACAGTATCAAGTTGGTACTATCTTTGTTTATAGAGCTCTGCAAATACAGATGGCATTTTTCCAACAAATTCTTCCCCCAGTGCTACTTATTGTGGCTGGATACTTTTGAGAAGGAATCTGTGCATCCATATGGAACCTCGCTAAAGAAAAGAGACTAGTGGCTATTATAAATACTAAAGTTGTTCAGGGAAAGACGAAGATATAAGCAAAACTGCTGGGAACCTTCTTCGTCTGCTTATAAATGTTCCCTAGTGGTTCTTAAGGACATCCTTTAAATCATTTGCCTATGTAACTCTGCATCTTTGGGGGTTTTCTGTTGGAAGAGTAGATGGAGCTATAACTGATCCAGTCAGGAAGGTGTAATCCAGAGCACCATAGTCAGCACATTTAATAAAGAAATGTATTTGCATTTACCCCTTAAAGGGCAGTAGAGTCAACATACTACAGAAAAAACATAGCAAAGCGTATGGACTCCATGTCTTCTATATTTACAAATGGATCCACTCCCATAGAACTCTGCTCTGGAATAATCTAATCAAAACAAAGTCCTGTTTTTTACTTTAAAGAGCTGTGGAAAAGAAATATTTGATGTAAGCAGGTGTAGTGCAATGCCTACTTGACTTTGGAGACAGCATCAAACTATAACCAAAGAACTGATTAACTCACACACCAACACTGATATGTTAACTCTAGCCTTTCTACTAGACTGTTCAAAGATCAGAAGCACCATGAACAGCACTAAACTGGGGCCTGTAGGTCAATGCAAGGAATTTAGAAGATGTGCACATTTCTATGAATTTTGATTCCCCATAGGAATATTATCCATGTGGTTAGACTACATAAACTGGGGTTTGTATTGCTCTTTGCATTCTGAAAGTGCTAAATATTATTGTTCTGGTGGCAGATGCAACTCGGCAGCTGCATGATAGTGTTACGTGATTGTGGGAGGATACATAGTGCAGGAGGAGGACTTAGTCTTCTTTGGAGATTTCTGACTGTCATCTGAGACACTGCTTGTGCAATGAGATCTATGATAGTAGACTTCTGTTTATGGAATTTTTATTGTGTCCTCAGACTATAAGATCCCTTGCATAAGGTCTTTAGATATGTTCCTCTTAGCATAGGGTAGACTGTTCATATTAGACAAACAAAAGTGAAGTGTAATCTGGCCTTTCTAACATGCCTCAATCTAGCAAAACTTTAGTTTGGAAATGGAGTGCTGGGGTATTACCTCTTCCTAACTTTGATATGTTTGTCTGTCATCATTGTACATTTTTATCTGAGCATTCAGATAAAGCTGATAAAGAACAACTGTCTGTGAAGGAAGTGATTTCTGTCTGGCCACAAACACCACTGTCTGGTCAGGACACAGGTAGTGAACAAAAGATTTGCCCCATTTCTTAAATATAATCTCTTATGTGATGAGAGCTGTTTTATGCTAGTTGCTCTGCTTTTTGAAAATGTGTTATCCAGCCCACTAGTTACGGAAAAATTCAGTCATCTGTTCTGTGTGTATTGCTTTTACTGTTTTGCTTTTTTACAACCAAAAGCTTCCCTTTTCTTGAGTTGGCAAGTTAAGTTTGTCATAAAGGTATATGACAACATACTAGATAACACACTCACATAAATGGTACGTGCAAAAACCAAACATACTGCTGTCTCTATTTTTAAAGTTCTGAGGCTCTCCTTTCTTCTGGACAGCTGCCTCCAAAGACTGTAGAGTTTTCTGTGAAGATGACCAGAAGAATTACAGATTCATGACCTACAATGAATGATGTTTAATATCTGAAATATTTTTCAGAAATAGTTCTCATAACTGCAAATATTAAAAGTTAACTCCTGAATGTGGCTTGATAGCCAGTCCTTTTCCTGATGGTGGTGTAATGTCACTGTGAACAATTAGCTGCAATTTTGCAGGGCAGAGGCAGCTGGTGAATTGGTCTATAATTTGTTTTTCTAGCTCACAGTTTGGTTTTGTTAGTGTTTATAAAGTGCATTGAATTAAATGGCACAGAAATTTGTATTATTGAGACATCTATTCCTCCCTGAGAACTTGTGTAACCTGGAGGAACTATACAACTGTAAACCAACAACACAGCCTGTGTCCTTACGAAACAGTAAAGAACTAGAAGTTGTTTGATTGTGTTTGTGGTTTCATGCTACTCTTTGCATTATGGCTTCACTTTTACATAAGCAGGGAAGGTCTCTATAGATTCTGGCAGTCTCTGGAAGCTGTAGGTTTTGGATGGTGTTGAGAGGTCTAGTAGGTGACCATGGCAATACAGTTGCAAGTGAAAGAAAGCATTCAGCTGGCACGCTAAGCCTCTGTCACGCTGACAGGGACATGAAAAAAGTTTCAGGCTTTCTGCCATATCTTACCCTGTGCATAGCATATCCTTTCGCTATTTATCCATCATGCTGCTTCTTGATGCTGCTTTACCTTATGAAACTTTTCCAAGATGTTTTTCTTACCAGAGGTATTTCTATAATTCCCTTTTCAAAGTTGTTATCTTGGGTTCATGTAAACTCTCCTAATTTAAAAAGATGTCTCTTTTTTTTAAGTACTGTGTACAGTTGTACTGTGAAATAATTAGCATGAATTACATAGGAGTTCATTTGGGTTATAGATTCTAAATGTTATGGTCAGATTGTGATGGGGTGGGTAGCAACTTGCAGATTTCAGAGAACTACCTATCCTACTAGCTGTTGCTTACATATAACAATCCTCACTATCATGGTGGTTTGAAAGAAGCTTGATTGTAAATCACTACACAGAGTGGATGTACAGTTTGTTTAGGTTGATCGGCAGCCTTTGAGTACAACAGGCCCAGGGCTGGAACAGCAAACTTTTTGCAGATCAGGACTGAGCTGGATTGGCACAGAGGTGTGGGAAGCTCATTTAATGCAAGTTGTAGCTGGTGGTATCAGTGCTTCACTTTCATGAGCATAGAGCTTAAGTTTGCTGCCAGCCTGGCAACTTCCCACTGGGATAATGTAATGCAGCTGCAAGATTGTTTTGGCTCTGTGCTAACTCCTTCCCATACCTTTTTAAATAGTCGATCTCTTACCTTTCCCTGTCCAGTCATAAAACCCTTCCTAAAATTTGTTCTACTTGTAGGAGCTAGTAAGGGCATGGCAGTTGATAATAGAGCCAACACCCTTCTGTAAAAATGCACTTTTCAGCAGTGAAATAAGCTGCCTTTTTGGGAATTTCAAGACTTGATTCTGGGGCCTTGAGTTTTGGTTTGGTTTGTTCTCTTTCTCAGCTAGCCCTCATATCGCAAGGCTGGCTAAGGTGCAGTTTAGGTATTTCTGTGACTATTTAAAAACAGGTCCAAGACTTTTGGAATAGAATGACAATCTAGTTTGCTTGAGTCTTGACTCATATAAAGGGAGGTGAAAAGGCCCAAGACTCACTCTTGGAAGACAAGCCTTCTTCAGGTTCTTGGTCCTGCCTTCTTCATAAAATCAGGACGAAGTTGGACTCTCTAGAGACTAGATTCATAACCATGGGTACTCAGTTTGACCTGGTTGTCACAACTGTTTTGTAACAAAAGTAATTACTGATGTTGTAATTCCTGTATCAGTTATGGTAGAAGAAGATTTGTTGTTTTAATTTTAACTAAAAAAGGCTCAATTTCTATTTATTGCCCAGCTTTCTAGTTCTTGACTATCAACAATGCAAAGAATTTGAGGACATTAAAGTAAGCTTCTTCCTTCTTTCATAGCTTCAAACCTAGAAGGACTAATAGAGCTTTTAAAATCAGGATAAAGCCTTCTTTCAAGGCAATGAGGAAACCAGAATGAGGATATCCTGGTTTGAGTTAGAACAGAATTCATTCTGTTCAGAGATTTTACTTTTCAGCTCAGTCTCTTGTAACTAACTGCACTTTCTGAAGTTAACGGCATATTTTTGAAGACAATGTCTGCTTCGAGAAGTGGTAACAGTTGATGCTTACAGTTACTACCAGGGATTGGGATGCAGAAAGGCTCTTGCTTGTACTTTCTGCTGTGAAGACCAAGGTCACTGCTAAATCCTGTGTACCATGGTGGGGGTGCAGTAAGTTAGAGGCCGCATCTGCAGGGAGGAGCAGGTGGGACAGGTGACCCTAAACTGACCAACAAGGTGTTCCATTCCATGTACATCATATTCAGCATAAAGCTGGGGGATCACGAGGGTCTTGCTCTCTTGCCCACCTCTTCAATGGCTGGTGTCTGAGGAGGACTCTGTCCATTTTGACTTCTATCCCAATCCATGCATTCCTGAATCCAGTGCCAGGATCCAGCTCCTGCATCTGGTTCCTATCTGCTGCTGAGACCAGTCCGGGCCTTCACTAGTGTCTGCCCACAGCATCAGTGGTGATGGTGACATTGTTGCCATCAGGGGGGTTGGGTATGGTATTGTATGTAGTTGTATATATTTCATTTTATTATTATTATTCTCACTAAAGTAGTTTTAGTTTTCTTTTCCAATCCATAAGTCTCTCTCCCTTGTTCGTTTTCTCTTTACCCTCTTTGGGGAGGTGGGGTTTGGGTAGTAGAGACCATCTATCATCTAGTGGCCAGCCCAACTCTAACCCTTGACAAAAGGGAAAAGCAAAGGCAGCTAACTACACTCTGTCTTTGGCTGCGCCTTCTTGCTTGGAACCTGCAACAAAAAGCCTCCCAACCCATCCTTCCTCACATAATTTTTTCTTCTGGAATTTGATGTTTAAATTAAAATTTAAATAGTTTTGATTTGTTGTGGGGAAACCACAAATACGGAGGAGTGTAAACTGTAGCAGTGACAAATGTTAGTGTCTACAGAGCCTGAAATATAGACCAGAGTGGTAAAAACTGCACTCTCCTCCCTCTAAATTAATTCCTTGGCACATGGGCCAAGGTACAAATTTCTGAAAACCCAAACTGACCTCAGAGGGAAAGAAGAGAGACTGCTTTTCTGTGTCTAATTACCCACTTTCTTAGTAAGTCAGTGAGATTTCAGCTGTAGTTGGCAATATCCCTTCCCATCTACAGCCAATGTGGTAATTTTTCCTGTTTCTCTTCTGATGTTCTTTCCTCTGTCCTTGCTCTGACAAACCATTCTTGTTAAGAGAGATCTGTCTCCCAGTTTTGTCGGTGCCATTGTGTTACAGATTGGTTGGGGAGCCTGCTCAAGACCTGTGATTAAGACCTGCAAAAGATCTGGGAGAATTTCTTTATCTAGTCATCCCCTGAGCTCGCAGGCAGGCCCTGTTCCTTGCCTCGTGCCTTGCTGCTTGAGCTAGCAGAAGGGTCAGAAGAAGGCAGGGTTCAGATGTGGAGGCCCGGGATAAGAGTTAAATAAACTCTTAGGGGACAGAAATTATATTTCTAAATAATTGCTCTGGTTTTCAAAAAATGCTGAGTGGCCTGCTTGGTGTCTCGGTGACCTTAGAACTGACTGAATATTGGTTTGTATTTTTTTTTTTAATTAACTCTGTTGTCTTGACAGTGTGGAGTAGGAAAGCAGCAAGAGATTCTGCAGTAATGTGTATTGGAAATAACCGGTCAGCCTCTGAAGGGTGCCAGGGTGCAGTTACCAGCATGTAAAGGCAGACATCTGTAGGATGCTTTGGGTTCCTGAGATATTTTTATGAATGAAAGGTGCTTATAATAGGAATGCATGCTGAAAGAGACAGTGCTAATGAGGAGTCTCTACAATCTCCTTATCTTCTCCAGTAAATCTACCCCTGAAGATAAATGTTTAATAACATTCCTATCTGGTTGTACTTGTTAAAAGTGGTTGAACTAATGACCTGTAATCCAACTGTAGTGAATAGCACTAGGGGTTCAATCCTGTATTGCTGATTTAGCAAGATGTCTGCTTAATTTACTGCATTTCACTGCTGCAGCTCTTGCTACCTACTCAAACCAAATGGTTTACCGGGCACTGATTGTAGCCCACCTTTCAGTTGCAAAACAGCAACTATTTCTTCATGCGTATAAAAACTAACAAAAATCTCACATGCTCTTGTGAATCAGTAAATGTGTGTGCAAGACAGAAATTTGAGTTGTTGCTTTGTTATGGTTTGGTCAGATAACTAATGTGTGTGGTAGCAGCTGTTTACACAACATTCTGGTGGAAATACCTGTGAATATCAGTCTGAAATTTGCTTTGGTCAGTGATACTCATGCACTCAAATAGCTTTTTCCTGCAAACATTAAAGAAAGGTGGAAATGTGGCCAAAGTAAATTTGTATCACACTTCAAACAAATACCTGTGGAATTCCTTCTATTTGGCAAATGAAGCGCGCTCCTAATCACTTCAGTGGGAATCTGTCTGGTTTAAGGAATGCAGTATCCTGACCTAAGACCCCTGCTAATGCTTATGTAATGAGACCCACCCCATTGAGCCATGTGGGACTACTTATGCATGTGAGTAATTTTATGGACAACTTTGTGCAATATGCAGGTCCAGGACAGTGGTTATGACTGCCATAACTGATTTTTGATCAAAAAGTTAGAGTTATGCATCAGGCTGGAGTGACAGTGACCCCAGTCACGTTTTTCCTGCTGCTGCATTGGCAATGGACTTCTCTTCCTTATAATCTAACTCTTGTAGAGGACAGTTGCTTTCATAAATCCTGAAAATCTTCCAGTGGCTATTTACTTACCATTTTTTTTTTAGATTGAAATGACTGTCTGGCCTGCATTCCAGGAACTTCCTGTAATAAAAAATAAATTTAGAAGTCAGTCAGTCCTCCACTCTTCTGCTGTCACTCAATTCTTTGCTTTGTTAGAAAGTTTTGCAGTTCAGAGTAATGATAATTGAAGTGGGTAGAACTGTGTGGGGAAATAAGTAACTACTTTTATGAGATACTTCTCTTAATACTTTTTATTTTTCAAGCATTGCTCTCAAATTTGAGGTGTTTTATTGCCAGCTCAGATATAGGCTTTCTTGTTTCCATCTCTATATACAAGAAATGTGAGGCAACTGGACCCTGATACCCCAGCTTATGCTCACAGATTCAGCAGCCTTGCCAGTAACACCTTATTGAGGACCTGGACTAAACAGTGACTGATAGGAATAATCTTCCCACTGTTACTAAATAGCCTTTAATTTAGTAAATCAAGGGACCAAGTGAGGCCCCAGGGAAGGACACAGTAAAACAATGAGAGCAAAAATATTACCTTCACAGCCTGAGAAGTCTGTCCTATGCTTAACATGATAATGGCTGATGTATCAGAAGGTTTGCAGCAAAACTGAGGCATTTCATATGCTTGATTTCAAAAGATAATATTATATATTATATATTTATATTATATATATATATATAAAATTTGCAAGTGTGTAAAGCATACCCAAGGCAAGGAAGTAGCCTAAATAGAAACTATTGCTGCTGTGCCCCTTTTTTACTCATGACAGCAAATTAGACTAGTTTCCATCTTCTAACTCTTATGTAAGATCATGCACACCTTCTAGTGTAAGCATTCCTCTTTAAACCTTTACCTTAACCTCTGTTTTCCTGCCCAGTACCCTTTGTTTCTCCCTCTCTCCCTCTGTTTAATCTGGCTAGATGCTGATCCACAAGTTTTTATTAGAAAAAACTGGCTTCCTCAGATGAGACTCAGTGGCCGTTTTATCCTGTGTGTTCAGGACTGCCTATTATTGCCAGTTCACTGAAAATTTCCCAGAATGTGACAGGGTAGGCCTTAATCTGGATGTCTTTACAAACAAAAGGGGTGCATGTGGGGAGAATGACCAGAGCATTCTAGAAAATAATAGGTGCCAGTTTCTGCAAGGGAAAATTTGTAGGGAGGAGCAGTTTCTCTTATTAGACGGACTGACATAACCAGGAGGGAGAACAGATAAGCTTTTGGGCTTGCAAGCCCTCCTCCAGGTCTGCTAATTACCTACCCACTTAATGCAATTTGTGCTTATGTTTTCCCATAAATGTTTTTTGTATTACTTCATACTGAATTTTATAAGAAGATATGGCTTGTACTGTATTACTCATCAGTCAGAGGTTTCATGTGAGTATCTGTAAAGATTGTCTCCTGTTTCAAAAGGTAATTCAAAGAGCATCTTGATCAGGATCTATATAATTTTCTCTAAGTCTCTGCTTTATAGAGCGAGTTTTAATAGTGTTATTGTTTAAAACAAAAAAACCCAAAAAACCCCACAAAACCACAAACAGAACAAGCAAGCAAGCTAGACTGACAGCCCCAGAAACAGCAATTCATCTGTTTTCTCACTTCTGGAAAGGGGTCAGCATAAGCAGTGCCAGTAACCAGGTACAGAAAACTACTAATATGCAAATGATACCAAAGACAGGATGGGGTCCTTGTAGATCTTAGACTGATTTAATGAAGCAGTGGCAGAGGCCTTTGTGTGGTGGTAGGCTCAAGGATGAGACTGGCCATGGTCTGACTAGCTTCACACTGGTGAAATAAAAATCGTGTATTGGAATTCTGTGGAGCATCTGCCCTCCCTCTCCTGTGTATGCAGGCACTGTGGGGGCTGGGATTCATCTTCTGTGGGTTTTTTTGGGCAGACTGAACTGGGAGGTTTGGCTATCAGTTGAGGGAAAGCAGCTGTCTCCAGCTGACCCCTGTTAGTGGCTGCCTGAAGGTACTTAGGTGGCCTCCATAGTTAAAATTCTGGCTGCACCAAGAGCAGGATCACAGTCACAAACTCCTGTAGAAATTACTCAAAACTCTAGATGGCCAATTTTAATGTGACAGTCCACAGAGCAGAGCTTGCCCTTACCCCTTTCATCCGAGACCTCCTCACTTCTCTAATTCATGCATAACCTCATTTGTTGCATCTTGTGTGATAATCAAGTGCTGCTGTGACACTCAGGGATAACTTGTGAACTTTTCATGTGGTTTTACCTACTTACTAATGAATAGCTTGCCATAGCCACTCAGTCTTTCAAGAAGGAGGCAGTGTAACTTTTTAGTTCTAAACAGGATGATGTAGGTTGTTTCTTTATAATACAGAATTAAAATAACATCAATTACAGTTTTGTGTCTTTTCAAGTATCTATACCTTTTCTGCAATCTGCTGGCATGAATAAGAAATGCAAAATGATTGCATAAGAAGACTGTTCTAATTATAAGCATATTTTTAGCCATATAAAGGGGTGTTCTAGTCACCTTGAAATTTCCCCCAGAGGATGGCTGCTAAAAATTTCATGTGCTTTTGGTCTAAAATACTAGAAGGCCCTGTAGCTGATTGTCCTATAACAATAAAGACTTTGCCTTGTATGTGGTACAAGGAGGAAATTATTGATATTCTTGTAGACCAGTAGCATTTACATTTTTGCAATAAGAGGGCAACTTGGTATCTGTGACCTGATGACTCTTACTTGTTTTTAAGAAAAAATTCATAAATCCCTTGTGAATCTCTTGGTTAGAATGGAAAAAACCCTCCACTGTTCTTCATTAGAGTCTGTTTCTGAGTACTTAAACTGTAAATAAAATTGGAAAGATTTTCTTATTCCAACTTGGAAGAAAATATTTGTTCAGACTGTGACTAACCTGCCAGCCAGTTGTTTTAAACTGTTGACTTTAGCTTAGTCTGTTATTCCTTGACAAATCTATTAGGGTTTTTTTTTCTCTCCATTGAAATATTGATATGAATGTTAATAGTCAACATCACTGTTTTTGATGCAGTTTGACATAATCAGATTCCTTTCTACCTTCACATCTATAAAATGTCTATTTAAAAAACTCCAACAAACTATAAGCACATCAATACAAACATGAAATAATTTTCTCAGGTATGGATGTCATCCTGAAAAGTTAACAGATGTACTATCTGAAGGCAGACAGTACTATCAGTTCACTCTCCTTAACTTCTAAGGTGTGGCATTGAAGACCCTTCAGTGTTGGGACCATTGCTGAAGAGGCTTTAATTTTTAAAGAGCTTTTCACCAATGGAAATGTTCTTGCTTTTGCAGGAGTCCTGTAGGAAATGAGTGGCTTCTTGCTGCAGAATAGAGTATGGCAAGTCCCCCACTGAAGATTTGCCTTCCATGCAGTACTGAACAACTGACCATGATGCTATGTGCCTGAGATCTGTGGACAAACATACAGGAATGTAAACTGTGATGATAGGAATGTTTCACTTCAGGGAACTGGTTCTCTCACAGACAGTTAGAGAATCCGCTTCAGTTGGACTCTCCTCTGTGCAGGTCAAAGAGGAGAGACACCACTTAAGAGTGGGCAATGCTTATTTGCAGGAGAACTCTGTTCAGATGAAGCAAGACCTCTGAATGACAAGTGTGTGTCACAGAGACCTGCAGTGTCATCCTGGGGTGTTTGGGTGCTAGACTCTAGTATGGCCATCAGTGTAGTCTGAAGGAAATGTGCAAATGGATTGTTAACACATGCATTGTTAAGAAGACTAACTCGCCAGAGACTTCCTTAACAACTAAAGTATTTTAGTCCCACGAAGAGGTGAGTGTTGGCTGGGACAAATGTTGCTTAAGGAAAGCACATTTCAAAGACAAGCTGGTGTAGAGGTAACTGGCTTCAAAAGGTCTGCTGTGGGCTACTGGAGAGAACTCCTTGCCTTCCTGCACTGGTGGCAGTTTTACCATTGAGTTCACTGAGCCAGGATTTTGCCCTGGGAGTTAAGATTACAGATACCTGTGTTCTGGCAGACAATCTCAAAGTGGAGCTTGAGTTTCTTCTATGGTCTTTGTTTGCCGATGGTAACTTGGAATGAAAGACATGCAGTGAGCTGGTGATGACTGCTGGAAGGAAAACCGTTTTTGTCCTTTTCTTGCTCTCCAAAACTAATCACCATCACTTGGATTTAAAGAATAAATTGTCTGATGAGAAAATAAGTGTTTAAAAGCTGCCTTATGTATTTTAGCTGTTCTTGAGCTTGTAATATTTGTTCTCTGTTTTTGGTGAAAATATTTGTGGGGTGTTTTTTTTTATATTTGTGCTTAAAAGGATTGAAGGAGTGAGACAATTTGAACCGCATGTCAAATCGGGAACCTGGTAACATACATTTGTGGAAAGAAAAAAAAATATTAATTGTTGACTGTAGAGTTCAAGGGTACATGCACTGGAGACTCTCCATTCTTATTTTTCATTAACTACAGAGTTTTAAGATACGGTTTAATTGACAAACAGTATAATAAGAACTAACTTTCTCTCTCATAATGAAGACTGCTTTTTAGCAAAATTTGATAATGAAGAAAATGTGAGCTATATACAACTCTTAGAAAGTCTTCCAGTCAGTTATTTGAGTGTTATCACATTTTACTTCATTATTCACCTTAAAGTTGATTTTAAATTATGTGAATGCTGATTTTGTTATTTTTTTTATATACCCCTTGTAAGTTTGGAGAAAGATTTGAAATGTAACTTTTAACTTTTTAATGTAAGTTAGCAAATGAAAAGCATTCAAAAAATATTTAAATTATTTCCTTATGTAAGTTCTGGATTCTTGAAAGCTTGGTATACCTGGGGATTTTTTTTTTTGGCTTTTATAGAACTTAAAGGAATAACGCTTGTAATTGGAAACTAGTGGAACCTTGATTTTAGTGGCTTGTAATTTTTTGACACCTAAAATTGATTCTATTGCCTCTGGCAGTAAATATAGAGAAAAATTTAGAGTAGTTTCTTGCAAAACTACTGAAATGTGTTCTTGTTTTTGCGTAGACACCTAACATCTTTTGATGAATAAGGGGCAATTTTTTTATTATTAGGTACCTCATGCTGTTCCTGTGAAAAGACCGTCAAATTTAGGCAAGTTATAAGCCTTTGAGAAATTTCCTTGGTAAAAGAGGGTTGGAGAAAATCCATTAGCATTGCTTTCTTATCTCTTTTGTTGTAAAGTTATCCTCTAGATTGCTTCTTCTGGAAGGATGCTTTACCTAGCCCCACTGTCACTATTCATGTGCACCTAAGACTTGAAAATGCACAAGTTACAGTTTAATGTAATTATTAAAGATGTGTTGTAAAAAGCAATCAGACAAAAAGTTTTGCTTTTTATTCTTGCCTTTCAGAGCATCAAGGGCCTAAATCAATTCCCACTGCAGTCCAGAAGGTTTTCTACTTGGGGTTACATCCCAGTAGCTTAATGAAGTACACCCTGTTATGGTTTATTGCTATGGTTTAAAACTATTTCAGTGATTGTAGGAAATCTTAACTTCTATGACCAAACATCTGACAAAGATCTGTCTCTCTTTTGATAGTCTCAATCAACATCCTGCAGCACTAATGCTGTCTGCGAAATAACTTTCATCCTTAATAATTTTAACAAAGGTCAGACATCTTCAGCTTTAATAATGGTTTAAATGCTAGCAGAAGTGTTACTTTGGCAAATAACTATTCTTGAAGCTTTATTTTTAGAAGAAATAGCTAATGCAGTTTGCATACATATGCTTTTAAAGCATCATGCATGTGATGTTTCTTACCAAAGGGGACACCTTTAACACTTGTGCTAGAATTGTTTTCCGTATTTGCTTAGGAGAATTGTTTGAAACCTTACATAGTCTCTTCCTAAAATAAATATTTTTCACGGGTATTCTGCTAAATAAATATTGCTGGGAGGTTTCCTGGGGTTTTGTTGCTGCTTTTAGGCTACCCTTATAAAACTTGGTCTGTTTTGTAATAGTTTTAACTCCGAACACAACATTGTACAACAAAATGTATATATTTTGATCTGAACTAGAGTTCTTTCCCCCAAATACAATTACAGCACATGTTCTCATTCTCGCAGCCTAGAGGAAGTCTGACTGCATGCTAAGGGGTTTGGGCAAGTCTAGCAGTGTGTTTCCCAGTCATGAGCCTGACTTCATCTACGCAACAGAAATGAGCTGAGATGCTTTTTCCATGCTTAAGGTGAGAAGTGCATCTCAGCTTTTACTCTGAATTCCTTTACTCTAAAGGAATCTAACACTTTAAAGGATGCTTCATTGTATCCAGAAAAGCGCCCTGTGGTTAACTGCATTGCTTGTTTGTAGCTCATGGAAGGCCCTAATATACAACACTGGAGATGTGCTACTGCTCTTTGTTTCTGAAACCCACTGGAAGAGGCTCTAGGAGTGGAATTCTTCGTGAGGATGTCCCTGTTTGCAGATGAAGGTTAAGATGTCTTCAGCAGACTCCAAGAAAAGGCAATATTCATTCACTTCAACCCCACTTCTTCCCTGTGTGTGGAGTCAGGCCTCTAGAGAGAGATGGACTGAGAGGCAGAAAGCTCAAGTTGGTGCTGCAGGGGCAGAAGGATTTCCCTTCTGTATGGAATAAGAAAATCTAAGCAAACTTGATCCTTCACATTCCAGGAAATACAGAAGAATGTGCAAAAATCATGTGTGAGTTGTGGAATTTTGAGTCATAGCAAAATTAGTAAATGGTCTTATAAGACACTTAGTTAAAATAGGCATTCTGACTGCTAGCTTTGCACATTGCCCAAGAAAGTAACAAAGAACAGCTTGTTACACTACACCGTTTCCACTACCCCCACTGAGTTTTTCCCTGTGTTATATTGACAGGGTGAGGGCTGGGATATGAACTCTGTGGAGCTGTATGTGTGTAACTGGAGGCATAATTTGACCTTTGAGACCTTTGCTACTGCAAGTGAGACAAGAAAAATGAAAAGTCACAGTTGATGTTCAGGTATCAGATCAAGTACCAGATCAAGTTTGAAAAATGCACAGTTAGAGAAAACATAATTTTTGCTGGCAGCTGGCTTTGCTGTGAGCTTCCCTGGCTTGGACTGTTAAAACTCAGAGCAAACCCTTTTACCAATAAAAAGAAGCAGCACAGACAATGTCTCAGGTCAGTAACAGGACAGTGCAAAATATGAGGACAGATGTGGAGAAAATATTTTTTTTACCTTATTTTCTATTGTTGTCTTATAGATTGACTAGGACTTGATTGATACCCTGTAGGGCAGGGCTGCCTCACCTCTGCCTCCTTGTCTGCAGCTTCGGAGGGGAGAGCTGTAGTGCAGCAGCAGTGTGAACATGCCTTGCCTTTTGCAAAGGACATTAAGAGACTGAAGAGGGAGCGAAGGGCTGGGGAGCTTCTGACTTGTGCTGTCTCTGTTTTCTAGGGAGGGTCCAGAATGCTCACAGATCAGTGCAGACTGGACTGCAGTTTATAAGGCTGTCATAGCCAAAGTGGGCTTTGCTCAGGTGATCTGGCCCACATGTCTAATGACACAGCCACATGCTTCTGTGGTAATCATCCTCTTCCAGCTTCCCCAAACCAAACTGCATTGACTTGCATTACTGCACCAGCAATCACTAGCTGTGGTGCATGTCATGGAATCCTAACATGCTTCCCATTTATTCCTAACAGCAAAAGAGTTCTTGGAGATAAAATTCTATTTGTTGTTGTTGTTTGCATTTTTCACTGTTGGACGTTGTTTTGTGTATGTGATGGCCCTTACCAGAAACAAGACCTACTCCTTTCCCATAAACTAGCTTGCAATTTAGTTTTCTGGAGATTGCACAACTCGTCTGTCAGAAGATTATTTGCATTGGCTAGCTGAGGTGCATAGCAGAAATAACCCGAGTAGATTACAAACTAACTGCCTCTTCCTTTTTTGAGACTCTCTGCAAGGGAAAGGAACACATCGTTTACAGCTGGCAGATTCCAAGACAGCTTTGACACTCATTAGCATACAACATCCCCAAGCCCCTACATGGCTATGCTGTGATCTTTCCTGTGGCATGGGACAAGTGAGCTTGCTGTACAGATATTAGCAGAAGTGTCTGAATGAGCAGAAGGGATTCTATCTCAGTGAGAAAAATGTTGACTGGGTCCTGTTCTTCAGTTTTTCGAGATATTTATGTTAATCTGGATTGAAGCTGAACAGAACAAGAACATCTGAATTCTGGTCAGACTCCAACAATGACAGGAAAACTGCATCATTAGGAACCATGATGAGGCTGCCTAGTGAGGTGCTGTTATAACAACCTTGAAAACATTACAAACAGCTAGGGTTAGCCATCTGTATCGTAAAAGCAGAAGCATTTTTTTTCAGAGAGAGGATTCTCATGTTCTTAGAGGCACTTAAAATAACTCTTTACATCGTCATCTGGTAATTCAGAGAATGATGAGGCTGAAAAGGGCTGAGTGATCTGTAGCATTAAAGTAAATCCAGTTTGATAGGTGTTTTCAAATGTAGTTGTTGTTTCCTTTAGCATTGGGTTTTTCAGCAAGGACTACTAAAATGCAGCTTTGCATCACAGTTTGGGTATGCTTAGTTCCAAAGCTAATGTACAGGATATTTTCATCCATGATGCACAGGAGTGCACCTCCTGAATATATATGCAAAAGAAGAGTGGTCTACAAAATATGATATGATTTTGGATTTTCCATGCCCTTCCGTCACTTCTCTAAACTTCCTGAGTGGAGGTGTATTTCTTTACTCTCTCTGGTATGTGAGCAGCTTCTGGGTTGGATACCAGCTGACCATTGCTTTTGGGGGTGAGCCTGGCCAGGAATCCGAAGGCGCCAATTGACAAGAGCATGTATTTTATAGGCAGGTATCAAAACACCTGCCTGTTGCACTTAATGTGGTGGCTTTCTACCTACAGTTTTCTCATGGTAAATCTTTGGAGGTTAGTTCTACAACTAATCTTTTTTTTCCTGTTGTTTTTCCTCAGTGGGTTATTAACTTTCTTGCCAAGATTTGCCAAGTCCTGCACCATTGAGTGTCAGATATGCAATCGACTCCTGTGCCAGAGTTTTACACGGTTTGCAGTGCATGTGGCAGCTTTTATCAGGCCTGCTTTCATCCATTGCGTGGATGAAAGCCCTGCTGCCTTCTAGGCTTCCTGCCTCTCACAAAATACTCCTACAGCAAAAGTGCCAGGTATTTTACCTGATTCTTGATGGCCTGTAGTGATGGGCCCAGGTGTTTATGGGCTCACTGTGTACAAGATACAGTGTGATCTGTCGATCAGGCAGGTCTGGTGCATTTGGGTTCTGACAGGGAGTGGGGCCAGCACTGAGCTGAAGCTGGGAGCTGGGATACTCTTGCCTTGTGCACTGAAAAGAGGGAAAAACCCAAACCCATGGCTGGATTGTCCTGCTACTTCTGTGCTGATGGGAATATTGGAGTACATAAAGATGTGTGTATATAGAGTATATAAAGGAGTTCTAATCCTTTTGATTTTCCTGCCTTTTCATTAGCATCTGGCACACAAACTTACAGAAATGAATTCCCAACCCCCCTTCCCTATGCACACAAGTAAAAAATAAAACTAGTTCCTAAAATTCCCAGGACTCCTACTAAAAATAGCACACTAGGCTCCATGGCTTAAACAAAAGCAGTAATTATAGATTCCTTTTGTAGAACAAACATACAGCAGTGGCTTACCTTTTTGCTCTTCCAGGAGGGCACCATGTGCAGACCCTACAGCAACAACCTTAGAATTGCTCCTGGAAGGACATCACCGCTGCTGGGAGGTTTAGCGCTGGCCCTGCTGTCCTGGCATGCCAGATGGATCTTCCTTTACAGCTGTAGGTGACAGAAGACCTAATGCTGGGATGTTGTTTTACATAGCTCATCATCTTCAGCAGAAAAGGCAAAGAAGGGAAAATAGTGAAATGCTGCATAAAATAGGTATGCTTCTACATAAGAAAACAAAAAACAATAGTAGAAAGAAAGCCTTTAGAAATGAATAAATACATAAGGTAACTTGAGAGTTCCACACTTATCTTTATCCGTAGTCATCTAATTAATCTTTATTTTTGCAGGCATTTGCAAGTGGTGTTTCTTTTACAATTACCAATTTGAAAAGATGAGCAATTCTAGTAACTTACAGGAAATTCAATTAGAGTTTGTAAACAAAAGTACAAATCATGGGATTTTGCTACAAAATTTAAGTAATGGATCTCCTGGATTTACAGGGCATGTAGAAAGGCGTTTTTATAGTATCCTTTTGAGAAATAATAATAGATACCGTGTTTTTCCTTTGCTCTTAGAAATTACTGTTCTGTCTTATATTCCACTGGGTAACTGTGCTCTGTTGAGTACTGAATTTTTAATGTCGATCACTAGCTTATAGGAAACAATTTCTGCCTTACTGGCCTTCATATTTGTAAAGCATTAGGTGGACAACCACAGTTTCTGTTCTTATGGATATTCTGTGTCAGGGCTTTGTTTCCAGAAACAAATTATTTGCTATACAAAAAAATTTCCTTAGGAAGTATTAATTAATAGGCTTCTTCCCTTAATTTGAAAACCTTTTTCTAGAAAATCTGTGTGCATTTCTGTTGCATAAATATCTGCATAGCAGCACAAACTCATTTGAGATAGCCTTAACTTGAATGCTTTAAATAGTTTTGCTTGTAATTTCTTTCCTAAAAGGTATCAACTGCATGTAAGTGTGATGCTGAGGGATGCTGTGCCATTCTGTATGTGTATAGAGCACATACAGAGCACTAGGAAGGAGAGCACTTGCTCTTCTGGCTAAGTTACTCGTCAGTTTGCACATTCTTTTTACTGAAACTTCTCCTGAAGTTTTTGATACTGTACAGTGTTAAAAGCATGTGCAATGTCATCTACCTCTCATCAGAAATGGACAGAGTTTAACAAAGATTTGAGAGCATTAGAATTATATGTACATAAAATCTTATTTTAAAGATGTGTTTAAAGTCTTGAGCCTTCTGAAGTGTCGATATGAACGAACACTGCAGAGAGACAGTATTCAAACCTTGCTGTCATGTGAATGATGCAAAATGTAGATGCAAAGCACAGTTTGGGTATATTTCGACTGGAAGTTGTTTTGGACTATATGATGTGCTTGCAATTGGGTGCCATTTGCTGAGGTATGAGATTTAGACTTGAGAAGTTAGGAACTTGTTAGGTTTATAACTGAAATTAAGTTAGTATGACTTAGGCGGTCTTTTTTGATGTAGGTTGACTGGCCCTTCTTGCAGTGGCCCTTCATGCTGGCATTCATCCTTCTTGCTTCTGCTTTCCCTCTCCTCCGGAGCAAACTCTTGATTGCCTGTTGAGGATTGGGTGAAGCTATCTTGATGCATGTCTGGATAGCTTCCAGTGGCCATCTGGTGCTGCTTAATTTTGCCTTCTGGCCCAGAAATGAGATCATGCAGGGAAGGAGCCAACAAGTTCTCATGGCTGCTGGTCTCTGGTTTGGATGTGTAACAAAGAGTTCCTGAAGTAAAGGAAGCAAATATAATGGAGATACTAGTCAGTGTTTTTGTGACTCATTCCTTAACCAATTTCTTGGAAAAATAGGTTCTGAATGGCTATGTTCCTGTTCTTCTTTTGAAGAAGCGGAGACTTTTTTTGAGGAGACTGGCCTTGGCAGAGTCAAAGTTTTTTGTTGCTATCAGGAACCTGACAAATACAATTTAATCCTTCATCCTTGCGTATTGTTGAACTGGTAATTGCCAACTAGGATAGCCCACCAGGTTGGAGTCAAATTAGGAGCATATGTTAATATTTGTTTCAGCATTTCTAATCTTAGAAATTGAGGGGAAAATTGCATATATTTCCTATGTGACATAGATGTGACTATTCCTACTTCATTGCATAGTGGGCTTCTCCACACAGGTTTTTCTCAAATATCTTTGATAATTTACTAATAGACATCTTATTCAAATCAGAGGTTTCTATTAATGGGACTGAAGTTTCTTTCATAGTGGTAAATGAATGCAATTCATATAAACCTGATCAGGAATTGTATATATGTGGAATCCATCCCTCAAGTAATAAGAATAGTGCCTCTAATTTTTGTTCCTACATGTAAATCTGACACTCTTGCAGTTATCGTGGGGTGATGAACACCTATTCAATGGGGTTTTCCTGCTAGCTTTAAGTGACACTGTAAATTCATTGACTATGCTTATGATTATGATAACCTGTGTTATACTACAATATTTTTATCACATTTTTTGGACTTTCCTTTTCTTCTAGTATGACAAAATATTTAAGAAAGCAGCTGAGAATTTTTTTTTTCTGAGCACGCAGGCAG
Organism: Bucorvus abyssinicus; assembly: GCA_009769605.1. Lineage (NCBI taxonomy): Eukaryota > Metazoa > Chordata > Aves > Bucerotiformes > Bucorvidae > Bucorvus > Bucorvus abyssinicus. The sequence continues at coordinate 26,382,656 of CM020029.1, forward strand.
ATAAGGATGTCAGTCACAATACAGAGAAGGAAAAGCACAAGTGAACACTAAAATACTGTGGCCTATGTTACAGATGCAGGCAGACTAACTGGCTCCTAATTGTCCCTTCTGGTTCTAAAGCTCTGTGAAAACACAGGCAGGAGAAGGATGGGGAAACTGAGGAGGCCAGGAGATGCATGAAAAGGAAACCTAGGACCGTAGTATACACTGAACAACTCTCTTGCTCTGTTTTCAGTTTGGAAACTCCTGATTTGCCTTTTCAAGTGACAGGAGTAATGTTTTCCAAATTCTACATTTAAAAGGAAAAAGCATTTTAAACATTAAATAATGATTGCTGAGAAAGAGATTCAAACCAAGCTTGCCCTAGGTATTCCTATTTTCTTATTCACAAAATAAGTAAAAAGCCCCATGCCAACTCAAGTTATTTATTCCAAAAACTATCATGCTATTGATGTAAAATGCAGATTAACTCTTAAGAGATTTGTTTTGTTTTTAAACAAAACAAAAAAACAACAGAAAACCCCCAAACTTAATACTGCCAGTCAGACTGGCAGACACAGGTCTCCAATGTTCTGGACTGGTGATAGTCAACTCTTCTGTTGTGAAAGGAGGAGATGACCTGATAGCTGTAATCAACTTGGTTTGGTTTTTGAGGGAGCAAAGGTATTTCCCCACCCTTCTTTTTTTTTTTTTTTTTTTTTTTGTACTGTGTCAATGCTAACTGCAATGAAAGACATGGCTATTGCTTTATTAGTATGTGTGTGGGGGGAAATAAAGGACAAGTGCAATGTACCTGCTGGAGGACCTCTTGTGTCAGGTGTTTTCTTTCTCTGTGTTGCCTAAGCTGAGAAATCTCTCTTCATAACATTTTCACTCTTTGTTGCCTTGGCAGCCCAGATTCCAAATCTGATCTTTCTTCTGGCAGTGTGTGATGTTGCAAACTAAGCGTGGGAGGGCCACATGCAATCTGCAGAGTTCTGTGATATGCCCTGTGGCCCTCTGTCTTTATAAAAAGAGATATCGCCCTCAGAGACTATGGGTACCAGCAAGCAGTGCTCCATTTTGATCTGATAAGAACATGCTCCAATCTAGATGTCCATGGCATGTTAGGGCGTGCTAGCTACATGACCACACCTCGGCATTCAAGATAAAGGTAGCTGCAGACTGCTCCAACCAAGGCAAAGTAGGGGCAGCTCTGGTCACAGGCTCGATTTTTTTTTTATTTTTTTTTTTTTTTTTAAAGTTTTCCTCAGTTTAAGGAATTGTCTTTATGTTTTCTATCCAGTATTGCAGTGGCATTCTGGTATATAGCATGATAGCTCATCATTTTGAATAACTTTGCTTTTGGTTTCTGTGTTCTCCCAGATACTACTTTTACCTCCTCTAAGGTGGCTGCCCTCATATGCCATGAAGGAATGGGAAAAAGTTTTGGAAGTGGCTGACCGCTTCAAGAAAGGGTGTTGTTGTAAGACATGCAGCCCAGTTTTTACTTGCCAAAGAGACCTGGCTCATTCAGACAAGCTTTGACTAATCAGTCTGAAATTTGGGTGGTTTATCTGATTAGATTTTTTTTTTCTAAAGTTTGTCCAATATGGGGAGAGACTCTACCCTGCTTTGACATGGACAGCTGAGGAAGGAGCTTTGACACACATTTGGACATGAGCAGTTTAAGACACCTGCTCTGAAATCCCTTCAGATTAAGAGTGCAAAAGCTGACTCTGCTTAGATGCAGTTCAGGATGGGAGCAATCCCTTTCACCCAGACTTAGGCCTAGATATCTTCTGAGATGGTTTGCGAGTAGCTTAATTCTCTATAGCAAAACCTTTCTGAGTCTTGGTCTTCAGCCGGGTATGCATCTGAACAAACAAAGGCACAACCACGAGTTCTTTTGGGGTTTCACTAGATTTCAGATGTTTCTTAGGGAGTGTATAAACCCTGGATGACTATTCTGAGAATGTAGTGGTTTTGAGTGTTGCTGGTATCTGTTGTAAAATATGAACCCAAGATGTCAAGTGCCCTGAATTATCTCACCTCTTTATTTCTTGCTTTGTAGTCTTGTTCAAAGCATGTTCAGTAGAACAAAGAGTGCTTGTTCATATTCTTCTAAAATCCAGGTAAATATTGCTTACCACCGCAAGAATGGCTGTAGCAGGTTGACCAAGAGGCCCATTTGGCCCAATATTAAATCTTGGTCTGTGATCAATAATGAACATGTAGGGAAAGAGGAGAAATGACATTATTGTGAGAAAAGAGCTTTGCACTGGAGTGCTCTCTTGCTTTAGGAGCTTGGGCTTCCTTCCTAAGTTAACAGTTGCTGCTGGATCATGGTTATGCTTCAGTTCCTGTTGACGTTTTTTCTGTCACCCTGCATCCTTTATAAGCAATTTTGCACACTTAACATAAAAACCAAACAACCCAAAACATCACTACTTGGATTTAGTTCTTTGTGTGGCTGTATAGTATGAGTACTACATGAAAAGCTGCATGAAGGCAAATCAGATGCTATTACTTCTTCCTGCTTGATGTTTTGTATCTTTTGAAACTTGGAGATAATTATCAAGGCTGCAGTTTGGTCATGTATAAGTTCTATTTATAATTCTTATTGAATCCCGAGATCTGGCTTTTATCTCAACCTGATAAATAATGGAACCTTTGGCTATTAGAGGTAGGATAAATACCTAAATAAAGAAGGACAGTTAATGAATAAGTGCCTGGTCAACAGAGATGACAGTGAATAGAGATACCTGTCAAATCCTCAGCACCACAAAAGTAAACATGTTTGGCCTGATCCAACATCTGAAGAGTTTCCATTGATTCCAAAGGAGTGCTTTGTTAGTCTGCGTAACATGAATTCTTATCTCTGTATCCTTTTTCTTTTCTTGCTTTTTTTTTTCCTTTCCCTTTTAATTTTTAAGCACAGCTGTGTTATTTGATTTGACTCCCTTCTGCAGCACTGTTTTCTGTAGGAACAGCTTCGTGGAGAGGAGTGGCACCATGTTATACTAGGAACAGCCTATTGGGTAAAGGCAAGGCAAAATAAAAAATTATTCAGTGCTTTTAAGGGAATAGCCAGCTATTGAAACATGGGTTTCACAAGAGGAATACGGTAGTAAGGAAAGTCAAAAAGTCTCTGATACAGACTATGAGAACTCTCACTAGTCCTCTGCTCTTGTTATAGGGTATACTTCTTTTGCTTCCAGTGCAAGGCATATTGTTTGGTTGACTTTTTAATGAGAGCAAGTTCTAATGAATTTATATCTGCAAGTAAACCTATCAAACTGCTGCACTGAAAAATCTATCACAGGATTTCTATCCAAGCCATATTTTATTCTGACTTCCTGGCATACATGAGTCTTTTCCCCTAAGGCACTTCAACTGTACTGTCTTTTCTACTCCTGGATATTCTCTTGCTCTCTCTGACTCCACCTCAGATATGTGTGCATCTTAGGACCTGGCTATCCTACTGTTGTCCCCGGTGCAATTACAGCATGATTAAAATATGCAGTATGGCTGGGACCTTGATCATGTTCTAACAAGAACATAGCCTTAGATTTATAGCCGAGTTGAGTTAGTGTTGTAATGATGTCATGGAACAACTTTGTTCATCTTCGTAGCATGGGGTGGGGCTTTAAATGCTTTTCGTTGGCATATTTCTAGTCATACCACTTGCTTTTGTTGCATTTCAAATGTCATTATCCCAGTTGTTCATCCCTAGATCAGCCCCAGGGATGAACTTACAAATAGCCCTACACAGCTTTTCCAGCATTTTGCTGCTGTCTGCAGTTCTAAGGAGTTAGTAGTATGCAGTTTTTAGTTTCCCCTTGTTTTCAGAACATTAAGTACTTGCAAAGTTACAAACTCTATTCCAAAAAAGCACATATACTTATTTGTTATACATTTTAATTCTGGGACCCTGAGCTCAGAGGCCAATCTCTAACTAGTGGTTAATAGTGGTTTTCAAGAAGGATTTTTTCTTAGGGACAGGAAGTCCACTATGCACTCACAATTTCTTAATTTGTTCACTTTTGGCTCTTTCCTGGGAAGTGTCCAATACAATCCACTGTTAGAGACAAGATCCTGGACCAGATGTATCATTGATTTGTCTCAGTTATGATGTTTTATGTGTCATGCTTAAGTTATGACCCCTGAGACCATTCGATAAGCTATTCCAACTACAGAAGGATTAAAAAAACCCCAAAAAACCAAACACGCAAACCCCAAAAACCTGATCTTTCTATGTTCCTCTATTACCACATATTGTTTTGAGCTTGTGGCAGATGGGATAGGAGGGGAGAAAACCCTACTTTCGTTAAGTCCTTTAACATCCTGACTCCTCGCATATTCTTGTTTATCAAAGAATGGGAGATGGCATAAAGAGAATGGCAGATGAAAACAACTCAGTGCCTCCAACTCGGAGACCTACCCTGCCACTGAGTCTATCATGGAAAAAAGGTACTGCACTCCAGATGCCCCTGTGGAGGAGGAATATTTCCTCATGATACTTTTAAATGTGTTGCATTGCAACAGCGCTTCCTTCTTATGGAGCATTGCTGCACACAGCCATAACCATTATTAGGTCGTGTATACTTGAGAGATTCTCTGTGCCCTGTAGTCACAGCCAACAGTGACAGCAGTGGCTGTCAAATCAACGCTGCCTTGTATGCTACATGTTTTTAAGCCTTGTCATTCTTCAAGGTTCTATCAAGTTCAGGACAAATATGCCTGCTTTGTGCCATGAGAAAAAAAAAGGTATTTCTTATCATTGTAGGGCTTCTTTCTTTCAGGCAAATAGTTTCCGTAGAAAGTGGAATGGGATTTCTTACTTGGAAGATGAGATGTTGATAGTGATGTTCCTTACAAAGTCTTCTGGGTTTGTTTAGCATTTCAACATCCCTTGGATTTTCTTATATCGTTCTGCTTAATTCCAGTGCCTGTGCTCTGCCATAGCAGCCTTTGCAAACTGGAGATCTTTCAGCCATATGCTCTAGGAGACAAGAGTAGGAAAACTTTCATAGAAACATTGGTCAGAATAGTGTGCCATTCCATCCCTTCTGGGGACAATTTCCATGTTTTCTTTGAATTTCTGTCATTTGACTTGAAGACAGTCTTCATTTTTGACAAACCTGAAATGTTCTGCAGAAAGCAGACACTCAAGAAGTTGTGCTTAGTCCAAAACCCAGTTTCCTGGCTGGGTGGCCAGGCCCAGAGAGCTCAATCCAGTTGGCAGTCGGTCACAAGTGCTGTTCTCCAGGCCTCAGTGTTGGGCCTGTTCTCTTTAATATCTTTATCAATGATCTGGATGAGAGGATCAAGTGCACCCTCAGTAAGTTTGCAGATGACACCAAGTTGGGTGGGTGTGTTGATCTGCTTGAAGGTTGGGAGGCTCTACAAAGGGATCTGGACAGGCTGGGTTGATGGGCTGAGGCCAGTTGTGTGAGGTTCAATAAAGCCAAGTGCTGGGTCCTGCACTTGGATCACAACAACCTCCTGCAATGCTCCAGGCTGAGGAAAGAGTGGCTGGAAAGCTTCCCAGGGGAAAGGGATCTGGGGGTGTTGGTCAACAACTGGCTGAAGATGAGCCAGCAGTGTGCCCAGGTGGCCAAGAATGGCATCCTGGCTTGTATCAGAAATAGTGTGGCCAACAGGAGGAGAGAAGTGATTGTCCCCCTGTACTTGGCACTGGTGAGGCCACACCTTGAATATTGTGTGCAGTTTTGGGCTTGTCACTACAAGAAGGGCATTGAGGTGACAGAATGCATCCAGAGAAGGGCAACAAAGCTGGTGAAGGGTTTAGAGAGCAAGTCTTAGGAGGAGCAGCTGAGGGAACTGGGGTTGTTTAGTCTGGAGAAAAGGAGGCTCAGGGGAAACCTCATCACTCCCTACAACTGTCTGAAAGGAGGTTGTAGCAAGGTGGGGGTCAGTTTCTTCTCCCAAGTAACAAGTGAAGGGATGAGAGAAGAGTCTCAAATTACGCCAGGGGAGATTTAGGTTGGATATTAGAAAAAATTTCTTTACAGAGAAAGTTGTTTACAGAAAGTACTGGAACAGGCTGCCCAGGGAGGTGGTAGAGTCTCCATCCCTGGAAGTGTTTAAAAGACGTTTAGATGTGGTGCTGAGGGACATGGTTTAGGGACCTTGGCAGTGCAGGGTGAATTGCCGGACTTTGATCTTAAAGGTCTCTTCCAACAAAATCCTTCTATGATTCTGTAATATCACCACAGATATGAAGGGAGTAAAATTGTATGGCTAGAGCAGGAAAGAGAAGGAGTAAGTTTTAAGTTTTTCTATTCTTTGTTTCTAGCTAGATAACCTTTTTTTTTTTTAACACTTTTTCTTTGCGCTTTATATTTAGCCAAGGAATTGTGCTTGGTCTCAAGAGGGGCTTGACAGCACTTTCACTGATTTCTATGTAATAGTTTGATATCCCCTAAAAGGTGACACTTTAATGGGTACATTAATGCAAGATATTTTTCTTCCATGAAGTCTCTATAAGTGTTCTCAGTATATTGTTTGTAAGCAGGCATATTATTCAAGTCTTAGTGACTAGTCCAGGAATCGCAACACTACTTAGTGAAATAATCCTATGGTTTTGAGAAACAGATTTTAAGACAAGAGTATCATATACTTCATTTACATTCTCTGCATCATCTTAGTACAGTCAAACAGGCCCAAACATTTAATTTTCTTTTAAGATTTTGGATGTTTCCAGTCTCTAAACACCTGCTAGTTTATGCTGAGTTGTGTGACTGCCATCTGTTTTGTGCTGAAGCCAGAGTATGTACTCACACAATTTTTGCTCTGAGACAGACTCGTCATGCCAATTCAGTACCAGTCCTGGGATTGCCTGAGGGGACTTGGAGCTGCAGGAAAGAACTAGCTGAAAGGCAGCAAAGTGGAGCAGTGAACAACGAGTACCTCTGGAACACCTGTACAGGAGGCAGTTTGGCTCCAGGTAGTGTCCTTTGCAGTCCCTGATCTCTAGTCTTTCTCTAATGCCCAAACAGGTACTTGGGCTCTCCTCCTGATAGATGTTTCTTGGCTTCCATAATTTTCTGCAAGCTTTTCTCTGTCCTCAAGGTCCTTTCGAAACAAGTAACTCTGTCCTACAAGAAAGAAGTTCATGAGGTCCCAAGCAGAAGCCTAATTTTATGTTGAAATGTTGTGGCTTCACATCCCTGTCCAACACCAAGAGCTATACTGCCTTGTAAAATAGTAGGTTGTGGGTCTGGGTGCAAGAATCTTTATCCATCCTGATGCATCCAGCGACAACTGAGTGATGCTGGTTTATGAAATCATGATGTTGATAGGGCTGGACTTCAGTAGCCTGTGCTCAAGGATGGCAGTTGAGTTTTGATTCTTGTGCAGTGCATGGAAAGATCCTTGCTTACCTTCTTAATGTGCATGAGCACATGTTAAGTTATAATCTAACTGAGAATTCATGCTGTATTCCAGGAAATGGTGTTTTGCTTCAGCGATTCTGTTTTTCTTTAAGGTGTTGACCAGTACTTTGGAATTTAAAACTATGTATCCTGAAGAAGGCATAGAAATGTAATCTGAATGCAAACTGTATTAAGAGCTCACATCCTGTATCCTAGCAGGAATTTCAACAAACAGGGGGTGTATTCATTGAACTAGGAGCAAAGCAATGTCAAGTTGAGAAGGAAATTACTATGGAAATGAGTTTTAAAAGCCTGAGGCAAATGTAGGGAGAGGCACATTGTACTGGGAATTTTCCTCAAACTCCAGCTTATATGGCCTTTCCATTACCTCAACAGCAGCATATAAGAAATCCTTGTCTTGGAACACAGTCTCTGAATTTCATCTTTTTGCGCTATTGCTGTGGGCCGGCTTCCCTGTTAAGAGAAATTAAACCCAGTCTCAGCTAAGATTGGGGCATCTGGTGGTATACAAATGGCCTTGCTTGGGGCAGGCCAGAGGTCTTTTCAGCCCTACATTTTGTCTCTCTGTGGGCAGTAATGGATGCTTAGAAGAGAATGAGAGAAATACATTAACTGCTTTCCTACTATACTCTCCAAGTGCTTGGCAAGTAACAGCTGAGTGGGTCTGTAAGTTTAACAGTCCTTGATTAGTTTGGGGGTTTTTTCTTCCATAGATTTGTATTTTTTTTTAAACACACATTTCAAGGATCTGTATTTTGTAGCAATGAGTTGAACAGCTAACCTGCACAATGTGAAAAAACCCCAAGTCTCCCATTTGCCTAATGATAATGTATCAAGTCCCCCAACATTTCCATGTTTTAGAGAAATGGCAAATAAACTGCCTATTCATTTTCTCCTTGCTCTCTGATTATATAGACTTAGATCATGTTTTCTGTTTAAAGATTTTTGAGCAATATGTAAGTGGATTTATTGGCTTAGTTCATTGCAGAAAGGTGGTGGTACAGGCAGAAAGTCCTATCTTTCAGGCACAGCAGACAGATCCTGTAGTGTCTTCCACTACTACTGAAGCAGTAGTGGATTCCTGATACACTCTGGAATGGATGGATTGCAAGTTAAGAGATACACAGCTTAGGGCAGGAGAACAGAAAATGTTAATAATATTGAGAACAATTGATGAGAATAACAACCGATTTTCTTCTCCCACACAATTAATGTATGAAGAAGTGTATGTGTTCATAGATTGTTAGGGGAGTAATGGAACTTTGAAGAGCTCTGTCCATTCCAGTCCCTCAGACATTGAATGGGAATAAACTGTAATCCTCCTCGCTGCTGCTTTTTTCATTTTGTTGCTAAAAATATGAAGGGAAAAGAAAAAATCCTAGTAGACTGAAAAACAGGTTTTTGTTAAACCATCTGAAAAAGTGAAAATACTTAATACAGCTCTTTAATATAATTGTTTTCATTCAAAACACTTTGTTAAAACTATTCTGATCACTCCCAGTAATAGCAGAAATGTGAGTATCTGTTACAGAATTGTTCATGCTTGGCTGGAGTTGAAATTACATAAATGCGTACAGGTTGAAAATCTTAACAAAAACTGGTTTAGATACTAAACTGGGGAAGATGATATAAAGTGAGATTCCAGTTGGAGACTGTCTCCAGTTCAAAATATCTGAATAGCCTGGAAGTTTATCACTTGTTTATATATCCAAGCTATACCTTTGAGAAAAAAATTATATGACAAACCTGGGGAACACAGATTTGTTCAGAATACATACTCTTCTATCTTAATGTGTCTTCATTTGGTATCTCTGGAGAGCATTGGAAAGTCTCTGATTTGGGTCGCTTTCCTGTATCCCATGCAGTAAAATTGCTGACTTACCAGGCTTAATTATGTAATACTATCATTTTGTATATTGATATAAAGAATAATCTGAGGTCTAATTAAGCTCCTGTCTGCTGGTATCTGCTCACTGATTTGAATGAAAGCTGGTTTGGACTCCAAATCCTGTGAATCCTGCTATCTTGGGAGAATGTTTGCTCTATCTTCCCCTCTAGTCAGCTAGGAAAGAATGCATGCATAAATGTTCATTCTCTTCTTTTAACTCCCTCTACGTAATAGATCCTTTTTCAATACCCTCCAGCAGTAACTTCAGAAATGTCTGCATTGTTCTTAAATATAAAAAAATAATTTAAGAAAAATTATTTAAATTGTTTTTTAAATTTAATTGTAAATGCCACTGACCTGCACATTGGAGCCTGTCTATTATGCCAGAATCCCAGGTTCAGGAGAGTCTGAAGAGGCACACTTTGGAAAAACAGCCTGGGCAAATCTGTTGGTCAATCTGGTTATCAGATTTGTTCAGGAAATGGAGGTATGAGTACCAAGGTGTTCCTTTGTGATACTTCTGCAGCAATAATACTTGTGGAAGGACTTCATTGTTAGTGTCTGTCCCATCTCCCTGCTGCTGCTGAGTTGAAAGGCTCTAATCAGTAACTCAGAATGTGCTTATGAAGCTGCCTGCCTATGGGTAAGCTGCTAGCCAGTAAAAATTTAAGAGAACTATGATCAAGGTCAGCTACCTTTTTAGTCTATTCTGATTTTAGCAACCTCCTGTGTTTGGCCCTTGTCCCAGGCCCTGCCTCTGTCCAGTGTGTTGCCAATGATCTGAACAAGTCGCAGTGCAGTGTAGCATAAGAACTGAAAATGAGTTAATGAAGTCTTGGTGCCTTATCTCAAGTATTCTGCAATGTATCATACTTGTTCCCTGATTAGGGTGAATGTCTCTCATGTCACTCCTGTGGCTTATGAAGAACTAACCTGGGAAGACCTGTTACTCTTAATGGGCTGGGAAGATCTGGGTTCCCCACGTCCCATTGAGCAGGCAGGTAAAGAAATGAAAGGACATAAATTGAAAATCAAATACTCTCCTAGAAGAGGAATAAATGAACCGTAGGAATAACAGTTCTAAACAGTAGTTATCTCCATAAACTGCAAATTCTATAAAACTACATATAATTGTCTGTCAGTCGTCTTCTAGTTTGTGTAGATTCGTGGAATGTATTTATAGGCAGTTGTCAAAACAGGCCACCCTGTGCTTGCCCAAGTTGTTTCACGGTGTAGGAGGCGTCTTGAAGCCTGCCCATTTTCCTTTGCACTACAGCCAATTACTGCATTTAATTATTCTTTTCCTACCTCTCTGTATATATTTCTCCTCAGCATTCAATCATTTCTTCCAGTGAGAGCCATTGTAAACAACAGGTTGATACCATGCAGTAGAAAACTTGCACTGATGTCAGTGGTGTTGGTTGCTGTCCAGCCCTGAGAGCTCTCTTAAAATGTGCAAGACTTGACTTCAAGGTACTGGGTGCTCTCAGCTCAAGCTGAAGTCAGGCAGCATGTCAGGCCTCTGCCAACAAATGTGCCTGTATGTGAGAGTATTGGGAAGCCTAAACTTACATCAAAAATGATAAAACTTCCAAAGACTGATCAAAACTCCCGAGTTTCTGTCTTGCAAAGCTCCATAGCCAGCTACAGCTACTGAGGCGTTGCAGGAGGGCCCACATGAATGGGGTTGTAAAGAGGCTGTGGAGAGATGGTTGGATGAGGACACCAGAGCTTGTGGTGTCCAGGTAAAGGCAAGAGCCAGCTTAGGTACTCAAAAGGCAATCGGGTTGTGCTAGCTAGCAGGGCCAGCCCTTCCAGCTGGCTTTTGGTTTTTTGTTTTGGTCAAAAACTAATTCTATGTTCTTTTCAAATGGCAGGTGTGAAAGTTCCCATTTTAGTTCTCATGCTATCTCAGGGAGTCTTGCAGCAGATTTGAGAATATAGGACTAAGTTTGACTGACCCATTTAAAATAAAAAGGAGTGAAAGAAGAGGTGACTTTCCACAATTTTTGTGTGTCTATGGACATGATACCCTGAAGAGCTTGGCCTTAGTTTTTTTGTGAGCCCAATATTATTCAAACCTAGGAATTTTATTCTACAGTTTGTGCAAATTTTCACATGCTCTGGTGCTTAGAAAGTCTTTCCATTCTCCTTTACCCACCCAGAATTAGCAAATGTCATGTTCAACCTGTCTTCCTGTAGTGATCTGCTTTCTGCATAAGGACAAGATGGGTCCTAACTAATGGAACCTGTTGGCACTCTGCAAACTGCATTGAGATTGTCACTAGGCACTGGGGGACAAGAGCAGCTACCTTCCTTGAAGATCCCAAGCCTGTAGTCTTTCAGCTGTTCCCCTTGCTGACAAATGAGAACCCTAAAACAGATCTACCCCATTGCTTAAAGAACAGAGAATTAAGCTCAGATTTCCTTCTCTCTGTAACTTTTAGCTTCATGTGTAACAGACTGTTCTTCACATTCTGATCAGAAAGTGACATTTTAAGAAAATGAGTCTTTTTTCATTATGAGAAAGCTTGCAGCTTCTTCCCTGTAACAGCCAGTTGTTATGGCTGGGTCAGCAGGATGGGTTAATCGTGGCCCCATTTCCTTGAGGTATCCTGCAGTCATGATTTGTGAATGCCTGAGAATACCCCTGCTGAATTCTAATTGTTTGTGGCAGTCAGCACATGATTTCAAGTGTTTGGTCACAGCAGTGTTCATTTTCTGCTCTTTTAATCTTTGATGGATGTTGCGCCTGGCTTCACTGATGTGGTTCGTGACACAGTAGGCAGTGATTTCCTATAAGATGTTTTGTCTCAACTATAGAGGTGTAGAGTCCCTATACGATGGCCAATATTTATTAATGACATCCCAAGGTTTCTGAAGAGAAAGCTCTACTACAGACCATTAAAACCTAATCTATTCCAAAATGTCAGTTACAGTTAAGCAAGAGCTATCTCAGTTGCACTGAGACTTTCCTCATTAGTTGAGACTCTGATTAGAAGACTGATTAAAGGCTTTCTCTTTGTAAAGGTTCACTCTTTATCTCGGCAGATATCGTTACTATGTAAGACATGATAGAGCTAGCTTAAGGCTCACGCAAATGCTAGAACTGAAAAGTATTTGTCTGTATGTGTGTGCACGGTCATTCATGCCCATACAGTGCATATGCATGTTTTTTAAAATGCCCTTAATTAGTAATTTGGAAAATGTTCATTTATGAATATAAATAGGGTTTAATTTTGTTGCACTGTTCAAACTATTCAGCAGCTGTTATTAGTATGCACTTGTATAAAAAGGTCAAATTTTCATATCATATGTAAAGCTGTGGGATTAAGATTTTAACAGTAATTTGGGTGTTGCTGAGATACAAGGTAATTTGTGCAGAATACTTGGTATCTGAGATCATTACAACTAACCAAATTGCTTCCTGTGATTTAAACATTGCTTTTGTAGTTCACCCTAAGCTACATGTCTGTGATAGTGCTGAAATATCCTAGGGTCCCCCTAATGTTTTACCTACAGATAGCATTAAGCTTTGGCATATGCCTTTAAATTTCTCATTATGTTCAGTTTGTAATTTCATATATAAGCTCTTAGAAGAAAGGCTTGTTAACTCATTATGTGTTTGTATAGTGCTTAGCACAACAGGGATGAGGTCTTTGGATATTTCTGGAGCCTAGATTATTAGATGACACTATTAAGAAATAAAAACATCCGTGAAGCAACTGTCAAAGCTTCCATATGATTTTGCAAGTAGTTCCTAAAAAATTGGAGCTTTCAACTTTTATTCTGGAGTATTTCACAGTTAACTGCCTTGCGCATGAAGCATTTTACAAACACTCAGGCTAATGAGAAATAAACCAGAAAATAAAGACAGCTTTAAGAAATTTTATGGAAGTCAGTGTTCTCATAAGAGGGGTTTGATTGTTGTTTCCAGTCTGGTGAGATTAATAACAACTAAACATTACTGCCAGTTGATGGCTTGGGCGTGCGTGTTTGACTGTGAAAGAGAGATCATAATATTAAGTGGTTATATTTGTCCAGTTACCACTGAACAGATAGTTTGTTTAATTATTGACAAACTTTAGCAGGGAGGCTATGCTCTGGAGGGCAGTAAGCATTAGTATACTGCATCTGAAGTTAGCCTGTAGACCTCGGGGGAGTGTTGACCCTTTATGTGCCAAAGTCAATCTCAATCTTGGTCAAAAATTAAAAGAAAAAATCTATGTGTTTCATTGCAAATACTATGTAGGATGAAGATAGTCAATAGCTGACAGGCTAGAAGTCTTGATTTTCCTTCTTCATGGGTGTCCATTGCATAGGTAACTGAAGTTGCCCTTTGGGCTCATGGATTTGATAAACTCTAGAAAACCTTTTGGGCTGATCCTTTTTGGGGTAGGGTTACCAGGGCTGCCAAAGATGGCAGCAGGGCTGCTTCTTGTGAGCTGTCACACTAACAGTATGTCATCCGATTAAGACAAAACCAGATTTTTCTACTGCAGAGTTGTCTGCTGACTAACTTGTAATTAGCTTTGCCAGGTTTATCACAGACTTGCTGCTTACTGTCAGATCTCCTGCACAATTGATGCAATTGTTTGTCAAAGGCTCTGCTTTTTCTATATTTCAGTGGTGGTGACCATTTAGTTAAATCCAGGTTTTCTGAATCCCAGTCCAGAGTTTTTTATACCCCGCTCTGTGTAGGCAATATATCGGTTATCTTCAGCTAAAACATAAAAGAAAGAAAAATTCTCAGTCCTTCATACATAGAGCCCTACACACACACATATATATGCAGGCACGCAGTGAATGCAGTGTACTATTTTCCTCTTCCAGAATCTTGAGACTGTGTTCACTCTTCTTGAATGAAACAGAATAAATAATAGTGTGGATAGACAACTGACCAAGGAAAGCTGATCTATACTTGTGTTGTAATTTATTTCCCAATTAAAAGTTGAATTTCTCCTTCCAATGATGTTTTTCAGGAAACATCTACTCTGTCCAGCCAGAGTTTTTTCAGAATACTTGTGCCTGTTGACTTGTTGGGCTCGAGTGTTTCTGAACATCAGGTCTGTCAGTCTCAGTCTGGTGGTAGGTGCATCAGCTGGATCCTGCAGAGCTTCTGCTAGTAGCAGACTCTGCAAGACAGTATCTCTGCTCTTAATTCCATGCCTTCCCAGACCCTTGGGTTGCACTTCCAAAATGTATTTGGCAAGCATTAACCCATGCCTCATTTAAATCTTAAGACCAACCTACCTCAGTATTACCTCCAGAAAATAAGTACAGAGATACTCTAACAAAGAAGGAAATGTTGACTCTATTAAATCAATGTGAAGCAGATCCTTGGCTTTACTCTGTTGTTTTTACCTTGGTGCAGGAATAAGAAATTACAGGTCTAGTTAAATTCATCACTTTACCTGGTCTCCAAAGTTTTCCTAAGGTTTGGAAATCCCGAGTGAAGCGCTATAAAGTCAAGACAGGAGATCCTTAGTCTCTTCCCCAAAGAATAAGGGATTTAGTTAGACATTAAGACATTGCCAAAATCCTTAGCCAAAATCCTATCTTGAGACTGCTAGGCAGCAGCAAAGTAAGTTGTCCTGGCAATGATTAAGTCACTTAATTCCAGAATCAAGGAACTACGAAGTCAGCATCAAGTCATAGTTGTGCATGACCCTTTCTGTCACATGAGAAACTGGCTGCAGCTCACCATCAGGCCTGCTGCAGTACTTACAAGCTTTATAATCTCCACCAACCCATGTCGGTGCCCTCACTCTGGTCTGTACCTAGTTCATTAAGTAGAGTGCAGGTGAAGAGAAAAGATCTTGTCTTTGTTATCTCCTGTAGGCACTGTTAGCACAACATAGCCTGATGCTGATTCTTTGGGTCTCTGATGTTTAGCATGGAGACAGAATGATAGGAAAGCAAAATTAACAACTACTAGGAAATGGTTGGGAAAAAAACAATCTGTGGCTGGTTTTTAAACTGTTTGGTCAGCGCTGACTTGTCTTCCAAAGCAAAAGCAAGCAGTATTTAAGCATTTGTCAGAGTATGAAAATATATTATGCTGGATGAGGATCCTTGCTACCTGATACTCATCTTAACTTACTAATATCCTGTGTCATCATTAAAGTGGCACAGCATGAGCTTGCGTAATTTGAGCATTTACTGTCATAGACATCTGTGAACGTACCATTGGATGTTTATATAGCACAGATCAAGATGTAGGATGTTTAAAAAAAAAAAAATTCTTGCCACAAGTTTGGAATGAACTCATTACATCACTGATGGTGGAGCCAAGAATAAGTTAAGCAAAGTCTTCCCAGATAAATGTTGGTAGCAGCTCTACAATATCTCACACCATCAGAGATTGCTGGATAAGTCTCATCCACTTAAAAAGCCTCATTGTGCTTTTTACCTTTTTTTTTTTGAAGTAGAGTTGCTGCACTGCAGAAAAAAAATCATGTCATTGGCATGGGTGTAGATTATTAGTTTTAATGGAAATGAGTTATGCAGAATACAAAATGCTATTATGTAATTGCTTTGAATATTATACCATGACTTGAGAAATATGGGAGCCAGTGTGATGAATATCAGGTGGAATGGCTGACACTTTCATTTCCAATCTATGGGAAAATAAACCTCTGCTAGTTAGCATAAAAACTTCTTCCACTTGAACAGAAGTAGAGAAGGTTTGTTCCTTGTCAGGGTTCATAGTCACGAAATCCACACATGAACTGGCTCAATTGATGCTGATGACAAAATTCCAGCAGACTTTATGATAGCCAAAATCCGTCTCCATGTGGGCATCAAAGAAAGCAACCTCCATACAGCAATGTGCTCAAGAAATAACTCACCCTTTGTAGAGGCACAGAGACTGCATTGGCACTATTTCAAACCTTAGAACAGGTACAAATTTAATCATGACAAATGAACTACAGCTGATAACTTTCAAAAGAAAGAGGGGAAGATTATAGGGAAGATGATACTCAATATGTTTGAACATCAGGTTAATTTTATTAGCAGCTTATTAACATCAGTGAACAGCAGTAGTCTTCTTGAGGTTTCATGGACTCTGTGTAGTTAGCATCTCTAGCAGAACAGAGCCAGGGGCCTCATGTGATATTTTGGTTCTTACCTGCTTTCCTCTGTATGCCAAGATAGCTCTTGATAAGTCTTGGTGGGTGTGTGACTCCATCTGTAGTTTTCTCCTCTGCCTGTGGCCCTGCAGGCCCTTCTATCTCCCCTTTTTCCACGAAGGCTCAGCTAGATATTCAGAGTACAGAACCAGCGCACCCATTCTTGTACTGTAGGTCTTGAAAGGGACAGACCCAAGGAGTCTTTTGTGATGTGCTTTGCATTTGAACTCTTGCTAAAATGGGAGTAACTTTCATGAAACTTCCAGTTAAAACAATCCTAAACAGAGAAGGATAAAAGTAGGGTGGACATTTCAGAGGAAAAAGCAAAACAAAGCCTTCAATCAATTTGGAGTTTGTCAATGTGTGTCTTACTAACTGCACAGGAAATTATTCTTTCCTTACATGCTTTCACCATTGTGGCTTTATCTGCTGTCACCAGTAAATCTATCAAATGAAGCTCCGTTGTCTGTACCTAAGAATTACTGTACAGCACAGCTAGGACCTGAGCTGCAGTGTTCTCCAATAGACCACCTGCAGCAGGAAGTATTGAAAAGCCACAGTTCAGGCTGTGAATTAATCATGAAGATTTTTGCCCACTTTTAATCTGGCAGCACTCTACATGACTTTAGTGGGGACTGTAATTGGCTTCTCGACTGCAAGAGGGTTTTATGGATTAGGTCCAGACAAATCCTGCCCTAGTCAAAGATATGGTAAGCATTTGCTTGGGGCAGCAGATGCGTTGTGCAGTGACTGTGAGCATGCAGCATACTTTGGCTAAAACCAGAGCCATGTGATGTCAGGCTGCTGCTGCCGCCACCAGGGCGGAATCTCATTTCGTAGGGGCAGTTGTGGCTTTTATCCCTCCTTTTATCCTAGTGACAGCAGGAGTAGCAAGCCTATGTCTGCAGAGCTTTTTCTTTCCCCTTTTCCCAGCTTTGCCCTTCTCTGATGCATCTCGCCTTCCCACGGCCACAGCAGACCTTCAGCCCTGGGAGCGTTCTGTTTCACCCACAGTGCTGAGGAGCAGGTGGAACAGTTCTGGGCCCAGGCTTCTGCATTTACAGATTTACAAAGGATGACCATTTACAAGTGCTTCAGGAATACTTCACAGTTTTTACCTGGGATCCAGTGTGTCTGATGAGCTATGGAATACAAAAATTGAAACAAATGTACTTTACAATACTTCTGTCTGGATCTGAGAAGTGCCCTAACTATATGAAGTACTGCAGGGGCAGTACTGAACACATAAAACACTTACAAGTGCTCTACATACAAGCAGTGTCATGCATAGTATATTGCTGTGCTGAGAAATGTGACAAAGATGTCTGTTGATACGCCTGCATGCTAAAGCCATATTCATATGTAGTTTGTGTCACACTGGTTCCTCGAGACCATGGGTCACAGACTGGAGTACTTGTGTTGGTATGTGGCACCTCATCCATGACCACTACTACTGTGGTAGTCTTTTTTCTTAATTGGGTAATAAAGGGATTTGAAATGTGTAGTACAGTCTTAGGAATAAAGAGCAATTGTAGCTTGTTATCTCAGTTTGAAATGGTTTTCCCTTTGCCTTTTCTCTTTGTATAATTGACCTCTATGGAAAGGGGATGTACGGTGAACAGAAACATGGCCCCAGCCTCGGGTGGGACAGGTAGTTGCTACACTATGGAGATAGTAACTGTGTTACTAGCATTCAAACTGGTCCACAGCTCTTTTATGCTGTATCCTCTGTGAATAGATAGATCTGGCCCCTCCTAGCTCAAGAAATTTTTCTCTTCCTCGCATGAGTCCTTAAGTCATCATCAGCAGAGAGGAGATTAATTACACGAGAAGGAGTTGCTGTAAAATGGTCTTAATATGGGGACTCATTAAAAATAACTGGGATTTCCCTCAGAAACTCCAGTGTGCTTTGTTGTAGGAAAGGCAACAACAGACATATGTCTCAAACAGATTATACTGCCTTACCTGGGGGAGTCCATCTCAGCCTGAGATGCATGCCCATGCACTCAGAGGTTAGAGGAATGGCTGCCCTAGAAAGGGTGAGGATGAGATAGAGGCTTTGAGACTTGTCTGGTGGTGCATCTTGAATGAGGTGGGTGAGAAGGGATCTGATAGATCAGTTGTCCTGGGCCACTGGGAGAAAAAAGTAATAAAAGCACACAATGTTTCTCTAGGGAAACTCTGGTTTCTTGAATGCAACTATAATAAGGCAGTGGTTTCCAAATTATTCTCATAATTGGGGTGTTTGCATGCTGTCTTTGATGTAAAGTTAGGGTGTCGGATCTTGGATCCCAATGCCTAAAAGTTACATTTTAGAATAACTGTTCTGATAGCAGTGCTTAACAGCGTGAACAGTCCTGGTTCCTACAGGAGGTACAGCAGAGATTCAAAATCCACCTCACGGCAGGATGCAAAACACAAATTGCAGCAGCCCTAACCCGAATCAGAATGTCTGCTCTGTCAGTGTGAACTCACAGGAAAAAGCTGTCTTTGGCTGTGGCTCTAATGTATTCACTTTTCATCACAACACTGCAGTTCATCATATAAATAAGTCTGTTCTCTTAGCTGCTGTGAAACTCTGATGGAATGTGCTGTTCAAACAAAGTATTATTTTAAATCAGTATAACAGATGCAGGCTCATAAAACCCATACACAAATCATAGAACTAGCAGGTTTACCTATTCATCTGATATTTAACAACACAGAGATGGCTTTTCCCTTCGGAAATCTATTAAACTTTGTGTGTTTTGGCTTCCTAAACAATAATTTTGTTAGGATTTTCCAGTTTTAGCTGCAGCAGACATGTACATCTCTTATTATATTAGACCAGTGGTTATTATCAAATTTTTATTTTTATTGCAAAGAAGATACTGTAAAATATTTTGTCATTAAAAGGATTATTTCAACATTAAAAGGATTTTTAGTTAACAGTCTGAAATGGAAATTATTTAATCCCTGAGAGCTACTTTGGAGAATTGTCTAACAGCAACTCACCTCTGGTTCATAATGAACTTCCAGTTTTTCCTGATCTTTTTTCACCACCTGCCCCATGCGACAGCTTTGCAGGGAGAGATTAGGCCTTGAGCCCCAGGAATATCAGAATATAGGAATATGCCCCTAGAACTGCAAACTTACTATCAGAGCACTCAGCCAGATTCTTTTTTCAGAAATGCGCTAATTCATAACCGTGTGCCTTGCTAACGTGCAGCTCCAAATAGCAGAAAAGCCAGACTAGTGTCCTGGGTTTTTCAAAAGTGTGAGGGAGATTTGATGAAGTTGGTTAATTTTTTTTTTTTTTTTCTCCTGTCTGTTCTGTGCACTTGTTCTCTCTGTTCTTTTTGCTTTGCAACATCTTGAGATCTGGGAACCACCACCACCACCATCCTCATTGTGATCAGGGCTTGTTTCTCTGTTGCTATGGTGGCAAACAGAAATTAGGATCCTTACATCATCTAGGGAGAGCTCATGTAAGCACAGAAATACTTCAAGGGCCATGTTCAGATTTAAAGGATGGACTGCTCTGCAGTAAATACCTCAAGGTGACAGAATAACATTATTCTTCCCAAGGTGTTTTATTGTATTTTCTTTATTTCACCCTCCAAATTCCATTATTAGCTGAGAATGGAGAAAAACAGTATTATTAGAGCTGGAAGAGTTCAGTTTGAGGGACTGTTTTGTAGAACACTCATCCTCTATGGGTTTGTGTATGTCTTTAGGTAATCTGAATGCCTTTTTCTCTGGTTCTTCAGAGTTTTCTTGTAGAAACTTAGTGTAGGAACATTTAATCATTCCTAGGTAACTGCAGAGGAAGGTAAGAGTCTCAGTTGTGTTCATGACTCCTGTAATGGGTTCCTGTTCTTTAGCCCCTATACCGCACTGGGATGGCAGGACCTGTTCAGATACTCACTTCCTCCAGTGCTCAGATGTGCAATTCTTTGCAGTTTTCATACTTCATTCAAAGGTACAGGTTTCTCTTTCTTTAATGTTCTCACTAAGCTACTCAACTTGCTTTGAGAATTTTCAGTGGGAACAAGGGGGTGGGGAGCTGCTGTTCAATGCAAGCATGCTCTGCTTTCAGAAGTGGGACGTGAACACTCTGTGAGCACTTTTGCCTGGCCTTGAAACCAGGATAGTCGGTCAACTGCACTTCAGCATCGTCTTGTTGAAGTGCCCCCTGCTGCCATGTACAAAGACTTACAGCATATTACAACACTACAACTTTTAATTTTTTTATACAGTGTCTTTCACTCTACATGTGCTCAAAGTGCTTTACGAACAGCAATAGAAAATGTACAAACCAATTATGTCTTCACACAGAGGAGCTGCTTTCTTCAGTTGGCAAAAATGACACTTTCCATAACAGAACAGCAATAGAAATGAGCTTGCACTGGCAGAGCCATTCTAAATTCTTCCCAGCTTAGGATAATTTTCTTCCAAGCATGATTGTTCTTTGTGAATTTATAATGAGTTGAACCAAACATAAATTAAGAAAATAGAGATGTAGGTGAGCATATCAATCTAAATTTACTTCCAAAGCCTGTCATTCTCTGCTTTGTATTTTTTAGCAATTCTTATCCAACTCTGTGCCACAAAGTTTTTAAGCAGTGCTTAATTACATTTCATTGATGTTGTGGAAAGGGGCTGTATTGACAATTGTTTTTTATGATTGTCGGGTTTATTGGCAAGTATTGTTAGTGTATATTTTTCATCTAAAAATCCAGTACTTGAGTGCCATCTCAGATCTGTTTTAAATTCCTTTAAAAATAAGTGTGTGTAAGTTCAGAATAATGTATTATTGAAATAAACTCTCCGAATCTATAGGTGTGGTACAGACATGGAAAACATCCATTTTCAGTGAGTATCAAGAGCGTATCTTGTTCGGACAGTGATTGTAATGAGAGGTTTACTTGGAAAAAAATAAAAAGTTAACTCAAAGTAGGACCAGATGCTGGTCTGAATGTAGATGGGCTTGAGAGCAAAGGAGGAAACAATTTGAGTAAGAAAAACAGGAGATGGCCTGAGGAAGGAAATGGAAAATCTATTGCCAGTGCCAAGAAGAGGAAGAGGACATGGGGAGCCCTGGGAGAGGCTGGGTATGGAGGAAGAGAAAAGGAAGGACTGAGACATGAGTGCGGACAAAGCTGAAGAGAACATGGGATGCAGGCGAGTGTGAGGATGGGCTTATTGTGGAGGTCAACAGAGTGCTGGACAGGGTGTTCTAGTCTAGGTACAGAGCCTGAGGATTGAGCACAGAGACTCTGTCTTGTTTGGGGACATAGTCTAGTTGTTCAGGGCAGCATTCAGCTCCCTCAGTCCAGCAAGACCTCATTTCTTTTCCCAGTATCCTCTGCCTCACTAGCTGTGCATCTTCCACTTGCTGTGACAAAGAATGTGTCAGAGTCCTACAGAACACTGTCACTTTTGTCCTGGAGCAGGTGTAGCCTTTGCACTTAGGCTTGAATCCTCAGTGTGGGGAGAACATTCAATTATGTCAACTGAGCGTTGCATCTTGAAGCATATAGGAAGGAAGGAAGTACATTTTGGAAATGTGGCAATTACATCTTCCATACTTCATATTTCTTTAAGTCTTCAGTTTGTAAATTCAATTAAGTTCCTCTAACATAGCAGCACAAATGTGTGTCTAAGTGTAAGAAATACATATGTTCTGGAGTGATTATCTTTGGGGATGAGCTGAGCAATAGCCAGTGTTAAATATCACTCTCCAGCATCTCAGTACATCTGCACCTCTTTGTAGTGCAGGACTGGATTATTAGCCTCTGTAACAACACCATCTTGCACTGCAGTTCTGTTTACTCTTGCAAACTGAGCAGGATCACATCTGCATGAGATCTTTGACGGGAACTCTGCAGAGGTCACTGACATACCATAGAACCATGTTTGTTCAGTAAGTGACACTTTCATCCTGATGTCCCACTAAGCCAGCACACCAGAATGGCTTCCTTTGCCACTGTGCAATATCTAGCTGTGTGTATGTATGTTTGAGGCTCAAAATACAAAGTGCAGACGCTTGACTGTTTTTTGATCGTTAGAGATTTTGTATGGAACTGCTTAGAAAACTGGGCTGTTAGCCTTCATACATTGCCGAAGTTGTATTTAGATAACTCTGCTCTGCCTCTCAAAATTTCTTCCAGTTCTTCATTTTTTCGCTGCTAACCTAAGCTGAGCTGCAGTGTTTTTTTCCCCTGTTTTATGAAGGTTACGCAAGAACTTTTGTAAAGAGGCGGTTGTGTCCTGCTTGAGACGGGGGCTCTGCAGTGGGAACAACTGCAGTAACTCTGGCATGCGTATCTGCAGATTAAATCCAAAAGTTAAATTGTAAGCAGGCAGGCAGCCCCTCTTCTCAGCAACATGGTAACTAATGCAGGGTCTCAGGGCCAAACCCACAGCAGGCCTCTGGATCCTCAAGTAAATCACTGAAGAATCCAGGGAGACAGAAGTGCTCCATATGAGCATACGGGGTGTTCTTCAGCATTGTAGTTTGAGCTATATGTATGAGAGTTTTCTTCCAGTCCTCAGCCATGCAATACAGCCACGGAGTAGCTGAGAGCTGGGGCTCCAGGAGGATGATTGGTAAGTGTCATCTTGACCGTGAGATGCTGTGCCTGTTTGGATGGCCAGTGGACACATGGGAGCCCAAGTCTCCATTATCACCAAGCTGGGCAGGAATTGGCATGGGAGTTGCGTGAAGTTTTTAATTCAGCTTTGCACTATACCCACTCTTGCCAATACCCTAGAATAAATTTGAGGGGCCCAAGGTTTATTGTCCATTATGTTCAGACTGTTAGGACTCATACTGGGACTTTATGGCCACTTAAGCTTTATAATGGTATTGCTATGTCCTTTCCCCCCAGGCCTTCTGCACTGTGGGAGAGGCATAAAAAGGCAGTAGTACACTGGACCCCAACTCAGAGCTCACTAGATGACTGGCATTACCACAGGATATAAAAAGGCTGAAATAGAGACTGACAGAGGGAGTTCAGCACAGTACTCCCAGCAACACATTACTTGCTCAACACAGCTACCAACTCTGGGGAATCGAAGCAGTTACTCAGTCAGTACTGGCTATGCAGATATGGACGGGCTTTCGTTCAGGCTGCAGAACGGGAAAGGCTTTTCGTACTTAGGAATCTGTGCTGGATTTGAACTGGAAGCCCAAAGGTGAAAATGTTTGGACTAATTGTCCTGCAAGAACTACTCAGGCTTCCACATGGTACTGCTTCAAAACAGAGCAGGCAGGCTCTTGTGTTCAAAAAAAGTTTTGGTTACAGCCCCTTGTTAGTTTAATTTTAGTTCTTATGAATTGACATATGGCAGGCATGATTTTTAATTAGAGCTTTAGCTGCATTTTACTGGTAGGGTTGCAGAGCACTGTGGAATTTACATTAGGAAAAAAATGCTCTGTTGGTAGAGTACAAGGCTGTTTAGTAATCAGAGTGGAAAGTTAACTTTGAAACAAATTGGCAACTGATCAGATAAAATTCAAATCAGTAACATTTGTGTTGGAAACCAGCTCAGATCTGGGAAAAAAGGAATCTAAGCTATTCTGTTCCTCTTGCAGAGGAACTGACTGGTGAACACACTGTGCTCATCAAACTTCATGGGTAACAGCCCCTAAAAAAACAAAATTAATACTTTCATAGGGTTATCTGAGCATTTATCTGATTCCTTTTCACATTAGTGTAAAACTAAGTGTTACTTTGAAGAGAAGTTTCCTTACATACTTTACAAAACAAACAAACCTCCTTTGCCAGTCAAAAACTAAAGGTCAGAAGTTTTTCCCCTTTGTTTTCCTTTTGGATCAACGGAGTATAAGAGGGACATATTGGGAGATTTTTTTTGCTCCTCTGCATTTGTAACAGATTCCCATCTTCCCAGTTCATTGTGTGAACTCTTTCGAGTACTGAAAGAGTTAATGGTGTGTTCAGGCCTCAAGCAGCAAATACATTTAAAGCTCAAGCCAGCACTCACATGGTTTGTATTCTTGCACTGCTGGAGTGGTGTGTTCATG
The DNA here is from genome assembly GCA_009769605.1 of Bucorvus abyssinicus. Lineage (NCBI taxonomy): Eukaryota > Metazoa > Chordata > Aves > Bucerotiformes > Bucorvidae > Bucorvus > Bucorvus abyssinicus. The sequence goes on from CM020029.1 coordinate 26,407,106, forward strand.
GCATCTGGTTCCCTGGCAACAGCTTTCATTGGCTCAATCAAAGCCTTTTCTTCCTAAGAAAGCTCCCACTGTGACACCCTACCACCACCACTAATCACCATCTTAACGGAGTGTTTAAGATGCAGCTGGTATGAAAAATAGAGCTTGTGCATGAGAGAAGATTAAGAGGCTACCTTGCATAGTACACCTGCCCTGGAGAGTGCTCTGACTCGGTGGTGTTGGGGATACTGGAGGCTGCTTTCCTACTGGAAGAGATGAGGCATCAGTACACAAAGAGTCTGCTTAGAAATAATCTTTTGTTAGGCAGAAATCCATAAACCTTTGTGTCTTGTGAATAGTCATTTCCTCTTTGCAGCTGAGATGGCGTTTGGGCCTCTGTGCTATTGACAAGGGGCAGAAGTGGGATGTAGGGGGTGTACAATAAAATCCATATTGTTGAAGCTGTCTCCCCTGACAAGGAGGAAGCAGGAAGAAGTCTCCCAACATGTGAACGGGAGAACAATGGGAGCAAAGAATTCACATTAAGTCTCCCCAAGTGTTACATATGTTGGAATTTCTGGAGATTCAGAGTTTGCATAAAAGTTTAGAAAGCCTCTAGCAATCATGCCTGCCTGTGTCTGGCAGAATTTGGGGTACAAAGTGGTCAGAATGCTTGAGCATTAGCATGCCCTGCATCATGCTTCCACTGTTAGAAACGTCTTTTTGAATTACTGAAGCTCTCACTGACTCGGCAGCTGACAGAAATTCTCCCCTTATTTACTTAGTCCTGGAGATTACCTTGGAGGATGCTCTGTAACTATCAGAGGCTGTTGCACTCCACAGGAATGATGCAGCTAGAGCAGAGATGTAGGTGAGGGTAAGCACAAGGAGACACAGTGTGCGTGTTGTAATCTGTGTGCTACAGTGATTACTCGTTTACCAGGCAACCAATGCACACAGGCCAGACAACCCCCTCCTTTGCTTATCTCTGTGCTGTTGGGCAGGAGAGTGAACATGGATTTAAGAATGTGGGCTGGAGAGTACCGTAACATCTTCAGCAGCATGGCTTTCGTCATGGAATACCCTGCCAGGGAAAATTAGACTGAATTTATGCCTGCTTTGTTTAAGTTTTAAGGTAAAGTGCAGTTACCTGATAGAGCTCTTTCCTGAGTTCATCTCTTGTAAAACAGCAAGTGAATGTATTTCTCTGAAGAAAGGAAGGGGGAGAGGGGAGAAGGAAACCTTGTTTTGTGAGACACTCTGCTGTATTTGGCATAGAGAGACTGAGGCAGTACGCACATGAGAAAGAAGACAGGGAGCACAGTCTTGTGGTTAAGCTACTATATTGAGAATTGGAATTTGGGTGTAGCTTCCACCTCTGTGTGGCCTTGGGAAGGTCTGGACATAGGCAAAATAAGAAATTACCAAAGGCAGCCAAACCAGAAGTGAAGCTGTGGTGACTCCTTTGGCTGTGGCAGAGCCCAGGGAAGCTGCCTTGGTTAGCTGCTGCTGCCAGGGTAGAGCAGAGGCAGCAGGATAGCAGCTGGCTGGCATTGCCCCCTCGTCTTTGCAGGGGCAGCTGGAGCAGCAAGTGCAACTCAGCAAGGCTCAGTCCTCAGCATTCATTCCCACCTCTGCTCTACCTTTTCCCTGTGGCTGAAATGTCCTGACGGAACATAACAGTGTAAGAGCAGAGCTACAGCAATTTGAATCAAAGGAGGACATACCTAAGCCCATAGTCAGTCTCCAACTCTGGCTAACAAAAAAATGCCAGGGAAGAGCAGTAAGAGTGGGGCAAACCTAGTGTGAGTCTTTTCCAAAATTCACTCTGCACCTCTAGCAATTAGCTTGGTGGGTCCCTGAGCCAACATTGGGTCTTTGTATTAACAGACTTTCTGAGGTTGTTTTCTGTGATTGTTTCAAGGTGCTTTGTGAGCCCAATACTAGGCTGGCACTAGCCCCTTACGCTAGGACAGCAAAACTCAGTTTTGCCCACACACAGGAGAAGCCCAGAGCTTGTTCTGTCTTGACTTCCAAGTGTTCAGTTCACCCTTTCAGTCCGGTTGCAGGGTCTTTGCTCAGGGTGCACCCTTTGCTCCCTGTGTCAATGCTGCTGCAGCCAGGAGCATGCTGGCTCCCCCAGATCTCACAGTAAAACGGGCATGGGACTGGAATGTGGTAACGTAGTACAGGCACCACTATGGGACCAACAGGGTACAACAGCTGCACAACTTGCAGAGTGGGAATAATTCTCCCTTCATTCAGAAGGCTTCTACAAAGAAATCCTTAATGTATGAAAGATGCTTAGTAGCTGCATGGCTAACAGCCACACTGAAAATCCTATGCATATTTTTAAACATAAAATATATTTTGAAGGAAGACATTAAAAACCTAAAATTAGAAATGACAGCAGCAAAAATGGTATTCTGAATATGGTAGGTCTGTTTTCTTCAGTCACTTCTAACTATTAACTGAATTTATTTGAACTTATTAACACCCATTCCGTGAAAAAGGAGCCCATGGCAGGTGCTAGAAATGTAGAAACAACCGTTTTTGAACATTAAACTTCTGATTTGGTAGATTTGCTTTGGGTGTGGAGGGTGTTGTTGTTTCCCCCCTCCCGGAATGTTTCAGAAGACCAGGAAAGTGCACGTGCATGCACATGTGTGAGGAGCTATGCTTTTTCTGCTGCGCTGACAGTCTTGACCTTTTGACTGATGTATGGGCATCAAAGCAGGCAATGAAAATGTGACTTCAGCAAGGTAATTGGTAGATGTCACTCCTCCGGTGAAAATCTGATTTGCTTTGGTTTAGATATGATTTCAGAAAACACCCTTTGTTTGCACACTGGTTTACCATGAACTTGGGAACAAAGGAGTTTTGGGAATCACCTGCGGGTATGAGGGGACTGGGAACTTCCACTGCTTAGGGGTTTTCACAAGCTTCCATTGGCCATGCAGATGGATAGCTGAAAACATGTAAACTTGGCAAAGTGCAGACCAAACAAAACCAGAATGCTGTCAGTCCTCTCCTCTACATAACTGGCCAGGTATCTCTGTGAAGAAATCTGAGGCCTTTCCTTTAACATAGCAAGACCTGTGTTTAAGAAAACACATTACTGAATTGCAGATTGACGGTATTCAGGAGTACAGAACACACTCTTGCAATACAGATGATTGAAAGGTGAATATTATTTTGTTCCTTAATACATCGGGTAAAATGACTTTTAATGTAGTATTTGTGTTGTTTAATTACCTACTTTTTAGATTATCACAGTGCTTTCAAGAAGCCAATGTAATCTTTATTCTGCCCCTTCTAATCATAGTCTTTACACACATGCCTCTAATTTCATGATTGCAGTGTCTAATGGATAAACAGCGAAACTTTTTTCTTTCCAAAAAAGGATCAGAAGGTAAACATGAGGTACACACACCACTGCAAACCTTTGAGAAAGGATATAAATGCCGGCCCTCTGCATAGGACTGAATTTCACCCTAAGTAAACCTAGAGCAGGGTCATATAATATATTGGTCTGGAGCCATGGCAGTAGATTTATGTAATGTCAGTGAATGGAGCTATATCTCTGGCACTGCTGCCTAACTTCTAGCAGAAGTTGTGTGGTGTGAATAAAAGCCAGAGGCCTGTTGTAAAAATGATGATTTAGGTGGTTGATTGGGACTCCAGAGGTCTGTTTGTTTTTCCTGCCTCTTTTCTTCTTCAGAAAGTACCTCAATCTTACTCTGTAAATTAGGGATGTTTCCTCACCTCACAGGGATATTTTGGGAATAAATGTGTTAACTACTGCAAAGCGTTCAGGGCTCTGGGGCTCAAGAGCAAATTAAAAACAGCGTAAAATTGAAAAGTATAATTGTTTATACAGTGTTGTGACAGTTTATAGTAGATGGAGTTGGAGCCCCACACTGAAGAGCTGAGATTAAAAAGAATACTGAAGAGATGCTTTGTATGCAAAGCACTGTCAGTCCTGTGCCTGGAGTGAAGCAGGGGCTCTTGCCAAAAAAATGAATGTGGAGGCAGTACCTGGTCAGAGACTAAAACAGTGTATTATACCATACAACCTGGAGGCAGAAGGAAGGTTATGTTAGGCAACCTTTGCTTTGCTGTTTCGTGATATTTGAGAACTTCGCTTTTCAGCCTTTGATTGTTTTGTTTTAAACAACATAGTTTTTAGCATGGAACTGATGATATAGATCTCACAGTGCACCTGGAGCTTTACAGGAAAGTGTGCAGATAAGGTCTCAGCCCCTTAGATCTTACAAACTGGAGCCTTTTTCTTCTCTCACGGATGTCGTTAGATTAAGTAATGTAAGGAATTCTGGTTTTACAGCTGTGACCGATAATTGAGCATTGAGTTAGGCAATATGCTTCCACGGAGTTTCAAACTGCAAAATGTGTGTGGGTTTTGAGGGGCGTTTGGAGTTGTGTTTTTTTTTTTTCTGCTTCTCTGCATGCCTTAGTCCCGTACCACCTTTTACCCAGCAGGAATTATACAACTTTTTTACTGTCTAGCACCCAACAAATTAGCAATCAGCAGAAACAGGAGTTACCAGCCCTACTTTTAAAACTGCTAGCATGTGTCTTTGTACGCGTAGTGTCATTTCTGCACTGTATCCTGGTAATGAAGCAAAATCAATTTTCTCTCCTGTCCTTGGGCAAAGATCAGTGAATTAAACTTAGTTATAGAAAAAAATACTTTTTTTTTTAAAGAAAGATTTTTATTATCTAAAACCTCTTCCCTTTTAGACACTTTTTGAGTTCCTTAATTTTTGTTCTTTTTGAAATGTTTTCTTTCGAGAATATCCAGTCTGCTGGAAAAAACCATATTTTAGTCCCACCATTATTTGTGAACACATCATCAGCTTCATAGAGGAATACTTAATAAGCCCACTAGCACTTGAGAACAGCTAAGCCCTGCCTCAATGCTCAGCAATGTACAGACAAGCCAGGAGAAGCGATAGGGCTGAAGCAGGCTAGATCACAGATGGGAGGTTGCAGTGGGGAATGGACTCGGTGGCCTCTGGAATTGGAGATCGTGCTGGAACTTTTCCACCCAGCGTTTTAGAAAACAGCAGGAATAAATGCTTTCACACTAGGAATCAATTAAAGAAACCCAAATTATTGCCATTTGAATAAACAATTATTTCTTTCTCACTCTCACAGAAGCTTGTTACAATGAATTAAAAGCCAGAACAAATTAAATTATCTGATAGCACAAATCGTATCAGAAGTGTTTCATCTGGTTTAATTAATTCATGCCAGAAATCATTGCTATACTCAGTATATGCTGAATGTTTTTTAAATTATTATTATTTTGTTAACAGTTTCCATTTATATCTGTTTCCAGTACTGCTGTGATTCTCACTCTCTGCAGATAAAGTGGGAGTGTTTACCAAAGTGCTTACTGCCAGGGAGATTTTTAACCCTAAAGACAGACAGTATAGCAAATACCTTATAGGTCAAGAAAAGGGACATCTACACCTGAATCTAAGAGGATTTTTTTAACTACAGGATGAGACAATAAGATCTATGCTTTTCAGTCCCTCTTGGTTAACTCGTAATTTGCTGGTGACATATGCAGTGGTTATCACTAGGAAGAGGACAAGACAACTCAAGGACTCAACACTGTGCAGTCTTCACTACTTTTTTCCCTTGCACCAGGTTATGTTGGTTATCACTAGCCAGCTCTACCATAGGGCATTTCTTTGTCAAGCAGAACAGGCCTGAGCCTGATTTTCTGAGCTAATTGGCTGATTTTTGCACCCAGGGCTTGGGATCGAGGCTTGAGAGTGTTCAGGTCTAAGTGTACCGTCTGCAGTCACGCAACCTCACCCTGGAGCCAGTGAAGTATTTCTGAGAAACATGAGGATGCTGTTGTCAGCTTGCTGTAGGACAATTTCTGCATTTTAGCTCTTTGTAGTTGGTAATGGAAAGTCTCTTCCTTCTGAGATATTTTGGGAAAACCCAAACTTCAGGAATGTGCCTGTATTCAGAGACTGGAGTCTGGGCTTCTGGCACTGCAGGAGGTTTGGATTCAAGATGCAGTTTTGTTGTCCACCTCTTGATCTCATACTTGTGTACCACTAGTAGTACATAGCTGTGTCCATACAGAGGTGGGAACAGCCATAAATACAGTGTTTAGCTTTGTAGTCTTCGATTTCTGTATTTATTTCTCATTTGATTCATTGCCCAGCCAAAACTCCAAATCAAGGGGTTGTAAGTGATCACAGAACAAGCCCTCACATGCTGCAGATGTGCTGTAATTGCAGTACTAGGATTTGCCCTTCAGTTGTAGTCACAGGACAGCACTGTGCAAACTGGCCACAGAAATTCTTACCAACAGGAGGACAAAGGCTTGCTCTAGGGACTGCTGCTTTGGATGTAAAGACCAACAAACTGCAAACTGGCCACAGAAATTCTTACCAACAGGAGGACAAAGGCTTGCTCTAGGGACTGCTGCTTTGGATGTAAAGACCAAAAAAATATGAGAATAGCATTATTTTCCATCTGACTTTCACGAGGACAAGTGACAGGCTTTAAAGTTTAAAATAGCACTATTAAAGCAGTATAAAAATGTACATATTCAAGATATGTCAGTAAGATGGGACATTGTCACAGAATAATGGGTGCTAGCTACTTAGCATTCAAAGTAGGACAAAAAAGAGGGAGATGCTAATGTGATTCTCAGTTTCCTAGGGAGCAGAGAATGAGAAATAAATAGAGGAACAGCGCAACTCTGAGTATACCCCGCCATCGTAAAGAGCATGCACTTCAGAGCAGTTTTTGTGCTGTAGCAGAGATGTCACTCTGTCATCCTACCCCTTGCCAAAAAAAAAGGGCCTCAGCTGACACAGCAGCAAAGTTTTCTGTTAGCATCTTACACCTTTCCATTTTGGCAAATGTGGTGAGCCATTAGCCTTTTGAAAAGTAGGGCCTGAATAACCTTCCCTGTGCCCTGGCTGTGGCTGGCTGTACTGCCGGGATCACACAGGTTAGTGTGGTGGGAGCTGCCTCGCTCCAGCTGGTAGAGCTGGAGCACTTGGCTGCCTTATGGCTGTTTGACATGAGGAAAGCCTTGTCCCTCCGTAAGGTGGCTTGTCTCTTTCCCTGTCTCTGTTCAGGTGGTGGTTCAGTAGTGTGTCTCCTTTTGGTGTTGACTTTGTAAATTGTAGTAATAAGAGTGCCCAGAGCTTCCTCCCCAGAGGAATTACCAGAAGTGCACAAGGGTGCCGGCTGGATGGTCTGTGGGCTCAGTGCTGGAGGGTGGAGCAAGTAGTCCTGTGGCAGTCTGCAAGGACAGGGGTTGTAAAGTGAGTAGGTGTTAGTCTTGAGGAAGAGACCAGCTGTCTCCGGGGTAGGTTGGTGTCGGCACTCCCCCTGCCCTCAGTCCCTGTGGCTTTGGTACAGACCAGTTTTCCCTTGCAAAAAGGTCTGTCCTGTGGTCATGTGCCCTATTCCCCAAATGTTTGCACTCTGCCTTTGAGATAGCACAGGCTCTGTGTGTGATGGCCATATTGGGGCATTGCTCAAAGAGCACAGTTAAGGCTGTGTTTGCTCATACCTTAACTCTTTATGTACTGGTTTCCAAGGGAATAGCTAGGACTGACATGCTAGAAAGGCACTCCATGCTCCAGGCAACCTTCATGAATTTCTTAGTCAGCAAACTCCTTACTTTTAAAAATTTACTGGTGGAATATTGTTTGGTGAGCATTCATGTTGATCACAGCAATTTACAGTCAGCAATTAGTTTGCCCTGGAGAAGCTACTGCTGCTATGTATGACTAAGTGCTCTGCTGCCTGGGCACTTTACCACACTTAATGGGTGACAGAGGCAGTACTTTGCTATGTATGTCCTGTTAAAAAGGCAGCATAAGGAATCCCAGAGTAACACCTGCCTGGACAGGGACAGGCAGTCACAAGTTCACCATGGGCTCTGAGATAGTTGGCTACTAGCCAGCTCAGTCTGCAAGCCCATCGCATTAGCCAGCAAGCAGGGCCAGTTAGCATGAGTGCTGGACTAAGCAGGCACAGAAGCATGGCTTTGCACCCAAGTTGTTTTCTTTCTGGCCAGCTTGAAACCCAAGAAGAGCAAATGTATATGTAGCTATTGCTGTGCCCCTTTACTTCTTGTGTCTCAAGTCTCAATTGTTTTTATTGCTCTCCTCTTTCTCTGCTCTCCACAAACACTTTTCCCTATATGCCATTTCTAATGTCATTAAACAAAATGTTCCATTTGTTGCCTTATGTCCCTTATTACCAGGTCTACATGGTGCAGGTGAACTGAGTTAGACTTTCTCAGTGACATGGGGCAACCTGTGTGGGGTTTTTAAATGCCTGAAGTGGCTGTTACATACAGGAACCATAGTAATACCGGGAACATTTCCCAGTGAACTCAAAGGAGCACATCTCTTGGTTCCTTAGGATATTCTGCGTGGTCTCTTCTGTGATTTTGTGTACTGGGTGGAAGGTGTATCAGAAGAGATCCAAGAGCAGGTAAATAGGATTCTAAGACCCATCTGTGTCCCCACTGTCAACATCATCCCCAGTCAATGGGGAAAATGGCTCAGATTTGGAAAAGGCACTTCTTGGTAGCTGGTCCTTTTGCCTTGTTCTGTTCTTTCCCTACTGGGAAACCCTTTGCTAACAAGCTATGAGAGACTTTTAATGCGGTTTAATCCCTTTAAATTCATGTTCGTGAGCCATAGTTAAACATGCATTTGAAATTGAGAGGTTAGCATGTGTTTAACTATAGCTCACAAACACAACTGGATTTTCTGTGTGAGTTATTAACAGGCGGGGGAAAAAGAAATCCCATTTTCTGAGTAATTTCCCATTTACAGTATAGATACCATTTGTATGTCATACAGTAAACTTTCTGTAGCAGGGTGTGGAACTAGGTGATCCTTTCTAACCCCTACCATTCTGTGATTCTGTAGGCAAAACCGACGCCCATGCCTCTCTTAAACTCCTGGTTTCAAAGCCAAGCTACCTGCCTTCACCTGCCTGTCTTAGCCTTGGTCCATCCCTTAGTCTTCCCCTTAATTCCAGCTGAACCTTATAACATTGTTTAATGTTTTTCACTCATTTTGGGTGCATTTCAAAGTCAAACTTGGAGCTGCTTCATTTAAGAAGCATGCAAAGAAAACTTTCAGACATTTCCCCCTTTGTTTTCATCTTTAATTGAAGCAGTTCAGAGTGAACTGGAAAATTGTTTTGCATAATTCAAATCCATATTTCGGAGGTGTGTGGGGTAGTGGGCTTTATCCTTGCTCTGCTGTTCAATTATTTAATCACTTCACTAGTGATGGTTTAATGAAAAATCCAGCCAGTTATTTTGTTTTGGGGTTGGTTGGGTTTTTCATTGCAGATAAATATTTTCTGTTTATGAACAAGATAGTTGCCTCAGTGTCTGGTTTTCATTTTTAGGGAACAGTCAGCCAACTAACAATCCAACTGGCCAGCACTGATCCACTCAGCTGGAGATATTTTACAGTATGTGCTATCACACAGACCTACATGGCAACACTTTGTACAACAACCAAAAAAAGACAGGCAGAAGAGGGCATGTGACAGTAGATCCCATAATCTGAAGAGTCCACAGAGAAGGAAACATTCCTTACGCATGTTAGGCAAAAGCCCAAAAGGTGATGAGTGACACTTCCCACTTTCATTTCTTTTCGGAAGATTCAGTGTCATCACACATGTCTCTACTTTGTCACTAGTGTTTAACTATTTCCCCATGGGAAGTAAAGCACCAGATCACTCTTTACCATTCTCTGCCTCTTAATGATCAATTATTTTTAATTGGAATCTCTTGCATTGTACCAAATCTAGAGAGGCCCCTGTCAAGATCAGGGCTCCAGCAAGATGCGAACAGTACCAACACATACATGGGGACAATAGAGACATTTTTTGTCCCAAAGAGCATGATCCTATTTAGAGAAGGGCTGAAAAAGAAATGGAGGTAAGGACAATTGGAAGAATTTGCAGACCACGTGCAAGTTTGGGGAAAGTATGACAGTCTCCTGATTCCTTTTCTGGTGCCCTGTCTGCTGGCACACACTGATTCTTATTTACTAATAAAAATATTGTGGTCTGTGCAGAACTACATTTAAGGATAAACAAAATAGGCTGGTATTGGTACAAAGAACTTTACCAGCTAAATAAGATGCAGCCAGGGATGATGCTGAGAGGTGGAGCTTGTGAAAATAACGATTATTGTGATACAGTCCTTCACAAGCTTATTTTTATGTACATTTTTATGTATAAGTTGTTACTACACCTTTAATGTCTGTGTTCAAGTAATGTATTAAATCTGAGAGCAGTGGTGAAATGCCGACCAAAGGACACTTTATTAACAAAGCTAGTTTTAATGAAAATCTATAGCAAAATGGAAAAATCATTTAAGTGAAATTGCTGAGTCTCTTGAGATTGTTTTCGAAGAAACATTTATTTTCAGTTATGTTGGGAGGTTTTGATTAAGATTTGATTCAGAATTCAGTGCTGTAAGATCTTTACCTGAGAGAAATGAGAGATGCGGAGTTAAAGTGCTAGCTCTGTTAGCTAATGTCGACTCTATGAGTCAAACAGCTAAAACCTTGATGACTGTCAAAGACAGAAAATGAGATCCGGTCTTTGGGCAGTGATGCAAGGCTCTGTGCCTTCACACAAAGCAAAACTATCCACTGATTAACTCATCTTTGCAGATAGGGGATTTCTTACCAGAAAAGACAGTTTCTGGCTCACAGTAACTGTAAAGTACAGTCTTTTAAATCTTACTCCATTCAGGTCCAGGACTCGGTTTAGCCTACCATAAAAGCAGAAAGTTGCTGTGGGATTTGGCCTGGGCTCAGGAAACCCAGCCTGCCTCCTGTCCCTGCCTTAGAAGAGGAACGTGATTCAGGCACAGACGCTGTTCAGCCCCTTCGGACGCGGGTGCCGTTGCGTCTCTTTCCGCAGTCACTACGAGCTACTTTAGAGAGGCCAGAGCTCTGCCCTCATCTGCTTTGTGCTTGAATTCTTTAGCCGTCATGAGAGTTGTTTTTGCAAATCCAATAGCTGATTTACTATCTTCAGAGAGCAGAATGTGTGAAGAAAACCAGTATGAGTAAATCCTCTCGGTTGCAGCCTGGTATGCATAGCTGTGTAAGGGTGTCAAATAACATCCCTTTTACTGGTTGTTGGCCCTAGTGGAATGCTGCTTTGCACATCTCGTAAAGTAAGGACGGAAATGCTGCCTGAAACGTTTACATTTTGCTGTTAATTAGAAAAAAAAAAAAAAGAATTGGGAGGCAAGAGCATTATAAATAAGAAATGCTCTTTTAATCATGGATTAAATAAAAAGATTCCATCTTTACATTTAGTTTTTTACCCTTTCTAAAGACTGACTTTTGCTTTAGATAATCAAAGCTGCCTTTGAACTAGCACACAAATCTTTTTTTCTTTAAAAATAGCCCTACAGATATATATACATATCACAGCCATTCATTCCTTTTATAGACAGTTTCATTTTCTGTGAGAATGTGAAAGTTCTGAGCAATCCAGAGCTCACTCAGGCACCACAACAAACACGGGAAATGGGGTCCAGGCACACTATTGCAATTAACACCAGTGTTTAATTAGCAGACAGCTGCATTGGACAAGGGCCTTTTCATTTTATGTCTTCACTGGGTTTTTGATGAGAGATTTACCTATAGTTGTAACTTGCAGTTGTTACACTAGCATACACTTATACTACACGCATGCACACATACAAACCACACACCCCCTGTACAGAAAATTTGTGGAAGGAAGCCATGTCAGGCAACTGATCTGATTCATGCTTTAGGTAAATACTTTTGGAAGTAGCTCTGTTTGACTGTCTTCCATAAAAGCTCTTAAGTTACATTTTTGTTTGTTTACGGGGAGTGGGAAAGGGGGGTGGGGGAGATTTATAACTGAGCGCGTGCTTTGATGCATCTAGGAATTCTTTTTTGTTTGTTGGTTTACTTTGTTTAGCAACAAAAATCTGATGTGTGATGAAGGTGAATGGGTGCAGAAGTCTCCCACAGGAAAGGCTGGCACCAGGGCAACACACAAATGTTTACCCCAGTCAGCTTAGATGCCTCCGTATTCCATTGGTGAAAGAAGTATAGTAGTCTCATGCTGTTCCCTGTTGTGGAGGAAAATGTCCAAACAGCCAACTAATCCTTCTACTTGGCCATCTTTAGTATAGAGAAAAATGTTGTTGGAGATCATGGTAAACGAAAAAGCTGTTGAGGAACTAAGAGATGAAGTGAAAACATGACAGGGAAGGTGGGTTCTCACTACCAAGGGCTTGGATGAAACCTTGGACAACGGTGCTTTAGGCCTGCTACTATGAGTTAGATCCTGCTTGCAGCAACCTGAATAGAACAGTAATGATTTAAAGAGGGACAGCAAAGTTGTTGATAACAACTGTGTTTATAGCATATAGAAGATGAGAGATTGAGGAGTACTGGAAGAGCTAAGCACAGATGGGCCCAGATCCTTGTCTCTACTATGCCTAAGCACCAGTATAACACAAGTCCATTTTGTTTGACTGTAGTCAGTCAAATTTCCAATTACCTAGCTTGCGTCTTTTTACCCTCTCACTCTTTACATTTGAGCCCTGACTAAAGTGATACTCCTGTGAAAGCACGTGCTCAGCCTGCCTAGTTTTAGATAGGATACTGGAAAACATACTAGCTGGTTGTCTTAATTTGGTGTCTAGAATGGTACCTACTTGCAAAATGTCAGACTACAGGACAAAGATCTGACAGATGTATTTATACAAAACCTATTATCATTTTATTTCATTCCTTCTGATTTTGAGAGTATTTATTCTCACAACATTCCTGTAATATATGGAAGTGTCTCTTTTATAGGGAAGGAATTAGAGACAGAGGTGAGATTTTCCAGTAAGTTACTAAGACATGCAACTGGGAATTTAAGCACTTACGAAAAGTGCTCTCCATGTCCCTGCCTGCATCTTCAGTTGCCTGAATACTGCTCAAAGTCTGCCTGTAAATGATCTGTCCACCATCTGTGTCAGTGCAGGTAATCAAGCACTAGTCTTTCAAATCCTAGATTAGTGTCTACTTACTAGAACACCCTTTTGTGTCCATCTGAGCCAGATAACGCATTTTTCTTCTGCTACAACTCTCATCAGAATTCCCCATTCACCACAACCTTTTCTGAAGCCTCTCTGTATGTTAGCCTGAGGAAAAGCACAGCATGGTGGGAACAATCTTACTCCTTGCCTGCCTTGAGAACAGCATTGCCTTCCTGCAGATTTGTTTGAGAACAATGCTAGAATTGCTAATACCACCAGTAAAGGTGGAGGCAGGGGAGAACTGGGCCTCTTTTTTTTTTCCTTTCTAGTTGTCACCCTGGCCTTTGGGATCCTAGCATTAATAGTAAGGTTATGGCTACTCTGGTGGCCACCACGATGGGGTTAATTTTTGAGACCTGTGCAGTCAAAACCTATCATATAGTCTACTCCCCTAGGCAGCACAAACTTACTTTCCACCTGTATTTGTAAGAGTAACATGCTTAAGCAAAGGGCTGTATATAACCAACCCAAGTTGTGACACAGCTGGGGCAGCCAAAATGAACAAGTTGTTGCTAGCAGGATTTCCTGACTAATATGGATAAGTGATCCCCCCAATTTACAATTGTTATTTAAAAATGTGCTCTAGGCCCTTCTTATTCCTGCCTTTTATCCATATTCTCATTTATCCCAGTCCCATAGTTTTCTGACATGGTTAGGCTGGCTGTACAGAGAGGAGCAAGTGATGTAGAAGAGTATGCACTCTCTGTTTGGGCCTGTCTGTTCTCACTGTGCATCATTCTGTCGAATTCTATGTGGCTGTAGCTGTGGTGATGCTGTGCTTGAGCCTGGTCTTTACCTGGATTAGGAGAAAGTGCTGTGCCTTACTTCCACTCATCTGGTTTTGAGACAAGCAATGCTCAGCACCCAAACCAGGCAACCTTGGACCTCGGGTTTAAACAGTGTCAAAACCCTCACCATCGTCATCCAACTGTGGTACAAACTGCTCGTCTGAGCAGCGTTAAACTCTGATGTATGTATTTTACTTTTATAGTTGGGGCATCATTTTAGTCATTTAGTCATCTGGAAACTTGCCATGCACTGTATCTATTCTCCCAATCCTGCGTTATCCTGTGCAGTGTTGTAGCTGCCAAAACCACACACTCATGTTGGCATGAAACAATTATCCTGGTTTATATAGAACAGGCTTGGCAATAGTCTATCTCAATGAACAGTTATAGTGCTGAAAGATTCAGAGTCATCTTTTCCTCTCCAAGCAACAGACTAAATTTCTTTCAGCTGGATTCATGGTTTTGAAAAATAACAGGAGTAGAAAGCAAGTATGGAGAGCAGGGTGTAGATGAAGTACCTGTAAGGTCTGGAAGGAATAAAGAATGAAATGCAGGGGGGAAAAAACCCACTATTTAAGATACAAGCTAGTAACTTGGTTTCTAAACCCATATGAAATTATAAATAATGTTTATTGTTGCCAGTTGGTGAACACAGAGATGTGTGGTTTCTTACTTGCATGCAAAGCTACTGGTTGTGGGTGAAGTACATAGTAAAAACATTCAGTCAGGTGTGGGTATTCCACCAAATATAAATCCAAATAAACGCTGACATATTATAAAAGCACTTTTTCCTGTGGAGACAAACATTCAGTTTCTGCTGCTGTTGGTGAACTCTGGAACCGTTAAAGCCTCCTGTTTAACTTGCCTAAACAATACTTCCTTCTAGAAAGTAACACTGAAACTTAAGAACCCGTGTTTAAATTTTTCATGAAAATGTAGTATATGGTGTAAACTTACAGGAATATTGATCAACAATAACCATTACTTGCCAAGGTCTTGTGAAACAAAAACACTGCATAAACGAGAGCCAAAGCCGAAAGGTAGGAAACTTTTCTTACTTAAAAAAATGTTAACTGAAAGTGGACTTAAACATTAGTCAAACAAAAATAATTTTGCATCGATTAGCAAATGTTAGTAAAGGTTTGTGTTTCCTTTTCTTCCAGACACCTTCACAAAGAGATTTTCCAAATTGTACTCCATTATGAAAGTAACTGCTACTTTGTTATCAGAATGGTGATAGAGATTTTTATTCCAGAACGCCAGACATTATCACTACTTGAAATTCTCCAAATTGTTTCCACTGCAAGCAAATTCACTCTTGATATGTGTCACATCTGCTTAAAATTGAATAGCAGTTGCTTCTACTTTACACCAGCACCAAATTTCACCTACAATCTCAAAATTTCAAAGTCAACTTAAATCCCAGGATTTGGATAGTTTTGTGTAAGTGAATTTAAATTCAGAAGTACCTAATAGGAAATACTGAAATAAAAGCATTCAGCTTTAGTGGTTTCTGGTGGAAACAGAGATGTTTCCTTTCCCATGTGAGTGTCTTGTGAACTAAAAAAAAAAAAAAAACCAAACCAAAAAAACGCCTCTATTTGTGTTTTTCCACACATGGACAAAAAGGTAGTGATCACACCTAAACACAGTTTCCCATCCAGCTAGCAAGGATGGGTGGTGAGTGGAGAGAAGAGCAGGGGGACAGACTGCCGGCATGAATTGCAGGCTTAGCTGTCCAAGACGTATTAAGGATTAATTGCATGTTTAGGGACACAGCTGTGGCTGCACAGCACAGGGGCATCAGTCACACCACTGTTCCTGTCGGTTCCCAGTCCTTCAGAGCACGAGCTGTTTAGCTGTTCCATCGCTTTGGCCAGCACCAGTGGATTAATGGGAGGAAATGTTTATAGAAAGGTTCAGGTTTCCTAAGTGAGCGGAATGAAATCCCTCTCTGCAATAATCAGCAAGCTCATGTCATGGAGCAGTTTGAAGCAGCCTGACTTGCAGGAAAGCAAAGACCTTTTCAAAAAGGAAACTTGACAAGTGAGCAATTCCAGGGAGCAGCTAGAGGTGTTTTCAAATAAAAGATGTGGCTTTTCTAGAGAGGCAGCATGAATGGGTCTAGCTCTGAAAAGAACTTTAAATCAGTAGTTCATACACTGTAAATGTAAAAGGTTAAGTCTGAGAGCACAATGTCCAAATAAAATAGTGCCCTGAGAGGAAATGCAACTCTCACACACTGCATCGTAAATGAAACAACATTGCAGTGCAAATACAGCTACCATGATGGCATCCAGCTAAGGCATCTCAGATCTCTGTTCTGTAACTCAAATTTTAGTATAGTCATAGCGTAAGGCAAAGGAAGGGTGATGAACCAGTAAGTAGGCTGAAGTAATTGTGAGAGAAAAGCTGGAAACTATAATTTTACAGGTGAAAAATTCTCTTTGCCAGGGCACTTTCAATGATTGCAGCAACACAGCTTGAGATTTAAACATTCATTTCAGTTTAAAAAAAATGAAATAAAATAGACCAACACATTGAAGCTAGCAGATGACTGTGATAAGGAAGAATGTAGGCTTCAGGCTAGCTATTAAGATTAAAGTAAAAATCACCTGAACTAAACTGGAGATAGCAAAGGTGCTGGGGGAGAAAAATGCCAGTCCAAAACACTGCCCTTTGAAAGCTATTGAAAAGGACCTAGTCCTTAGCATTTCCCTAAAACACCTCACCTGTCAAAGCAAGGATTTAATTTACAGCACTTGTAGCACCCTCCAGTTCTCAATCTCAGTGTCCCCTTGGAAGGGGAAGAGAGCATTATCCTTATTTTCTAGATATGGAAACTGGTTTATCAGCTTGCCCTCAGTGAGAGGCAGAGCCTGGAAGAAAACTTGGCCAGTATGCAAGTACCTCAAGTGAGGGCAAACATTTGAAACAGTCTCAAAATGTGATCTCCTATGAGCGGTGGTACTCAGAAGAGCCAGTTTCAAGTCACCCCTGAGTTTTTGGTCAGCATACTCATAATGTATTCACCCAAAAGGCTCTTACATCTCCCACAACAAAGCAGGGGGAAGAAGCCACTCACAGAGCTGCCCCCCCCACACCCCCCCGCAACCCGTTGAGTGTTCAAAGACTGAAAGAACTTCATTGGAGCTCTTGTATTAAAAATTATTTATTTAGTGATCTGTACATGGGATGAAGCAGGGCCTCATACAGACCTTCAAAAAAATCAAGTAAAAACATAAATACATTTTCTTACAAAAATGAGATTTACAAAATATACATACTGCACTTGTCTTACACATTTGTTTTTTTCTTTTTCTTCCACGTGCACATTATAAATGACCAAAACCCAAGCCCTGCAAGTCTAAAATCAGATGACTAAAGGATCTGGCTGGTGGGCCCATTCCTCATGCCCAGACTACTTGTATGCCCTCAGACAGCAGCAGTCTGCCCCCTTATCCTGAACAGGATTTTTCTTTCTAAGGTTCATTCCAGACATTTTATCCCCCCCAAAAAATGAGAGCAGCTACAGGGTGGAGACTTG
This sequence comes from Bucorvus abyssinicus, assembly GCA_009769605.1. Taxonomy (NCBI): domain Eukaryota; kingdom Metazoa; phylum Chordata; class Aves; order Bucerotiformes; family Bucorvidae; genus Bucorvus; species Bucorvus abyssinicus. The sequence goes on from CM020029.1 coordinate 26,424,546, forward strand.
CTAAAAACTCAGAATTTCCTATTTTGTCCTTAGGCAATAATATACACACACATATACTTATAAAAACAACCCTTCAGTGAATATAAAGTAGTAGGCAAAAATAAAAATACGAACAAGTCAACATAGAAATTTCAGAATAGAAAAATCTGTCACATTTCAAAAAGACAATGATGCATTTGATGATTAATTTTTGAAGGTCTTTCCTTCCAAGACATGATCACTGGAAACTTAAGCAGCTGAATTTTAGCTGAAATGAGAAGGCTCCTCACTTGCAGTAACTGCTTGCTTTTAAACCCCAGCCCCCTCCTGAACCCTCAGGGAACCTGAGGAGCAGGCAAAGAGTCATTATGAGCCAGAAGGGTTCCTCCTGTCCCCAAAAGTCTCTATATTGACTTTACCTGCAGTGAGCTCACTGCAAAGCATGAGAAAAAGCAGGTTTACGGGAAGGAAAAAAAAAATGTATTTTTACATTACGTATTTTAATGGCTCTTGTTTTGGCAGGTGCTCTCAGTTATGCTCCTCTTGCCCTCTAAGTCTTGAGTTTCCTTCAGCTTAGAAAAGCAACCCATACTGAACGGTAGGAAAACATCCTGCCTCCCTCTTTTTTCATAAAAGGAATGTTTATTTCTGCAAGCTCCTCTCATCCAAGGGTGAACCTCAACGACTTCTTTTTGTTAGTTTGCCCATAAAACCCGATCCCATGCTTATGCCTTTCTACGTAGAAAACACTTTTGTTTCCCCCTTTGTCTCCTAGAACAAAGGCAAGGGGGAAAAGCCGCCTGCTGAAAAGCAACAAGTCATTTCTTTTCAGGGTGTGCAACAGCAACTCCCTCCTTCCCCACAGCAGCAAGAACAGACCGAAGGCCGAATTTTCACTTTAAAACAATTACAACAGGTATTACTGAGGTAAAAAAGAACTTGTGAGTTGACAGAACAGAGGCATCTCACCAGCACTCGAGCTGGGCTGTAGCTGGTTGCGCAGTACTCACGTGATTGCTCCGCCGAGCCGAAAGGAGCAGGCAGTAAGCCCAGGCTCGGCAGTGACCCTGCCTGCGTTGCAGTTTGACCCACTAGCAAGTCAGGGAGGGTTTGGCTACTTCCCGGCAGGGGCAGCTTAAGAGATCTGTCTTCCCCTCCCGCTCATCCAAAGCAAGGCAGGATGGTTTAGTTGGGTTGGGGTTTTTTTTCCTGCACAGGAGTAGCAAAAGAGAGAAGTAAGGGGACTTCTTGTGTGTGAAGGACTCTCCCATCCTACCAGTGGCCTCTTTGTGCTCTTCCACTTAGCTGGGCATAAGCACCACTGAACACAGTACATCTGATCCTTTACACAAAGATTTTTTTTTTTTTCCAAACCCTCTGGGAGGACAAACAAGTTTGGAAAACCCTCCCTTCCTCCCTCTTCAGGAAGCCATTGTCATCCTCTTCTGCTGAGTATCCCTCTCCTCTGGGAGTGTGCATGCATGCGTGTGTGTGTGTGTGCCAGAGGGGACGGGTTGGAGGGGGGGGGGAAGGGATGTGGGGGTGGGACGACAGGGGTCTCATACTGCTGTCTCGCCTTTGCTGCCGGTGCTGAGTCTGTGGTAGAAGCGTCGCCAGGACTGAAGGGTTTTGCCAGACCAGATCCAGAAGCCAGTTGTTATCCCAACAATCATGGTCATGAGGTACTTGATCATGAAGACAGTGAAGTCTGGGCTCATAGGGGCAAAATGGCTGGGACAGGGAATGGCATAGGTTTTGCAAGTCTGTAGGAGCCATGTCTTCTCCCAGGTGCCACGGAAGGCCTGCTCATAGAAGTAACATGCCAGGACAATGGTGGCAGGCACTGTGTAGAGAACACTGAAGACACCAATACGCACCATCAACTTCTCCAGTTTCTCCGTCTTGGTGCCATCGTGCTTCATGATGGTGCGTATGCGAAACAAGGACACGAAGCCAGCAAGCAAGAAGGAAGTGCCAATGAAGAGGTACACAAACAAGGGTGCCAGCACAAAACCTCGCAGCGAGTCCACGCTGTAGATACCTACGTAACAAACCCCACTAAGTATGTCCCCATCCACCTGCCCCATGGCCAAGATAGTGATGGTTTTGACAGCGGGCACAGCCCAAGCAGCCAGGTGAAAATACTGGGAGTTGGCCTCGATGGCCTCGTGGCCCCACTTCATGCCAGCAGCCAGGAACCAGGTGAGAGACAGGATGACCCACCAGATGGAGCTGGCCATGCCAAAGAAGTAGAGGATCATGAAGAGGATGGTGCAGCCTTCTTTCTTGGTGCCTTGGGCCACAGTACGGTAGCCGTCCTCAGAGAAGCGCTCCAGACACACCACCCGCTCCTCCAGCAAGAAACCTGCTGCGTAGGCCACTGCCACCATGAAGTAGCAGCCTGAGAGGAAGATGATGGGCCGTTCCGGGTAGCTGAAACGGCGCATGTCCACTAGGTAGGTGAGCACAGTGAAGAGGGTGGAGGCGCAGCAGAGCACAGACCACACACCCACCCACAGCCGGGCAAATCGCACCTCCGCCTCCTTGAAGTACATGAGTCCATTGGGCCGGGCTGGCTCACAGGGTGCCCCACAGTCCCGCTCCCCCAGGAACCGGTAGCCCAAGTAAGGAGGCACTTTGAGCTGCCGGGGGCAGGAGAAAGAGAAGCTGGAGGGGGGCTGTGGCGGGGTGAGGAAGTCGGGAAGGTAGCCAGCTGTGGGGTGGGCAGTGGCCCCCCGGCCCGCCGCACCACCAGGCCCTGGCGGGGCATCTGATGTGTTTTGCCCCACGCAGATCTCACCTGCACCATGGATGGGGAAGTTCTCGCAGCGGAGCCGCTCTGGCCACTGGAAGCCAAACTTGTTCATGAGGGCCTCGCAGCCCTGGCGGGCCCGCTCGCAGAGGGAGCGGCAGGGAGGGATGGCCTGCTCCAGCACCGTGCACACCGGTGCGTACATGGAGCAGAGGAAGAATTTGAGCTCGGCCGAGCACTGCACCTTGACCAGCGGGTAGAACTGGTGCACCTCCAGCCCTGCATCCTCCTGGTTGGTGTGGCCGAGCAGGTTGGGCAGGATGGTCTGGTTGTAGGCGATATCCGTGCAGAGCGGGATGGAGATAGGCTGGCAGAAGCCGTGGTCCGGCACGGAGATGCCCTTCTCGCCGTGGTACTGCTGCGCCGCCGCGCCCGCGGGGGTCCACAGCAGGGCGGCCAGCAGCGCGGCCAGGCCCAGCAACGGCCAGCCGCCGCCGGCGGCCGCTCCGCCGCCGCCGCCTCCTCCTCCTCCAGCCCGCATCGCCGGGACCTGGGGGCCCGGGGAGCCGCGGGTAGTCCTTCAAAGCCGGGCGGCGCGGCGCCCCAGGGGCATCAGCGGCCGGAGGGCGTTGTCGGGGCCCCTTCCGCGGGGCAGGGGCGCGGCGGCGGGAGGAGTGTGGCTCCGCGCCGGACCTCCGAGACTTTCTTTCTCAGCTCCGGCGGGTCGGGGCTCGCAGCGCGGCAGCAGCGCTTCCCTCGGCGAAAGTTTCCGGAGCTGCTGCCGCCGGAGAAGGCGGCGGCGAGACAGGAGACGCGCGCGAAGCCCGGCAACAGATCTGGCCAGCTCCGGTCAGGGTCCCGCGGCGGCGGCGTTGCTCCCCACCCGACTGCGCGGCCCCGGCGATTTAGGTTACGGCTAAACGGATTATTACCGCACCCGGCTGAGCCGTGTATTTTACTCCGGGGTTTAAATAACTTTTAAAATCCAATTACTGCACGATCCTCCCCGCGGCTCGGTTGAGCTCCGCTCCTGACGGGCGCCGCTACAAGCTGTGCGTCCAGGGCAGCCGTACGCCTCCCGCCTAGCTCCGCACCACAGCTCCCAAACCGCGGCCACTCCAGCACAAAAAAAGACACATATACGCGCGGGCGCGCCGGGGAGCGCCGCCCACGCCGCCGGCCCCATTCACAAACAGCGCTGGGGGTGGGGCCTCGCCACCGCCGCCCGCCAATCGCCGCGCAGGGGGCGGGGCGGGCGCGGGGCTGGAGGGGAGGGGGGGAGGAGCCCGCGCTGGGGGTGTGTAGGGAGAAAGCTGCGAAAAAACTTTTTCCCATCCCGGCTGGGGCGGGCCGAGCTGGGCCGGGGGCGGAGGGGCGGGGGCGCAAGGAGCCGCCCCGGGGCTCCCCCACCCTCCCTCGCTGCAGGGCAGAGCCGGGAAAGAGAGGAGGGGCCCAGCCAGCTCGCTCAGGGTGGCCCGAGCAAACTAAAATTAACTGGCTGCTTTCTGAGCAGGCTTTGAAAATGCAAACAGCTGCCTGTGCCCGGAGTTATTAAAAAAGAAGAAAAAAAAAAAATGCGAGCGGGTTAAAAAAGAAAAAGCTGCGCCCGGGTACATTTGCAGAACAAGCTGATTGCGTTGTCGGGATGTTAGTGTCTGTGCGCCATCACCTCCCCCAGCGTGGGGGAGTTTTGATTTGTTATCGCAGCATGACCGTTGCTTTTGGCTGGCAGAACGCTTTATTCATGCAGATCTAAGCTTTAGCTGAGGGAAGGCTGCTTTTTTTGAAACGGCCAGTGTTACCTAAGCAAAGAGGAGACAATTTTAAATCCCCCCATCTGCACTGCTGCAACTCCTTGAGTGACTCGAAAAGGCTGTAAAAAGCAGCAGTTCCTCTGTAGGAGTACCCAGCTGGCCTGCAAGAGAGAAAATGGCATAGGTGGGGAGAGAGCTGTTACTGGCCTGCCAGATAGTGCTAAGCAGATCTAGAGCTAGACCAACGTACCTTAGCTAAGGACAGAAGTGTGGGGTTTGCAGCATAGCTGTGCTTTGAGGTGCACCACCAAAACACAGGTTGCTGGAACCATCCAGCCTCTAGAACATGCTAGCAGAGTGTGTCCTCAGTTACCCAGAAAGGGTGTGTTTAAAAAAAGCCCTGCAACAGCATCTGCTTTTCTTCACACTTGCCTATGAGAGCCCGTAGTCAAAGACAGGCTCGGGCCAATTATTATTCAACCTACCCCATCCCTCCCTTGGAGGACAGCGGTCCCCTGAACTGTACAATTCAAATTCTTAATTCTAGGCTTTAACTGGGGATTGTGCTTCTATTAGCAACAAAGCAAATACACCAAACTGCACCATCCTCCAGGGCAGTTCAAGTGAGCAGAGTTTGGCTCAGGGAACTCCAACAGCAATTGTTGGACAAATGTTTCCCATATCCTCTCAGCTCATGAACAATGTGTCCTCATGCCAGTGAAATCATGGAGCTGCAGCTTTTGTTACGTTTGTTAAGAGAAGTTGACAATTATAAACAGGCTTACTAAAATAAATTTACTCCTCTAAAAGTGGACATGTTTTTAAAAATACTACAGTGCTCTCTGAAATACATAAAAGCAGGACTAGCTACGAATGGCTACAGCAATTGCCTTTGGAAAAGAAATCTTTCTCTAGAGAGCACATTAAAGGAGCTTCAGTTTTTCAGTTTGTAAAGGCTCGTTATCTGAATTCCTTAGTTTTCTAAGCCTAGTGACTAAGCAGGTTTTTGTGATACTCTTCACCTGAATAACCTCCTGTGGTACAAACTTACGTGAACTTGCCTATGCTATTGTTTATTCTTTGACTGTTACTAACCTTCAAAAAGACTGTTCTTTCTAGTTGTTTCTTTTTTTTTTTCCTCATGCCATCTTTCTGTAACACGCCATGTGCTGTTGAGTCACCTATCTGTAATAATCATCTTAAAGCCTCTATTTTTCACTGTGGCTTATGTGACTGACTTCATCTGCAAAGCATTTTGTGATATTCACAATGAAAAACATTGGATGAAAGGAGATGTTTCACTGGCAGGCAATGACAACGCAGAGAAAGTAAAGCAGCTGCAGACTTTCTGCCCCATGCATCGCTTGCTCTGATTTCTGCATATAAAGAGACAAGGTCAGAGCTAGTTAAACTGTATCGCGAGAAACTATCTTTCAGCAATAGGAAGACAGTGACAGAAACTATTCCGAGTTAGGAATGTCAAATCAAGTGGCAAGACTTCAACTGGGTATTTATTTACAAGACAGGGCAGATGGCATCAGTGGCTCCCTGTTTTCTGCTGGTCCCATTTGTTAGAGTCATTCATCCATATCGTGGTACAAACAAAAAGACGACGGGGAGCTCTGGTATGTACTATAAAAGCAGTTTGACTCCATTACACTTACAATGTACATAATGTAGAATCAGAGTGAAGCAAAAGGAAAAAAAGGAAAAAAAAAGACAAGTGGAAGGGTAAGCAGAAAGGAAGAAAGAAAAGATGTATCCTAGATTATTTCTTAGGGAGGTAGGAAGATCGTAAACTTAACACATGGAATGATGCTGCTAGGCCATCCCAGATAGCAGGGTTGTGCAACAGGATTTGCTAAGATGGGGGAAGAAAGTCTCTTGGGTGTGTTACCAGATTCTAAGGGGTTTTTTTTCCTATTTACACCCATTCGGAGGTGGGACACAATCACTGAGAGAAGGCAATGGCAATCTACAAATGGCAGATTTGCGGACTAAGAAAATCCTGGGCTCGTAAGTCAGTCCAGGACATCCTGATAGCTTTCAGGGGACAGTTAAAAAAAAAAAAAAAAAGAAAAAAATTAAAAGAAAAGCAGCAGCAAAATCAAGAATTCTGGAATGCAAGTTACCGCAAAGCATCCAGAACCTCTGCAAGCAGTATCAGCCACATTGCAAAAGGCAGCAAACCTGCACTCATCTCCTGTTTTTACCTCAATCTAAATTCATGAGTGTTAGCCTGCAAAATTACTTAAATTTCCTCCCAACAGGAGGGATTCTCATCAGCACGTAAGCACTGGCAGCCACCGTTAGCCAGGTTATCAGCCACCCACAATGAATGTGGTGCGCAAAATTTTGCAGCATTGAGAAATTGTCTATCACAACCACACAGCAGTTCAAAAGTTTTTCTCTAAAAGTCTCCTAACCGCTAGTGCTCCGAGTATGCTGCACGGTCTGTTGGCAATAAAGCCAACAAGCAAAGTCCTAGCAAGTCTAAGATACCAGAATAAATTTAGTCTCGGGTGTTGGTACCAACGCTGGAGCTGTCTGTCTAGACTACTGCTCATAGGGAGGAATTGTTAGGAACAAACAATCTATCTTTTTACACATTTAAAAACAAATCCAGTTCAACTTCCAAGCTAAGCCAGTATGAGGAGCAGCATCCCCACATTATGTCTTTTCCTGCTGTTTTAAAGCCTCCTTAAGTGGTGCCAATATAATTTTTCTTGTTTCCTATCCCATCTGATAGAAAACTCTTCCCATGGGGGGAGGGAAATCAAAACAAAACACCCCCTTCCCACCCCACCACTTATTTTGGGTGCCTGAGGGTGAACATTTTAAGATTACCTGTTGCAAGGCTTCCAGTCCTCCTTGCCCTCAGAAGAACAAAGGCCATCGCTTCCCCCTTCTCCTTCCACCAGCTTTCTGAAACTTGCTGGGTCTCACCGGCTGTCCTGATAATTGGCACTGACAATGGCCGGTGCAGCTGCCTAAATGGTGAAATTTGTCCCAGTTAGATTTAGTAAAGAACTTCCATGACACTTTTAACATCAACATTTTGAAGCGTACTTACATATAGTCTTACATGATCAGGCAGGCTATTGACTAAGAACTTCAGAATTTGCACTCCCTAAAGCTTAGTGGGAAAACGCCAGGACCCTGAGGGGAAATGATGCATTTGGCTATTTACATAATAATTTGCATAATTATAAATAAAATAAGTTCACAGTATTATATCTGCTTGCATTTCTATCATTCTGAGAGATTACTCCAAATTGCATCTTGTCTGAGCTCACCAAAGAAATCTAGTCTTTCTGTAATGAGTTGGGAGAGCCTGGTATTTCACAGGCAGGGAGTGGGGAAGGCAAGACCCTGCCCCCCACCATGAAGTCTTAATTTGAAATTAGATTGAAGACATAAGAAAATGATTGAAAAGAGCATATGGGGAGGGCACAGGTGACAAAAGGAAGGGGATACTGCTGGAGGGGATGCAGTTTCCCACAGTGAGAGAGGTAAAAGGTGGTTGCGTCATGGATTTGTAAGATAATTATTAGCTTATGAAGAAGTATCCCAAAGGATACAGGGAAGCAGCACTGCCTTCCACGTTTACCATCAAATTGGGGAAAACATTAGGAAACATTCAGGAAGATGGGCTATCAGGCTGATGATTGCTTTCATCTCCCGGATCTATGAATAAGAAAACAAAACTTGAAGCTGATCTGCTCATCCCCACTCAGCAGTTCAGTGAGGACATCAGTTACATTTTAACCCTTGCATGACACTTTGAATTCCCCTGTTTCTTTAAAGTGAGTTTAATCTGCTTTCTTACCAATTTAGAGTTACAGAGGCACTTTGGTATAAAATGTAGGTGATCCCTCCCTATTCCACTTTCTTAAGCTAGGTGGTTTTTTAACAAAATTCTCTGCTGGCAGCAGTATTATCAGCCAGGCCCTGTCATCATTGTGTCTGGGTGCAGTAATATTGCAGTATGAAGGGAAGCTTCCAGACACAGTGGGAAAAGATGACATTCATATCTGCTGTACTCTTTCCATCAGTGGGAAAGGTCATGCTCTGAGTATCTGGGTGTAGCATAGGCACATGCAAACTTACTTTCTGATCCTTTAAATCTTAATAGTTGCTTCTGTCCTGGTGTGGTGCTTGGATGCTTCTCAGATTGTGTAGCTGATTTTGGCCAACTCCAGATACACTGAGACGTGACATATCAGCCTGGGCAGCACTGCAAGCAGAACTGCTTGAGATGGAGCTGCCCCAGGCTTCCTGGGCTGAACTCCGTCTCTTGGATGCTGCAGGAGTCCCTGCCTCGTGAGTGCTCCAGCTTATCGTGAGCTTCTCTCAGTGCCTGTGAAAATGACTCACTGGTCTGCAAAGGTCTCTAGCAGAGTAACTCCTTGCTTTATAACCCTAAAAGTATCCTTCCCTGTTTGCTCTCATGACCGTGGAGTATTTTTCAGGAATTTGAATGTTGTCTTCTTGTGGTTCAAGCTTCTCTTGCCAGAATTATATTCCTCCAGACCTCTCTTCTACACCATGGATCCTTGAACTAGTCTGGACACTTTGTCAGAAATCCCTTTTCCTCCAAAACCCAGTGATTTTGTTCCTTCTGATTCACCCTTCTGTAAATTCCCCTTCAGTTTCTGAGGCCAAAGACAAGTGCTAACAACTGATCTCTAGGTCTTTCCTGAAGGAACTGCCTAACTCCAAAGCCCAACTGCCTACAGAAAGGCTAGGGAAAACTAGTTCTCCTTTCTTCAGCCACCCAGTTCTGTATAGCTGTACCATTTACTTAGTTGCCATTAAGATGACTTCAATCTCTTATCTGGGAACATTTCTGCATGCAGCTCTGGCAACGTAAGACTGACTGAGGTGCATAACAATTTAAGGAAAACCAGTCAAGTTTCTCAAGTTTGTGCATAAATTTCCCATCTCACTGCAGATGGTGCCACAATATTTGTGAACAGTGAATAGTGTTTTGTTTCCAGCACCAAGGTTGGTGTGGACATAGTATGAGGGATGCAATGCTCAAATGCATTGTGCTATGTCTTTTGTCATTTATGCCCAGTTTTGTCTTTCTATAGACTCATCTATTTGTATCTTAAATCCTCTTTAATGCACAGACTGGTGGCTTGCCCTTGTCTTGCTTGAGTTAACGGGTAAGGTTTCACTTGCTTCAGTGGAGACAGAACAGGATACTCATCAAAGCCTCAGACTCTTGTTTATGTAGGAAGAAGAACTGGATTTAGCCCAAAATAAGAGATGGGAAAGACCTATTATATTATTTATCCCCTGCTATTGCATATGCTAGTGGTATAATTAGTCTAATTTTAAATGCCTTGAATAATGGGACTATTGCCATCTCTCTTGGGACGTGGTTCTGCCATCTAACAATCATATTGGCAGGAAGCCACTGCCTGGTGTTCAAACAAATGGTTTATCTTTGCTTGATTAAGGCTTACTAAAGATGAGTGCAGCCTCCAGAAATATGTTGTTTTCAAAGCTTAGAAAACAAGGGAAGAAGAGCTGTTATTGAATACAGAATTTGCCAGACGACTAAAGAGGCTAAGGCATTCCTAAGCCTCTGTTTACAAAATCCTCTCTCCTCCTCCCATGAATGCTTAAATTACCAATCACTGCTACCATCCTATGTTTAGGGTGAAATTTCTTTAACCAGCTCCACTTCCAAAATTGGATTGGAAAGAGAAACAAACATTTTAATTACTTTTATTTTCCCCCTTCCCAATGGGCTTGCACAAATTAACCCTTATTCTCCACAATTACAATTAAATTCTTAAACAGAATTTTGTTTCTTCCTTTCGTCCCAATCATGCCCTGGAGACCTGCTTGCCAAGGTGCTTCCCTGCTTCGAGGTCACATGAAGGTTTGCTGTACGGAGCTACTGCATGCTGTATCCCTGCAAACCCTGGAGATGGGTGATTGCGCTGTATGGAGAATTTCCCTTTCCAGAGAGCCCCCAGGCAGCGGTGACCCAAGGTGCATTTCAATTAAGCAATGCTGTTAAGGAAAAGGACCAGAGGGCTAATGCCAATGCCTACAGACAGCTCTTCTGAGAAACTGGGACCATGAAGTTTGTGAACCAGCATCACACACTCTCCTTTACCTCTTCTTAGCCAGCCATATCTAAACTCTGATTTCTACCTTAGCAGCAGCCTGCATTGACTGCACTCCCTTGGAGCTGGGACCAACAGTACTCTGAATGGCACTGGAGATATTAAGCTGATTTCCTTCCATCAAGGGAGGGGAACCAGAAAGCAGCACTTCAAATAAGCTTCCTCCTCATGGAGTCTCAGAAGGGAGTCAGGGCCCATTTTCTTAATTACATGTTCATTAGTATGTTTAGTGCTCTCCTCCCTCTCTTCCCCCAGCCCTGCCACCTGGGAGTTCCTACTATGTTACTGGAAAGCCACAGAGGTTTATTTAAATACCACATAGTCAGATTGGAATGAAAAGCTATGAAGCTTCCCCTCTTTAATACTTTTTGAAATTATTTATGGGCTATGCTTCTTGCCTACGTAGAAGGTGCCTTCTGAGATTCCTGCAAGTCAATGCACAAATAGCTGTTTGAATTGAGTAATAATTAGAAGCATATGGAGCAAAGGAAAGCATCAGAGAAATCCCATTCTGCTAAAGAAACACTGCTGTCTGAAATACATTTCCACTGCATGTAACATTTTCTTATATGGGCTAAAAAGAAATAACATCATATGTCTGGTTTGTGCCTACCAAAGCTGTGAAATTCAAAGACACGTCTGTAATTCTGCTCTGAATTCAGTCTAATACCGCATGGCTTTTGCAGCCCCTATGTTTGCCTGGACCATGGTTACAATTTCTTTTCCTTGCTAGACCTCAGAACAATGGAGATTCAGCTTCTTTTTGTGAATGTTTATATATTTGTATTTAATATTTTTTCTCAACCTTTGGGTTGGGTTTTTTAATTTTTGGTTTTTTGGGGGTGGTTTGGTTTTTTTTTTAGGATTTAAAATGCTGAGGAAATGTTTGTGACTTAAGGCATAGTTTTGATCTTTTGTAATCCACAGGCTCAGTTTGGGGAAGGTATTCAGAGCTCTCAAGTCCCAATTTGTTGCCAAATTCTTATGTGCTTGATGTGGTGGATTGTTTCACTCCTGACTTCTAAAAATGGCAGGTCCTGCTCTCATCGCTCCCACAGATCATCCCTTTGAGTTTAGACTCTCAGCACCTCGAGGGGAAATGTGCAGCATCCAAGCTCAAATTTTAACTCTTTATTTCTCATTTGCTTTGCTCACACAAGTGCAACTGGATGGAGTTTGCTGTGAGGCTTTTGTTGAACCATGTTGTTGGGGTGAGATGACTTTCTTTCGATGACTGTAACTTTTTGACCTGATAACTAGCCATAAAGCCATATTTTGGTCAGCTGCTACATGTGTACAGTAAAGCTGTTGTTTTCATGATGAACCTGCTCATATTCATGCTGTATGTTTCAATAAGCAGGGATCTATACTACAATGTAAAGGAGTGTACACTAGCCATTTTAAAAAACAACATTGTTTTTAAATTACAAAGATATAAAATATCTCTGAAAATAAATGTTGTAAGACTGCAAAGTGTTCAAAGCTTGTACTACTCAAGAGTGTTTACAAACAAGTTTGAATGTTTCACCTGGAGCAGAACTTACTCCTAGGAAAAAAAATCTGATTTTGAAGGAAATCATAACTATTGGCAGGTTGCTATTTTCTTTCTGATGTGAGTGAGCAGACAGGCGCTGGGCCTGGCAAGGCTGCAGCCTGTGCCTGCCCCGCAGTGCTGTTTCCGACCACGCTCAGGGGAGTTGTGCAAGTTGGGCAGGGGCTGGTCTTGCCGGTGCAGCAGGGCACAAGCGTCATGGCCAGACCTGCGGTGTAGGAAGTGATGCTGGGAACGCAATAGGTGGCGTTCTTCTGTTTGACCCTGCCTCCGAGCCCTGTGCTGCTGTAGGTGCAGGGTTTTGCCTGGGGTGTGGAAACTGAAATTCCAGCTGCTGGTAGCTATTAAAGTGCAATTGCAGAAGTAGAGACGTTAATGCTGGTGACTTTGCCAAACTCCTACTGGTTTATTTTCGAAAAGGCTGTTGTGGGTGGTTGGGCATAATGTAGGAAAGCAAGTTCTAATATTAAAACAATGACTTTCTGGGCAAAGCAAACATCATACCAAAACAAAGGTAGCATCTTAGAAGCTGCCCCACATGGTGCATTGGTGATGGCGGAAGAGTGCTAATCCTGGAAACTGTGTATGGGCATTGATAGCATTTTTTTTAAGGTTGACGATCTGTGGGCATTTGCAAGGTGCTGTAAATTGTTTTTACCTGAATTTGAACGAGCCTCATCTCTAGGTGAAGACAGCATCGTGCCAGTGGCTCCTGGTTAGGGAGGCAATAGGGTCTGAAATGTGGTGTTGTTATTATCATTGTATTATCAAAGTGCAGTGTGATTCTTGGCACTATCCTAGACATAACACTAAAGGCATTTTCTGCCCCACAAGATCTTATTCATGCAAATTTTCATTGTGGTAGAGAAGGGTGTTGACTCATGAAACAGCCTGTGGAAAGTGGGGCAGCTGAAGTGGTGACTGTCCCCAGCCAGTCCCCTTGCCCTGCACCAGGGATCTCTGCCTCCAGGGCAAGGACATCTGTGCTCAGCACAAAGCCATTCTAGGACTGCCATTGCCCAGCCCACTGTGTTAGAGCCGTTCACATGTGGCACTGGCTTTCTTCCCTGCTTTGGGCTGCAAACTGAGGCAATTCCTGGAGCCGCATTGCTTTTGGCCCAGAGATTCCTTGTGAGGGGCAGCTGCTTGCGGGAGAGAGGCAGAGCCGGGCAAGGGGGTGGAAGTTGCTGCAGCCATCTGATTTTCATCTGTGTCTGTGACTCAATGCTCTCCCTGACCACAAGGGTCAGCTCTTTGTGAGTAACGTCTACAGGCGTTGGTCCCTAGCTATTATGCAGATATAGTAAATTCGGGCTCTCTGAAGCAACCTGAACAGCTGAGTAATAGCTACTCACCCGCTTCCAAATTTGCTCAACAGTTTTCCAGAGAAAGGCTCTGTTTCCCAAGTATTTCTAAGGCAGCTGTGCTTAAAACATCAAAGCTCTAAAAATCAGATTTTCTTCAAAAGCATATCTTAAAGCTGTTTGGTTTTTTGGGGAGGTTTGTTTTGTTTTTTTTTAAAGCGAGACTGTCTCTGCCTTTAAGATGCTCTCGGATTCTGGCTGCCCACTACCAGGGTAGTGGGTGGGAAGAAGACCCAGGCTGCTTCTGAGTTTCTTCAGAGGTGCTGATTCACCCCAGGGAAGCGAGCTGCAGCTGAAGCCAGGCAGCTGAGAGCTGACACAAACGGTAGTTTGCTAGATGAATTCCCTAGGGTCTGAGGGTTTGTTTTCTAACAGGTCCAGCCACAAAACATCCCAGACCTGGCATGAGGGTTGCATAAAGCTTTGTTATCGCTTTTGTCCATCTTTAAAAGTATTGATTTGAAAGTATATATTTTTTCACTACCCTTTTATCAAAATCATTTTTGAAAAGAATTGTTTGTTGAAAACTTTTCCAGAAAATTCAATTTACTGGTAGTATTTGAAGTCATCTCTCTTTCAAACATGACAAAAATTTGACAATTGGGATAGAAGCTCATGTGGAACAATCATGGGGAAAACCCAAAATGTACATCATCCCAACATTTTTTTCTGAAAAACACTCGGAAAAAGACTGTACGTGACAGTTTCTTCCTATTCACGAGCAAACAGTTATGTGAAAAATCAGGTCTATTTTTAATGCAAAAATGCCAAGTGTTTATCTCTATAAACAGAAGCAAAAACAAAAGCCGGTAAATGCAAATTGAATAGCTGCTGAGCCCAAGCAACCCCTTGACTGGAGGAGGAATTAGTGGCTTGCATAATCAAGCCTGGGGAGCTCATTTTGTCATGCTCAAAGGGCCGCAGTGGTGCAACAGTAGGAGCGGAGGGATCAGCAAGCACCGACAATGAATTCCCCTCATTTTTCCAATTTAAGGCCTGAGTAGAGGAAATGCAAAGCTCTTCTGTTTTGTTCTCTCCTTTTTTTTTTTCCTTTTTTTTCTTTTTTTAAGGATAGATGAAAAGAGCGAGTCGGTAAAGGAGCCAGGTTGACACCTGTATCTCTGACAGCTCAGGCAAGGGAAGTAGTGGGAAATGATCCGCTGGCAGCAATTTGAAACTGTCCCCCTTCCTGACTTGGAGGCTTTGACTGATGGTGCAGATTTGTGCAGCCATATGGTCGAACATCTTGAAGGGCTGGCAAAGAGGTGCTGGTGCCAGCACTGGGAAGAGGAACCAAGTCATTATCGGAAACCAGATCTCTGCGAGAAGAGGAGCCATTAATCCAAAATTATGCTTCATGCTTCACTGTCCTCTCTGCACACGGGACTCAGTATGGCATCGGGGGCCTAGCCTGGCCACCCGGGACGGCTGTGCTGAGCCGTGGTTAAAAGGAAGAGCTTCTTCCTCAGCACTTAGTGCACAATGTGGTCTCTTTACAGGGCAGAATTTCCCTCTTTACACACCCCCTCTTTTTATTTACCCAAACCCAAAATTTTGCTTTGTTATGAACTGACACATTGGTTCACCCTTGAAACAAGGCATTGCGGCACCAGGAGGACAGAGTTTTTTCAGCCTGGGCTGCAGCCGAGACCTGAGGAGAGGAGAACAGAGCTCCCCAGCTGGGGCCCCTGGCAGTGCTGCCGCCCCTTAATGTAAAGCAGCGCCAGGGCCAGCAAGATAAGAGTTGTAATGACCACTGTGGATTCCCGCTTTCCCTTTTATTACTTGGTACGTTACATTTGTTTCCATCAGAGAAGAGTTTATATGTGCGTGGCTGCGCTGGTTGTGTTGGACCGAGCGCCGTACATGGTTATGTGGATGGACTCCTGGGACAGAGCTGCACTTCCCCCTAATAAGCTTCTCGCACCACATTAAAGATAAAAGGGGAAGGGAAATGTTTATATTCTGACAAAGCAGCTCTTTCCTTCAGGCTCTTGTTTTATTTACTAGCTTGCTCTGTCCCTCTTTTGCAGTTTTTTCTCTCTGTTTCAGTGCCTGTGCTCTCTTTTTCTCCTTTATTCATTAATTTTGTCCCTGGGAGTCAGTGACAGCAAAACTTAAGAATCACTGCCCAAGACATCAGATTCAAATTGCGTAATTCCCAGTTGGTAACTACAACTCTCCCCCAATCTGTGTTTTTAACACAAAGTAAGGATTTATGGTGCTTAAACAACTGAATATATTACATCTGGTTTACTCCAATTGCTTTAGAAGAAACTGTAGAAATAGGGTGAGCTGCATTTTTGATGGCTATTGTTGTTTGTTTGTTTTTTATACATTGCAACACAGATGCTCAATATCTTCCCTTGTTTGTGTAGGCAATGGAAACCATCATTCTTGTCTGGAGAAGTCCTTACCGAGGTATGACACAGCTACACCGAGACCTTTCTAACCTCATTCATCAAACACTTCCTTTCCTCTGAGGCCCTATCCTGGGGGACCATTCATTTCCTTCAACTAATATGCTACATGAAAGGAATCTTGGGTAGATTCCTGTGTCTGGGTCTAGCTCCAAATTTGCATAAAGGTTAGAAGACGGAGCAGTGATAGGAATACACGCAATATGTGGTATTCTCGTCCATTTTGCTTCTTTTCATACATTTCAGAAAATCATGTGCTGATTTACAATGTCAGAACACCAGTGTCCACATTATTTTTAGAGCTATATTTTCTTCCCACAATAAAATAGCTCTCTGCTAAGAGTGGAGCATGAAAATTAGAGTTGGTGACTAGGAGCTTCACCTCACTGACATTGTGTGTCTGCCTATTGTCACAGAATTGCAAAATGTCTGCAGAGCCTTTACACCACCAAGTGTAAAACCAAGTGGTGTAAACTGCAAACTGCTGAATGAATGAAAGTCATCTGGCTGTGTGAGCGGGCTGGTTTTTACCATTCACAATCCTCCCCCCCAAAATTACCACAGCTGTTTCCAGACTGATCAGGAAGGCAAAGGAATTTGTTAATTGATTTTTCTCCCTCCAGTATCAATTAATGAAGCCCATCCAGGGAGATGTGTGCTCTTCTCTCTTAGTTAATTAATCCTTTTCCTTTATCTTCACAAATAACGGCAATAAAGCAATTAGCAAAGGATTTACAGGGTGTGGAGCAGTGAGAGATTCCTCTGGCCCCTCTGCAGCTCAAGCTGTTCAGTGCTGCTGCAATTCAGGCTCTCTCTAAAGGGATTTGTGTCCCCCACCCTCTGTGGTGTGACTGCTGAGAGCCTGGCCTCCTCAAGATGTGAAATCCCCAGCTTGCTTTCCCCTAAGGGAGAGTTAACAACTTCAGTGCCAGTCCTTGGCAAAGGCCTCCACCAGGGCAATGGCACCAGCCTTCAAAAGCGACAAGCATTGGCTGCCCATGGCATCACTGTCCCCATAGTCCCTGACCCTGTGGCTCCCAGGGAGGGTGCAGCAGAGCAGGGTGTGCTGAGCCACCCCAGTGCCTCAATCCTGCTAGAATGGCAGCTCTGTTGCCTCCATCCCCTCTCCTGACTCTGTCCTCCCATCCCAGTCCACACACAGGATCTGCCTACCCAAAAGCCGTTGGTGAGTGGTTCAGCTCTCTTCCAGTAGAAAAGGAACCTACCTAAGCTGTAAACTCTGCAGGAGAGGAACTACAGGAGGAGGGAGCTGCCCTCTCCACTTGCTGACAGTGATGGGTTTTGCCATTCTCCCCAGATGGTAGCGCTCACCTGAATAGCTGTCTCCAAACTCCCTGACACAGCTGCCCTGATGGTGGATGTCTTTTGTGGAAAGGACCACACCTGCACTGTGGGGGATGTGCTGGCATCTATGCATGGGATATTTACACCCTGACAATGCATCCGTCCTTGTGCTCAGCTGCTCAAGTTAGCCTTTATCAGCATCTCTCCTAGGTTGTTCCCTTCTCTTGAGGTGTGTAGGTGAGTCCCGGCAATTTGTCCATGGCAGCAGCAAAGACCATGCAGATTCTGGCCTCGGACAAGGACAAAGGCATTACTGACAATTTATATTTTGAAATATTCATATGTCAGGTGGTTAAACTAAGGCAAGGACTGAGGATTTCAAGTATTTTTAGGCAGGCTTGGGAATCCAGAGTTTCATTGTTTCTCCATGCGTAAGCGTGGTGTGACCTGTTTCTGCCCACTTACCCTCGCACCTCTGGGCAGGACTTGGCATGGAGGGTGTGAAAGTTGGCCCCGCAACAGAAAGCACAGCACCCTTGACTGGTTTTGATCATTTAATAGTTCCGAATTGTTATTTCTTATAATTTGCCTTTAAATGTTATTATCAAAGAGTAAGTTTGTTGATAATGTTCCATTTAAGAGAAGCTTTACAGGGTATTCCGTGATTCTCTTTTCCTGCTGCTTAAGGAGATTACCAGCACCTAAGAGTAAGCAGCGGGTCCTGAAGCACTGCAGCAAGAACCTATGTGTGTTCAACTTCCTCCTTTCTGCCCCCAGCTCCCCCTCTGCCTTCTCATTAGCAGCAGTGGTGGGTTGCTGAAAGGCCCATCTCCACACTCCTGGAGGCACAAGGAGCTGAAGATTAAAATATCTCTATTCTGTGCTTCTAGCTATGAAAAGTGGGAGCCCTTCTAGTTCCCTGAATGACACAGTGACCTGGGAAGGGCAAGTAGATCCCAACAGCCTTGGGTGGTCAGTGAAGCAATTCCTTCTGCACTGGACCACTGAGGGAACGAGTATTTGGCTCTGAGAAACCCCACCCCCACAGCCTTGCTCAGACTTTCAAGAGAAAAAATGTCCCATCTTAACATGCAAATTATCAATGGTGGTAGCTCTGCAGCCATACTGTGAGCCAGCATCCCTTGGCAGGGCTTAGAATAGATGCTGGAAAATGAAGCAGCTGACTGCAAGAACCCAAAGAAATTGTCTGTGCATGAAGGAAAGTATCCAGCCGTCCTTCAGGCAAGATGTCTTACCCCGGTGAAAATGTGTGGCAGAGTGGCACATATTTGGTTGCCCCTCAGCCTCCTGTGACCGCCCCAGCCAGCCTGTTTAGTTCTGTGCTGTTGTTGTATGTTCCACAGGCTTTGTGAGCTGCCCAAAATCTGTCAAGGGAAGAGCTGGTGAGCTCTAGGAAGCGTATTCTGCTCTGGGCTTTTCCTTCAGACCAAATTCCTACCTCCCAAATCAGGCTCCACAAGAATAACATTTCATTGTAATGTACATAATTTTAACTACACAGCCATTAAATATGTCAGGCTTGGGTCAATCCTCCTGTCACTGTGGGGATGTGTCTTGGGTTTTTTCTTTGTCTATTGTGTTGTTTGCTCGCCTGTGCATCACTGCCATACCTATCTTTATTTCCAAATGTAAACTTGGTGTGCCACTATCGAGTGACAGTGAAGAGATGTGAATGTTCTGTGTGACAGTATGTATATACTAGATGCATATTTGTCCTTAAGGCGAGATGCAATGTTTCATCCCAAGGGAAAAAAGAATGACCTCTAGTCTGTCTGGATATTTTACAATCTGTCCTTCCTTTTCTGTTTCCTGTGAGGTTGAAGACCTGCTGGTGATGATTAAAAGTACTGCAGTTTCTTCTTTCTCTAAATAGTTTTTTCTGAGTTATTTCAGAAGCGAGAAAGAGGCTAGAAAGGTTTAGTTGTATTTTCCTTTTCACCCTGATGTCCACCAAAAATCAGATTCTGCTACATTTTACTTTCTAATGAAAGTAAAACTTAGTAACCTTTTCTTTCTGTTCAAATCCAGCAGCTGAACATCCGGATCCTACCCCTCCCAAACAGATTCCCAGAGGATATTTTTTGTGGCCTTCATACCAACAGCTTGCTTGCATGGTGCCAGAATCGGATCTCTAGACTGGAGCTCCTAGCACTCTGGGTCCATGTATATTATATCATAGCTGTTAGGAGACAAGTTCAGGAATTTATTCTTAATTACAGCAGAAATGGTGGTCAGGGTTCATATCAGATCTTTTTCCTTGGGCTCCTTTTCTAGTCCAGTGCTGCTACACTTCTTTCTGCAGAACCCTGGCAAAGATATTGTTGGAAAAATACATAACAAGGTGTTGCCAGAAGATCAACTGTGCTTTGCACAGATGGTCTGCATGTGCATGACAAATCCAGTGCTTTGGGAAATGTTGAATTTATTCTGCTCTGGCTTCACAGCTGATTCCAACATGCCCCACAAGCCCTCTGACACCTCTGGGAAGCGATGGACTAGCTTGCAGACTTTGCAGCGGGTCTGTGCAGATGCTGTGGCAATGTCTGGGGTTGCTGGACACTGAGTAACCTGGGGTTGCTACTGCATAGTACTTCCAGCTGGGTCATTGGACTCCCAGAAATCCCACATAAAGGTAAAGAAAATCCTCAGATTCTCCCTTCCTTCCAGACAAAATCTGTGGGCAGAAAAGGGCATGTCCAATTAAACCCAGACATGTTAACCTTGCTCTAATCTGTCTGATGGATGTCTGCAAGATGCAGAGAGATCAGGCAGAAGATGAATGGTGTGGCAGTCTAAAACCACACTTTGCTGTGAGTAATGTTAGCATATTGATGCAGCCTTTCATTCTCAGTGTTTCTCATAAGTAATTAGTGTAAAGTCCTCTGCAGGTTCAACGTTTGACATACTTTTTCCACTCCACGTTCTCTTCTTTCCCAATTTATAATCTCCTCTTAAGTCACTGTGTTTGCTTAGTGGCAAATCTGTGTGTAGCAGTTTCGTTTCTTTACATTCATTTTAGCTTCATGATATCTGAGACTACCTGAATTCTCTTACTGAATATGATCTGTCCCAAGTAGCCAGGAGACTGGCTCCTCCTGAACTTCCCTAAATGAGAAGAGTGTTAAAAAAAAAAGAGCCGTCACCCGTCCTGGCCTTCAGGGTAGGGCTCACAGCCACTCAATCAAAAGGCACTGAAGAAGACCTGATAGCGCTACAGAGCAACTGCTGAAATTGCAGAATGAACAAAAGAAGACAAGAACAACAACAAAAATCAACATTTCCAGTTCCCTTTCTCTCTGCAGGCAGCCTGCAGCCCTGCACAGCAGCTCAGGCTGCCTGCAGACAGGGTGTTTCTACAGGCTCCCCAAAGCCCTAGCTGCTAACTAGGAGGGGTGAATACCTTCCCAGGGCTGGAATGCCCTGCTCGCAGTTTGTGTCCCCTCACATAAGCAGCGACATATAAGCCCATCCAAATTTTAAAAACTACCAGGAAATATGCCAAAGAGGAATTTCTGATTTTCAATGGTTGTGGAACTTGCTACTCTCCCACATTAGAAATACAGATTGCAGCTGGGGCTTTGCATAAACACAGTAACTTTGAATGAACACCTATGGGTCTGCCATCCAGAAGGGGAGGGCCTGGCTTTGTGGCTGCTCTGCAGAGGTGGGGTGAGGAGAGCTGGGCTGGGGAGAGCTGGGTTGCTCATGCTGCAAAAGGGTCCTCTGACCTGGACCCCTCTAATGCCCATGGGCAACATGGCACAGAGGCATGCAGCACCTTAGTCTCTCAAAGACAGGAAAAATCATACCTCAAGACTTAGATGAGTTAATGACCAGGTTGGAAAAAGATTCTTCCTTCCCTATGTCACTTCCTCTCCCTGTGCAGCTCTGTTCAGGTGTAAACATTACTTTCTGGTGGAGTTTTGGTTGGCCTCATTCTGTACCTGCCTCATTCACTCACCATCTGTCTTTCTTCCCTGGCAGATGGCTCTTTTTGGATCATGAACCTGCTGCTTAGTAATTGCATTAAGGCAACGGAAACAGGGCCTTTTGTTTCTCAGTGTTTCCTCTCTGTAAGCAGGGTGGAGGTAACTGTGGGCAGGAAGAGATAGAGGAGCAGTTCACTGGAGATTGCCTTCCAATCAGAAAATCAAAGTGCTTAGCCATATCTCCACCCTCTTATAGAAGCATACGAATTGGAACAAGGCAACATCTGAATTCCTCTCTCATCTTTGTGTAAAACTGGCATTAAGAATTTACCTGCCTTAACTGCATGTTGTGGGCAGGGCAGCCCTTGGTATACAAGTTGCATTATGATCTCCAGAACTCCATTTATATAGCCTTGCTGGTCATTGGGTGAGCCCACTATGTGCAAAGCCCCTGCTATGCTTGTTGAAATTAGCTGGACACCAATCTACACCAAAGAGTGGGAGGCTCTTCAGTATCAAGACATACAGTCTTATGTAAATTAACTAAAAACATAAAAACGTATGTAGCTTTGTAGGATCATGTCCCTAGGTCCCTGAAACGGAAAGAAAAAGGAAGTTTGTTTTTTTTTATCCTTCAAGTACCGTGCTTTTAACAGGACTCTTACCTGGCTGCCATTCTGTTGCCCTCTGTCTCTGAAATTAAGCTGCTGAAATCTATAATATAAAGCTGTACATACCTTCGCCTATAGTATGCAATGTCTCAGCCTTCTAAAAGCAACGTGCTAGGGAAGATACTGTATAATAATGCAGTAAATATAGGTCATCTTCAGTAGAATTTAGCTTTTAGCAAGTGGAACAATCCTATATGCAAAAACGGAAAGAAAATTCCCAGTGTGGGCATCTGCTCTGTTCACGTGATGTGAACGTATATGCTTGAACTGTATAAACACACAAAATTGTAAGTGTATGATGAAAAGCTATATATTAGCTGAAGAAATGTTTGCAGTATTTTGTAATGAGTGCTATTGATACCTGAAGCTATCTGAATTCTCCAGGATGTCTTTATTATCCCATATATTTAATAGTAGTTGGAAAAAAGTTCTCTACCCTCTAGAAGAACAGTTCTGTCTCTGGTGCAGAGGGTTTTACTTTTTATATGTAAAGCCTGACATTGACAAGTGACTTTTAAAAAAGTCTAAGGCGTGAGAAGGATGAAAAACAACCACTTTGAGCATGAACTTGAATGAACTAATCAGGTGTCTGTATTACTTCTGATGCCACAACACCCAGCACCCACCAAAGACTTCTCCATGGGTGATTTTGAAATCAACTTCTGAAAACACTTTGAATTTCACCTTTTCCCTCTTATTCTGTGGCAAGATGATAATGTTCAACTATCAATCAAACAGAAAATACACAGGGAAAGTGTAATTTTAATAATATTATTCAGGATTAGCTAAACATGGAAAGCCACTAAGAATGCATTAGCTGTTGTCATAATATGACCAGAACCTTGTGCGTTTGTTTAAGTGAGAACTTTTGTATTACATCTGTTCTTTGTTCAGTCTATAGCTTGGAAATTAATCTGTAATGAGTGCTTAATTTTCTGCAGTTTTCCCTGTGATTCGGCATAAACACTGATTTATTTAGTATAGTTTGGCTGTAATAATTTGCTGGGAGCTGGAATCACAATTCTGCAGCTCTTCATTAGGGAATAGTAAACACTTGGCACCCTTTGAGTCAGTTAGGCTGTGTCTAAAGTAATTTACTACATGTGTGGATTAGTGCACTGAAGTTACTTGGCGCCAAGACCCCTACGTCTAACCTGTTGGTTTGGGAGTTTTTCTTTGGACTAGGTGGTCTGGTTGCTTGAATCAAATGTTCTCATCAAAGATATATTTTGAATCTCTCCAAAAGACCAAGCAATGACTCAGACTCTCTGGTCTCCATTATGGACTGGAGCTCATTATTTTGTAGCCAAACCAGTTCTGGCTTAGCGTCCTTCAAGAGAAATCAAGCTGATGCACACCAAACCGCTCTGTAAAGCAAACCGATTCCTATGAAGTAGGGATGCTCAGGGGATTTACATTTGCTTCAAGACTTTACTGCTGCTCTAGACCATACTAACATAGACACACCCACAGGAACATAAATAAAATAAAGAAAGAGATTTTTCCATTTATCTGTTACCCAAAAGCTGTTTTGGTTTGTTGGCTGGCTGGTTTTTTGGTTTTTTTTTTTTAAAGTACCATTGCAGGTTTTTTGTTTCTGAAAACAGTTCCTTAGTGACAGGATTTTCCAGTCAGTGTTGAATGTAAAAATTCATATACTCTCATGGCCAGATTCAGAAAAAAGCTTGAGATCTAATTTTTAAGGAGTAAGCATTTCTAGCTAGATCCAGATAACCAACCATTCGGATTTTACTTAGAGCCATGCACCCAAGACAACCCTGTTGTGTCCATTGAACTGAACTTGCACCTCGCTGCAGATCCCACTCCATACTTGCATATAGCTTGACAAGGACCCTGTCTGGCCACAAATCCCATTTAATATATATTTTTGTGTGTATATTTCTATTGTTAGTAGAAATTCAGTCGTCTTAGATGGTGGTCAGTAAGAGACTTTTCCATCACAATAGACTTTGAATCAGATTCTCATGCCTTAGTTCATGTGCCTGCTTGATTTACCAGCTAGCTTAGTTCAGCCTGGCTTGGGTTAACCTAATCTCTCTTCTCTGGCTAGAGGCTTGGACCATCATCTGTCAGGATGGGTTCAGGATCCTGCTCAAGCTGTATTGTCTATGACTACATATGAAGTCCTAAACAATGGCCTATCATCTCTTTGTCTTGTCTTTTGAGTCTCTGCAATTCTTTGTGGTGACAATTCTCGCAGAACATCACAGCTTTTTTCTCCTGGAAGGAGTCTTCCATAGCAGCACCCTCTTTCCCAGGAAGAGTTGTGTACTCAAAGGCAGCCTGAGTGCATGACAGACCACAGCATTCCTGGGAATTTGTTTCAAGTTTCCAAGATTTCTGTTCCGAACAAGCACCAGGACTGAATGTTTCTCCTGAGTCTTCTTTCATGCATGGCCACCAAAATCATCATCCCTTCCCATCAGAGGAAATTTTATTTCGTGCCCAGGAAGTATGTGGTGGAAAACAAAAGCTGCAGCTCTTGTTCACACAACTCTGGCAGAAGTCAGCCTCCCCAGTCCTGCATTCAGGGATTTAGTTTTGTCACTCTCATTTTTAGCAGTACACAATTCCTGCTTCTTCAAGTTCAGCTCATATATTTGTTTTTATCAGATGTTCTCCGAATTGTGTCATTTTCAGAAATACTGGTATAAGGTGAAATTTCTTTCCAGAATTTTTTTGTATTGGGCTGAAGTTGTCAGGGAAAGACCTTTACTTCCCCAGGAAAAGGGGGAAAATCCTGTTTCTGTTTTTGTTTAATAACAGGCCAGATACTTGATAAGCCTGAAAAAACTTTGTGGCACATGTCAATACGCAGACACTAGTGAGCAGTTTCTTTTGTTCATGCAAGCAGCTGGTTCACTTTTTCACCTGAAGAGGTAATTAGAAAGATAAGTTAGAACACTGATTTGCAACATTCAGGCCTCCCCTGGGAAGGTATTGCCATGACAAAAGGACATAAAGGAACTGGCAGTCAAGAACAGGGGCACTATCCACCATTTTTCACTCTTACTGGGAGCTCTAGGTAACCTTTAACCTCTTCCCACCAGCCTCCTCAAAGAAGCTACAAGATGCAGGAGAGTAAAGGAAAAGGGTCTGGTCCTCTCACACAAAATGCCCTATGCGTTTATGCTTGGAACAAACGTCTTTTATTCTGATTCCCTTGTGCTCTGTTGCTCTCAGGTACTCCAACAGTTAAAAAGGAAAAGCAAAAAACCTGAAAATGCCACACATGCCAAGAGTAGGTTGCTGTATAAGGACATTAATGGAAACATTTGAAATCAGTTTTATAGGTTACTAGCAGTCAGGATGATTTTGTTTGGTTAGTTAATTACCGTGGATAGCACAGTGCTTGGCTCTGAATCCACTTTACACATTAATTTAGTTTAATTTAGTTTTGTAGCACTGTACAGTGAGCTTTGCCGCACTGCCTGTGAGTGCTAACAGGGCTTGCAGGGAGAGCGACAGCTTAGCGATGCCCGCACAAATACATCCATGACCAGTTGTGCACTCAACTTTAGAAGCTGCTGTTGAAATCTTCTCCTGTTAGGAAGTGGGACTCTTCTGCCAATCATCTGATTTCTGTGATCAAATCAAGCCTGGCTTTCACACACTCTTTACACCCCGAACTGCTTGCACTGAAGCTGATCGCTTCAGTGAGATGACTGAACCTTAGAAAAGGAAGCTCTAACAGTAACCTGGAATCAGCCGGTATAAAATTTTTCCTTACCTGGAACTCTGTTCTTGGGACAAATACTGTCCGTAGCTGTGTGTTCGTTGCCAGGAATTTGCTTGCCATGGGGTCCTCTGACAGAGGCCTCCCCCTTCCCTCTCCTCTCCCTGAATTCTGCTTTCTCATGCTGCACTGCACTCGACATTTGACGGTGCTGAAGGGAGAGATGAATTCCGAGAACAGTAAAAACACAACTTTCCGCTCCATCGCAAGGAGCCAGAGGACGGATACTATTTTCAAAGACTTCTTTGTCCATAAGATGGCGTTTGAATTAGGAACTTGTTTAGCCAGATTATCTTGTTACAATTTACTGATTCATTGGGTGGAGAATGGGAGGGCAGGATGACAGAGCCAGACAGCTTCAATTAATGATTTTTTTAAAAGACCTCATTCAAACACAAATGCATCTTAAAATATATCCAGAACTAGACAGGAGGAAGAATTATCAATTTTAACCTACTTTTGCCTTTAAATCATTTGCTGTGGGGAAATAAGCTGTTCTATCACTACTTTTCAGAGAAAAATTGTGAAGTTGTAACAGATGAAATTTATGGTGTTTTTCTTAAGAACCAGTGGTGGTGGAGAAAGGGGGTTTGGACCAAAAAAAAACCCAAATCTCCAAATCTCTTCTGCTCTCTCAATGAGACCTTAACAAAAGTTAAGTATCATTAGGGTTAGTAATGTGGAAATGAATTGCTGTTTCAGCCACAGGAGAAGCAAAGAGAAGGATCAAATTCAGGTCTCCCACCTGTTCTGACATATGTAATTCTTTTGACAGTTATCTCTGGATCTTATCAGAATGGATACATTTGAAATTAGATACAAGGAGATACTTCTGCCTAACCCCTCCATCTTCAGTTTTCCCCAGCCTGACCCAAATCTGTTTGGCAGCAGGTCCCACCTGTACTGGGAGAGCGCCCAGGACCTGACAGCACCAGTGCTGCCCCTCTTCTTTCCCCGTGCTCCTTCAGGCAGGCCTGAGCCATTCATACCCTGCCCTTGAGAAATCCTGGGGTCCTTCTCTCAGCTGATGAGCATTGGCGATTTTCACAGCTTCTACTTCAATTTGTAAAGTTTCTTGGAAATCTCCCAGGGTGTCTAATCTTGCTGTTGGGGAAGGGGGAAATGTCTGGACTGATCTTATGTGACCTCAGTGATTTAATTTGTCTGTCGTTACTGCATGGGTATAGGTCACTAAGAATGTAATTCTCAACTTTCTTGCAAAAAAGGGCTATGGTCTAAGTTTTGTTTTGTTTCCCTTGTTGACAAAAGAAAAATTACTGTCTGTGGTAGACTCATTCATATTCTCCTTAGGTCTCTTTTCCTCTATACACAGACACACACATGTATATGGGCATGTGGTCATTAGAAACATCATGCACACACAAATCCAACTTTTCCCAGAATTTAAGTAGCAAGAAATATTGAACCCAGAAGACTATGTTAGCGATATAAATAATATATACTTTTTATGAAGTCCATTTTCACATCACAGGTTTCTTTAGATAAATTTTTCAACGTTCAAGTTCCCTTCTTTTTTTTCCTGGTTTGCCCCTTTCAAGGCAGCATTCAGAATAAGTGTTTGAGTGTGGGGAAGGGAGAGTTCTGAATGAACTTTAGCCAATTTAATAAAACTAGAACAAATCAATAAGCCACCCAGGCATCTAATGCTTTCAGTATTCCCACTGATGGTTTCACAACATCAAACAGTATGGAAAACATTTTCAAGGTAAGTCCTCTGTATTCTGAAACAGGTCCCTAAAGGCAGAGAGATGGAGGTTTTCTTGGCCTACCTGTTTAAAATGGGTCATGCTCTGCATTCACAATCAGCTTGGAGTCAGGCGCAGTTCTTCAAAGCAAGAGCTCCAGCAAAATGTGCTTTGCTAAGTCTGAGAGTGTGCTGCAGTCAAGGTCAGGGTGCAAGGGGAACAGTACCCTACTTTCCCCAGCCATGTTCAGAAAGTTCCTTTCTTCCTAGCCTTGGTTGGCGTGGTGATAAAACCTGCTCTTATCTCCATGCAGTGTCTACTCATGCTTCATGCCACCTTTAAAACAAAACCTCACCTTGCTTCTCCGGTTTCAGCGAGAAATTCTGGGCCTCATCATCTGTTTTATCTGCACTTCTAGAGCATCTTTTCTAGTCGAGCAGTGGAAATGAAGCTTCTCGTGGTGGTAATGTCCTTTTGGCAATGCTTCAGTTCCCAAGGAACAGATGCTATACAAGAAAAACTACTTCTGTTGCCACAGCTACCTAATGGCTTTATCTTTGTAAAAGTGCAAACTCGGGATGTTTCCACTGGCAGAAGTTTCTAGCTGAATCTTGAACGAGTAGGGTGGTATTGCAGGGACAGGGACAGCTGCCGTGGGTGAAACCAGTCATCTCTCCCTTCTGTCCTTCCTTCCCCCATCCATCTCTCCCCAAGTAAGTTTGTCTGTACTGATCCATTTACCTGCACTTAGTCTGAGGACATCTGTCAGAACAGTGAGGCTTATCTGGGATCGCAGTTCATCCACTCCCAGCCTGACCCAAGGCTCTGCCAGCAGCTGGTGGCAGAGCTAACCTGGCTCTCAGAGTGTAGCCGTTGTTGCCCTCTGTGGGAAGTGGGGCTCTACACGGGCCATGTTCTTTGCCATTTTTGATCAACTAATGCTCTTTTGTTCTGAGGAGTTAAGAAGAAAAGGTGACAGTCAGGGCGATGCTCTCTTGGCACCCAGATGTGGTCTCAGTCATGCACTGCTGTAGTCTATTCATGATCAGCTTGGATCCGTATTTTCAAGTGTATGGGCTCATAGGGCTCATTTTGTTTGCGAGATCCCAGGAGTCCTCAGGTACACTGCTCTGGGGCTTAGTCAGTCAACGCAGTTTTATCAACTGAAGTGTGGTTGTGCCAGCACAGTGTGTTTCCCTCAGTGCAGGAGAAAATGTCAAATGGTAATTCTTTTGGATGTGCCCTCAGCTACTCTGCTTCTGCCTTGCTATTATAGGGTCATGAGCATAGACGTAAATTTGTTGTCGGAGAGGTCTATCACACTCCTTCCTGAATCCACTTCTAATGTCAGAAACGGAGCTCTTAGAGTATCTTATCTCTAGGAGTTATTAAATAATAGCTGACTTTTTTGCCAAATGAGCTGGTATATTTTTCCAGTGATTGCTCTGAAATTTAGGAGACCTTGCTTATCCTCACAGGAGAGGCTTTGTGCCCTTCACAACAATTTTCAGAAACTGCTCCTGGTCGTAGGACCCCTGAGCTCACATGCTGATGGGGATGACAGAAGGACTGAGGAAGTCAAGGCGGGGACCATGCCCTGTGCTTTTGCACATGAGAGGCTGGGTATTTTGAGCTATATGCCCGCAATTCAGAGGCACCCGAATCAGCACCTTCATTTGAAAAACTTTGCCTCATTTGTGCTTTTTTCATATGCCAGCTTTAGACAGGTATGAGAATCAGGAATTTTAGTTGGGTTATCCCAGAAATTTTTCGGTATAAGTGCAAGGGAACCAGTCCTGCTCTTCTGTGTGCCCCAGTGAATAGAAGTTACATTTCCCACTAGAGAAGAACTAGCAGGGACTTTAGAAACCAACCAAACAGGGAAATACGTTCAATTGTGTTAGTGGAGGAGAGGATTTATAGCATGTTGTGAACTATCCGCTTAGGCCCAGAATTTAAGCAGGGGGCAGAAGTGGGGGTAGAAAGCACAGGAAAACACGGTTCCCTTGTTAAAATGGAAGAAGGAGTTTAATATATACAGGCAGAAAGAGGAGGTTAGTCCTTCCCCTGTTAAATATTTACCATCCGAGCTCTGCCTAGGCTCCTGATTTTCAGTATCTCTAAAGGTGGTGGTACGTGTGACAGTAGGATATGTTCCTTAATGTATTCCTCCCTCTCAACCCACCTTGCATGGGAAACGGCTGCTGTAACAAAAAGCAGACTGTTCCCTTCTCATGAATATTAATCAGTAAACTCCCCCTGCTATTTTAAATCGAAGGCTGGTGCTAAAGCCCTTTTTTCCCCCACTCAAGCATCCCCCGAGGAAAACCCTGAAAGTCCTGGGAAAGCCATGCACAGAGGCTGCCATGACTAGAGGCCTTCTAGGCAGTGACATATAAAACTCTGAGGTCAGGGGGCACAGCAAGAGGAGGAATCAGCTTTGTTTCCACTACGTGTTGCTGAAAGCTAAACCTTTATGGAACTTTTCTAGCTGCATTTTTGGCTATTTAGCTTTGAAAACAAAAGATTTATTTATTTTTTCCTATTCATCGCAGTTTTTGTCCTAAGTTGACAGCAGTGACATAAGGACACTCCCTGTTCTGAGTTGTAGCTGTGTATGCTCCTTCAGCCATCGCTGCTTTAGGACAAATACTGTATGATCTTTAAGCGAAGGGAGGAGAACAAAAAAATGATTGCACAGAGACAATGTAAACATCCATTACATCAATTCATTCTCCTAAATAAGAAAATTAAAATTCTCCCTGGCAAGTAAGATACATTGACTCGAGCATGTATAGTACTAGATGATGTCCAGAAAACCAGCTGTGTGGCTTCACGATCCGCTCAGCTTCAGATCAAACTAGAGGAATATTCCCAAGGACACAGGGTGATACAGCCAGAGGTTGGCATGCCTCCTAGATAACCCTCAGCAGTGCTGAGTAATTCTTTGAACTCAAAGAAATTTGCGATTGTGTTCAGAAATAATACACAGACTTGCCAAAATCCAAGAGTGTATCAGCAACCAATGTGTATTTTTCCAGTGTCTGTAATGATAAGCTGATGCAGAGTTTTGTGGTTTTCTCCTTGGGGCTGTGTTAGCACTTGTGGTGGGCTAGAGGATTTCCCATGCCAAGGATGCAATTCATGGCCTGAAGAGTGTGCAGTCAAGAATTATGTTTTAAATTTTTTGTTCTTTATCAAAGGATCTGGATAGACTTCAAAGAACATTATTATCCATATCTTACAGCTGGGAAAACTCAGGTGAAGAGGGATGAGATGGCTTCCCCGAGGTGATCTTATGAGTTGGTGTGAGACCAAGGAGTAAGATACTGTAGTTCCTGCCTGATGAGGATGCCACATCTTATTATGCTGCAAAGGTCAGTGCTGGGTGTTGTATGGACCAGATCTGATGTACTGGTTGAAGACTTTGAGGGGGAGATGCTGCATACTGTTAAGGAATGGGGGACTTGAGGCAGGGGATGGGACACTTTCAAGCTAATCAGCCCAAACAGACCTGTATTTGGTGACTGCTGGTGAGCATTAGCTAACGGCACAAAGCCCTTGGTAGAATGGCAATAAAGTTCATAGGACAGGCTCTGGGTGAGCATGGACAATAACAACATCTCAGTCTTTGGGAACAATGTCTGAGGACATTGCTAGGGCAGAGGGTGGGAATATGGTGGGTTTTGCTGCTGGTGGTTTGCTCATTCCGTACCTAAGAGTACACATTTGATCCAAATCAGCCTCAACTGAAATGATGATATTTTTTCCCTGATTTACTCTGGAGAGATGATACCTGATTCATGTAAAGGCAGAGTGACGTGAATCAAAAGTACTTGATCCAGAGTAAGGCTTGCTAATGCAAAGATAAGCCTTCACAATTCTTTGAACAATTTAGAGCTTGAAGAGTAAACTCACATAAGACCAGTGTCTTAGGTTAGATGGCTACAGTGATTTTGGTCCAGAGTACTTCCATATTCTGGGAGTAATTCTGAGGTAGGAGTCCAACTGCGCTGAGAGGAAGAGATCTTCAGGCAGAACCTGTCCTTTGTACTTGCAAGATCTGGATGGAGTGAATGGCTGACGCTAGTACAAGGAGGCGTGTATGTTCTGCAGCAAGCTCTCAAGCACATCTCTTGGCAGATCACAGAAGATTTGAGTGTTTATCAAGCTGCAATTGTCCTGCTCAGGACTTCTCCAAGGTAATGGCTGCAGTACAGTTCTTCCAGGACACAAGAATGGGAAGTAGCTGTAACTAATAACTGCAGGTATAAACACATATCACTAATTAGAGGTAGTTAATAGTTTCCTGGCTCCATTAAGTGCTTGCAACTGATATTTACTCTTGCTTTTCACCCTTCTTTGAAGGGACTGAGCTACAGCTGACTAATCCAGTTGGTGGTTGACTAAGATGGCAGTAGTGTCAGTTTTAATGAAGTGCCTGAGGTGTGTGTAGTGTGAGAATGCAAGTATTTGCTACAAATCAGGTTACTAATTTCAAATGGGAGGGCTTGGCTATCAATGTTTTGAAGACTGTGCTGCGTGATGACAAAAACCCCCCAAACAAACCCAACCCAAACAACCGAAAAAGAGTTCAGAATTACTATAAATTTGAAGAAGTTGATTCTAACTGTATTTGAAAAGAATGTAACTGTCTGTTGAGGAAACTACCCTC
This sequence comes from Bucorvus abyssinicus, assembly GCA_009769605.1. Classification (NCBI taxonomy): domain Eukaryota; kingdom Metazoa; phylum Chordata; class Aves; order Bucerotiformes; family Bucorvidae; genus Bucorvus; species Bucorvus abyssinicus. The sequence goes on from CM020029.1 coordinate 26,456,577, forward strand.
ACAACAGTGTCTTATAAAGATATAAAATCAAGCAGTTAAACATTAAATGAGAGGCCCAAGCACACCGAGAAATTAACTCGACCCTAGCAGAAGTTTTGAGAGATCAGAAACACATCTTGAGAACGGGTTGTTTCCTCTCAGCTGAATACTTCTCAAGAATCCTTCTACCTTCAGGCCAAGAGGCCTTATTTATTCTGCTGACAGATGCAGATATTCACCACTGTGTAGCCTGTGGTATACTGACAATAACGGAGAATTTCCAACAGGCAGGTATGGCACCCTGGAGATCATGCAAAGTTGATCTCAAACTTTTGGCTTTTCTGAAAGTGTTGTCTAGCCTGGCTAAGCCAGCTGTGCTTGTCCATCACACTTAACCTCCCAGTCCTTCAGGAGAGGACAGGAAAGATGTTGAGACATCAGCAGTTAATACTGTAGATGCAATACTCTTTTCCCTGGTATCATTCAACTGTGACTGTAGCCAAGGCTGGCTGTGTTTTGGAGAGAGGGGCTGTCTCTGAGCTGCAACACCCACAGGCTGTACTGGCACTTCTACTCTTTGTGGATGAGTAGTATCCTGTGCTGCATGTAGGAGCAGAATCCTTATTTCTACTTTTCCTCTGCTAGTCCCCCATCTGACCTGTTGGCTTCTGCACTCCATCAGCTTATCGGGGTCATCTCTTTCTCTGTGTCATGCTCTCTTTACTTATCTAGGGATTTGAAACCCTTCCAGTTAGTGATTTCTGGCAGAACAATATACGCCATTGATAGTGCAGTCTATAGCCAGCTTGCCTTTCACTTTCCTGTTTGACCTTTTCAGTTTTGTTACTTCACAAATATTCGGTCTTGAAATTTTACACACTTAAGGCACCTAAAAGAAAACTCTCTGCTAGTAAAGTTGTCTAAACAAACTAGCCAAACCTTGAAAGGATATAATTTCCCTTGAAAGTGCATCCTCACAGATAATTGACAGCATAGCCATCTTTCAGACCAGATGGTTTCCTTTTGGATGCTTACACAGAATAAAGTGTGAGGAGCAAAGTAGCCCTTATACCTTCAGAACAGAACCTGCCATTGCTTCTTAGATTAAAATCCACATTCCAGAAGGGTATAAGCTAAGAAAAAGAACCCTTGCATTTCACCTGATGATAATTATCTTCATTGCAAGAGAAAGGTAATTTCTATACATTGGTTGGTTGTTTTCTCTAATATTTATTATGGTATGATATTAAAGATGTATATATGTGTACATACTCATTAGGCAATTAATATAGTGCTGCATAAGACATAAATATAAAGTTATATGGCAATTTATACATACATTTATCCCATCCTTATCTTCATGGAGATTTGCAAAGGGTAAAATCTGTAACATCTTCCATGGAAACTAAGCTACTTCTGTGTGGAATTAACATGGTGTTTACAGTACTTTCTAATCATGCCTACTAGCTGAAGTTGGGCTAGTCCAGCCTTCCCTTTTGGGACCATGTTGAGCATAGGAAAAAACACAGCACCAGCCTCATCTTCCTCCCTTATGGAGAAGCTGTAAGTGCTCAGCGGTCCACAGACACAGGGAACACTGGTCTTTTACTCCTGCGCTGCCCAAGCAGAAGTTCCCCCTCTCTCTCTGCAAAGGTAGCAGAACAGATGAGACCATCTTGGAGGATGGATGATCTATGGGGTGGATTGTGCCGGTTTGGGTAGAGGTGAAGAAAGAATGCATCAGTTTAAGATAGCAGGGGGATTTCAGGGAGGCATAGAGGAATCACCCACATTGGCATGAGAATTTTAACAGGGCATTTTGACAGTTCTTTAAAAAAAACCCCACTTCCTGAGGTTATCTGTGTATTGTGGAGGGAAAACACCACATACTGAATCAGTGGCAGCCCAATGTCTCAGAAATTGTTTGTGCTTTGGTGTGGGCAAACACAGGACTATAGTCTCCTAAACTGATAAGAATAGGGGATCATGAGAGGAAGGAGAGGATATTTAAGCAGAATAGGAAGGAAAACACATGCCTTCTAAGGAGATAACACTTGGGGATCCTGCACTGGGAATCATGATAGCTATTCAATTCTCCTGATTTTTGCCTCTCTTCCATATGAGCACATGGCAAAAGGGACGTCAGGACTGCAGGGAGAATGATAAAACTTAAAGTTCTTGAAAGCAAAGCAGTGTAAGGGAGTTTGATCTACTGTTGTTCTGGCAATATTGGCATTAATACTAATTCTGGGGAGTGATATACCTAAGGACCATACTAGATTCCCCTTATTTAAATTATTCATGATGGTTCTGTATTTTTTAATTATTTTTTAACTTCTACTACTCTTTTTGCTCCTAAGAAATTGCCTCATCAGAACTAAGCAGTTGGACAAGTGATTCATGTAACACTCATCAGCATGTCCAGCCAGAGTAATGTTATCTGATTCCTGGAAGCCTTATCCTTCCCATCTCCACTTTCTGTTCTACCCTTGTCTTACATTGTGTTCAGTCTGGAAGAAGGCAAGGGCAAGGACCTTGCTGGGTCATGTTTTTGCAGTGTTTGTGCAAGAGGGCCCTGATCCTTATTTTTTAGCCTTTGGAGAACAGCATCGATCAAAGCGGTAGTAACCCAGAGCCTGCTTGTGGAACATTAGAAGAGTTTGTCCTTTGATGGAGAGTGTTGTGAGCAGGATAGTGATAGCTCTTAGATGGCATTGTGCTTGTGGAGGGGCTAGGCTCTTCCCAGGGAGCCTGGCTATGCTGGCGCTTCACTCTCCTGACCCAACCAGATGCTTCCCCTAAGTACCAACTGCATTGGCAGGCCTCAAGCTGGGAGAGCACACGATGTGCCTTTGGAAAGGTACAGCTGCCTCTTCATGTGCCCTTTTGGGCCTTGGGCTAGCCAGGCTTAAGGAAGGGCAGAGAGGAGAAGGTCAGAAGATGAAAGGGTCTTTAGAGTAAAATCCTCTGCTGAGATGCAAGGCAGGATGACTTTGTCACTCAATTAGACTGGACTTTCAAAGCACGTAATGAAGTGTCGGATGTGGCAATGCAGCCCTTGTCAGTGCAGCATGTGGGAGGCAGCCCAGCAGAAGGGGGGGAAGTGAAGAGGGTTTGTTCAGCAGCTAGCACAGCAGCTGGGCCCTTCCAGCTCACATATGAGTTGCCTCATGCCTATCAGTGATCAGCTTCTCTGACTGTGGCACTTGGCACTCTGCTGAGTCTACTCTACTTAGTTCTCCTTTCCTGGCGCGAGACTCAGCAGCAGACATGTGCCCTGAGAAAGCAAAGAGCCCAGGAACAGCTCTCAGCTTTTTATGCAAAGGATTTTAAGGGCTGCTCATATTAAGAGATTAAGAAACAAGAGTTAGTGGCTTCTAAACTGCATACATAGTGGCAAAACTGCTTTGAAAAGCAAACCAACCTTAAATTATATGATTAAATCCCTGTTAAGTACTCTGTCCTTATTGAATGCCTTGGCTTGAAGGCTGATCCATTTCATGGACCATTCTGTCCAAATCAGTGAGTAGTAGATGAACACCCATCATGAACTGTGAACCTCAGAACCTTGTGAAAGCAGGTAGCTCCCTCATGAAATTCAAAGGCCTCTGTAACTGCAGAATGGATGTAAATAGGTGTGAGGGTCTTCTTCAGAGGATTTTCTAATCCAGATTGCCCAGTGCTCCTGGATGAAACATCAAATATCATTTGTACATGTAACTAAGTTGTCTGTATAATTTGTGCTTTTCCATGCATGTATGAACATTGCAAATGTGCACAGTGGTTGAGATTTTCAAGAGCAATAGGAATTAAGACACCCATAATAGATCTGGTGCCTAAATGCCTGAGACTGAGTGGAAAGGCAGTCACAAAAGCTGTTATGAGGATTGCATTGAGAATACCCTGGGGAAGGAACTCAGTGTTGTCCTAATTGGAAGCTGAGAGATTTCACAAGCAGAGCTTCTGTTTGCAGCATTTTGCTGAGTCCTAGTGTCATTTAACAGTCTCGGGATGACTTTATAACTGCTCCTTGTCACAGCCAGGTCTAAAAATCTGTTCTGTGAAGCCAGGAATAGTTGGATTTTACAGAGGTGATTTAGCTTGGTGCCTTCTACCCCATGTATACTTCTTTCTCCTCAGCCCCACAGCACCTCTCGCCAGAGGCCTTTTGCCAGTGTCAAACACTGTATTAGAGTCGCTACTGCAGTGCACCATCTTAAAGATTTCTCCCCCAAGAGTGGGGATCTGACTGCATTTCCAACTCTTGTGCCACAGGGGAGCTGGAGCATGGCTGAATATCCATCCCTGAGCTTCTGCAGCTCAAGCAAGGAACATAGCTTTTACCTCTCTGTGTCCTGGGTGACTCGGTGCATGTGTACTATTCCCCTCCAGCCTCTCAGCCCCAAACAGTCACATTATATACACATTAGCTTGAACCCAGACTTTGGCACTGTCACCAAAATCACGAGCAAACTTCTTAACACCAATGTAGTCTTAAGAAGCAGGCATTCTTTATTGCGACGCATCGGATGCATGGAGGATCGTTCCTCTAATCGTGCATACCGGTGCACAAACCTGAGCAGATTATATTCAGTAACTTCATACATATTCATCAACAATTCCCAGAATATTGATACATAACAATTAGTTTTCCCAGAAATCATTGTAATATTCCCCACCCATTCGCTCATGCCCAATCTCTTGTGTCGAGGGTCGTCGGTAGTCCTAGGTGGTTGTGAAGAGCCCCATCCTCTAATTGGCTAGTTTGAACTCCCCTTTGAAGTCTCCATATATGGTCAAGACAACAGGTCATCTTAGAGCTTGATCTTCTTTGGCTCCGAAACGCTGGCTTTAGCTAGGTTTCAATGATTACCATTTTTTTCTAATGGTTCTGAGATATGCATTGTTAGATTTTTAACAATTCCAATAATAAATTTTTGAGACAGGTGCTCACAGCCAGTTCTCAGCTACAGATTAGGTTTCCAAAACCAAGCCTACTTGACTACAGGTTACTTACTACAAATAGAAGAAACTACAATCTTAAAAAATCATATATGTATATATTGTTTGATTATTTCACTTATTATTTGATTATTCCATTCCCTGGCAACAGTACCAGGCATTTCTGTTGGCAGGGAAGTCAGAGTGTAGGACATGGAAGCTCTGCACCATCCAGACAGCCTGCCTGCTTAGCAAGGACCAAGACCACTCCATCATGACATGTATAACAAAGACAGGATAACCTCAGAGTCCTGGAAAGGATGCTCAAAACGAACCAGTTTTGGTTGGATAGCTTGCTGATACCACCTTTCTCATCCTCAGTACCCTCAACGCTACAGTAAGTACTTCTGTGTGGCAAAGAGAATTGCATCTACTAGTTTCTTGAAAGATGAGCACCAGGTGAGTTGCTGGAAGTCCTGAGTCTCAGCAACTCACTTGTGAGAAATCAGTATGGAAAGCCAGGTTTTCCTATTTTATCTCTTACCAAGTTTTCTACAGACAAGTTGCCATCAGAATACTGCAATCAGCCCAACATCCACTAGAAAGTGAGAACCTGTGTGGCTAGAAGGGAAAAAGAGCATCAGCTGCTTTCAGGAAGGGAGAACTGGTGCAAATTTATGGTTTGCTCTCAAAGGGCCTGACAAGCATCTTATTGAAACTGATGGAACAGCTGGTATTGATTATATTGAGTTCAGCTCCAACAGGAAACTGAGAGCCCTTTGCAGCATCTAATGATGGCTTCCTACATAACTGCCTTCCTTGGAAACCTGATATGCTTTCCTTCCAGCTCCATTCCAGTCCAGGTTGGTTTGTATTTCTTTGTTCACTAAAGCTCTTGTTGACTAAATCTTCTGGGATAAACACATAACTGGTGCTTAAATCCCCAGACAAAAGCAATCACAGATGCCTTTTCTGCTTTGAAATAGCCAAGGTCTTTCTCTGCATAGCAAGAATCCATGGCCTGAATGGACCTGGGGAGGCCAGAAAGGGACTTGCTGCCTGTGAGGCCTGGTTAATATGCCTCTGGCTGGCTGGCTTTGTGCCTTCTCTTTAGCTCCTTGTGAATGAGAATGGCTTGCTGGCAGGTAGCCTGAGGGCTAGCTATGGCTAGTTGTGAAAAGATGAGCTGGGAAAGGAGCAGGAATAAAAGCAGGGAGTAGCAGATGAGAAGAGAAGAAACTATTCTCATTGACGAGTGCTTTACTACTGAGACTACATCTGTGTAGAGAGTAGCCTTCCCTCTTGTCTGCAGCAGATCCATACAGCACCTGTCATCCATCTAATTGATTCTCACCATGGAAGTTGCTCAGAGGGATGTTTGAGAGCCAGCCTTGCATTGCTGATCATTTTCTCAGCTCCCTCAGCACCTGAGTGCTGAACCACAGGGTATGTACCTGAAAGCAAAGCGGTTTAGATTCCATGTGACAGTGGCATTGGTGGGACCCTGATCCTTCATACCTGTTGCTGATATATTTTCTAGTTTGGGGAACCCTCAGTTGTTTCATTTGCCCAACTCATACTGTAAGAAGGCTTTTCTGCTCTTTCTGCCCACCTGTTTGCTGCCAGACTCAGGTTTCTCAGACACTAGCCACAATTTTTAGAAGCTAAAATTTGTTGCAATGTCAAAGTTAAATGTTATAAGTCAGAAATAGTGTCCTCAAAGGGTGCATACTCTACTTTAGCATAGCAAGCCTGCTTCCAGCTTCTGGAATTTGCTTCATAAGCCAAGGTCTCTACTACTATTTTTTTTTTTAAATTCATTTGCATATATTTAGTGTGAAGACAAAAGTCTGTGTTCTTATGGAAGCTTAAACTGGTTTGTAAAATAGCTACTCAGATTTCCGTGTGGCTTCTAGACCCATATTTAGAAGCTTCTCTCTCGTCTCACTCTGAAGCCATCCGTTTTTCGGCAGCTGATGATTATACTGAGATTTGAAAATAATAAGAGTAGAAGAAATAATCCACCAAGATGATGTAGCTCATGTCAAGGCAACATGGAGAAACACCCAACAGTCATTCAGTGTTAAGCACGAAGTCTAGCATGGGATCAGGCTGATCTAAAAAAAGCAAAAACATAAAAAGACAATAAAATCTGTTCCCTGGAAAGAATAAAATCAGAGGAAATAGGAACCAGATACCATCCAACAATCCATGTGCACTGTGAGGAGAAACACTGTGCTGTGCCTATGCTGGGCTGTCAGAGCCAGGGTCAGTGGGAAGCAATGGACTAAGCCTGTTGTTGGTGTTGATTTGCTTGATTGAAGGAAAATCAGTGCAGCACTTGTAGCATGCGTGGGACCTGGCAAGGTAGTACATTGCCTCAGCAAAATCAAAGAGGTCTCAGTCCCTTGGTATCTCACAGGTGGCTTGTTCTCCTCTGCTCGGGGCACAGAGTGCTGCCAAGTGTTTCTGTAGCAGAGCCCCAGCACCTTTCTTCCGGCACCCATGTGTCATTGGAAAGTCCTTGATCCTTCTTGTCTATTGCTGTTATGTTTTTTAGTCTGAGGGGAGGTCCCAGGCATTTTGTTTGCAAGTATTTCAGGGAGAATTTTCTGCACTAATTGCCATGCTGTTTACTGCCAGGGAGATGCAGGGTTTATTACTTCATGCACTTTAAAACTGGTGGAGGGTGTCAGGGTTTATGATTTAATCTCTAGCAAGTGTCTCTTGCATTGGGGGTAGGTGAAATGTTACCATAATCTGTTCAAAAGTGGAGTGACAGTTTTGTACTGGAACCCACTAACTGCATCTCAGAAAAATGCTGATACAATCACACACAAGGACTGGATAAGATGAGCCACTTTTCTCCCCATTTCTGCCACGTACAGTGGAAGTTGCTGATATTTGATGAGCAGTAACAATATGCCCTACTGTGACACTCTACCAATGCCAATTGTTATGTGAAGTCTGCTGAGCAACTAACGTGCTGAAGAGGCAGAGTCGTGTTTATCACAATGAGATCCTGGGACTTGGATATGTTGAAGTGTTAATTCCTGGTATCGTTACTGCTGATGAGAATTTATCTACAGTTTCAGAGAGGCAGAAAATCTCACTCCTATAAAGAGGAGAGTTGGAAAGCAATTGTTTCTGCATGAGGTGATCCCATCAGTCTCCACACACCCCAGGCGTACAAATGCAGGATGCTAGGTTAGCCTTACCTCAGTGTTGCAAATTATACCCAAATCCCCCTTATGCTTAGTAGCTTTATTGTTGATAAGTGCTTGTGGAGAGTGCCTTCAAGATGAATTAATTTAATTCATGGTTTGCCTTGCCTCCCTCAACCTCTCTCTCCTGTGTGCTCTGAAAGCCTCCCTGTTTCTCTGCTGCGCTCCAGCCTTACCCAGTCATGGTGTGGTCCCTGTACCCCAGCACTTCTCTGCCGGGCCCTCAGCACAGGGGGCCCTGAAGGGTCAGTTCACGGGTTGGGCGGCTTTGTCCTGGCACAGCTTCACACTTGGGCACTGCTTGCTTTTTTTTGCACAGGTTCATGGTACCTGCATAGGGGCACAGCACAGGAATTTTGCGTTACTGCAACAGATGTACAAGAATATGGCCAGGAATTTTTTCTGCTGTTGTGGGGAACTCATTACAAAGCTCCTAACATTTTTCTAATTGGCAATTTAAGAGCATAGGTTTCTTGCACTGTGCTGAAAAGCCCCTCTGGAACTTGTGAAGGAGGTGAACCTAATGTTCCCAGGCTAAAGCCACGTTACTGATACCTCAACAATGTCTACTCAGCAAGGAGAATCAGAGATCTACCTAAATGGGAGCAGCTTTCCTGGCTACATTTAAGGTGTTTGTATTGATCCACAACAAAGCTGAAGAGGTGTACTTGGGGATGAAAGCACCATGTGCCCCCCAGCCGGTGGCACCTACCTGTCTTTATGGCAGCACATCGCCTTTGTCATCTGCATCGCACACTTGCCAGAAAGGGCTCAACTGCCCTTTCTAGGTCCACAGACATGTGTCTGAGTCCTGGTGTCAACCTGGCTTGTCTTTGAGTCCCTCTGGAGTAAAATGGGGTGATACCTGCTTCAGAACCTCTCCTCACTGAGGTGTTTAACATTTTCCAGCTCTTTGTATACTGTTTTCCCATCTCCCTCTATTTCCACACATATCAGGGTCACTCTTGCCCCTCCACTTCCTTCTGTCAGTGCTCCGTATGCTCTCTTACTCCACAAGAAAAAGCTCAGTATAGCCTCCATGCTTTCCCCTCCAAAAGCTCTGTCTTTGGTCAGTAGAGAGTGACAGACCTAGTTGAAGCTGACAAGACAGAAAGCTAGGTGCAGGGCCCCATTGTTCCTGTAACGGTTGCAAAAACATCTATACAACTCTGTATTCCTCCAACAGATCAGAGAGCCCTTCACTGCAAACCTCAGAAGCACAAACTGGCAAATACTTGAGGTGGAAAGGGACTGCTCCTGCAAGGGGTCTGGTTACAGTGTTAGAGGAGAGGGAAATTCAGAGTCATTAAATAGGAAAGCATCAACTCATCACGTGCCCTGGACTTTTTAAGCAAACACAGCAGGAGAATAGAGTAACTGTGCCTTCCCTTCCCCCACACAAATAACTGGAGTCCTTATTTCAGCAAGTGCCACACAGCTATGTAACTTATTTCCATTTTACAAGGCTTCTTGGTTTTTACTGTGACAAAATTCAATGCCTGCAAAACTTCTGACTTTTTATTATCATCTTCAGAAAATGACACACTTCTTCATTTTCCTGTCAGTGGCCTCAGACTTCTCTGCTTGAGAACTTGCTTTCCTAGGATGTGATTTAGGATTTAAGGAGTGGTCACACAATCTCCAGATTGCCCAGTCTGTGCAGTCCATGAACTTTAACACTGCAGATACAATGAATATATTTTACTTTATCAACTTCGCATGTTCTGAACACTGTTAGAAAGGCAGGGAGTGCTTGTTCTAATGCTGTTCTTCACACTTCTGCAAACCGGCCCTGTCCTCAATATATTCTCTTGCCTTAGGGTTTCTCAAGGGGGAGTGGAGTACTCTTCTGCTTCTGTTTGATCCTCATCTGACCAACAGTTCTCTGTCCTTCATCTCTGATGTGCTTTACCTTTCCCTAACCTGCAGGTGACCTTGTTTTGGTGTTTGTACAGAGCTCCCCCACCCCGCCCCATTCATACTCTGGGGAATCAGGTTTTCTTCACTGCATCTCAAGTCCATGCTGTTCCTCATACTTGGTCAGAAATTGTCTGGGAAAGAGCAGCTCTGTCTGCCCTGCACTTGCCATCCAGCCCATTGCTCCCTTCTGAAGTTCCTGGGAGAGGGAAGCTGGCCTCGGTCAGGGGCTGCTGGTGTGGAGTCTGTCTGTGTGAGACCACACCTGATTATAAGCACCCATTTGGTACAAAACTTAAGGACACCTGCCTGGCACTGGAGTCAGACCAGTCGATCTCTGGTTTTTAGTTTGTACAGTGAAAACCATCACCATTAGTGTCCTAAGGAGCTTAAGCTTGAAGCTTTGTGTTCATTTTATCATTTTAAGGGGCTACTATTGAATTTGTAGCAGGTTTGGGTGAAGCCAGATGTTGGGATCAGTCATCCAAGACTGGGACTCCAGTTCTGGAGTCCTTACCCAAAGAAGACTCTCACTGACTGTGTAGCTGGCATTTTCTGATGGCCTACCTGTCTCTCCTACTCTCTAGACATTAAGAACAATTTCAAATAAATCAGTAGTTTTGGTTTTTTTTAGTTTGGTATTGTGGCAAGCTAACAGTATTGTAGGGAAACTACTGCATCTTCCCAGAGGAAAAAGTCACTTTCATCCTTTCATCTTCTAGTACACACTTCATTGTGGAAAAAGAACTGAAAAAAAGAAAGGTTATTTTTTGCTCAGATCATTCTGTGCCCAATTTGCATCATGGCCTATGAACTCTCCTATTCTGGCTCAACAGAGGAGGCAGGGAGCTGCAACATGGCCTGGGAAGAAACAGCAAGAGGTAGAGAAGCAGGAACTTGTTAGCCCATGTAACTGCCAAGTATATTATATGAGTACCTCCTAAATTCTCTAATTTGGTGGCCTCTTTAGACATGTCTGATCACACTGCCTGACAGCAGAGAGAGGCAGAAACTGGTTTTAGGAGATTTTAAACAAGCAAGAGTTGCAGAGGGCATTACTAAACTGTAGATTTCAATCAATAATCCCCAGGAACATGAAGATCATTAGCTTTGGGGATTTCACCATAATGTCACTGCAGAAGATTTATTCTGTTGAATGCCAGAAATACATGCAGGTGGAGAAAACATAGTTCTTACCTTCAGGAGTTCTCAGTGAGCTGAAGACAAGCTAGCCAGGGATGGTGCTACTCTAACAAAAGTGTTGACACTGGCCTTGCTGTCACTTTATTAAAGAGAATCCTTTTCTTTGACAGTGAAAAAGAAAAACCTCAGAGAAACCCAAAGAGCTGAGGATCATTGTGGGTGCTGTTGTCTGCTCAAGTGCAGCAGAATAACCAGCTGTTGCTTCTGCCTGGCATTTTAGGGAAAGACTATCTGGAGATTGAAGAACAATGGCTGTATGTATATATATATATAAGGGGTAGCAGAGAGGCCCCGAGCAAGGGAAGAAGCCTTTTCTACCCCAGCAGAAGTTACTGTGCTGTGGTGTGTGATGCAGGAGCCCGTGGAGAAGCTGCTCAGTATCAGCACTGTACGTGCTATTTGCTTTCTGCAGCAGGGTCTCCCACCTCAGGCGCAATCCCTGGGTCTCCCTCCATGTGGGCAGACTCAGTGCAAGCAAGAGGGTGGCTGTGGTGAAGTGGGCTTAATTTTGCTTTTCTCCTCTGGAATAAAATTTACACTGTTAACTTCAGTATGAGCCATTTTCCCAGCACCAGAAACATCCACTAGTTTTTTGTCCCCTCTATCTTCCCTGCCTCCCTTATTCACAGAGTCTGCATCCCCCCCATTAACAAAGGAATAAAAATTCATCACTGCAGCCTGTCTCACTGCTGCTCTGCTGCTCCATGCTTAATATTCAAGTTGGTAAGCCGGTGGTTTTAACTTGGAAACAGGAGAGGAATGACTTACACTGCAGATTTGGTAAAGCTTCTCTCTGCCTGCACTCCTCCGGCTATGTGCGTGAAAACTGTTCAGACTTCACAGTGGTAATTTCTGCTCCTAATATCAAATCCTGAAGGGCTCAGCTCCTGTAGTTGTTGCCAAGTCATGAAACACCCACCAGAGATTTGACTGAGATTTGGTCCAGTGGGTGGAAGGGGAAGAGGGGAGAGTGATTCTGGAAGTAAATAACATCCTCCATGTGAGAACTGGGGTATTTTTCATTTTCTTCCTATCAAATCATGCTTATCTTGCCTGTAAAAGCTGTCTCTGGCACTGTCTTGTTTTACTGAGGTTTTTGTTGACCAAATGGCATTGAAACTGGGAACATAGGGCAGAAAATTTGCATCAAAATCTCAACATCACAACTTAGTTCAGCCACATAAATACCATAGCACTTATGTGGTGTTTTCTCTGCAGCAGACACATGTCCCAAGCTGTACCAGTGGTCAGGAAGAGGGTATTGTGGCTGATCCCACCATGGGATCTGGATTGGATCCCTAGGAGAGCCACAATTTAGTTACCTTCAAACAAGCATTACTTTCCTCAGTGTCACAGGCCATTGAACATAAGCTTCTGTAATATTTTTTTTGTTGCTAATGTAATGATTTTTGGTTAGAAACTCTGAGGAGGAGAAGCATTTAAACTGTAGCACATTGCTATATGTGCAACGAGTCCCTTAGATGGAGTAGAGGAGCCCATGACAGGACATAGTGCTAGTATATTGGTGTGAGGATAGCTGTGTTTGTTCTGCAGGGCAAAAGGAAAATGTCAGCCGTGACACAATTCACAGGTATCCCACTCTGGTGTCACTTGGTCTGGAGCAAATGAAGCCAGGGCAGTGGGGGTTGTGTCTTTTAAAATAATGCAGAAAACTTGGTGGGGGGGTTGTTCAGTGAAGACCTACATTAGTCTCTCCCACTGGTGCCCTGCAGCTTTTAATTAATCAGGTCCAATTATTCAGCCTATATCCATTTGAATAGTGGATAATACTGGATGGAATTAACTTTCAATGGGATTTATGACCCCCTTTCCTTAAGTCATTTTCAGATAAGAGATTATAGATGTTATGAAGTCTGCACAGATCAGTGTGATCCGAGAAGCAATAGTTCATTGCTGTTGATGCTGCAATGTATTTATTCAGGGAACAAACTGGAAATCAGGAGGAGAGGAGACAGTCTTTTAATCTGCAGGAAAACAATCATTTATAATTATTTTGCCTTTAATTCAAAGAACAAACACAGCTGTTGTTTGAGGCTCTTAATCTGCTTACTGAAGTGCTAGCCTTTCAGTCCAGCATGAGCCAAGGGAACAGGCACTGCTCTGGGCCAACAGAGAGCAGTTCTCTTTTGCAAAGCAGACGCAGGTGAGGAAAGGACTGGACTCACTTCCAGGTTGTGATTAGACCCCTGTGCTTCAGCTTGTTTCAAATGTGCTACTTTCCACCTTCTGTTTAATGTATTCCCTGCTTGCCTCACTCACCCGAGGTGAACTGGGAACCAATCAGCTAGGGGTTTGTGCTGCTGGAGGACTGTTTCTGATGTGCTGGGAAAGTTCCCAAAGTCTTTTCTCACCCTGCCTCCATCTCCTGCTTCCTCTGTCAGCTGCCAAAACATCACACTTGCTAGTGACAGCAAAGGAGCTGAGGTAGCGTCCCATCTTACACAGCGGATAGTGGTGTCTGGAAGCTCCAGGAAGGCCCAAGACCCCATCATGTGAAGGGCTGTAAGAACCAGCCCTGCTCATGGGAAACCTTACACCGTTCAGAGACTAGGCACTCTAGGAGGAACAAACATTGCTGTCCTGCCTTGCCCCAAATATCCTCTTATATCCTGTCCTCCTTACAAGGGTGAGTGTGTGAAAAACTTTGACATCGGCACAGGAACTGGGGCACCACTTTCTGGCTCTTAGAAACACTAGAGCTACTAAAGACTCATTTAAAAACTGTAACTGCCTTTCTGAAATGGGGTAGTATTATATTCCCTGTTATTCTCCTAATGGAAACATTAGTGACTGATCAGTTCAAATGAACTTCAATGTATAATCTGTTAATGTAGTTACATCCCACGGCAGCTGTTGGTTTGGAAAGGATGGAAATACCCTGGCTTTCATTCATTTGTCTAGGGAAGTTTTCTGGGATTCGGCTATTTTCTACTATCCCCCATCCTCTTTGGTAGACCAAGTGGACCAAATGTCCTTGAGTCCTGGTGATAATTTGCAAGGAACAGAGGTGATGAGCAGAAAATAACGTGAAGAGAGACTATGGGAGACGAATAACAGCATATGTCCTATTTTGCTGCAGAGGCTTCTGTTTAAAGCAAACTCTAGGGTTTGGATGTAGTATTGTTCTACCTATGCAACTGTTTTTTTTTCTTCTGTGCTTAGTCTTCAACAGCAGAAATCTCTCCGGTTTCAGAGTCTCTCTGTAATTAGAAAGAACAGCTTAAATCCTGACTTCAAACGAGAAGCCACCAATCTGCTGTGTAAACAGAGAACTTGAGTGAGCTCCCAGGAGGGTTTTTAAAATATGTTCTCCTAAACCCATGGGTGGCAGGAGCCAGATCGCGGAGGGGATGAAGCCCCTCATTGCTACCAAGGAGTCACATACATTGGGGACATTAGGAAGCATGGGGAGGAAGCTGCAGGGTGCAGCTGCACAGTGTGTAAGTGCTAAGTTTAAGAGCATGGCTGTACATTGTTTAATGCCAGATCTCTGCCCTTCTGCAGCCTCACAAGGCTGCATGACTTTTGTCTGCGTCAGGAGGGAGCCCAGATGATTTTCTGCCTAGGTAGTTGAATTGCATAGTGCATGGTGCTGGCTTTTGTCAGCTGCAGGGGAGGAGGAGGATGTTTGGAAAATAATGTAATACCTGATCCAGTATCAACTCTGCAAGGATGAAGTTCCCTCTTTATAATTTTTTGAATGAATTTGAGCTGGCAAATGTCATCTCAGGTGTTTGAGATATATAGTGCGTTATACTGAACTGGCACTGGGCTCCCTGCAGCTAAGCCTGCCTTCCTGTAAAGCCACAGTCCGAGTGGGTTGAGTGTGATGTGTTTGGATCATGAAACAATTTCATGGCACAGAGTGCAGCGGCTTTCTCCCAGCAGCTGCAAACAATGGTAACACTGTGCGCTGTCTTTGTATGGATATTCAGAACAGGCTAAAGAGGTAGACTGAGGTGTGAAAGTCTACCAGACCTTTTGCAGAGGATAAAGGAAATCTACAGAGGAAATCTATCATCCCACACTACCTGTCTTATCTGTGCTAATTGTTTTTAAGGGGATTTTAATGTTGCTATAAACAGGAATCTCTGGAATTCCCTGGTAAGTACATACATCTGACTTGCTCTGGAAATTGTCAGTGTGGCAAGTATCACTGAGGTGCTGCTTAGTTTACAAGAGCTCATGGAGACTTTGGCAGACCACGAATGAGTGAGATTACTAACTCTCAGCAAAGACCAAGAAAGTGCCTGACAGCTTAAGAACTGATCAGAGAGCGTATGACTGTGTAAAGGCACCTTTATCCCCACTTGTGCTACCTTATTCTGGCTCAAATTGTTCATGAAGAGCCAGACTTAGCATTGAAAACCCACCTCTGTGGACTTCTTGCTTGTTTTTAAATATAGCCACTCTGAAAATACAAAAAGTAGACTTGGAGAAGTAAATTTTTTTCTTTCATTGCAAAGCCAATTGACATTCTCCCCAGGAACCATGCCAGCGGTGACCGCGGTACGTTCAACCTTCATTTTTAGGGGCAAGATCCTGCAGGCACCCTGCCAGGGCCCTCAGCCCTGCCCTGCCATCCCCACAGGTTGCTGATTCTTCTGTCTCCTCTGCCTGTCCAGCACACCCAGACCCCACATGCTATATTAAATCCACACCGGCTGTTTTGCAAAACTCAAAGTTTTGGAGCTTCTGGGAACAGGATGGGGTGTTTCTTTAAGATTGTGGGGAAGCACATCTTTGGCTACTGATACTGGCCAGGAAGGACTCTCTTTTTGCTTCTCAGGGCCAGAAGGGTAAGGATCTGGCTAGATACTTGCTCACTCTGTCTTCCTCCTTCTTTCATACTGCAGCCAGCTATCCGTCTGGTTATTGTATCATGTGGCTAGGAGGTTCTACTAAACTTTTCGCTGCAGCTGTGAATGCCAGTTCTCCAAAGAGCAAGTAAATGATCCTCACAACATCCCATCCTTTGTGGGATGAATGGCAACGAAGTGACAGTCAGCAGCACAATGAGACGAATCTCCCAGTTCCCTGAAGCCTGCCATTCCTGGTCAGAACATACAGGCAAAAATCAGTCTTGGTCTAAATCCAGATGACTCTTGTGCAACATTTTGGGCAGCTGGCAAAAAGCCATGTGCACTGTAGGAGCTAGTTCTGGAAGGGCTTTGTAGGAGCTAGCCCTGCTATACGGGACTGAATGAAATTTGAAACTTGGAAAGCCCATGACACGGGCAGCCCACAGCTGCCGAGCAGATCTCACAGACCTTGCCGTTGGCAATCCTGGGCTCTGCCTACACGCTGGCATGGCCACGACTGAAACCAGAAGTAGAGAAGTGGAAAATCAGGCACAGCTTTGTTTGAACTACACATTTCCAGTCATTCTGGAAAGGAATTCTCATAGCAGGACTGCTGGTTGGCAGTATACCATGTATAGACCATGTATACACAGTTGGAAATTAAATGCAATATTCTAGGGGTGAAAGTAAAGGCACACAGTACTCAGTCATCTCATGAGCTGTGTGGGTGGAAATGCACAAGTGATACCAGAGAAGAAAGAATTATGACTGTTCGCTTGAGAAAAAAACCCCAGAAACTGCAAAGATTAGCAATATGAGCAAGAAGTGATGTGAGTTTTGACCTGGACCAAAGAAGGCTGGTTAGATGGTATGCCAAACAAAAGGCCAAATCTTTAATGGGAGCAAATCAGCATACTCTATTTAGGTCAGCTGGCCTGTAGTGATTTGCTGGAAGAAGGACTTGAAAAGCTGTTATAATAAAAGAGATGGGAGTGTGATAGAAGACAGCAAACTGAGTATCATTTATGACTGCAGTGTGTTATGGTAGCAAAAGAAAGTAGCTACTGCAATCCTTATCTGTGTATGGAAAGGCATCAGATCATAGCTGAGGGAGGCACTGGTTCTCAATGCTTCCGATGAGATCCCAAGCAAAATATATTGCATTCAGTTCTGGGCTGTATCACAGCAGGAAGATATATATAAATCTGGGAGGATTCAAGGAGAGGCACCAAGATGTACTGTAGGACTGGGGAGACTGATTGGTAAGGAGAGAAAAAAAAATCCACATAGATAACAAGGAGCCTGAGAAAATGAGATTACATGTGTCCGTGTGCATGCTGAGTGTGAGTTCCACAAGGGTGGGGAATAATTTAAGTGGCTATAACAGGCTATAACCAGGAATCATGAGATAAAATTATAAAAACAGATTGACACTAATATTAGGTCATGCCTTCCCAGGGCACCACGCAGACAAGTCTCTGGCAAGAGAGGGAAGGAAGTGCTTTTGCATGGCATACCCAGCTGGAGAAAACGTCCTGGGCCCTGATCCTTTCCACAGTAATGAGTCTGAGTAACTGCTGCAGTAAGGGTTTGGGTTTTCCTGCTCTGTTTTTTACCTCTCTGCTTTGATAAATACTGATAGCCTTGCTGAGAGCACTTCCTTTCTTCTCGCTCCGCTTGGATCCTTAGCATACAAGTTCAGGCTGTGCTGGAAAGGGTCTTGCTTCAGCTGATCTCTCTCCCTTTATTGAGAAGTAGTGGTGCTGGGAAAGGGTAGCACTGGAGGAGAATGTGGTTAGGTGAGTGCCATCAGCAGTCTGTTGGGAGAAAGTTGCCAGCAGTAGGGAAATAATGGTGTGTTGTGCATGTGATCCTTTACCCTTTTGGCTGATGAAGGAGCCTCAATCAGTCCTGCCCCTCTGGGCAGGGGATGGGAGTGCACACTGGGCCCTCTGTTAATAGCTGGGAAGAAATTCAAGCAGCCAGCACCACCTTCAACACAGGCAGCTCCTCAGTCAGTGGAATAAGGCGTGAGTTTCTCAACTGTAATGGGCTTGTTTTCCCATGAGATTGCTGTAATAAGCTGTAATGAACAATGAGCTGCAGGATACAGAGTGAGTGGGTGATAGAATGGCGGATGAAATTCCATGTTGATAAATGTAGAAGTAATGTGGGGAAAAACAATGATAAGGGGAAGTGTATGTATGTTAGCTATTACCACACAGAAGGGAGACCTGGAGACATCCTGGGGAATAAAACTGTGCAGCATGAGTCAAACTGGAGGTGAGGGAGGGAATGGTTGGGAAAGAAACTGGCATCAAAACAGAAAGCATCATTATACTGCTGTGTAAGTCCATGGTGCATATGTGTCTTGAATGCTGCATGCATTCAAGTCCCCCAGAGAGCGTGTAGTGGAATAAGAAGTGTGGCAGTGCTGGCAGGAGTCCTGCAGTGTGACAGGGGACTCTGGCTGGGACTGAGAGGCGGGGACAGAGCTGGGAGCAGCCACAGAGTGAAATTTTGAAGAGCTGTGGGTCAGGAATGACAAGCACAAAGGCAACAAGTATGAAATGACTCACTTATGAAAGGAGACTAACCACGCTCTTCAGCTTGGAAAGGTGACAGCTGAGGGGGTTATGCTAGAGATCCATCAAGTCATGATGTGCACAGAGACTTGAATAAGGAACTATTATTCACTGTTTATCACAGCATGGGAGCTAGGGGGCAGGAAACAAAGTTATCAGGCAAATGTTTTAAAGGAAAGTGAAAAAAATTGCTTTTTCATCAAAGCATGGCCAAACCTGGAACGCATTGCCACAGGACATAAGTCAGTGACGCAATTGTAGATGAGGTAAAAGGGTTTGGAAAACTCTTGAAAGTAAAGTCTAAAAAGGGATGTTAAATTCAGGGGTGCACATGCAACCTCCAGCTCGGGAAGTTTCTATGCTCCAGATTGCAGGAAATTGGGAGAATCTCCATCCAGTTCCTCTCCTGTGTTTTGCTTTAAGCCGCCACATTGGCTACTACCAGATAGGATGCAGAAGAAGATGGACTTTAAGTCCAAGACAGGTATGGTAGAGGCTGTGTTGCAGGTCTAGCTGTGGGTAGATCGGTGCAGACTCCATGTCCTCTAGGAAGCAAGGCCACACTTGGCAATTAATGTACTCATTCTTGTGACCAATGCTCTTTCATCACAGTCCTACTCCAGGGAAGGGGTTAGCTGTTCAGGAGCATATGAGATTAATTCTTAACAAAGAATTGTCCAACCATTTCCTTTAGGGAAGCAGCCACAAGAAGATAGACCTTTGTTCTGCATCTCTGACTGCTTTAGGTCATCCCCAGAGATGGATTTAAAGAAAAACCTCTTGAACCCTCTTGAACTTTAAGGAAACTCATTCCTGGATTTTCCATCTGGCTCAAAAGCTCTGCAAGGGGCTGAGATTCAAACATCTCTGAACTGAGGGGAAGTCTGGAGCCAGATCCACAGCTGTAGCTTGAGGCCATTCTGAGCTTTTCATGTGAGCTTTCTTTGAGAGAGCTGGCTCCATTCAGCACAGTGCAGATGGGCCACAGGCCATGCAGCAGATAAAGTGAGAGGAATTCCTCTCACACACCACTCACACAGAAAATTTACCTTCAGGTAAACTACATTAAGAAGGCGTCATTATTATATCAGACAGCTGTTTACTCTGCTGAAGAGTGTGAGGAGGCCTTCTTTTCTGCTTTTCCACGACTTTCATCTCCCCTCTCTTTCAGGAAGAGTAGGTGTAATAAGATTTAAAGCTCTGCCACGTAATTGTCATGAAGTTTATATCCCATGATTCCTGTTTGTGAGCAGAAATAAGTTAAGCACCTGGAGAAGCCTTCTCTCTCCCCCCTCTCCAGAGCACCCAATGTGATGAGAAAACTGCTGAGAAACAACCACAATTAACGATGGGGTCATATTTAGTTCAGCACCATCGGATGGTTAATTGGCTGATTCCATTACAGTTCCCCTTATCTGCGTGCCAACATAGCTTCTAACAAGCCTCTTGCTGGGTAATTAATCCTGTCCAGGGTTTAGATACTGAAGCTGGGTCTACTTTAAGAGAATGTGCCATTATGAAGCGCTTCCTCTGCTAGCAGGGCTGCTTCACTCAGAGCTCCTTGTGGAGCCCGACTGTGGGTCTGGCTGGCAGAGAGGACGCATGGAGACAGTGCTTTCCTGGAGGAAAGCTGACCTTTGGTTTTGTGAAAAGAATCCAGACCCTGTATTCAGTTTACTCCTTATGCTTGATGCTGCTTGACAGATCAGTAGTGAGGCAGTGCCTTGAGAAGTTAACTGCCCCCCCCCCCCGCCCCCCCAAATGTGGATCATTTTAATGAACAAAAAAGTAACAAGATAAAATGCTAAAAAATTGTAAATAAGAAGTTTAGAAAGTAGTCAGAGATCTGATCAACAGAAAGAAAGAGCAAGAGGAAAATGAAGATGGAGAATCATTCTCCAGCTAGACACTGGCTTGGTGGGAAGGACCAGGCTTGAGCATTCATGCACAGGGAAGAGCAGACACTAGCAGAGTCAGCAAACAAGCAGCTGTCAGGGAGGTCTGTCACTTCTGTCACTATTGTGTCTCCTGCCACAGGCTACCCAGGTGGGCTTGTGGGGGTGGGGTGTACCCTTGTTTGTCCTGGTGAACGGACAAGACAGAAGTGCCGTTTCTATGTACTCTGATCTAAAAAAGTCCTTTCAGTTTTCTCAGCTGTAACTGAGGAAGCATTCACCTCAGCCTTCCCCAGGCTGTGATGTGCCGGGGTGTGTGCCAGACAGCCAACAAGGAGATATGCACAAGGTGATTAAGGCAAGAAAACTAAAACATGGTGGAGGTGAATGATTTGAAACATTCAGTTGTGTAGCCTCTATGTACTGATTTCTCATGTAAAAACTTCTAAAAATGAGTGCATGGAAGGTAGGTTACTTTGGAATAACACCCGTGGAAACAGGGACGTTGGAGATGCACGTGGACAAGGAATAATGCCAGGATTAGCAGGGTTGCAGCAGGGATGTAGGCAATTGGATGCTTTCTCTTTGTGGGGAAAGACGCTTGTATTTTTACCACCCGTTTGCAGTCTGCTCTCATTTTTAGGGGGAGACTGGTTACCCCCAGCTTTTCTCATGGAAAACTTTCCTGTATCAGGTGCTCTCCTTCCTTGCTTTAACTTGCATCAGTCAGATGTGAAAGTAGCGTGGCAGTTCTTAACAAAGTCACCCAAATGGTTTTTACTTCTGAAACTTGGAAAGGAAAGGAGATGTTCTCAGAGACCACAAGATCTAAATCAAATGGGACTTAATGAGATGAATCTTGAGGTATTCCTCAGATCCCATTGGCAGCTTGGCCAGTGAAGGAAGACCATGCTCCTCATGAGCTCAGGGACCTCTGTGTGATTTCTCCTAGCTGAGCTGGGTTTTGCTTCAGCCAACAGCCTGGTAGGCTTGAAGTGTACAGGCCAGGTACCCAGTCTGCGGCAGATTTCAGAGCATAAAGAAAAGACATCTATCTCCTAGCCAGACAGGACATGAAAGGCTTTGTTAGTTGAGTTACCTGGGCCACCAGGAGACAATGGAGACCTAACATAACGTCATAATTGTGAAGGTCTGTTGTAGTGTGCATCCATGCACAAAAATCCTCATTGTCAATCATTTCAAAAATCAAATTTGGATGTTGGTCTGCAAACCTGTCTGCACCTATCAGTTCAGGCAGGTGAAACAAACGCACAAGAGGCATGTGATAAAGGAGAGATATTGGTGATGAGAAGGGATTGCTTTAAAAAGTGGTGCCCCTGGAGGAGCTGGGAAAGGCTTTGTGACTTGAAAGTGGGCAACTGTGCTGAGGAGGGGAGATCAGTATGATAAAGTCAGAAGAGCTGAAAGGACGCAAAGGGAGCTACAGAGCAGGAAGGGGAAGGTATTCAACAGGACAGGGGGTCAGCAGTTGAAGTCTTGAAGAGGAAGGGCGGATGGAGGGGAGAGAGGGAAGATGTGACAATTGTAATGAAGAAGAGGAAGGCATCTTTACTAGTGAGGCTTGGGCAAACTAGAAAGTGGGGAGAGATGAGATTACATGGTAGTAATGAAAGGAAGAGGTGGACATGCCTGTTCAGTTCATTCTGCTCACAATCAGTAGCTGATAAATCACTGTCCCTTAACAGTGTAAGCAACTCTCAATTAAGAGAACAACAGAGTTATGAAGGAGAGAGGATGCCTTCAGACACTTGTGATCAAGAGAAGTAGTGCCTACTGCTCTATGTCCTTTCTTCCTGAGGGGCTACTGGGAGGCAGGACAGTTGATCAAAGAGTTGGATGTTTTTTTTTACTCTGTGATCACTGAGTCAGAAAGGAATGGTGTTAGGAATTTCCTAGCTCATGCTCTGCCAGCATAGGTTATCATTTTGTTTCTGGTTCCTGACTAAGAAGAGGGAATGCTGGAATGTGACACACTGTCTACCCTTACAGTGTCTGCGCATTTGACAAGTCTCCTTTTGGGCTGGAGAGCTGCTCCCCCATTTTCCTGTCCTGCTGAGGTTTAGCTGACCAGCTCTCAGCATACCTGCTGCTTTTGGGGACAGAGAGCTCTGGACACTCACAGCTCTCTCATGTGGCCCAACCCGTTAATGTGGGGCTCCCAACCCTGCAGGAAGGAGGGGCTGTTCCAGAGGAACTTTGCTATGTTGCTGCTAGCTTTGCTTTTGCTGGCTAACAGTGCCTGCACAATGATTTTCACCAGCATTAGGGCATTAGGGGGATTCTTGCATTTCTGCCTGTACAGCTATCCCACTTCACTGCTTCAGTTATGGCTGTGTTGGGGATATTTCCATTTGATACAACTTTGGAGCTCAGAATTTGTGGGGGCTGAACACTTTTGAAGAAAATAATCTGAGGAAGGCAAGAGGTGCTCCAATATGTCAAAGAACAGACTGAGACTATTGATGTATTTGGTGCCATGTTTCCAAATTGCTGCCTGCTAGGAGCCACATCCACCTGTCTTTTGTTTTTAATTCCTCCAGAATTATGTGCTAAGTACCATCTGATTTACTTAGAAAGAATGCAACGATCACCATTCAAGGAAAAATCTAATGCGATTCAGGTCATCCTAACTTCAAGGGATAAGACACCCGAAGGCTTTGGTATTATTACTGAGAATATTAGAATTGGTAAAGCTTTAAATACAGCATTTAGAACCTTGGGAAGTTGTTCAGCCTGAGTGGGAATAGAGTTGATGCAGGAAAATCCTGAGAATGTCAAGACAGAAGTAAGGAGTTTCATATTATTATTACTATTAAGGGCAGGCTGTCTTTACAAAGGTACAATGAGAAATCACGTTGGTGTTCCTGTTAAACTCTATTGCCCACAATAATCCTTGAATATCCGGTGCATCTGTCCAAATCTGTAGTCCTGATGTTCTGCCAGAAAGGAATATATGTATAGCCCATATAATTTTTTTTTTTTCTTCAGGAGCCCAATGTTAGCCAATGCAATTCTCCTTGAGAGGCAAGAATTTTAAAGGGCCAGCCCCACGTATTTCTGATACCATCCATGGAAACTAACATTTCTAAGAGACCAGTGCTCAAATCTATTATTTGTATCTGTGAATGCATTGTGGCTTCTGTTTGGTTGTTAGGGGGTTTTTTGTTTGTTTTCAAGTGAACTTAGCTAACATGCAGTTTCTGTTGATCTGCATATGCTATGGAAGCTCCGAATTCTGTGGTGTTGTCTGTACATTGTAAATAATGTGCACACATTTTAACCTGATACTGTGCCATCTTGTGAGAGTTGGAGTAGTCCCTGACTGTCTCAGATGGGATCATTTGTGTTCTGTGGAATGCAGCACATAAGTCCTGTCATCAGAAAGATGGATCAGATCTCTTCTGCTTCTAGTGCTTAGGTGCTTTTTAACAGTTTTCATGCCAGGAAGGAGAAAGAGATAGAAGAGGGGAGAGATGTATTGCTTTAGCTACATGGGGCTAGTTAAAGTAGCACCATTTTTGTGTGTAGACAAGAGCTTAGGAAATATGCAGGTCTTTAAAGCAGTCATTGAAGTCTAGTGTCAGTTTTCAAGGCTGAAGAATATTATTTTATTTAGGCTTCCAGACCAGCCTTGCTCCAGGAATGCACTTAGGTTGTTTTTAAAGCAAACATGAAATCAATAGCCTGGTGTTCTGCTCTGCTATTTCTTGCCAGAGCCTAAGGACCACACATGGGTTTTCCCTCCTCTTCGTCACACTGCCAGGCATGCTCTCGGATAACGGCAGGCAGTTCTTGTGGATGAATGCAGAGAGGTTCCAAATGGCCAAACACTCATCGACATCTGGGCAGTTTTTGCTGCAAAGTATTTTCCATCAGGCTTCCCTCCAGATATTGCCATGAAAGAACCAACTCACACCACCCTGTCACAGATTTTATCCAGCCTCTGACTTCAGTGGGAGTTTTATCTGAGTACAGCTCAAGTAGGAGCCTGTCTGCTTACCTCACCATTTATAATGTTCCTGGTGGAACCGAGGGCTGTGGTTTTCATTCTGTCCCTGGCGAATACCATCCCAGGGAGCAATGGAGCACTATGCCTTCCTGCACATCTCTCCGGTGGTGGGCTTCCGCTCACACTTGCCTGGACCTTGCTAGATGCAAGCAAATAACAACTTGCCTCCAGCCTGTGCTGGTAGCAGGGGTTTCACCTAGAGTAAGCAGATCCTGAAAGCTTGTCCATGAAGGATTGACTTACAGCTGGGTACCCACTCCTGACTCCAAGCAGCTGCCATCTTCATGAGGTAAATAACAACCTCTGGCCAGCTACTGACCTCTCTTGAACCAGTGACCCAGAAGAGAATGCTCCTTCAGCTCTTGGCAGCTCCCTCGAGCCAGGCTAGCTCCTCTCCTCCTGCAGGGCTTGCAGCTGAACTGTGTGGTACCCAGGCAGGTCTCCTGTGAAAAATGAAAACACGCATTAGCAAACAGGAGAGAAACAGGCTGAAATTAGAAGTGACCATTTCACGTTTGATGTTATTCAGAGGAGCCTGTTCCTCATTTAGGACATTAATAGTTGTAACAGAAGCTGTAATATTTTCAACAACAGTGGTGATTAGGAGCAAAAAGGCAGCTAATCTCCATCTAAAAAGAGCTAACTAGCCCATCCCTTAGCCCCCACCATACTGTTACATTTAAATACCATGAATATTCACTGCTTGGCACCCAGCTGGCAGCTGAGCTGTTTTGACACAAAAACCTTCAAACTCAAAGAGTTTTTAATCAGTCTGCAAGAGAGAGAAGAAAGTGAGAGAAAGAAATAGGAACAGAGAAAATGAATCAATGAGTTCAACAGAGAGGAGGGTACCCAAATCCAGTTAACCCCTTCCTTTCTCTGCAGCCACAAGCACTGCCTCCCTGCAGCCCTCTCCCTGGCTGCAGGGGATGGAGAAAAGAGCACCCCACCCCTCCTGAGCGCCCTGTTCCTCCTGGGTGATCCATCCTGCCCTGCAGCCCCCAGGCATCACATCCTAACTGCGTGCCCATTCATCCTGGTTGCCCCATCCCATCCCGCTGCCCCTTACCCCAGGCACCTCATCCCACCCACCTTCCCGTACTTAGAATGCATCCCCTCCTGCTGCCTTTTCTTGTTTCCTGGTGCAGGTTTTTTTCCTCTCTCACCTCTGGCTGTGTTTGTGACTGGTTACCAATATGCTTCTATTACAGGCAGTACAGTTTCACTCACAACGTGTGATGTGCTTTAGAGCAGCCAGTCTTTGCCTGCAAAGAGTTTTCATCTCAGAAGGAGGTTAGGCAGTATTAACAGCTGCCACCTCCAATATCCTTATCAGAGTCTCAGAGTTGCCTACAGCCCACACAACCCCCTTTGCTTCAGTTTTTGCAGCAGGATTAACTACACAGCTGCAAACACAGAAAATCTTGCCTTGTCCTGGAAGGAAGAACCCCAGAGTACTCTGAAGGCCCAAGTTCCACCAGCACTGTGTATCTGAGCGCTGACTGGTCACCTAGCAGTCCCCATTTAACCTAGATCAGTCCTGTACACTCAACAGCATTTCTGTCCAACTAGCCTGAACACACAACACACAGTTTATGGAACTTCATGATGTTCTATCAGCTTTAGGCTCATTGTGGTGGACAGTTTATATCTGATTTGGCAGAAAAGTAGGGTGGCATAGGCAGACTGTACCTGGTCTACTGAACACCTTGCTGCGTAAAACTGACTTGTCTAAATTTTCTAAATGTGTCTAACTTGATGGAGTGAATTTATGCTGGATCCATGCTTCGTGTCATGTGGTTGCAGCATTTTTGATCTAATACTGGGAACCACAAAGTCAGATTTATTTTATAAGCAAATCACAGCCTAAGTCTCGAAAATTTGTGGCCCAGACTGCACACCTCAATCACATGTGGGGAATCCATACTCACACATCAGCTGGCTGTGTGTTCAGGGAACAGTGGGGACTTTTCTAACCTACTGTGTCTTCAGTGAGTCCATTGTGGGCTTAAACTACAAAGGTTGCCTCATCTGCCTTCAGGGTCTTTAAAACTGAGATGCACCTCAAAAGCCAATGTCCAGGTTCTCTTAAGGAAAACCCACGGAGAAGTGGAGTATAGAAGCCAGGGACTAATTTAGGTAGATTATTATGGCCACTGCAAAGGATACTGGTATCCAGGAGGAGTCTAAATGAGGTGGTATTGTGCAGACCTTCAGAGGCAGGCCAGTACTGAGGGGAGGCTTTGCAGATGGAAACAAGAAAGCAATTGCTGGAAAAAATGCAGGCCAGTGAAGAAAACAAGCAACTAGCACTGGAGGAGCAAAGTGGGTAGCTGCATCCAATTGGTAGTGTAACAGAAGATCTGGTGGGTAAAAAAAAGAGCAAGGTCAGAGAGGAGCTTGGAGGCCCTGCTACATGTTGTGATGGAAAGGGTGCCACAGTGGAAGGACTGAGAGAGAGAGCAATGTGGTGGCAATGCTGTGTGAGTCAGATCTGCACTACTCTGATCTGCCTGGCCTGGAGTTGGAGCATTATGGATATCAGGGAAAGATCAGGAGGAGAAATTAGTATAACCAAGACAGGACATGAGAGTTTGGGAGCAGGTTTTTCCTCTGTGGGTTCCCCAAACCTGAAGCTAGTGTAAAATTTATTAGGAGTTACTGAAGCTGTGGTGTTTTTTACTGAATTTTTTCTGGGACTCTTTCGGAAGGAAGAAGTAGAAAGATTTGGGTTCCACACTTCATTAGTGCTCTTAAGATCCTCTGATGCTCTCCAGACTTAGAGATCTCACCTAGCACTTTAAAATTTACAAGCATGCACACAATAGCCAAATGTGCTTTGTATTCTATTCCCAGGCAGCAGGCAAAGTGGGTTTTTCATAGATTGGTACTTACTCTATTCAAGTTGATAAGTATTTTAAATGAAATAGTCCTCATGAAGCATGCCTGGAACAGCATTAAACTCTATGGGCTGTGGGAGGCACATCCATCATCTGTTCTCCAGGATGTATTCTGGAAAGGATTGCAGCTGGGTAGAAGGATCCATTTTCCTACATAGATAAATGAGAAAATAGCATGCGCTTTTCTTCAATCTCTTCTTGCCAGCATCTGGCCACTACTTACAATGAATTTGCGCAGTTGCTATGAACTATATCTGGGCTTGCTTCCTTCGCCTGTGGAAAAATGTGAGAATCTAATCATCCAGCACAAAAACAAGGTGTTCCAGCTACTATGTGTCTTAAATGCCCTGAGGACATGGATTTGGAATGTTTTAGAGGAGGTGGATCAAAAGTATTTTACTTAACATTTACCTACAGTTTTCTGTGGCCTGACTCCATCATATTTACATATAGTTGACACATTCTGTATTAGGTAAGTAAAATCCAGGCTGACCAGCAGGTAGCAGAGGTGTGGGACCAGCAACACTCACTCACCTGTGTCCACCCTGTCCCCAGCCTGTCACAAGGGGAGCACAGTGCTGCTATGGTGGTGCTTTGGGGGTGAGGGGCTCAGATTAGACGTAAAACAGAAGTTGTGGCCATCTGTGGTCATTAAAATTCCATGACACCTTTTGGTACTGAAGCAGTTGGTGCTAAAACTAGTCCACTTGCAATACAAGGCAGACAAGCCTCTCTGGGCAGATGCAGGTGGGAGAGAGGCTACCTCGTGAGATTTGCTCGGTATGTTTTCAGCCTGTGGCGGAGCATGGTACAGAGCCCCACACTGCCTGCCCAAAAGTCATTAATCCCAGAGCTGGGAGCAGAATAACTGCATCCCTGTGACCAGAAAACATGCTGAGAAGGAAAGAGCTAAGTATGGAGTGTGCAGCATGCTAATAACACAGCTCCATTGTTCCTGCGACCAGATTTACTCTCACATGGTTGTGCTGGATGGTGGCACATACATAGACAAGTCTATTTGCAGAAGGTAGAATCGTAGAGTAATGTGGGTTGGAAGGAACCTTTAAAGGTCGTCTAGTCCAACTCCCTCAAAATTTTTAACATCTTAAAAAATTTTTGGGATCTTGGGGATCATTTCAGCAAGCTGCACTGTGAGACATAGCCTGACACTCCAAGGCTATTCTGTGGAACAGAAAGGGTGTCAAGCTCTTGTTGTAGGTTGGATCACATCTCTGCAGATGTGAAACTTGGGATGAAAGTAAAGGCCCTACGGAAAATTAAGTCTAAACCACCATGGGGGGGGTGGGGGGGGAGGGCGGCGGGACTTTTACTGACTGACAATTTACAGACCCTGGCACTTGCTCTCATCCCTGAGTCACTCTGCTGTACAGTGACCTAGAGCAGGAACCAATCTAGCTGAAAAAATAAAAATTTTTTTTTTCCTTGGGTTGTTTTTTTATCTGGATCAGTTCTCTGGTCTCGTTCACCATGTGCTACACAGACAGCACCATCCCGTGCCAGCTGCTGCCCGAGGAGCAAGTGCAGCCTTCCTGGGTGCTGCACACCCTTTCTGTCTATGGCTGCTGTGTTTCATCTCTGCTGCTTCCCAGGTAGCATGTGATACTTTCCGGTATGCTCTGGCTTCTACAGGGAATTGGTTAACACTATAAAATCATCTTTTTATGGAACCTCTTGGCAACGCAAAAAACTTTCCCATTGCCAGGTTGTTCTTTTTACTCAACAATTTGTTCCCAGAACATAACCCATTTAACCAGATTTTCTCTATTAACGGACTTCAGTTGCATTTGTTGTTTTTTGAGCTTATTCAATGTGCTGTAAACTGCAAAAGTGTCCTACAATAGATTCATCTGGGAGAACTGAAGGGTGTACTGCTGTGATTCTGCCTGCTGTGGGAGCTCCTTGAAAGCCAGATGTCACATTCAAAGAGTAATCTGTGTTTACAAACACATGGCCACACATACTCAACACTTTCAGCAGCCACCAAACTAAAATTCAAATCCTGCAGTTTTGCCTGTCTACCCACCTGCCCTGCACCCAGCCAGAGCAAGAAAAGAAAGTTTTCAGAACTTGGATGGGATCATATCTTTTATTTAGATGAGAAAAAAAACATTACTGCTTGCAGAGGTCTGAATTTAACTTTGCAACTGGGGCCTCTGATCTGTACCTTCTTTGCAGACAGAAAAACACCAACTGCTAGTAAGATAATCCAATTTCCCTTCTCTCACACTCTGAGGAAGACTGCCTACCCCGCCACGCCATGCTGGGTTTCAGTCTGGCAGAATTTCTCCCGACCACTATACCCCGGGCAGGATCCATATCAAAGCTTCAGCCCCCCAGGGTTCATTAGAAGGCATTTATTTCTGCATATTTAGGGCCCAGGGCGAGGGGGGTGTGTGTGCGGGGTGGAGGTGGGGGGGTGGGGGGAGCGGCAGATAACTTTATTCGTAATGCAAATAGGCTGCCTTTACTTTCAACCCTTCCTTCAAACCAGGAGACATTAAAAAAACATGAGCCCTTCTAAAATAATATATACATTAATTCTACTGGATATTATATTGCTGATGCTTCCAGAAAAGTGCCCTGGCACCATTTGATGGGAAAAGTCAGTGATATCTGTTAACTCTGCTCTTGCCCTCGCTCCCTGAACTGCTTAAAAGTTCAGTTGAGTGGGTTGAACCAGTATTGGAGCACTTGGCTCATTTAAAAAAGATTGTTAGCAGGAAGTTTTGCACAACAGGACTGAGATTCTGCTTCAAGGAATGAGGGAAAGTCGACCCAATTCTCTCTGCAAACTTGAAGCGCTAGTCTGTGATTTACTAATGGGGAGCAGTGACTTATTAAGCTCATCTCAATACAGCATCCTGCTCCCTAGTCCAGAGGGAGACAACTATTAATAAATCAGAACCCAGTGCTAAGCTACAGGGATAAAAGGATCTACATTAATATGAAAATATTAATATCTGAAAGAGCAGATTATCGTCTAAATAGGTTAGAATGAAGTAGCACCATTGTTTAGAAGAAATGGTTGCTTCAAATCTCATTAGTGCTGTAATGCAATGGAAGATACCTTCAGACCCTTGACAATGCTCTGGATGCTTGGTAAATGTGGCGATCATGCTGGGGGGTTCAAACATCTGCCCAAGGCTTGCCTTTCCTCTCCGTGTCAGCTGGAGGGCCCGCCTGAAGGAAGCTGAGACCCCAGGTACAACCGAAGGGGATGATACAGCTGTTCCTTCTGAAGGGTGCGCGGCTCCTGGAAGCGCTGCACTCCTCACTGAAATGGGCATTGCCCAAGGACACCCGCGACTGGCTACGAGCTTCTCTGCTCCTCTTCCCTCCAAATTTTCATCCAGAGCCACAAGGGAAGTGGGTGGAAATCTCTGAGATGAGGCTATGTTCTCCCTCCCTCACTCGTGCAAACCAAAGGGAACTACCAATAGCAGCGCCTGCTGTGAAGGGGCAGAAAAAGAGGGAGTGGTATTCAGGGGCTATTTCCTCCCAGGCCAGGGTCCCGAGGCAGCCCTTTCAGAGACATCTCTTCCACAGTTGCCTCAGGCACTATCTGGAGCACATGGAGCATCCAGCCCTCACTGCTCACAGCGTGTTTCCCTCCAGGCCTGGCCATTCTTCCCTCATTTGTACTAAGTTGAGCAGAATCTACCCCAGCAGGGGCTGTGGTGCAGCCTGGCACACACAGGCAACTCCCTGTGAAAACATGGGGACAGCTAGTGACCTGTTTGCTTTCATTCATCATGCCTAGACATCAATGGTCCCTTCTCTGCTGGCAGGACAGCTGCTTTCCTGGGTTCCTCTCTATCACCTTGTCACGGTTTGAGCCCAGACTTCCTTGTTTTGGAAATGTGCCCAATAGAGTATCGGGATTATTTCATACAAGTTCCATAAACGCGGCATCACATTGGCTAAAAGTGCAGGTCAAAAGATTTCTTCCGGCAGATACTCCTTAAAACCTGCAGCCAGGAGGAGTCTCCTCCTCTTTGGACACCGGACAGCTTCGGAGGAAGAGCCACAGCGAGAGGGCTGGCTACCGTCCAGGCCGAAAGCCTGCGGCCTGCGCCCCCACCCGGGGCCTAACTCAGAACTGGTTCTGTCTATCGGCGCCCAGCTCTGTGTGAATTGCTGTGGGACTCAGTCAGCATCTCTCTCTCGTATCAGGTAGGAGAAGAGCCATTCTTCACTCAGTGAGAATCTACCGCTGGATTCGGACGCGGGGGAAGCTCACTCCCCGCTTCGCGTTCCGGCTGCGAGGGCTTCTCCTTATCCGCATTTGAAGCCGCTTCGGTCAGGAGTGTCCTTGAAGTTTTTTTTACAGACACTGGAAAAGATCTCCCTGTGAACTCGTTAAAATACTTCTCTAAGCTGCTAAAAACTTTTAATCGCTTGGCCCGCCGCCATTTTGGATAGACGCCATCTTCTGAGCTACCGTCCTCGCGTGACGTCATCTCCTGGCCTGTGGCCAATCGGCCATAATTGTAGTTTCTTTTCCCTTTTCCTCCCTTTGCAGTGTTTTAACTCTTACTGTATTGTTTCCTGTTTTGCATTTAATATATAGTTGTGTGATATGATAGTATTTTAGAATTTTTATTAGAAGTTTGTTTCAGTTTCCCATCCATATATTCCGAGATTTGAGTTTTGTTTTCCCTTTTCCCTATATCAGTAAGGGATTTAAGGAGCGTTAGGGACCTTGAGTTTTGCTCGGAGGCTCAACCCCTAACACACCTTCAACAGTTTATGATTCTCAGGTATCCTCCTCACTGAGCTCCCAAGGCAGCCTTGTCACTGCTCACAGGAGCCTCAAACATGGTCCCAAGCTTGGGGCCTCACAGCTGTCTCCAAGCTTGTCTCCCAGCTCTTTCTGCTTAGGATCCACAGTGGGATGGTCACCATCCGTGCTTCCAGGTGTCTTGCAGACAGTCTTCTTTCAGCTGATCAAAGCTTTCAGATCTGTGTCCAGCTGAATGGCTTCTGAGAGGGTTTTGTACAAAACACATCTCAACACATGAGAAGTCTTCAGCACCTACCCAGTGAAGCATGGTGTGGTTCGCCTTGGAGCTTTTCACCAACTGCAGGATGCAGGTTTGTGCAGCTTAGCCTGCAGCTCACCAGCACTGACACAGTGACTACTTGCCTCAGAAGAGACCTGTGCAACTGCATTGTCTTTAGCTCACCAGAGTTGTTCCCAGACTTCATCATGGGGAGTTGGCCTTGGCAGGACTGCCACATGGTGACAAAACTCAAGAGCTCTGTTCAGTGGCATAAAATCTTTTCATCCTTTTTATTTTAAATCCAGACAAAATGTCAAATGGCCTGAGATTTCGCTAGCAGAGAATGTTCTGCAAAGAACATGCAGCAACCATTCCTGATGAGAAGGTCAAAGCCAAAGTGTGTTGCTCAGACTGTTATTTTTGTTTGGCACCTGTGATACTTCTAGCCTTAGTCACCAAACTGAACTTCCCAGCACATCCTTCAGGGAAGTGCCCAGTCAGGCCAGGAGTCTAGCTTATATTTGTTTCATCACGGTCCCAGAAAGTCCTGTAAATCATAAATAGAGACATTACAAATGAACAATGGCCCAACTACCTAGGGGAGGCTGGTGAGTAGATTTTAATCTACTCAAGATATGAAGGACGTTTCATAACGCATGGTTCTGATTTCCAGAAATATTGAGGCTATTCTTGGCATTAATGATAAAGTGGTTTAAACATGCCCAGTTTTCCTAGATAACGCCCTTCTGGAGTATCAATGGGACCAAAGCGGATCTGGCATTTAAACTAAAGAAATCCCTGTTTAGTGCATGGGAGTCTCTGGAGAGGACACAGATCTGCATTGCAGCTGTGAAATACAGCATCTCCACTGTTGCTTATCAGAGCTCTACGCTTCTCCTGGGAAAATTTTGCCCAACGGATTCAGCCCTTGCCAAATTTTCAGCTGGATTTTGTTTGTTTATTTTAAAATTCTTTTTAAACATCTGAAACCAACAAACTTAAAAAATGCTCTCAATCTATCAACTTAAGTTAATCCCCTAAAATAAAATAATAAAAATATGTATTTCGCCAGGCTGCCAATTTCAATTTCTAAGGTTTAGTCTAAAATGGATTTAAATGACTGAAATTTAAACCCTGAAAAAAACAGAGTTTAATTGAAAATAATCAATGTTTTTCTTTTCTCCTGTGGTATTGCATGTGTTCATGGCATCTGATTCACCTGAATTTTAAAATAGTTCATATCAAACATGCATGTGTGTGTAAAATGCTGCTTTCTGACCTTTGTCCCCACTTTGCAGTGACAGGGAATGCAGGTATCTAAGGAGCAAGTCACCTGGAGCCAGCTTTCCCTCACCTCCTCCCGAGTCAGTCCTCCAGGAGAGGTTTCCCCATGTCTATGCTCTCCTTCTTCATGTCTGTACTCATTTATAATGCAAAAAAAAAAAAAAAAAAGCAGGGCAGGCATGGAGCCAGATAGTTTAGGTCCAGAAAAAATCTCTAATTTTTTCTGAGGTTTCTACTATGCTGAAAGGCAGAATTTTGATATAGTGCTACATGGGCCCTGGAGGTGATGTCTGGCTACAAATGCAACTACATCTCCCTCAGCTTGAGGGGTGCTCCAAGCAAGTGGGTGGGCTGGGCTCTATAAATAGTATGTACTAAATCCATACTCCAGTTTATAGAGAGGGATGGTAGAAAACACACAGCTACAATCTCTTCAGGGAATTTGTTAATATTAGAACCTCAGGGAGCAGCTCTGCTTACTTCATAGACATCTGTTTGTTGGAAATATCAGTTCAATAAACAGTTTTCTCAGCCTCAGTATCTCAGCAGTACAGGCATTACAGATGAGGATGATGTTACTGGCCTTTCCAGTCCTAATGTAGGGTTGTTCTCCCCAGCACAGAGGTGTAGGTGCAGTTTTTTCTCATAGCTCCAAAATAGGTAGAGATCTGCAGCATGTGAAACACTTGGGCATCAGCAATCATAATGAAGCTCCCAAAGTGAAACCTCAAAAAAGTACACTCCCCAAGGACCCCCAGTCCTCTGGATAAGACTCATATTAAACTCTAGAGATGTTAGATGGAGATCTTCCAGCATATCTCAGCATTAAATATGTTTGTTCTAGAAATAGCTTCAACTGCATATTTTGAATGGAGAGAGCTAACTCCCCATGTCATCATGTGGGATCCTGCTGAATGGTGGTCTCATACAGAGCTGTCTGATGCAACGTATGGCTAAGGCTGGAGAATCCCAAGTTTCTGCCCCTTTCTGGTGGCTATCTAGGAAATACAGTATTCACTGAGGAGGACAGGGAAGAGGAACAACCCTCCAACATAAAGTGGATTCTGATGTTTGTATCTGTATCCAAGCTGTTGCAGAGTATACAATGGCTATTGTCTCTGAAGAGCTTTGCTACCTGCCTTGTTACCCTGGAAAAGACTTTGGGATATTAAATAGAGAACAATCAATCTCACTATCAGCAAATAACCCTCTAGGAAATAAATCCAGTAAAAGAGTTGTACTTGTCTTAGCAGGTGTTGCTTGTTGATATAATCTCAAATTCAGAGGTTATTGCATTTGAAGAGCTTTTCTAGAACTATTTAGAGAATATTCATGTGATGGGGTAAATGGGTGGAATATGATTTAGCTTTAAAAGATCTGTCTCTGTAACAGTACATATCTCTACAAAATATATTTCATCTTACGATCAGCGGGATGAATGTCTTGCTATGATTCAGCAGCATTTTGGTACTGTGCAGCTTGAAGGCAACACTAAACTCAGACCTTGGCTACAGCTAAAATGCTTGGGGTGTCGTGACGAGCTGTTCGGGGCCAGCTTGCTGTAGAGGAAAGCAAAATTGAGGGCTGGATCCAGACCCAGAGTCCCCATTCTTCTTCTGCCAGCTGGGAGCACTGGTTTTGCCCTACCAGTCTGACTAGGAATGAATGGGACTGGTTTGGTTCTCTTCCAGACTGGTCGTACTTCGCTTCATTATAAACTTCACCATGCACTGTCCTTTCCCCTGCCTTATCTCCCTGCCTCCTTCAAGGGCAACGCTGCAATGCAAGAAAGGTGGTCTTGCTGGGAGCTGTTCCGAGTTGAGAGGACAGCCAAAAATGACCCTTTCTCCTGC
Organism: Bucorvus abyssinicus; assembly: GCA_009769605.1. Taxonomy (NCBI): domain Eukaryota; kingdom Metazoa; phylum Chordata; class Aves; order Bucerotiformes; family Bucorvidae; genus Bucorvus; species Bucorvus abyssinicus. Next base: position 26,492,235 of record CM020029.1, read on the forward strand.
CTGGTGTTTCAAACAGCTTCCATCTGCGGGGAGGAGGTGTATTGAGAACCTGTGAGAGAAAACACTGAAAAGGGAGAAAAGGCACAAAAAGGGAAGGAAAAAAAGTACAGCAAGGAAGGTAGAGACAAACTTCAAGTTGAGAATTTTTTCTCACGCAGGCTCTAATTAGGAAGCCTCTTATGGGCCTGTGAAGCTGTCAGGCTGCCAAATGTCAGCGTGTTTATCAGGCGAGAGAGATCAGGTGAGTCTCCCGTCTGCAGCAGCTACAGTTGGCGCCAGGATCCTCCTGGGTCCTTCCAGCATGCGTGGCTCACCCTCGGCACTGGCACCTCCAGGGCTTTCAAGGCTCAGCAGAGGACTTTTCCTTCTCCCTTAAGAATCCAAAAATAACCCTTTTCCTGGGATTTGGCCTCTTCATTCTGGTTCTGCAAGGAGAGGGTTAACCACAGGGCGCAGAGCACTTGGGCAGTATGTGACTCAGATTCCCAGGGAAATCCCCAGCTTATCTGATGGAGCCTGTTAGTCTGCTAATTAAATAAGCTCCTATTAAAAGTGCAATGTTTTTTAATGACTGCTAACAAAGGGCCAGATTCTGATCTGATCTTTTCGCTTGGCATCATTTTTGCTGAAGGTCCGTCCCTGCCCCTAATTGCAGCGGTGGGGGGCGAGAGGGAGGCAGCTGCCTCCTCCGCTCCACCGACCTCTGCAGAGCCTGGCCTCTCTCAGGAGGGCAGAGCTGAAACCAAACGACCAGCTCTAGGGCTCTCCTGGTGCAAGTGAGATACCAGCTGGGCATCGCAACTTCTGTTTTAATGAGCCAAGACTTCACGAAGTGAACAGGCAGGAAGCTTTTAGTGGGGATCTTTAGGAAGAGGGAGAGGCTGCAATACAGCCAGCAGAGGAAAGTGTTTGTTGGGAGACTGGGACGGACTCCGTGAAACGTAGTTGCTGCAAATACCTCACAGGCGATCCAAGTCATGCTCTGAGTAATTAACTCTCCTACTGTTGAAACCAGGTTGATTTGTTGATTCTGCATATAAGATGTTGTCTATGTCTGCATAGGAAAAATGCTGTGTATGCCTCTGCATATGCATATTCAAACCTTAATTTTAATGAAAATTATGTGCATTACATCTGTATCTATTGTACTCTATGGGAATTGACTTTGAGAAGGTATTTGCCTAATAGGAAAAGAAAAAAGTGTGGCTAGCATTTAAAGTGACCTTGGTTGGGTTCTAGAGTACTTCCAGAGGAGAGCGTAACAGCTCTGATTTCAGCCAGGCCCCAGCAGCCCTGGGATGGGGTTGCGCTCTCTGACACAACCCTGTGATCACATTTGCCTTCCTTGTCTCACCTGAAACTCCCAGCGGGTTTCCTGAGACTATATGACATCGGAACCATGAGAAGTTTTCTAATATAAGGAGGTGCTTTTTTGTTTTTTCTTGCTAGCTGAGAATGAGATCTGGCCACCTGCACCCCCACGTGTCACCACACCCTCCGTTCCTTTGTAAGTCCCTTTTGTTTTTCTCTTAGGAAAGTTTCTATTAAAATGCAGGAGCATCTTTTAGAAGGTCCCACGTATTTCCACTGACACTGAGAGGCTGCTTTAAAAGTTTCATAAGCAATCCATAAGTGGTGGGTTTTCCCCCACAGTACAATAGTGAAGTGTCAAAAATCTCAAGCTCCTGTTTTCAGAAGCAGAATCTAAAACCCATTTCTCAGCCTGTTTTCTATTCCCCACTCCTGAGTTGTCAGATGCTGTGACATGGCTCCATCACACCACAACTAGCAGTCTCAACAAACAGAAAATTATTTCCAACTGGCAAACATGCTGTTTACTTTCCAGAAAAATTGCACTTTCCCATCTGACAGCTGATCAAGGGATCTCCTGCTGCTGTCAGCATGAAGAAGTGTTTAAACACAGGGATGGAAGTTTAAACATTTTCTCATTATCACAGAATAAAAAAAAATTAAAAAATAATAAAAAATAAAGGCATTGAGACTCTCCGACCACCTGCTGTGCCAGTAATGAAGCAGTGTCACATGACCAGCCGGCAAGGACTTTTATCTCTGCCCCAATATCATTACTGAAGTGACACCTGTCACATGACCTGCGTCAGGGCTTTCATCTGGGCTCCCCAAATGCAATTCTGGCATGTGAGGGGGATTTTTCTGCCACTTCCCCCCCCCTTTAAAGAGCATTGCCTGCTTGCACCATTACAGACAGGGGGTTGCTTAGATTTTTTGTTGGGGATATGTAAGTTGGCCAACAACTTGCTCTGGGCTGAAGTAAAACAGAATCTTGGCCTGGGAAAGAAGTTCTTTCATTTACTTCAAGATGTTTTTAAAGCAAATATTTAAGTCTGCTGTTAAACTCTCTTCACATAAAAGAGGATGTTAAAGGATTTCTCCAAAATCTCAGATTTGTTTTTAATTTTTTATTAGGTGGTGAGAAGAAACAGTTTGATGACCCTCGAGCACAATGATCTCCATTTACGTGCACTTCATAAACTCTCACCTGCTTTGCCAAGGCATCCTACCCCTGCCAAAAGAAAGTCTTTTCTGGAAAAAAGGAAAGGTCAGTCCTGCACCTCTCTCCCAGTGTCTGAGATTTTCTGTGAGGTCTTCAACAGCAAACACCTCGATCTGAGATGGGCCCACATACATGATGGCAGTACTGAGCACTTATTCACCAGAATCCATTTGGTTATTACCTCAAAACCGAACATCAAACATCCAGATGTGAGAAGGGATGACCACCCACACAAACTAGATGTGACCAGGCTGGAGATAAGAGAGTCTGAACTTTGTGTCTTTTTCCCGCTCCTCCTTTCCCACTCCACACTCCACCATGCATGAAGTCTGCTACTTCTCTGACCCCTTCATAATCTGACTCAGCTCACTAGAGCAATAAAAAACTAACTCAGCAAGAGAATTAATAGTTTTCCACCTGTTTAGTGAGGTTCAGCTCATCAGGGGCTTAGAAAAGTGCCAGAGAGCAAAAGAGAGAAAGACTGTGAAGTTTGAAGCAGGGGGAAGCAGGACCACCTTTCTGGGTGGCACCAACTTGGTACATGAATTTGGATGTGTTCCGTGTTACCTACTCTTCCTGACTCATTACAACATTATGTCCATTTTCCCTGAGAGCTGTTGCCTTTAAGATTGTGCAGGCCAGGGTGGAAAATCTATGAGATCGGTACTCCTGATGTAAATAGCACTCCCATTATTTTGGGAGAGGGGTGGTTCTGGGGCAAACTCTCTCTCTGATCTGACATATTTAAGGCATTGGGCCTCCAATGTTAATTTAATGAACTGAAGAGTGCTAGGTTGCAGCACCCTTTTGCCAGGGTCTTCCTGGCATTCTTCCCCTCCAGGTACAGAGCTAGAAGGTATCATTCCACCCTTTGGCAATTTAGCAAGAGAGCTTTGGCCATTGTGGGGTAGCAACCATGTAAAATAGCAAAGCCATTCTCTCTGCTGCTCCAGGGCAGAAGAAATTTACAGCTGATGGTCTGGGTAGACACCATGAGGAAAATTATTCTGTTCCCATCATTAGATCCCTCACTGCCAATGCATAACAGACCCTTTCATTTAATGTATCTTGAGCACTTAGCAGCTCCCAATTAGGAGCAGACATGCAGCCATAACCATCCATGGCAGGCATTAGAGATCCTGATTCTTCACTGCTCTTAGTCCAGCAGTCTCCCAAGAGTGCAAAAGGAATGCGAAACACCCCTATCACAACTTGGGCAACGCTTACAGCCACTCTGAACATGAATATGACAATGCAGCATTACTCAGAAGTGGAGGGGTGTCTTCTACCTATGCAGCCAGATATTCACTTACTTGTAACAGTCCTTAGAAGCTTTTGCAATGCAACAGGCAGTGCCAGTGTGCTTAAGAACTATTGCTTTTCTTCTAAAAAGTTTCCAAATGCCCTTCTCTCCACAAATAAACCTGCACATGGGAAGTTGACACAGAGATACACACCTAAGCAGAAGTCTCTAGAATACTCTCATCTGCTCTTGCTTATACTGCTGTGAGATCACTGTAATATTATTCCAGATACATTGCAGAGCAAATGAAAGGCAGAAGGTCCTAATATTGAGAAAATTGTCTGTTTGGTATCTCAAAGAGAGGTCAGGCATTCACACCCCCTTTGAGAATGGCTGATGTTTGAGAGATCTGGGTCCACACAACCTAGAGGTGGAAAGAGTTTTGGGACATAGCTTTTGTCAAGGCAGAGAATTTTAAGGACTGTCATGTAACATAAGGAAAACGTTTTGTCCTCTTAACTGAGCAGTGCTTGGAGATAGTCTGTACACTCTTTTACGTAGCTAATCTATATGTTCCTGCAATTATGTCTATAGCAAGGGCAAAGGGAACCCAAACAGTTTCACTGCTTCCTGCCCAGATCTAGGGTAAGGCTGGAGATGTAGCTCCCTTACACTAACATGTCACCTTCCAGCTCTTTCTATGGCTGCCATCCATTTCTCTGATGTTTCCCCATAGCTCCACTGGTTTTGAGCCTCAATGCTCTGCATAATTCTTGCTGAGAGGTTCTCCCAGTCATGCCAGTGAAACTGCTCAGATGAATAAGAAGTATTCAAGAAGGTTTGCATGCTTGCACCTTAATGATTTACCTTTGTCTTCCTTTTCTTCCCAGAACTGCTGTGAGGTTACACCAACATTTCTGATGTCCCAGAGCTGAGAAAAATTATCCCAGATAACTGAACCCAAGCAGACTAGTACAGGAACACAGTAAATTACTTGCTGTCCTCATTCTTCCAGGAAGAATACTATCAGGAATTTCACAGTAAATATAGTTGGGAAATTGCTCTCTTATTTCCCCATGCAGCCTGCCCAGCACTCACCTCACATTAGCTTTCCTTCTCATAGTCTGTTAGTAGCCCTGGGATCAAGGAGATTAAAACGCCCTGGTAACTCATTAATGAGCCAGAACTGTCTGCAACAGCTGGACCAAAAATGGCCCATGTTTGGCTGCATCTTAATTCTTTGCCATCTACCCTCTGCTCATCCACACCTGCATATATTTAGGACCCAGTATAAGAAGACCCCTGAATCCAGCTCTAAGCAACCAGTCTGCAATGTACATGGCTAATGCTCTGCTGGTGTGGAACCAGTATGCTGGTAATCCTGTTAGTAATGGCAGAAGCTCCCTCTAGGAAATTATAACAAATAGTCTTAAACAATTCCTTTTGTTGACAACTTTATCCAAGAAACCATCTTCCCTGGAGACTTCACTCAACTTTTGACTAATCCCCTCCTTCCCTCAGGAGCTCTTTTGTCGAAGGAGATTGTAGGCAAACCCCAGGAATGACAGGTCTCTGTAAGCCTTGGATCAGCCTCTACATTCTTTCAATTGTCATTCCCCATCTGTCCTGTTTGTACATCGATCTTCTGGTCCAGAGATCTCTCTATTAAGTGACACATGGCTGAGTTTATTCTACAAGTGCAGTGTCCAGACTGTGCTGGTACATCTTCGTTGCCAAGTCAATCTTTCTGACATTGCTTTCTGAAAAACAAAAGGCAGGACATCTGCACAATTTCATTCTCTTCTCCCAATTTTTAAAAATACTGCTCCCCCTGACCAAACTCTGCCCTTGTTTTACGCTCTCAAAGATTTTGCTTCATTTTGTCAATATCAAGAGTTATTTCAAAGGTCTTTGGTGTAATGGAGGGTAGAATCTGCCCCTGTTGCAAAGGAATTCTGTTAGGATAAAAATCGATGGCCTAAGTCCCGAATCAAAAGGAAAAATAAATACTAATTACAAATATTCTGCAGAGCTAGTGACTTCAGTTACTTTGATTGTAAGAAGTTTAAAAAAAGCTCTAATCTTCCTCTAGATTCAACTACACTTAGCTAGTACAATAGCACATACATATAAGAGGCACTGCATTATCTGCATTTTGAGAGGCAGCATGAGAACAGAAACAGATTGCAACAATCCATACATTCCTCCTCAGCAGGTAGAGGGAAAGAGGTGGAATAGGGTAGAAAATGGATAGAGTATTGGCATGGAGTGTATATATCACCCTGGGATAGATGCCTGGCTATATCTCTTCCCTTCTTGAAACCAGAAGCAGAACAAGGAGGTGACTGTGATGATGTTTTGTCACTTGCTGCATTGCTCAGGGCCCATGGATTCATGATTGAGCCTGGAATGTGTAGTTTTTTGGTCTTGCCTATTTTTGTAACTTAACTCAGGTTGTCCAATGAAGGAAGGCTGTTTCATTATGTTCCCAGGCAATTCAATTCTCCCATGTGCCAGTATGTGGCTGTTGTGCTTTAGCTGCCTACCTACCTCTGATTAGATTTGAAAAAGCATACAGAACCCCCAACTTTCCATTGGTAGCCTGATAAAATGACAAAAAAAAGAAATTACTCTTTCATTTATAATCTTACTTGCATGTCTAAATCCAGATGCCCTTTTAAAAAAAGAGAATTAATATGAACATCGTCACTTACAGAACATTTTCCTGTAATGAAGTGAAGACAAAAACTTGAGTTGACATTTAAGCTTGTTTAGTATGTTTTGCAAGCAGCTTAAAAAAAGAGACAAAATAACTTTGGGGCCAGATTACTATAAAAAAAACCAACAACAACAAAAAAGAAAATGTTTAAGAGTACCTCCTATTTTCATGGTTTCACTATTTTAAGATACTTATTTGTGAAATAATCTCAAAATCAGTTAAACCTGGCCAAATCCAAGTTCATTGAACACTGAAGCATGAGGGCCCTCCTCAAGTAAATTGTCCCAGAGCCTTAGTGGAACTGACAACCAGCTTTTTTTGGCAGGATTAGTTCCTCTCTGATCACAGAGAGGGAACAGCTGCCCTGTCCACACTTAGCTGAGCAGGTGAGCAGGGAATGTATTCAGGCTGCCTCCAAAACCCAGTCTGGGCAGAGGGCTGGCAGCATCAGGGCCTTCTCAAAAGCACTCAGGGCTGTCCTATCTACCTGCTGTTGTCTGTATGATGAGGGCAGATGGGGTAGAGAGAGGCTGTGAGACCAGACACTGAGTTCTGGGACCTATAGCAGGTACATGCCATCTACATGCACTTGAAAGCACAGATGGGTAGCTGATGTTTGCCCTGCTATCACAGCTAGGCTTCCTCTTAGCTTGGCAGACAATAAGACAGTCAAACTAATTTGGCCTCGAGATCAGTTTCCAGGTCTGCCCTGCAAGCACAGGCCCAGCCAGTGACGCTGACTGGACACATGCTGTTAACAAATGCACAAAGTAAACAAAGAGACAGGATATAATAAAAGGGTATTTTCTGGTAATTTCTTTCAATAACAGTGGTTTTAAGTGATCTTTTGGTCTTCTGTAACAAAAAGAAGATGAATAATGTTGATGCTGAAGCATCATTTTGATGTGTCTTATGAAAATGGTGATTAATTAAAACCAAGGATGTTTGAGCTAGGATTTTGTCTAGCTTTTCTCAGGTTCCATTGCATGTGAAATCAAAACAAGTAAGCTATAAAATGTGAACTCAATAGACAAAAACAAAGGCGAACAAAGCAATTCGGTCCATTTAAGCAATGGGTAAATGAAACAATATTTTGACTGGGAAGGCATCAGAGGAATAAGCACTGGTCTAAGACTTGGGAATATAAAGGAACAAACCCAAACCTCCCATAATACCACCGAGCATTGTGTATTGGGGGCCACAGGCTTGCTGCTCTCTTCTCTCTGTGAGATTTTCCGTATCAGCTCTGTTTTCCCACCCTCCATACAGAGAGAAATTCATGTGCTAAGGATGATGGCAGCAGCTTTGACAGTGGCAACTACACACTTACCCAAGAATTTGTCAATCATCCCTGCTTTCTACCAAAACTTGCTTGAACCTCCTGAGAGATGGTCTTCTCAGTAAGAAGCAAACAGGTCACAGATTTCAGGTTGCAATCTCACTCCTGGAACTGTGAGCACTGATTGTCCTGTGGAAAAATCAGGTTAAAGAAAACGCTGCAAAATGGTCCTTTTCTTTCACTGTGCTACTTTCCTAATGCCACAATATGTGACATTAGCCACAATATAAACTAATTCAGGATCCTATTTCTCATAGCTCTGTTCCTTCTGATTTTTTTGGAAGATTATTTCTTTAAACTAGGCACCCTTCTCTTGAAATCTCATCTATGGTTTCTTTTTTTCTTCTTCTTAGAGGAACCAGCAAAATACTATTTGGTGGAACAGTGGTAGAAATGCAACCTGCTAATCAAAAGGATTCAAATGGATCTACGCACTGCCAAGCTCTCTCCTTCCCACCCAGCAGAGGGGGAAAAAAAGAAAAAGAAAAAAGAGATAGAGCGAAGGCACGGAGCTTCTCTCTTTCAGCAATCTCACAAATGCAAAACCTTCCACTCCAGTGACTCCTCATTAACTTACGAAATCTGACAGTCTAATTATCGTAGCTGCTTCACGCTTAGAATAAATAAATACTAAAGTGGGTATTTAAAGAAATTGAGCAATGAAATTCAGTCATCTAGACAGTCAATAGAGAGAGACTTTATTTTAAATTTTTATATTCTTATGTATTTATATCTTTTTAGGAAAGATAATGAGATAGTTGTCTTTCAGGCTAATTGAGTTCCTAGGCTCATGGTTGCTTGCTGTCACAATCTCAAACTTAGCTTTAACTTTTGTGCCTTAGAAAGCTGATCACTACATCCCCATTTGCTATTTTCTACTGATAACTGGGTGAAGGCAGAAGTGAACCTGAGGATGGGAAGTGACTATGTGGGATTTCCAGTCCCGATGTCTCACAGTAAACAAGACAACTAAATCTTCTCAGATCTGCATTTAAGAATGTTAAAGGGAAAAGGGAAGTTAAAGAAACCTCAGATATAACTTGCAATTAGACAAAATACAGAAAAACATCGGCTAACCTCTAATGCAATAGCATCTGCATCCGTGAAGGGTATTAACAGCACTCCCTCCCAAGAGCAGTTCATCACCCTGAACAATAAGACCTTTATAGAAATTCTTGGGCCTGAGATCAATGGGAGTCAGAGCATTTGATCCATGTCTGTATGACTTTGTCTCCACAAGTCATGTGGGCCAAACTTTGTGCCAGTTGTGCTTTTGCAAAAGCATGAGCTGGGGAGTAAGCAAAGGAAACCTTCCTTCTTTTCCTGTCTTACCCTTCACCCTGTGCTCCTAAACAGCGCCCAGCACCTTCCAGCATGATGTCTGCTCCAGGCCAGCGACAGGGGAGAGCTTAAGCAGGGCAACATCTCCAGAGGCTATGCCCTTGGCACGTATCTGCTGTGATGTGGCAATGGCTCTTTCCTAGGGTGGTGGCTTAATGACAGAATACAAAACCTCAGTATCCTGTCAGTATTTACACAAGCTGACCTTCCATAGCTCTGGTGATCAGGCCAGGTGAATTAAGTGAAGATTTTCTTTATCAATCACCTCACACAAAAGATTGCTTCTGGTTCAGGACTGACAGCTGATTTGCTGCTCAACACCAACTTTAGTTTATTCCCTTATTAAGACACATAATAAACTAGATTAATACACCTGGTGGGAACTTCACTTTCTAAGTATCTGTATCTGCTTTGCAGTGAAGGATATCCATTTGCTGTATACAGAGATGGCAAAGCACAGAGGTTAAAAAACATAAGTGACTATATAAATCTTTTAGCTCTGTAGGAGAACTCAGGGAAAACAGCCAACCCAAACAAGATATCCATGAAAGCCAGCTCTTCTTTATACATGCCCCATGATAACATCTACCAGTGCTGGCTAATCCCAACAGTAATGGGATTTTTGGTAGGCAATAGCTTGCAGCCTTAAACCTCCTCATTGCCTACACTTGCTTTGCACTAGTTTAGATGCAGCAGGCATTAAAATGACAGTGCTCTGTCATCATCAAGCCTCCCTCCTCCTCCTCCTCCTCGTCCCTGAAAAGCTGAATAGTGGGCTGTTTTAGGAGAAACGGTACAGTCTCATCACCATCTGGCACACTGTTTTTGGGTTGCTAGGGAGAGGTAACAATCAGAGACCAGCCATAACCAAAAGGAACAAGTCCCACCTAGTCAAAGCCAGGATCACATCCACACAACACACAGCCCTCCTCACGGAGCACAAATTGGATGGGCTTGATGACTAAAAGTTATGCTGATGATATGCCCAGGGTTGAATGTCTCCTGAACTGTGAGAAAGGTCTATACTGAGCCTGGACAACGGTCCAGGGGATAGGATCTGAGATGCCAGCTCAGGGGCCCTTGGCCTGTGTGCCTGGGTTGTTTGGCTGGAGCTCTTCTTGCACTATGTTTTCTTGGGAGCATGCTGGTGCTAACCTCGAATCCCACTGCTCACCCCTCCTTGCTTGTGAGCCTGTTCTAAAGCATTCGAGGGCAAAAGAGAGGAGAAATGAACCAAATCTATAACTAAGAATAATAAGCTGCAATCGTTACTGTGTCTGACCTGTCTGACAGCAGAGTGAGACACCTTCTCAGAAGGTCCTTTGCACTTCAGGACTGACACAGAGTTGAGAACACAGCTCACGCTTTCTTGATTCAAGGATCTCATCTTTCTTCCAGGAGTGATTAATTGGACAGAAAACATTCTGCTTTAGCAGCTGGCAAAGGGTTAGACCGAAGTTTTATCAGAGCTGCAGTACTGCAAGACTGCACTGCACAAAGATAATTGTCTCAGGATGGGCTTAGGCCAGAAAAATGACAGCAAAAGCTCCAGTTTTATGAAAGGTTGTCACTACCACCCCTTAAGCTACTAGCCACAGTGGAAGGAAGCTGAAGAATCCCCTGCTCCTCTACTCTGTTGCTATACCCAGAGGTGCTGGTGGCATGTGTAAAATTAAGGCCGCCAAGATGATGAGTGGGGTTTGAACCTGGGCCTTAGCAGCCCCTTCCAGCACTAGAGGCACAGGAGTGAGCAGCTGTGGACCAGCTTCACTCAGGAGACAGAGTCTTCCTCTTTTACAGCATGGGCTACGCTTTTTTTCTAGCACTTTGCATCCAGCATAAGCAACAGCAACCTGTTCCACTCTGCAGGAGCTGACCACCAAGAAGCAAAGAGCCCCATGCTCCCTCTACCCCTTCCCAGGGGCAGCAGTCAGCCTCTAACCACTAGCATCCCCTCAGTAATCAGAAACATGCTATTTGGAGGGGTATATTGTTTTCATTTTTTTCCCAGGAATTAATCTTTGAAAAACATCCTCTAGCTTCCAGCTTGTCTTAGCAACTTATAAAAAGGACAGTTATGGATAAAGTTATTTCATAAAAATAGAAAAATATTTCTTATGGGAACCTTTTCTTTTTCCAAATGTTGTTTCCCTCTTACTCTCTCAAACAGCTTGGGATCAACCCCCTCCTCCTTTCACCTTTCATCTCCAGCTCATTCTTTGCTGTTCTGCTTTAACTTTCTCCTTCAGAAGATGGGGACTGATAGCCAGCATCCTCCAGAAGAAAGTGGGAACAGAATATATTTAAAATCTGCACTGTGTTATCATACCATCGAGAATTTTAAAATGAAGCAGTTAAATTCCAAAATAGTGTGATGCCAAAGTGACACAAGAGATCAAATGTCTTACATGATTATGGCAATAGGGATGGCTACATGGGGGATTATTCAGAATTGCCTAATTTTTACAGGCTTAATAAGTCACTCATTAATATGGTCTTGCATGATCATACTGTACTTGTTTCAGCCCTGTGGACTTTGATTCTTTTCCCCACACATTGGTTGCTATGATAACGCCATGCAGTTTCCTGTCCACACGGTACTTCTCAATGCAATATGGGGGATAATAACTACGAGATGGTGCATAAACCCAGGTGAAATGCATCTATCCCCTCTCTGGCAGCGTGTTGGGGAGATTGACGCATTATGCCAATCTGTTTTCTCATTCCTTCTATTTCTCCTCACTCTCTCCCTTTCTCTCACACTGTCTGTCTCTGTACCTGTTTTTTTCCACTCTCTCTCTCTCTCTCGGCACTGACACTTTCATCTTCTCCCTTGGGGATTGGAGATGTCACTGCGGGAAGTGCTTGTCCGCCTCTCCGGCAGCAGCAGAGCCCTGTGGCTTTGACAAACCTCATTTAATTGGGAGGAAGCCAGGAGGGTTTGAAAGAACTGAAACATCCACGAAACTCCTTTTATCAGGCATAATTTAAACTCTGCATGGAAAAAACCCTATATGTATAAAGAAAAGTCAACTTCCCTCCTGCTGTGCGTGCTCCCCTCCTACCCCCCCGGCACAGGCAGGCTCCTGTGAGATTCCATCTTTTCATTTTTCTAAAAGTGTCAAAGTAGATTTGTGCTCTGTGGCTGGGTGAACAGAAAAGGAATGCAGATGTCTCTCACTCATGCACATACACACAGAGAGCACTTTCTGAAGGGCAGCAGTTTGGGAGAGACGCTAGCTGGCTGCTTCTTCACATGGGATGTGTTGCGGGAGCCTGAAATTAGGTTTTCGAATAGGTTGACAGCCAAGTCCAAGAAGGCTTCTTAATTGCCCCCCCTTAACAAAACCCCACCAAACTAACTAGTGTAGTAGGCGCCCAGGAGGCAACAGTGAATGTGAGTGCTCTCTGGCTTGTTGCCTGATAGGAGGGAGCTTTTCCTAGTGAGGAACAGGACCTGTAGCTTGAGAGACCCTTTATTTATTGTCCGCTCAGGGCAGGAGAGGTAGATCTGTGTGTATGCAGCTGCGTGCTTAAGAGAAGGGAACAAGCGAAGAAGAAAATAAAGCAGGTAAAACTGAGGGAGAATTGGTGCAACAGGGTATGATAACAGCTGTTGTCTGTGAACATCAAAAGAGCGCAGGAGGAGCAGTCCAAGGGAATTGGGGCTAGCACATCATGCTGAGCAGCTGGGAATTCAGGGCATCAGGAGGGACCAGCATGTGAGTTACACTGAATACATAGTGTGAGCTGGCCCGAGGGAAAACTCTGGGCCTCTGGGGTTACAGAACAGGGGAGAAAAGACCTGTCAAATCATATACACCTCCGCTTTGTAGATGTACCATGGCGGCAGCCCATCCAGGTCCCCTTCCAGTATTAACATTGTGGTCAAGTGGAAGAAAACAGAAAAACAAGGTGTCAAATTTGCAATGGGAAGTAAACTTTGCAGCATATGGGAGTGGGAAGGGAGGGCAGTCATAAAAGAGACATCTGGGTGAATAGCAGAAACTTTCAAAGTAGAGAATAAACTCATAATAAATAGCATGTGAAGTACCTCTTCCTTGGTGAGATAAAGTCGAGAGTTAACTTACCAGCAGGAACTTGATAGAGCTGAGGAGACAGAGGGCTGAAGAAGTGCATCTTGCATGAAGAAGTGCATCTTGCATGAAGAAGTGCATCTTGCACAGAGATCAGGCCTTGAGGGAAAGCTGTAAGCATCCTGGAGGCCAAATCCTCTGCTGCTGGCACCCTGCTCAGTCTAGGAAAAGAGGAGAAAAAATAGCATAGGAGATGAGCATAAGCCAGAAGGCTGGAACCAGAACTTGATCCAGCCCTTCTCAGAGCTTGAGGCAGAAATAGTGCAGGGACACAGGGGAGCTGGATAAACCTGCCCCAGCCTATATAGCTTTCCAGGACATTTGCTTTTCCATGTGAGTTTGATTATGTTGAAGTATATGCATCCAGGATTTCTGCTCAAACTCATATTTTCAGAGGAACTTTAAAATAAATTGTTGCAAAAGAAGATTGCAAGTAAAAGGGAAAATGCTGCTGGGGAGGCTATATTTTACATGTTGTACCTGCAATATTAGAAGTTGGTCTTACCAGTTTACAGTTACAATGCAAGCACACAAAATAACCTGACTGGCCCATTGAGCAGACCAGAGGTCAAAACTAATAAACCAAAGAAAATACCATTTCTCCTAGCACCAGTATTAGAAATGGTTGTAAAATACATTGGGGATTCACAGAGATGAACCTGTTTCTCAGGATTGCAGGATGAGTGCTTAAAACAGATGTAACACAAGCTCCATGCCCAGCAATACCAATACCAAGTGGCTGCTTTCTAGAGGAGCACACAGCTGGGGATGAGGAAGTGGGAGAAAGAAAACAAACCAACAAGGAAACAAATAAAAATAATCATTTAATTTTACAGCTTTTACTTTGTTTGTTTATTCTGATCGTGTTTCAGCATCAGGAGGCCCATCAGAGCATGGCCTGTAGTGCTTCCTCCTCCCTTGACCCCCACCAGTGCTTCCTCTCCAAGTGACATCAGGCACTGGGATCACCCTGCCCCTGCACTGCCCTTCCCTACACAGGACATTTGACATGCTGACATTTTGCTTTTGAGGAGACAAAATGTTAAAAAAAAAAAAAAAGGAAAAACCAGAGAGAGATCCTGAGAAACAGATCTATAAAAGGTATCTGGCCCCACTGTGGTTAGGTAACTGCTCAAGTCTCATCTCCAGCAAAACGGTTCAAACCCCTGCTGCCTTGGGAAGTAGGGTCGGGACAGGGAGCCAAAGCATCTTGCCTGAGACTGCTCGCTCGAGCTGCACCACAGGCTGGCCCCACCATGGCAGGCTCTTCCTGGAGACTCTCTGCTCCCTCGGTCCCTGCTGCTGCAGACTCCCAAACTGGGCAGCGACAGGGTTCAGTGCTTCCCACCATGGCCCAGGTTCCCTGGTGGTGGCTGAGCTCTGCACAGAGCTCCCCTTTGATTTCTTAATTGGCCATGGAGAGTCATGGCTGAGCAGTCTGTATGAAGCAGCTCTTTCGTCCTCAAGACCTGAGCATGCCAAGGCAGCTGTTCGGCCATAGAAGCACAAGGACGCTGTAACACAGAGTTGGAGCTGGCCCACATGCAGCCCAGAGCTCTGCCGCAGAGGCGCTGGGCCAGCCCGTCAGTATGGGGCTGTAATGGGGCCTGTCAAGGGATTATGGCCAAAAGGCTGAAGTGCAATACAGCAGAGTTGCAAGGAATATAGTTATTTCTTTGTTCAGGCTGAGAGAGAATTTGTTCTGTTCCAGGATCTGTGTTATCAGGGTTTGCTCTGTGTGCTTCTGAAAATGTGCATGGCAATGGTTGGCATTTCAGCAACCTGTGCTTTGCTGAAAACTTCAGCTTGTTTGTTCAGCTATTCAGAACAGCACCTGGGAAACCCATCTCTGAAGGGCAGCACACTTCCCTCTGAGTAGGACTGGTTCCCAAGCACTCAGCTGAACAGGTAATAAACAGCAGCAATGAAAAATGTAGCTATGATGTCCTCAGAGAATATTTGATTCTTGTCCTGTGCATGAACACAATCCCAAGGACAACTCCTGTCTATTCTTTTCCTACATATCAATGAAGTCTGTTGTGTGTCTCAAAATCAGTATTGAGGGGGATTTGTTTTTAAGGTCTCTCTGAGCTAGGTTAGGGCACTTTGCCTGATTATAAATTTATTTCACTGATATATAGATATACATTATGTATGTGTGCATATGTGTGTGTACATATGCATATGCTTGAAAAACACCCCCTTCTCTTTGCACACCAGGGAGTGATTGGGAGGTGTTGGTGTGCCTGGTCCAGATGAGGTATGTAATCATGGCTCTAGTCTCAGAGATTTTGGCCACTGAAGAACGTGATTTTTCTCCTGCTGACTAATCACAATATTACTTCATTGTTTCAGAAAAATATTGTCTTAGCACGTCTTCCTTAACATCGTTGAGCAACATTTCTACAGCCTGCTTCCAGAAATGAAAATTGGGATAGTGCAAAATCTGTCTTCAGTCTAGGTAAGAGGGCATGGGAAAGTACGACCTTCTGAATCGAACTGTGCCCCGCAAAAAACTGCTCATAATGTCATTGAATCACTGCTTATCTGAGAATAATCGCTGTCCCTCTGAGAATAATAAACCCACTACATGCCTACCTCTACTGCGATCTCTCAAACTCAGTTGCTTAACTGACATTAGATCTGCTTGTTACTCCAGAGCCACCCTGCTCTTCCTGAGCTTGCCAAAAGAGCTCATTTCAAGTTAAATGACTGCATAAAGAAACAAACACACCCAGAGGTGATTTTGACACTGCCACTCTAGGTAGCTTACCTATCACAGACGACTCAGCATCTCTGAGGTCTCCTGGAAGCAGCCAGTTCTAGAAAGCATAATATGCAATCACAGGATTAAATGAAAATCAAGCCCAAAACCATTCTTTGAGCCCTTAAAAATGCCATGTGTTCACAATTTCAAAGGGCCCTATAGAATCTGTCATCTTAGTATATATAAATACACATTATTCCTGTAGGACTTGGGTACCAGCATCGATGTTAATAAAGCAGCTCCAGTTCTGTAACACTTTGCTTTCATACATCTGCGAATATAGGCCTTGGGCCTCCTTCTGTTACAGAGCAAGTCTCAGCTTTGACTTCGATAACAGCAGTATCCGTCCCTAAAGCCTCCTCCACACGACAGAAGCAGGAAGAGTGTGCAGGCCTGACTCCCCAGCAATTGCCTTGGCTTACCAAGGGGCTGCTGCGCTTCACGTATTGACCTGTGGGCACACGGGCTCTTCTGCATGGGTCTGACAGAAGGACTGGGGACAGAGCAAAGGCACTTGGGTGCCACCCTCTTGTTTCCCTGTTGCTGTTGCTGTCAATCTCTCACTAAGTTTGCTGTTTATCAAGTTAACCATTTTCATGCAGGCTATGAGGGCCGCTCCAAAAGTAACTCCTCCTATTTTATTATGTTGGCCCGTGATGACATCGGAGGCGCATGTTGGTGCTGTGGCAGTAGAGGTTGAACCTTCCCTCCAATATCCCGTTAAATTCTGTGGCCGTGCGACAGACGGCAGCAGAGGGGCACTGTGACAGCATGACGCCTGACATGGCAGTGCCTGTGAAGCAAAGGGGTGTCACTGCATTCCTCCACGAGTCAAAAATTGCACCCATTGCCATTCATTGAGGCTGCTGAACACTTAGGGAGACCAAACAGTGGGTGTCAGCACAGTGAGGGGGTGGGCAGCACGTTCCAGCAGTGGTGATAGCGATGGTGGGTCCCCTCTGCCGGTGCAGATTGTTACGAGTGCGGCACACGGGCTCTTGTTCATCACTGGTGAAAATGCACAGCCAGCGGTGGGGACTGTGTTCAAAAACAGTGTTTTGCAGCTGAGAGTTTCCTCTATCAAATAGTGTTACTGTGCTCTTTGCATCTGTTGTAGCTTCCATGAAATATGTAGTAAATAGGAGGCAGTACTTTTGGAGTGACCCACGTTCTTACTGATTCAAACATCTCTATCAGACTGGAACATTGCAGAATTTGCAGTTTTGGGAAGGCTGTGTTGTTGTTGCCATTTTTCAAGGACACATTTCTAAATATTGTGGAAAATGTAGAGGAATACATTCCTTGAATGTTTCCTTACAAAGCTTGTATTTTCTCAGGCTTAGCTACCAATGAATGGCTTAAGCCTGGAAGATTTCCCCTTAGAGCTGATCAACAGAGATACTTTCTTGCATTAGAAAGGCTGTAATTTCTATCCAGCTCCATTTTCCTGAGGACTATTTCTGACAGAAGAGATGAACAGTGCTCCAGCCATGGAAAGGAGAGCAGGAAGGGTGGTGTAGACCTCTCTTCCAGCCCAGTCTGGACAAGCATTCCCCACAGCGGCGAGACCACCAGGAGACAAGTGCCACTGCTCTGCTACCAGTAGACTTGGAGCTCAGCTGGGACTTACCCTGCACTTTCTGAGAGCATCTGTCCTCCCTTCCTGCCTGGAAGCACCAGCAACATCATTCAGAGACGGAATCTGCCAGCTACGGGCAAAGCAGGTTTCCCCTCTGCCTTCGTCCAGAGGCTGGGTCACTCAGTGTCTGACTTGGTGCACAGACAATTTGAAAAACTGCAAATGACTGAACCTTCAGCACTTAACCTTTCCAGCAGCAATCTTTTACCATTAAGCCAGGCAAGCAGGTTGTAAAACCTGTCTATCACAGGGTAAGTAACAGCTCACAATTGAAGTGTTCTACACCCAAATACTAAGGTAATCGCTAAAGCAGTAAATGGCAGAGCACTGGAATTATCACTAATATATAGCACTTAAATATTAGTATCTTGGATAGCCCCTTCACAAATCAGTCACTGAGATAAACTCTGGCAGAACATTCCTCTTGATCACTAATAACATTTTCTCTGGATCCTCTTTCCTTCATTTTGCTCCCTTGACTGTAATAAAAGTCTAGAAATAAATTGTCCATATTGAGTAAAGATGTAAAGTTTCCAGGCAGAATAGAAGAAAAACAATTTTTAAAGTGGTTTAGAAAGGCATAAGATTTTTTTGTATGAGGTAGAAATTTTTACCTCTTCACAGAGCTAGCCAAAAGCTTTCAGATGTTGTAACTTTCTGCCAGAAAAATTTGATTTGTGAGATGGAAACATTCCATGACAATATATCAATTTCCTTTAATATTTAATAAAAATGGTGAGACTACTTAAATATTGTACTTTAACTGTACTGAAATATTTTAACATTAATATTCTTTAATGAGTTTAAAATAAAATTTTAAAAATTCTCGTTCAGTTGGTAGCAGCAGGGCAAAATATTTCAATAATATCTAAGTGAAATGTCACCTTGTTTTTGTGGAGTGCCTTTTCAGGATTAACATTCCAAAAAGGAAATAGGATTTTCTTTACATTAAAGACAGAAATATCAGCTTGCTTACTGGGAACTGGGAGAAATACCTGAATTATGAACTTCACTGTCTTGAGCAAGCCTCTTGACTTAAATTTGTCATTTATATAATATGGAGATTAATAATTATCTACAAGGGGTAGTGTAAGAGCCAGTGAGCCAACTACCGCTGTTCCTGTCCAAACAAATCTCTCAGTGGAGAATTCTGCCTGAGTGAGGACTGCCAAACTTGCCACTTTCAGTATACAGAGCTTTGATTATAAATGGATGATATGGGTAAGAAAACAGTGTGTCTCTGCTCAAGGATTTAATGCAGTTAACTAATCCACTTTAAATCAGTTCAGATTAATCTCCTGACTGACCCCATGTAGACAAACCCTTAGAGAATGCCGCGGACCCATTGTGTCGAGCTGGGTAAGAACAGAGGAGTAAATATTTTCCCTACTGTAAGATTAAGACCAATCTAAAATTGTAAAACAATGTAAACAGCTACCCCTTAAAGGTAAGAGATAAAGAATATTTAGATATCATTCCAAAAAGTGGATGAACTAATGATTTAATCATCTTACAATGATGATATAGACATAAAATGATGGGATTGTGTAGGGCTGATTGGCTTTTTTAACAATACCAGAAGATCTGAAAGGTAGTGCTTGAGTTTGTTATGTTCTATCGGTAAGCAAGGCAGCATGTGCTAATGTGGAAATACCTTCCTGTATGAAAACCCAGGTGGAAGTGGCTAATGAACTGATAATGAGGCAAGCAAGACAGAGGACAAAAGTTAAACTTTCCTAATTGATGAAGAGAGATAAAGAGGATGCCAAGTGCTGTTGGATGGGGGTGCTAGGGTTCCAGGCTCACAGAGAAAATGTCTTTCATTAGCAAAATCTCTGTGGCTGCAAGACAGAAGCAGAGCTCTGTCTGTGTGGCAGGCTGGAAACTGCAGCCTGTGTCCAGTGCCAGACAGATAGGAAGTTTCCCTACAGCCTGGCCAGCATATATTGTGCATTAGTTACAGCACTGCTCTTCCCTTTGCGATCAAAGCCACATGCCGTTTATTATGACAAGAAAATATTCATCGTTTTAGAACTCAGTTCCCAACCAACCATTTGTTAAATGAAGCATAAGCATAAAAACTGAGATTAAAAAAAAAAGGGAAAAAAAGCACTCAGAGTGCAGATTTCATCCGCATTCTCAAAAATACGAGTGGATGTTTTGCGTTTCAGAGCTTGCTGCTTGTTGCCTCCATCTGCTGGTGACATTTTGGAAACGCAACAGATACTAAAAATCTGTACTCGGGAGCATTAGCTGACTCTGGAAAGCTTCTAAATTTCAATCAGCATAGCAAAGCTTGCAGGTATGTGAAAAACTAGGCTTAATTTAAAAGACATTGCTGCAACTGAAAAATCCCAGCGTAAAACCGGTGTCTGCTAAGTGAGATGATACTACCTGGCAATAGGAAACTTCATTAGTCAGCTGAGCAATAAATCAAGGAGTAAAGCTCACTCATAGTGAGTTCATCATGTTATAAACAAATAAGCACTGTTCCCCACTCTTTGGAAGCGAAATGTCAGGAAAGGGAAACAAAACCCAACTCGGTGCATTGGGTGCTCCACTATTCCCAATTTGGCAAAAGCACTAGCTTTTAATGTCATGGGCTGTGATTCCTAATCCTTTCCTGCCCTTGACCCCTGCTGTCTAGATTCAAACTTGTAACCATTAATGGGGCTGGATCAAAACACTGGCCTTCTGGTGTCACCAGTGGTGTTTAGAGGGGATTTAAACTCCCTGCTTTTCAGCACAGTGAAATGAACACAGCAGTAGATTAATGCAAGGATTTGAGCTCACACAGCATGAGAGCTTTCAAAAATAGTGTTAACAGAGCTACAACTGCCTCTTTCAGGGGAAGCAAAATGAGGGAACAGAACAAATGAACAAACACAGGGCAAAGCCTTGTCACTATGGGCAGGGCTCTTAAGCCCAAGGAGCCATGGAGAAGGCCAGCAAGTGCATTGAGATGTGGGGCAGGAGCTCTCCCAACCCTTCATGTCCTACAGGAACTGATTCACAAGCCAGGTCTGGGGTAAAGCCGTGCCTTCAGGCCCCACAGATGCAGGTAATTCCCAACCCCAAGTGTCTCTCCTGCAGACAGGGTGTGGGATCACAAGCTGTAGGCTGGCCACAGAAGGGCTGCTCACCCATCGCTCCTGTTCACCTGAGGTCAGGCACAGGCTGAGATTTTGGCAAACTTCTGAACTTCTTTGTGCAAGAAGGGACAGGGGACATAGGGTGATCAAATGCTCCTTTGCACATGCATCCCGTGTCAGTTGCCCCTAGAGCAGGCGGGGGAGCAGCTCTTCCTCCAGATGTTCTGTGTGCCTGGCTCACAGACCCCATAGTCCATGCTGTATCTACTCTTCAGACTCTACAGCAGGATGTGCTCAAGCCCACAGTAGTGACAGGAAAACATCTAAAGGTTTCCAGCTTTCATTTCAAAGATTCCTAGTAACCCGCCTGGCCCAGGAACACTTCCAGTAACAACCTCAGTCTGGGACTGAGCCTACGCTGCTGAATCCAGTGGGAGTTTTGCCATCAACTTCAAGGAGAATAGGATCACACCTCAGTGCTTTGTTTTGCTCGTGTTCATTCCTTGCCTCAGGCAGGAACCTGTTTGTTTGCTTGCTGCCTGTGCTCACTGTGAACATCAATAGGACTACCTAAAAGCGTTCAAGCCATCAGATTTGGAGAAGCCTCCAAAGTTTGTTTGCTTATCTGAACCATCCCAGGCACTCAAATTCAGCTAGGCTGGAAATAACCTCAAGAGAGAAGGTTTTCTCAGGCAGACTCCACAGCTTCCACTTGGGCTGAATGCGTCCTTGGGGGGAGGAACGGCACTTGTGCTTCAGGGAAGAGAAAGGAAGTGCACAGGAGCATGTGACTGGCAAACAGCTTTAAACAAAGAGACTAATTTGCCTTCTTACCAGCAGCCCCATCAAAAACTGACTTGATTTAGTTCATGACTAGGGCAAATAGTCCAACCTTATATGACTAACTTTCTTCTATCCAGACTGGTTTGTATAATCCAAGTGTGAGCCAAGAGCTTGGTTCCAGTATATGACTGGAGTAGTTCAGAGCCCCTTGGGCAGGCTCTGAGGAGGAGAAAGGGCTGCTGCCTCTCCAGCTGGTACAGCTATTGCCCCAAACACTGGCTCAGCACCCCTTTCCCATGTGTTTGGTGGCATGGTGGTATGCTCCCACAGGAAAGTGTCCTCTAACTCCTGCATTTCTGTCTGCTCCAGCCACAGAAGGCACCAGCATCACAGGATCATAGCATAGGTCAATTCTGTCCTGCGGGAGTCCTTTAGGAAATCTTTCTATCAAGCCTGAAAGCAACTCGGACTTGAAAACTGCTCATGATGACTAGACTTGTCTTTACTAGAGCTATTTTCCTGTTGCTTAGGGTCCTGTCTTTTCCCTCCCAGCCCTGCCAGTGGCACCCTCCACAGCAGAGGACAGCACTGCTACTCAGACAAAATCAAGCAAAGTGGGAGTCACCACTCAGGGCAGTTCTGGGTACTCACACGTTCTCTGTTGCCTGTACTAGTTTCTTTGCTAGCGTAGCTTTAATGCTTGCACTTTTGGATTGACCCTCTATATAGATAGCATCAGGATACTTAATCATCATCACTGAGAGTTTTTGGCCTTATATGAGAAGATTACTTTCCTCCCAGACTACCCTTCCCAATTTACAGACTACCCAGCCAAGCCTTCAACAACTTAGAGAAGAAAGTGCTTCCTCCAGCTGTCTGCTCTGTGCTTGCTTCCTATCCAAATTAAACTTGCTGTGGACAGCGACACATTCCCATTTCACGCTGGTTTGATTAATGTGTCTCAGCTAATTGTGTGAAGGATTCCAGTCTGTGAGACCAGGTTATTGTTCAGCCAATCGTGGCTACCATGTGAAAATGGGAGCTGTTTAGTGTTCATGCACCAGAATCAAAGGAGGGGCATCTTGGACTGGGTCACAGAGCAACACCCACTTCTTTGAAAAGATGTTACTATGCTCTACTAAACCTGTAAACCTCTTGCTCAAAGCACGTTTCTCCCTCCTCCTCTCCCCCTTGCTTTCTTTTCCCTATTCCAGATAGACAGGCTCCCCCCACCAATCTCTTAGGGTACAAGTGAGAGAAAATGGCTAGATCGTAGATGGGTGGATTTCACATTCTAGGCTTTTTAATATTTCACTTTTATATTTCTCTTACAGAATGATCCAGCTGAGAGGCTGAGAATCTGTGCTCTTCATTTCCCCCTCACTGACACTTGAATATATTTTCCCAAGAGAAAACATTAAACAAAAAGAGAAAGAGAGAAAGGGAGGAAGGGGGGGAGAGAGAGAGCGGGAGAGGGTGAGTGACTGAGCTAGCTTTTCAAAGCATACTTCTCAACCTGCCCACATCAAAATAAGAGACAACTGGCCCTTTGAAGTCCAGGACACAGACTTCTCTACCAGCCCATGTGGAAATAAAAGAAGCCAGCTTTATAAATCACACAGATTTCTCACCTTGCCCACATCAAAATGAGGGACAGTGACCTTTAAAACTGAGGTTTAAAGGCCCCCAAACTAATCTCCATAAAAATAAAGAGAGTTCAGATAAACTATGTCTCCAGGTACCTACCAGCTTTTCCAGTCTAAACCAGGAGACATCGTTCCTTTGCACTGAAGAGCGAAGACTAACTACATTGTCAGTACTTGCAGCAATGAAATCTGCCCAGCACTCAGTGAGGCAACTTTGCCACGCATGTACCTTTGCTTATATACTAGGCCAATCCCAGCATTGCTGTAGGTCCTAAAGCACAGGATTTTTCATATTGAGAATTACTGATGCCAAAATTGAGTGGCGAGTGGCTCAGAGAAAAAGTTGGCATTCTTGTAAGTTAAATCCTGCCTGGGTTTTAGTTGTGGAGCTTGGAAAGTCCTGGCCTGGTGTCCTCAGCTGGGACCCCTAATACCTGCGCAAAAGAAGAAAGAGAGTGAGAAGAGCAATAACCTCTGTCTGCCAGTACTCTGCCCTGGTGTGGAGCTGGAGTAATCAGTCTCAGTGGAGAGAGGATGGTCTTTACTGTAAACCAGAAAAGATTCATACTGTCCTGGCTGGTGCTGGATCTCCCACTGTGCATAAAAGACACTGACATTTTAGCACTTGATTTTATAGAAGAAAGGGTCCTGCTGAGATTGAATGTTGTTGCTGCTGGGAACATCAGTGAAAGCATATGCAACTTCACTGCCAGGTGCCACTCCTGCACGTATTTGCCAGCCCAGGGGTCACATTGTTGAGTCCCTTTCACAGCTGAAGGTGTCCTCCTGCACCAGAGCTGCACTGGGGACTTATTCTGCCCACTCACACTGGCAGCAGCCAATACACTCAGCAGCAGCGCAGGCTGTGAGCTGTCATAGAAACCCTGCCATTCTGAGATGAAAAAGAAAAGCTGGCAGATAGGTCTACTGGCAGGTGCTAGAAAGCAGTCCAGTGTCTCATCCTGAAGGGTCCAGACCTTCTGCAGTATCTTTGGCCTTTATTGTGAATTATGGGCTTCAGAAGCAAGTTCTCACTGAGCAAAGTCTGTGACAGTAAAGATTCCTCCAGTCTCATTTCAGTTGCTGAGATGTGTGAGATCAAGCATATCTGGATTCCTGTGCTGGTTGCAGTTGCAGATGTTTAGTGTTGTTATTATTACTTACCACATGCAAAGTGTCTTGTGCCTATTGATATGGCTGAGTTGTGCTAAAGACATAAAGCCACATATTTAAGAAGAATCACAGAATCATAGAATCATTTTGGTTTTAAGAGATCTTTAAGAACATCAAGTCCGTCCATTCACCCTGCACTGCCAGGTTACCACCAAACCATGTCCCTCAGCATCACATCAACACATCTTTTGAATACCTCCCTGGGCAGAGTGTTCCAATTCTTGACCACCCTCTCTATAAAGAAATTTTTCCTAATATCCAACCTAAATCTGCCCTGGTGCAACTGGAGGCCATTTCCTCTTGTCCCATCACTTGTTACATGGGAGAAGAGACCGACCCCAGCCTCGCTACAACCTCCTTTCAGATAGTTGTAGAGAGTGATAAGGTCATCCCTGAGTCTCCTTTTCTCCAAACTAAACAATGCCAGGTCCCTCAGCTGCTCCTCATAAGACTTGTTCTCTAGACCCTTTATCAGGTTCATTGTCCTTCTCTGGACACTCCCCAGCTCCTCAATGTCCTTCTTGTAGTGAGGGGCCCAAAACTGGACAGAGTATTCAAGGTGAGGCCTCACCAGCTCCGAGTACAGGGGGACAATTACTTCCCTACTCCTGCTGGCCACACTTGCTGATTCAAGCCAGGATGCTGTTGGCCTTCTTGGCCACCTGGGCACAGTGCTGGCTCATACTCAGCTGGCTGAATTCACAGTGTGTGAGACAGTATTATAAATCAGTACTGATAACTCCAAGCATTCAAAGCTTATAACCCACGCAACCCCCAAAATGATCATATTTCCTTAAAAACCGGTGAAATTTTAACATGAAAAATGTCAGTGGTTTTTATTCACTTTCTCATCTCCAACATTGGATTTGTCTCACATTAGTTACACTTTGCATATGATAGACAATTCCTTTTCCTTAAAATGAAAGCTGAGATATATGATATGGGGAACCTGGTCTCACAGAAACTTGTGGTAAGATTGAAAGAAAACAGGCATCAGTAAAAAAAATACATTAGGGAAGAAATATAAAGCCTGGTTGTTGCAGTTGTTGTGCATCTGGTGGCTGATTGTTTTTCTCACTCACAGGGGGTAAACAGCTATGAGGACAATTACAGCTACCTGGGGAAGGCAGCCACAAGCAGGGACTGCATCTCATGGCTGGCACATATTAGCATGGTGGTTGGTGAGGGGAAGCAAGAGAGGGTAGCTTGCTGTGGTTCATGTTTCCAAACTGCTTATGGACTCAATCTGCCACAGCAAAGACCAAAGGGTAGGACCCTCATCTCTGCTCACCTGTAAAATCAGTCAGTCTTGGAAGCTGACCCAAATCAGTCTTGGAAGTTTGAAAGCTCCCCATAGAGAAGGTGTCTTGCAGCATTCAGCCATGTGAGGATGTTGGAAGATGGCTTGTGCTGAGGGTAATTTGACAGCTCTGGATGAGGACACATTCTTGGCTGGTGTGTTTATCATGTAAGTAGGGCAGGTCTGCCCAAAACAAACTCTGTGTGCACAGGGAAGAGAGAGCTGGGATCTGAACCTGATTCCAGAATTAGCTCTCTTTCACTACCATCTTAGCTTTCCAGGAAGCCACAGCAAAATCTCTAAAATATTCTCCACTGAAAATCCACATGTGTGGATTCTAAAATGCCATCCCTGCATTTATCTGGGCCCTCATTCTTCAGGGTGTCTTGTGAGCCTTCGAGCATCAGTCCTAAAGTCATCAGAGGGAGCTGAGGAAGTTCAGTACATAGTACAGGCGTACTCTCTAGGGTCAGCTCAGTATTTTGCCTCTCTTTGGTGAAGAATTTTAGAAAATAGTTATTTGTGCATGCTTGTACTTTGCCACATAAGGTTTTCAACAAATGCTTAAATTCTGCTGAGTTGAAGTGTGAAAGCATTCAGATCACCAATCACCAAATATCATATGAATATGGGTTTACATTTATAATTTCTGAGACTTTTCTTTACAAAAGATGCTATTCCAACCCATGAATTTGGATCTAGTTTTTAATTTACAAGGTAATGGTACAGGTGATTTTTTTTTCTTTTCTTTTTTTCCCCCCTGGACCTTTAATGAGATTCCTTGCCAAATCAGACAATGAGTTATATTTATTTAATTGAAATTAATTACACTCTTGGGGTTGCTTTATCTGTTGTGTATCCACCCTAAATCTAGCTGTTAACTCTGGTTCATGCCATCAGACAAAGCAAAACCGCTTCTCTATACTTGCTACTCTGCATGCTTCCCCAAGCAGGCACTTTTTACTGTAGTGAAAGGTCTTGGTGTAGCTCAGTTCAGTCCACTTTGGAAGGGGCATAGTTTCAGCTATAAACATATTTACAGTCTGTATTTCAGCAAGCAATTTAAGTTGGTATAAATCATAGTCCTCTCTCTCTGCTCTCTAACTACTTGCTTCTCCTGTGATGAACCAGCTGAAGGAATCGACCTAGCCGATTTTGCTTAGTTTTGTTGGGAAATTATATTTTATGTTTTATGTAAAGAAGCCTTGCAGTCATTCATTTGGCACTTGTCACGTGTTTGGCTCAGCCACAGTAGCATGCTGGTGGCATGCTGCAGTCTAATCCAGACCACGTGAAGTCCTTCTCAGCACAATGTTAATCAGGAAGATGGATTTTTTGAATGCAAAACCTATATCTGATCTCTTGAAATTTGAATGATGGATCTTAAGTCTGTCAGGTGTGCTTCCTCTCCATGCCGTGGGAGAACTGGAGACACTGCAGTTTGCATTTGCTCAGGCCATGCTTCCATTAGCTATGGACATACCGCTTCCTAAGCACTGCTGGCCTAAGTAGCTGCTCCCTTTTCATCCCATTCCCATATGGTCCTGCTCCTGTGACATCCCTTTATGAGTACTCCTGGTCAGTAGAGCTACTGTTTGTGCAGCCAGATGATGAACTGCGTAAATTGTTCTCGTTTAGGGAGAAAACCAAGTTATAGGTACCGCAGTTCATGTAGCCCCACATATGAGAGGTGAGACAGGAGCAGGAATGAGCAGCCAGGGATAGATATGTGGGGTGGAGACTGCTTAAGTTGGCTCTTGCCCTAGAAGAAATATTGGTGAAATGGCAGTCAGTCCTGATGATTCAATAGGACAAATGCATTTTACAGAATGGGGATTTTCCAACCATATATCTATATGGTGTTTGAACCAACAGTCCTATGTGGTGATAAGCATGCTGGGTGATAGACTCATGCACACAAATGCAGACAGTCTCCAAACCAGTGCAGGGTGCCTCTATTATTAGTACATGAAAGGAACTGACTATTAGAAAACAGTAGGAAGCCCCGTTCTGAACCTCACACTCGGCAAAATACCTCAAGTTAGGCATTGAAAACCTCTAAGGAGCTTTGAAATCTTGGCCTAACGCAGAGCCTCATTCCAGGCTGTATAATAATATAAAACCTTCTGTGAAAGGCACTAATTATTTTGTGGCTCTTAAAGCTTCCTCATGATTTTTAAATAAGGTTTTTTTGCCTTCCATAGCACAAATCCTATTAATCACGGTATTAGTTATAATACCAGCAAAATGACGATAGGGCTACAACCCTCCCACTGCAAAACCATAGGAAATTTATCCAGAGATTTCAGAGCTGTAAGTGGAAGGATACCCTTCATTCACCCTCTGGAGAACTGGGCCCTGCCCTGGCTTTGAACCCTGATAAGTGGCCAAGTATGGATTTATTTTTTCTCAATAATTCTTTTTTTTCCCCCACTACCTATGAAAAAGAAATTCAGCATTTATTTAGATGGACTGAGCTCAAGTCTAAGAATTGGACCCACTTGTCTGACTTTTTATCACATTGTAGCTAAAAGGCAGGAGTGTTTCTGGATGAAGGAACAAAGAATGAAAAACCTGACCTACACAGTCTTGAGGCTATAAAGGCCTTTCTCACCACTTCCCAAATTTCAGTTTTCTGTGCTTTCTCCTTTGAAAACCCACATTTGGGAAACTATGCAGAAGATTAAATCCATGGGAGGAGATGTGAAAGGGCAGACACCTACAGCAAACCCAATAGGAATTTATAGGTTGACCTCCCTGTTGAGTCAGTAAACAGGGTCAGCAACGAGCAGTCTGGAACATACAGAATCTACTAGTGCTGGTAACTGCCTCAATTCTACCAGCTTCACTAAGGACGTGACTTTGTTTCAGTTCCCCCAGCAGAAAAAATGGTTTAAGAGGCTCCTGAATATGTCTGCTCTCACTCACTGCTGCCTTTATAAAGTAATTTCACACTTTCAATTATGCCAAAGCACTCTCTAGGGCTGCACCATAAACTGGATGATACAAAATATTCCAAGTTTAAATGAAGAAGGATGTCTGAAAAACTTCAGAATCCTCCCACTTTCAAAGTAGTTTAAGAGCAGTATTACAGCTCCTTTGTGAGAATATGGTGTGCTGTATCCTACGGTCAGTAAAGAATTTAACAAGGAGGAATAGAATTCGCAGTACCTGTGCACCTTTAATGCCTTCTTCAATTTGATGTCACTTTAATTGGCTTTAAATTTTTTATGAGATTACAAACATCAAAAGAAAGTAATTTGATTTACTCCTGTGTCTGTAAGAAAATTGCCAAATATAAAATGGGTTACAGAGACTGCTATGAACTTGGCAGAATGGACCAAATTATTTCTGCTATTTAAGGGGACCTATGCTTAGGACTTCAAAACTAAGTAGGAGTCTGAAGCAACAGATTCTCTTTCTTTCCATTTCAGGGTATATTTTACTCACCAACCAGATCTTCACCAGCTCTTCAGAAGTACCAGAAGTTCCTGCAAATATTGGCTATCCCTGGATCATTTCAACAAATA
This sequence comes from Bucorvus abyssinicus, assembly GCA_009769605.1. Lineage (NCBI taxonomy): Eukaryota > Metazoa > Chordata > Aves > Bucerotiformes > Bucorvidae > Bucorvus > Bucorvus abyssinicus. Next base: position 26,521,437 of record CM020029.1, read on the forward strand.
CACAGCCTGCACTCCTGCAAGAAACCCAAGGTAATAATTCATTCACATACAAGACGTATGTAATGTAATTGTTGGGATGGGCAGGGGGAGAGGAAAAGAGATAATTGTTGGAATGGCAATCTAGAAATCCTGATTTGTTAATGCAGAAATCCTGATATAAGCTGTAAACCCTATATATATTGCAGCTCAAGTCTGAAAAGTACCGGTCTGATGTGTACGTATTGTACACCCACCTCACATCATCTAGTGAGAGTGTGTGTCTGTGAAGCAAGGCAGGACATGGGGTGTCTGTATACAGTGAAGAGTGTCTGTATATAGTAAGTGAACACAGGCTTCAGTGAACACTGATACACATCTACAGCATGATTGTAGGCAGGACGTAGCATTATAAAAAATCCTACTGATTGTGGAAAGTCAGGAAGGTTTTGTTTGGGAAGGGCCATCTTACACATCCCTGGTCTTGCAGCACTGTTCTAAGCACTTGCAACTGGCCCTTGTTGGAAGTTGTGTGTAGTAACATTTGTCTCATCAAAATCCTACAGATTGAAACACTTGAATTAAAAAGCTGACAAGTCAAATAGGATGGGAACAGACCAGAGATACATCACATTCACATCCCTCCAGGATTTCAGAAAAAAAATAATGCAGTTGACGTTCCATAGAAATCTGTTCCCATCTCCTTTTTCTCATCGGCATCATTAACTACAAGAGAAACCCACTTTTCACGAGTGAGACAACATAGGTGATATCCTTGGAAAAGAAACTCACTAAGTACCATCTTTTTTTCCAGCACCAAACAATTTGTTTAAGGTCTCTTCCAATTTATCCTGTTACAAACCCATCTAAAAAAGATGGTCGTGGCAGAAGATGTGGAATACTACATTGTTTTCCATGAGAAAAAGGTGCAAAATTGGAGCGATAACAGTAGGAAAGACAAACAGGCCGCTCCAAAAGTAACTCCTCCTATTTTATTATGTTGGCCCGTGATGACATCGGAGGCGCATGCTGGTGCTGTGGCAGTAGAGGTTGAACCTTCCCACCAATATCCCGTTAAATTCTGTGGCCATGCGACAGACGGCAGCAGAGGGGCACTGTGACAACATGACGCCTGACATGGCAGTGCCTGTGAAGCAAAGGGGTGTCACTGACTTCCTCCACGAGTCAAAAGTTGCACCCATTGCCATTCATCGAGGCTGCTGAACACTTAGGGAGACCAAACAGTGGGTGTCAGCACAGTGAGGGGGTGGGTGTCATGTTCCAGCAGTGGTGACAGCGACGGTGGGTCCCCTCTGCCAGTGCAGATTGTTATGAGCGCGGCACACGGGCTCTTGTGCATCGCTGGTGAAAATGCACAGCCAGCAGTGGGGACTGTGTTCAAGAACAGTGTTTTGTAGCTGAGAATTTGCTCTATCAAATAGTGTTACTGTGCTCTTTGCATCTGTTGTAGCTTCCATGGGAATACATAGTAAATAGGAGGCAGTACTTTTGGAGTGACCTATGTACTACACACTATATTAGCTTGAAGAATACTCTAGACGCAGAAAGAATCCAGAGACACTAATCCTTAGAGCGATTTTTCCTTCAGAAGCAATTAGCTCTTCACCGGAAAACTGAAGGCAAGATTTCATAGCATACAGAATTTGGTGACAACAGCAAATTAAAGTAGTCTCATTTTTATGCCACCTCCTGCTCTGCATTTGTGCCAAATCAAACCAGCCAGCATAAAAAAACCCTACCAAACCCTGCAAAAAATGCTTGATTTTACTAAGGTGGATTAGTCCTGCTGGCAATAATGATGAGGTAGTTGTGGTCAGGGTAGACTTACCTATTTGCAAGTATTTCCATCTCTTATTGTATGGTGTAAAACTCTGCTCACTTACTTTTTAATCTTTTCCTCCAAACTTTTTCTAGGTTTCCTGTCTTTTCACTAACCCCATCACAACTCTTCAGATTTCAGTCTCAACCTTCTTTGGTTATAGCAAATTTGAGTCCTTTAAGCTCAAATGTTGAAAACCCAATTCTGTATAATAGGCTCTGAAAGTATTATTTTCACTTGCTGAGCTATGACTAGTAATCTCTTCTGGTCATCTGTACTGTTTTGTTATCCCTTGCACCTCGTTTTTGCAATACTGTTGATGCTTTTCCCACCCAGCTCATCTGCAACTCATCTGTAGTATTCATTTCGGTCATCCTTGAACATCAGGTGATGCCAAGCCTGTTTGCAGATCTGTACCTAATGCTGTTTTCACAAACATCTCTGTTGCACTTTCCCTTAGACCCCTGTACCCTAATTTCAGGTCTTAGCTCCTTACTTGCCTAATATGCTCTTACAGGATCCTGGTGCCATGAAACAGCCCACATCTTTTGTGACACAGATTTTTTTGTGTTTCACAGCACTGCTACATGACTAGATATTATTTTGGAGCCCACATATTGATTCTACTGAGACCAGTGTCATACCAACCCTCTGTTTTCACAGGTGATGTACATCCCTATTTTGCAACCACAGGGTCTGCTGTAATCCATTGATTCCATTGCACAAGTCTAACTGTATATGGTCAAAGCAAATCAGGTACTCTTGTTTGTAGGGAGAAGAGAACCAGATCTATCTGGTTTTGGAGCAGATGAACCTGATGTTCACCCACAGTCTGGGTTCTGATAACCTAGCTAGAAATGGCCATTAGACTGGCAACAGCAGAAACTTCTTGTGGATTCACTACAGTCCCAAAAAAAGACAGATGCAACTAGACCTTCTACAGAGATCCTTTCTAATGAACAGTGCTGGCTGGGCTGTTTCCTAAACTGAATTTAAGACACTGAGGATTTGGGGACGCAGCTGGAGATATACAGCAGTTACTAAGGAAAAGGGGCTAGTAACAGTGAAAGTGCCCTATAAACGTGGTCCTTGTGACCTAACTGCTTTGCTGAAAATGTCTAAGGCAATAGAGTTCATGGCAGACAGAAAATCAGATCTGCTATGGTTTCTGTTATTGCTGAGAAGGCTTGTAATCCAGATAGGGCAATAAATGGAAGTAAGAACTAGAAAGCTGGGGGTTTTTTTCCCGTAGATAACTAGCATTTGCTAAGAATTACTCATGAGCAAAGAGTTCAAAAATTCAGATCTAATGAAACAATCTTTTCACTAATGGGCAAGCTGTCATTTTGAGGAGAGGAATAACTTCTGTGTTGTTTTAAATGCACCTTCTGGAAGAGCTCTCTTTTGTATTCCTGGTTTATTCCCATTACCTCTGGAAGCCTTAAAACCTCAGTGTCTCTAATAAAGACAAAACTATCAGAGCAACCACAACTGCCGGAAAGAAAGGGCTTTTTGTTTCCCATAGCAAGATTCAGCTGACCAGCTGCCTTCAATGCCTGCTTCGTACTGTCTTGATTCATCAGTGGCAATTATGACCGTTTCTATCTCTGTGTGTTTCCAGATGAAATATGCGTTTCTTTACAAAAAAAGACCATAAGTACCCAGAACAACACCTCCGTCTTTACCCAGGTATTTCTGTCTATCTGTTAAAGTAGGGCTTTGGATTAGCCTTTCAGTAGGGCCTCAACTTTCCTTCCAAGACGAGGTAGTTACTGTTCTGACAGCATTATGAAGATCCTTCTGTTAATGAGGATGATTCCAAAACATTCACCTTTAAATATTTCTAAAGATTTAGACTTAGTGTTGTTTTGGGTTTTCCCCTTTTCCTTCTTGCCCCTCTGATATTAATTTCCAAGATTCTCTTGCCTTGTCAAGCCTACAAGTTTCTCAAAGGCTCTCAGTTCCACATAGCTCCCTTGGGAAGAGCTAGTGTGGAGGGAGGGGTCTTTTGGGAAGAGGCCTAGACATGATGTGTCAGCATGTGCCAGATATGCACGCGAATCAAGACAGTGACTGCTAAAGTAATAGGAGAGGTATAACTGGTTATAGGGATATTTAATGAGCATAAACAGAGCTGATTCAGACAGCAGGGTTGCATCTGCCTTCAAAACCTGGGGCAGGTTTGAACATTGCACCTACTCCTCAGCCTGTAGTGCTGCATCACGCAGTAGAGAGCCGAATTCATCAGGATTGAGATCTAAGATAACCCTGCATCATCCCAGAGCTCCCTCTCCACGGTTTTTCTGGCATTGGGAGATTGCAATTTTATATTTAACCAGAATACATCTTTTCTCTTGTTCCTCACTGATCGTGGTCTGTACAGTGGAGCCCTTAACCTGTATCTTGCAGCTTGGCATAGTAGGGCAAAGGAAACCAGGCTGGGGAGAGGTTGTAGTAGGCCTGGCAGGTCCGCATTAAATGACTGCACAGGAATTCCTATTCTACACGAATCTACGTGGGAAGATTCCTGTGATTTTTTTTTTTTTTTAATGGAAGATTATACAAGGAAAGCCTGACTGAAGAGAAGACATAACTTAAAGCACTCATGACGTTAGCAGCTAATAGTGCAGCACGTGCATAAAGCACTTGGTGTTTAAAAAAAAGATTCTGATATGCAGTGTAATCTCCCTGAAATGTTAGTCTCCCTGAAACCCCTTAATTGAATCTTCTGAAGTCCTGAAGAGATAGTGAGGAAGAAAGAGAGAAAAAAGATACAGAGAGATTAAAGCAGCTTTTCTAGTTAGTCCAAGAGTGAGTGAGTCTCCTTCTACATCTCTCATTCACTTCCCATGTGCCTCCCACTGACAGTATTGCTGCTCAAGCACACTATGCATGAATTGCCATGTTTTATTTTGTTATAATTGGTTTCTTTAAACCAAGGCTTTAACACCCACAGTCTCATGCCATTACCAAGGGCTTTCTGACCTGCCTTCATGTAAAGTGCAGCATCCAAAAGACATAGGATTTTTTTTTTCCTTTCTTTCCAATAGACAAGTAACATCTGTGTGAATTCACATTATTTTCTAATAGACAAAAATTGAACTTAAATGCAGTGTACATCAGGATAATAAATGACTCTTGTTAGAGGAAGTTACTGAATAGAGCTCACTGAAGTACTCTCTATTCTCTCAGCATGACATCTTTCTTTAGGGCAAACACTTTGAATGTTGTTATTATAAGGAGGCATTATAACAAAGGTGCCTATAGTGTGAATGTAGTTCAGCGGGACTGAGAGTACTGTGCTGTTAGAGCTGGTCAGTGCTGAATGTAATCTTTGTATGTCACTTCTATGTTGCTATTCCTTACACTAGAGCAAAGTTATGTAGTGGCAACATTGGTTTTGCACAGGCAGAAATGCCGGTCTTTCTGTGCATAGCCAGGGCTTTAGACAGGGGTCAACTTTCAGGGAAAAAAACAACAGGCTTACACCAGCATCTGCCTACTACAAACCCTCCAACCTGCTAGGCAGGCATCTTCTTCAAACTCAGCAGACATTCCTGAGAGACTGTCTGGAGGGGTGAGGTGACAGGTAGTGGGGGAGAGAAGGCATGACTATTTAGACTGGCTTATCAACTGGAAGCCATTACAATTTAGTAAGGTTTTCCTGCTTGGAGAAATCTTTAAGCAATTAAATTAGCAGCAGGCCTACGGAAGTGAACAAACGAAAACCTCCCGTTTTCCTGACTTGCCCTCCAGACTTGGGCCATCTGAGTCTCTGATAAGCCACAGATCTCTGGAGGGGATGCAGCCTGAGAAGACCTGGAGCTTTGCCGTTTGTAAACTTACTCAACCCTCTTCTTGCACATTCTTCAGGCTGCTGCGCTCCCACCCTTTCCCAGCCTTTGACTCAGCAGAGCGGTTAAGAAAAGTCCCGGTGTGACAGGCACAGGCAGAAAATTAATTGGTCTGAAGAAACGGTGAAGCAGCAGTACTATCTACAGTTGTAAAGTTGCCCAGAATAAGGGTGGTCTCTTGCAACTTCATGAGCTGCATGTTGTCCATGAGTAAGTCAGGGTGGTGTTGCTGGAAGTGGGATCAGGCTCGTGCAGAAGTGAGCCAGAAGGCCCAGCCACACATCCAGGCCAGCCCAAAGGGGCCAGTGGAAGCCCTGTGAAGCCCTCATCCTTTCCAGCTTTCTGCCTGCTCTCAGAGATCCCTCTCCCTTCAGCTCTGCTAATGTGCGGCTTGTTTCCTGTGATTTCCAGCCACGTTAAGATTTTGGGATAGAGCTCATAAGGTAATAACACTTTAACAGAACACAGCCCTTTTCCTGTGTGAAATGCAGAGTGCATCTGAAACATGTTCTTTGAGAAGGAGAAAGTTTCGCAGAAATAATTAAAATCTCAGGCACCTTTCTATCTCCAGACCCATTCAGAAACCCTTTAATGCCACCTTTCATTACCAAGGCCAAAGTCATCATTGGTGCAGTTGTGACTGGATCCATTGTTTCTTCACAAAGCCATTGCTGCAGAGAGCTACCACTGACTCAGCTGACCACATAGATAGAAAAAAATAAGTGCATCAAGAAAAGATGTTCTGTTGCAAGACCTAAAAATGCTTCATAAATGTTACCGAATGAGATGTACGTATCTCGTAAATATTATCAGATGAGGTTTATATAAATCCATAGCTAAGATATAGTGACATCATTCCCAAAAACTTCTATGAACCCAGCAGTACAAAGCTCCCCATTGCTCACACATTTTCTGCTCACAGGTGTTAATTCTTTTACTTATGACTGTATCTGCTCTAACTAGGTTGACTTAATTTAATTCAAATAAAGATGATTTTTCCCAGGGGAACCCAGATGTTTTGAAATTGGTCGGCACCAGATATCTAGACCAGAAGAATAATCTGTAGCTCCAAGCAACATGTCAGGAGGATGGTACCAGAGTGTCACCACATCAGAGGTGTATGTCTGTCAGGGGATGGACTTGGCACGAGCAAGGCCTGCAAAAAACCCCAAAAACCAAAAGACTGCTGTTTTAGGACAGTCCTTCTACCTGTACAGTGCATAGATGATAATAATTGGAAACAAGATGTTATTTTCTCTTGGATCTTTAAACATGAGCAATCCCAATGCAGTTTACAAGCAATTGACAAGGAAAGTGTGTCTGTAATATACCTCTGGGGCAGATCAGATCAAGCAGTATGTTGTGTTTTGCAGGGCTTCATAATTTGTGACTGAAGCAGCCATCCTAAAACAATGCCAAGAAGGTCTTTTGGTTCAGCGCATTGCAGTCAACTCTTATTTTCTGGAGAGAGAGAGGTTGACTCTCAACCAGTTTCATGTGGCAGTAATTACTCTGACTTAAATGAGGTTATTCCCTGCACCTATCAGTATAAAGGCAAGAAAGGCTGGATTGACTGCAGAAGTAGTTTCCTGAAGTTCGGTAAGAGGTTTTGTTCTTATGCCTTAATTGTCTGTGGATATAGTTATATGCATGCTAAAGCTTCAGTCTGAGCAGATATATTAGCAGTATCCAAACTGTGACTCACCAAAGTCGGCTAATTTGAGCTCACCAAGGCAACTGATAAGCATGTTCTTGAGTTTCAGATCACGGTGAAGAATGTGTTGTTGGTGATTGTAAGCCAGGCCACGCAAAAGCTGGAACATGATGAGCTAGAAAAAGCCAGCAAAAACCTGAAGTGATTTTTTTGTGCCTTTACATTGATAGATTAGCTATGAACTTCAAGAGAACTCCTAGAAAAAAGCAGAGACAAAGCAAGTAAGAAACCTGTAAAAATCCGCAAATGAGTAGAGCTGTCTGAGGAAAACTGCAGTGCGGTATGACAGCCCAGCAGCTTTCTGAGCTTTTTGGGATGGAATACTTGGCCATGAGGGAAGTTATAGTGCAGCCCCTAAGTGCATATTTTGAAAATTTAACTTCTCTTTAGAAATGGACTATTGATTGAAGGAGCAAGCACAGCTTGCTGAAACACAGACCTGGCTTTCAGAAGAGCAGATACTCTGATTTCAGTGTTCAAGACAAAGACATACAGCCAAGCAAAATGAAGGTTAAGAGCTGGAAGTTTTGCCCATTTGAGCCAGCTGGCACCAGCAGAGGGAGTTCTGTGGCTGCTGTACGCACCACCTCTTCCCAGTATAAGCTGGACCAGTAAACTGACTTAGTTGACAATGTGACCTGTTATCTTCAAGCTGGGAGAAGGCACAAGGACCTAATTTGAACAGGTACAGCAAATAAGGTATAATGAATGAAGGAAGCAAGCAAGCAAGTAGAAAAGCAAGCAAGAAGGCAAGTAAGAAAGAAATATCTAACTCCCACCACCATGGCAGTGTAAATAAGCCTGGGGTAAAATAAGCTGGGCTGAAACAAGGTATGAAATTGGACAGTGGGCAGAAACAAAACACAGCAAAAGTAATTAGACTTCACCAGAGAAAAGGTATTTTTCACCAGAAGCTTAACCTAAAAAGGAGGAAAAACAGTGACACCCATAGGTCATTTGTGTACTAGAAAAGTGTCCCTGTAATATTCGATAGGAATCACTCAGAGAAAAAACAAATAACATTTTCCAGCAAAAATGAAGCAAGCTAGATGACCCTCCTGAAGGAGCAGTAAATAATTTCGTAGTTCAGTTCCTGCTGACAATGAGGATTTCAGACAGGAAAGCAGAGCAGCTGGCTAGTGTTTACTCACAGAAATGCCAGTGAGTACATGTTACAGCCATGTACTCCACGGGCTTTACAAGCCCGCCTGGTAGCAGAGCCCTTGAGTTCTCTGCCAAAACCACAACACTGCGTCTTGGACATATCTGAGCTTTAAGGATATTTAAGCTCTGGGGCCCCAAGAAACTTCATTAGTATTGGTGTTGCTTAACAACTATCTGCAAAAAGATGTGAACAAGGTGGCAACATTTGAAGGTGACAAGTTATTTAGATTAGTCATGATAAGAAATGACAGGGCAGAACTTCAGAGAGATCTGACAAAGTCAGACCAACAGGCAGTTTGATAAGATACAAAGTTATTGTTGACATCTGTAAGATAAATTAACTGAAGCTCCTCAGGAAAAGGACCCAGGCATTCACTGAGGACATCTGCACTGAGACCTTAAGTCAGTGTGCAGCCACAATCCTGAAAGTTAAATAAATGCAAAGATGAGTACAATAGGAGACTACTATAACATCAGTCTGTAAAGTAAGGGTACATCTTCACCTGTGGTCAGGTCCAGACAACCAATCCCAAAAAGCTGTAGTAGAAACAAAAGGGATTTAAATGACTGTAAATATGAAGATAGTTCCACATAAGGGGAAAGTGAGATTTGGGTTTTCAACTAGAGAGATGAATAATGTATTCTAATGATAAGAGGCTACAAATTTCTGTAGAGACAGATTTGCTTGTCACAGGATGTCATTGTTCACAAAAGCTTGATGTGTTCTTGCAGGGTCAGAAAATGGGAAGAGGGCCTAACCAAAAAAAGCATTTGGAGACTGAGGGGGAGGTTGCTACATCTTCATTAAAGGCAGCTTTTCTCCAAAGTGTTTGTTATATATGGAGCAAATAAATATTCATAAGTAGTTTACAGTGACCATACATAGTGGAAAATAACACTTCCTCGTGCTCTAAGGGATACAAGTCTTTAAGGAACTTACTATATGAGCAAAGCACGAATGAAGTCCTCCAGGATGCTGGCCCATGAACTGTGCTAGATCTGTGTGCTACATGAAAGAGGAGAACTTGAGGCAAAGCTACTAGTGTAAAATGCTTCTACCAACAATGCCTCTTTTGTAAATGGAAAAAATATGCAACCTTTACAAAGGAGTCTCTTTCACCTTGGTGAACATCTGATCTGATGCAGCACACAAGGATGTGCTTAAGTGCTGGGTCAAATCAGGGACCTGGCAGACCTTTTATATCAGTTTATGACCTGAAGCTGATAGTTAACAGAATTCATAGCTGTACCAGAATTAATCATGAAGCTGCAGTAAGAAGACATAGCCCCCATATTTTCCTTATAATTTGATTGATAGCTATCAGCAAAATCAACAGAAGTAGGAAGACTCACGTGGAGAACTTTTTTACTGGCATCCCGCCCTCCCCATAAAAGCAACCCACAGCTTGGTCATGGTGAGCCACTGGGGTCAGTACCAAATCTGATCCCAACTGAGAAGTGAGCTCATCTTATTTACTATCCTTGCTGTGGCTCAAGAACAGTAGTATTAATGTATTGTCAAGGCAGAAGTGGAGGGAAATAGTGTTTGCCACCCTAGCGGAGACAAGATGTGGAATCATTTTTGCATACAGCTGTCGCATATACAGAAATAAAACAGTAAGGCTGTGTGGCTGGAAAGCAGGAGATCAAGAAGGAAAATCAATCATTGCACTAAAGGATTACAATCTGTTTCTTTGTAGATGTCTCATAATGCAGTAAATTCATTATGCAGCCACTTCCCAGTAATTCCCAGTACTAGCTCCACAGGAAGCTAGAAAAAGATCAACTCACCATGTACTCAAGAGAAAAGTTAGTGTCTGCTTGGTCTGTAAAATGTCAGAAGCACTACAATGTTGGCATGTTTCAAATGCTTGAGAAGAGATGCTGGGGAAACACAAAAGCAAAATCAACTTTGCTGCTGCTGGAAGTGGAAGGAGAAAGTGCACACAGCAAGGCAGTGAAAATAAAAAAGTGGGTAGAAATAGTCCAAACTTGGCAGTTCTGTAAGAAGCAGTAGCTACTGAGTCTGGAGGAGAATGGAACAGCTCCTTAGAGAAGCAAGCATCAGTGCTCTGGGCTTGTCAGCAACCCGCCCATCTCTCAGAGATAGGATCTTGCCTCTGTCAGAAACCACAATTCACATGGAGCAGGCAGTACGTGGAAGAGTCTCTGCTCCTTATAGACCACAGAGCACTGACTGCCTTCCAAGACTTTCAGCTTTGCATTAGGTTGCTTATGATAGAGCAGGCTCCAGCTGACGCACTCATGAAGCCAGCTTGTCAGCAGAAAGTCTCAAACACTGTCTTTATGGGGGAAGAGCATGCACAGCTTCATAATTTGCTACCATAGGTTTGAGACAATAGTTGCTGGAGCTCTGTACAGAAAAGGGACACAAGAAAGTGGTGGAGCTGGGATCACTCTGCCTGGAGATCCTTGGTGCTACTGAGTGTGCTGTCATACCGAGCCAGCTGTTATACTGAAACTGTGCAGAGACAGAAGCCCCAAACCTCAGCAAAACCAGGGATCCCTGATTCCGGATTTTAGTTCAGCTTCTGACATAGCAGAACAGCCTCAGAGCTGCTCCAGACTCATCTTTCCCTGCTGATTAAGACCAAATTAGTTTATTGTCAGACCACGCAGTGCTACAAAGTTCATTCAGATAAGACATGGGCATACAATCTCATTTCTGCTAAATTAGCTGAAGCACACCACACAGAGCTTGGGCCAGCTGTGGGAGGCCAAATGAGTTTTGGTCCTGGATGAAAGCAGCTTTTTGTTTTTCAAACAATCTGCAAAAGATATTTGAAGAGTTTCATGCTGGCAAAGCAAATTTATACTGGATTAGCACTTTGCCTTTTGTGAACATTACAATTTCACCAGTTCTAAGAGTCCTACAGCCAGATACACTGTATAACACAGCTGTGGCCTAAGCATGTCAATAATGAGAGTGCTGAGCGGTAAGGAATGCCTGATTCAGCATAACTACTAGAAACTGCACAGATTGTAAACTAGTTCTTGCACAGAGCTTGGTGCTGCTGCAGCTAAACTGCCTCTAGTACTGATGCTAGTCTATTTAGCTACCACCAGTAAGTGTCCAGTGCACAACAGTATGAACCTTAAACCCACACCACATTGCACCTAATTGCGTATGAACCCAGTAAAGATACTCTGGCTAGATCCCATCTGCTACGGAAAAGGGCTGCTAACCTGGCTCTGTGATACCTCAGAAATCCCATATGACAGAGCTGTTGCTCTAGAGGAGCAGTACAGAGGGTCCACAGTCATACGGAGAATTCAGCGCCTGTGCTTGAATCAGGCTTATGGGAGTTGCTCCTCACTTGGTTGCTTCTACAACCTCCTGCTGGGGTGTCAGGTGCTGCAGCCAGAACTGAGTTTTAAACGCACTTTGTCTCTGTGGGGCTTCCTGGGGTGAAGTGGCTCTTTGTCAGGGGCGTGCCATTCCTCCGGGGTAGTAGGGAATGCAGTGCATTAATAAATCTTGTGCTTTGTTTGCACTACTGACTTACATTGTAAATTTGAGGTGTCAGATGCGGCAAAGCTCAGCAGTACACAAAAGATCTATTTAAAGCAGACCCTTCATAGGATCACCTTTGTTTTCTCCCATAATGAATGAAGTTAAGGCTCTCAGCCTGTCCAGTAGAACATGTTAAATAGGTGCTGATCTTTAGAGCATCATTACTTATACTTAGATAAAGCTTTTAAGGCTTATCTTACTGGTGGGCTACAAGTGTAAATGCAGATCAAAAGCACAACAGCAAATGAGTGTATAGGAAATTGTAAGACAAGCCATTCTGTAAATAGGCATATTTAGGTATCTCTCTGCTTTCAACCAGAATTGGACTGAGGACTTTGTAAACAGTCTTATCTTAATTATACCGTTATAAACACAGGGCCACTCACCTCTCATTTTTCTAACTTGACTGGTATGAAAGACCCTCTGTGCTATAGCTGCTCTGTGAAAGCTGGCACATCTGGTCCCTGACACTCCATCCCCATGGTAACAAGATCAATCCTAGTTTTGTACTGCAACAAGTAAAAAACAAAATATGTGTGACCTCTTATATTGCTAACTCTCACGAATACCAAACAACAGACTGGCACAAAGGTTGCATATTCCTGTATAAGGAAGAAAACAGAGTATGATCCTCTTAGGCTTGTAGAGCAGACAAAAACAGAAGCCTTAATAAACCAGGCAGTTTGTGAACTTGGTCTGTAGGGACATATAAATATATTCAAGCCAAAATCAAGCACTTATACAAAAGCATTTCTTTCTCAAAGAAACTGAGAAAACTGCAGACATTTTGCCCTTTGCTCTACAAAGTTGACCAGGTTGAAATGATAGCTATTATTAAACACCAGTTTTATTGAGAGCATTTCTCTTCAGGCTGGGATGTGTGATGGTCCAGGTATCCAGGTGTCAGCTGCCATCATAAAGGAAAGTGGCACTATTTATGTTAACAGCGAGCAGAGACCCTGGTGCAAAGGACACTTCCAGTCCATAGCTGCCCAGTGTGACAGTGGCAAAAACTGCTGTTCAGTGCTAGTTTATAGAAATGGGAGTGAGAAAGCAACTATGGAGGAGGTAGCAGGCAAGATGTGTAAGAGCCTTTACACTGCCAGAAGGGACATGCTCTGGCTGCAGCCGGCATTTTCCTTATCACAAGTTCAGATGCAACCAAGAGTTTTGGGAGGGCAGACAGCACATCGAGTAGGCAAGAAAGGACTTATGAAGACATCACATGGAACTTTTTCAGCTTAAAAAAAATGCTCTTCAAGAATGATGTCCCTTGCTCTTCCTCAACATTTGAAGCTCTTTATGACTTTTACCTCCAGACTGATCACTTTCGACACTACCAATTAGCTGTTGATTCTGTCAGGTCAGAGTGGAAGGTCACATGAAGCACATCAGTGCTTAGCATGACAACAACATTAACAGTCCCCTTGGGTGCTCCACACTTACTCAAGCAAAATTTATAGTGCTTACTCCTCTACCTAGGCCAAGCTCAGAACGGTATTGCAAACCACATCCATGTTGTCATCTGTAGCGACAAAATAGGAGCCAGCCTCCTGGCTAGAGGAGCACTGTTCCACTGACCAGGTACTAGAGCATGGCTTTGGCCAGTGTTCCCACTCTGACCTCTCACAGCTTTCCTGCCTTCACATGATAGCAGCATGGCCTCACCTCCAATTTTTCCATCATGCAGGGATCCCTCATTCCAAGGAAAGCCCTCTCTCCCTCCCTGGTGCAGCCAGACAATCTCCTGGCATGCTGCCTAGGAGCAGTGTCTTTGTGGAGCCTCCATGGCTGTAGTGGAGGAGTTCCCTGAAAAACTGGCATAGGGCTTTGTAAAAATCCTAGTTAAAGGCAAAGCCAGACTTCTGATTTGCATTTATCTTCCTGTGAGTACTTTGAATTGTCCAGCTTCAAGCTCATTCTTACAGATTCCTTTCATGGGTGTTTTCAGTGGGCACTGGGGAGGCAATAATGGCACCAGTGATCCTTGCTTACCTGCTGATCCCCTTGTACACAGTTGCACAGGATCCTTCACACGGCTTCTCTAGATGTACATAGGAGGCAGCAGCTCCAAACTGGATGCCTTGTCTCTGCTTCATGATGAAATTCATATGTGCTTTAGATTGCTGGGTAGAACAAGAAGCTACTAGTATGTCATTCAGTAATTAAATATTGATTCATGGCTGGAATAAGGATCCTATTTCATAGGATGAAATATCTCCTGTCTGGTTCTATGGATGCTCCACACTCACCTGTTTGAACATCCTACTCCACAACATCCTGCTCCTGGAAAGGACCAGCATAACTCCAAGGGCTCTGCATCCTGCACCTCCAGCTCTGGAGGCTGTGGAACCACAGCGGCTGCAGTGAGGGTTGAGGAAGGGATGGTCTGGTTATATCTGACAGCTGGCACAGGAAAAGAAGGCAAACAGTATCACTGGCAAACCATCATTTTACTGATGTGATTCTTTCCTTTCTCCTTGACTGCCCTGGCTTTGAGCACATAATTTTCACCTCTCTCCCCATCAGTCACAGATGTCCAGCACAGTTTCTCAGCTCCATCTGTAAGGGGAGCAACTGACTCTATGTTCCTATCATGGTAAATGGTAGCACTCACTCTGAGAACACATGAAGATAAAACTGCCTTAACTGCAGAGAACTCTTCTACCAGTATCGTTCCAAATGCATGTTATTTTCTCTTATCCTTGATTTATTCATCTCTAGATAGCAAACTGTTAGACTAAAAACCAAATGCAGGTGTGAAATTTCAGGAAGTTTAAATTTATGTCATCTTCTCCTTAAACCCCCTCTTCCCCACGTCCTGTCACGTTGAGCCTTTCTCACCACTGTATAATCTACACAGCCTGTTAATTTAGCCCATACAGCATAACAGTGCCATAAACTATAAAGCTATAAAATTAGTGGTAATGAACAGCAGGCAGCCTGCAAGCGCCTCCTGAGCAGCTACATTGGATGGGTGCCTGCATTATCACTCGACTCAAATACAAGATTTGTAATCTATGGCATGCTGCCTCCTCCAGAACTGTAGGTTGTTGGCTCCCCCCGTTTTACAATCACTCGTTGGAGTGCAATCTGCTCCTCGTTCATCACATCAAAGGCATTTATTGTCATCAAAGGCACAGGGTTCTCTTTCAGTAGCTTCGCAAGCCTGAAGCTGCGAAGTTTGATGCTGCCTGATTGGAAGCAAATCTGAATGTTTTGCACTCCCACAACAAGTGGAAGAACCCAGGCTTACCCATCTTAATGCAGAAATATCACAGTGTGTTATTAAATACCTCTGCTTAGACGCTGCTTCTGTGTGATGAAGGCCTTGGCTACTTTGAGAACCTCTTCTATCTGAACAGCAGCTGCAGCATCCTGGTTTGACAGCACTTAGACAAAAACGTGTCTCCCATGTTGTCCAGTTTCAATTAAAATGTGTCTCTTTCTCTCTTGTGCCTCCTCATTCCTCCTTCTGAAATAACATTCATAAGACTCACATGAGGTCTATGCCTCAAGCAGTCCTGTGATTTTGCAGTTTTTCTTTGAAAGTCCAACATGCAGTGATCCAAATTCACCCCTGGAGTAGCTCCATTGATTTCAGCTCATTTGGCACATGCCCTTCAAAAACAGCCAACATTTTTTAGTACCTAAAGATGCAGAATTAAACAATAAATCCAAACTTTCTCCTCATACAAATTTCTTTCAGTTAAGCAACTCCCAGTGTAATATGTTAGGTAATGAAGTGATAGGTTTTGTACAGGAACAGACCTTGACTTCCTTCCATGTCTATAGCAGTTACTATTCTATAAGCCATTAGGCTTTAAGTCGAGCTATTTGAGCTATCTGGCTGAGTTGTGCTTTCTGCTGGAGCTGTATGTTGATTGTCATTGCTTTGACATTTACACTGTTATGTTCTTAGCCACGATGCGGTGATGATGTCAGCATGGGGCGCTGTCTGTCCTCTGTTGGATCACTTGTCTAAGGGAGGTGATGAGTTGTAGCCGATGGAAAAAATAGCCTTGTCCACGTGTCAAAATAGCCAGAGCAAACTGATTAATCCAGCCCAAAATAGATTTCACCAGTTATGTACTGAGCAGGCAATGCACAGGGGACCTACGCTGGATGTGGACAGATAAAAGTCCCCTTCTTTCAGCCCCCCATGAATAGGACTGCTGTGCAGCTTCCTAGGACTAATACCCAATCCACACTGAGAAAATTATGGCAAGAGGTGAGGGAGCAGATATCATACTGTGGAATTTTTATGCTGACCCCTTAGGTCCATCAGTTTTCATTTGAATGCATGATGTGAAATCTTCCCTTTGCTTCACTGTTTTGGTATCTCAGAATAACTCTCCTCGAGCAAAAGGATTTTTTTAAGCAAAAATATACCGGGAAGGCAGGAACAATTTCTGTGTCTCATTGCAACCAAACTACCTAGCCTTTGCATGGCAAGAAGGAGTAACATACCTGGAAGGATCGATCTCTTTCACACAACCTTCTTTGGCACTCGCCAGTTAGCCATAATTTGCTAAATAATTATCGTCATGGACTCCAGTCTTCTATTTACTTTCCACATATTCTTTGAGCCATCAGAATACAGCAGTAATTTGGATGTGCTGTCCAGGCAGGAGAAAGTTTGTCGAAACTCAGCTTACTCAGTAATAAACTGGCTATGCAAGCATCATTTGCACATCTGTACAAAGTTTCTTATTCTGGACAACATTTTTTATTTTTATGTATGTTATGTTACACTGTTATATGTTATATTTATACAAATGGATTTCAAAAATAATGCATTTAAGCATAAATAATACTTGCATTTTAAAGGAATGGAAAGATAAATGGCACCATGGTTTTCGAAGGGAAACTTCAGGCAAGGTAAGCAATCGTTTACTAAGTGCTGACATAAGTACATTTAGCAAAACTTGTTCAAATAGAAGGACACCTATATAGTAATGTACATACCCATATAGGTCTATACATACAGTGTATATATGCACAGAGGTGTATTTATATCTATGCATTTTAAACCCATTCTGTAAGGTTTATGCACGTATAAAAACCCACACAAAGTGTGCGTGTGCAATCGGTACGTACACACGTGTATCTACACGTGCTGAGAGGCGGCCTGTCCTGCGGGCAGCCTCTGGGCGGGTGTCTCAGAACACGGCGCTGCAGCCCCGCTCCCGCCGGACCCGCCAGCTGAACTCGGGGGGCTCACGGAGCAGGGAAGGGTGGCCGGGGGGTACCGCTCGTTCCTGATCAGGTTGGAAGTGTAGGTTATAGCTTTGTTCTTTCTTTGTGCCTCTAACATTTTAAAATCCATGTCCAGGTGCCTCTCCTGCACGCCCTTGGTGCCAACCCCCTCACGGCGGCGTTGCACAACCAGCTCCACCGCGCTCCTCTTGACTGCTCTGAACGGGCCGGGCGCAGCTGCACCCCTCGAGCGTGCTTCCGCTGAGAGCCGCGGGTTGCAGGCCGCCGTGCCCGCAGCGCGCTCCCTTCGGGAGCCGGGTCTCCGCCTGTTTTGTCCCGGAGAGGCACCCGTCGGCGCGCGCGAGCTCGCGCGCGCTGCAGCCCGCCCCCGGGCTGCGGACTCTTTACACAACACTCCTGTGCGCGCGCGCGTCGTTCGACGCTGCGCTCCACCCGCGTGAATCAGCTGATCTGCGCCCCGGCAGCGGGCGGCGAGGCCGGCGGTCAGAGCCAGCGCGACGCGGGGGGAGGGGGCCGTTAGCGCGGCGGCAGTGGCGGCGGCGGATCAGTGGGAGGTGTGGAGCCAGAGTCACGTGGGGCGCCGACCTGTGCTGGGGGGACGTTCCCCCGCCACCCCTCGGTACCCTCCGTCACCCGCGAGCTCCCTCACCCGCCAGCGGCTGCTTGCCGCCGGCTCCCCCGCGCTGGGGCATCCCCTCCCCGGGCCTCGCACCCAGGATCCGCTCCGGCGGGGCAGGTGCTTCCCGGACTGCAGGGCAACAGGTCGGGGAAAGTTTGGGAGGGGGGCGTTGCTACGAGGAGCAGCGAGAGAAATGGCTACTCTCTCCTGAAGGGAAGCGGGGAGCGCAGCGGTGCGGCGGGAACCCGGCTGGCCGAAGCGCCGTAGGACGGCCTGCCGCGCTCCCTGCGCCTCCCTCGCGTCCGCTTTAGGACAGGCGGTGGTGTGCTGGTGTGCTGCACTGGTGATCAGGGAACAGGCCCCTTCGCAGCCGGGGACTAGGCTTGAGAAGCTGGGGAGAGGCTAAAGAACAGGAATGACTGAAGGTGTTGGCTATCCACCTCTCGCTGTCTGAAAGGCTGGTCGAGCAGAAATGCGGAGAATTATTTCTGTGGGTTCCTACAGGACTCTTCCCTTCTGATGGGAGACCACCTAAACTTT
Source organism: Bucorvus abyssinicus (assembly GCA_009769605.1). Classification (NCBI taxonomy): domain Eukaryota; kingdom Metazoa; phylum Chordata; class Aves; order Bucerotiformes; family Bucorvidae; genus Bucorvus; species Bucorvus abyssinicus. The sequence goes on from CM020029.1 coordinate 26,539,899, forward strand.
AGGTAGTATGCCCTTTATCTTCTTCCACTTTCGTTTCAAAGTCCTTTCCCTTTGCATGGCTTGGTTGCTCAGGAGTAAACTTTGGTCCAGCTTCGGGGGTCTGTTGAGTGATAGTCCTAGTGTGGCTGCCGTACCGTGTACAGATGACATATCATGCTGTTATTCTCACAGACCTTCTCTTCCAGAACAAAAATATTTTGGGTGAGGCACTGGAGAGCAGCTAGTGTAGTCGTAGATGATTGGTACTTGATCACAGTAGTGCAGCATCTTATAATAACTGTATACGCTTACCATCTTTCAGTTTCTCTGGAGTTAACTGCTTTCAGAAGGGGAAGCAGCTGAACATGAGTTAAATCAAAAAGGTGTAAGTTCAAAAGAGGAGAAAGGGATATTCAGAAATTTTTGAGTCTCTTATGAGTTTGGTAAATTTTATATTATTAATTATGTGTTATAGCAGGAAGTTTTCAGCTGTGTTCTTTTAGCTGATACTAGGCCCTTTCTTTGTTGTGATTCACACACCCCCCCCGATTCCTTTGCTCTTATATCTTGCTTGCTACCATCCCTCATTCACTGGAACTGCCATTTAAAGCTTTGAGCCTTCATCTGAGGGGATCACTGCTGTCTTTTAGTAGCAAGTTTGCTCTGAGCAGATCTTAATCAAACAATTTTAAAAACAGAGGTTATACTTAGTCAGTGCTGGCTAGAACGCAAGAGCTTCTTGAACTGGTCATGCTTTATATGTGTACCACAGTTAGCAATAATAAAGAATGTATATGTAGACAAGACTAATGTTGACAACTCTGCTTGAATTTGGAAGCTTGGCAGTAACCTTCTTCCGAACCTGAGTAGATAATTTACAGCTTGGTAGGGTAAGTTACTGATAAATATAATGCAACAAATTTATTAAAAATGTGTTTGTAGCCATGTAAATATGTCTCAAAGTTGTGGAAGTATTTGTAGTATTTAACTGTAGCAGGTAGATAAGCCCATGAAGCTGATGGGAGTTCCAGTATTTCTGAAAGTCAAGGGCATACCAGTTGTTCCTGTTCTGCATTGAATGTAAGGTTCTTTTTATACCTATGATGTTTATTAAAGAATGGGCAATGTCTAGTGAAGGATGCAGTCCCAAAGTAATGAGAGTAATGTTTACTCCACATCATTGCCTTCCATAGTGGTTATTATGGTGTGGTAATGTTTGATTTCTGGAGAATTTGCATTAGCATTCTACTCTGTAAGTGGAAAGTATGACATCAGCGTCATGCTAGTGACCATCTGTCTGTAACACAAATCTGTTTCATAATTTGGCACTATTTGGCACTCTTTGCCTTTTTTTTCCTCTTGCAGTGTTGATGCAAAAACATAGGAAGTAAGTATGTGGGCAGAGCAGTGCAGGTGCTGGTTCCATACCATGAAAGTGATGTATTGTGCCTGGCTGTTCACTTCTATGAACATTAAACCTAATAACAATTCTGGTAATCTTAGTGGAAAAGAATTAATATGCTACAGCGTGATGTTATAAAATCATCAAGGAAAATTGCTTATTCCTGTTAGGAAGAAGAAGCTTCCTGTTTATAATTACTTAGTTGGCAGCTGTGAGCAAATATCTTGTATTTTGTATTAGCTGTGAAATGGGAATAACTGTGTGCTGTCCTAGGAGTGAATGAAAACTTGCACTGAACTTAGTTATTTTTAGTTATTTAGTTATTTTTAAATGTCTTAAAGATGTCTCATTTGTTCACCAGTATTGCAGGTTTCTTACTTAATAATTACATAAATAATTTTTCAATTTGGCCTTGAAGGAAGATCTTGTGAAAGAGCTGATCAGATGCCTTTGTATTGTTACAATCAGAAGGTGGGGTTTTTTTGTTACAATCAGAAGTAAATTTTTGTGCAAGAGAAGCTCATGAAAATGAAAGACATTTTTTGAGCCCGTAAAAATAAAAAATGAAAAAAATCCCTAAATTATAGAAGCCAAAAATTTTAAGTCTCAATTCCCTGCTCTTAAGTAGATATGATGTGTTGATACTTTGTTGATATGACGTAGTTGTTGATACTTTGACTCTATCAAAGATCCCACTTCTCTGTCTGATCCACTGATCCATTGGCTGTTTATGTGTGAAGCTAGAGTCCTTCACAGAGAAGTGCTGCCATTTTCAAGAAGACGAATTGTAGAGTTATGTGGGTTTGAGTAGGCAAAAAACCCGCCCCAAATGTACTAACTCTGAGCAAGAACACGTAATGCAGTTAGAAGTTCTAAATATGTGCTTCCATTTTCCTTTGATGTGACATCAACACCGTTGTTACTGAAGTATGGCATATTTGTGAGACTTCCTTTGTTAATATTTTAAAAGTTTACAGTTGTGGGTGTTTTTTAAAAATTTTTTTAGTTAAGGAAAGAGAGACAGAAGTGTCTTGAAAGCATTGTCTTTCTGGTAACAAGAAATATTATATACTTTCTGTTCCTAGAAAGTATATTCTGATTTTCTTAAGGTGCATATGACATCACAATGCTGTTCTATCATATTAATTTTATTTCATATTTTCACAGCTCTTTTTGTGATATATTCTTTGGCAGCCCTGAAGCCCAAATCACTATTTTCAGTGTCCTGTTTGGAAAACTGGAAATGTTTGTTATGATGTATTGCTGGTTTGTCTATAAAGGTCTGCTTGGCACTTCATCATTAGAGCGGTCTAGTGAAAGCATTGGAGTTTGTGTTAGCTATGTCAAGTATTTCTCAACTTGACAATTACTATTTGCAAGTGTGAACTGAAACTTCTGTATGCAAGTTACAGGTATGCATATATTATCTGTTGTAATCAAGATTAGCCATATTTTATTTCTATTTTCTGTATGTAAGAGCTTCAGACTACTCGATCTGGATCTTTTCTTGGAGATGTATTTTCTTAAAAGACCATTGTATGAAATAATTTATTTTCTGTTTTTGTTGCAGTGGATATCAGACAGCAACTATAATAAAGCAAAAGGTCTAAAGTATGAAACTTATTTTATTTGAATAAATGTGATTACACACATGCATTAATGTAACTAAAATTTTTAATACTTCATCTAATAAGGCAGTAAATCAAGGAAAATTACAATGATTTCAATATTAAAAAGACAAACAGCTTATAAGAAAGAAAGATTAACTGTAGCTTTGTTTTGTTACAAGAAAAGTAATGCGAAGGTGTCTTCATGAAGATGGAAAGGTGTGATGGTGAACTTGAAAAATTCAGAATCTGAAAGGATAAAAGCATATTTTTTTTCCTTGGCTTCCATTGTTGTCTTATATCTTCAGAAGTACTCTGCTGCCAGTTTGCATGAGGAAATGTTTTGAATCCTGAATTGGCTTTCTGCATTTCTGCACAGTCTTTAATACAACTGTACCTCTTAATGGTAGTGTGTGCTTTGATTCAGGAATACGGCTGTGAATTCAACTCTTAATCATTTTCTGCTCATACAAATCTGTTTGCCTTCTAAATTTAGCTGGAGCATAGAATTCTATCATCTTAGACTGAAAGTGGATCACTTTGACATTTCTTGAGAGGTATACCATGAATTAGAGAGTGAGTGATGTTAATTTCTGCCTTTGAACTAGGTTTTGTTCAGTTTGTCCTTACTGTAGAACTATTGTAGGATGAGTAGGTAGGGGACAAGTCAGGCTGTTTAGCTTTTGTCTGCCAACTCAGTGTGAGTGAACTAAGTAATTCAGTCTTCCTAGTGTTGTGGAAGTGCTTATTTAACAGAGGATCTAAAGCTTTACTTCTTGGGATTTTAAGGGGGGGGGGGGTGTTAGGTTTAACATTATTTGCAGTTAAATAGCTCTTTTTTATGTTTTTCAGTTTGTGGAAATTATATTGTTCCTTTTGAAAGAGGAAAGATTTGGTGGTGATGGAGTGCTGCCACTGACAGATGGACTCACAGGAAAGAAGGTGAGAATGAGCAGCTAGGTGAAGCCACAGAGGCTCCCTGAAATATGCCAGCTCATGATCATCCTGTAAAATTACTAAGTCATGTCAGCATACTCTTTATGTAACTTACTGTTAAAGGGAAGGAGTAACTTAGCTTTAGTTTCTATTATGTCTGGAACACTCAACTTATTACAACAGCCACTTCTTTTTAAAGTTAATTGTTGTAACTTATGGAGGGTTAGCCATAGGTTAAAAACTTGAAAGTAACATTCGCTGGTGAACGGTAAATCATATTTGTTACCTGCCCCTGTGAATTTTGATTCTGGATCAAAAGCCCTGCAGTAGACTGTTCTTTTGCTCCTTGTTTCTTCCATTAAGATACTTCACAGAGGTCAGATGGTTTTAGGATGAAAAACTAGTGTCTTGTAATAAATTCTTGTATGTGAATGTCCAAATTTGTCTTAGACTGTTTTCCAAATAATTACTAAATGGATAAAAGCCCAAATATCAGGCTTCAGACTGAATTTAATGCACAGTATGTTGGTGAAAACTCTCTTTGTTACAGTGTTGTGTTCTTTGGCGTGCTTCGCCCATCTGAGTAAAGCTTTGTATTTTGATTTTAGGTAAACGTCCTAACTATGATGTTGGATTCTTCTAACTCTTTTTTTCTGGCCTATATATTACTCAATTGTTTCCTTTTTAATGTACTTTTATCTTAAACACAAGTCCTGTGTTTTTAAAATGCAAGACTCTGCATTTTAATATTGTGTGTGTTGTTTGGATTAAAGTACTTACCTGAATTTTAGAAAAGTTCTTGACTGTCACCTTTTTCTTGATATTTTTTTTTTCTTTTTTTCTTCTGTTACGTGGAAAAAGAGGAGAATTGGGGATGGGCACAAGAGCTAAGAGAGATAATTCAGTCTCTTAGTTATTCTCATCTTGAATGTTCCAAGGGCAGGTAGTGCAAAGGTATTGTTCATCCTATGCACTGCAGTTAGCAACATTTTTAGTTTAAAAAATCAGTAGCCTGTGTGAATAGGGCCTTACGGCTTTTGAATGTGCTACTTGCATAAGTTGTCCACGGTGTGGCCCATCAGACTAGCTTTTTCTGGGTTTGCTTCAGTTTTGGAATACATTTGGGGGTTTTGTGCCCTTTCTTCTAGACAAAGATTGCCATTCCATCGAAGAATTTCTCGCTACCTTATATTTTTAACTTCACAAGGTCATGCAAAGCTGCAAGAACTGATTTACGTAGGGAGTAAATGTTTGACTGTTGGCAAATAAAGAGCTAAACTTGCTTTTTCATGCAAGGTGGATAACAATCTATTCTTTATAGTTTTAAATAAATTTAAAGAAAACTCTTAACTTGAAATGCCATCCGTCTATATTGACGTTTAAAGTGACTTTTTGTGTTTATTTAAATCAAGTGATTCCACAAATTGTTAAAACTGTGGGCTTGTTGTCAAAGGAATTTCTTTCTGCTGATTGGGAGAAGTTGCTGACTGAGCATTCAAACCAGATTGTGTTAAAGTGTTAAACCAGCTTTGGATAGTCCTAGTCACTCCTTCAAGCCCAGATACTTGCATTGTGTTTCAGGATTTTTTTTTTTTTCCCTTGGTTCAACTGATTTGAATGACAGGCTCATTTGAATCTAAGAAACTCATTAACAATTAAAAGAGGAAAAAAAAATGCCAAAACACAACCAAAACCTCATTTTTCTCTCTAAAGATAGGAATGAAAGTATATAAAGGATGAGCTCTTTCAGGTGTGATGCTTTAATGTTTTGAAGACACTGTGAATGGGAGCAATAGGTTCATCGTAAAATCTTCATGCAGTACATCCACTGCTTAATTACTTTTAAAACAAATGTTGTCTGTGATGCTTATGGTATTTCTGGCATACTTTGTTCTATGTAACTGATAAAAGCATGATTATAAGGCTGGTTTTCCTGCATTTTGATTTCCAAGAGCTGAATAATACAAAACATGAACAAAACCTAATAAACCAGAAATGTTCCTTCTGCTTTCTAACACAGGAATAGTAAACATTATAAATATCACTGTTCACGTAGGAACAGAGTTGCTTACATATGGGTAGATCTGATGCTACAATCTCCCTCAGCATACAATGACAGAGTAGTGTATTAATCTACTTGCTGTGAGCAACAAATACAAAATATAATTTAAAGTCCGTATCAGTTGTGAACAAGGGTATCTTTAAGTTTACTAGTGACAAGAACAGCTGCTTTTCAGGCAGTAAAGTCGAAATGAAAAAGAAAGCTAATGATTTCAAATAGAAGACACTTGTTTTTAATTTAAATAACATTTAAATTAAGATTACCAAATTATAAATAAAATATGTTGACTTCCTGTTGACTGTTGAAATTAAAACTAATGCCTGAACTACGTAGCCTTTCCTACATATGTGAAAAGCAAACTATGCATTACTGAACCACAGCTGATTCTGTATTTCCTCCAATCCTTTTGTAGCTCAGAAGAGGCAGAAGGAGCCAAAGAGAGAGGCCTGGTCTATGTTTGGAAGGCTGGTTCCTGCTCTGTAACTCCAGAAAGGCTTCCAGGCCTCAGTGGAAAGACTGTATTACAGGCAGCCCTTGGAATACATCATGGGTTACTTCTAACAGAAGGTAATAAACATCTTAATTGTAAAGATTTGAGGCAATAATAATCTCCAGTTATTGTCAAGTTTTTTCTTTTAGATTTTTTTCCCATTCTATCTGTGTCTCATTCACAACTTTTAAATGGTTAGATTGTCAACTTTGCCAGTATTTCCCTATTAGTTACAAATTACTTAAAACTGTTGGAACAGAAATTATATGCAGTGTCTTCTCACATACTCTTTTCTTTTTTTTGTTTTAACCATGGGTCTGGATTTCCTCTTTAAAGATGGTAGTGTAAACTGAGCCGTGTTAACTCTAAATGGCATTAAAAAAAAAAATTTCATTTAAAGACAACAGTACAGCGAGAGGGTCTCTTGATGTGTAAGAGCTTTGGTTTCCATGTGCTTCCAGAAAAATAGCTTCCACGTAGCTAGTAGATGCATTAGAGTGAGTCTTGGTTTGTGAGCAGTTTGGCACTGTGAATCAAAGCATTTCTAAAAGCCAGTCCTTTTAAAAGTTTGCATAGCTTGGACCTTACTTGTACTGTCCAGTAGACATACAGTTACGTAGTTGTAAAGACTGAACTGGAAGTTGCTGCTTTGATTTTTCGTTGATGTTTTTGAAGGAAAAGTTCCAGATTATTGGTGACCTTGCTGTAAGCACTTGTGCTGGAGTTGTTAGGGAGCTCCAGTGTTGTTTTTTTCTTTTTTAGAACATGTTTCTTTCATAATGAAAAAGGCTTTTTGCATGTGTGGGTTTTTTTGCCCCATGAAGGACGTTGTTTGTGGATATGATTTGCCATTTTTCTATTGCTATGAAAACAACTGCTCATTTTAAAAATGTTTTTGCTTTTCTTTAGAAATTAGCAAAGTAACTTGAACTGGCATAGCTGCAACCTTCCAGCTAAAGGTAGTGAAATCAGCTAACGGTAATAAAATTTTGGAGAGGCTGCGTTACAACATCAAACCAGTAGCAAGATACATTTACCCATACCAGCTCATGTCTTCCACTTGATAGGGCAATCCTGTTTTACTGTAGGGTTACAAACAGTACCGTTTGGTGATGCTAGATCTCTGTATGGGAAGATGAGCTCTGTACTTTTTTGTGTTCTGCAAGCATGGTTGTATGTGCTTAATATGTTGTATATTTTTAAAATAGAAAGGACCGATATATACACTTAACTTGGGTATAGTGAATTTTTTAGCAGAAAAGCATTATGTAGTTCATCAGTGCATGTGTGCATAGGGTAATGTTAACATGAGCTATAGAACTTAACAGCAGCAATAGCAGAGAGCAACCAGCAGTCTTTATACATCAGTAGCCATAGTTCTGCTGAGCCTGGAGTAAGGTAAAAATTGTTATCTGTTTTGCTGACTCTCTCTCCAGATTTTTGTATTGGTTTAAGTTCATTAGACTCATGCTAGACTGTTTTTGTTTTTTCTCCCAGGCGGAGAGGTCTACAGTTTTGGAAGACTGCCCTGGAGATCAGGACCTGAGGAGTCATGTGCTAATAGCCCTGTCTTAGAAAATACTTTGCTTGGGCATCACGTTATTACAGTGGCAGCTGGAAGCTTTCATAATGGAGCCGTGACAGAAAGTGGTGTGGTATACATGTGGGGGAACAATTCTGCTGGCCAGTGTGCAGTTGCTAATCAGGCATGTGTGCCAGAGCCGCAACCTATCAGTATTTCTGATTCTGAAACCAGCCCTCTGTTATCAGTAAGGATTTTGCAGCTAGCATGTGGAGAGGAACACACATTGGCACTATCACTAAGCAGAGAGATATGGGCTTGGGGAAGTGGCTGCCAGCTCGGTCTCATAACAACAACTTTCCCAGTGACAAAGCCGCAGAAGGTAGAGCACCTGGCAGGACGTGTTGTGCTTCAGATTGCTTGTGGAGCCTACCACAGCTTGGCTCTAGTACAATGTCTACCTGTGCAGGAAATGAAGCCTATTCCAGAGAGGTGCAATCATTGCAGTCAGCTCCTCATTACCATGACGGACAAGGAAGATCATGTAATCATTTCAGATAGTCACTGTTGCCCACTGGGTATAGCACTGTCTGATAACCAACTGGAAAACCATGTCTTCTGTCCCTCAGCGGAGACCCTAGAAGGAAAAAGTATAACAGGTAGTCAAAGTGAAGACTGTCAGAAACGACTTGTAGAAGAACATACGCTTATTGCTTTAGAATCTGATGGAGCAAGTGTGCTTTCCAGAAACAGTGGACAGGAAGACAGTGGAATTTCTAGTCCTGGAAATATTCTGTTCCCAGACAAAAAAGAAGTGAAAGAGTACTTGATCAGTTTAACAGAACACTCAGTGAATGAGAGCTTGGAGAAGAACATCTGCACAGAACCTGAGAAGGTGGGTACCTGGTAATTATGTGTATATATGACAATGTTACTCTTCCCACAAATGAAAAATTCTGTTAGTTTAATGTAGCTGTGGTGTTCCTGTAGTTTCAAAGCGTTTCTTCTTTGTGATGGATCTAAGCTTTTCAGTAAAAGTGGTTTTTTGTCCTTCATCCTTGTTCAATTGTAAGCCTATAATGTGAGCAACTTGATGCTATAGTCTCTTCACTTCATGGGCTGTGGTACCGGAACTATGTAAGCCAATTTCCCATTCTCTAGGTCGTTTATGATGCATGGGTTTCCCATTTGTGTGGGGCAGTAAGCTGGTACTCGTCTAATTTACCTTTAAGGTAGAACTTTCTTTTCTATATGTGGAACAAATCTCTCACAAATCACAGATGCTTGATATGAAGGTTTAAGAGGTGTTCCCAGCTTCCTGACAAAATACTGCATTTTCCCCTTTTTGGAAAAAAATCTTATTTGGGGTGGAGGGAAGAAGATACAACCCAAAAGCTATTAGACAGAAAACTAATCCAAAAATCTTGCAGCATAGTCTGGCAGTCCCTACGTAAGTACTGTCCTGCTGGATGGTTTATGGTAAAGGTAACATTTGTAAGGAAAACTGCCACTCTGTGGCCCAGTATGCAAAATTCATAGCAGAGTTCTGAAAATTTCTTTTGTCATTTCAAGTGTTGTGTAGACATCAATTTCTTTTTTTTTTTTTATAGTTACGGTAAGAAATTTTTCACAGTGGTTCTGGGAGATAAATTTCACAGTGCCCAATAGTTGATTTTTCTTGTCTCCTCTGATTGAAAAAAAAAAAAAAACAAAAACCTCAAGTATTAAAACCAAAACAAACTGTTCAGTAACTTGGTGATTAAGCAGGTTGTTTTCCTACTCTGAGGGAAACTTATTTCAGAGAAACAAACATTGTGTGAACACAGTTGTCCTTTTGCTTTTTGCTAATACAAATGCACTCTAGCAGTTGTGGGCCTCTTAGACTCGTGTGAGAACTCCTGCTATTTGGAAATGACTGAAACAGATCAACATCTTGTTCCTGGGATATTTCCAGAGGACTGTTACCTCACACAGTTCCAGCAATAAACAAGACTGGAACTGATTCACTGAACCTTAACACAATTGAGCATAGTTGTAAAGAGCAGAGATGAGGACTAATGTAATGTTTCAGTAAAATCCTTTGTTTCTCTTTGCTTTCCTATACAAATTGATGTTGTTTTCTGTATTGCTAGGCATGCCTTTTATAAATAGGAATGAAGTACAAGTAAATAGGACCAATCCCAATCCTGTAGCCTAACTTTTCACACACACACACAAAAAAAAAGCCAGAGATTGTTTTTCCTTCTGGCAGACTAAAATGAGCTATAATATTTATAATATTCTTTTCCAATGTGTATTAGGTGGGGAAAATGGGACTTTGCTGTCTCTGTTTTAATTTTCAAACTATTTGGCAAATATCTTGTGCATTATTTCTTATTTGGTGAATAAATTGATCGCTATTTTAGGTAATCATGTGTTGGTACTAATAGTTGCCTTCAGTCAATTTGTCCCAAGTGTGCTTGAGGATAATTAGCTAAGCTTTATATGGATAAAACAGTAGCATAAGGGGACACATAGCCCAAACTGGTTTTAAGATAGACCTTGTAAAATGTATCCATGAATCACTATTTTCCTTTTAACATATCAAAGAGGGAACTTGCCTCTCTGTAAATACAGCATGCTCACCAATGCACTTTATTTGATGGCAAAGAAGTTGGTAATAAGCCTAAAATGAAATCCCTTTTTCTATTTGTTTGTGGAGATGCTTTTTTAATTCTTGTTAAAAAAAAAAACAAACCAACCCCAAACCAAACAGCAGACCCATAGTCTCTTATGAGTGAACTACAAGACAAGTGCCACTGACAAAGTCCAGTCCATGTAGAAATGGTGCTTGGTCCTACCTTAACAAATATGATTAATAGATGTACACCTAAGTATAAAATCTTTCCTCATAATGTCTTGTCCATATAGCACATAGTTTGAATAGTGCATGTCTGTATTATCATCTTACTGTTATGTATTGTCTGGTATGATAGTCTTCAATTTTTCTTTGTTTTTAGCCTTCTCAAGAAGAACAACTCAGTGCTTGTATCCCTGGCCCTCCAGGTACCAGCACATCTGCCTTGAACAGCTTGGTGGCCTCTTGTGCATCAGCGGTTGGTGTGAGAGTAGCTGCTACATATGAAGCTGGAGCATTGTCTCTGAAGAAAGTAATGAACTTCTACGGCACACCCTCAAGTGAACCAGGATCTCAATCTGGTGGTGGTTCCCCAGGGCCTGAAGCTCTGAAAGACAGTCGAGAAGAGCAGGTCAGACTGGAATCCATGCAAGGGAAGAAGAGTTCCAGTTTAGTGGATATTAGAGAGGAGGAATCTGAAGGGGGCAGTCGAAGACTTTCCCTGCCTGGCTTGTTGTCACAAGGTAAAAAATCATGTTGGAAAAAACAGCTGGAAAAGTTATAATAATGTGGAGGTTTATAACTGAAAATAAAACATTTATTGGACATAAATCTAATCATCTACCAAAGGTAGAATGAATTATAAACTATGTCTTAGGACTTGAAAGCAGTGACGGGAGTGAAGACTAGCAGATACTGCATTCTAAGAAAACCAAAACCATATCCTTTATTGGTAAAGTAAGGTAAGGTAGGCACACTGTAGTAGTCTGGGCATCTTACTGCAAAACAATGGCAAACTACCTTTCATATAGGTTGCATAGCAGATAGAAATCTGCGTGGCCTGTAATCCCTACTGCACTGAGCTGGTTTTGAGCCAAGGACCTAGAAGTATTCCAATTTCCACTGCGAAACTTCAAAGTTAATGACCTTCTGCCCTCATAGATTTTAGTGGTGTTAATTGCTCCAGATGGGTGCATGGTTTGGTTCTATATTGATCTTGGATCTGAGTAGAGATTTTAGGAAGTATTAGTCTTTTATTCACTGCAAGGATATCTTTTCTTTCAAAACATACTTTTTAAAAAGTATGTTTTGTTTCATTTGCTTCAGTATAACTGCATAGTTCTCATATGCCTGTCTTTTAATAGCTGGTAAAAATTAGTTGGGATCTGTTTACTTCTAGCACATACACTACTTCTGAGTATCAGTAACCTATCTTCTTACGTGTCAGCCTTTGCTCTCAATCTTAATTAAGGCCTCTTTAAGAAGTCTTGATCGCTTACCTCAAATGGTACTGTTAATGTGTAACACACTGTCTGAGTGATAAATTTACCTAAAATGATGACCAATTTTTTTCTCTCTTGGCCTGTTTTCAGTTTCTCCCAGGCTCTTACGGAAGGTAGGGCGAGCAAAAATGAGGACTGTAGCTCTGACTCCAACCTACAGTGGTGAGGCTGATGCTCTTTTACCATCCCTAAGAACAGAGGTATGGAGCTGGGGAAAGGGGAAGGATGGACAGCTAGGGCACGGAGATGTTTTGCCACGGTGAGATTTCTTTGATAAATATTTTTATTCAGTAGGTCCCTAGAAAATTTGGAGTATTCAACTTTCTCGAATTCTCAAATTTGGTCAGCTGCGTTGCATTGTGTTCCTGTTCTTTAAAGTGTTCTTTCAAGTAACATGTCTTATGCTGTATTGTTACTGAATGTCAATCAGTTATGACTTTTCCCCTTGTAATCACTAGAAGCTTTGGTGATATTTTGACTTTATCCAAAGTGGGGTGAGGTTTATAATCAACTTCTAATGTTCATGACCTTTTTGAATAAGCTAGTTTATTGCCAAAAGACTCCATGTATATTTGTTTTTTCTAATTTGTTTTGGGGAAAAAATAAAACTTGGAATTTATTGTTCTGTTATGAATACCTGTGAAAATTTTTTCTTCCTCCCTCCTCCACTCTCTGCTCCTTTATGGGTTCTGGGGATTGACAGGCTTCAGCCACTATGTGTGAAAAGTCTAGATGGTAAAGAAGTGATTCACCTCTCTGCTGGTGGCCATCATTCCTTAGCACTCACTGCCAAATCTCAGGTACAAGTGATTGTTATCATTTATTACTTATCTATGCCATAGTTGTCATATTTGGTGTTCTAGGTTTTTATTTCTTTTGCTTCTAAACTCTTGTTCCTGTTTGTGGGAGGCAACTTGTAAGCAGTGTGAAATTTTAATTCTATTCCTGCCAAAGTTCTGCATGTACCATCAGTGTAATGTTTAAAGATTGCCGTGATTTTGGTGCATTCCATCTCTGAATGTGAGAAGATAATTTGAGAATATAGGAAGATGGTGAAAATTAGGAAAGTGTTTCTTGGTACCTGAATCTTATACCCTTGACCTGTATGTGTTTGCATGCTTGAAATGATGTACTACTACAGTTCAGTCTGTCGATGTCTATAAACTATATGTCCACATCTATAAACTTACATTCTGATGATTAGCTCTGTTTCTTATAGGTGTATTCATGGGGCAGTAATATTTCTGGCCAGCTTGGTCACTTGAACTCCCCAACAACAGTCCCTCGTCTTGCAAAGGTACTTCCTGTTTCCTGTATTTTTCTTTCAGTTTAGGGTCTCTTCTTGGGCCAGTGAATGCAAAGTAATTTCTAAAACCTGACCATGTTTATGGATCTGTGTGCTGTCTAGTAATAGAGCCCTTGATTTCTTTGGCTTATACTGTAAACATCCTTAGCTAAGCTTGTGAAAATCTACCCAAGAAATTCTTTACACCAACTTCCACTGGTTTTTGACCACATTGAAGTTTTAAAACTGAGAAATGTGACTGGTTGTATCTTGCCAAATTTCACTTCTACCTTATGTTTGGTTCCTCTGATAGCAGTGTTGCAGTGCTGAAACTTTTTAAATACTTTGGAACACTGGTTTTATCCTAAACAATTCTTTATAGCATTTTTTAGTTTTGCTAGACCATGACCATATTTGTTGTTCATTTATGTATTTCCAGATCTGTTTTGGCAGTGGCTTTTCTGTTTGTTTTTGAACTTTTCATCACATTGAGTGAATAGCCAAGTAATGATTTTTGGGTTAGACCAGACCTTTTGCTGTGTCTTCTGGTGGTTGTCTTAGTAGAAAACTAGCTGCAGAGTTTTCCTGCTTAGGCCTTACGCAAGTTAATGTACGGCATGTTTACTGTGTCCCAAATTTGTAGATTTCCCAGTTAAATGTAGAGGGGAGAATAGTGTCCCAACTTTAATCAAGCTCACCTAATGCCCACTTAAACTGATTTATAATTTAAAGGCAAAAAACCAGCCATTAGTAAGAAGACAGGAAAGAAAGATAATTTTCAGTATACATGCAGGAGATATATTTGTTGCGAGATGCTGGAGTTGAAAAATTACCAGTTATTGTAATACTTTTTCTTGGCAGGGGTATTATATGCACGTATGGCTGGAACAATTAAGTACTCTCCTCCCCTTCCAGCTTTGGATGATGATTTCTAATGTCTTTCCTTCCTCTTGAATTTCAGGTGTGTGGTGGTGGCATTTGGAGTACAGCAGCAGGACTAGATTATTCCCTCTTCTTAGCAGATGAGGAAGACTTCCAGCCTGGATTATATTACAGTGGCCAGGAAACAACAGAAAATAACTTATATGAAAATAGCTGTACTAAGAGTCCAGTTCTGTTACTATCCTGTAGTAAGGTGAGTGGTATTTCCTGTAAGTTAGTGCAAATCATACCAATGCTTTTTGGAAATACCACAGTGCTTGTTGTTCCACTAGCTTTAAGGGTGTCAAGTCAAGTAACTGGTTCCTAGGAGTCAAATCAGAAGCACAGCTTGTGGAGGGCAGAGAGGAGGCCTAGTTAGTATTGTTCTCTTCCCTGCCTGTTTCTTGGTCTTTCCTTCTGCTTGAGGGACAAGGAGGTGTTTCTAATCCCTTTTCTTCCATGTGTGCATGCTGCAGAAGTGACCCCTTACGTTGTGCTCTGTTTTCACCATAGTCTTCATATGTTTATTCTTTGCTGCTATTGCTCTTCATTTTCCTGTTGTTTCTCAAGTGACTGAGGGCATTGCCTGCTCTATTCCATTCTGCTTCCTATTCATCTTGTTTGTGAGTGGGCAGAAGGTCCCCCTGAGTTCTGCACCATCTCCTTCTCTGCCCTTCCCTTTCTTGTGGCTGTAAAGGGTGAACTGAGCAAAGGCACCAAAATGTGTATTTGCATGTTTATGGGAGAGAGGTGGTACCCCTATGCAGTGTTCTTCATCAAGCTGAATCTCTTATCTGCCTTGAAGCTGGCATGAGGTCAGGGAGTGTGTGCTCTGACTGCATGTCCTCTTCCAGTTGTCTGTATGATTTCAGACCAACCTGAGTTTTAGGTAACAGAAAGGAGATGGTGAGGGTAGAAAGCTGCTCTTTGTCTTTTGGGTCTCATTGTTACTTCCCTAGATTGGGCAAAAGAGCAGTTAAGAGAAGGGTTTTGAGGATGGACAGGCATTTAGACACTGGGTTCATGCATATGCACATGCGTGTGTGCACACGTGTGTGCAGACACTCTTGTATTCCTTCTTAAGGTTGTTGCTAGGCCTTGTCTTGTAGAGGGACTTGTAGGCTCTTGCATATCAGAATTGGCCTGTGGGTTGCTTGTGGAACAACTGTGGCTCAATGTTTCTAAGGAATCCTCTATTTAAAAATAAAAGAAATAGAAATAAAGCTCAAACACTGAATTACTACATGGTATTGCATGTGAACCAGAATTAGTGAGGAGCCACAATGCATCAGTGGCACATATGCTGACCTTAGAGAGGAATTTTGCTCCCAGCTGCTGTGGAAAGCAAATACCTACTAATTCCACTTGTGTTGTTGGTATAGTTATTAGTATTAGTCCAGTTTACTGATACTGTAATATCACTCTTCTCAATAAATTAATATCTTTCAGGTCGAGAAAGGAGCACAGTCATAATATTAAAGCCTTGTTATTCTCACTTCCTAAATAACAGGAGAAATAGCTGATGTAATGATACTAATATTTAATATCAACATGGTTGATATAAGCATGAAATATATTGCAATTCTAAAAGTGAATGAAGTTAAGGTTACTATCTCTTAAACATGGAATGATTGTATGAGTCACCTTAAAAGATAGTCAATTTATTGTCTTTTAGGCTCTGTCAGTACCAGGAAAGTTAACAGCACTGACTATAAATGTTTCTTCCAACTTTTACCATTCTTGTATTCAGTCAGTATTGAATGGATTATTTGTCACTGTAGGTAATTAATACTTATAATCACTTAGTGCTCCTAAAGATATGCTTTATTCTGCATTGTCATATTTAAGTTGAGTGTAAAAAGAAATATATTAAAGCTGCTGTTTTTTCTTTTTCATCTTTCAGATAGGGCACATAAGCAATGTGATAGCTGGTGGTGACAACTGTTTGGTCTTAGTAGACAAAAACGTAATGGGATATATTGCCAGTTTGCATGAGTTGGCTTCTACTGAGAGAAGGTTTTATTTCAAACTGAGTGAGATCAAATCTCAGGTTCTTAGACCTCTCTTAGGTTTAGGTAAGAACTTATTTTAATATTTTCTGTGATATTTTTCCCTATGTTCTACAACAAATTTCTTGATACAAAACTTAAAATTAATTACATATTTTTAAAATAAAGCTAAGGTCTTACTCTTCTCCCTTGTTCGGATGAAATTGGTGAAATACATCTGCATTATGTTATTAGCATTTGCACTTTCCTGACTTTCACCTGAAATAACTTAATTATTTGAGCTGTATTTAGTCTAAAATTGTTGAATTCCTGATTCTGGATAATGTAGCCATGAGGTGAAATTGCCAATAAAGTATTTGCCAAAAAAACTGGCACCTTGTGGTAATTCTCTTTATTGATGGGTGCTGCTCTTTCATAAGGTAAGATAAATTGCTTTCTGGTCTGTTACAGATAATTTGGGCAATGCAAATACAATCCAGTTGTTGCAGGAAATGGCAAGCAGGTTCAGCAAGCTATGCTATCTCATTGGTCAACATGGAGCTTCTTTAAGTAGCTTTCTTCATGGAGTAAAAGAAGCCAGGAGCTTGGCCATCCTGAAGCATTCCAGTCTCTTTTTGGATAGTTACACTGAGCAAGTATCCAATTCCCTCTCATCCTGAGTATCTGCAGGCTTAATGTACTGACCTGACTTAGGGGAAAGTAGATTATAAGGAAAGCTACAAAACTAACTGTTTTGTGAGTTGTATTCTTGCAATTTAAAATGTAGGGAGAGTTTTACACAAACCAATTGATTTTGTAGCGAGCTATGTAGTTCAAAGTCATTGCCAGTGGAGCACACTGAACAGATTCAGCTTCCCTAATGTAAAACTCCGTACAAATTCCTCTGTGGTTGCTGCCTATATACCTATAAAAAGTGACATGTTTGTTACTTAATAGTGAGGATCTTGTAATATATTACGAGATATAATGTATTAGATTATAATGTAATAGAGTTACCATGGCTAGGCTGATAAGTAAAGCTGCTTTTGGGATTTTATTGTGGTTACAGAATGCCTTTTCAATAGTCATTAACTAAAAATTGTCTCCCAGAGGAATGATTCTTCTGTCCTGATGATACCTGCTAAGTAGTTAGTCTTATACCTTTCACCCAAAAGACAGAGCTGCATTAGTGCTCAGAGTTAAGTCTGAATTATCCTGGTGGTTATTTTTATTAGCTTAATGCTTTTTGAAGATGAAATCTGTGCAGTCATGCTGTTTGCTCTCTTTCTCCTTCTTAACTTTTGTACTTGCTGGATAATTCAATCCAAATGTAGCAGACGTCTCATCATACTTAATACCTACAGGCTTTTTTGAAAAACATTGGCTTGACAGAGGGGAGAGTCTAAAAATGTCTTCTCTGAATATAGTCTTGCTTATCAGACAGCTGAAAATCTCTAAGAGAACAAAATTTCAGGATCATCAACTTCTGTTGGTATGCAGTAGCATTTTTAATGCTCAGCTAGTTTCTCTTTTTTCTAACATGAGCAATTACTACTTTCACTGAGTCAGTGATAAACTTAAGCCATATCACCCTAAAAGAAGCTTTCTTCTCTGTTTATCAATTGGGGTTTTCATAATTGTAAATATGTATTCTCTCCCTTTCTTATTTAGTCTTTGAATTATTTTTTTCTTGTATCCTGGATTTCCAGAATTGGTTTTCAACTCACATGAGAAGGGTTTCTTAATTTCTTCTTCCACCCTATCAAAGACTGAAATACCTAATTTCTGTTCTCATTGTTACTGCCTGTTTTCTGCTCCCTCCCTTTGCTTTCTAATGCTTTACATATTTTTCTGTGTATGGCATCAGAACCTGTGCATGCTCCTCAGCATAGTCCTTGAGCATCTTCCAAGGATCTGACAGGCAGCATAAGTATTATCTGTTAATTGGGCTAAGCTGAGACCTCTTTTTTTTTTTAAATGGTTTTCTTTTTTGGTGGGGAGAGGTGAAAGGTAGAATGTTTAATAGCAGGAAAAGAAATTCCCATCTTGAATATCATTAGAAGCTAGGAGTATTAACTGTTGAAGTAGGTGGCCTATTCTGTACATGCCTAAATTTGGGGGAAACAAAAAAAATTAATTGAAGTTTTGTTTGCCAAGTAAGCCCTCTGCATTGTGCTAATGTGGAATGGTAATGCATGTTCTATCCTCCGTGTGGAAAGTAAATACTAAGTGTTCTAGTAACATTGAGTGTTTGACTGTTTAATATTTTTCTGAAGTGCTTGGATTGTCTGTATAGTAAACGATGTTACAGACCTCACTGGTAAACTGTTGGAAATTACAACAGTTGGTATTTACATGAGTGCTCCTATTTTATAACTGAAGATCTTTTCTTCCCTATTTTAGGTATTGTACTTCAGTAACAAACTTCCTCGTAATGGGGGGATTTATGCTGCTTGCAAAGCCAGCAATGTAAGCAAACCTTTACCATTTTCGGGAAAAAACTGTATGTGTGTAGTAATGAGCAGAGACTTGGTTTCAGTTTACTTAAATTCCTTTTCCATCAGATGAAGAAAATGTTACTTCCTTTCCACTGTGATTAAAAATTTAGGTTAAAATGCTGCTGAATGGGTTCAGTTACTTTATCTTGAAGGTGGAGAACGGAGGAAAGAGACACAAATGCTTGTAAGTTCCTTGTAAGAAATATAAATAGAGTTCAGATAATGATTTTTTTGAAAGCTTAGTCTTCAGGTTAAGTTTTCATCATCTATTCAGTGTTTGTTAGTGTTTTATTCTTTCAAACGTTGCTGTCAAGAAAATACAGAACAGCAAACTTTTAAGAAGTAGTAAGAGTAGATAATGTGGATTCACTTTTGAATTCTTTAAGTTTGTGGAAGAGCATTTAAATGATACAAGAATAACAGCATTTCTGCGCATGTATCTTCCCTGCCTCAAGGTTGCTTTACTCTCATGTATGGTTACTCTTAAATGTCAACAAAGAATTGTACTTTAAGGCCTGAGACTGTGTATTTGAAGTTTATAGATCATAAAGTAAAGCTTTATTTTTCTCAATTCAATAGTATTCTCTAGGAAATAGAGTAATAACACTGTGCCTCTGGGTGCATACAAAATAAGGGTATTTTTTTAATGCATCTGAGGAATTGCCAGCTTTCCTTCCTTCATAAATTCTGTAATCTGAGAGTAGTTCTGTTACAGCTGTTTTTTGAGCACTTTGAATGCAGTGTAAATGCTGGTATTGCAAGTTCTTTGAAACACCAAGGTACCTAATGGAAAGAATCTTCTGCACCTGAGGACCAGTGCCAAAGACTAAATCAAAATCCCACTGCAGAGAGAGACTGCAAGTGTTTCTGCTTTGGTCAAGATTTTTAGAGTGACTTACAGGAAATCTTAGTTTAAGTATAAGGTTGTTTAAAATTAGTACTGTAAAGTTCTGGATGCTGAAATTATTTGTACTGAATTCATTGCATCAATTGTCATTGTCAGGTGTCACAGCTGCTGCTGCCAGATTCTCATTAGGTGAATAATACTTTTTCAGGTTGTGAAACTTTAGAGAGGAGATGTATTAGAACTTCAGTTCTGTTACTTGCAAAGGGAAGTCAAGAATATCTGTGCTGATAATGATGAATTTCCCTCCTCCTTGACAGATACTGTCTTAAGTCAAAGGTTAATGATGTTGGCCTGTCTTTTATGGATATTCTACAATATGGATGTGTTAGAAGTAGTTCCAACTTAAAAAGTGCTAGCTTCAACAGAAGTCTCCATTGTTGGCAGGTTTTTGAGCATGTCCTCTGAAAGAGTAGAGAGCTATACCTAGTGTTATGAATCTGTTGTTATTTGACACTTTTCTACAGAGAGACCTCCATGTGAGGATCCCAAAGCACTTAAAAAATGCAAGCCATCCAGATGGTTAAAATTAAGAGAGATGGTCTTCTCTGTAAAGAAGACTTTATTCCTAAGGCTTGTTGAACAAGGGTTGTTAATACCATTAGCAGACCTAGACAAAGTATGTTGTTATGATGTGTGAAATGGCATCTTACTAATCACGTAGAATGCTTAGGGACCCTGTTGTGCAATTCTCTGGTCTGATTCACTGTCCCTGGGGCCTGCTTTCTCATCCTCACCTGATTCTTGCAGCTTGTGGTTTAAATGCTTTCCTGCTGGATGTGTTTTAATGCAGATGTGTCATATGTGCCAGCACATGCATGTGCTTGGATATGGTGAAGGAGAGGGAAAAGTAGATTTGTTTTCCTTTTGAGGAATAAATCCCGGTTTTGTGTGCTAATGCATTGCCTTCAGAATCATTTCCCTCTTCTTCTCTGAACTAGATTAGTTCTCCCTCTTGGAAATCAGACTGAGGATTGAACAGATTTCCTGCCTTTCTTTGAGGTAGGATGTAATTTTTCTAGTTAGGGGAAAAACTGGTCAGTTGCCTTGAACAGCAGGGGTGGGGAAGAGATTATTTGGATATATTTAGAGAAGTGCACTGGAGCAAAGTTAAGATTCTTTCAGGACTTCTTGTATGAATCAACAGTGTTAGAAACTTACTGCTCTAACAGTCCTGGGGAAGGCATTCCACCTGTTAGCTCTTTTACTAATCAAGTGGTAAAAGGAAAAAAGGCAATTAGTTATTCTCCAAGTGCGGCAAATTTCTTCAAACAGTTTAATAACAGCATGTGAGAGTAGAAGTAAAAAAAGGCCAGTGCTGCAGTTGTTAGAGAGCTCCATGTCTCTATTACTGTACTTCCTCAAGCTAAATTTTGAATGAATAAGCAACATGCATTTGCCTTTATAATTTTTATTGGTTTATGATAATCCAAAAAGGGGCATTCTGAGCTCACTTATATAAAGCATCACTGATGTCTTGTTGTTTTATTTTCTTCCCTCCTCTCTCTGTTCCCCAATGGTCCTATCTGTTAGAGACTTCTTGAGTAAAAACCAGGAGCTGTTACAGAAGCTGGCTGAGAAGAATGAGGGAAATCTCCAGCTAGTGGAAGTTCTGAATGCTCTGTTCTTCATGCCGTTTGGACGACTTCATAATTATGCTAGAACTTTGCTAAAGCTTGCCACATGTTTTGAAGTGGTAAGCTGGCTTTGTTACTTATATCTGAATAAATATACACATGAAACTTACGGCTCAGAAGTAATTGTGTGAAGCAAATGCCAGGTAATTAGAAATAGCTTAGTCCTCAGAGAAGCTACCTCAGACTTGTGTTTGCTGCAGGGAGTATCATGCATATTTATTTGCACAATCTTACACCACACCTGCACAGATCACATGACAAGTAGAAACTTGTTTGTGTGCCTGAGCACTTTATTGCAAATATATTATTTTGATGTTTGCCTGTAGCTTTTAAGTTCCATCTGGCATCGTTATTGTAGCTATCCTTGGCTACTAAAAATACTATATATATATATATATACACACACACGTAGGTCGCTCCGGAAGTAATGCCTCCTATTTATTTGGAAACTATGTGGAAGCTACAACAGATGCAAAGAGCACAGTAACACTACTTGATAGAGCAAATTCTCAGCTACAAAACACTGTTTTTGAACACAGTCCCCACCACTGGCTGTGCATTTTCACCAGCGATGAACAAGAGCCCGTGTGCCGCACTCGTAACAATCTGCACCGGCAGAGGGGACCCACCGTCGCTGTCACCACTGCTGGAATGTGCTGCCCACCCCCTCACTGTGCTGACACCCACTGTTTGGCCTCCGTAAGCGTTCAGCAGCCTCGATGAATGGCAATGGGTGCAATTTTTTTCCACGTGGAGGAATTCAGTGACACCCCTTTGCTTCACAGGCACTGCCATGTCAGGCGTCATGTTGTCACAGTGCCCCTCTGCTGCTGTCTGTCGCACGGCAACAGAATTTAACGGGATATTGGCGGGAAGGTTCAACCTCTACTGCCACAGCACCAGCATGCGCCTCCGATGTTGTCATGGGCCAAGATAATAAAATAAGAGGCATTACTTTCGGAGCGGCCCTCATATATAGGTGGGCTTTTACCAGCTATTTAGATGTATATAATTGCATTCTTTTGAAATAAAAGATGACTAAACAGGAGCAATTAACTACTTATGTGTTTATTCCAATATAGTCATTTCAAGTATTACTCCTGCAATTATTGGCACTACTTCTGCTACAGCTTGCTAAGCTGCAAGAAGGTAGATCATGTAATTGTTGTAATTTTATTTTAATCATTCTTCTGAACATTCGCAGAATCTTTTGTGATTCTTAAAAGCTCCCAGCACACCAACAGAACACGTAACCAAGAATATAACTTGGCCTCCACTGTTACTTTATTAACCAGACCAACTGTCATGTGTTTGGTGCAGATCTAATAAAATGAACAATTGCATTGCATCTTGGTTGGTGTTGTTGGTACAGATGTCCAGAAACGCTCTCAGGTCTGTTTTACCTTGCGCCCTGTAGGCGTCTCCAGAATATCAGAAGCTACAGGATTCTAGTTCTTGTTATGAGAGCCTGGCTGTCCATCTCAGCAGAAAAAGGAAAGAAGCAGAATATACACTTGGCTTCTGGAAGACCTTTCCTGGGAAAATGACGGTATAATGACAATTGTCAGTCCATTAGAAGCTTGAATCTTTTGCTGTTAGCACATTATATCCCATGTCTGCTACTGATGCTACTGTCCCAGTTCTCATTTTTCTAATTTGTGCTGCTGTGGTAAAGGTTAGACCTTTACCATGATAAACAAATAGCACTGACTTTAAGTCACAATCAGTGAGAAGTAAGCTTCTGTAATTTTGTTTTCAACCCTACCTGTAGGATTCCTTGCGGAAACCAGAGCGTCGTTTAATCTGTGAAAGCAGCAATCGGGGGTTGTCCCTACAGCATGCTGGAAGATTCTCTGTAAACTGGTTCATCCTCTTTAACGATGCTCTGGTACATGCTCAGGTAAGCCAGCTTGTATCCAGGAGCAAAGCCTTTTCTCTGCTTCAAACATGACATATTTTTCTTATAGTGAAGTTAAGTTTTTGCACCATTCATTGCCATCTTGCTCAAACACTCAAAAGTATGGGGTTTTTTCATGTTTACAAACATTTGAAATTGGGTACTCTTTAAAAAACGTTTGACTGCTGTTGCCCTGTGGCTGGCATGGTTTCTGTTGGCTATTTCTCAGAGCAAGGGGCATATAAGGATCCTGTAATGCTCAGTTTTCCCTAGTTTTCAGAGAAAGAAAAAAAAAAAAATGCAAAACCTGTTCAGAAGAAGCATGGGGCAGGGGTGATGGATCAGTACCCAATGAAGTTTCCCTTCTTCTTGCCTGTAGTTCTCAACACACCATATTTTTCCCTTGTCCACACTGTGGGTAGAAGCTCTTTCAGAAGAAGCTGGTAATGTGTGAGTATTCTTGCTTGTGATGCTGAAATAGGTGTCTTGGAAGGGAGGGTGAGCATTTTGTAACTTATTATAAACTAGGAGCGGAATAGGCTGGATGCAATCATGTCTATCCCTCTTGTTTCAGAAAACTTACTGTATTTCTATGTCTTAAAGTTGCATAAATTGTCAGAAAGAACAAGGTAGTCAGAGTAGTATTTCCTGCTGCTTCTTTTCACTGTTGACTTTAATATTAAAATGAGTGCTAGCTGGGGTGGGGGAGGGAAGATACAATAGTCATGCTCTAAGAAAACTTGTGTTTTTCAGGATGAAATTTCACTTGATTAAAATACTTTTTCCCCACCGCTGTAGGAATGGATTGAAGATTACAACACCAGAAGAACAGCTTGTTCTTGTTTCTTCAACACCTCAGGAAAAGGTAGGCATATCTACAAATTCTGCATGGCTTCAGTGGTATGAGTAAGGGTTTTTTCTCCTATTATGAAACTGAATAGGGAGAAGTATTGCCTAAGTATTCACCAAGAATCAAGTCTTCCTGTAGCCTGGTATGCAGGTTGACCCTACGCTGTGCTTGACTGCAGCAGTGCTCCAGTTTACGACACTGTACTGAGGAGTGCAAAGGAGGTTACTGTAAGCTGTAAAGGTGAGATTAAATGCAAAGACAGATGTTAGCTCAATTCTGTGATGAAACACTTTCTGTTTCAGACCAAGTGGCTGAGGGCAATAAGCCAAGCAGTGGATCAGGCTCTTAAAGGGACTTCTGACTTAATTCTATATGGAGCTGGTGGGAATGTGCCAAGACAAGAACCTCCTATTTCTCGCAGTGCCAAATACACCTTCTATAAGGACCCTCGATTTAAGGATGCTGTTTATGATGGGAGATGGCTTTCGGGAAAACCCCATGGCAGGTGAAAGCATTTGAACATTAACAGTTGAAAACCAAATGAGGTGGTTGCTTCATCAATAAGTAGGCTCACACACAGAAGTTATGTGGGAAGTGCAAAGTGAACTGATTATCTTATGCGTGGGTATGGCTTTGTGTTTTTTCCAGAGGGATCCTAAAGTGGGCAGATGGAAGAATGTACTCTGGGACTTTCCGGACAGGGCTGGAGGATGGGTAAGATCCTCTCACTACTTGTGGAGCCACAGGGCAAGAAATACCTTTTGTTGCAAGAAATAATAACAAAAACCTTTTAATTAAAGCTTTTGCAGTGAATCTTACTCTCAGGGATATGTATGTTAACAAGATATAGCTATATGTTGATGTATAGCTCTCTCATTTATCCAGAGGTATACTAGTTGTCTTCACAACAGACTCTGCAACTCTGTGATTAAAAAATTCTCTCACAAAAACTGAAACTAATGGGGGTAATCAGCTGAAGGATGGAGGCAGGAAATGGTAGAACAGCCAATTGAAAAGTTTGCAGTCAACTTTCTGCTTTATAGGTAACTATTAACTTTTTGTGTTGCAATGTTCTTTCAAAAGTTCTCATATTTTTTTAATTCTTCTAGAAAATGCAATGCTTTTCATACAGTGTAGTGATGCATCTCCTCTAATGTTTTCCTTGCTGTATTTCTGGTAGAGCAAGGGTTTGGTAATGCAGAAAGAAGACAACAAAATCTTGGATTGAGACTTCAGAGTTTGGGTGATGAAAACGAAAGTATGTCATCCTGATGATTAAGATAACTGGTACAGAGAAGTTTGAAAATAGGATGAATGGGAGTTCTAGACATTATTAAGTTACCTGGTGAAACAAATAAGAGCACTTGAAAGTAACTTTATTACTGTGTTGAATTAATCTGTGGATTTCATTGCTGAGAATCTGCTTAGGGTGCTGTTGAGGCTAAGAGGTTCACTTCTTTCCAGAGGCATTTTTATATGAATCGTGAGAGCAGACACGTCTCTACCATGCAGGACAAAAATATATGAGGAGTCTTACTGGCTTCCAGGTGTATTTTCAAAGTATTGAGTTGGAGGGGAAATGTCTGGCTGCAGACAGCTCTTCAAAATGCACCTTAGCTATTGGTATAATGTCAAACTATAAAATCAGATTAGAGCTTTGGTCATCTGTAACTAATAGTAAGAGTAACTAACCCTGGTGATTTGGGGTGGTTGGAGATGGAAATATTGCAATCAAATCCCCACCAGAAATAAATGGATTGGTATTAAGCTGTAATTGCTAAGATTATCAAATGCGTGTATGCGTATTTCAGCATGGATGGTAGAGTCTCAACACCTAGCAGTAGTAATGTCTTGTTGGGGTAGACGTGCTCCAAGGAGAACCTTCATAACTGGATTTTAATCTCCTCAGAGGATTAAAATCAATAAATAGAAGAGGGTCTTATTCTTTTCAGGCAAACTGAAATTGTGAACAATTCCATGCCGCTGTCTGAGCGTCATTGGAAGCTCTTTTTTTTTTTTTACATATTCTCTGTAGCAATATGTGTTCTCATCTTTCCCTGGGATAAAGGTGTGCTTGAATTGTCAAGACCTGAAGTCAACAACAAAGGTAGAAGCAGTCTTAGGATGTGAGAAGACTTGTGGCCTTTAGAAAGCTGAGAAAAATGCTGCAGTGTGGTAGAGAGGCCAATACTTGCAGTATGCCACAATCAAACAGGAGAAAAGAGTACAGGCTAAATTGACCTAGTGATGCTGGAATTCCTGCTTTCTCTTTAAAAAAAACAAAAATTAAATAATTTGTAACTGCTATAGTTGGAGATATGCTAGAAATTGTATAGAACATTCCGATTTTAGAAGGGGTCTGTGATCTGCATCTGCTCCAGTTTTTAATGAAATGCATTAGCATTATAGCTGCTCGTGTCCATTTCTGTGCATTGATAGGTACGGTGAATACAGAGTGCCAAACAAAGCATTGAACAAGGATGACCATTACGTGGGGTACTGGAAGGAAGGCAAAATGTGTGGGCATGGAGTCTACAGGTAAGGTGTAGCACTTGTGTCGCTCTCGTTGCAGAATGGAGAGCAGGGGTGATGCTCTGGCACACTGCTTACCAAGCCTCTGAATGTAGCTTTCTTGTTACGATTCAGACTTGTGGTTACAGATAGTTAGCTTGGCTTATTTCCTGCTTTGCTTTTGGTAGATTACTCACAATGGGTACTTGTACAGTGTTCTGTTGTTAGTATCTATTCTAAAGTTGCTACCACCTTTCAGTAGTAGAGGATTCTTTCTTCTCAGATAAGCAAAGCCATTAGAGGTTATATTTATGAGGGAGAGAGTGGCTTTAAACCAACAAAGCATCAAAAGACTTCTATTAAAGGCTCACTTTTATCCCAAATAAACTTTTTCTATAGTTGCTCCTTGGTGTGGCTGGAATGTAATTCCTAGAGGAGAAAGAGAGAGGGTTGATCTGTTGGGGAAGGGGGTGGAATCCAAACCCAAACAAAAAAAACACACACAAAAACCTGACCAGGAAACCAAAATCAACAACAAAAAACCCAAAACCAAAAAAACCCCACCAACTCCAAACCCCAGAAAAGTAGATTATAGGAATCTTATTCTCTTTTTCATTATAGCTATGCTACTGGTGAGGTGTATGAAGGGTGTTTTCAGGATAACATGCGTCATGGGCACGGTTTGCTACGCAGTGGGAAGCTGACTTCTTCCTCTCCCAGCATGTTCATTGGACAGTGGACAATGGATAAGAAGAGTGGTTATGGAGTGTTTGATGATATCACAAGGTAATGCTTCAGTTCCACAAATCCTTAAAACACTGGTATGCTGTACAATTGCAGAAAGAGTAGGAAAGAGTTTGATTTATTAGTAGCAGTGCATGTTTATTTTTTTTCTTTATACTAAGCTTTCTGGGTTGATCATCTAAAGAAATGGGGCAAGGGACACCTTTTTGGTGCTGCTTCTGGAGTAAATGTGAGGGGTTCTGTTTTGCTTTTTTTTTTTTTTCTGCCTTGCTTTTCTTTCTATCATACTACTGTCTCAAAACTAGCTCTGAATATGATATCTTATTGAGGTATCTTGCTGTGCGAGCGCTGAAGGTTTTATGAATGTCATGGTGAGGAGTATTCTTTCATCTCTGGCCTGTAAGATGGGGTTGTTTGGTGATCAGGTATACCGGACTAGGAAAATAGCAGCTCATGCTCAGGTTTTCCACTGACTTACTCTGTCACTGCAGCAGAGGGAAGATGCTTTCTCTTAGGACAGATTAGTGAAATGATGGTCTCAAACAAAATTGTACTAAATATGATTACTAAATGAATACTGTCTGAGCACAGATTACTATGGTCTGTTTTTTCAGTCACAATTTAATGCTGGTTTTTTTCCCAAAAAGAGAGCTTTTGGTGAGACCCCAAGAAAACTGGTTTTGGTTTAACTGAACTGAAAGCCCACTTAAAGAGCAGAATAGTAAAAAGTCTGGAGGTGAAGGGCCTTCATGGGAGGGTGTATGTGGATACTCCTCTGAAACAGAGCTATTGTAGCATTTCTAGGTATTTCCTGATGTCAGTTTTGCATCTTGTCTTGCTCAGTGGTGGTGGTTGTTCTTATACTGTAGCATCAAGATGTCTCTGCATACTTTTTAGTCATTTATTTACCTAGAACAAACTAAAATGATGACAGCTTTCCTCACATATCCTCTCACTTCAAGAATTTGTAAATACAGTGGCAGTTCTCAGTGGGAGAGAAGCGTGGTGTTTGCTTTCTATTCCAGAGTTACTCAAATGAGTGAATTTTCTTTCTGGGCTCAGGGAAGGATAGGGGCATCTGTTTGTGACCTAAGGATTCATTTTCTTCACTTCTTCAGCACAAACAAATAAAGAATAGTTGCAGACACTCTTTATAACTTGCTGTTGTTGCTGTAAACCAGTCATTTGAGCAAGTGAGACTTCTACTCTGTTTATGTTTCCATCCTGGTAACTGAGTACCCTGCATCTGTCTCTTCAAGAAGCCTTCACCCCACAGAGAGCCATGTGGCTGGCATGATGAATCAGACCAGCATTCTGCTAGGTTATGGGTCCAATCAGGTGAAAGATATCCCTGAATTTAGAGTAATGGCTGGGCTTACTCTTCCTATGACCATAATTTTTCCTGGGTATTAGAAGGAAATACTAGAAGTATTAAGCAGAGTTCTATTAAATCAATCACTAGTTCCCCTCTAAAAGCAAACAAAAGCCCTATTTTTAGGACTTAACTTTTTCTGTTCGTTTTTTATTTATTGCTTGTATGGTTGAAAATAGCATGTTCTTTTTCAGAATGACTAGAAAAACAGATTCTTTCAAAATATTTGGGACTTGCACTTAGTTTCAAACACCCTAGCCTGTGGACTTCACACTCACAAAAACGTATTTAAAATAATAGTCTGAAATAGGCTGGTATTTACTTGTGAACCATCTTTAATCATGTGTTAGGCTATTATCCAGAAACTTTCTACAATGTGATCTGTTCCCTTACATGATTTTGAAAATACTAGATTGCAAAAATTGTGTGATTTTACAGGTCTCTCTCCTATTCCCCAAGTAGAACAGCTTGGTTTTTTCATTTATTATCCTCTCAATTTGAGTCATCTGAGTTTAGGTAAAGAAATAAAAAGCTTTGGCAAAAAAAGGGAATGCCTAGAATAAACTTCTTAAATAACTGTTAAATACATCAGGTAGATGCCTGGTGAAGCCGAAGATCTGCTTTCATATGCAACTTAAATCCAGATCAGCTAACACATTTCCCTGTTTCTTCTGCACTGCAGCTACTGCTCATGTTCCTTTGCTTTGGAGTTGGGTTTAATGGGGCTTCAGCATCGTTTTAGATCATCAGGAACAGTTTGCTTGGATGTGGCCAATTCATAACGTGAATTGTGAAAGGAAGTTCATTATAGTTTATTTCTGTCAAAAAGAGTCTTTATTTCTATGAAGCTAGTGAAACTAGATTGACAGACCTGAAGCAGGTGCTGTATGACTCTTTTTTAATCGTTTCTGTAATGGTCAAATATCACAGTAAAGCCAAAGGACAGATATAAATGTACTACTTAAACACTATTCTTCCTACTTCGTTTTTCTTCAGAGGAGAAAAGTATATGGGAATGTGGCAAGATGATCTTTGCCAAGGCAATGGTATTGTGGTTACTCAGTTTGGACTGTATTATGAAGGAGCTTTCAGCACCAACAAAATGATGGTGAGTTGAACACCAGACTGTGCTGTAGTGACTTGACCTCTAAGTGTGTATATCAGGCTGTGTGAACCTTCTGTTCTTCTAACCTTTTGTTGTTCTGGCTTTTTAAGCTCTCTTTATAATCTCTGCTCTGTTTTACCTAGGAATACTTCAGAAACTGCTTTTAAAAAAAATTACTTGCTAAGAATTAGTAACAGGTTTTTCAGTGTAACTTTCGACCTACAGTCTGGCCTTCTGTTTTCATTACTATCTTGTTCTTGATTCTCTTTATAGGGTACTGGCATCCTTCTTTCTGAGGATGATACAGTCTATGAGGGGGAATTTTCAGATAACTGGACTCTGAGTGGAAAGGTTGGTATTACAGTGGTATTGTCACTTGTAAACTGTTACCATAAAAAAAAAAATCTCTTTCCTTATAGTTTGGTTCCTAATGGATTTCAGTTAAATTTTTTATTATCTTCTCTCAAGGGAACACTGACCTTGCCAAATGGAGATTATATTGAAGGTATCTTCAGTGGAGAATGGGGATCTGGGATAAAAATTACAGGAACCTACTTCAAACCTAGCTTGTATGAGAATGAGAAGGACAAACCTAAAGCACTGTGAGTGAATAAGAAATAATTTTTCATATGGTTTAGTAGTACGTCGGAACATAACTATTGTCTATTTTTCAAAGGCCAGTTAAAAATATTTTTTTCCAAAAACAGTGAGATTTTGAAAACATTTTTCCTTTTTCATTCATCTTCCTTCCTCCTTAGGAAATAAAAGAAGATAAAAATCTTTTTTATGGCTGTTCTTGCTTTAATTACTCCTTGAATGTGCAGAGTAACAGCATGAAATTACAGGATAGCTGACAAGCTGCTACTGTCCTGTAGCAGTCTCAATTTTATTTATTTATATCTGAACTAACTGTTAGAACCTGAGTTCACAGCTGCTGATGACTTTTGAGGTACTAAGAAAGACTAAGTTACATTTGAAGATTGTTGATCACAGACCCCTCTGCTTTCTGCCAATTATTCTGTTGGTAAATTAATTCATTGAATATGTCATTTAATAATGCCAGAGGGGATACATTTGGACAGAGTTAGCTTGTTACTACACTTATTTCAAACAATGTATAAGAAAATGGTAGAAAAATCTGCTGAATTCCAAAAGAGCATTTTAACACCTTACCAAAGATAATTTTGAAAAGTATCCATATAACCCTATTTATAACAGATGCATTAGGTCAATTTGCTTCATTGTCTCTGGGGGAAAAAAAAACGTGTTTGTTTCATTTAAGTCATAACTGAGATCTCTGTGTAGAAGAAATTTAGTCAGTTTGAGGAGCTGGTGAATTTCAGTATTTGGTAGCCCTATATACTGGTTTACAATAGTAGTAATTGTACAGGATTCAGTATCTTTGCAGCATATGCTCAAATTTCAGATTAAAATGGGAAACACAACTCTAATGTTTTTGCATAGATTACTTCTCAGTATGCTTCCTGAAGCATTCACTGGTAATGTCTTTTGACAGTGCTGACACCTACAACAGGATGCAGAGTTAAGCAGGCCTCCCTGCCGAACTGAACACTTGCAACCTTAGCAGCTGTCTGCTTTTTACCCCAGTAGGGAGTCTATGAATAAATGTATTTGTGAAGATTGCTTGTGAAATAAGGGTTTCTTTTCAGGCTCTCTTGAAGTTGAAAACCTTCTGGTATAATTTGTGAAAAGGCTTAGAGCCTAATTTTTTTGCTTTGTGAAAGTGGATGCATAGTGAAATACTAGTGTTGCTAGTTCTCATATCAGACATGGTGAAAAAAATTGTTAATGAAAGGTCTGACTATTTCTGACACTTGATTTTTAAATCAAGAAAGAACTGTTAACCCTGACAGCATTTATTTGCTTTACAAAAGCCTTTCAAAGCCCTACATTCATTCCGTGTCTGAAGATCCCAGAGCATTGGCTGTCAGTGAAGAGAGACCAGAGCTGGTTCTTCTCTCTTCCTGCACGTCCCTAACATGTCATGGAACATCATATGGAGATGCTACTTCAAGGGCCTAAGCCATATATCCATCCTTGGTATTTATCTGTGTAGCTATGCTATTTGTACATTTCAGGTTAGTGATATGTTTGGGACATATTTGTACTATGTCCTTGCTGCATTAATATGTCCTGAGCCTTCTGGATGAGTATTGTGGTGAAGATAAGCCCAGTCAAGTGCGGTATGTCCCGTTTTCTTTTCAAGAAAACCAGTCCTTATTGTATTTAAACAAACCATTTCCTGGAAGACTACAAGAGAGATTAAGACTGACTTGTCTAATGTAAAAAGGTTCATCGCTTTTCCCACATGTAGCTATTAAAAACATTTTAGCCTTGTAACATTATATGTTACATGGATGAATGTACATTAGTTAGCAAGGAAAAAAAATTAAGGATAAGTGTAACTTTTTTAAAGTCCTTTTTAAAAGGTGTCAGAAGTCAACACGTTAAATAGTAGGTCATAGGTTTATTCTTAGTGATAAACTTGGTTCACAGTAGACTGTTAAGTGTATCAGTTTTTTGGTAAAATAGTATGAGATATTAGATTGACATTAGCCATAGGTGGTTTCCATAGCCCAATGTGTTGTTTCATGACTGTTTGATTTTTAACAGACTAACCGGTCGTTTTATTAGGCGTAAACTCGGGATCCTGGCAGTGCCTCCCGATGAGAAATGGAAGGCAGTATTTGAAGAATGCTGGAACCAGCTTGGTTGTGAGAGCCCAGGCCAGGGGGACAGATGGAAGGCTTGGGACAACATTGCGGTGGCCCTGACCACCAACCGACGGCAACACAAAGACAGGTGGGTTCCTAGAGAATGTAGTCAGCAAGACAAAGGAATAATTGAGAAAGAACCTGGAATCACACTCTACTCTAGACTAGAAACTAACTGTAAAAGTTCAGTTAAAACAATAACAACAAATCCTAAACAATATCAGAACTCTTAATACTCTGCACTATAAATCCTTTTGAGGGCATACTGATGCTTAGAATTAGATAAGTTGTTAGCTGCAGGGTGTTTTTCCTACTGTATGCCACATAAATAATCTGTACAATGTCTTTGTGCATTTTATAACTGCAGCCCAGAATTATTGAGCCGGTCACATACTCAGACACTGGAAAGTTTGGAGTTCATTCCGCAACACATTGGTGCCTTCACCCTGGAAAAATATGAAAATATTAAAAAATATTTGATAAAGGTATTGTGACTCCTTATAAGGCCTGACATCATGCTCACTTTGCAATAGCTTTCCTTAATTCCTTCCATATTTGCACTCATGTAATCCATATTGTAGTCATTCACATTTGCTTATAACCTAATTTATTGAATTAAAATCCACAACGAAGACTAAAATCATTGTATAGGTAAACTGCCTTAAAGTCACTTTTTGCTCAGTTGCTGTTTTAATTCTTATACATTGGATCACAGCAAAGCATCTTTGAATGCTTGCTAATTATTGCATGTTAATTTTAATAATACTGGACAGATGTCTAGTCCAAGTGGTAACACCAAGTTCTTGTACTGTCTTGTCTCCTCCATGAGCTGTATTCAGTTAATACATAAACTTCATAATCCAAATGACAAGTTGTTAAATATAGCTCTTTTTTTGATGTATTTGTAATACTCTTTTTCAAAGCATGTTGTTGGATCTCTGACCCATCTCTCTTGAATTCTATGGTTGTTTTCTTTAACTTGTCTGACATTGACCTATCTGACTGGCCAATTAATATTTCACCTCAGGCTTGTGATACTCCTCTCCATCCATTGGGCAAGCTGGTGGAAACACTGGTAGCTGTCTACAGAATGACTTATGTTGGAGTAGGAGCTAATCGACGATTACTGCAGGAGGCTGTAAGAGAAATAAAATCCTACCTCAAACGCATCTTCCAGCTGGTTAGGTAATGAGACCTAATTTTCAAGTGAAACCACTGGTGAATTAAAGATGTCTCATGCAGTCCAAGTATGCCAGTATCTTTACTCTGTATTGGGGGTTGCTTGTATTTCCTTAACCTTTTAAAGAGTCTTGACTATTCTGTCAAAATAGGAGAATTAAAATCTTCACCACAGTGTATTACATTCTATGTTGTACTTCAAAATGTGGCCATAAGAAGCTCATCTTGAATGTGGATTTCCAATTTAGTGTCTCTGGAATCTATGCTGTGTAAAGACAATGTTCAAAGGGTAATAGAATAATAGTGAGGATGGGGACTCTCAGTGTATTTCATGACAGTTCTTACCAACATGGATGAGCAATGTTCCTGTGAAGTATTTGCTTAGATTCTTGAGACGAATTACAGCGTTAACTGGGTCCTGCCAATCTGAAAGCAGAAATACTCTGAATTATTAACTATAGAAGCCTTGTCTAGAGGAGAGGGATGTCAAGGTAGGAAGGGTATCTTTGGCATTGGAGACGTTGGCCTTCCTAAGTTGTCTTCCAGGTAGATGGTCTGTTAGCTATGCTGTTGTCTTAGTCCACCACATATTATTTCAGCTGACTTTTCTCTCCAGTCTTGCCTTCTAATGCTGTGATTTGTGGAAACTTCTTGAAATGAAATCATATGTTGTTATGTTCATTGCCATTTAGGTTCTTGTTTCCTGATCTTCCGGAAGAGGGCAGCACAATTCCATTTCTGGCAACAGAGACAAAAGCAAGGCGATCATTTTGCAGTGGGAAATCTGACTCCAGATCAGAATCTCCCGAGCCGGGGTACATAAAGGGAGGGGGGGGGGGGAGGAGCGGGGGCGGGAAACCAAAAACCCTAATGAAGGCTTCATTTTATTTTTGTTTGCGGTTTTTTCCAGGGTGAGGGAAGAAAGATAAGCACGTTTAATTTATGGATATAAGCAGATTTTTTTTTTTTTTCTCCTTTTGGTTCTGATGACACATTCTGATAAGCAAACTTTCATGTGGTGGTTGTAATAAGCATTTCATCCTTGTTCCATTCAGTGGTTCTTTACTTAAGCCCAAACTTGCTTTTGTCTGTTGTGGGTAAACAAGTTCAGGCTTGGGCTGGGCTTCAGAAAACTGGGGTAAAAGCACTGGGGATGATGCAGGTCTGGTGCACAAAGACTGTATCACAAATAGCCAGTCCATCGTTGTCCTGTCCACAGCAGCCTCAGGTGTGGTCAAAAGAAGGAATACGGATCAGTTGAGACAGCCTTCTGAGAAAGGCTCTGGTGACCTGTGCAGATGGTATTAGTAGGCACTTTGAGCTCAGCTTTCCCTATTAGGATTACAGCTTGCTGCCAAGCAGCTGCTGACTTCATGAAGCCTGGAATGAGTGTGTGGACCTAGGTCAGGTAACTTAGTGGGTTTTAGCCTATTTTCTAGTTTGTGCTTTGAAGGTAAAGTTCAGCTGTCAGCAGGGTGGCTAAATGATGAGCATGAAGATACAGGGAAAACTTGAACTATAATATAATACAGTATTCAGCTTTTACATTATACTAGGAAGAAAGCCAATGTTCTGTTTAAAACACATAAACCACGAAAAACCTGCACCACAACCGCTCCCCCCCCCCCCCCCCAAACCCACCTGTATGTGGACTGTAAAGGAAAACTACTCCTAAGTATTTCTTAGCACAGATACAATTCCATGGGTTTGTACTTACTCTATGAGGGATGAGAATAATAAAATATGTTCATACTAAACGGAAGACTTGTTTCAATTAGTTTATTTTTAATTCAATTTTTCTGGGTTATTAGGTTTTTATAATGTCTTCCTCTTCAAACCACCCCCCTCTGTTTTTGTTTTTGTTTTGTAGTTATGTGGTAACCAGTTTTGGCTTGCTGCTCCCTGTATTACTGCCACGACTCTATCCTCCTCTATTTATGCTGTATGCCTTAGACAACGAGCGTGAGGAAGATACTTACTGGGAATGCGTTTTACGTCTAAACAAACAAACTGATACAGCTCTTCTAAGTTTCCTTGGAGTGCAAGCGTGAGTATGCTTCATCAACAAAACCGAACTTAGAAAAATATTATGGCACGTAATCAGATAAAGCAACTAAAAAAACCCTTTTGTCAAAAGTGTTTTCTTCAATTAAAATGTATCTAAATATATCTTTGAGATAATTAGTATGGTTGAGAGCGTGAATCAAAACTTCCCTCTTCCAAAAAGAGAGTGGGGTAGGGGAAGGGAAAAAAAAGATGGGCATTGTCACAGAACGAGAGTCGGACATTAGGCTTTTTTCCAGCAATTGGTACTAGATGTCGTTGATCCTGTAGAAAGAGCTGTTGTATCTCATAGAAGAACATGGTGACTTCATTTTCATAAGGTGAAAAATGCTTTAGGACTATGCTCTCTCAATAGACTGTGTTGGGTTTCTTGCAGGAAATTTTGGCCAGGAACTGTATCCATCCTTGGAGAGAGTAGAAAGGTATGTTCATTAGGCCTTGACTTATAGTATGCTTTGCCAGGTGCTTCTTTCAAGAAGCTGAGAAGTGGTCAAAGAATTTTTGACAAGGCTTCTTGCTTAAGACATGCTGCGTTATCTTGTTTCCTTAAAATTTGTCTGCTACTTAAAAGCTACATTAGTGATTTCTTACAATAGCTGTTGGTCCAGCTTTTATCACTTACTATCTTACTCCGTAATGAATTGTAATGCAGGAAAACATTTGCTTGGTCTCCATTTATGAAAGTGTGAGAATAGAAGGCCAGCAAGGAAACTGTCAAGCTGCTTGATTAAGAGTTATGTGATTGTATACTTTCTGATTAGGAGAAGAGTTGTATAGTTTTTGTTCTTAATATTTATCTTGCTGAAAGTGGCTGGACACTGGTCTTAGATGGTAGTAGCCTAGTATTTGATCTCTGTGCCCCAGTAAGAGTAGTCTAATAATCTAAACTTTGAACCATTTCAATGTTTACAGTGTACTTTAAATCATCTCTGCTTATGAATCAGTGTACTTTTATTTGAAAACTTCAATTTCTTGCAGTCATTTAGATACTCCTGCCTTCATATCACCTCTGCCCTATTTGTAACTGTGGCATGTGCAAGGTTTGTAACAGTCAGAAGCAGGGCTTTCATTATAGTAGTTGCCGAACATGTATGAGCTGATATTCTTTGGTAGAGTGTTACAACTTCGTAACAAAGCTGCTGCTGAACCCCACTCCTGAAGCTATGGCATCCGAGGAAGACAAGTCCTGTTTTTCCCAAGTAATGAAGATTCACCTCAGAAAACATGATGCAAACCTCCACTCAGACTTTAAATATTACAAAATTCAGCAGTAACACCGAGTTGGTAATTTCTTGAGTGACTTCAGATCTTCTGTATTTTTATGTACTGGACGAAATTCTTACCAGCTAATCTGAATCCATTAACACTTCTGGGTTTTTTTGGTTATAGTACTTCACAGTGGATGGCCTCTATCTGTGTGGCATGTGTCGTCTCTGAATTACACAGTATATGATGCTCTCTGCAGTCATTTACCTTATTTGCTGGGTCATTCCTTCAGTTAAATAAGATCTGTTCATCTGCTTCTGTCTTCTGTCCAGTTTCCTCATTTCTCTGAATAGCTCTTTTTGCATCCGTCCATTCTCTACCTGCTCCGTTCACACTTTGGCTCAGAACTAACATTTGTATTTGCACCAAACCTCAGTCTCTGATTATTGACTGCTCTGACTTTTCTATGGTTCACCTGTTCCAGTCTTAAGGTTCACTTTTGGTTGTTAATCATTAAGATTTAATGATTCTCAGTCTTACTTGACCAGAAGATACCCAAAACCTGATTCTCATAACATACCAAGGAATTCAGTACAGGCTTTTCTGAATTTTAAATGAAACTCATACAACATTATATGTAGGCAGATTTCATGAATGACTTTAGTGTCCAGCCACGTTCTCCTTTCTTTGCACTGGAAAACTGGAAAAAAAAAAAAAAGACTCTTACACTAGTGTTGCATGATACTCTGCTATTCTGCTAAACAGTTTAGTTTTTAAACCTGTATGATAAATCTTCTCATGATTATACAGATATCATCAAGTACAAAAGATGCGTGCTTTGCCTCTGCAGTTGAATGTTTACAGCAAATCAGGTAATTCTCCAAATTTTGTCTTTTTGTGTTTTACTGTTCCTGGTATAGTAGCGTCTAGTGTACTTGATTGTGATGCTTTACCTGTCACCGTTTCTTTGTAAGAGAGGTCTCCAAGAAGTTTCAGAGTTCCTACTAAAAATGTTAGCAAATTCTCCCAAGGGAAAGAAGTACAGCCTCATAAATGTGACCAAGAGGTGTGTCCATAGGACACCACTTGGAATTGAAAGCATGATAATGTCTAAGCAAATATACATGAGAGTATCCAAACAGTTATGGCAAAATGACAGGTGTGGGGGGACCTTTCTGTGTCTGACATAAGGAATTTGCTGTAAGAATTTAAGTAGAAATTAAAAGGGGTTTAGAAAGGAATTTTTCCCCTTTACCACTGTGTTAAAACATCTTAAAACTGTGAAGACAGTCTCTCTAGCAGTAGTGTGCCTTGATCCTGTAATTATACCCT
The DNA here is from genome assembly GCA_009769605.1 of Bucorvus abyssinicus. Lineage (NCBI taxonomy): Eukaryota > Metazoa > Chordata > Aves > Bucerotiformes > Bucorvidae > Bucorvus > Bucorvus abyssinicus. The sequence goes on from CM020029.1 coordinate 26,578,244, forward strand.
GGGGTACTAGGCAGTCTTGGCAGCCGTGGCTGTTGCGGTATGAACGATCTGGCTTATCTTCTGGGGCATGCTAGCTAGCAAATCATCTTCCTAATTTAGATGCAGATATGTAACTTATTGTTACCCTGTTCTGCTTTTGCTCTTCAAATAGTACCACATTTACCCCAGCTGACAAGTTGAAGGTGATCCAGCAGACTTTTGAAGAGATCTCTCAGAATGTACTGGAGACTCTTCAGGAAGATTTTCTGTGGTCCATGGATGACTTGTTTCCTGTTTTTCTCTATGTGGTGCTACGAGCCAGGTAGGCACTAAGAGTGGCATCAGTCATAAGCTGAGCATAGGCAGTATGACTACTTTTACCTGTGTTTAAACACTCCTGCTTCTCATTATAGGACTAATTGCTTTTTGTAACTTAGCAAGTTTTCCATTTTGTTTGCTTTGATCTGAAAAAAAAATGAAGTTAACTGAAATGGCTGTGACTTCAGAATGAGGTTAGAGAAAAGTATGTGTTTTGCACAACACCATATATAAAAAAGTAAAAAAAATTATAACTATGTCTTTTGTTCACCTATTCTCTTTTCCTCTCCCCCATGTGACAGGATAAGGAATTTGGGGTCTGAGGTGCACTTAATTGAAGACCTGATGGATCCTTACCTGCAGCATGGGGAGCAAGGCATCATGTTCACTACCTTGAAGGTAGGAAAATTATTCAGAGTTATTAAAAGCTTCCTTTGGAAATTTATCAGCTTTGAGCAACGATGATCAGGCTAGGACAATTGTATGAACACTGTGTTGTAACTTCTTTGATATTTTTTAGCTAACATGAGCGAGGAAACTTGGCTTAGGACAACCTAACAGTTGTGGGTATTGCTAACAAAATGGTGCAGTGTGCAAACACTTTATTCAAACACAACATTGGTTGCTGTTGACTGTTCTGAATGCTCACCTGAAGCTTGTTGTTCTATAACCTAACAAACCCTACTCCCTTTACAAAAATGGAAATTAAATGCTGCTTTGAAGATTAGCCATTCCAGTAATGGAAATCAGTTGTTTTGGTACCTCAAAACTGTTCAAACAAGTGGGCCTTGTGACAAGTCAGCTGCGTGGAGCTTTTTTGTGGGGTTGTTTTGGGGTGAGGGTGTTCATCTGAAACTTAAGTATTAAGCTGAGCTGCTAGGTGAACATTATTGTATTTTGTCTGTGCAAATTGCAAGTAGTTGGGTGCAGAGGTTTTTTCATTCCTGTGATTTTTTTTTTTTTTTTAATAGTGCTGCAAAAAGGGAAGGTATCAGCAGCAGATCAGGGTATTTATTGAGGTGATAGAAGCCTTTGTGTTTCAGTTTGAGTGCTTTTGAAACACTTAATCCCTGTATCCTTGTCCCATAAAAAAATATTTTCTTTTTTGGGTCCTTCTGTCAAAGGGCAAAGAAAGACCTGTGAACAAGAAATGTATTTCATCTTGGCAAAGCTGGGAACAGGAGCTGTGAAAGTATTCAGAGTCTCAAAGATGCTATCTTGCTTCATTAAGAGTTGGACATAACTTGTGACTGAAAATCTCCTGTTCTTTTTGCTAGTTTACACATCAGAAGATTCTCATATGTTGAATGTCACTGCCTCATCACTGCTTGTAGAAAGCCTAGTCCTCTGTTTTCCTGGACAGAAAAAAAAAAACCCAGCTTTTTTGTGTATGATGTTTTATCAGTTTGCAGAGAACTGATATGTATGCTAAATTGAATTTTGTTTTAATTCAGGCATGTTACTACCAGATTCAACATGAAAAGCTTACCTAGATCACCATCATTTACCACCTGGCTCTGTGGGATAATCTACTCAGTGGAACTTCACTCATCCCCACTTCTTCCCTGAAGTAGCACTTACAGTTCTGCAGTCACAGATGAAAATACCCAGGTGAAAGTTGTTTATTCTGAACTTCTGTTTTAAGATTGGAAAACTGCAATCAGAGGCTATCTGAAGTGCTGATCAAGCTAGAGACTTCATTTGTCAAACACTTGCCAAGAAGAAATAATTTCCTATTCTAACAGAAAGATTATTTACTCCTTTTAAATGAACAATGCTGCAAAAAGGCATGGCATCTACACAGAGTACATGTGAAAGTCTGGACCGCATGGCTTCTAAAGCAGTGGGTTGTTTTTTTTTTTAATTACCCCTGGTTTGTCAACAGAGACACTTTCGGAAAATGAATTGCACCACAGAACCATTCAGTCTTCCTGAATTAAGCTATTATGTTTGTTTATTTAAAAAATAGAAGAATGTTAGTATTTATAATGGGTAACCTATAGTGTATTTGGCTGTAAAGGTTTTGAGGCATATGTGTTGAACAGCATTGCTGAACGCAGTGTCAATGTGCTGTTGTGGGAATAATCACACTGCTACGGACTTCCCTGTTTACTAGAATTCGCCATCCTTTCTGTTTATGAAATAAAAGGCACTGACCACTTCAGATTTTGGCACTGAATTAAATACTTGAAATCTGTAGTGTTCACATGACCCTGAGGTCAGAGGACAAATGCTTTCCCTGGAAGCCCATGGGAGAATGGCAATGTGCTCTTGAACAAGCTGACTATGTATTAGGTTAGAGACTTTTGCCTGTTCACTTAACTTGTCAGAGTGGAAAAAAGCTAACCTTGTTGCATTTTTGAACATGTAGAGAAAAGTAATTTCCCTGGAGGATTTGTGTGTGTGTGTGTTCTGTGGTTTATGGTTAACTTTATTTATACCAGTAAACACTAGTGGGTAACTTGGGTATTGTTGGTGCTGTTCTTTACCATGGCTGACTCAAAGGGGGAGGGAGGAATAGATTATAGAATGTTTCAATGGCTTACCTTATGTGAAACTACCATAGATAATGCTAATCATATTTTTGAAATAGTAGTCATGGCTTGTGTATTGGCTTCTAAATGGAAAGAAACCGTATGTCAAAATACTGTTTTGAACAGTGACTGTAATGTAGCAATTTTCATAATAAAGTAAAAATGATTGGTCTTTCTGAAATTATTTTTATATTTACGACAATCAAAGAAGGGCAAGATGGTATTTAAAACTATTGTTATACTTGTTATACATGTAACGGGTTATAGTGATAATGGGATATAGGAATAACAGACTTCATGTTTGCAAACAATATGTTGTTTGCTTAATCTTTAAAATTATACTGAATAATTTGAGTGATAAGCAATAATATGATTAAAAGGGGAGCTATAAACAGTAGTTAATTTGAGTGGGACATGTGGGAAGATACACAACTAAGGGTAGAGACTATAATGAAATAAAAGGCAAGAATTTGAACACTTAATCTTTTGTGCGAGATGCCATCTTTCCATGCAATCATCCCTTGGAACTCAATGTACAAAAAATATTTAACTGAAACCTGTAAGAGCAGAACTGCTCTTTGAAAAGGAGCTATGCTGAACAGCTCAGTAAGTCAGTAGTAACAATTTTCATCTGCAGATACCCGAATGTAGGATTTACCTCACCTTTTGTAGAAGTGTAATCATTAAAACCAGACTTGTTTGGGTTTTTTTCTCCTGTAACTGTTCAGTGTTAGTGTTGACTTCAGATGTTTCAGAAGAAAGGAAGGATTTTAATCTTCAGCTTTCACACGTGAAAAGCTTTTTTTCATGTGACCTTACTCCAACATTGATTTTGTGCCTTACACTGAGAATGTAAGTAGAGATGGGAAGTTTTTCCAAAATCTTCCTGCCCTTCAAGGAGGAGGTGTATCTACAAATGTGTAGCAACTTCAAATTGTTTAACTTCATTCACTGTGAGTGATGCAAGGTTGAGAACTAAAAAACCAGAGAATACATCTGCCTTTACATATCTCTATGTATATAGACATATATATCTGCCTTTACATATCTATGCATGTATATATACACGCACACAACCTCTTAAATGTAGTGGTATTGCATATGAATTTAGCTTGCTGATCAATGGAAGCAGACAGTCTGGGCTGCATTATTTTTTGGTCTTTCTGGTATATAGCTCAGTTATTAGCTGAAGAGAATCCTAGGATTAAATGTGCTTCTGACACAGATTCCACTTTACAGCCTCTGTGAGATGTGATGCATTAGGAAATCAGTACAGACCAGCTTTGATTTGTGTTTCTGTTGCGTACAAAGAAATGAGTTAACCTCCAGGACTTCCCCAGCTGTGTTGCTTCATGGTAATTATTCTTTTCTCATCTCTTTTTTCCTATTTTTTTTTCCTTAAATTGAAAGCCAGATATTTCTTGTCTTGCAGCAGAAATCCTGTAACCAGCAACAGAAGATCAGTGTTGCAGTATCACAAATTCTCATTGTAATTGCAAGTGCATGGTAGCTGAAGATGGACCCGAAGAGATGAGTGTCCTATTGACTGGGAAAGTTGCCAAGAATAAGAAACTACTTAAGTGAGAGAAAACTTAAAGCAGGCTTTTTTATGCAAGAAAAGGGTTAAGGGGATTTGTTCTCTTCTCCCTGGTAATGAGTAGTTCTAAGGTTAGGTTTCTGGGGATTAGAAAGGAGAGGATGTCCATAGATTAGCTAGGGCAGTGAGGTTACTTGCTCTACTAACATCCAGCAAATACTCTTTCCTTCTGGAAATTCTCCATGAGCTGAGTACGCTGTATTCAGGTAAGAAAATACGCACTTTACTGAAACATTGTACTGCACAGATGCAACTCATGCAACTGTGAAATTAGTTTCTTTTCATAGCTACAGCAAAGCTAATTAAACTTGTGATATCTATTTAATTCCCATTAGATAAATATTAGAGATACGTATGAATGGGGAGTAGTAGCTCAAAAGAGAATTCTTTCCTCACTCCTATCTTCACAAACTACTCTGACTTGAATGCCAGGTGCTATACATTATTGAATTTACCAAAAGTAAGTTCACTTCCGAACTGTACTTGTTTTAGAAGCAATTAGGGAACGACCTGATCTGGTATGTTGAGATATAATGCAGAGGAAAGATAAAGGACTGTAAAACAAATCCTTTCTTCGAACTACCTAGCCATGTACTTCTAAGTTAATTTAGTATCAATATGTTGATGTTGTCAGGTGGTGGTTGGTTGGTTTGGGTTTGGTTTTAGTAAGCCCAAGCTGTTGGCAGTAAACAGCTGAAAATAAAGCTGGCTGCCTCACATGGCTACAGTGTGCTGTACCCACGTATTCTTCCCTGAATATTCCACTCTTCTAGGAAGTGATGCTTTAGTTGCATTTACCCCCATGTAAACAAGGTACTCGCACCACTGCTGGAGCTGTAAGCTTTCAGAGGGAGGCAGAATGAATCATCACTTGAATACAGCTGATTACAAAAATAGCATAAACTGGCAGCTTTACATATGCAGGTGTGATTAAATCTCACAGAATGCCTTACATTAACATAAAATTTATTCAGTCTTTTTAACCTGTACCACCTCAGACTCACAGTAAGTAGTTCTTGGGTCAAGATAAGGATATATGGTTTCAAAGGACAGGCCTTTACCTTTGCTTAAAATCTGTCAATTTATTTCACTAATATTGAGGGTTGCCTTTTTAGTTGTACACTTTTTGAGACTTGAAAGTGTTTTTCAAAAGCACGATCGATTTTTACACTGAATAGAAAAAGAAGCTGACAGACTTCAGTGATGAGACTAGCCTGATTAAGTTTATTTAATGCAGAATAAGAAAGTCCAGAATAGGGTATGTCACTTGTGAGATGCTGAATGTCTCTTACTACCATTTTTTTGCCTACTCAGTTTGCTGATTTATAGTGGCTTATTTGCAACAAAGGCTTCCTCAGAGTGTTCCCTGCCCTCAATCTAATTCGCAGTCTTCAATATGCCAAATCATTAATTTTAGCAAATTTAAAGATGTGAGGGGTTTTTCTTGTTAAAAGTGCTCAGTAATCTTGTCAAGCTTATTAACCAAATATAAGAGCAGGGGGTTGACGTTCTGAGTGTCAGGTTCTCTGGTGCTGTCCCCTTCAGAGGCCTGATGGCATCCAAAATTGTCCATTTAAAGACAATTCTGAAAACTGTGTTAAAAGCAGGGCTTGGGTTCCCTTGCAATTCTAGCCTTATATCAACAAGACCTTCTGTTCCACCTGATAAATGGGGTCAAGGAATTTCATATTCTCCTGCTGAAGGAAGTAAGCCCTGTAGCCAAAATTTGGGATAACTGATGTTTGTAGACATGAGGCGATAGACTCCTTTTGACTCTAAATTCTGGCATGCTTGGTTCTGTCCCTAATAAAAGGCAAAGAGAAATGTCTTCTATTAATGAGCATCTGTAATTGCGTGCAATACATGTGAATGGGAAGGACCTTACACTGGCTGGGAGATTAGTCAGATAAGCCTTTTAGTAAGAACTTCCATCTAATTTATTTTGATCCCTGAAATGAGGAGAACCTGAGCCTTATAGTCTGCATAGATACAAGTAATAGGAAATGAAGGCACAGTAGTAGTTAGAAGTTTGTTTGAACTCTGACCTTTCCCCTTAAGCAAGCACTTTAGTAGGTCTTCTAAAGAACTGCACAGAAGCAAGATACTCATTCTTCTGGTAATGACATATTCATCATCTGTTGCTGCTGACAGCTGCTGAAACCAGGCTTCACAGTTGGAAGCTGCTTTCCTTTTGTTGCGAGAGAATATGAAACAGCTACTACTTGATGAATGAGGTGAGCTGTCTTGTTAAGAACTTGACAGATTTTGATATTTAAATGCTGCTTCTGTCAGACTGAGCATAAACTCTGTAGTTTAAAAAGGCAACAACGGATGGAAGGTGTACTAATTCCATGTTTATTATTAACCCTAGCAGCTCTCTGAGAGCTATACCTGGGGATTCCACCTAAAAAGGCAAGCAATCAGCATTCAGTAGTTTTCTCAGTTTTTTGCTGGAAATCCAAGGTCAACCTTCAAGACAGTGTGTCCAAAACTTTTGAACACACTCCAATTAATCCCACATCTGTTCTCCATGGAAGCAGTAGCAATACCAGAAGCTACAAGGCTCTATGAAAGAAAAAAAAAATCCAGTATTTTAATGGGGTAACAATATTGTTAGTATTTTAGCAGAATCTGAAGTATTTTAGCATCCTCAGAAATGTTCTTCTTTGTCTCTGTTTGTAGGATGATTTTCAGTGGTGTACTTAAATGAAATAACTGTTCTGTAGAAGATTGTAGAATATTCTTTCTTTGACAGCAACAGGGTAACTTGCTTGCTTTAGTTAGTACTTTTCCATTCTGAGTCCCTGTGCTGTGCAAGACGTATCCTAGCTAAGCAGAAATAAATAGGATCCAGATCCCAAAGGCTAATAGGGTTTTTTTTTGTTTCCTTTAAATTTCTTTGTTTTGTAATAAAATATAAGCAATGCTAATTGTCAATACGGTGATATGCCAGTTTGGTAGACAACACCACTTGAACAAAGCAGACCTTAAGATTATGGGAATGCCACTGCATTTATCACAAGAGAAAAGATCCAGTTTTCAGTTATCTATACAAAATTTGAGGGTTTCTTCTTGTCTGTTTTGAGGATGAGTCTTCTAAACTTTCTTTGAACTAGTTAAACCAAAAAGCTTTTGGAAATATTTCTTGTCTTTTAAATGTTTCCCTCTGTGTGTTTGCAGGGTCCCACCCTACTTGGATGCAGTCTGATGCTTTTGAAGCTAAATAGGGCAGGACACAGGAAAAGACAGATCTAGACTTGAAATAACTGGAGTTTTATTCTGGACAAAACTGGGCTTTGAATAAGAAGTCACTGTAAGTATGATGTGTTGAGACCCTTCCGGGGGGCAGAGTATCTTTATGGATAAAAGCTGTATATGCTTTGAGCAAACCAACTGCTATAAATCCTACATTTGGTAACAGGTGCATAGTAAGTAATAAGTTAAGTTGATCACAGTTGACAACCAGAATATTTTTAGATGTGACTTGGCCAAACAAATTCAGCTAGTGTTAGGGGAGTTATCTCAGAAAGCTCAGCTATATTATAACAGGGATTTTACTAATTTATTACTTTTTTGAGGGAAAAATGTTGGGTTTTTTTTTGGCTTTTTTTGAGGGTTGTATTGAGAGGAGATTTTAAAATCTGGACTTCCAGTATGTGAAATACAACATATAGATAAGGAGTTGGCTCCCTTATAGTACATCTGAAATGTTTGGGCGTGCTCTTTCCTTTTTCTTCAAATATTCTGTACCACAAAATTATAATCAGGATTTTGAATTCAGAGTATGCTGTTGGATGTCTGTGTAGGCTATTCAAAGCAAAGTAAACAGCCATTGAATGCGGGAACTAACAGATGTCACCAGGGTCTGTCTTTAGTTCCTAAAAATCTGAAAATAACCCATAAATATAAAAGCTAGAGAAGCTTTAGAATTAGCAGTAACAATAGGAAGTGGGGCTTCTGAAATGTAGCTTATGGGGTAAGCTGTCAGAAGACGTTTCCTTTTAGGATCTAACTTGCAGATTGAGTACCATCTCTTTGTAAATGCTTCTACAACTGAATCTGGAGCTATAGACTCTTAGTTTCCAAAAAGAGAGAGAGGACAGAGATCAGCCAATCTGAGGGTTACTTGTGTTTTCACATTGCTGTTATTCAGTGAAAACCAGAAGCGCCACTGTCCTTAATGTACTTTGCAACACGGGGATTCCTCTTTCCATGTCTATACCATCCCACAGTAAAGATTTCTGTCCTACTCCTAATGTCTTCAGTAATTAAGAAACAGGTATTCATGACTAGATTTACATGGCCTGCTTTGTTAAATCCATCATTAGGCAGACAGGCTAAACTTAACGAAGGGGAAGGCAAACTCTTAAAGGAAAAGTACTCAGACTGTTGAAACGAGTGAAATCATTGCAGCTCAAAACCCAGTCGCATTGGGGGAGGATCAAACTATATGTCTGTTAGTCTTTGAAAGAAGAGATCGTAATTCTAAAGGCAATCTTTGCATTAGAATTTCAGTAAGATACCTCACTGAGTATCCTGTAAAGGTGACTTAAAATGAATTACCAGTACTCAGTAATAAAAGTTTGAATCATAATCTCAAAACTTCTGGGGTTTTTTTTTTCCCTTAATGTCTCCTGCCTTTTGAAAGTAGTTTTATGATTTAACAGGAGAGAGGAAGCATGTTCTAAAAATAAGTATTAAGTGCAATAAAAGTGTCAGTAGCGCCTTCTACCTGTATTAGCAGATCAAGATAATACTTCTCCAGCTTCCTCCTTTGATGTTTTCTGTCCACAGCACAATCTAGAGGAAAACGATTGCCTTTTTGCTTTACTAATCCAGGAGATAAACTACTGTATATCTAGCAGAATTTGGTAAGGCATTCACTGCATGTATGGTGTCACACTGTGGTTCACTATTGGCTGAGGTGCTCATAGCTGATGTTACAGTTTTTTACCTTGTACTCTGAATCATCTCAAGTGACCAATTTAAATATTTACCTCTTTAAGAGTAATCTTACAACATGGGTAACCATGACAATATCTCCAAATTTGTATCAAATGTGATTTGAAGTTAGATCAGCCAGGATGTAAAGAAGGTTCTGAATTACTTCAGAGTTTTCATAAAGATTCCTGATGTTTTGGGATATAAATGCATGGTATGGTGTCCCTGGGGAACTTCCACACTTGTTTGCAAGAAGAGTTCTGAGAATTATCTGAAGCAATCTTGTACTGCATTGTTTCCTATTAGCAGCAGATGGGAGAGCTTCCTCCATTTTTAGTCTAAGGGAAAAGAATAGGTTAGTGATAGGTTGTCACAGAATTTTAAGGGAGGGAAGGAATTTGGAGAAAAATTTTAGAAGGCTTATTTTTGCAAAATCACATCTTTGCTCAATGAAAATTCAGTAGAAACTCCAAAGACTTTCAATTTTAGTATTGTGTCAATAACAAGAGGAATTAAATGCAATATGTTCTTTCATACGATTATTTTCCAAGCTATATTGATGTAAAACAAGTTTTAAAAGTCTTTGGAAAAAATTACACTTTTCCATGGTAGTGCACTTAGAAAGGTGGGGAACAGGAGATGTACCAAACAACTTGGTATTTTAGATGGCTTAATGAAGCAGGCTAATGACAATCCATGAAAGAAATAAAATGTCATCTTGCAGTTGAGGTTTGTCTGTCTGCATTTTGGATGCTGGTGGGTAACTGAATTTACAGGTGGTACTCGTGTATTTAGTTTATGGTTGCAACCTGTTGTGTATCTCAAATATGATTGGTTGCCCCCCTTCTTTTAAATTCTGCTTTCTTATCAATCTAAAATACCCGACAGTATTCTAATATGAGTGTACTCTTTTCCCTAGTTCAGCATCTCTCTTTTTGAAACCTACTTGTCGTGAATGCAGTACTCAAAGTGGGTGGAATCTCCTTGAACAAAGGAAAAAGATGGAGGTGACAACAGTCTGCAGTCAAGATAATGGTGCGTGTAACTTCTGCATCTCATTTTCAAAGAGAAAACTGACAAAAGGTTTTATTCTTTGGTCTCTGTAACTCTTCTTCCTTTAAGTCATGAGAGAGATGAACATGTCTAGAAGTATTATTACTTAATTGGAATGATTCTTGACGTGTAACGGTGGTATGCTGTTAATTTAGAAGAGCATCAGAAGAGAATACCTAGCATTTGTTTCTGGCTTACAAAGGCAGAGGTCTTTGCAGCTGTATCAAGAATAACTGCAAAATAGGTTGGTTTGGGTTTTGGGGTTTTTTGTTTGTTTGTTTTGCTTAAGGAAACAATTCTCTGTAGTATGAAGGTTTGTGCTTCTCTATGGAACATCTTGGTCTATTTGAGCACACTTTGATGTAGGGATAGCATTCTAGGAGTTAATTAGCACAAGTCATCTCAAAAACAGGTAACCAGTAATGAAGAAAAGATCTTTAAAAATGTCTCCACCAAAGGTAATGTTCTATTAGGCACTAGGGAGTTCCTGTAGAAGAGAATCCTTTTAAGAAAACTGTGTTTTGGGAAATATTTCTCTGTGGGGCTCACAATCAGGATTGACTGAGTTTATCATTTTTGTAAGTGCTTAGGTGTCTGCTTTCCAGAAATAGATGTATTTAGAGGTATATTTCCAGGCTTTCCCAGTTTTGGATGCTCAATAACTCTGCCTGATGATTGAGGCAGAATGTGTCATCAAAATTCCTCTGCGAAATGGAAGTTGAAGATCTCACTTAAGTGTGGTAACATCAAGGCCTAGAGCTGATACAGGAAACAACTGTGAATGGCTACAAAAATTGTGCTCAGGAGAGAAATAAGTGAAGGAGGGCTTCCATGTTTAGGTTTGCTGTGGTGACGGGGTGATAGCAGCTGATGATACTGTCTGCAGTAGAGAGTACTCAGCTATTTTGGGTCCAAAGGATGAACTTTAGTTTTTAAGAAATTGTTGTTTTGACTTTGGCTGATGTAACTTCAGAAGCTCCTAGTGTTTTGGCTTTGTTTCAACATTTTTCTTGCATTACAGCATTACTCATTAAAACATGCCAAGTTTAGTGTTGTAAGCAAAGAAATATAAAGGAAAGTCTCCAGTTACCGTCATATCGAATCATTACTTTGGTACTAAAAAGCAGAGACAGCTTGTGCTTACCAAAATACACAAGAGTTGAGAACTTACTTTCCTTTCACGTGCACTGGGAATCAGGCATCCGACTCTTACAGTCTCTTTAAGAACACTTATAGATTAATAAATCCAACTCCTAGCATTTAGTACAGTATTGTATATGTGCTGTTTATAAACATTGTTTCTTGGGAAGTGTCATATATCAGAAATGATCCATTGTCATTTCTGAGCTAAAATTAAATTCCGTGCACTCATAAAGATCCAGTTTGTATCCAGGCCTGACTTTCTGTAACCTCTTACCTATTTGTCACATCTTACTTTCTGCCTCCTTGAGATTTTATAAAGACACTGGATTTTTCGGTTTTCCACTGTATTAGAATACTGTTCCTAACAGATCAAGTGCTGCTTCTAATAGTAAAGAACAGTTCTTCCTCTTTCCTGGGAATGTGTTGTGGGTGTCTGTGGGTCCTTGTGGTAGGGATTTGCATTTTCAGTAGTGATATTCTCCAAAAATATCTGCATTTCTCAAGAGTGCGGAAAACCAGATGGTCCCTGGCCCAAACAGGGGGTCATCCAAAAGAAAAGCCTATTAAATGAACAAGGCAATGTTTTATGTTTACCTCTTCTCAGTAGGAGGTACAAGCTTGAACCCAGACTGATGTGTGTGAGATTCCCTGAGTGTTGGTTGTTTTTTTTTTCTCAACAGTCAGCTGAAGATTGCTAGTATTGACCTAACCCTGCTGGTTAACGTAATAAAATAAAACTCTCATGCCAGAGTTGATTGCAGGAAACAAGCAAAGGAGTCAGGAAATGAGCGCACTTCTTGGAAGTATAAACTGAGGAAAGGTGCTTTTCAAAGGCCTGGGCCACTGTTTGGCTTTGGTTGGTTTTCTATTTGTTCTGAAGTGTCTTGCGCTTTTCTGTTTCTTGGGCTCAGGTGTATCTCATGTTCTGACTCTAGTGCTACAAGAACTGAGTTTGCTCTGTAAAAGAGATGTCAATGGAGTTGGCATGTTGTATGACCTGCTCAGATCTCGCTGGCTGCAAGCACTTTTAAAGGTAAAGTAATATTCAGCTGTGAAGGCAAAGGTTTCCTAAAGAAAGATCTCTAGGGCATAGCTACTTTATTTTGCTATAGCAGGACAATAAATGCTTATTTACACAAAGTGCTGATAGCCCTAATGTCAGTCCTAACATCAGCAGTCAAGGTAAATAAAAGCACTTTTTTGCTTTTATGAAAGAGAATACCTTATTTTTTTTGTTTACATCCTAAACATTAAGGCTCTTTTACTTTATTTGTCCACATTTGTTTACTTTATTAAGGCCAGGGGGATGGACATGTAGGCTGAACACAGCACTGCTCAGGTGTCTTTTCTATTCCTAAATCTCTGTATGGCTTTGCATCACTCTTTTTGGCATGGATGCTTGTGAAATCATATTTTTTGGGTTTTCCCACACTGATCTGAAGATTTTTATGTTGTTATGGAACAGAGGTTTTGCTGGTGTTTCTCCCTTGGGCAGAATTGTATCTCTGAGACAAATGCTGTACAAATTCTGCACAAATTCTGCTTTTCCTGTAACAACGATTTTTAAAATCTTAAAATTTTAAAGAAGAAAAACTTGCAGTGGATAAGAATGTCCATAAGGCAATTTAAAATACAGCAATTTATTTTAAGTTAAATCTATTTTGTTATTGTGCCTGCAACTAGAGGAAGGAAGCTAGTGACAAGTCAAAGAATTGAGGATATCAGGCTATTGTCCTGTCTAATCAGCTTTTCTTATTGGTAAATTCAAAATTACAGCATAACTGACTAGCTGGATGGTAGTATGGAAAGAGAAGGACTCAATAGACTCAATTCCAGATGCATTGAACATTAAGGATTGAGATTTCAAGCTCTTTGGCTCTAGCTGGACCCAAGTTCCTAGAAATACAATATAGTCCATTGTGTGTTTTGTATGTGTCTATATAATCACATGAACCAGTCATCATCATTGCATTGTCTTGTCTATCATGGCATGCAATAGATTTATGAATGCCTCCAACACTATCTCGGGAAAAGGCCAATTCCTGTCATGCTGCAGGCACGTGCATTGAATCGTGAGGTAAGACTCTATATGCATAGTGTATTGCTTACTCGTACCAAATGAGTGACTTAGCTGTATGTAACAGTGTTCTGGTATTTGTTTTGTGTCTCCGGTCTGAGTACGCTATATAAACTTGAAAGATTCTCTCCTCACGCATTTGTCAAATTACTTGATAACTCTTATCCCCATCCCTTAACACAATGAGAAATGTGTACAGTTGTGGTCACTACAATGCATGAGCCCTGGCCAGGGTAATGAACGCAAATTATTTAAGTACTGGCCATATTTTTTCTGGCCATGTCACTGTGTGATTCGGCATTATAGCTACAATCAAGCAGGCTGACAGGAGGATTTTGAAAAGCTTTTTGGATTTTTCTAATCACAACAGTTGATTAATTCTTAAATTTCTGAATTAGTGGGAAAGTTAATGACTTAAGTGGAGAAACTGACAGGAGTGATGAAATTGGTTGAGGCATAGGAGAAAAAAAAAAATTAGAGCGCATGGTGCTGTGCCTGAACTAAATCAAGCCTCGCTGAGTGTTGTGCAGCTGTGGTCATGCTGTCCAATTCTAGAGCAAACTATATAGGTATGCTCCAAGTCATATAACATAGGGGGCTTAACACTCTCACTATGCCATATTCTTCTAAATGCAGTTTAGAACTTTCTAAATTAATTGTCCTCTAGAACCAGTCTCTGTGCTTTCTCTCTTACATTTATCAGGTGGTAGAGTTACTGCGTGAAGCCCCTCAGTCTGGAGAGATCAAAGAGCTAAGACGACTACTGCGTGCTCCACACTTAAAGGCAAGTCTTGCATAAGAAAAGTTTGCTCATAGAGCTGTCTACAGTGGGAATGGAAACAGATGGCCAGCTGTTTACAAGAATTGGCAAAGGAGCTGGAAGAGACGTTATTTCCTAGTCATGAACTAACCTAGTTGTGGAATCAGATGTGGACTGTATGTCTGCATTACCTGCATTTTATTTAAGGTCTATGATTGAGAGAGATGTTTCTTACAAAGTTAAATTCTGAGCAGTTGATGCAGACATATAAAACCAAATTTTCCTTGTAATTGCAAAACCTGCATTCTTTACCCTAGAGCTCCAAATAGAAATGTTTTGCCTTTTGATAAGTTTTCCAGAAGAAGCAGGGAGATGAACTGTTCTTAAAACTTTATTTTACAGTTTGAGTTTCCAAGTGCAATGAAGAAAATGTCAGTGTGAGATCAATGTTCGCATAGGAACTTAATTGTCGATTTCTGTTTTCTGACCAGTCACTGTTTAAAACTGTTCTATTGTATCATCTTTGCTTACAAATTGCTTGGTTTGCTTGTTTTTGTTTTTCAACAGGCCTTGCTATGTGCTCATGATACTGTGGCCCAGAAAGATTTTGAACCAACCCTTCCACCACTGCCAGACAACATACCTGAAAATGAGGAAGCTATGAGGATTGTCTGCTTAGTGAAAAACAACCAGCCTCTGGTGAGGGAGCTTTCTGATGTCCATCAAATTATTTTAACTTACACAAGCATTGATAATGCATCACATGCAAATTGGTTTCTTTACAGGAATGTCAGAGAGATTGTGTGCATTCTTGTCCAGCTTTTACAGAACCACAAGAACTGTTGAGGTTGGAAAGGGCCTTAGAAGACCATCTAGCCCTGCTCAGTGCGGGTACAACTACAGCAGGTTGTTCAGTGCCTTGTCTGCTTGGGTTCTGAACATTTGGAAGATGTTTTTATCTTGTATAATGCAAATGCAAACTGCAATGAGAGCTATTCCCTTTGGCCAAAACAGGAAGGAAGGAGAGACTGAAAGGTTCTTTAGAAATCGTTTGTGCTTATAAGCAGAAAACATTGGATAGCTTAGTTTAGGAGAAGTTAGCTGTAATATTTGAGATAAAGATTTCTTACTGTCAGTCAATGAGGTTATTTTAGTATGATGGAAGTGGAAGACATTGAAGGACTTAGTATTAATAATGATACATTATCACTAGATCTTGGTGGTGTTAAAAGCTGTATCTTTCAATGCCTTTTTGTCATTGCAAAGATCAGACTTGTGATGTCAAAGGAAACTTACTGGGGTTCTTCAGTGATCAGTGTGTTTTTTCTTTGTTTTTACTTGACAGGGTGCCACCATTAAACGCCATGAGATAACAGGTGACATAACGGTTGCCCGTGTGATCCATGGTGGGCTAGCAGACAGAAGTGGTATGTGTAATTTGAAACTAAGTGATACAAGAAATTGAATTTGAAATGAGATATTTGATGTAAGAAAATAGCTTAGCTTCTACAATTAGTTTTCCATTATAGAGCAAGAAGATATCTATGACGCACAGCACTGTGAATAGTGATATGTTGCCGTGACTTTGATTCTGGTTTTGTTAATTTTCATATGAATGTGCTAAGTTCGAAACTGACAGTTTTCATTATTTATTCTTGGCACCAATACCTGGATAAATCAGTCACAAGATTGATCAGGAATATCCCAAATTGCAGTGTAGTATGAATACGAGCAGCTCATTCCCTAACGGAGAAATGGTAAACATCAGTAGCCTGTGATTCTATAAGATAATGGGCTTTAAGGAATATGTAGTAATACTTTTTGGCACTAGTCTACTAAACACTCCGGTAGCATTCGTTCCTAAGCAATCTGCCAAGGAGTTCCCTTGGAAATGTGACTAATTTGTCATCCCAGAATTGAATGTGCTCCATATTCCTTGGGAATGTAACATAACTACAATGTAAACCATCAGAATTAAAATTAAGATGTAATAATCGTAAAATAGTTCCCTTTACTATTTTCTAGCCTTTGTATAGAGAAGAAAACCCAAACTGTAGACAATAGCTGATTAAGCTCCTAGTTTGATGTTTTAACTGAGCTGAAGGAACTTGTAAAAAGTAAACAATATTATGAAGAATATTAGCTAGAATAGGTTCAGACGTGACTTTGGGAAATGGAGCTATATTAAAGTGTTTCTGCAAATCATCAACAGATTGTAAACATGTTGTATGGGGCTGGTGGGAGGAAATAGGAAAAGTGAAGTATACAAACTTCTTGTGACTCACAGAAGTGTGCAATCCTATCCAGGGGCAACGTAGGCTAAATCCAAAATGCCTTCCTGCATACCTGGCGTATGGGAACTTTAAATGCGGACTTCCAAACCTGTGGTATATCTGTGTCCCTGCCTCACCTACGCAAGACAATTCGTGCTGTGATAAAACTTCTGCTACTGCTTTCATCCTTGTTTTCACTGTAGGGTTGCTTTATGCTGGAGACAAACTGGTGGAAGTAAATGGAGTTCCTGTTGAGGGACTTGAGCCTGAGCAAGTCATTAATATTCTGGTATTAAATATTTTTCTACTTTGTACCCTAAGACTAACTGTATGCTGTTTCATTTACACGCACACGTTCTTAGAGGAGAAAGTCTGAAATTTTTAGCAGAAAAATCAGATCGTTTCCTTACTGTGGATGAAGTTCACAATCGCTCATGAAATCAGAATGTATGAAACCAGAATTAAATCTAACCACTGTTTTGGATAGAAATTAACTTAATTGTGACCATTCCACCTGCAGCTTCTGGGGAAAATACTAATTTATTCAGACTTTACTGTCTGATAATTTTTCTGGAAGCCCCACTCAGTTCATATTTCATAAGAAAGTAGCAGAAAGTGCTGTTCTAAAAAGAGTCCATGTTACAAAATGCACTAAAGCAGAGTGAATGAGCTTGTAAGCTACACAATTCACCTTGCAAAAAAGGGCAGTGGTAATTACTGTTGACAAAATCCTCATGAAGAAGTCTGTTGAGCTGTCCCAGAGCTGTACATACTCATCATCTTGCCCATCCTCTTTCAGGGTTGTTCACTGCAAAGTGTTAGTGCCAGTCAGTAAGGTATTGCTACATGTAATCAATATCACATATTTCTGAGTGTTATTTCCCTGGCCACACTATTCCTAGATATAAGAAATACAAACTCTATTGGAATGCTTAATTCTTAAATATTTATAGTTTTTCCTCTGTCATGAACATCACCTGCTGCTAATTTAAATTAGCATTCAGTAGAAAAGTTTGGTATGAATTCATGTTGGCATTATATACATTTATAATGAAACACAGACTTCATTGAATTAAAATTATTTAGCAAGGCTTTGAAGTTTCATTTTTGAGTTTCCTTTTGAAAAAAATACAGTATTCTCACACTGACTCTGCCTAAATTCTACCTGTAACATAGACATTATAGTAACCTCAAAGCCATGCTGTGCTAGGCTTGTGCTGCCAATGATTGGTTATTTGTGTTGAACACCAGTCATATTTTAATCCTTTTCTAATCATTTAGGCCCTGTCTCAGGGGACAATTATGTTCAAATTAATTCCAGTTTCTGATCGGCCTGTCAGCAACCAAACAACAGTAAGAGACATTCTTTTTTTACTGACTTTTACCAGAGTTACCCCAGTAACGGTCTAATGGAGTGATACAAAGAAATGGTATTGCTTAGAAGTGTATTGTAATCTTTAAACTGTTATTTGCCTTTTGGGCTACCTGTCAGCTGACATCAATATGTTGTTGCTGAAGCAGTAAAGATAGTAATCTGAAATACAGTTGTGTTAAAGGTAGTGAAGACATTTTCAGAATGATCTGCAGGTTGAAGGTCAATTCTTTTCACAATGTATGAGATTAATATTTTTGTTCTCCCTTATTGAACGGATAGGGTTTGGGGCTTGATCTGGTTTATAAAACATGACTTCATCATGAATTGACTTAAGTAGCAGCAACATCTGGCCCTGTGATTATAAAGCACCTGTTCTAAACATGGCTTCCACTTACTGTGGTATATTTTCTTTGCCAGCTCTATGTGCGTGCAATGGCAGATTACTGGCCCTTGCAAGATCCTGCCATACCATGTGCTGATGCAGGTTTGCCTTTTAAGAAGGGTGAAATACTCCAGATTGTGGACCAGAATGATGCTCTCTGGTGGCAGGCCAGGAAGGTTTCAGATCTCAGTGCCTGTGCTGGACTTATACCCTCAAATCATCTTCTTAAAAGGTAAAGAAGTCATAATTCTGATTTCCAGTTCAAAAATTAGTCAGTTGTTCAGATTTTGCTGTTTAAAATTTTCATAAATTATATATCAGTATGATTCAGAGTGACAGCTAGCAAATATCTTCTCTCTTTCTGTTCTCTGACTTCTCGCTCTCCTTCCCTTAAGAGTACCTATGTGACAACAAGCTTCTAAAAACACCTATATAATCCTAAATCAACGTCTAAGAAGTTTGCAGCAGTTGCCTAGTCTCTATGCTAGTTGCTAAGACATCTAGTGGAGTGTAGCAGCTGAAAGATGGGTGGAAATTAAGGGCCCTGACTGTTTAGGAACATCAGCTATGATTTAAAAAAAAAAAGGGGGGGGCAGGGCGGGAAGACGGGGTGGGGAAGAGTGGGATACTAAACATACAGTATAAGGGCATAGCTGTACCAAGAAACAGTATTTTTTTAAAGATGTTCTCTGAGGCATGAGTGACCTCTTTTAGTTTTGGTCAAAACTGAGTAGACCAGATTAAAAGAAGTAAAAAAACCCCTAACATACAAACAAAAAAAACATGCTCAGGGAAGAACAAGGCTCCCTTGCCTATAATTTTCTGCATAAATAGCCCATTATTTTTACAGTACGTGCTTTCAGAACCAGAGTACTTAAGCTGTAGCATGCTTTTCAGTTTAATCTTCTAACCACATGTCCCATCTGTGTTATCCTCAGGAAAACATAAAGCCATGCAATTGTAGATTATAAGCTTTGATTTGTACTATATGTAAACCTAGCTGTGGTCTGTATAATGAAAGTTGAAATCAAACTAGGTTGAACCTGAGGCTGCAAGCAAGAGGCTTTGTGTAGTAACAGAGGCAGTGGTACTAATACCCATAGCAGTATCCCACTGTTGTACTTCCAGGAGTCTGTACCTCTGTACGGCTTGTCTTCCTGTCCTTATATATAAACTCAAAATACTCTAAATACCTCTGGGCTGCTGATTTGGGAATTGTTTTTAAAAATAGTTCTGCCAAGCACATTGGCTTTCTTTCAAGATTTTGCACAAAGTGGGCTAAAACACTGGTAATGTTTCCATTCTTGGTGACTTCTGTCAGCTCAGTACTGATTGACCTTATGTGTAAGCAGGGAATCTGACTGAAGCATAATGTGCTTGTGGACTGTTTTGTTTCTTTGACTGTGATAAATTTATTTCTACATAGGAAGCAACGAGAATTCTGGTGGTCTCAGCCTTTCCAGCCCCATCTCTGTCTCAAATCATCAATGTGTGAGTGAAAAGTTATTTGAATGGTAGAGTAGGAAAGAAAGGTCTTGTTTCTGTTTCCAGGGATACTGAAATAGAAACTCATACAATTCAGTTTAATCCAAAGACACTGTTTCTGGAGCTATATTGTAACCTCAGAAGTGTGTTAACGATCCCCAGGAAACTAAATACTTAATGGTAGTTGTACCTGGAGTACAGATGGTAGAGGTTGTTGTCTCCAGTATACTTGGGATCTGACTGCGAGAGAAGCTGTGAATTCAACTCCTTCTGAAGTTCTGTAAGATCTAGGAGCAATTTAGGAGAGCTAGTTTTCTCTAAGAGAATTGAGTGTAAGTCTTGAGGTGACAACTGTACTAACCCGGTTTTCCAGGGACACAGGTAACAGTTTGGCACTGGAAGATGCCATATGATATGTTTAGAATGTTTCTTTGTCATCAAAACTATTGAGAGAACAAGAGAACTTCTTTCCTTGAGGTGTAAGATAAGCTATGCCACCCATGAGTTTATTCATTATTTAGTCATTATTTATTTTGAGTGGACCAGAAACATTAACCTCTGACAACTATAACTTTACGTAAACATGCAATTATTCCCAGACAAAGAATGTTCTTCCTGTTTTCACTCTCCCCATTTTCTTCTATGGTTCTTTATACTAGTAGAAAATTACTTTTTCTCTTCTGATAACTCCCAGATTCAGTGTGTTTCATTGCCTAAGATTCTTCTTGCACTGATTGCTCTCTTTCACCATAATTTTATTGCATTTCCACTGCTTCACTGGATCTGCTGTGGGCAGTAAGCACTGTGGAAGAAGGTAGGTGATCGTATCTGGACAACATTGCATTCCTGTACCTGGAATCAGTATAGCTCATGGTTTTACAGGATGTTTTAAAAGTTGTCAGAAATGAGACAGTTTGGTATATACATGCAAAAGAAACCCAAGTTCTTGGCATTGTGGTTAATTGAAATAAATTTTTTTTCACTTGAAATAGTAGAAGCTTACATTTGTCTTAAAGTGGAAAATTAAGCTATGCATTATCTGATAGGGCACTAACAGTTTGGATGGGTTGCTTTGAGGAAGGAAAGACTACATTTCCTCTTTCTCTTTCCTCTCCCTCTTTCTCTCCCATCTTCAGCAGCTCCAAGAGGGTATTTCTTTAAAGGATACATATGGGCAGAATAGGGTTGACAGATGCCCTGACAATTGCCCTGTAACTGGAAAATAGCTCCTACTGAGCCTATCTGGAGGGGCATGCAATAACAGAACACACACATAGTGCAGTATTGTGAGCTCATGAGATTGCCCAGCCAAGGAGTGTGAATTGATGTGGTCTGGGGTTGCAGAAGGAGAGGAATCAATCTTTTATTTTCTTTTTCTTCCTTCTGATAATAAAATCAAGAAAACAAAACTCTTTCCTTGAGTGAAGCATATTGGAAAGATACACACTTTTAACAGCTATAGGAGAGAAGGGAGTGAGTGGAAAACTATATTCTGTCATGGTAATACTTAATAAATAGATACCTAGAGGAGAAAGAGAGTGACAGCCATGATAAAACTTCTGTAATTTCAAAAGAAGAATTCAAGTTAGAAGTCTTTGCCCCTCTGCCACAAACCCTTCAGAGTACTAGTTTAATTAGAGCCTTTTTCTCACTGAAGACAGAGAACATACGTAAATTTGAGTTAACAGTTAAAATCCTTAGAGATGTCTAAAGCTGATCTGAGCTTCAGACATTTTATTTCTGATGTCTGAGTGTAGGCTTGTGAGATCTGGGAGGAAAGAAACCTTACCAGTGTTTTTCTGACTCAGACACCATTTTTTTTCTCCTTGTGTTGATCTGCAGAGGATGACATGCAGATTGATGAAAAGTGTGTGGAAACAGGTAACTGAATTCACTTGAGATTATTCCATTTGCTTTAATGTAGTAGCTAGTTAAAGCCTCATTTCCCAGATAAAAGACACATTGTCCTAGCAAACTTAACAGTAGAAAATGCTATTTGCATACCCTGGAAACCTCATACTATATTAGTGTATTAAAATGAGCTGTTTGCAGTTCTGGTGAAGTGTTGTGTCAAAAAGAGGCACCACCTCAAAAATATCTGCCTGAATAAGATCCAGCCTCTTTGATTCAGGTTTTGGACTGTGGCTGTAATGTCACCATAGTTTTTAACATATTGCAGACTTAATGCCATGAATGATTGTAGTCTTGGAGAACCCACACAATTCACTGTCAAGAAACTGATCTCAGGAGAACATGCTTTTCGGCACTGGACAAGAATAGGTTTTTTCTTGTAAATAGTATACGTGATGACTGTTAGCTTCACTTGCTCCCTGAAGCAGCACATCTCATTCTTCTCCTGAGGTAGTTCAGAAAGCTGTCATGGAGGGATGTGATCCTGTAGGACTGGGCAGAGACAGACCAGACAGTTAATTCAAGTATGGCAAGCTCTATTTTGCCACTTCAGAGGGGAGTGGGGAAAGTATGTGTGATAGGACTGATAGGAGGGGAAAATTGATTTCTGATCCTGAAATTGTATAGGAGGAAAATAATTAAATTTTAAACTTATTTTAATGTCTTTGCTATCTGGATTACTAAACAAGATGAAGAAACATTTGAGTCTGGTAAGTTCCTCTGACCTAATTCCAAATTCCTTGCTATTGTTCTGCTGTGAGAAGGATGTCCAGAGACAAAACAAACAGGTGACAAAATCCAGGATGCCATTTCAGCTTTAGAAACCATTCTGTCTTGAAAAGCCATTAGTAAAATCCTGTTGCCTTAAGTTTTCCTCTTGCTCTCAGATTACATTACTAGTAAGTTTTTTGTCCAGTTAACCCACAAATGTGTTTCTTCTTGTGCATCAGTACCAGATCTGTTTATCAAATCCTAATCAGTTCTACCTGTGCAAGCTGTGACAGCAGCGGCTGCACTGATGTCAGTGGATAATTGGATTACCTTAGGGTCATGGAGACCTGAATCCCCAGTGTCTGTAGGAGTTGGTAAAGAGGAGAGCTGTTCTGGATTCCAGATTGTGTGCATGGCTGGCATACAAGAAACAAAAATGCTTTTAGAAAATTAATGATTTATGTGTAAGACATACAATCAATCAGTGCTTTTTCTAAACTGAGCTGGTTTGAGGTTTGGGTTTTTAGGGAATAGTTACCTATTTCCAGCATATTCATTCAGACTTCTGTAAAACTTAAATCTCCTGCGTAGGTTGCTCCAAAAGTAATCCCTCCTATTTATTTGGAAAGTACGTGGAAATACAACAGATGCAAAGAGCACAGTAACACTATTTGATAGAGGAAACTCTCAGCTACAAAACACTGGTTTTGAACACAGTCCCCACCGCTGGCTGTGCATTTTCACCAGCGATGAACAAGAGCCCGTGTGCCGCACTCGTAACAATCTGCACCGGCAGAGGGGACCCACCGTCACTGTCACCACCGCTGGAACGTGACACCCACCCCCTCACTGTGCTGACACCCACTGTTTGGCCTCTGTAAGCGTTCAGCAGCCTCGATGAATGGCAGTGGGTGCAATATTTGACTCGTGGAGGAATTCAGTTATACCCTTCTGCTTCACAGGCACTGCCCTGTCAGGCACCAGGTTGTCAGAGTGCCCCTCTGCTGCTGTCTGTCGCACGGCAACAGAATTTAACGGGATATTGGAGGGAAGGTTCAACCTTTACTGCCACAGCACCAACATGCGCCTCTGATGTCATGGGCCAACATAATAAAATAGGAGGAGTTACTTTCAGAGCGGCCTTCATAAAACAAATCATTTTCCTACTAAAATAAATCTAGTACTGATAAACTTCTCATCTGATATATTTGGTAATCTTGGGGATAAAATGTCATTCCACATTACACTTGCTCTTCTCCACAAGGTTTCTACTTGCCAGTTGGATCTTCTCCTCTTATCACAGGTGGTTTGTTCTCTTCCACCTCTCAAGCAATGCCCAAAGCTTTTAAGACAGAACCAGCAGGTCTACATGGCAGTCCTTTGTTGTTGAGCTAGGATGTTTCCAGTAACTGCACTTGGGAATTAGTCTTGCAAACCTTATTTGCTACTCAGTGCTGTGCCAGCTCTGCTGTATTCACACCTTCAGAGGAATAAAGGTGCAAATATTTGCTATCCTACATTTTACTTTAAATTTACCAGTAGTTGAACATGCGTGATGTATTTTGCAAGTGCAATACTAACATAGATGCTGTAGCTGAGTCTCTCATTCTTTGGGAACAGAGAATTCATGTTCAAATAGGCATATTTTAGATGGAAAGCATGCAGTACCTGTTTCCTATATTTCCTAAATGCATTGGAATATGATGTTTGGATTTTTTTTTTTTTTAATCTTAGTATAGATTGCTTTCTCAAAACTAATTGTTTTATGTCTGTCTCTATCTGAATGTGCAGAGGAGCTTAAAGAAGGTAACACTAACATTTTTTCTCCCTGTCTCCTGTAAGCAGTAATCTATTGGACTATATCTGTGTTTATTGCATTACCAGGAACTACCACTCCTCTTACAGTACCTGGTAACTGAATTGCTTGTTCCCTGTGGGATTCCACACTGCTCTCCATATCACAGAACCAGAGGGTAGATAAAGCAGGGATGCTGAAAAAGATTTGAATGATGGCTCAAAAGACTTGAGGATAGAAATGATACATGCATATGTCAGATGAACAGTACTCTGAACTTCACCCTGAACGAGCAGTTTTGTGCCAAGTAATTTTTTTCTACAGTCACAAACAAGGAGTTGTTAGTACATACAGAAATGTAGGAATAAAACTGTATTTTAAAGGAACAAGTAGTGAAGAGTGAAGATGTGAAAGAAGAGTAAGATGCATCTAATTTTGTTTTGATACTTGCATGCTTATGAGATAATTGTCAATCAAAGAATCTAGTGCTAAAAGATTATACATTTCATGCTTTGCAAATGAAAATAATGTTCTTGCCTTGGAACAATTATTGCCTTTAAAGATATGCCTATGTTTTCTGTATCTTATTCATGCTTTAACAAGGCCTAAATAAATGGAATACACAGCTTGGATAACTACATGCATGTTTAGGAGAAAATCAGGAGTCCTTTTTGAAGGGAAACCTGAACACTGCTAACACCATTTTTTTTTCTTTGTTATTTGTTTTCAAATCACCTTTACAAAGCAGTTTTTAAACTCTTAGAGCATTCATCTGTTGGGAAATTGGTATTTTTTGAGCCTTAAGACAGCTTTCATTTACAGAAATTTAGAAGTCTCACCTAACTGGTTAAGCCTTCCCAAGGAATAGCATGAGAATGGGGCCAAAACAAATTGAAGGAAACATGTTAGTCTGGGATGTTGGAGCACAGATATCACTGATCCAAAGATGATTAAAAAGAAATAGTAAAATCAGGTCTTCATTCTGCCCAAAAGAACTGAGCAGATGCATGTGGCATTTTCCAAGCATGCTATTGGGCAGAAACTAAGTTATAAATTTCTTATTTCTGATTTTGAGCTACTTGACTTCTTGGTTATTGCAATATTATAACTAAAGAGTTCCTGTAAACTACATTTCACCTGAAAAGCTTAAATTATATGGAGGTTTTTTTCTCTATAAGTATTGCAAAACATTGTCTGGCAGCTAGTTATCTTAGGAAGGAAAAAAGAAAATGTTGAGTTTCAAATCTTAATTTAGAAAATTCCAAGAGTTTTCTAAATTTTATTTTTCTCTTACAGAAGTATTGGTCCTTTGAATTGGCCATTGGTCATGTGAAATATTTTAATATTTCATATGATGAAGTATTGTGCTTCTTTTATTAGATTAGGCATGGTGCTTCCATATGTTTACTCAACACTGTTTTTCATTTGGGATCAGCAATAATTGATAGTTAGTTATCTAGGTCTTAAGCACTCACTGTTTGTTTTTTTTTTTATTTCATGAGTATTTGTTCTTCATATTCTAGAAGAGGAAGAATTTGGTGAATTTGGTCAACGAGTCTTTATTGGTACGCAATGACTAAAGATAAGTAAGATGTTTGGAGCTTGATCTACATTAAATCTTGTATGAAATTAAATAAAATGCATTGTTCTTTATTTCACCTGAAGACTTACTGAATTGAATTGCTCTGTTTTCCAAACGTCAAGAAGTCATCTTCCTCCTGCTAATGCTTGTTCTTTCCATTTAAATCCCTCTTACTGTTAGGTTTCTACTGAGACCCAGCCACCACTATTTTAACTTGACTGGCTTGTTAAGATTTCCCTTATTTCACAATTAATTTTGCTAGAGCATAAAGTTGTCTGTCATCCATCCATTGCGAACACTCATGAGGGCTTTCATTAGAAAAGTAGACCTGAAAGTGAGATTTTCAGAGTAGGATGGTAAGATGGAGCAACAAACCTATCCTTGTGACTAAACCATAGTGACCTTTAAAATATTTGGATTCATTCTGGAGGCTGGAGCAAATGCTCCAGATTTGCTTTAGGAGTGTGAACTGGATACACTATCAAAAAACAGTTGACCTTTTCCCTAGTAATGCTTTATGTGGCCAGAAACTTCTGTGGCATGTTTTGGTGATCTTTTGGAGGTCTTTAATTTTGGGTTAATTTCCAGGTGACTTTCAGTGAGATTGGACCTCCTCTTTAGCTGTCTTTTAATACTCAGAGGTTGTACCAAGTTGACATACCAAGTACAGTGATGAAATCCGCTAACTTTCACCCTGCAAAAAGCTCAAAAAACCCAGTGTGTTGTATGGCCTAGAAAGAGCTGCTCTAGACTAAAGAACTAGTTACCTGCATCTCAGGTGTATTTTCCCCTTACAGCTGGTTTCCGTAGAAGTATGCGCCTGTGTCGCAGGAAATCCCGGACCAACCAGCAGTCATGTTACACTCGGTGCCCCAGCAGCTGTTACAGCACTCTTGCAGCTCCATATGAAGAGGTGGTTAGGTACCAACGACAGCCAGCAGATCGGAACAGACTAATTATACTAGTGGGTAAGAGGTTAATTTTAATTACTTTCTTATGCACATTTCACAACCTATAACAGAGGGGAGGAAACGGTCAGTTATGGTCTGATCCACTGAGGTTTCCTGCTGATGATTGCAGTGTTTGTAGACTGTGCAGGTAGCTCTTAAAGCAACATTTCAAGAATGATTGTCTGTAATTTGACCATATTATTGGTTTTAAAGTTTAAGGTATGTATCATCTTTCCCTGAGATAGTGAATGTTAAAAAAATTAAAATGAAGTCCTTAGAAGAAGCTATAAAGTTATGAATGCTGGTTGGTAATGGGTTTTATTAGGGAAATGGTTCAGTTTTATACTCAGTCTGGTCTGGTACAGAAACTGATGAGAAAACATTTGTTACTTACTAGAAAACATCTTTACATGGAGGCATTTCTACAGCCAGTGTTCAATGCATGTATATGGCAATGGTAAGAATGTTAAAAATTAAACTCCAGAGGAGACAAATCTCAAACATGGGCAGTAAGGAAAGTTAAGAAGATGCCTTTAATAATGCTTGCTCTATTAAGTGGGATGGAGGCTCTCAAGTAATCTTTAATGATAGAGATTGAAAGAAAGCTGTTGTTCTGCAGTGTCCCATGATTCTGATAAAGCCAACTGGATAAAGCAAATCCATTCTCCTTTCTAAGTCTGGAATTATTTGATAATTTTTTCTTTTAAAATGGTATTGCTGAGTTGCCTCCTGAGTATGACTGTACTGCTGGGAAGTGATTTGTTCCCTGAATAATCAAGATGCTTCAGTCACTTCTTGTACTTTTTTTTTTTTTTGGGGGGGAGCTTATTTACACTTCATTTGTACGTGTGCAATGTGTTAGAAAATTAGGGATGTGCATGCAAAAAGTGTCTCTGGCAGTAATATTAGTTGCTTTCCCAACTTTTCAGGTCCTGCAGGAGTTGGTGTGAACGAACTGAGGCGAAGGCTTATTGCAAGTAACCCACGAGAGTTTCAAAGTGCCATACCTCGTATGTAATCTTCTTTCTCCTACTACGTCCTTCAAACATGATTAGGAAATGCCAAGTACCTTCCACTTACCTTTGTGTATTCATATACTCTGCTGTGTGCCTTGCTTTTTAGCTCTACTGCAAACCAGGGCAGTTTTATAAGAGTTAGTTTAAAATACTATCTTTCTCCTTATTTTGGCAAATCGGCCAAAGTTATTTTCAAGTTACACCTCCTGAAACCCTTAAAGCTTTATGTAGCAGTAGATTATCTGCATGATTTTGTTTAATCTTGATGTTTGCTTTTCCTAGATTTAAAAATAAGAATGTTTCTTGGGGATATTCTAAGTTCATAGTGTTTTAAGTGATCAGATATGGAATGAAGGCAACAGAAGTTGGTGCTTAATAGGCTTTGCAGCTTTTCTTATTAGCCTTCTAGTCTCAGATGAGACTTACACAGCTTAATTTCTGACGTAATAACTGAAGTTGTTTCTACCTGTGCATATTTGTTTCTTGTGATGTGGATAACCAAACAGGAAACATACAAATCTGAAGCTGGTTGAAAATCCAGGAATTCTTTTGTGCTTAAGGCCCCAGATATGGAGAAGGTGTGAGTGCAGGAAGGCTTGTGGGATGATTCCGAATGAACTTTAATTGATTTTACCTCAGAGGAGAAAAAACAGTTGTGCAGCCAGTTCCAAAGCAGTTCCTGATTGGTCTGAGTCACAGACCAACTGGAAAAAGACACTCTCCTTCCATTCCAAGAAATACAGTTGTTCTTTGCTAATTTTCAAGGACTTGCCACTGGGCAACCAGTAGAGAGGACTTTTGCTTCAGATTAACTAATGAAAACAGCTTATTTTATTACTTATGAAAATACGGATTTATAGTCCTTCATGAAAGTTGTCTCATTTTCATTTATAAAATTACAAGAATTTACTTGAAATTTTCTTTTTTTGATTGTATATCTCCTTTCAGACACCACTCGTGTTCAGAAGAGTTATGAAATGAATGGTCGTGAATATCACTACGTATCAAAGGAAACTTTTGAAAACATGGTGTATAGCCACAGGTAAGTAGGAGACATAAATTACGCTTCTGTTACTTAAAATATTACATGATCCAAGAAAAGACACTTTTGTAGTTAGGTCCCAAGGCCGAGCTCCTCCATTCATACTTACTATATATGTTTGGTGTAAATTTGGGTCAAACCACTTGAGCCCATTGCTTCAAAAACTGTTTGTGCAGTTGCAAATAACAATTTGCAAATCTATAATTAATCTCAGAATCCTTCTAAAAGAAAGTGGGATCTCCAGTCCTGAGCTCCTTTGATGTGCTTGTAAGTTATGAGTTTAACTCTCTGGGAAACCAGACTGCTTTCTTAAATTGAGCAGTGAGTGAGGCCTGTTCCTGATCTACAACTCCATTACAGAATCTCTGCAGTGATGACATCTCCACATAAGCAGCCGAACTGTAAGGGCTAAACTTTCAAAAGTAGCTGTTCCTTTTTATGCATCAATAATCCTTCCAAGACAGACCAGCTCAGCACCAGAAGCTACACTCCTTGAGCTCTGCCAAGTGCTTTGAGGTCTTCCGATTTATGACATTATTTGTACTATATAAATGACAAGCTTTTTATCATTAGAATCATAACCTCTAAACGCATAATTTGTAACAGGATGTTGAGTAAAAAAAAGTATGCTTTGGAGATACCGAACTGTAATGGTTCTGATTTTGTGCCCAGTCTAGCACAGAAAAGCAAAGGTGGAAGTTGTTCACCAGTGTTCACTATGTTTTGTGATCATTCAATCTTGATCACTGGATTACATTTGAAGAGTTCACCCTTAAATGGAACCTTTCTGAGACTCAAGTGCTCTTTCATTTTCCTTCTTCCTCACCACTGTTGCAGAATGCTGGAATATGGGGAATACAAAGGGTACCTGTATGGTACCAGTATTGATGCAGTGCGATCAGTCCTCGAGGAAGGGAAGATCTGTGTAATAGATTTAGAACCACAGGTAAGTTGACCAGGGGCATGTAATGTAGAGTTTGTACCTCTTGGAAGCAAAAATATTTTTCTGTACATTCTTGAGCTACTGGAACAATGTTAGTTGCTCTATCTTGTTTTTCACTTTAGCTCATGGTGCTTATTAATAATAGATTATTCTTTGCATGGGTCTTGGCGGGGGATACTACAGTGACAAGTATGTACAGGTCAGTATAGTTCCTTTGTTCTCCTGTCAGCAGCTGTATTATCAGGTGAGATGGTACAGAAATGAGTTTTCATGCTTGCTTAAAGCAAGGATTATTCTTTCATGTGGAGACTTTACATGGGATTTCCTCCTTGTCCAAGTCCTTCTAGTTGAGAGTTTTGTTATTCCATTAGCAATCTCTGAACACCCTTTGGTAAAAGCAGCAACTATTAGAGTAATAGAGCAAAAGCAGGGATTTGCGTATCATGCATTTATTACTCTTCAGAAGTAACTTAAAAGTTGGAAGTAAGCTGCTGACAACGTGACCAAAGAGCTCTACAAGGACACCCAGCGAGTGCTTGCTGTGTAGACCACCGCTCATCTAGGGATCACAGTTTGTAAATGTTTACTATGCGAGAAAGGGCAGCTTGCACATATGCTCTAGCAGATACTGGTAAGAGGTGCTTCAAATATTAGGGCGATTACCAGATGTTTCTATGCTGGGCATTGCAAAAAACTTGGAATGCAATCTTTGCATTTTTATTCTTACTTACTTTTATTATCTCTAACACTTGAGAATTACTTACCATGCTAATGTTTTCACTTAGACACTATTCACTTTTTTTTTCTTCTATCTTTGCATTGAATTTGCTGATGAAGATAAGGCTAACAAAGGCCTGAGTTTGTAAATACCTAGAAGACTTAAAGCTGTGTCCAGCAAAATCTTACTACATGTCTCTGAATTACTTGCCTGTTTAGTACTTAAGAGCTGTTTAGTCTACTGGGTTTCAGCATCTCTTGTAACTGTAAGGAGAGACACCATAACTCAGTAACTTTTAGAGACTTCCCTCTAATTATGCAGAGTCAGTGTGTCAGAGCCTTAGGTTAGCAGTAGTATGGGCTGTTTAAAATAGAAGCTAAGAATTTAAAATAGAAGTTACATGACCCTATGGGGTACTACTCTACTGTGGAGAATTACTGCCAAGTTGCATACTTGTATTTTAAATCTGGTGGCTTGGCCAACTTCAGATGCTGTGCTTTTTTCCTTTTTTTTTCTTTTTTCTAGTTTTGTCCACTGCTCTGCAGTATTTTTAAAATGCTTATTAGCATCAGGGAATGTTACACAGCACAAAGATTTCCGAAAGCAGGATACTTTCTTCCAGTATGGAACAATGAAGGTGTACTTTTTCCAAAGGTAGCTCCCTAGCAGTTAAAAAAACAGATTTCAGATTAATCTTTAATATTGATTGTCATCTGTTAATGACAATGTCCAGTCACTACTGGAGTTGAAAACACCTCCTAATAAGGTTACCAAGTGGAATTAAGTGATCGGGATGCTACAGTTGCTTAACATTGTTTGGTTCAAGGATTATTAGTGAGGTCATTTTAAAGGAGGTGCTCCTGAAAAAGATTACTGCTAGGTCTGGAGATAACAGCACTTGAAACAATTGGCTTTTTATGGGAGTAAAACAGGGATGAATACACCTGAAATACTTTAAGTTCTTTTTAATTTGCAGGGCATACAAGTAGCCCGGACTCATGAATTAAAGCCCTACATTATATTCATCAAGCCATCCAGCATAAGCTCAATGAGGCAGACTCGTAAAAATGCAAGGATCATTACGGATTATTATGTAAACATGAAATTCAAGGTGAGATTTGAGAATAGAAGTGACTCAGCCTATTATTTTGGGATTCTGTGTTTAGAAAATAATGCATTCTACTATGTTACTATCTAACGCTTTAAAAAAGATTATTGTGTCTTTAAGATCAAACCTAAGTTGTTCTTGTCTCTTTCTATTTAGTTTGCTGGGATTGTTTTCCCCTCCAGATCCACTTTGAAGTGGAAGG
The DNA here is from genome assembly GCA_009769605.1 of Bucorvus abyssinicus. Classification (NCBI taxonomy): domain Eukaryota; kingdom Metazoa; phylum Chordata; class Aves; order Bucerotiformes; family Bucorvidae; genus Bucorvus; species Bucorvus abyssinicus. Next base: position 26,610,139 of record CM020029.1, read on the forward strand.
ATTTGTACCTAGGGGATTGAGGCATTTTTGCTTCAAAATGTCTTTAAAGGAGAGGCTATTTTGTATATTTTTGTTTTAATTAACTGCCTTGTGACAAGATTTGAGTCAACACATGCATTTACTGTTTGCACTGAAATACTTGGAATGCACTTAATTCAGTAATATCATAAAATATTTTTTCATGTGGTTACAAGAATGTTTTGTTATTTCACATATGCTTAATTCTGTACTAAGTGCTATAGATAAAATACAAATCCTGTTTGTTGTAAATACAAGATATGCATTTCCAATGTGCCTAGTGCATTGTCACATTTGTTTTCATGCAAATCATAATCAAGTTTAGCATCTTAAAATTTTTGAGACCTCAGTCCATAACTGTATATGGAAATTAATCATGATTGCTAAGACAGAAAGAAACATGAACACTCAGGAAATAAACTAAAATGCGGAATGAGAGCACAAGTGCTAGTGAATTTGCCTTCCAGACCCCAACATCCTCTGCCAGCACTCATGAATAGAATAACCTTTATGGGGCAGATGGAGCATACTGAGACACAAAGTATTTCCTTGGGCAGGATACAGCAGTCTGCCCTGTTTCAGAGACTTGGAACTAACTGTAGCAGGTGTACTTTACTATAGCAAACTGTAAATGACATAAACTATGCTGGCACTATCTATTCCCCTCTTGTTTACATGGCCCAAGGTGTTCTACAGATGCTGTGCAGGTATGTTTCTCTACACAACACTAAAACTTTATAGGCTTACTCTGTGTCTCACAGGAAGAAGATTTACAGGAGATGGAAGATTCGGCTAAGAAAATGGAAGCTCAATTTGGTCAGTTCTTTGATCAAGTGATTGTGAATGACAATTTACAAGAAGCATCTGCGCAGCTGCTGTCTGCAGTCCATCGTGCACAGGACGAGCCCCAGTGGGTCCCTGCAATATGGATATGCTCAGACACTCAGCCCTAATTCTGAGCAGGAGGCAGCTTCAGAAAGATTACAGCTTATGTTCCACTTCAAGAATAATCCTCATGTCAGGATTGCAAGAATTTATCTTTTGAGGGATTTGGAAGAGGATTAGGAAAGAAGCTGCTACAGGAGATAAAATCATACTATATTCTGCGTTGCTCTTCAGCTTTTTATGTTACAGTTGCATCCACTTTTGTACAAAAAAAAAGGAAATATTGTGAGCACTCAATTACAAGAATAAAGAAAAGTCTATTTTGTTGCATGTATCACCATAATTTATTTGTACATAGCTACAGAAAAATCCTCTTATGGTCATTCTGGTACTGCGATACGTGTGATTCTGGAAGCCGTGACAAATGATATTCAGTCAATATTCAGTCCAGAGCTCTTTTACCATGCTGTCTTTGAGCAGAGTGCTATTTATGAAGCTGTTGGCTTCCTGCTTATCCTTTTTAAGACAGGAGCAGAGGTATCTTTAAGATACATGAAGCATACACTTTCTTTTGTTCCATCAACTCAAGTGAGTAAAACCTGACAGAACGTGGACTTACCAATGAGGGAGATAAAGTCAGAAGCCCCTTTTCCTATTGGTTTGCTCTATCTTAGCACACTGTCCTCATCAAGTGGTGCAGTGTTTATGGCAAACAAGTTCCTCACTCTTCTTCTTGCATTGTAGCTGTCTTGCCCCCTGAGGAACATAGATGATTATTCTGTTGCCCTACCTCAGCTTTGAGGAAAATCAACCAAAACCATTTAAACAGCCTATAAGGAGATTATTCAAAGCTAAATATGGCTGCTACCACCATGCCTGCTTGCCCTAGAGTCAGGCCTAGTATTCCTTGTTTAGAGGTAAAACTGGAGAGACCAGAGTCCCAACACATATCACTGGTCTAAGGTAGGTATAGGTGGAGTGTGAGGCTGGTGACAATTCTGTGATGGTCATTATCCGTGATCAGCTCCTCACTTCTGCTGCTGTCTACAGCATGTCCACTCTTCCTCCCTGCATATTTTTCACGTGTTTACTTACAGACAGATCTGCTTTCACTATTAGAAAAAAAAAGATGTTCTCATTAGTGTTGCATTTGTTTCGTGTCCATTTGTGCTGGAACAATATTTTATCACATTTATTTCATAGGGTTTTTTTTTTTCCCGTTTACTGTGTTTAACTTCATTTTGTGTCTGTGGCTACAAGCTAAAGGAGGCTAGATACCTTGTTTTTCCTTTAATGTACATTTGATTTTGCTCGTCCGCAGTCCGCATCAGCCCCGCTCCCCGCAAAACGAAACCGCATGTCTCCGCCGCTAGAGAGGCCGCAGCCCCACCGCCGGGCGGAAGCGAGCGCCGGCTCCTCCCCGCGGCGCCCGGGAGACTGGAGGCGGCGGGCGCGGAATGGCGGCGCGCCGGGAGGGCGCCGGCGTGGTGAGGGCGCGGAGGGGCCGGGGCGGGCGGAGGGTGGTGGCTCTCCCCACGGCGGGGCCGCCTCGGGCGGGGACCTGGCGGCAGGGCGGCGAAGTGCCAGTGATCGCAGCAGCGCCGGCCCCGCGGGGCTGAAGCCCGGTGCGCCTTGTGAGCACCGCCGGCGGCGGGAGCTTGGTCCGCCCTGAGCGCTGTTGCTGAAGAGTTGTACTGGGGCTGTCAGCAGCAGCAACTGCTGCCGGGGAGACGGAGCTGAAGCACGACGCGGGACCGGTGCGTCCGGGAAGCGCGGCTCCGCGGGGGAGGCGGCGGTGCTGCCCTGCCACAACCCGCGGGAGGTGGGGTGTAAGCGGCCGCAGGGCCTCACGTTTCAGCGCATCCTTTGCTAGGGACGCAAGCATTGCTGCATTTCGAGTTTGTGCGAAACTGCCTCCTCGGTACCATCCCCGAGGTCTGGCGGTGGCAGCTTAGCTCACCGCGCTCTGGGAGTAAATACATCTGCTGGCAGCTCTTTAGTAGCAGCCGCGCTAACGAGTGGAGGTGTTTTCTGCTCGGCTCTCCCTGAACGGACACCCGGCCAGTTGGGTAGGGTTTTTTTTTTCCCCCCCAACTGAGAGTTTCCAACTGTGTCCCACTGTCCTACGGCCTGGCTAATGTGTGCAAACACAAGGTTTCACTGAGGCAGTAGCTACCTGGTTTGTGGGAGTTTCTTCAGAGGGACTGTGGCTCCATTAGCACTCAGCTCTTCTGTCAGTAAGGGAATGGAAAACTGTTTCCAAACTCACCCTTTCTGTGGAGTTTGGAGTGAGTTCCTTCAGGCTCTGAGAAACTGGAAACCGACGGAGTAGAGCTGGGATTTGTATGGCAGAGTTGAGGACTTCCATACGGGTGGGACAGATGAGTATTCACCACCGCCGGCTTTCATACGGTTTCCTTTGTTGCTAGGAATAAACAATACAGAAATAAATTTGCTTTTCAGTTGTTTCATAGAGGGTAACACAGCACAGAGGTACTACAGAACCCAGGTTTGTACTGCACAGGCATTGAATGCTGTATAAAAGGGGTGGGGTTTTTTTTTAGATTTTAGCTTTTTAAAATATCAACTATCCTAAACATAACTATTACCACAAGAATGTAGGCAATAAAGTAATGAGCTCTGACCTTTATCAATATTTTTTCTTTATTACGGAGCACCTGTATGGTCTGACCAGTTTGCTGAATGCTGCCCAGGATGTTCTGTTCTGTGTCTGTGTGAATGGCTGTCAGTGTTCAGCATGCCCGGAATCCTGAGTGAGCGACGTGAGGCCTAATCCTGCAAACCCTTCCTTGCACCAAGTGTCTCATTTGTTTGGGTAAACAAACCTTAGTGAAACTTGCTCACTGGCACCTGTACCTGCACACTGAGTTACAGGTTTTTCAGTGCAAGTAATGTTTGCTGCCATGGAACATACTGCCATTTCAAATGGCAGTAGTACTGGGCCCTAACCCAGGGGCAGGAAGGTTCACGTCCAGCTAATCCTGGCTGCTGGAAGATTATTTTTAGTTCAGAATTAGCTGAGGTTCAGTGTGAGGGAGTATAGACCGGTTCACAGTGCCCCTTTCAGGGAACAGCTTCAAATGATATGGGAAAGAAACAAGTGGTAAGTTTGTGAGTCCTTGACTCTTACCAGTCTTACAGCCTTTTTTATTTCTGTTATCAACTGAGTTTTTGGAGCTGGGAAATATTTATTTGTATATACTCTTTCAATATAATTATATAATACAAAATCTGAAAGTAAACTGTCTTTTTCAAGATGGGGGAAAGTGCAAGAGCTCAGTTTCAGATTGTTGACAGGAGATACTTATTTTTAGGTTTTAGTTTTGTTTGACCTGCTGGTAAATATTTTCAAAATCCTAGGAAAGTTATTGTTTTATCGTATTTAAAAGTCTATTTCATAAATAAGCTTATTTCCTTTTATTGCTTTTACTATTGTTCTGAATTTACAACTTCGTTAATAGAACAGACTCAGTTCACGCTGTGTAGGTATATTGAATGCATAAATTATTGCAGTATTTTGGTATTTAGGTAGAATGACTGATAAGCTTTCTAATGAAAGCAGTACCTTAGATGAAAAGTGGAAACTATTCAAGGGAAGTTGAAATGCAGGCTGCGCCTCCTACACGTCCCTAATGCAGTGCCTATCAGAACTGGTAAAAGCATATTATTGCTGCATCTTCTAAGTATTACTTTTATGTAACATCTCCATCAGGAGCCTGTAGCTATTTAAGAGCCGTACAAAGCAAAACGCTTAGTGTTTTCTGACCATGTTTGGAAATAGCTGGTTTTTGAGAGGTGATTTCACACTGACAGATCTTGATTTTTGTCTCTCTTGTCTTTCAGTGCCCGCCTCGTGCCCTGCCTCCAGTGCCAAGGTAAAATCAGTTCATTCTGTGAAATTGATCATGGCTCTGTGCTGCAGTGTTTTTAAAAGTAATGAAATTAACAGAAATAAATTTAATAAACATCTGAGTAGTTATAACAGCTTTAGAAATAATTGCTTTTCCTGCTAATTTGTTGTACCAGAACCCCTTACATGGAAAACAAAGCATTTTCAAGTTTTACAGAGGCCAAGAAATTTTACCGTTACCTCAGTTTTAATACACTTGAGAGGTAAACTCTTTAAAAAGTTTCAAATAGCTACTTTAGTTTTATTATCTACTTCAGTTTTATTGATGTCCTTTTCAATCTCTTCTTCCTTCCCTCTTTGTTTTATTTCATGTTCTTTAGTTTATTTGAATGACAAATCCTTCAGAACAAGAATTTCTTAAATTAGACTAGATATTCTTGAATTAGGGATATAGGTATCTACTAGTTCGACATACTATAGGGGGAAATTTGGCCTTTTTTTTCAGTGTGGAAGGAAAGGCCATTATATAGTTTCTATGACATGGTGTTGCAGAATCCTTCAAAGTACCAGAAAGCAAATGTGATGTTTGTGATTGATGACATATATAGTGTCTTTTTAGTAATGTATATGGTCAAATGTTTCATAACTTTCATTGGCTTGTTACATAGTAGTCAGTAAGACAAGTTTTAATTAGCCAGGTGATTAAAGCTTTTAATCTGATCCACAGTTAGCCAGTCAAGAAACTGTGCACAGTCACAAACTGTTGGATCTTGACGATTGCGTCATATTCTTAACCCTGTTGTACACAACTGCTCACAAAATGGAGTGGGGATAAAGAAAAGAGTCACAAAAGCAGCAGTGTGGATTTCACTGTTCTGAATTGTAATTGATTCAAAATTAACTTTCTTTTCATCTATGTTTCTTTTACACTGCTCTTCAACACCTTTTCTCCTTAATGTGAAGTGGAAACCAAGGTGAGTTATTCTGACATCATGGAAAATCATAAACATAGGTAGTTCCTTTAGGTGTCATTTCATCCTCTCTTTAAATACTTTTCCTAAATGCAGGCTGATGATTTAAACTGCATGGATACCTGTGCTGCCATTGCTACAACTGTCTTCGTTTTTCTTTGTTCTCTTTACTGTTCACTATTTCCATATTTAATCAAGAGAATTGTAATGTTGTCACTGTGTTCTAAACTAGAAGTTTATTCTTCAGACCATTATTCAGAGTATTTCAGTTAATTACTTAACACATGTGCATGTGCATATTTAGTCTCTGCACTTTTTTTTTATTTAGCCTTTGCACTTAAGACAGGTTTCTTTTCCTGTTTTCCTGCCATCTTCTGTACTCTTGCTTGTGTGAACTAGTGAATTGTCATCTTTCTTTCCTGTAAAAGGTGAAGGATGTCTTCACTTGTAAAAAGGAATCCCTTTCATAACTAGCAATAGAATGGTTGTTAAAGAAAGGAAATGGAGGTTTCTCCATGCTGTGCACTTCTGTTTTATATTCTGCAGATGAAATTCCACTCAGTCGTCCCAAAAAAAGGAAACCCAAAGGAAAGACTACATTAGGTAAGGTCCTGCCAAGACTGAAAACTGTGTTTGTAATCCTGGGTGAGACCTGCGCTGTAGCCAAGCTTCTGGCAGATGCATGGTCTTCAGTCTTGTACTCTATTTTGGAGTAGTGTTCACAGCTAATTTATTACAATTTATTTTATATTGAATGACTGCAATCGTCTTCATCAAAGTAGTGTCATTTTAGAACAAGTCTGTAATGCTATCTGAAGTAACTTGTTCCATTCTCTGCTGGATCCATTCCCAGTACAGCTAATACAGCAGATCTCAATACTGAACTGAAAAAGTTCCTTCATTCCTGCTATTTTTTCTAGATACTCCATTAAATAGTTATTTCCAGCTGTAAGCTGCTTGTTTTATGAATGTGTTAAGTGCTTCAATTTTTGAATGAATTAGGATAAAACTTATTTACCAAATTGGCTCAATTTCAGTCCTTGGCCAAATAAAGTCTCACATTAATCATTCCATTATCATCAAAGAGTTAAGAGCCTAAAAGATTACTAGCACCAAAGCTTTGTATTTTTACAAGAAGTGGATCTGCAGAACAAACATATTGTTTTAGGCAAGATTATGAGTCTGATCTATTTTGATAAAGCAGTAAGTGTTGATAGAATCTAGTGGATTTCTGTAAACTAGTTGACTTAGGTCCATGTGATGGTTTGATGGGTAAACCACCTTAATTTGCTTAAAAGAGTGTACACTGAGGCCTCACTGAAAAACCTTTAAATGCAACAAGTAGAGCTGTTGCTGGCAGAGTTTTGCAAGGGTTGAGTTTTGTTAGCTATTGTTTTCAGTGAGCTGAATGACAGTGCAAAGTACACCTTGCTCTGGCCATTACTTTTTTGCTTCATTTTGCATTTTAGCAAAGCGAAGTTTTATAAAAGGTAGGAAAACCTGTGCTTGAAGTGAAAACAGAGACAGATTCATTTATTATAAAAACTACTGTACTTGGCAGAGTTATAAAAAGGCAGATGTGATGTAAAATAGAGAAGTAGCTTTGACTTTCTACTTCTGATCTTTGCATCATGCAAATAGATGCTACTACTTCTAGAATATTTGATGAATTCATGTTAACCTCACGGAAATGTAGTTCATTCATAGTAATTTATCTCTCAGGCTGGAGTAAACATCCTTCAGTGTTGTTGTTTTCTGCACCTCCTTTATTCTTGTGTGTATTTTGTATTTAAACTTCCCTTTGACAGGATGCTATTTTGTCTTAGCACATACCTGTATGAATCAGCTTGTGACAAACTTTGTTTTTTCTTGTTTCTTGCATTATAATCTTCGCATGTAGATAGGAAAAATATAGAAGTGTAGTTCTTTTCTGTGGTAGATTTCTTTCAATGAGTCCTCTGTTGTATGCCCAAATAGGAATTGTGCTACTTCTTGGATACTTAAATTTCCTCCTGGGTGTGAAACTGCCAGGGTGAAAGGAGGGTTGTCAGCTATCACCTTTGTGTATTCTTACTTAACCATGTTGTTTCCCAACTCTTGCATTTCCTAGCCAGTACATTTTCATCTCATCTGTAAGCTGGGCAAATAGAGACGTTCTGCACAATGTAGCAAAAGGCAGCTTTTTCTTGTGTGTTTCTCAGTGGCTCTGAATTAAAGTTGCTGGATATTCTCATATGATTTTCAGATGGCATTGTCCAAGCAGCAGTTCGTCGGCAGTCTGAAAGCAGTGAGCCCCTCACTCCTGAACCTCATGATGCCCCACCTCAGAGGAAGCGCAAGAAGAAGAAAGTACATACTGGTGTGTGAAATAATTGTAGATTGGAAAGAACGCTAAATAAAACTTACTTACTCAGAAATATGATTGATCAACTTGTATTTTGGCTTAAAACATTTCATGTGCTTTTGTACTTAGAACAGCTGAAAATCAGCTCAGAGTGAATGGTAGCCTGGAGTTTCCATTTCTGGTTTCAGATTCCATAATGTACAAACCTTCATGCAAATAATGGCAATGTAGTTTTGGAAGTGTTAAAATAGATCCTTTCTATCATTCAAACCTCAGAAGATCATGTAGTGTTGGGTTTTTTTTGCCGCTGTGTTTATGTAATATGTATTTATGTATTTCAGTGAATGTGTTTCCATTTTTATGGAAGCTGTGAAACTTTAATGTGGTTTATTTTAAATTTTCAGATTCTGAGACTTCTTTTACCCAGCAAAATGTTGCATCCCTATTTCAGAATGGAAATGGCGTAGATTTCACTGAAGCTGAAGAAACAGTGATCCGCAAACAGAAAAAAAGAACAAAGTGAGACAAAACTAGTATAGCTCATAATTTGGAATAACTGTGATAGTGAATGTGGCTGAGTAATATGTGACATTGTCACCTTACACAACTGTAAAATCTTGGAAGCCCACGATACCATTCAGCCTGTGCAAGACATAGTATGTGTGTAGTTCTTTTCAGGGTTAAGATCTAACTTTCTTCACTAGTTTTGCTTTATGTATACCTGGATGCATTAGTGTTCTGAATACATTTACATGAGCCTAATGTTTCAGTCATACCTGAAAAAATTAGAATGGGTAACTGCTTTCTTTCATTTTTGTTATCTTTTTCTTAATTTTATAAGAAACTTAACTGTTTTTTCATCCTTCTTCTTTGGCTTTTCTCCCAGAAGTATGCCTTTAAATCATTTTAGTTGGCTTTCTGCCAAAAGCATCCACTTTCTTAGCCTTGTATTTAAGTTTGTTTGGGTTTTTTTTTCAAATGTTAATCTCTTTATATGTATCTCTTCCCACCTTACTGTTTTGACACTGGAAGGAATTTAAATAGGGAGAAAAAACACCAAAATCAGGGACTAGCTTTATGGTTTTACTTAACTAACTCCATGAGAACTTTAGTCCTTAAAATTATAAATGAGGATAATACTATACAGGTCAGTAGTCTGTCAAGTTAGACATGTTAAATGTTCATATTTACATTCTACTTCCTATACTTTCTCTGCCCCATTGTGTGTTCTATGCTGATAGGAAACCTCGGCCAGCCGAATTGCGCTGTTCCAATGAGCTAGAAGTGGAGGAGGAAGATATCATTGAAGATGAGCAGAGAAGGAGCCCAGATCAGCAGCCTGTGTTTGCTGCTCCCACTGGAATTAGCCAGCCTGTTAGCAAAGTGTTTGTTGAAAAAAATCGTAAGTACATCTTGTGATTTAAGTAATTTAAGGACATTCTTGCAATTAAAGGGAGCATCATTGTATTTAAAATCAAATATTGCAGTATTGGAAAGAATTTTAAAAAAAGGCTTCCAGAACAAAAAGTATTTGAAGATAAATATACATGATGGTTTTTCAACGGTGAATGTTAGGGTTGCTGTGTTGGCAAGTTTGGTTGAATTTTTTAGTTCCGTGGCATGGGTGAAAACTGCTGTTTATGATATTGCAAAATGTCTTTCGAGTGTCAGTTTTTGTTGGGTCAGGTTGGTTTTGGATTTTTTTGGGTTTTGTACCAGGGAACACTGAGTAACTACCCAAAGTGCTTTGCACATTCTTAAATCCATAGCCTGACCAACTGGGATGCATCACACTGACAGAGGCATCCTGGCTTGAATGTAAGCTGACAAAGGGCAGGAAGTGGGGAGAAATTTTCTGATGGAAATTCTGATGTCTACAGCTTTTTAACACTACTAAGTATTAACACAGAAATGATGATAGAGGTAACAGTACTCTCTAAAACTAATTTCCTTATCCTTTCAGGGCGTTTTCAGGCAGCTGACCGTGCAGAATTGATTAAAACCACTGAAAATATCAATGTACTTATGGATGTGAAGGCTTCGTGGACTACCAGAGATGTTGCCCTCTTAGTGCATCGAAGTTTCAGGTGAAAGATAAATGTTTTGATGTAAATGAGCAGAAATCAGGGTTTTGTCATTTTGTATTTTTTTTTTTCTTCTCCCTGAAAGCTAGCACCTTTTCCCTATCATTGTGATGTATCTTTATTTCTTTTGGATATTCCTAATAAATGGTGGAAGTCATATTGCATAGGGAAGTCATATTGCAAAGATTTACACAAAATCTGAATAGCAAGAGATTGATCTGAAAACAAAAATATTAGTGACCTACAGAAAAAATGTGTTACAAAATGAGATTTGCCTATCAGCTATATATGACCAGAATAAAAATACCTGAATTCTGATGATTCTCAAAGAAAAATCCTGGTTGCTGAAAAAGAGGGAGGAGAGCAATTGGACTGGGCCATAAGCTTGTATACAATAGCAAAAAATTGTTATTATTTTTCTTAATGTGTGGTCATGTTGTGATACAGAACAGGAAGATGACAGCCATTTTCTTCTGTGGTGTATTTTATCTGGAAGCCTTCACTTCCTTATCAACTTCTTCTTAACAAGGAAGATAATGAAGAGACAGTCTCGGGAACAAGTTTAAGAGCATTGTAAGGGACAGTGGTCTACAGGCAATGAGTTGAAGTATTTGATTCCTGTAGCAGTAATGTAGTGAAGTAGTGATAGGGTCAGGCAAAACATCTCAGTTTTCTTTCAGTGCTCAGGTTCTGGTACAGTCTATCAAGAGAGGAAACAGAAGTCCTGTTGCTTAGAATTTTTAAAACTAGATCAGAAAAAGCACTCAGAAACAACCTGTGAAAGGCTGGGATCCTGTCACACAGGAGGGTTGAGCAGATGGATTCACAGGCCTTTTCTATCTGTACTTTGTTGCTAATTCAAGATGGCAAAACTTGTCTGATGATCTACTCTCCATTCAGGGCGATGGGACTCTTCACCCATGGCTTCCTTGCTGGGTACGCTGTATGGAACATCATTGTTATCTACATGTTGGCAGGAAATCAACTTTCCACTGTTTCTAACCTGCTCGAGCAGTATAAGACACTCGCATACCCAGCTCAAAGTTTGTTCTATTTGTTGCTGTCTATCAGTACAGTCTCAGCCTTTGACAGGTAAAATATATTTGTATTTGAAAGTTGTATGTACATAGGTCACTCTGGAAGTAATGCCTCCTATTTATTTGGAAACTATGTGGAAGCTACAACAGATGCAAAGAGCACAGTAACGCTATTTGATAGAGGAAACTCTCAGCTACAAAACAGTTTTTGACACAGTCCCCACCACTGGCTGTGCATTTTCACCAGCGGTGAACAAGACCCCATGTGCCGCAATCATAACAATCTGCACCGGCAGAGGGGACCCACCGTCGCTGTCACCACTGCTGGAGTGTGGCGCCCACCCCCTCACTGTGCTGACACCCACTGTTTGGCGTCTGTAACCGTTCAGCAGCCTCGATGAATGGCAATGGGTGCAATTTTTGATGCGTGGAGGAATTCAGTTATACCCTTTTGCTTCACAGGCACTGCCATGTCAGGCGCCAGGTTGTCAGAGTGCCCCTCTGCTGCTGTCTGTCGCACGGCAACAAAATTTAACGAGATATTGGTGGGAAGCTTCAACCTTTACTGCCACGCCACCAACATGCACCTCTGACATCGCAGGCCAACATAATAAAATAAGAGGTGTTACTTTCAGAGCAGGTGTCATAATTTGTGTGCAGTATATTCCTTTTTCCTTCCTATTGCATATTTTCATCTGCTGTTGATGATTTAATGTGATAAGGATTGATTTTACACATGGCTGGCTATACGGATAAAAGGTGTACTTGGGCATTCAGATGTTTCATTACTCATTTCTGTCCGTTGCCTGCAGCCTTCCTTCAATGTCCTGGTGCTGGTTGTGGGATCATGAGGTGAACCAGATGGAAGAGCTGACCTGTTTTTTTGGGGTTTTGCATTTGGTTGGTTTTTTTTCTTTGTGAGAGAGAGAGGTAGAAAATAACTAATGTGTCTATCAGGTTACTTTTCATCTGAATCCATTCCCCAGTCAGGTTTGCAGCATCGCTGTATAAACAGTTTTCCTGGCTTAGTTGGGGTTTCTGCATTACAGCTTAAGAGAGGGAATGAACAGAGAGATGAGCAAAAAAGACCATAAACGGAGTAGATTCATAGATACTACAGATGTTTCTTTTAGTTACAGATGGTTTCCAGGGCAGCATGACAAGCCAGGGGAGGGGTCGGTGCTATGGAAGCAATTGTGACAACTTTTTCATGGTGGCAGGGAGGAGGCCTGAATTTTTCTAATTGCCCCTTTACTGAAGTAAGCTGGGTGAGCAGTTATATTAGCATAACTTGGTTGGTGGTGCGGACACTGAAATGAATGGTATAAGGATTAGAGAGGGGATAGATCTCTTCACATTCTCCCTGCTCAGAAAGGACTGCAGTGTGAAAGCCACAGACCTCATGGAAAATCCTCCTTAGTTTCGATCTTCTTTGGTTTTGGCATAGTGAGGACCACTGCCGTGTGTGTGATATAGTTGTGTATTAAGGCACTGTAACAGAGACAGAAAAAGGTAGCTTGCAAAAAGTAAAAGAACAATAGAATACTGTTAGAGGAACAATATTATTATCTTACTGGGCTATGTTATTGACTCTTGGTTTTGTTACCAGGATTGATTTGGCAAAAGCATCAGTTGCTCTGAGGGGCTTTCTTACCCTAGACCCAGCAGCAGTAGCCTCTTTCTGTAAGTATTTTGAAGTGGATAGGAAGTTGTCCAGAAAACACAGTAAATGGAAAAATCCTACATACAAACAGTATGAAAATCAGTGAAATCTTCCTCCCTGGTTATTTTTTGCTTTAGAATAAATAACTTGCTCGGTAGTTGAAAATAGCATTCAAAGGCCATAAACACTGTGCTAAATATTTTTTAAAGCATCTGCAATAGTATCATTAGTGGGGCTATTAGTGAAATAGTTCTTTTCCCACTTCTAAACACAGAACACAGCCCTAGCAAAAAACAGAATCACAACATGCCACCTCTGATGTAGCTGATAGATTGCAAAAGTGCAGAAGCCAGACTTTGGTGGGTCAGGAGAATGTTGAAGAATAGAGAGTGAATAAAAGGACCCTATAATTGGAGGCAGTACAGTGAAAGGAAAGAAAATGTAGTGATAATTACCATGTCATGCTGAGACAGCGTTTTGTCAGTTTAGATCTGACACTACTAATTCTATTTCTTCCAGTGTACTTTGCTGCTCTTATCTTATCCTTAAGCCAGCAGATGACATGTGACAGAATTAACCTCTACACACCACCTTCAGAAAATGGCAGCATCTGGTAAGAAACTTCAAAAATCACTTCTGTAAATTATAACATAGCTCACTTAGGAACCGTAGTCAAAGTGGTGGATTGAAAATGTTATACAACATACATAACTGGCATTAAATATGAAGCATTGTTTCATGATAGGAGATCACATACAAAACTTTTACTTTCTGAAGTAGATATTTAGTGGACTTAAACTCTAGTAGCATGGGTTTTTAAAATAGACCAGGTGAAGTAGAACAAAAGCATTTAGGTGAAAATTTGCTGGTTTGGGCAGTTAGAAATTTTTTTTTCCACAGCATCTGTGCACACGCCCTGGCACTGGCTTCCAGACAGACTTCACTAACTTGCTATTCACTTGCCTTGCTGCCTCATGAGGAAGTGCTTAAAGATCGACAGATGACACATTATGTGGTGTCTTTCACCACAGTAAAATTTAACCATGCATTTTGATTTTTATTTTCTGTCTCTTGGCCAAGAAAAGGAATATGCTCTTGAAATCTACAAGTGGAGATTCTCTATGAGAAAATGGGGTTTCTTAGCTGAGTCACTGTCTTTGGTAGTGACTTTCTTTACCAGGACTTTGCAATGCAAGATCATCAGGATGGTGCAGGTAGTTCTGGTTTCGCATCTGGCTTAGCAAGCTTGTTTTTATGATACTCTGTTGAAATTATTATTGTAACCTGTATATACCAGTGACCACCTGACTGATGGGTTGATGTGCTTCTCCCAGGATGGCAGGTACAGAGGAAGAAATTGTTCACCCGTGGGTGGTGGTGAATCTGGTGCTATCTATTCTAGTTGGGACAAGTTGGATCTTCTTGTCTTACCGACCAGAGCTAGACCACAGTGAAGGTAGGAAATATTAATAGGCAAAATGTTCTTTGTTCAGGTTTTTATCTGCTGTGCTCTGCATTTGGTGTTTGAGACTAGTCCTGAGAAATTTTGTGGCTGAGGAAAAAGAAGTATCTCCTAGCAACTTTTCAAAGCAAGTGCTTCTTAGGTTTCTGGTGTCTATGTTTGGTTTTATAAAGAAAAAACAGTAATTTCAAAAGGAAAAAAATCCTTTTTTTTCCTGGCTAAAGCAACGTGAATTTTGAAACATGAAGGAGAATGTCTCTTCTTCATTGAAGGGAAAAATAATTTTTCCTTTAACAGTATTTAGAATATTTGAGATGTATTTAGTCTGCTTGTTTTAGAAAATTCTCTGATGCTATTAATGTACCTTTTTCAAATGCTGAATGTATTTTGAGTTCAGTGTGAACATTGCAGTAGTTTTGGGAATTTCCAAGCTCTGAAAAGTCAGATTTGTGCTTGCAGAACAGGACTTCAAATGAGGACTGCTTGTGTTGGTCCAGGCTGGAGGAGTGGGCAGCAAGTTGTCCCCTTTTCTTAAAAGAAGCCATGCTAGAGACTAGTCATGCTTCCTTTTGTTGTTCTAACTGGGATCCAAAAGGTGTATCATAACTTAGCTTTTCTATCAAGTGCATGCAGCCTGTGACTTGTAGCTATACTGTACATAAAATTCGTAAGTTTCAACTTACAAGGCAAGAGGTGTCCAAAGAGCATCATGAGTCAAAGCACAGATTTATGTTTAGGAAGCTGAAGAAGATTCAACATGCTTCTTCAGCTTACTTTAGAATTTTAATGTACAGATTTCTGTATTTCAACTGGCCCCAGTTACTCTGCTTATTTCTAATAACTCACTTAAGTTAAAAAAAAAAAAAAACCACCTAGGTGGCAGCCTTTACAAGCTTTGTCAGTAGAATTTATAATAGATGTTTAAATCGTATTTTAAACTTTTTTTTTTTTTTAATAATAAAGACTTACTTTAGGAAGCCAGTGTCAGGATTTAACTCAGGTTTTGGTGAGCTTTTTTGATGTTTCTGTATTCCTACTAAGATTAGAAAATCTGCCTCAGAAACAGAGAGAAATTCTGTTAGGGCTCAGTCCCAAATAGTAGAGAAAGTTTAATCTGCTAAGGATGAGGTAGCAAAATCACGTGAATCTCAAACTTGGTGGATAAACCACGTTGTTGCATGCACAGGTTGTGTAACATGACCACGCTGAGAAGTTGCTGGCGAACGCAGCCTGGTCTATATGCTGAAGGTGCTTTTGGCAAGACAGAAGGTACACCTATGCTGAGGGTGCAGTATAGGTACATAAGGGAACCCACATAACGCAAAAACTCTACCCTCGGCAGCACAGAGCTCTGCAAGGGCTACCTTGTCAGCTGCTTAGCGTGCTTAGCCAAATTTCTTTGCACAGAGCTCTTCCCCACTGACCTTAGGCTGTGTCCCATGGCTGTCCCATGCCATAGTGACAGCCAGGTGTGAGCAATAACATTCATGATTCTTTCTATCCCAGGTTCTAGTATTGCAAACATACGGTGTGATACATAGAGCAGATATATCCATGAATGAACGAGACGCTAAACAGAAATCTACCTCCTTGAGTCTGGCACTCTCAAAACTTTAACAGTCTCTCACTCTACTTCAGAGTTCTGTTTCAGTGTGCAGGTTGAATGCAGGATGATACTGAATATGATCAGCTGCTAACATCACTAATTCTGTTAATTTTAGGGGGCAACAATAGTTTTCTATACAAAATGGGGGCCCGTGCCATTGCTAAGTTGTTGGTATTATGATTGGGAAGATAAGGAGGAGTCTAGGGGGAATGCCAGAGCACTTTTCAGGAATAATTAAATCATATTCAGGTGAAACTTCTAAAAGAAAACATAATTCTTTTCTCTTTTAGAACTGATGTTTCATGCTGAAATCGAGGAATTTCCCCAGGGAGATACTATACCCAGAGTCCAGCCATAGTGTGGAAGAAGCATCTGCAAATACGTAGCTGTGAACGATAGCTCAACATGTTGTGTATTATAGCCATGTATTATAACTTGCATTTTTTAAAAAAGTCTTTTTATATTGTATATATTGGATTTTGATGTTTTTATGTATGCTACAATTTCCAAATGTGGTTGAAAAGTGTTATACTCTCACTTATTATTTTACAAGGTTAGATTAGTGCATGAAGCCAAGGGGATTTTGTAAATTCTGCTGCCTATATAAGCCAAAGAAACTAGATGGATGCAGAAGATCAGGTATTCAGTGCTTTTTCAACTGTTGTTTGCTTCAACAACCTCCTTTTGTTACTAATGCTGATAGCAGTTGGCTTACCTGAGTTGGCTAAATATTCTCTAGAGTTTAAAACAAATCTTATGAAGAAAGTAGTCTAAGGAATATTACAACAAAACAGAGCTGGGAAGCATAAAACCCACAAAGTTAGTATGCATAAAATAATCTGGGTTTAGTTGTCACAAAAAGTATTTGCTAGAATAAGGGATTGAATTGCTAGGGAGTTGGTTTAACAGTTCCTTAAAAGAGGACACTTTATTTTCTTCATCTTCATTTAGTTTTCTTGACAGAGATCTGGAGGATAACAAGTTCTTTCAAGTTTGTGTAGATACAAGAAACGGAAGTTTTAATGTTGCAACAGTTTGGTCAGCTAATGAATACCTAAACACATCTTTTAATCAAGAAGCATGGTTTTGGGTTGCCAACACGATATGTGTGTGTCCTGTAATTTCTCGACAGTCAGGTCACATAATGATTACAAAGCCATTCACAGGAACAGTGTCCAATTTCTCCTTATTTTGTATGGCAAGAGCAATAGTATTATCACTGCTTCCAAAAGAAACTTGGCTTTTACAGATGTTAGAAATGTTCCTACTTCTGCCTATTTTGATGGAGATTGATTTCGTTCAGGAGGACGTTTGTTTTATGTTAGGATGGAATGGGAAACTTCTTCCTAAAATTACAAGAAAATGCTTTCTAAAGCAAAACAAAAACTGCAGCAACCCACCTTCTGTGTAGTGCTGTAGTAGCAATAGTGGCAGTTAGTGGATTTTGATGATGATATCCAACATTATTATTCTTTTATACTAAAGTGGCAAAATGAAAGCATTACAAATGTTAATAATACAGAGGTATTGCGGGATGAAACAGTCTCCTTAGTAGACATAGGTAAGAGCTGGTTTGAAATCCATTTCTCAAGAAAGTATCACCTAAAGCCCCGAACCTACTTGTGTATGTTACTTAATATATATTGATTTTGCATTTTTATTTGATGTATATGTCTAAGTGTGGTTGAAAAGGGTGTACAGTTGACAAAGTTCCCCAGAGAATTACTAATGCTTTATAGCAGTGAAGTTAAAAGTAGCAAGATGAAAGACTTGAAGGGGGATGTCAAAGAGCCAATAACTTTCTATGCTGTGACCTGAGTTGCTTTAAAACAAGGATGGGAACACGAGTAACTAGGGCTGCTGCTGCCCTGTTGAGGACTTTAGTTCTGTTATACACATCCAGCAAATTCAGTTCAAGTAACTCAAAAGTTCAGTGTTAATGACATTTTTTAAAAGCTGCGTTAATCTTGCGGGGGGGAAAAAAGTTGGCTGCATCCTGGGGCATTGATTTTGTTGTGGGAAGGAGCTGTAAACCTTTTTTGTAAATTGTTATGGCTCTTGTATATGTATATTTGCAAAAGTGTAGAGTTAAATTGTGGCTGGCACTGCATTGTACACTAAAATGGAGAGATTCAGGGTGCCACTCCTCTTCAATGTTGCACTGGAGGTTCTTGTCATGATTTGGTTGTTGGAGATGGGGGATGAGGCACTACTTAGTGTTCCCATGTAGGTTTCCACCACACTTGCTGCAGGTCTGGTGTTTGATTTACAGAATTGTTGAGCTCCTGAAGATGAGATTAATAATGGCTTCTCTTTGGTGCTTGACATTCCTGTTGTCTTAGCATGGTAAGAAGTATAATTTTGCCCATAAAGTATGGAGCTCAGGCAAAACTGTGCTAAGGCATCACATCAGTACAGGAAAAACTTGAATAACATCATGGCTTGATTTCTGACATTATTGATAGGAATTAGCCTTCCAAGTATCCCTTGGACAAAGTGATGCTAGCCAAGAGCCAGATTCATTCTTATTGTGAAATACAGTAGTTTGTTTAGATGGTTGAGCAGGGATTAAGTTAGTGAACTTAATGGGATCAATATTTCAAACCAGGCTTGCCTTTCCAGTGTATCTTTTTGGGAGGGTCCAAGTATAAGCATATTTAAATTAATAAGGTTAATGGCAACCTCAAGTTACCATTTAAAATTATACTTAATAAACAATTTGATGCCTAATTATCTATTTCACAAAGTACTTTCAGTTCTGTTAATCCTTACTATGGAATATGAGTTTAGCTGAGCTTTTTTTGTTTAGTTACTTCAGAAATTTCAAAATGAGTTTACAAAATAGATGTTTAAATACAGAACATGCGACATCTGCAGAAGCCTTAACTGAAATGCCTTTGTGCGTTTCCTTACCATTGTTTTAAATGCATTATTTCTGTTAATGAAAAAAGTAGAAATGTTCGTGCCAATTTGTTGTTTTTATATATATGAAAATATTAAACAACTGCTCTAAACTAGTTAGAAATGACTCTACTACTTTGTCCTGTTTCCAAATGATTGGTCTGTTTAAAATTAAGTCTAATTTTTTCCCCAATGTTAATAGTATGTATAATATACAAGCTTTCAACAAAGGACTGTGAGAAAACATTTTTTCTTTACTTGTGGCAGTGTTGTAAATAATGGCTTTGCTTTCTGTCCATCAGATTTCTTTACTGGTGGTCTGTGCAATCACAAATGGTACCATCAACTCTGAATGCTAGCGAGTGTATTTCCTCAGCTAACGGGGTTTGTTTAGCCTAAAAATAGGAATATTGAGAGTGGAATCTGATTGCTGTCTTTAACCACCTAATGTGTGATTACAAAGAAGAAAATAAGAATTGGACTGTTCTCAAGCTGCACAGTGAAAGGATGAGTGGAAACTGTTGCAGGCAGCATTAGGAAAATTACCATTAGCTGCCAGGCACCAGAGGTCGATCCCTGAAGCTGCTATGGCCTTGGGTGGGCAGAGTTGTGTGCGGCCTGAGCAGGGCTTGGACCCAACAGGCCTCAAGAGTCCCTTCTAAGCTAAATTGTTCTTATTTTGCTTCTTAGAAGGCAGTCATTTAAAATTTGGTTAAATTCCGATTTGGTTGTTTGCTTTTAAATGTTGCTCTCTCACCTTTCTCAACTTGAAGCTAAGGTGGCTTTAATTTGAAAATGTCTTTTTAAAGGTTTGGGTTTTTTTATTCCTGAGGTAAACTTCAGGTGGGTTATGGTTAGGTCAGAATTATTTGCTTGCATATTTGCAGCAGAATTCGTTTAAATGACTGAAGACTTTGGGAGAACAGATCATCAGGTACGCATTTACTGCTAAGCCTTACCTTTCTCTTCCTTTTTCTTCATAGTGGTCTGGAAGGCGCTGGTGTATTCCTCAGTGCAGCTGTGCTTGAACTTGGTGTGTAAGTCCACAGAGGCTTAGAGAAACTTTTTTTTTTTTTTTTGCTGGGTGTAATTAAGGAGGGTTGCTTGCATTCTTCACCCAGGGCAGGTGATGTATGGCAAAAATTTATGTTTTCTGTAACTGATGTGTGGCATAATTGATGAAGAGCCTAAACTAAAGTTTTTCTGCAGTAGTAACAGTCACGGGGAATGTGCAGGGTTTCACTTGTGGAACAGAAGTTGAGCACTGTATGTTGTGATGATTAGCTGACTACGTAAAAGCCAGATGCTTGCAGATTTAACGCTGGGACCTTGTACAAATAAGATGTGCTTTCTTCACTGGGACCTTGTGTGAATAAGGAATTTCTTCAGAGAGGTAGTAGAGGCTGATAAAAAAGAAACATCTTGAACAGAAAGGGCCAAAAGCTGGAATGGTGACCAAAACACTGTGAAATCAGCACGTTTCTGCAGAAACTAGGGGAAAGGTAAGGCCGGCAGTGGGAGATGGCGACCACTGCCTCAAGGCCCAGCCAGAAAGACTTGCCCTCCCCACAGCTACCCAGACATGCATGCTGATCTGCATAGCCAGGAGATGCACTAGCCCACAGAAAACACCACTAATGAATGAGGTGATGGGTCACTTGTAACCAGTGGAAAGCAGTTTCTTTGTTTTCGAAAAGGGAAGTTGCATGCACACGGAATCAGGGTGTGCTGGCTTTGTGGGTCACCGCTCAGCATCCCCTCTTGCGCAGCACTGGCCTAAGATCAGTGTCTCGGCCGTGTGTGTGTGTGTGTGTGTGTGTGTGTGTGTGTGTGTGTGTGTGTGTGTGTGTGTGTGTGTGTGTGTGTCTGAGCAACTTATTGCACAGCGGGTAACCGGACCCCGCTGTTGAGACAACGCAGGGAAGACAGCCCCCAGCTGGGCGAGCCCCGTTGCCCTGCCGCATAAAACCCGCCGGCTGCTGCCTCCCGGGGAGGTGGTTTTGGGGATGTTTTCTCTCAGTCGGGGACAAGCTGCGTGTGGCCGTCCGCTGCCCGGTCACTGTATTTCCCAGCCAACCCTGACCGTTTCGCTCCACCGCAGCCTGCAGCCGTTGACCACCACCGCCCCCTCGCGCCGCGCCAGCAGGAGACGCCTCGCGCGGGGAGCGCGCAACTGCCTTTGGGGGGCGGTGGCGTGGCCGCCATGTCAGGCTCTGCCGGAAGGAGCGGTGCCGCGCCGCCATGTCAGGCTCGGCTGGAGGGAGGCGGTGCGCCTTCCCCTGGGTCTGGTGATCTCCTGCGCGGTGGGGAGCTGCTGCTGCAGTCCCTCCACCTGGAGAAGGGGGGAAGGAGGAGCAGATGGCGGTACGCTGGCCTTCGAGGTGCTGGCGGCGCCGCGGGAGAGGAGAAACGGCCCCAACCGGATCAGGGAAGGGAGCCGCTTTATCCTGCACCGCTGTGGCTGGGCACGGTTTCTCTCCTCTTACTGGGTGTCATTGCAGGCTGGTGTGCCTGTGGAAGGGAAGCAAAGAGGAAATCCTGCCTGCTTAATAGACTAGTTTCCATCCTTTCCGCTTCTGGGGATGAAAGGACTTAGTTCTTAACGGGAACAGAGCGGGATTCCTCTGCCTCTACATCCCCCTTTATTTGGTAGTGACAACCAGTGTGTGCCTGTGTAGTAGCTGCAACGGGAACAGGAAACCCAGTCAAAAAGAAAAAACTCCCATATGTTCCTACACGTGAACAAAACTAATTGCTTTAATTCTGTATCTTCAATTTATACAATCTTTTATTCAAACTTAATTTAATTAAAACAGTTTCCTGTACTGACTTCCTGTACTTTGTTCAATCAGATGGAAGAGAGCATGTCTTTTCAGATTGATACAGGCAGGGCTCAGTTAATGATACAGTGACAAGAAAAAAAACCCCACCAATATTTTGCAGATAAATTTCCACACCCAGTGACAGATGTAGTAGTTAACCTACACAGTAAAAAACAGTTCTGGGGAAAAAAAATTCAGCCCAACAAACAAGAAAAACTGAAAACAAAACTCACAAAAACAAACAAAAAAATCAAACCTCAGAACAATCAACAACCATTTTTGAAAAAAGGCAAAAAAAAGAAATACCACAGTCCATAAAAGATTTTGAAATAGATAAACATCTTGTGATAGAAGAGCAAGGAAAAATAGTTGAAACAGTAAATTATTATTCTATTTTGAATGCTTGTGATGCTGTTATTCAAGCAGAATACCCTGTAGGCCATGGCTCTCCTTTCCAGCAAATTGCTCAGAATGTGTCTTTTTGCAAGTTGAGCATGAGGAAAAAGAAAAGTCATCAAGAAATCCTGGCAGGAAGTGAAAAGACTAGTGATGTAGTAAGGCTTTTAAGACACGTGCCATGCACCAACATCTGGGTCGAATATTAAGAAGTCCACAATTAAAGTACAAAAAACAAACCGAGGAAATCTAGTGATGTTGTAAATAAAAACCATGGAACCAGTTCTTTGAATATCACGTGCTGTGAGGTCCAGGAATTCAAAATCAATTGTGTCCTCCCAGAATAAGGAAAACTTGAAGCAGAACGCGAAGCAGGAAAAAAGCTTGATAGCCAGACAAAAAAATAATTCAACAAGTCTGTGATGGCTCCATCAGCTACTGCAGAACAGGTACCTCAAACCTTTCAAGGATTTAAAGAAAACTCATACACAAGTGGCTGTCCAGATTTCACATGGGCAAAAGGAAATCTGCCTGTAAGAATATTTTAATTGACCACTTGAAATATATGAGAACTAGAAAGATAATTGATACCAGAATGTGGAATAAACAAACTTAAACTGTAGTATATAAATTCCATGTTGATACTCTTGACCCATATGTAATATAATTTTTGACGAAACAGGAAAAACTGTGCATCCTGCCAGCAGTCCCTCTGTTCCTTGCTTTCTTTTTACAGTATTCTTATTATATGTACCAGGAAATTATACTAGTAAAGATGAAATTGTCTGAAAACATGTCTAAGGTTTTTGAACTACACCATGTCACGTGAATTTTGACTGCTGCTTTCAATTTTTTCAGGTTTTCATCGACCGTTAAAACTGCTTAGGTGCTGCTGCTAACCATAGTTTGCAATTTTTTTCTTGATTCAAATACTGCTTCCATATGGCTGGTGCAATTAGCCTTTCCACCCCTCCCCCCGCCTCATTGTAAACATTATAGGTTACACTTTAGAAAGGATGAGATACCAGTCTTGTTCAGGACAAGTTGTTTAGTTGATGCTCCTGTAGATTTTTCTTTATAATTTTCATCCCATATGACACTTCGCTTTCTGCTCTAAACTATCATGTTAGAAATTCTTCATCTTCACTTCACATTCTAGAGGTAGGTTGAATTAAGTTGTGGCTAAAAGAGTTGCTAAAATCACGGGCAGTGGTGATGGAGATCCTTGAATAAAATGTGGTAACTTACTCTTCTTGTGAGTGTGTAGCCATTGTATATATTCTAAGGGCTTCACAGGAATCCTGTAAAATCTGTTAATAATGTATTTCCTATCCTTATTGTGTGTTAGTACATTACATTTTATTACTACTACTAACAGTAGAATAAACCTGATTATTAAGTTATGAGATATGGAGGTCCACTAAAGAGACCTCCAGAGTACAGTTGGTAAATTTTTACATTGCATCACTGGATTCTTCTGTTAGTAAAGTTACAGGAAATACTACCATCTTGAAGTCTGAGAATAAACCCATTCAGGCAGAGCAAATGGAAATCAGTCCTAAGAAAATGGTGAATTCTGTGAAATACTCCAAAGATTTATTACTGGAAATCGTGACACCCCAAAATGGCATTCAGAATGCCCTTCCAAAGCAAAGTGAGAGGGCAAGGAAAACCTTACTTGGACTCTTACTTGGGAAGATATCGTCCCCAGGTTGTGATGAAAACAAAAAAGCAGTAGTAGTGGTGATGATGATGATAATAATAGTAATAAACTTGCAATATATTTGTTGCATCTTTCACTTTATTGTGTTAACCAACATTGAATGTATTTTCACATTTCAGTGAATCTTTGGATTAATGACAGGTGTTACATAGCTTTTCTGGCTTTGGTCATTTACAAAATACGGTGTTGCACACTGTGCTAATCTTAATCAGAATTGTAACTTGTAATTCATTTAAATTGTAACAGACCAGATCACTGCAAGAAAAAATTACCTTGATGGAAAATCTGTTTCTGCTAGCAGAGTAACAACAATGTCTTGCATTTCAGGAATGTGAAAGTGTGGGAAAGGAAAAAAATCTGTAGTATTTTTAAAAATGGGAATATTTTCAAGTGGATTTTTTTCTAGTGTGGTTTATCAACATTAACTACAGTATTATAACTACAGTGATCAAAAAGCAGCCAGTCTGAAGGTTCACAGAGTTCTCTCCTCAGAATTTTTGATGTAATATTCCTTTACTTACTACTTTATTACTAGTGTGTCTATTGTTTTGCCGTAACTTAAACTTTGAAAGCTCGCATAAGACTGTTAGGATTTCAGCCTGTATTAGTGGTCTCCTCTATTGCAGGTGGATTTCAAATATAGATTCCATGAATCTGGCTTTGTGGGTAAATCCAGTAGTAATGGCATATTCTGCAATCATACCTAAAAATAAAACCACCACTCAATTGCAGCTAATTTCGTATGGGCCTTTTTGGCATTTTTCAGGAACTTTTGGATAAGTAACATACATAAATGTAACTAATTTTTGGAATAGAGTTGGTTGTTTTCATTTTGAATGATGGAGATTTCCACAGGAACTTGTTTAAAACTAATATTCTTCCCTTCATCCTGTCTCCAGTTTCTGGACAGCTTTAATTATGTTAAATACCAAATGCTATTCTGCTACCTGGTTATTAGTAGACCACCTCAATTTTCCAGTGCTTTCTTTTTAAAATCCTTAAGTCTTTACTAGTCTGTTACATCAAATAGCTTTATTTCATAGCGTGGTTCTTACTCATATTTTGTCTGCCTTGCCGGATGCATTGGGTGGTATCTCTGAATTTTAGTAGGTTTTCTTCATTTATACAGGATAGGGATGACTGTCATCAGGCCAGGTCATTACAGCTAGCTGAGTTGTTTCAGGGGTTTATTAGACAACCTAATACACTTTTGCAAAGCTACTTACTAGCACTAAAGACAAGGTATGTAAGTCACCTGCTTAGGTATGACTCGTCGAACTGAAAGATCTCTTCCAACCAAATGATTCTGTGGTATCTCATGTCAGAGACATTCAGAACATTGGTTTTCAAATGCTTTCCCATGATTTTACCCACCCTCTAGAAAAAAACTGCTTTCGTATCACTTGAGGAAAAGTGGGAGGGGATGGGGAAAAGAAGTAAGGTAAAACATGGTAATAATTTTTTTTAATATTTACTTTTTTTCCTTAATACTATCAAGTGGACGACATTATTATCGCTTCAATGGATATTTATTGCATTGAGACTCTTTAAGGGGAGTAGATCATATAGCAGATCAAGTTGATTCTGAGTAAATCACACTTTTTCCTTTGTTCATCTGTTCAGTCCTTTACAAACTGCTGTGGTATAACCAAGACAGTAAGAAACTGAACAGCATCAAGCATATCTTCAGGATAATGTTAATTAACGTAAGTTCTCTAGTGTTACAGATATTACATTATTTTATGCAGTGTTAAATGCTAACACAAAGGTGGGAGCAAAAAAACTTTTGTTTTCACAAGTATTGCAGAAGTAACCAATCTATAGATTTGTTTCAGTGGCTTTTAGATTTTGCAATAAGCTCCTTTGAAAATACCTCATATTGATCCTTAATATATGAAAATGTAATGAAAATTTCATGTCAGTTCAGTTCTAGTTAATATGCTGATAACACGTCACTGATATGAGAAAAAGTGAGTAAACAAGTGCTCTAAAAAAAAAAAAGGAAAAATTATTGTGCTTAGGACTATTTGAGTTTGGAATAGAAAGTCTCTGCAACTTGAATCTTAACTATAGATCATGAGTTTCAGATTTTGAAAACACTATGCAAAGAATTCCTATTTTCAGTAAAACACAGTTGTTTCCAAGAACAACTTTTCAGTGACAGGTAGTTGAAACCTCAGCAGTATGAGTATACATTTGTTCATGTTACCTAGTATTTCTTATTTTCCATTATTCCTTAATAGAAAGTGTCACTGTTAATGAGCAAAACTGCAGCAAACCTTTCAGCAAACATAATCCAGGGACTAGTATTAAGTATTTCTGGTTATTTTAAGAATTACCAGAAGTCACAGTGCCTCTTAATTGCTTTTGTTTGAAAATACTGTAGTAGTTGAAATGCAATAGTTCTAACAGTAAAGACCTATGAGCTTTTTAACTTACAAAACTGTATTTAATTTTCCTCTTAAAGAGTTATCTCAATACAGAAGCTGGACCACTATTTAGAAGTAAGTAATTTTCTTTTTTTTCCCCACAGAAAAAGACAGTAGCAAAGTAAGTCCACTGGAACTCATGGCTGTTTAAATCAATTTGTACTGACTTTGTTATTAGTATCCAAGTTCATTTTTATAGAGAAAGTGCAGGGCACTGTTCTTTCAAGAGAGGCTGGCAAGTACTAGCAATTAGGCTGCCTGAAATCTTCTGCAGTTTTTTCTTTTAAAGAGTATTACTGTTTATTCAGAGGTCTGTAATTAAAATATGAACAACTTCATGTGTACTCCCACTTATTTGATGTGGTTTTTCCATGTACTGTTAGCCAAAAGTTACTTTTAGATGTGATATAATGTATTTCTTTTGCAAACAGTTACAGTTTGTAGTGGTTAAGAATTAGGAACATGGGGTTCATGTGAAAATATCTAACAGTCCATAATTAAGTTATTAATGGTTTTATGATCAGAGTAATTTTCTAGTTTAGAATATTATTTTCTTACCTATGATTGACATAAACATGGAACTTCTTTCCTGCAGTAACAAGAAGCTACTATGTAGTATGACTGGACTATGGTGAAAATAGAATTACAGAAATAAATGAAGACAGATAGGGTAAGTTTATTGAAAAGTTTTTAATCTTAAGTTTCACATATTAGGTTTTGAAATATAGAGCTCTCTTCACAGCATAATGAGTAGAATCGATTTTTTTGTTAATACATAAAATCCTAAATGATCACACTGAAGTTTGTCTCAGGAATGTGTTTTGGTCATTTGGTGTTCAAGGCTTTGTAGTGAAGCTGCTGGCAAAACAGTGGTATTCTCAAGGTTGGCTGCAGACCGGCTCAGCTATGGATGGCTTGAAGACTTAATGTGGTGTGTTGTGTATGTTGAAAATTTAAAATACATCCATTCAATACCTACTTATACATTTTCACTACAGTCAGAACTTACATTAGTCAAGTACTAGTGACTTTGGGACATAATCTTTCCTAAAACACAATGAGAATATGCAGCTTTTCTTTTTTTTTAAAGAATCTGCTTTTGTTCAGCTTGAGTTGAAAGGTAAGAATTTACTGAATTGTAGGGAGAAGAAAGGCAGTTTTTCATCTAACTTAGAACAGACAAATTCACTAGGATCCTGGGGGGTTTATTAGATTCTTATTATGGCTCAATCTATCCATGGAAATTTAACTGTGGCTTACAGAAGAGGCTTGCTTGCCAGCAGCAGTGCCAGTGAAGCTTAATGCATGCTGCCTGTTCTTTAAAGAAAACAGGTTCTGCTAAGTTCAGGTGGTGAACAGGAATACAGTATAAATAAAAATATGTACAGTAACTTTATATTATTTAATATGATTCTTCAAAATTAACCCGTACTGGTAACTTGAGACTTCTTTTGCATAGTAAGAGGTCCTCAGGTTAATTGCTAAAATGACACACAATAAATGGAGATGCAAAAGCACAAATTTGTACTAGCAATGTAGACAAAAGCATAAGTCACGTTTTCAAGCAGCTTAACTTCTCTGGGAAACACGGCAGTATTAGAACTGCATGAAAAATTATGCCTAGCTAACTTTTCACAAGTATGACAGCATGTCAAGTGAGAAAAATGCTTTTTGGGATGTGCACAAAGAGAAACATTTATTTGGATAAGCAACTAATTTGTGCAGTTTCAAATTTAGACTTGGAATTGGAGGATTTCTCCGTACTAAAATAATTTGTGTGATAATGAAAAAACAAATAGATTGTTTAAGTAAGTTCACAGACAAAACCCAAGCCTGAATTCAGAAAGGCACGTGAACTGCATCAATATGAGCTGAAAATACAGTATAAAATAAGATTACGGCAGGAACTCTCTTATCAAAAAATATTTTGACGGAGATAAGCATTCAGCCATCCTCTATACACAGTTTTCCTTACGGTCAGAAAGTGAGACATGCTGCACTTAATGATGCCAACAGAGGAAGTAGTTAGTGAAATATGGCCACTTCAATGGCATTTTCAAGTATACCTTGTCTAATAATTGTATTTTAACCATACAAACTAAAGCAGCAACTACAAGTCACATTTTCCTTCTTTGAAGCACAGGAGAGGTATGATTGTTTGTTTAAAATTCCCAGTCTGTATCATCTTGATTTGCAGTAATATGTCCAAGTTCAGTCCCAACTGCTGTTGAAGGCAGTGCCAAGAACTCTGATCTATTATTTTGAATAGGAGGTGGCAATAGAGACAGTAGCGAATTCTGTGTTTGGTCTTTTATCTAGAAAGAAGAGAAGTTAAAACAGAGCTGCACATAAAAGTCTACATAACCTTGCATCTAACTTCATTAAAAACATGGGAAATCAGAGCCATGTTCTTGCATGCTACAATACTGCAAAATAACAGGATGAGGGGTTTAGCTTTCCTCCCTCTAGAGTAAGTTGAATTAGTCTTTCAAGAATAAGTACATTGGCTATGCAGTTCTTCTGCTTTAAATTAAGAATATTAACCATTATTCCTATTAGGTAGGATGGCTTAAGTTAAACCAACTTTATCAAAGGAGAAATGGATGACTGTTATGCTTCCTATACTCCATCAATACCATTTTGTTTAAAAGAAGAAAAAAAAAAAAAAGGAGTCTGAAGCAGATACACTGTTACAGGATTTTTTTGGCTCCAGGTAACTTAATTATTTTGTAATCCAACTCTAATATTTTGTGGCTTATTTAGGTTATAGCTGTGTCATTTAACAAAATATAGTAAACTCACCTGTTTGAAGAACGTATGCGAAAGCAAACTGCTTGCTGATGGCCTGGATCATAAAATGAACAATGTAATTATATTTTGGAAAGTGAAATACTACTTTTGGAAAATGGGCCAGACTGACAAATCAGTTTAAACTCTGTGGTTTTTCAACCACAGGACAAATGGGAAGCAAGAGAAAAGCAGCACAGAATTTCAGAAGAATAACTAGAAGGTTACCTTTTCTCAGGGTCCTGTTGCAAGCAAAGTTCTACCAAGTTGTGGAAAGCAGGTGAAAATGTTTTGGAAAAGGTGAATCTTTCACTGGTCATTGTGCGTGTCATGCTTTCACCAATTCCAGAATCAACACCTGATCGGGAATTCTTCATCCTGGATTCCCCATGGGGAAAGGTATTTATATCCCCAGGACAATATGTAGGACCTTTCAGCTTTTGCAGCAGCATCTAGTGGAAAGGAATAGCAGTATAAGAGTTCAACAGCTATCCAGACCTATTCAGGCTAAGCTGTGAAACTCCAGGACTGGAAGGATTATTTGATCTAAATACATGCATATTTGAAATAATAAAAAACAGCCACCATTTCAGCAGCAATAGCATTGATTTCTCTCAGTAAAACAAAAAAAGCTTAGAGTGTTTTGAAGTAGAAATAGAGGTTAGCATCATACCTGAGTGCGAGGCATATTTTGAAATGGAACATGTCCGTTGGCTAATTCACACGCTGTAATTCCCACACTGTAAATGTCAGACTTCATGTTATACCCAGACAAATCCTGTGAGAGAAACAAAACTACTGGATCACTGATGCCATTGAGCAGTGCTGACAAAAATACAAGTGTCTGTTTCAGGACAAGATTCTAATACCCTGTAATCTACCTGGAATTGAGGCAATTAAATGGTGAGACCTCAGGCTTTGTTCAGAAGCCTGATGGTTGTACTGAAGACAAGTTTTAGGATCTGCAGTAGTTTCCAGGAAGTTCTTAGTACAGCACCATCTTACGAACAGCTTTAAAACTGGTTCTCTTTAGGAGAATTGCAAATTCAGTACATCTATGTCTTTTTTAAAGAGCTGCAGTTCAACAGCTTCCACTGCACTTCTACAAACATACTTAAATTAGAAGTTAAGTACTACTAGTAACTTTGATTAGGAAAAATTACATGTCATTTATACTAACCTGTCTCAGTAGTTCAGGACTCAGCCAAGGAAGCACGGATGTACTAAATTGGGGGAAATCATATACCACCTTGGACATTTGTCCATTGTTAACTAAACTGTAGAGGTTGCTTAAGCCAGAGAGAGAAACCAGCCCATCCCCTGAAATCAGAATGTGGCTAGCTTTAATATTCCTGTAACATAAAGTGGTAAATTTTAGTTATAAGCATTACTCAAAGCACTACTAGAGTAGAAAGGCTTTCATATTTCATTAACTTATTGTGAGATGTTAGCATGCAGTTCTATTTAGCAGATCATTTTCATGGAAGTTCTTCATTCAGTATAAGCTACATTCTTAATAAAGCCCCAAGAGATAGGAGACATGATCAGCAAGAGAAAACTACCAGAAATTGGAGAAGGCCCCTCCTTCCCTGCAAAGGGTATAAAGTAAGGAAGCCCTTTCTATGACTCTGATTCTCTTGTGCTTCACAGAGACAAAGCCAGACAGAAGTATTATCCCTGTAACAACTGGCTTTAAATAATATATGAACACCGTTCTTGTTAAGCTTCTACAACCTTGGTTCTGCTGCATTACCGAAAAAAATTGCTTCTACACCATCTGACATAAGAAGGTATATAGAAAAAGTAAGGAGACAACATTTAAGCTGAAAATTAGTTTTGAAGTGAAACTAAATTCTTAATAAACTCGATGCTGTAATCTGATTCTTACCTACTGACATTCTCCTACCTGTGAATGTAGCCATTCTGGTGCATGTAATTTAATCCTCTGATTGCACCAAACAGAATGTTCCCTATCAAAGCTTCACTCATTCCTTCAGGAAAGTAAGTCTTCAGCAGGTGTCTAGCTGAACCTGGAGGTGAAAAAAAAAAACTAGCTAAGCTTAACAAGTCTTGTTAAATTACTTGTCCATGCTTGCTTCATTGTATACATTCATCAAGAGTGGCATCCTCTTCTCTATATTGCACATCAAGAACAGTTACATGGATGCAACTAATGCATCCATCAGGCAAAGATCATACTCAAGTCATGCCTCTTTTAACTGAAATTCTACACCAAACCTCTATTCAGACAAGTTTTCAGTTAGCAAACTTCAAAGCTGTATAAAGTCAAATACATCTCCAAGTTACCATTCCTCACATGGTGGGTGTTGGGACTAAGTGCAGTTTAATGCAGTTCAAACACCAGCTCTCACTGTGGAGGAATATTATGTACAGAAGACTTCTCTTAACAAATGGTTTGGAAAAGGTGTTTTCTCTAGAAGACAGGAGATGCTTAAAGAAAAACCTCTGCTGGACTGTGTGGTCCAAATTGTGTCAGCCCTTTTTCCTATTCCAAAATTGCAGTTAACTGTTCTTACCGTAGGCCATGAATGGGGAGATGACCCAAAGCCAACTACCAGCTGTAAACACTGTCCAAAGTGTCATTACGTTGGGATGCTGGAAAAAGTGGGATAAAACCACCTCATTCTATGGAATTAAATGAAAGTGGATGTGTTAACCACAAGACAACAGCCTTACTAAGAGCATTAACTATGCCAGTAACCAGTAGAAAGAACTGTTCCCTGTGTGCATTTATACAAAGTTGTGGGTGATATGCATAGCCTGCAATAGAAATGTACGTAACTTGCCTATAATTGCATTTGTCTGAAGTAAATCTAGTTTGCTCATAGTCCAATGTTTTGGTGTTAAATACAGAGTACAAAGCATGTTTCAAAAAAGAAGTTGTACAATTACAGAAGTATTTCTGAAAGATTGTCAACTGTTTTTTTCAGAAAGCAACTCTCAAATTTACACATGCCTTATACTTATTCTACTTCTTTGTAGGAAAAACTTGACTGAAATGACCCAGTACAAACACAAAGGCCACCTCTGTTTTGTAACCTCGTATGTATTTATCACTGTCTTCATCAGACTTGCACAGAAATGCCGTTGCTTTACCTGTAAGGCTTTCAAATGCTCTTCAGAGCAATTTTCTAGGTCTGTGATCCTTACAGCAACTTGCATGCCTGTAGGCGTATGCCGTGCAAGGTAGACTGAAGTTAAGTTGTTGAATCTCCTTCCTGAAACCAAAAGTGGCTATGTTAACATTGGCAAATATATTAATCCATTCCATAATTTCCTTCATATTTAGAGAGAGTTTTAGAATTGCAATTGATAACAGCATGAGCTTTTCTTTAAGAATGTCAAGAACCTAAGTAGTTGCACCAAAATATATCCAGCAAATTAGTTAAAGCATGGCTCTGCTATTTCTGGAACTAAAAGTATTTAAACACTTGTCAGTATCAATTATACATCTAAACTAACAACAATTTTAGCATGCCTATTCACATAAACATACGCATGCCCAGTAGGATTCAGGGCAGCCATCCTTGGAACAATCCACTGGGGTAGCCAAGTGACAAGACATCATGTTACTTACTTTATTGTCCACATACTGCAAATTTAGAAAACTGACATGCACATGCATGAACATCAAGAGAAAAATTCAGGTAATCATTGATTTGTCTTATATCTTTAAGTGATTACTGAAACATAAGCAATGTTCTGCACTTAACTAAGAAGACAAGAATAGTCAGCTGATAATACCTTTTCCAAATCTAGTATTTACTGTAGTTAACAATAGCCTATTGAGAGCATGCATCTGCAGGAACAAGAAATACTTTTAAGGTACACTTAAGTTACCTATTTCCAGCTGAAGTTCATAGTGAGAGACATTAGAAGAGCAAAATACCATTTCATTCCTTCCTGTAGATGGGGGAATCCAGGCTAGATCAGAATCAGCCTAACAGAGAGGAAGAGTTCTCAAAATTGATTTTTAAACATTCACATGTTTAGAATTAACGCAGATATATTATGCATTAGAATGCTAAGATCAAGTACTCAAGTCAGAACATTCAAGATGTTCTTTACACTGAGACTTAGATTTATGAGGTACTGTTTCTGCATTTTTGAACTGGTACAAGATTAAGAGTAAAGCTGAGTTGCCTACAGCCTTCTTCCAAGTGGAAGCCCCAAAGTACTCTGGTTGCTTTGCTGTTAACATTTCAAGAAGTACCTCCTAATGAAACTACTTTTAATATGTAGCAGCTTTGAATTTAATGTTGCCAGTTAATGCTTCTATTTTCTTCTTACCAGGCATTCATGGACGCTGCTCTGAGATAGCTCTTCTGGTCTGATAGATTCAACTGGTGTACGCAGAATACAGGAACAGTCCTGGAGAACAGAAACAAGTGAATGGTAGTGGAGTTGCTGTAATTTAATAAATTGCATATTCCCACATGGCAGTGGGAGAACATCAGAAGTAGCGCCTATAAGCAGGAGTTCAGAAAGTTTTCTGCTACAAGTCAGTTCAAGCAAGAGGTTGAGAAATCAGAGCACATAAATGGCAGACCTGGAGAGAAGAGATACAAAACAGTCTCCTTCACCAAAAGTTGATACAACTAAGTTTAAACATCTAAGCACTGTGGAAATCCCCTCAAGCAAGACACTTTACCAGAACTTTTTCACATTAAGGTATGACTGGGTAACAAGGTACAACTGCCAAAGATATTTTAAATACAAACTTACCAAACAAGACATGGAACCGCTTTAAATCAGGGGAAAATTCATATACACCCATTTATCCTAGAGAAATTAAAGCAGCAATGTAAGATCATACATAAACCTGTGATAAATACAAGTCTCTGATCACAACTGTGAGGCATTCTTCTCAGTTAACACACATACACACACAAACAAAACTATAGCTCTGGGAAAGCCTTCTTCTAATGAGTCATTATACAGCATATGGATTTCAAACTCCATACTAAGGATATGCAATATATATTCCAACTCAGGTTTTCCTTTTGGATTCACGAGCTTACAGATTTTATTACCACTTCTGAACAGACAATTTAATTGCAAGT
This sequence comes from Bucorvus abyssinicus, assembly GCA_009769605.1. Classification (NCBI taxonomy): domain Eukaryota; kingdom Metazoa; phylum Chordata; class Aves; order Bucerotiformes; family Bucorvidae; genus Bucorvus; species Bucorvus abyssinicus. Next base: position 26,644,222 of record CM020029.1, read on the forward strand.
TAACTGCATATGTGCAGAACATAAAAAGGAACAGATTCATGAATCCCTGAGAGTTTGTAGGAAAAGAAATAATTGTTTTTTTAAAGGAGTACAGCTGTGCTGGTCAGATCTCGGCTCACCTGTGTACAGCTGAACTAGCTCACAAGAAAAGCAAGTCAGAAGCAATTGCACTTTACAAGTGAGAGGGGAAATACTATTGTAAGGTATTTGAGTAAAAAAAAAAAAAGGAGGGGTACCAACTCAGATAATTTTCACTTTACTTAGGCTACAGAATCAGCATTCAAACTCCGTCACAGATCAGGTAGCCACTCTGAAACTCCTCCAGCAGATTTACTTTATGTCTGATACTTTAAAAGCTTAGGCAGTGAGATGACTATGTCTAATAAGCATATCAAAACTTCTGAAGTGTAGAGTGGGACCAGCTAATTTAGTTTAGCTACAAGCAAGTCTTCTACCGTGATGAATCCTACTTGGTGGCTGATATAGTCAGCTACGGGAGGTAGTTCCATGTTAATATGTAATTATTGCTTGAAAGTTACCTTTAAAAGGGTGAAGTACTGTATCAGAAACTTATCATTTTGTTTATCAAGGAGCTAAGCTTGATTATATCCCTCATTTAAATTATGTATGCTATTTAATCAAAGCAACACTCTTGAAGCTAAAAAGCTCCCACCACCCCATCCACTGCCAAATATCCAAGCCACTCCTAATTCTTGATCTTTTTACCTTGAAAATTTGCTCAAAGTAAAGAAATACTGCAATTCCTTATTAAAGATGAAAAATGGAGACAAAAGGAGATCCTTAGTATGTACTGGGTACCTTCAGAGAATCAGGGCTTGACTTAGCCAACTTCACTGAGGAAGTCTGCGGCAGAGTTAGAACAAGGAAAAAAAAAAAAAAAAGCAGGTGCCTCAAGATACTGGCCAGCACTGTAATGGCTACAGCATTCCTCTCCTTCCTGAAAAGGAGATACTGTATTCCATTATACAAGATAATTTATTCTGTTGCTTGGAATATGAAAGCACAAAAGCTAAGCTGATTTATAAAATCTTAATAACTATGATACCCTAAAGTCAAATCACTGTAGAATTTGTTCAAAGGGGTATAGCCAGCCAACAGAAATGTCCATGATCCACATTTGTTCAAATAACGTTACAACTGTACAATTTTTATTTTCCTTATGTAGTTTAACACTGCTTTCATTTTCAATACGGTTCTGGATCGTGTCCCTAAGCCTTTTCGGTATTTCCACATTTTTCTTTGTGTATCACAGCTTTTTTTTTTTTTTTGTACTGCGGATAGTGACTCTATTGCACAGCTGAACTGACACATTCGTCCCAGCTTGGCCAAAGTTTCAGATGCAGCGAGTAATGCAGGGGCAAAAAGGAGAAAAAAAAAAAAACCAAAAAAACCGAAAAACCAAACCCGAACAGGAAAATGTGCCTGTGCGCTGGCGGAGTGCGGAGGCACTGGAGCCGAAAGCCCAGGTAACGTGAACGCACGTTACTGTGGTCCTGTTGAGGCTGGGGTGCAGGTCCTGCCTGCTTCAGTGCTTGGGATGACTGCGGCAGCATTCCATCGCCTGTCTCAAGTTAAGTGATCCGTCCGTGACAGAAATTACGGAACGTCAGAGAACGACGCTCCGCAGGCTCTCCCAGGAGCTTGCCCCATTAAACTCGTACGTTGCCTTCCCCCGGCGCCCCTGCCTCCTCCCGCGCCAGGCGGCAGTTTAACGGCGCCCCCACCTCCCTCCGGCCTCCTCGGCGGCCGAGACAACGCTGCGCCCCTGCTAGTGCGGCGGCCCCGACGCCGCTCCCCACAGCCGCCTCCCGAGCTCGGCGTGCGCCGCTCCCCCCTCCCCGGCCCGCCCGGCTTCCCCCGCAGCGGGGCTGAGGGCGAGGCCGATCCGGTGTCCCGGGAAGCCCTGAAGGGAGGTAGCGCCCGCTCCTACCCACCGCCGCCTGAGGTCAGGGTCAGGGGCCGGCGCGACCGCTGACTGGAGCCGCCCGCCCGGAACCCCGCCCCGCTCCCTGCGGAGCCGCGGGAGGTGGTGGGGGCCGCCAGCACTAGCGGCCCGGCGCATTGTGGGGCTTGTTGCCCCGGTGGGGGCCCCGCCGCGCGGCGAGCCGGGGGCTGTAGTTCTGGGGCGGGAGCCGGGCGGAAGCCTTCGGGGTCCTTCCTCAGTCGCCGCTTTATTACATGCAGGGCTGTCGCCCTCGGGCTCGGGCGGCGGCGGGGAGGAGCGGTGCCGGAGTAAGCGCGGGGCGGGTAAGCGGTGCTCGACGCTGTTGCGGGGTGGCATCGTGGCGTCGGGCAATTTAGCGAGCGCCCCGCTCTCTGCTCCCTCGCGTTAACCCGTTCAGGGCCGCGTCCTCCGTCCTCTGTCCCTTGGGGCCATTGCCCGCTGAGCCGCGGCGCCACCCGGCTCTCCTGGGGCACCCGCCGTGCCTGGCGCGGGCCGCTGAGGCACAGCCGGCCGCGGTGGGCGCGCGGCGGCCTCCGTGCGTACGGTTGGTGCAGGAGCACGGGGCCTGAGCGTGAGTCAGAGCCCTGGGCCGGCCGAGCGGCGCGGGGCGAGCCGTGCTGCTCCGGGGAGGGAAGGCAAGGGAAGAGTTCCCCTTCCCTTCTTGTGTTGCAGCTAGCAGAACTCTTTTCACGATGGTAATGTGGGTAGACCCTACGTTAAGCTTTATCGGTTCGGTATAGGTGCTTAGACTGCAGTCAGGTGCCGGGCGCTGGCTGCCCGTGGTGGCTGTGCCTGCAGGCGCGGTGACTGGCGGTGGGTGACCTTCAGCGCGCTCGAGGGCTCCTGCCTGCCTTAGAGTGCCAGTAGCCGCGTGAGCCCTCCGTGTCACCGCTCTTGGAAGGCAAAGAGTGATGACATTTTAGTTGTGGTCCTGCTTACATATGGATTTGAGGGCAAGGAGATTTTGGCTTCTATCAGCTTTTTAATCACGTTGTTACATTCTGATCAGCCGATTAAACTGTAGTCAGAGAGCCTGCCAGTAAAGGGCTTTTATTCTGTCAGCCGTCCTAGTGGAAAAGTGCTATGTGGAGGTGCATCCTTGTATTTTTTTTTTATTATTTTTAATGCAGACTTCAATTGTGGGCTGTTGCATACATGCTTATTTTTTAGTTATTTTTCAGAGTTACTGTTGACTGATTCTGAAAGTCTGATGCAAATTCTTAGTGTACTAGTAAATCACTTTTCACACAACATTACAAGGCAGCATAGTCGATTTTAGATTTGCTTTCCGATACTTGTTATCTTTCAAAAGATGTATTTCGAGTAAAATAGGTAGAATTCTTTTTAATTACACTTCTGACATTGAAGCTAAATTAAAGAAAATAATTTCTAATACCAGAAGCTTGTCAGCTTTCTAGTGATGATGTCATCCATTAGAACTGTATCATTGTATCAAATGTCTGTAAGAGTATCTGAAAATGTGTAGAGTGTCGGAAAATCACAGACTTTTCTGATGGTGTTTTGCCTCCTAATAGAGGGCTTGTTGAGATGAATACTGTGCAGTAGGATGGCTGTCTCTCAGGAAGAACAAGCACAAATCATTGATTAGTTTTCCCAAAACACACAAAAATAGCATTTTCATTAAGATGTTTACAAAAAGGGTGGCAGATCCTTTTATCTAGTTAGATAGCTAGTGGTAACTTGGTGACTGAGTCTTATAGATCAGTCTGGTTTATTCTAATAAATACAGAATTGTTACTGTTAAAATGCTGAGCACTGGCTGGGATATATATTAACAAACTCAAACCACTTCCTTCGGTGAATTCAGCTATGCATCAACTGAAAGCATTGGTGTTTTCAGTTAAATACTATTTACATTCACTTCAAGTATACTTACCTTATAGAGAACAGGCTTCAATTCTAGAAGAAGCCTCTAACGACCTTTATAATTAAATATTAGCATAGCACTTGCCTCGAGCATATATAATAATTTTGTTCTCTCTAACCAACAAATACTCAATTCATGACAGTTGTTTTTTTTTTTCTCTTAAAAAAAAGAGATTAGTTTCCCTGTGATCATAACTTTACTACATGTACACATTTTTTTCTTGCAGGTAGACCTTTTTCGCCTGAAGAAAAGAAAACCTGCAAGAGGTAATGTGTACGTGTAGTAATGTTATGATCATGCATTTATGGAAAAGAATTAGGAATTAATGAAACTTCATATGGGTATTTCATGTAGGTAGCATTCATAGTTTCAGATGAAGTTCGTCTTCAGTTAAGCATGTACTATTTTTACACTGTGTGCTAAGAGTCATGTAGACAACCTTCAAGCATGTAGGACTTAAAAAAAAAAATCTTAACTGTCAAACTGTGGTATTCAACAGTATATATGTATACATATACATAAAGCATATATACCTGTATTTAACAGGTAGTTTTGCCACTTTTGGAAAATACAGATTATTACAAATGACTGACAATGAGAAAAAGTGAGTTGTGTTTAGCCTAACTCGGGATAAATAGGATGAGGGAACCATTGTGGTCAGCTTCATGATCCCCTTGATATTTGTCATCGTCTGAGAGGTGTTCTCCAGCTTTCCCTCTGAAGCCTTATTCTTACCCCAAATTAAAAACAATCAGGAGATGTTTGTGGGGTTTTGATTTCTTACAGTTCCTTTCTTATCATCCTATTTATGGTTGAAGGTCTGCTGCAGGTTTGCTTATGATTGTTACACTTGTTACTAGGATACTCTTACGTTTTTTTTTTTTCCTTGCATGAGAGAAACACAAGCACTGAGTAGGTATCTGTAGGGATAGGAATGGCTGAAAATAACAGGCACACACCAAGTGTTAATTGTGATAGACAAAGTTTGTGTTCACATAGATTTGTTTTTCCATTAATAGTCCTTTGTCCTTCATCTCCCATTATATGGTGTTGAAGAGTTTGGCCTCTGCCTCTTAACACTAATCCCAGGAATGATTTGGCAGCAATTTGGCACACTCACGTTTGCTATAAGGATAGAACTGGTTTGTTAACCCTGAAATGCAAAATATGTTTATTGTTATTAGCTGGCTTGACACCATTCTGATTTTAGTAATGAAAAAAAGTACTGTTACAACTTGATACAATTTTTTTTTAATTGCTTTTTTACATACAGTAAAATTTGTCATCCCAGAATAATTGACTCGTTCAGTTGCATTCCCTTTGAAAAATGGATGTTGCCTTCTCTCTTAATCATGAGAATCTTATTTGTTGTTGAAATATTGCTTGTGTTAGTTGTGACCTGATGTCTTTCATCCTGCAATTGTACAGAGGAGCAGATCTAGTTCAGTTTTTCCAAGTGCTTGTGAGGAGTAAACTACTCTCAACAAACAGAAAACAGCAGGCATAACACGATATTTATGGTTGAGTTCAGATGTTGTCAAAATAGACGCCAATATTATGGATTTGTTTTTAACCTCTTATGAATAAAGAAATAAACACATACAACATATTTCCAGTTGTAAAAGCAACTCATTTCACCTTTCTGATAATTCAAATTTGAATTAGAGTTCTCTAGAGGTAGAATGTCTTCAGAATTAAGAAAATCTGAAATAAGATGGCACAACTTTTTGCATCCATCTTGAATTGTTCAAAGCAGTGGTTACAAAGATAAGAATAATTTTTAAAATCTTAGAGCTTTTTCAGTTTTTCTAAGGCTTTACTCAATATTGCTTTTGCAAGTTAATCTTGGCTGAGATCTTCTGACTCATTGAAGGCAAAATTAATAAAATCTGTCGTGGTCAGGAGAACTCATTTTTGTCTCTTTGCTACCAAGATCAAACTCTATGTTGAAGTATTAATTGTTTAATGGAATATGTGGTTCCTATTCTTTTAGTTTTTTTCAACCTATACACTGTTACATGTTATCACTTAGTAGATAATTGATGTCTATTTCTCGTAATGCTTTTACCATGTTTTTCCAGCCCTTCTTATTTTTTATTAGTTATGCTTTAATTTTTGTATGCTTTTCATTGGGAGTCATGTCAGGTCTTGTTATAACATTGGTGAACAGTAAGACTGTTGCTTGGGTCATAAGTGATAGCCGTCCATGGCGTTTAGAATACTTCTGGGTATGAATGGGCTCCAGCATTGCCTTTCGTTAGGAGTTTCTTTTCCATTTTCCACGCACAGATGATCTAGGAAACCCCAGAGCTAAATTTGGATTCTGTGGGGCAGATGCAAAAGGCCCAGGACTAGTTCTCACTTCTACGAGGTCTGTTTCTTAAGCGTACTATAGGTATTCCTGATTTTAGCTTGCTGTTTCAAGCCACATGGTAGCTGAAATGTGAAACACATCATGGAGTAATTTTTAGTTTACAGAGCATAGAAATATACAGACTGAGGTAGGTGTGTACGTATATAAAATGTTGTCTGGTATTTCCATTCCTCTTGAGCCTTCCTTGAAGAAAGAATCCTGAGAGCACCGCTCCTGCATATAGGCCGTTTCCATATTTTAATTCTTGGTTTTTCTATGTTCAGTTAACCTATTTGTAAAAGACTCAAACATCAACAGGAAATTGGCATATGAGGAAGCAGTAGGGGGACAAAACATGTCTTTCTGCATGATTTAACAATTTTTATTTATAGACCATCTTTTTACAGCACAGTCATGTATTTTAAAGCCATATTGTAAATTTTATGGGTTTTATCCAAACATATTTAATTATACTTGTAACTTGCAGAAGGAATCTGAACTTAGGAAATAGTTTTATAGCTGCAGAGTAAAAAGGTCATGGAGTCACTTCCAGGGTGCTATTGCTCAGTGCATTAGCTGGTTGAATGTCCAGAGAAGTTGCCCCATGGCACACTGAACTAAAGCTATGAGAAGCATTGGAAATGTGAGCATTAACTTTTATGGTGTTTGCTTATCTAGCAAACTTCTCAAAGGTTTACAAATGAGGTTGCCCTTTCAGTTCAATGGCTTGATGTTGGCTTGATGCTCTAGAAAACTTTGAGCCCAATGCCTTTTTTTTTTTTTTCCCCTCTGGCTGAACTAACCTACAACAGTGTTTTGCTTTGCACTACTTAGAAGAAAGATTAAATCCAATCTTGAGAGGAAGTAACATTCACTTTACATTATTACAACTCAAAGGGAAAAGATTCAGAGTTGTGAAAAAACTGTCCTATTCTGCTGAATTTTGTCTTGCTCTAGGGTGACTGCTTTTATTACAAGATAAAATCATCTTGGCTGTAGTAGTCTTCTTAAGTGTATCCTGCTGTATTGAGTTGTGTTGGAGGGGGGTGAGATGTGTGTGTAGTTCATGCTTTTCAGCAATCCATTTAAAAACCAGCCTCTTGGAAAAAAAACGAAATCACAAACTAGTGGTAAAAGTGGCTATACTTTCAGATAGCAAGTGTTTCTGAAATCTCAATCTTACTTAAATAAAAGTCTAATATGGATAATAATTTAAACTGGTAAATAAAGTATATATATATATAAAGAAATAAATGACAAAGCAAGAAGATACTGCTCAAAAGTATGAACTGACCTTAGTGGAAGAAAGTTCTTTTTTGATCTCCTGCCAAAGTCTACAAGCATGTGAACTGGTAGGCTGTAGGCTTTCTTTAAAAAGCTCTTGTACTGTCCGTTTTGATCTTGTTAAATGAGACGTGAGACTAACCTGTGATTGTTGTGTTTGGTGATGGGAGATCTTAGGGAAACTGTTAAGAGCAAATTTGAAATGAACGTAAGATTTCAAGAGAAGTTTGCGTTTACTGAATGTAGGAGGAAGGGAAATTAGAATTTTGTTCTCTTTCATTTTATTTTTTCTGTCATCTAGGAGTACTCTTGTATTTTAAATGAAAGATGATTGATCAGTCTTGGCAAGGGAATGGCAGAATTCTTACTTTATTTAACTGTCCTGATAAGTCGTGGTAGTTTCATTTCTAGTTTAAATGAGTTCCTGCTGAAGAGGAAACAGAAATTTTGTTGTGACCCACAAAGTAAATTTCTGATAGATCCAGTTTTTAATTAGCAGACTTCTAAAGGGGAAAATATTAAAAGCAAACATACCTATAAAACTTTTTTATAACAATCAAAATCCTAAGAATGATGGGTTTGAAACGTTGCCTTTAGAATCCATCACTTTAAGTAAGTCTAATAGCCTGAAGAAAATTTCTGTTTAGTTGGAGCTGCTGTCTTTTAGAGTAAAAGAGAAATTCCTCATTTCAGTGAATGAACCTGTCATACACTAAATATTGTATGGAAGAGGCGGAATGATATAGACAAATAAGTAATTGACAAAGTGGATGCTGAAGGTGAGATGTTCTGTCTGCAGGGAAAAGACATATTTTTGATGCTACATTTTAAATATAATGTGTAAACCAGGGGTTGAAATGTTGGTTTACTTTTATTTTTTTAGTTAAATGATAGCCTGAAAATGCAGAATGAAAGAGAGGAAGTTACAGTAAGTTACCCATCTCACTTGATAGAGTGGCATGGACATTCTCTTTGTTTTATTTCTAGGTGATGGCTGAGCTGAGGAGCTTGTGAAGCTTACATGAAATCTCCTACAGATACTTCTACTGATCGGTAGTAGCCTGCTGGAATAAGCATGTCCCAAAATGGCAATAGATCTGGAGAATGAACCAGTCTACAGAAGTGAGTTGATGCCAGATTTCTTAGTGTGTTGGTGGCTTGATGGCTTTCACTTACTCTGTCTTTAAACCAAAGCTATCTTTCTACCAAAGCACTAAAGGGACGGTGCACCATCTGAGTACAGAATGCTATTTCCGAAGAAGTGAACAGTAAAGAAAGGACTCATGAATTTTGATCACAGAGTGTTGGAGAACATTTCTGGTAAGTTGAAGAATTAACTGTTAGAAATTCTGAATGTACCTAGCATGTTATAGAACACCAACCTGAAGACAAACTAAGTTTCATATTCTTCGTATTGCTTATCTGATATTGCAAATGAACAAAAATGGTGAGTCTTCTTAACTAGCTTGTAAAATCACCTTCCACTGTAAAATGTTGTTTGTAAAATTCTCAGTGTCAGTAATGAACACTGGCATTTTTTCCATTGAGAGATACTGAAGATAGTCTTCGTCTTTAGTGGAAACGTTGGGAAGAAAAGTCACTGTATACCTTTGATATACAGTATTTTAGCAACTTAGACCTGATTTTTTTTTTTTTTTTTTTTTTTAACAGTAATTGTGGAGAGATTACAGGCAGGGGGATGAGACAGGAAATGCTGAACTTTCCAGGATTTTGAGTATCTTGTTTCTCAGAGTATGATTCCATATGGATGATAATGGAATTTTCTGTTTGTTCTCTGATCTCAAGGCAGTATTCAGTTGATTTTGGTAGTTACTTTAAGATTATTTACATCTATCTTCATTACCAAACAAAAGGATAAACAGGAGAACAAGAAAAATGTGAATTTCCTTCAGAAAAGGGAACTATAACTATGAAATCTTACAAAACTAATAGTTGCTAAAATGTAGGTCTGTGTTTTGGCTCAATGAAGAGGAAAAGATAGAAATTGAAACTACTTGCATACATCATATTCAAGAAATCAGAGGGGATCGTGGCTAGACCATTCCAGGAATTTGTGGATTCAGTTGGCCATGAGGAACTTAAAATATTGCAATGTAGATCAGTATATCAATATTACAATGTGATTCAATAAATATTCTGGTAATTTGTCCACTACAGAATTATTCTTTTCAATCTACTGAAGGTTTATGAAGTATTTTATAGTCTATAGAATGTATACTACTGTAGCAGTAGTAAATATATGTCATATTTAATAGTAGTGTACTAATAGTGGCACTTACTTCCAGATGTCTGCTCCAGTGAGGACCTTCCTGAGGTGGAGTTGGTGAGCATGCTAGAAGAACAGTTGCCAGATTACAAGTTACGAGTGGACTCTCTGTATCTGTATGAAAATCAAGACTGGATTCAGTCCCCTGCCCGCCATGGCCATTTTCCTGAAATCACTCCTCCCATTCCTGATGAGGAGCCCTTCCATTACATGAGTGAGTATATCTGGGCCTAGGATTTTTTTTTCCAATTATTGAAGATAAAACGGTAAATGTAAAAATCAATATTATTAATATTATAAAGTGTTCAAATCTGGAAAACTTTGGACAGGCAGAAGCAAAAACCGAGTTCGGGGAAAGTGCTTGTAGTTCAGCACTGCTATTCTAAGGGCTGATGTAGCATGTTCCATGGCTGCCTGATCATTAGATTTCGCACGTTCCATGGCTGCCCGATCATTACATTTCACATAGAAATAAGAGTGGGAACATGTGATAGTGAAAAAGAGGCAGGAACCCCGAATTGCACTAGATTAGATGTAACATGAGAGGTATGGAGTACGCAGCAGCTCTGTTTTCAGGAATGTTAATCATGCTATGATATATTCATAAATATTTTCATGATGATATTTTGAGTCAATGTTGCTTTTGGAATGAAATGCTGTTAATAGCTTCTTCTGGAAATAGAAATGGTGTGAATGCCAGACAGGTGGGTACTAGATCGGTGTTGATCACTGCCTTCTAGTTTTGAAAATGCTAAGTAACTTATCCTTAAACATAGCAGATCATAAGGAAGAAAATGAACAGCTTCTGATCACTTGAAGAAACCTTTAATATCTTAAAAATCAAATGTATAAAAGGCTGCAAAAAGAACCGAACATTTGCTTGCCTGTAGTTTCTATTGTTTTCACATGAAAAGAGGAGAATGCATTGTAATCACTTTAGAGAAATGGGGAAGTCCTGTTTCCTCCATATATTGGAAGTAAGAGAACAAACTCCTTGGGAGACCTAACTTGGTATTTGTTTATAACCTTGGTGTTTATGTACAATCTGTAATGATTACCCCTTCCTTGTACATGCCAGCTCTGCAAGGTTTTTTTTTTAGTGTTGTTTATGCTTTAAGCCTCCACCCAGGGCGTATATCAAATGTGTAAGTAAAAGTAAATTACTACTTCTAAGAATGCAGTACTCAACAATTTAAAGTAATCTTGTTATCAGTTGAACTTGCTTGGAACTCTTTTTTAACTGTGGAAAATATTTGGAAAGCCATTTAATGTTTATTGCTTGGTCTGTTTCTGATAATATTGCAAGCATAAATGATTTTTTTAGTTGAGTGAACACTTCTGTAGTTGGCTGGAAGCAGCTGTGTAGTCAGTGGGGTGTGTACTTGCCTCTAAATTTTAATTATATAAAGAAGTGGGATCAGAGTGTCAGTGCTGGAGGGAACTTTACATCAAATGTGGCAGTGCTCTCTGGTCAACATCTGCAGTTCCAGTGTGATGAAACGCAAAGCTCTGACAGAAGAACCTTCAGTCAGTGTGAGCCTACATTTCCAAACTGCAGTGAGGGAGAGGGATTTTATCAACAATGTTTTAATGAAGGCAGTCACGTATTATTTGGCTGTCAAGGTACTATAGAAAGTGTTGTCTTCCTCTTTCACCCAGTGAGGAGTTCTTTTTAAGTATAGAAACTGTCCTGTGAAAATAGTAAACTACTTGTGAGAATTTTTTCAACAGTTGTCATAGATGTTTTTTTGACATTCTTGAAAATGACCTGTAACAATGACTGTCGGTAAGTTAATTGTTAGGCATAACATACAAAACTAATTCTATTATCTAAGAACACTGTCGTAACTGTTGAGTCATATAAAGTCAATATAAATATGGTTTCAGTTTCTACTAGAAATTGTCCAGAGTAGTCGTATTAGCTTTTTTTGAGCCTAGTAACTTCCAGGGAGATACTGGGAAGGTCCCAGACAAATACAGATATAAATCAAGATCTAGTTATAATCACTGATGAGCACCTTGTTGGGTGAAATTTGTATCTTTCTTTCTGTTGGCTGGAATTGTGAATAAATGTGACAATCATACTCTTGAAGCATAACTTGGGGTTTTTATGTGAATATCTCCCCATCCCTGTATATGTATGGGAACATTTTTATTCATTTTTCCTAAAGAGAATGCTAAACTCATGATTTGAGTGAATTTGTAGTTGACATCTAAAGGGGGAAAAACAAAACCGCAACAAAACAACACAACAGTTATCGCACTTGAGCTCCTCCTCTTTTTATGGCTGCTGATGCCTATTAGAAGGTTTATCCAATGACCAGCTGAGTTCCCACTGGCAGTGTTTTCAGTGAGGTAGAAGATTATTTTCTACTTCAACTGTGGTAGCATAAGAAGCCCTGAATTACAAAACGTCTGTATTTAGAACTACTTCTTGAATAAAGGGACATGGCACAACATAACAAGAATATTAACCAAAATGAGGAGTTGCTTGCAGCTTTCACTTGGCAAGGTGAGGAGAGACTGCACATGTGCATGTTCACAAGAGAGGATTATTACGATCTATGTATAATTTTGATCCTGTACTCTGAGAAAATAAGATGTATAGACGTAAGTTTCAAAGCTGTTAGTTCTGTGATTTCTCTTATCAGAGTGAATGTATTTGTATTTGACTTTAAGAACCTACATACCTGAGTAATCTTGTATGTAGTTAGTGTAAATCTTGATTAAGGGGACTTAGTACTGGATAGAAACTTTTAACTTGAAATCACCTGGTGGGAACAGTTACTAGAGGAGAGCTGACTATAATATTCTGCCTGTAATGGCTAAAACTTACTTATGTATGTGCAGTGAATTTTTCAAATGCTAGTAAGCCAGATGAGTTTGGAGTCCCTTCTTGGCAACCAATATTAGCAACCAAGTGGTACCCTAACATTGAACTCCCAAAGGCATGTTATGCTACCAGTAGATGGGTGCTTTAAATTTTGTGAAGAGTTTCTATTTTTCCCCCTGCTTAGAAATGCAATTAGTAAATGGCAGTGCTGTAAGCTCAAAGCTCCTAAATACTTGAATAGCATGTGGTGGGTTTTTATGCCTACTGACCTACTTGATAAAAAGCATTTGATTTGTTAGTTTGATTTATTTTTCTGTTAAGCTCTAAGAGAAACAGTTCCAATAAACCTTTTTCTTCTATATTGTTCTTTCTGTTCTCTTGTCTTTCAAGACTGCAAGAAAGTTTCTTTTTATACTGAAATGCAACTTGTTTTTATTCCTAGCATAGCCTTAGTGTCATGTTTTGAAAGGTTGTTTAACATTATATATGTAGAGGACATACATAACCTATATAACATATGTAAATAAAGTTAGCATGCACTTCAACTTGACACTTCACTGTCTCATAATTAGCTGTTCAGTCCTCAACAAGAACAAAAGGAAAAAATGAGAACAAATACCACTAAGTATCCAGAGTGTGAATCAGATTTAAACAAGGCGCAAGATTCAAGGAAATCTTCATAAATAGATTTAGACCAAATCTGTAGTGATCTCACTTTGTAGTGCAGTGCTGATGGAATTAGTTTCAAAACAGGTTAACTTAGACCTTCAGTTGAAGCAGATGCTTCTGTATGTGTTAAATTTATAGTGCTGCCTTTTTTACTTTAATGATCCTGATTCCATGAAGCAAAAAGAGCAAATTTCTGTTGAACTTGGACAAGCACAAGCATCCATCACCTGCAAGTGCAAGGTATAATTCTGCTCCTGAACAGAATCATATTTAAATGGTTCTTTAAAAGTTCTAAGAAAGTTTTAATAGTGTAAAAATTATGTTTTACACGTGCATTTATTTTTTGATGGTGATGGATGCATGCAAAAAATTAATTTTAATACATTTTAATTCTTTCTCCTCTGTTCTTTTTCCTCCCAAATCTTTCATTTTCTTTGACTCTAGCTCTTATTGAACTTCCTTCCTCCTCCTTAGCTGGATCTTACAAATTTGCACAAGGTAATTAAGATTTCTTCTTTACTAGCATCGTCTATTTCTCAGGACAAGAACTAGAGCAGACCAGTGCTTTGTGTTTTAGCACTGTGTTTTGTTCAGATTGTCACAAACTCTTCGTGCTTTGTTTATTCTTGAGCCAGTCCTGTTTTTCAAATCCTCCTTGTTCTCAGGTTTTTTTAATAGTTTTACAAACTCTTCAAACATGAAAGTCACTCAATCAGTAAGATAGGATTTACTGCCACATCTGAATTGCGGACATTATCACATTTCTTTTTAACTGTTTCCAGGATAATCAAGCAAGTAATAAATATGTTTTCCTGACTAGCCTCTGGGGTTTCCATATTTCCTGTGTATAGCTGTCACGCACACTAATGGGAATTTTATTTCAAGGGTAAAGTCTGCAGGTGTGTTCAGCTATGTTTGGCTATGCTCCAATATACTCTTCCCTTTCTCCCCAGCAGGTGGGATGATTTAATAGCTGTATTCAAGAAGTTGATCTTAAGACATTTTTCTCCTTTTCTGACATTTGAAGGATGTGTGAGCTCCTCAAGTTTTAGCTAATATTGCTGAAAGCTGTAAATGTTCAGTACCTTATTGTACCCAAATGAGTATTGTTTCCTATTTCTGAAGTTAAAATGCATTTTCATAGCCTCCACTTGTTTCATCAACTAAGTACTGTATTTGCATATAAACAACATCCTCTCAGTTTTAGCTTCCTCCCTTCCCAGCAGTCATCTCGTACTTAAGCTACTTCAGTAAGTATGTTTTTCTCTTCTCAGTTCGTGGCACAGATAATGTGGAGCAGAAAACCTACAGTGATGCTGACATGGTCAAACATCTGTTAGCTGAGGTATGCTCATCTCTGTAGTGCTATGTTAATATATTTGAGGACAGGTATTTGAGAAATGGTTTTATTCAGCTACTGGAAATTTTGGTTCAGTTATATTCAGGAGCTGTTTATCAAACACATGGGTAATGAGAAGCTGCCCATTTGGTTGCACCATCTTGGAAACAGAATTTGCTTCTTTGCTTCTACCCTCTCGTTGCTATTCAAGTTAAGCAGGCTTTTCTGGAGAAAGTGTCACTTGAAAGACCACAGACCTAAGTATGTGTGGCTTCTTTGTATGATTCAGCAGAGCCCATACAACCTCTCCAGTACTCAGCGCAAAACCCAAAACTGTCCCCAGGTTTGGTGCTTTCCCCTCCCCCTGTTACTGCAAATGACTGTGGAATAGATTGTGCTGTATCAAGAAACACAGTTACGGATGTGTTCTGGATCAAAATGATGAAGCATTAATCGTTCTAACAAAGTTGATCCATTTGAGAGTGAAGGGGGATCTCAAGAGTGGTGATGCATTAAACAATAGCTAGGAAAATCTAAAACTACTGTGAATTTAAACCTTATCTGGTCAACAGTAGACATTTGTTCTCATTTTGTGAGCAGAAAGATCGGGATCTGGAACTGGCAGCTCGAATTGGACAAGCTCTCCTTAAGCGAAACCATCTGTTGATGGAACAGAATGAAGCACTAGAAGAACAGTTAGGACAAACTCTAGATCGAGTGAGTGATCTTTCTTTTTTTTCTAACTTCTTTTTTCTTCTTTTTTCTTTTTTTTTTTTGTCATGATGGTAAGAGGATTAATAGAAATGTATTATTTCGTTGAAAGCAGGTGATTGCTGCTGTCAACCTACAGAAGTATACATAGATGTCATTTTCCCAATTGTCATCATTCCATCAGCTTTCTAACTATAAAGACTATATATTGCAATAACTGAGATATTATGAGAATATTAGGTATTATTATGATATATCTACAGCAGGATTGTATTTTCAAAGTGTTTGTTTTCACCACCAGTCTGATATCCCGCTATTAAACTAGGACTCTAATAATCTAAGTCAAAATAAGTAGTTGGTGTCTGACATGACCCGCTACACAACAACTTCATATGTGAGGAAACAGCCAGAAAAAGAGCTGGCTTAATAGGGTGCTTATAGTAAAAATAAATAAATAATTAAACAAAATGTAATGAAAACTGAATTCTACTCAAGATGTTCACTCCACGTCTTCCTTTAAACACAGATCCTTGATCTAATCTATTCTTTGTTTTTCTTTTGTAAAAAAAAAAAAAGAATTAAATAATTGACAAACGATAAAGTTTTTAATCCTGGAGTCAGCATATGTAGTCTAAAGTTACACTGAAATGGATTCAGCTCCTTGTGTAAAACAGTATGCTGGTAATAAGAACGTACTCGCAATTATCTGTAGGACAGCATAAACTTGTATATTAATATAAAAATTTAGCTATGCAAAATACAGTTTGTCTAAATGAGATCTGTCCTACAGTTCATTTAATGTACAGACTGGGGGGCTACTAATCTATATGTATAAATAGATCTCTAGCAGTCTTTTTCTCCAGGAAGTTACAATTCAGAAAAATGGTCATAATCAAAATTATATTTAGCATGTTAAAATGTAAACATCTGTCAGAGCAGCTGGAAAATTATTTTGAAGTAAACTATTAAAAAAGTAGGTTCTCTTGTCCATTCTTGAATTTTCAGTTTCCCTTACAGTGTTAAAATTATGATTTTGTGAACTTCCTATAAAATAAATACAGATTGCATCTTCTGTGCAAATATAAATAAATGGAACATGGTATGTGAGCTATTTTTTAAATCTCATTTTAGACCAGAGCAGTGATGTTCCAAGAGGCTGCATAAATAATACACTGTAATATTGTATAGCTAAAGTATGTTTCACGAGCTGGTGATCTTCTTTTGTCATAGGTTAACCAGCTGCAGCATGAACTGTCAAAGAAGGATGACCTGCTTCGTATTGTTTCGATTGCTTCTGAGGAGAGTGAAACAGATTCCAGCTGTTCCACACCACTCCGTTTCAATGAGTCTTTCACTGTATCACATGAACTGTTGCAGCTGGATGTCTTGCAAGATAAACTCAGAGAGCTGGAAGAGGAGAACCTTGCTCTCCGATCAAAGGTATATCCGATTTACAATGTATACCTTATATGCTGGATATAAAATAAATCAGGATGGATGGTTAAAAAATCCAGCATTTGGGTTTCTCTTGAATATGACTATTCAGTATCGCTGTATACAAATCATACCCAAACACTTTCCCTCCACCCTCCCATCCTTCTGTTTCCTTCACTACTCCTCATTATCTGCAGAATTCTCTGAAGTCTTTCCTCTATGCCTTTATAGTATGTGGAAGAATATGGGAACATGTAAGCACCCAGCAAAAGTAGCTGGACCCATCAGGCCCTCAAGCTTATGCGACCTGTTTTGATATAAATCTGACATGCAGGTAGTAGTAGTATTTTGGGAATTCCATTGTGTTGCCATTACGTTTTTGTTAGCCTATATTCAATATTAAGCTTCTGCTCAAATTCTTTCAAAGACGCACTTAGTTTTGACTATGCAATTAGTCTCTGTATTTTAATTGGTCTCTCTTGTGTATAAAACATGAATACAGGCACTGTGCCATTACAAGGATAGAGACTAAAAGGGCAGACAAAATAATGGCTATAAAAGTCATGGAATCAACAGCAAAGGTTACAAGAATCAGAACCTACAGATGCAGCGTCTGTTCTTCAGAGGTGGAGAGTGGAACTTGTGAAATAGAAGATTGGTTAAAAGTGGGTTCTTTTGTTGTTTTTAAGAAAATGGGGGTGTTGTTTGTAAGAAAGGTGAGGTTTTTGTTTAGGGTGGGTGGTTTGGTTTTTTATGTGAGCCGTTCCCAATAAAAGCTTGTTTCAGCAATACAACAGAGACTAGGTTCCTTTAACGTGAACAAAATGTACTGTTCCCCTTGTTTTGTCTCCAGAATATTCAGCCTGAGATACACATCTTTCCTTAAACTCCTGAAGACCAAGTGGATAGTTTAGTAGTGCTGCAGGAGAAAAAAGAGAAGATCAGACTGCTTTTATTATGCTCCTAACCCTGTATATGATTACAGAACTTTACAGACCAGGGATTAATTCAGTGTGGTGTGAAAAAATGGGGTTGAAAAGAGACTGCTATCATTCTGTGATATAACATAACCTTCACTGACTTGAAATAGCCTCAATCATATTGAGGCTATACTTGGGGGTTTTTTATTATTTTCATGTGACAGCATTATGTAAAGAAGTGTGTTTGCCTGCACTTTTGTAGCTGTACTTCTATTTACTTGGATAATCTTTAAAGCCATTTACTAAGTTTTATGGTGAGTCACTTACTGGCAAACAGTCCTGAATATAGAAGATTTATCTGTGCAAAGTTTAATATTATCATCCTCACAACTGAAATGGAAGTGGGAATCTAATATGCTCAACGTTGTATGTTGTGATACTTTGTTTCTGGCCCAGGAAATTTACAGTCTAAGATAGACTAGTTGGGGAATATGGAGAAAAGCTGTTCTACTGAGAGCTTTTCAGTGCCATAGAAGGTTTGGCCAACTTTATTCAGTTTTCAAGATTTCTTTGCCTTAAGAAGTTTTGAAGCAAATTCAAATGCTTACTTCTGATTACTGTGTTGGTTTACTTTCCCTACCAAATTACTTATTTTGCAACAGGTTTTTATTAGAGGTTTTTATTTTATTATGAGGTTTTTGTTCGTGTGTCTGTGTGTCTTTACTCAAAAGACCTATACAATTCAGTGTTATGGTGGAAAAAATGGTTAGGAAGTATGGCCAGATGCAACTGAGAAGTATTCCCTCTATCTTTGTAATTCCTATGCAAGAATTTAAGAAATAAAAATATATTACATTAATATATATAGATAGATAAACTGAAGTTGGAATGCAAATAATTTTCTTGAAGGCTTGCCATCTGAAGACAGAAACCATTACATATGAAGAGAAGGAACAGCAGCTGGTCAACGACTGTGTCAAAGAGCTCCGTGAGTATCCAGGCTGTATCATTTTGCAATGGCAAAATGATATTTGGCATACTTATTGCCTACACCTTCTTAGTTATTCCTGAATGAAAAAATGAGCTTCAGTAATTTATACCAATTATTCAAGTCTTGTTCTTTGCCCAAGTGGAAAATTGTTTCTGTATTTCATCAGTTTCAACTCTGGCGTTCAACCTCACATATGTGTACTGTGTTTAGAGAGAGAAAATGAACACAAAATCTAATAGGTTCCGTAAAATCTAAGGGTTCCATAAACCTCCTAAATTGAAGCCTACAGACACAGGAAAAACAACAAAATATACTTCTTGTGCAGTATTCAGCACGCTTGACGCTGAAATGTATCGGTGCGTAGACTCTTAAATGCTCATTCTAAATTGGTATGTATCTGTGAACACACAGGTTTATTTTAAAAACATATATTATGAACAAAAACATTTAAATTGGCAAGCGTTTTAATTTGTCTAGAACAGTTGTCCATATTTGCTTTGAGGACGCCTCATTTGCAAAAAATTTGGAGCTACTCTTGTACAAATGCATGTGAAGTATTCTGAAACAATAAGGCACAATACTTTTTTTGCGTGTGGTGATTGTGCAACCTGGTGGTACAATTTTTTATGTGTAGTCATTAGATGTGTGCTTCTTCCTTTGTGCACAATAACTTCAAACTTATATTTTAAGGTTCTTTTTTCTATGCAATCACCATGAAGAAGACTGGGTTGCTGCTTGATTTTTCTTTCTCCAGATGACCATAAAATACTAAGAATTGATACTTGGTTGATTGTTAATTTACTCTGTTCTCTCTGAGAAAATATATATCCTTTGCAAGTAGAAGTTCTCTCTTATAAGGTCGCCTCTTTTCCTTCAGTGAGGACGTCTGTGAGTTCCGTTTTGTGCAGTTTTGTAGCACATACAGGCATGCTAGGTAATTTAGACTCACAGAAAAAATATTCTCCCAAATTTGTACTGTCAGGAAAATGATATTTGACTGTGAGCTTAAATGTCCACAGGCCCATGGGCAGGACCTTGTTCTGCAGTAAATCCATGAGGTACAATAACCACTAAATTCGTAGTGTACCTATTGTGCAAGATTGATCAGACTTTATTGTCCCCCTCCTCCTCCCCACTGTTTATCTTTTCCTTATGGATGTTCTAAGGCATCTACTCTTACATACTATGAATTGATTTCCTAAGAGTAGTGGTCATTTTGCAGATTATTGTTGACTTTCACTGATCTTTTCTGGGTTTTGGGTTTTGTTTGGGTTTTTTGTCATGAGTTGGGAAAAAGCTCTCTGCTAAGTTTCTTTTATGTTTTGTAGGGCAAACAAATGCTCAAATTTCCAGAATAACAGAGGAGTTGTCAGAGAAGAGTGAGGAGCTGGTTCGCTACCAGGAAGAGATCTCATCCCTCTTGTCTCAGATTGTTGATCTTCAACATAAACTCAAAGAAGTAAGAGAGGGCTGATGAAGAGTGTATGCACATGTGTGCATGGGGGTGTGTGCATGCCAGTGCTTTACAGCAGGTAAAAATTGACTTGCAAGCCAGGGGCTTACACTGCATGAGAATGGCTGTTTAAGGAAAGTGTGGCAGGGGATGAACTCTGGGAAATCAGCTGAGAAAATTATGAATGTCTTTTTGTGCTTTCAGCATGTGATCGAAAAGGAGGAGCTGAAACTTCACTTACAAGCTTCCAAAGATGCTCAGAGACAGCTGACAGCAGAGGTATTTAAAGCTTCTATAGGTATATGTTTAGATAAACGGTTGGAATAGAATACAAGAGAAAGAAAACTAAGAGAGAATAGGAACTATTGCTTTGTGATTATGTAGGGCTTTTCATTTTTCATTGTGGTCATTGTGGTTGGAGTCGTGATTGGAGGAATAGAGTAATTATTTTTATTTAAGTCTACTCAAATATTTTTGTAGTTCACAGGAGTACAAAAGGCAAGGAGAACATTCCAAACAGTAAGGTTTTGCTATTCTTAGTAGTTACAAGAAAAAGAATGGTGTAGTGTGAATATTACTGATTATATCAACAATACTGTAGCTCATTAGATTTTAAGGAAGCTCTCTTTTTTGCTTCTTTTGCATCATCAGTTGCTGTATCTGTAGAGTTTTTTGGTGTATTTTCCTTTGGATTTTAACATACTTTTTCTTCTTTCAAGTCTTAATTTGGACTTCATGCTTCACCACTAAAATTGGTGTGGGTGCTATATGGTCCATTCCAGATGTTGGCATATGCTATACAGTTGGAAAAATATTGCAGTGTTGAATCAGTCAATACAGGTTTCTGTAGGAGTTAATTCAGTTTCACTCTGTCTTTTCTTTGAAGCTTACTGATACCACGTGATGATCTCTCTTCTCTTTCAGCTACATGAGTTGCAAGATCGGAATGCTGAGTGTCTAGGGATGTTGCACGAATCACAAGAAGAAGTGAAGCTGCTGCGCAGCAGATATAGCTCTGTTGCTTGTTTCTGCCACCCCCAGTCATGTGGAGCATTTCCTGTGGTAATAAATACTGTTAGCATGGCATACACCTACTGGCGCATATGGCTTGTAGTAGCATAAAACTGTATGAGTAAAACACTCATTACAGCAGCTGCAGCAGGAACTATTTCGGGTTAGGCAAAGGAGCTGATCTAGTGGTTTTTCAATGCTTTAATGTGTATACTTTTGAGAATTTTAGTATTAGGAAGCAAACCATTCACTCAACACATGGTGATATTAAAATTATTTTTCCTTTTTATATGCCTTTTCTGTTAAATAAGGGAATTGGCATGTTCTGCAGCTAGTGCTCAGCTGTGCTAGGATATTGTTCAATGTTGGTGTGAGTTTTATAACTTGACAGTGTTTCTTTAAGAAAGAAAGCATCTTTTCAAGAGTTCAAAGAGTATTTTTTTTCCTTTATTTAGTTTACAATGTAATTTTATATCTGTATTTTGTGCGATTAAACTTTAAGTATCATCAGAAATGCATGACCTTGGACTAATTGCCAGAGATGACTAAACCAATGGAAAAGGGTTAAAGGCATTTATTTTCCTTTTCTTATTAATATAGGTATGTTCTGATTACTGTACTCAAAAATTTCTGGACTGTGCTGGGAATTGGTCAGGTTTTGGTTCGTTCTTCTGTGTATACAGAATCTCTCATGTACGTGATTGGCCTTGAAGAAGTGCTCATACAATTGTAACGTAACTTAGAAACCAGTGTAAAGAAAAAGCAGATACTGCTAATGAAAACTGAACCCATACTGGTTATTCATAGGTGTAGTTATGGTGCAAAACTAGGTCCCATGACCATCCTTCCGAGACAGGAGGGTTTCTCAGAAACATACTGATATTGGGGAAACAGATGGAGATTTTTTGAGCATTTTTTTAAAGATGTTTTCTGCTAAAATTGTTAGGAAAATTTGAATCTAGTATGTCAACACTTCTCATTTCCATTTTTCTCTAGGATTCCCTTGCAGCAGAAATTGAAGGGACAATGCGAAAGGAATTGAGCCAGGGTGATGAATCTGTTCTCTTCAAGCAAAAGTATGTTTTCAGATCTCAATGTGCTATTTTGTTATTTTTCCATATGCTTAAGTATTAAATGAGGTGAAACTGATTTCTGGAAATCTGTAAATGTGAATGTTCACTCTATAATAAGAGTGAATAATAAAGCTTTGTAGTATTTGGTAATCTTTTCAACTTTGAAACCTACTATTCTTATTTGAATCTATGAGAAAGTTGGAAATTTGCTAAAAGGTTGGTATTTCAGCCTTTAATTTGTGAGATTTTTGATGCAAATTCTCTGATGCACAGCACTAGTTATATCCCTTTTAATGCTTATAGAAAAATTCTCAGGCAAATGAAATAATAGTGGAAAGACTTGTAACAGTTTCCAAAGCCCTGAAGACCTGTTTCTGGATCTCTTACTTCCAAGCAAGAAGTAATAAATTAAATATATGCTTCTGAAAACATGTATAAATTAAGTAAATATATGCTCCTGGAAGTTCTCAAGTGGTTATCAATAGAGATTCAGGTCTTTCAGGTCAAAGTAAGTGGTAGCTCTGATATTAAATAGAGTAGTACTCCTTAAAACATGAGTGTCTTGGGAAATCCTATTTTTCCGGGCTTAAGTCTTTTTAGACAGGTCTCTGCAAGCTTTTGAAAGTCGTGTGTTCTGAGCTTTTTCTTTATTATCTCTTTTTCAAAATGCTTCTGAAAACCACATTAGTTTGCTTCTCTCTTCTGCAGGGGTCAACAGAAACGAGTATTTGACACTGTCAGGGTTGCTAATGTCACTCGTGGCCGCAGCTCTTCCTTTCCTGTGCCATTGCCAATCCCTGGATCTAATCGGTCAAGTGTTGTTATGACAGCAAAGCCCTTCCAGTCTGGGGTACACCAGTTGGAGAGCCATACACGGATGACCCAGAGGAGCAGCTCCGAGAAGAACTTAAAGTAGGGAACACAGCTTGTTATCTTCTTTCTAAACTAACTGGTTCAAAACTAAATCCAGACTGGACCACTGTTACGTAAGAGAAAAACAGTTAATTTAATGGTCTTCATATCTATTACTATTTGGTGTTTCTCACAGAGACACTCGTAATCCTGGTCAGCCGGGAACCCCTGGAGACAATGACTTAGTCACAGCTCTGCACAGGCTTTCCCTCCGTCATCAGAACTACCTGAGTGAGAAGCAGTTCTTTGAGGAGGAACGCGAGAGAAAAATGCATTTGCTGGCTGAGCAGAAAGAAGAGGCTAGTGGCTGTAGTACTCCAACAGAAAGCTGTTTTTCTCTGGGTACAAACTCAGAGTTCACTGATCTCTCTGCCAGCTCTAGTAATCTCCGTGTCCTCCTACCAGAAAAATTGCAAATTGTCAAACCCATTGAAGGTAAGAGGATGATCTTCCTTCTCTCATCAGCAGAAAATTCATTTGTGAACTAAGTCATTGTTGGTGTGATACGCAGTGAGATGAAGTAGTATTATTTGGTAAGCTACATGCCAACACGCTTATCAGTATGACTTTCTACCTGGCTTTCTTACACAGTGCTAAGTATTAGGCTTTTTTTTGGCATTGCCATCCACATGTGCTGTGTGTTTGCGCAGTGTTGACCCAGTAGGCTGGAGTTGTTTTGATGATGAATTCTTGTAACTCAATGCAATAGTAGGCAATGGCTCTCTGAGACTCTTCTCTTTTGTCACACCAGGATCTCAGACCCTTTTTCATTGGCAGCAGCTTGCTCGACCCAACCTAGGCACCATTCTTGACCCAAGACCAGGTGTTGTTACAAAAGGTTTTACCCCTCTGTCAGATGATACTGTGTACCACATCTCTGACTTGGAGGAGGATGATGAGGAGGAAGGTGAAGGAGGGATAACATTTCAAGTGGAACAGTCCTTCCCAGAGGAAGAGAAACGTACAGTGGCAAAGCCAATGGCAGGGATTTTCCTGCCAGCTATTACTTCAGCAGCAGTACCACTCACTGGTAAGAGGCATGGTTAGTGGTTTTTATTTTTATTTTTTTTTAGTGTCTTTTTCTCAATGGAAAGTATTTGACCCTGTGACAATGCTGCCTTTGCTGTCTTTGTTCTTTACTTAAAAAATAAAATAAAAAAAATAGCAGTGATAATAACATTATCTTAAATTTTGCTTTGATTAGTCCTTATTTGTCTTTATTTTTACCCTTAATGGATGTAAATTCTTCACATTGCAGCCACAAATCCAGGGAAGTGTCTGTCTTCTACAAATTCCACGTTTACTTTTACTACTTGTAGAATCCTTCACCCATCTGATGTCACTCAAGTTACTCCCAGGTATGATGACTGCTGACATCCTAAATGTTGCTGCATAGGACTGAACGGTTGCTTTCTGGCTTCTGATATACAGATCAGATTTAAAAAAATACCAAGGCAGATAGGCAGCTCAGAGGATGTTACCCATACAAATAGTTGTGATTTCAAAGGAGAAGCTTGACGTTCTCGAGAGAGAGAGTGAAAACAAGGTAACTCAAAGGAAGCAAATTCATACTCTTAAATAGAAAATGCCTTGTGTAATATAACTATTGTAAAAAAGAAAAAAGATTCTATGATAGTTTTTTTCCAATTCTGTCACAATTTTTTAATATCAACAGAGATGTCCAATAATAACTTAGTTTTATGTAATACAGTATAGGTGATCACAGAAGGTAAATTCATTGGTACTTGCACCAAAACCTTTCTGTCGACCTCGTATCTTACAAATATTTTGCAGAGTAATTCTGAGTCTAGTAAAGCTGAAACTTTCACAGCTAATATCAGTAGTTTACTTTCTCTCAAGCCTTCTGTATTCAAAAAAGCAAATATAGACCAGAGCAGGAATAAAGATGTCTAATGTGTGTGTCTTCTCTCTTTTTATTTTATTTCAGCTCTGTGGGTGCCCCATTTTCACTTGGAAATAGTGGCAGCAGTATTGGAAACCCAGTAGTGAGCACTCCAGCTGTGTCTTACAGGCTTAGTATTGGAGAATTTCTCACCAGCAGAAGAGATTCAACTACTACCTTCAGCAGCACAAGCGGTCTGGCTAAACTGTTGCAAGAACGAGGCATCTCTGCCAAGGCTTACGATAGCCCCGTATTAGAAAAACTGCCTTTGCTACAGTCCCTGCAGACTCTTCCCATTCCTTCTACTCCACCAAATTCTCCCTTGCATTCACCTTGTCCTTCCCCTCCACCGTTTGAGCCTCGAGTGCATCACTCAGAAAATTTCCTGGTTTCTCGACCAGTAGAAACATTCTTGCAAGAAAAGTATGGCCTGAAGCCCTCCCGTAACGCTCCAGACATAGGCCAGCAGAAGATGAACCTAGTGGACAGACTGAAGAGACTGGGTATTGCCAGGGCGATCAAGCCCTCTGAGGCACAGGACCACAGGAAGAATCAGGGGCCAGAGGTTAGCTTGCAGAGGCAGGAAGCGGCTGTGTTTTTAAATGCAGGTAGCAACTTAATGGCAGGACTGAGAAGAAATCAGAGTCTTCCAGCCATGATTGGCGCATTGGGAGCTCCAGTGTGCACACAGTCTTCAAAAATGGGTATCCTAAAGGAGGACTGACTGCTCTGAAAAATGGTTGAGTTCTAGCATAGTAAATAATACATGAGGGAAAAACATCCAGTACAGGCATCATTAGATGTGTTATAGTAGAGTGGGAGAAGGCACGTGCATGTTAAAGATTTGGGAGGGGGAAGCCTTGGGATCGAGGAGAAATAGAACATTGCTTGGGTTTGAGGAAGAAGGCTTTTGTGGAAGATGAGAAAGAAGAAACCAAAGCTTAGTTCTGAGACCCCTTCAGCATCTGTCTCAGTATTTTAACCTTTTAAACTGTATGTGTAGAACCGTCTTGCAGGTGCTGTCTTTTTTTTTCCACCATACAACCATAGTATTTTACTAGTTGTTAGCAGTCAGGCTGCATCATTTAAATATAATATTAAAGTAACAGTGAGTCTGACCAGCATTATTGGTCCAAGTTCCTGTCTGTAGCAAACAAATATGAAAACTTGGATTTTATTTTTTTATTCTTGTATTTTTCCATTGAAGAAACTGTATTCTTTTTGAACTCCTCCCCACTCTGAGAAGCAAGGGAGAAAACCTTTAGCGCTGTGTAAGAAAACAGTACTTCTATTTATGAAAACAGAAACTGGTAGTCAGGATTTGTGTTTTCAAAAAGTGCAGTTGTGCTAGTGAGGTATTAACAGAAGTTAATTTCTTTCCAGAGCTTCTGAAGCACACAGGAAGGTGCAATGAATAAGGGGAAAGTATGTATTAGGATGAAAACATCAAGCTAAGAAATCTTTCCAAAGTGTGCTGTGCATCTTTAAATGACGGTATTTTTGCACACACTCAAAAAAATCTCAGGCATATTTCAGTGTTGCAAAATAAACCTAGGTGCTTGATTCAGGGTTTCTTTTTATTTGGCACAAGCGGAGAGCATTTACTTGGAAGACAAGTGTAGACATTGTGTCTGTTTGAGAATTCATGCCTTTCATTCACTTGTTTCTGATTTTAGGCAGGGTTTTGTTTAAAAGCTTTCATTAGGATCAAAATTTACCAGTCTGTATGTAGAAACAGAAAGATGAGAGCTAGTGTTCTTTCTAGTATTGTAATGAACATAAAACAGTTTTGTCTACACTGAAATCCTGTGTTCTGATGGAGAGTGTGAATCAGAAGCTGATTCTGAACAAAGCCAAGGTAGACATTCTGTCTCAAAAGTCCATTTTAGAAATCTGATTTCTGAGTGGTAATTAGCAACATCATAGTACTGCCTGTGATGCTTTTTTGATGCTGTCCTGTCCAAGGGTCTAGTCATAACTGAATATCAGTAACAGATTTACACTGTAACTTAAAGAAGAAAAAAGGTTTAGCCAAAATTCCTTGGAGGAATAGGTCTTCGCTAGTGACTGGCATGGAACCAGGCTCTTGATGTAATTTTTCACTGTACCTATCAACAACTTACTTAAAATTATTTTCAAGTTTAGTTTCCTTACAATTACATAAAACAAACAGTCAAAGTTTACCTTGCTTGTTACAGTGTATGTATGTGGGACATCATGTACCAAGACATGTACCAGCTGTGCGAAGCACCAATACTTACACCGACTTGCATCTGCTGTGAGGCACTTCCACCATAACCATCACCCTTGTTGCTGCAGGGCTGAGTGGAGTAGGGCAGGGAAAGATCTTCTTAACCTGGTGTATAGGACATTTATAATGAGGCTTTTCTGCTTTACAGTTCCACAGATCTTGTGCTGGCTCTTTTACATAAGTTTTTTTTTTTTTTTTGTAAAAGGAAAGGGAGTAACCACTTCAAACTTGCACAGCGGTTCTGAGCAGAACCTTGTCTGTCTGCAGCGCACAGAAACATTCAGGAACTCCTGGAGCTGCCTTTTGCTCTCCAAGCAGAATCTTACACTTATAAAAGATTAGTTTAATTTTAAATACTATATATCGGTTAATTTTGGTTTTTAAATGAAAAATATTTTATTTCTTCATGTCAGTTTTTATGTTTGTACATAGTTAGCTGTGCCTGGGGTCTTGCCTACTGAAGTAAGGTAAGAGCGGGGGGGGGTTGGGGGGGGGTGGCAGGGGGGCATTTTGCTTTCAAAAGTGAACCCAGATGGGTATGTCTGCTGTGTATTTGTAACTTCTAGGGAAACAACAGGAACACGTTAACAAAAGATTAGTCAGTTTGGGATCAACAGAGAAGTGTATAGTTTGTCAAAAATATGTCACTTTTATGTATGTTTATTATATGTACATTACAGATAATACATGTGAAGTTACAGATAAATTTGGCTACACTGGTTCTAACCAGCTTCATTACATCCCTCCAGCCATTGGATCATTCTGTATGTTTTCAGCGGAAGCAGCAAATCAACTAAAGCAGAATTTCCTTGGCAGATCAGGTTTCAGTTAAAATTAACCTTAAAGCACAGTGATTAAATGCATGCTTCTCTTTGGGATGCTCCCATATTCCATAGCCCAACAATATAAACTGGTTCAACTCAAACAATACTATGGATATGTTGAGAGCATTTTTTTTGTTTGTTTTCTGAAGGATAATGTGTCATCAGATGCTTTGCACAATGCAAGAAGAAAGAGGAAGAATCTGTTTGTGTGTTTATCCCATTGGTTGGTGCTGTGGTGCAGTGTTGTTGAAATTCTGTCATGCATTGCTATCTCTCGATGGTCACGTGCATTTGGTATATATGTGCCTAGCTCACAGCAGCAGGGAAAGCTGGTACTTCTACCACTTACTGTTGTTTTGTGCGAAAACCTAGACGATAAACTTTTTGAATAACACGTTTTAGTACCATACTAAAAGTTGCCATCATTCTAGGAACTGATTGGGCTTCTGTTGCCTCCCATAAAAAAGGAGACAAACTTGCATGACTAGGATAGCTGAGATCCTGCAGAACTGTGATTTGGTTGAGGGAGAGGTAGACCTAGACGGAATGGAGAACTGCATTTCGGAAAGGTTTGAGACAAAAAACAGATGCCAAGAAATAAAGGATTTACTTACTTACCCATGCTTGCAAAAGTTACAAGAGACAGCAGGAAATGTTCATATTTCCCTTTATTCAGATTGGCTTAAACAAAGCACAATGTTATAGCTTTCTAGTTTCACTGGTTTTGATAAACTCAGTGACACCTTCATGCTCCAAATACCTGTGGTCAAAGTTAAAAGTCTACTGGAGTCAAACAGCAGCAGAGGGGAAAGGAGAATATTGGATTTGTGCTTCATTTGGCTGTTATAGGAGGGGAATTACACAAAATGTTTGAACAGTCTGGGAACTTCATGGTATGTTTTCCATCTGCTTTTTGCACTTACTGTTGTTTCATAGGGGAGTGTATATTTGATAATAAACATGTATTACATGCCATTTTTCAGTATATTGGTCCTCTTGTGTGGTTTGCTCCAGATGTCATCTCTCATACTGCAGTGTTCTATAATAAACCTGGAATTAGGACTTTTTGGGCTGAAATTTAGTCATCATTACACCGTACACAAGCTTAATGAGTTGTTGGTATCTGCACAAGTGGTTGCTGTAAAAGATGAGAAATTGATTTACAAACTTGGTCAGGCTGCACTGGGCTTTTTGCTGTTGTGTTTAAACCTGAGCAGTTACAGGTGGAAGAAGCACAGTACAAGCTGTGGTTTGACTTTGCACAGTAAGTAAGTGTGCAATGCTTAAATCTAGAGCAGAACTCTTAGTGTGTACCTTCTGCTGCAGTTTGAAAAGCCTTTTACTTACGAATTAAAAACTTCACAAATGAAGAATAGATCATCAATCTCTAGGCAGAATATTTGAATGTGAGCCTCACTTTAAGTGTATGTGTTCATGTTTTCTGGTACTTTGGGGTTTTTTTGGGGGGGGGAGGTGGGGGGTGTTTTGTGTGGTTGTTTTTTTGTTTCCCTCCTGTTATTTTACAGCAGCTACAGCAGCTGTTCCTCTAGCATTATAGTGTTAGACAACACTGTTTTTGTCTTAAAACACTGTCATTTTTCCATCTCTGATGTTATGTCAGCCCTCTGTATTTGTGATAAAATGGCGGCACAGTTGGGATTCCTGGCTATGTGCTCTCTCTGCATCAAAGCTGTCCATGGTGCATATAAAAAGAAAATTAACATCAGAATCCAAGTTCTGCTGAACTCAAGAGATTTCAGTGGTCCTGAAAGACCTGAGCCTGAGGAATTCAGCTGGCTGCCACTTTGCAAGAGTTGGGGAGAGGCTTTTTTTTTTCCCCCACTTGCTCTCTAGCACTTCATACGTAGTAAGGAAAGAGAGCTGCAACCCCTTTGAAGATGCAAGAAAAGAGCTAGCACTAACCACAAAAGCTCAGGTGTGCCTGAGGAAGGTCAAGGACGAGCTTATTGGAGCAAATATGTTTATTAAGACACTTAAATCAAGGGGACATTGTCCATGCTGGAAAAAAAAAATTCTGGAGTGATTCTGCACAGATGAGACTCGGAAGTGCCTTGAACGCCTTTATTTTTTCCTCTTAGTTGGTCATGCTGCTAAAAGACTTTTGACAGTCTTCCAGGAACACAGGCCTTCAAATAGCATTTTATACAATGGAGAAATGAATACAAATAAGGCCTTTTGTGAGGGTTGGAGTCTCCACTTTTACTTTAAAATAACCTGCAGTTGAGCTCTTGGTGCATAGGTTTAGATTACCTAAGAGAAGTTGTGCTCTTAGCAGAAATTTTCAAATTAATTGGGAAGACAGAAAACTTGTGTACTCGTTTTGGCTGGGATGATTAGAAGAAGTATTCAGCACAGGAGTCCAGGGAAGGACTAAGGCTCTTAACACAATTCCAGTGAAGATTCACCTGTTAAGTAATCAATCAATCACCTACAATGATACCACTACTAATGCAGAAAGCTATACAAGGGTGTAACATAAGAAACACCACATTCAAACATGAGAGACTAACAAAGCTTTAACTTCTACTTGGAGCTTGTAAACTCCCTGTTCTGTGTGCATACTAATCACAGAAGGCAATATAAAAACATTTTTAAGAAGCTGGGTACTCACCTAATGACTGCTCCTTTTGCTGTGCTTAGAACCGAGACTTTAGAAGATCAGCAAGGTAAGTGAACACAGGATAATTGGGTATCTTCAAACATGAAACTGTACCCGAGCAACTGATTTTCACTGTTAAGATGGCTCTGTGTAGAGGCTACTCTGAGATGCAGGTCACAGCCACATCCTGCTGAGGGTGCTGGCAGACAAGTGCTTGACTTTTCCTTGAGGAGTACCCAGACACTTAACAATGAATGATTTTAAATGGTGGGGAGAAGTAACAAAATGCACTGTTGTCAGCTGATTAATATCCTATAAGAACGTGCATTGCACCACCCTCCCCCTTTAGTTTGTAAAAGGCATAAAATACACAAGGCTTCATAGCAGTTGTCTTTTAAAATATGCACTGGAAAGATACCTTACTAAAACAAAACAGCAGCAACATGGTACAGCTGCTAAAACAACATTGAGCATGTTTTAGGTAGCAAACCACAAATCAGAAACCAGCTCAGAGACGCTTTCAAGTATAAAGTATCATACATATTAATACAAAGTTCTGAAGTCTTTTACTCCTCTTGTATGTTGAATAAAAACATTTGCCCTTGTGGTAAATGTGGTCTATTATTTTACCAAATTCTTAGCTTATACCAGCTGATTCCAGACTGCTGCAACTCCTCTGCCATGCAGTTCCCTCCCATTTAGTTGATGGGAAAGATGAGCTTTTTCCTCAGTGTGAAACTGGGCTGTGGCATCTGCTTCTCTGCATTTGGCTTGCAAGTCTTTCTGCTCACCTCTTGATTCACTGCTGTCAGGATGGTGAGAATATCTTCTCCTCTGCAAAAACACAAGTATGTTTTGTATTAGGGAAGCACTTAACATTGGAAAAATTACCACATTCTCGTATATCTTGACCTATACCAGTGCTAATGGCTCTGGTTTTAAACAGGTTTCAAAGCAGACAGATAGATAGATAAACTGCTTTGCACACTCTGCATGGTGTTTCTCCATCCTACATCACTGTTTTCACTCTGAGCAAGCACTCCCACTGCCTATCATCTACCTCTGCATCCACATCAAACTTGTCATAAAGAAGGAAAATACAGGTGTTGCCAAAAAAAGAAGCTTATAGAAACATAGTTACCGAGGACAGCTGTACTCCAAGTGCTGGCACAATGCCTGTATGTACCAGGTCCCCTGCCTTGGGCTTCTGTAGGAAACATAATCTTGCAAGGTAGCCATGCCCAAGAGGAAGTCTGCCTCTGCAGGGATGCAGTCAAGTTGAAATCTTGCATCTGTTTCTACAGAAGAATCTTGCTCTCCAGAATCTGTTTCAATGGTCACACCTTTCTGGCAAGCATCACCTTGGCAGGCCTGAACAAAAAAGACTTTTGGTTTTCCAGCAAGTGAGTGGCAATTCTGTGCAGTGAAAGAAGTGGTCAATTCCTGGATAGGTACTTCCTGCCCATCAACACCATATATAATGCCCTTTTTCCCATGAGACAGGATACAGCAAACAAAACAGTCTCTGTTCTTGTGGTCTTCGCACCGGTAGGTGTTCAGAGTCTTACGGATTTCCTCTGCGGTGAGGTCTCTATGTTCTGCTATTGTAAAATGAAGCTTGCTAAAGACACTTCTTAGAGCCGCTGGAAAGTAAACAGAAGAGGAATTGGAGTCATTCCATTATATGAAGGTTGGACTCTGCAACTGCATTTCTAGAGATAAATGATTTTTTTTTTTTAAAAGTCCTGCTACACTACTATGCAGCTAGTTACATTCCTGCTTTGAAAATAATCTAGTAGTCTAATCACATCTCTACTGAGTTGCCTTAACTCTCATTAAAAGGCTTCCTTGCACTCTTGCTGTTTAGTATTGCCTGTGCCTGGGAACTGTGCTGAACTATCAAGAAAGCTGTACCTTCTTCCCCCACCCACTTTAGAGCTAGTCCCTTCATATCTCAAAAGGTACAGGAACAGTGCAGTTGCTTTACTCAAGAGGAGAGGGCACTATCCACTGGGGAGGTACCGGGGCCACAGGAAGCACTCTTGCACTCTGACTTTTGCATTAAGTGAGAGTTCAATTCAATCAGGGAAGGCCCACTGACGGATTCTATCTCTTGGCGTAGATAGTGCAAATACACCCAGGTCACAGACCCCAGGACCTGCTATGCGCTGTGCTGCAGCTGCAGGACAGCCTGCTAAAATCAGGGGCCCCCAATAGCAGGGTAATTGAGTCTCTAAGTTCCGACATCCTCGCTAATCCTGTACCCCACCTGGCACCCCACCCCTTTTTTTTTTTTAAGTTATGTTGGCTGTTAAACAACTAACGCCCAAGTCTGGTTCAGCAGCACATCTGTTTCTGATTCTGCATATTTTAGAAGTAGTATGCGTAAGACTGATATAAAGCTAGGCTAGCTTGCAAAGTCCAGGCTGAGGCTGCTGCTTAAGGTTGCAGTAAACAAACACAGTAAAACAGCAAAATGCTAGTGAATCATTCTGAGTCAGCCAATAAAAGCTTGATGAGTTGATTAGGGTTTGTCAGCACAGGAAACAGAGCCAACTCAGCCACTACAATGAAAGTAACCTAGACAGAGATGATGATTGAAATTCAAACCTTTAGTACCGAAAAAGAAATGAGGTTTCTACCTTTGAAGATATGCAAACTCAGCTTCACTGTTCACTGTACCTGCATCCACGTCTGTCCCATTCCGATCCTTCATGTGTTTGGGTTCTAGCACTGCTTCCCTGGCTTTTGCAAAATTGTGATTATTCAGGATCACGCACACCCCACGAGGTCGGCTAGTCATTTTGTAAGCTTCAAGCTGGTGAAAAGAAACACTATTGGTGAAACTACTGCACTGTCCTCTAGCTGCTTCTCAGGGTAAAGAGCCAGATGGCTCTCTCTCTAGGCAGCTCTCCCTATACAACTTTGCTCCCAGGACCTGGCAAGGCACTGCCCCACCGTCTTTGGGAGTCTGTGCACAGCAAGACAGCACCCTCCAGACCCAAGTCACCAGGCTCAGCACCCACAGGGTGCTGCCTTCACCCACTTCTCCATGCCCAGCTATCTGTCAACCGTGTATTTTCTGGTATAATAAACTCGGCCTATCTTGCTACTCTTACAAATGTTTCTCAAGTTTTAACACTGCCACAGCTGTGACAGCTTCAGAAAAAAGGCTGTTACAGAGTGGTGCATATTTGTTTTTCTAGACAGTGCTTTTAACAGTTGGGCTTATAGTAACTGTTCACCTCATGGCAGGATGACCTCTTTCTAAGACAAAATGATGATGTTTCTAAGAAACAAACTGACTTACCTGGGAAGAGTGATTCCAGCTGCCAGGAGAGTCAGGTGCCATGGATGATGCCAGGCATCTGGCATGGGCTGAATACAGACAAAGAAGTTTAAGTACAGAATGTAGCACTAAAGAAAGGAGAGAGAAGCCCTGTTCCTATTCTCCAGCTCCAGAAGTACATCCTGGGGAAAAACTGTTCTCTGAAAACACCAAGTTGTGTTTGAACAGCTTTTCCTGTTAGCTATAAACCACTAGATAATCAATTAAAAGGAAGTAAAATGTATTGTGATCTGTAAGTAACCAGATACGTGATTACTTTTTAGACAGGCATCTGTGTAAAGAAGTGAGATGCAAGCAGTATAAAGAGTCCAAAAGCTGAAAAAGAGTGAAAAAAATCTAAACATTAATTTTTTTAAAAGTTCTAATTACCTTCAGGGCCTCTTGTGCTGCCCCCCTGCTCCTCTACGTGCATCTCCTCCTCACCTGAAAAGCAATCATTATTAGTCCTGTGTGATACATATGTGTCACTTCAAGAATAACTATGGGAAAGAGGCCTCTTTGGTTTTTGTTTTGTTTTACCAAATAGGTTTAACTCATACTCTTCAATTCTCTTCAACAGGCTGATGTTAATTTCTGCACAGAGATTCTTCAGGACGCTTAGGTTGTCT
Source organism: Bucorvus abyssinicus (assembly GCA_009769605.1). Classification (NCBI taxonomy): domain Eukaryota; kingdom Metazoa; phylum Chordata; class Aves; order Bucerotiformes; family Bucorvidae; genus Bucorvus; species Bucorvus abyssinicus. Next base: position 26,678,901 of record CM020029.1, read on the forward strand.
TCTCCAAGAATCCCTCTCTTCTCCATGTCAATGAAAATGTCGAGCATTGTCTGTGTAATCAGAATGGTAGTTTGCTCTTAGGGCACATCCATGCTGCCATGGGGAGGGAAGTTACAGCATGTGCGTGTGCACCTAAGCTTAATGTACACATGCCATCCACAGCGCCAGTCCCACTGATTGGTAGCTCACTTGAGACCTCACCCGAGTCAATTAAACCTCGTTCAACAAAACCTGCAAGTACTGTTAGTACAAACATCGTCTCAAAACGTGCTCATTTCTCTTACACAGCTCAGAGACACCGAGATCTAATGAGATCTAATACAGGAGATCTAATGGTGGTCATACAGGAATTTATAATGTCATTTTTAATGACTGCTATCATTCATTTGACTTCCCGTGGCTATCTTGTGCACTTAACTGGAACAGAAGAATCACCCTAGTGAGCACCTTAAGCAATGGCAAAAAAAATGGGTATAACCATGAACGTATGGTGGAGAGATTGCTCTGAAGCAAAAAGGGATGCAAGGGACAGGAGCTCTTGCCAAACAGTGAGTGGCAGAGTACAGTGGTCACCCCGAGGATTTACCAGAACAGCTATCACTAGATGGTCACAGTCTCTCTTTCAAGAAAAGAGGGAAAATGCTACAGGAGTTTTCATTAGAACAAAGTACCCAGCAGTCAGAACCACAGGCTGAGATAGTGTAAGAGCAGCTGGATCTCCCACAAGGCTCTGTGTAAACTCCAAGCTCTTGGGCCTTAGCCTTGATAAGGTTCTGCCGCTGGGATTCATATTTTCTGAGTTTGGAAATAAAAAGAACAAAAGCATAAGGTAATAGCCATGGTGGGTGATTTTCTGTGTTTGATAATGGCTTAGGAAGCAGCCAGAAGAAAATCGGTTGGGCAAGATGAGTGAATCAGCCTTCCACCGATCAAGGCCACTGAGCCCCCTGAGCCCCATACGGTGCTTGGGCATGAAGGCCCCTGGCACAGGGCTGGCCCATGTGCTCTGGGCTGTAACACTGCTGCAAAAGCTACACCTAACAGTAGCACAGGCAAGGCCCAAAGGCACTGGAGAAGCTAAAAGCCCTTTCGAAGGTGCACCCTTTTCTTGTGGTGTTTTCACCACAAGAAGACTGACACTCATTCTCCTCATAACAACCCAAATCCCTCTATAGATTATAATATTTAAAAAAAAAAAAAGTATTAATGTAATTCTTACAGTTATAGCCTCAGGGTTTTGCCTGCATTTTGGTAATTCTTTCCCCAAAAGAAACTTGAAAGAATTCAGCTCATCTTTGGTGATGTCTTCTGATAGCTGAAAGAGCAGGTATCTAGAAAGAGAAGTGGAGGACACTGTGTCTCCGTGTTCCCAAGCAGGTCCCTTTACACAGTTTAACACCGTACTGTTGAACTGGCCCCTTTGCCCCGACCCCAAGCACGTACTCCCCGCTTTCCCCCCCACCCTTTTTAAATGGAGGTATGTCACCCCGAGGACAGCCTGAAGTCAGACTATTTTCAGCTGCAATTAAAAAGATCTCAGTTTTCCTAAAATCAAAACCACGCTGAGACTTTCTGGAGACTCACGCGCAGTCAGTTACCGCACCACGCAGCACCCGGCAGGGAGGCCTCCGGGGCCCGTTAAGTATTTCCGACAGGTGCAGCTTTGGCGTCCCCCCTCTCACCGGACAGGCATTTCAATGCTCTGTAAGGCCTCTACCTGCTTTCTCTTGGAAGACGCCTGCGTGCTTCCCAACCTGAGCCTGGTGTTCAAATCGTCAGTAAAGACTCACACCGGCCACCGGCGAAGGGCAGCTGATCCCACAGACCCAGCTCCCGGGTGAGGCCCGGCCCGGCCCGGCCCGGCCCGGCCCAGCGCGCTGCGCGGCCCCCCCCGCCCCGGGCCGCCGGGTAAAGCCGCGCCGCCGGTCACTCGCCTGTAGGCCGACACTCGCGCCCTGCCTGGGATCTGAAGCTCCCTCTCCATCTCCTCTCGGCTGGAGCCCAGGGGGGCAACCAGGAGGTCGATCCGGCTGATGCGGTAGAGCAGCTCCTTCAGGAAGGACAGGTTCCCCGCCTCGATCATGCCTCTCTCCTGCAGCACCTGGAAGAAGTCCTGTGCATTCCGGACGCCCTCCAGCTTTTTCATGGGGACGTGCTCCAGGCTGAGGAACTTCAGAGCCCCCAGCTCGCCCGCGCCCAGCTCCTCGCTGACCACCAGTAGCTGCCACCTGGGCAGCTCCATCGCGCCGCGGCGGCGCCAGCGCAGGGCGGGGTGAAGCGACGCTTCCTTCCGCCGCCGGCTGGGGCGGGGCGGGCGCCCGGGCCGCCGGGAGCTGTAGTAGCTCCGGGTTGCTAACCCCGGAGAACCGGCCCCGCAGTCTGACTGCGCGTCTGCGGAGGGGCCGTCTCCAGGTGCATGTTCGCCCCCTCCGTTCAGTGAGGAAGCACCGACGCTTCTTGAGGCCGTTCTCGATAAAGCTGAACCTACCAGTGCAGTTCCGAACGCCTCCCTGTGCCGGGTCTTTCCCTGCCATCACCCCTCTCAGGTTCAAAGGCACTCACTGGTCATTGCCATCTGAGACAAACAGAGAGAAGCTCACGATGCCACTGATGTGCCTTCCTCCTGGCGAGGCTCTTGGGGCTGCTGGCAGGCGATGCAGCACATTCAGCGGGCCCTGAACCCTAAAGGCCACCAGCTGTGGAACCAGCTCCCTTCCCACCCCTCCCAGATTTGCTGAAGACCCTTCTAGCAACAGGAGCAGGCTCGCAGGAGCACTGTGAGATGGGGTGACACCCTGGGATAGTGCACCACCTCTGATACACCTTCTGGTGCAGCGCTCTTGAGAGATGGCATTTCACAGCAGGATGGAGGAGGGTATAGCTTTTACCAGCTGGCATTTCATCCTTCCGACATCCAGCGTCAGCACCTCAGTGCTCACCTTGAGCAGGAAAGAAACCCTCAGAGCATCCATATTCTCCAAATAAAGAGACTGTTCTCACTAAGAGACTAGAGTACCTTCCCCCTGCCTCCCCCACCAAAAAAAAAAAAAAAAAACAAACCAGGAAAAAACAGTTTGACAACATATTAAGCAGAAATCCTTACGTTGTTAACATTCCTCACATTGTTAACATATATAAGTGTCTTATCAGTGTTCTAAACCCTACACAAGGTATTTGATTACTGCATGTGTGGAAAGTTGGGTCAAAGGTGGAAGAAATCTGCATATGGCCAGACACTTTGTGAACAGGCCATGAGCTAACATGCCCTCAAGTCATGTTACAACAAGCCCTTCCTACTAAATAGACTGAAGGAGGTGTGGATCACTCTCTTTGCACTGATATGCCTGGCCAAATCAGGCCTAAACACAAAGTGGCTACACAAATATAAAACTGACGTAGAAGGCCTAGGCCAAGCTCGGAAGACATGTCCATGATAACGTTCCACCTAGCTAGAAATGTATTACAGTTGGCACCCACAAGAGCCAGCCACGTTTGGGGCCTGGACGGTTCCTGTGGGTGTCAATAACAGAACAGATGCGGTGACGAGCGAAGGCGCAGTTACAGAAAAGACACACAGAAATGAGTATCTGGGAATTCCCAAAGATCACAACTACCTTTTTTAGCACATTGCACAGAAGTCATTGCAGATTAAACATGCCATTCTCTGTTCATAATTTGACATATCTGTGGTTGAAGAGAGGCAGATCTGAGTAATTTTAGAGAGAAAGTGCCCATGTTAGTTAGGGGTCAGAATAACAAGGATAACCAGCAACGGCTGAACACCCAACACCTCCTGAGGAAAATCTGGCTCTGGACTCCCTCATGCATAGCTTAACCTCCTGAATGGTGAATATTTTATTTCCATCCGTCCCCGGGCTTCGAGATTTCCTGCAGGAGATCTTACAGATCACAGACATAGCCAACAATTCAACTAATCAAAACTCTGCAGTACCTGAAGGTCACATCACTCCGAGAACTAGGACTGAACCCTTATAAAGATGGTGGGAACACACATACTTAAGTAGCCTGTGCAATGGGAGAAGCTGGCAGCAACCTGAACATGCGCAGGCTCCCCACATGTACCACCAACCCATCCCAAGAGCAGCACATTAGCAAGTCACCCTAAAACCATCACAGCGGAGAGAATGACAAACATCCCACAGAAGGTGGGTGTAACCAGCTCTCTGGGAAACAGATGTTAAACTGAATGAATAGGTAGCAAGATGCAGAAAACTGGGCAGGGATTCACGCGACTGATGAATAACATTATTTCCACCTCTGCAGCTAACGGTCCTCCCCAGTTCCTCTAAACATTTTCCTTTTCAAACAGCATCACTCTGATCTTGCCTCCTTTCAGCTTAAGCCTGCAGGACTTCAACTCACCACCTTCACTTTCCTACCAACCTTCTGACTCCACTTTCTGGAGGTAACGCTTCTGCTGGTTGAAAACAGAACACAGAATTGAGTGTCAAGATTGTTTTTCTTCAGAGAGGGAAGGCCCTCAGAAGAAAAAGAGGCTCGAGCACCTCTGCCTCTGCTGCTCTGAGCCTGGAGGCTCTGGCAGGGGCTGGGCAGCTCTGACAAGGTCTGCTTCCCTGGCGCCTGCAGGAAGGTGCTCGCTGCGTATGGGCAGCAATCCCCAGAGATGCAGCGGCTGAGGGATGCGGCGGTGCGTCCAGCTGCAGAGATCAGCGCTATGAGGAAGGTGATGGTTCCCGGCCTTGGGAAAGGCCAGCAGGGTCCCGCCCAAGGGCCATACCAGGATGCTCAGCAAATTCAAGAGGCAGTGTCTGCCACCGCAGGGATGTCTGACGGGGCTCTGAGCAGAGCAGGCTGGACGGCCACCACACTGGGCTCCTGCTTAGCACTCCAAAAGGAGCTTGCAGGGCAGCCTCTGCTCTCCGAGGCGTGGGGACGTGGCACAGACCCACAGGGCCCGAGAGCAGGGCTGTGGCAGGGCATGGCTTGGGCTTGCCCTGGTCCTGCTGTCAGACCCATTGCTGGTGCCTCTGGTGAGCCCCTGACAGCGTTTCTGCCCTCTCCCACTCCACAGAGCTCTCCTGGGGAACAAAAACGAGTGGCCAGAGCGTCCGTCCTTTGCTGTCCGGGCCATGGGGCCTTGGCTTGGGTCTTCCCATGGGGGCTGGCTGTCTCCCAGCACCCACAGACCTTCTCTGTGTGTGGCTGGGAGAGAAAGGCTGTCACTGGGCACAGGGATCCCTTTCCTTTGCAGGGGCCCCTCCAAGGGTGTGGGGCTGGCAGGCAGCCTCAGAAACAGCCGGCAGCCACCAGGTCGTCCAGCCTGGTGGCTCCTGCAGTCGGTCAGCTGCTCTCTCCTCTCCTCTCCCTTCAGGGATGGCCATTGCCCTGCAGAGACCCTCCAGCAGCTCTGCATGGATCGGCAGGACGTTTTGGCTCCTGTGTGCTCCACCCGTTCAGGACACCTTTGTGCAGGTAAGAGTAGCAGAAACTGGCAGTGCTGCTGCTTTTCCTCAGAAAGTTGGGGACAAGCCCTGGGGCATCTCCCCTCAGGCCACTGGTACTTCAGCCAGGAAATGTCCCAGGGCTCTGCTGGCAGTTTCTGGATGCTGCCACAGAGATGTTCCTCTAGCAGAATGCCAGAGCAGCACATTTAGGACCAGGCCCTCCTGCTTTGTCAGGACAGGTGCTGACTCAGGGTAAGCAACAGACATTTGGGTTTTTGCCATCCCGGGCACTGGGGAGCTGGGGAGGTGGTGACAGTGCCGGCACTCCATGGGGCTCACCCAGCTCACCGGCCATGGGGCTCAAGGATGTGCAGGATCCAAACCAACGGAGGACACACGCTCAGATGAAAACCCTGGTGACTACCTATAAGTCCCTAGAAATTAGGGACACATCCACTTGGGATTTAAGTCAACGACTGCAAAGCATCACTTTCCAAAAGCAGCAGCAGTCACATAGCCCTCCCCACACCCAGCCATGGGCCATGCTGGAGCTGCAGACCTGTCGCGTATCTTCTGGCTCTCCCCTCTCCTGCGCTCCAGCAGAAGCATCACCCACTGCACTGCACCCAGGCAGTGGGTTGGTGTCCCATGGGCAGGGAGGGCAGCTCACACCTCCAGAGCTTCCTGTTTCCAGCTGGGTGCATTGCTCATTGCTGTCAGGGGACGGGAGGGGAGGGAAGGGAAGGGAAAAGAGAAAGAAAAGAGTGTCCCACTCAGTGGGAGAGAAAGAGAGAAATCATCAGTCCTGCATCGGATGGGGTGGTGGTGGGTGTCCAGCCATCTTGACTCAGCCTGCACAGGTGTTCCGGTGAAGAGAGAGAGGTAGAGTGAGCCCCAGAGGCACATGCAAGCCCCTGCATCAGCCTTCTCCTGGCCCCGCGGCACCGTCTGGTGTCCCTTCCAAAACCCACCTTATGTCCCTTTCAAAACCTGCGCCTGTCAGCCCTGGGTAACCCTGGGATAAATGTCAGCTCCTCTCCAAGCAGGAGTGCGCCACACAAAGATGGAATATTTTAAACTCAATTGAAATAACTTGGTATTAGGGGGGGAAAAAAAAAAGCCAAAAATGAAATACACACAGCGATTCTGAGACAGGATAATTATATTTTATACATTTTATTTCTGTGGGTTCTTAGGTTTTAAATAACATTAGATATTTTTGTTCTGACTGTATACCTGAATTGCAGCTCTTCTTCCTTTTCAGTAAACTTTGGGATAATTTTCACAGTGGACATTTTATGATGTTCAAAATGCAAAGAATTCAAAGTGCAGCTTCTCGGCACGCATGAGCCTCCCGAGCATTAAAGCGTAACTGAGAATAATGGCAATCATAATCTTTGCTATTTAGAAAACCATTGATATTAAAAAAAATAATAATCTCAATTCCGTGGTCACCACGACTGAGCAATTCTTGGAATTGATTCCTAGTTCCTGGTTGGTTATTTCTGAAAAAGACAGCTTGGTTTCAAAGGCAGCACCACCCATCCATGAGATGCGCACTCTGCTTCGTGCTGCCGAGCACTCCTAACCAGCAGATTTATTTCATGCACCTTTTCACGGAGAGAACGGGATGAGATTTATTTTTTCCCTTGGGACGAGGGCACTGTTAGACATCACAGATTTGGACTGATGAAAAACAACCCCTGCTCCGAGATCCTTAGACTTTAGGCTGCAAGTTATTTTGGATTTAGAGGACGTACAGAGCAATAGCACACAAAAATCTTCTACTCCTGAGTTCCCGATGCAGTAACCAGCCATGAAAAGATTTCTCTAAGCTGAGGAGAAGATCAAAACCGGCACCTGCACCAAACCCCGCTGCTGCATGTTCCTAAGTATGTAGAGTCACGATCACCATCACTAGCTACAGGAGGGCGAGCGGGGTTTATGAGCATGAGAGCTCCATGGACATCCACACCGTGGCGGGGAGGACAGCTGCTAACAAGCTCCTACACATGACACGCTTCACACACAGGCGGCGGGAAATGATCTATAGTTATTACCAGGTCCTGAGTACAGCCATAACCGATATTTCAAGTGTTCACCTTTAAGCCCAAATGTTCTTAAAACAATCCTGCAGAGCATTTCAAACATCTATATTTAAAATTATCTATTTTACTAACCTACAAACTTTGTTATAGCTAGACTGTCATCGAGAAAAACACCTTAAATTAGATTTCAAGTATTCATCAACATTAAAGTCGTTACTCTTTAAGTCCTTTGAAGATCCTGAGACAAACACTCGTATTCAATCAAAAATAGAAAACAGTTAATGAGAAGAATGGAGGCAGCTCCCAGAGCAGCACCGCAAGTCCCTGTGCAGGCTGGCTCCCACCTGCCCAGCCCAGCCCACCTGGCCCCTCAACCTGCCAAGAGAGCAGCAGCTCCCAACAGTGAGGTCTGCCACAACGTTTGGTAGCTGCTGGAAGCTGAGTTGTCTTATCTTTTGCAATCGCTTGGAATTCTGTACACTGCTATCCATTCTTGCTGGGTGACAGTGATGTGTGTGGAATACGGGAGCATCGGCCACCACAACTCTGCCTCCCAACCTCCTTCCACCTATTAACTGCATGAAAAGGAACATGTGAAGGAAGGCAAGCGGGATTTTCTTGACTCCCAGAGGACAGGTATGGATTGCATACAACCCTGGAAAACTTCGGACTCCTTAAAACCCCGGAATTATAAACAAGAGAACTCATTCCTCAAAAATAACCTGACACCATTCCTTCGTCAAAAGGGTTTGGCATGGAACACATTTCCTTTACAGTTTAATTGCAATCATTCATTCGAACAGCTTAAAAAACTATGTCTATAATAATACTTAAATATATTGCTCATATTTGTGACTTCATAAAAAAAATAGTTTGAGCTAATACTTTCCTAGTCATCAGAAAAATCCAGAGAGACACCAACTTTTGAATGAGCACATCAGAAAGACAGGTAAGAATAACTGGCTGAAATTATCAACAGACTGAGCCTCTTAAAAATGTGTGTTTCATCTAACAGCAGTAACGGTCTCAAGAGAACACATGCAGTGTGACCAGCTCTTCCTTGATCCTGCAGAAACACACACATGGGACTCAGCTACAGCCACAAACAGAATTTCTGCAGCGTGAATGAGATGAGGTGGATCTCAAAGGCAGGTGCCCAAGTGTTTGCAAAATCTGACCACGTATAATTTCCTTCCTTTAGTTGAAGAGCAGGTCAGGCTAAGCCTCAGCTGAGTGATGACTGCAGAAGCCTTGTCAGGCTGGCAGAGGCCAGGGGAGCACTTCTGGTTTAGTGAGAAGTGGTCGGGATGGCGTAAGTGACCAATGAAGTGGAATTAACACAACCCGTCTACTGCAGCTTGCAATGTTTGTCCCTCTGGCATCTGGAAAAGGCAGTAACCTCTGGAAGCATCATACTTTTCTGAGGGGATCACTAGGCCTCCCCACAGCTGCGCTTGCTATTACCCAGAATACCGCTATTACCCAGAATACTGTCTGCACCTCAGCGCAGTGCTTGCAAGACACTAACCCAGAGGCTTCAACTAATGCACAAGTGACTTTCAGGCTCAATCCCTTTTTGAAGTTGAAAACAGGTTCCTACTTGAGCAATAACGAAGCAGCATGTCTACTTGGCATTCATGATTGGCCAGAAGTGGTTTTACATCAAAGTCTCCAACACCCCAAGTACTTGTCAAGCCCTCAGAGATGCTCAGGCACGGTAACTTCAGCTTCTGCTTCATGATACACAGGCTTTGGCTGTGGAGCTGGCTGAAGGGACCCGCGCTTCCCTCCAGTGCCTCCACAGACACACCGGCATAGCTCTAAACTAATCTCTGACCCAGTGTGCGTCTAGAAGTAACCCTTGACTTGACTGCAAAGCATGGACCAGGCCGCTGATCTGATGTGGCACAGGCAAGGGGCGGTGGAGTGGAGTGAAGGGATGGGAACCAACTGCTGGAGTGGTGGGAAACTGATTTGGTTTTGTCAGGTGAACTTGCATGTCACAAAACACCTTCATCATTAGCAAAGGGAACACGGAATATCTCTGAGATGCTCTTCAGAAAGCATAGGTGATACCTGGATGGGCATGAGCCAAGGCGTGTGTTTGGACACATGCCATGTGAGCACAGAAGCGATACCGGACATTGTCTCATCCGCTCCTAAATATCGTGTACTAAAAAGTGTTCTTAAAAAAGCCTTCTCTACACCAGTTAATCAGATTAATCTCACAGTATTTCCCTTGTATCTTACATTTTTACATACAGCACAAGTGTCTACACCTTTAGGAAAAACACTTTCTAAGTAATCATCAAAGCAAAGGAAAGCATGTTTGAGAGCAACTTACCGAATTAGCTCCGTGAGAACCAACCATCACACATGTAAAGCCAAAAGGCAATGACATTTCAGAGACACAACAACTTGGGTGAAAGCAGAAATATCTCACAGGAAAGAAGTTTAAACAGCTTTTTGTCCATATGAGAGATTTTGTTCCCAAGAGGAAAGCAATTAATACCCAGCAAGTGACTGGTGTTGGCAATTCAGGCTTAGTGCCCTGAAATTAAGTGATTTTTTTTTTCAAGTTGTCATATTACAGTTATGATGATATTCTGATGAGTTCCTGGGATATACAAATCACCTACTTCTAAACAAGTTTCTGCATGTTATAGACTAAACTTCTTAACTTACAAATGATTATTTTGCTGTGTCCAGTTTACAATGGTAAAAAAAAAAAAGACTTCACAATGTGCGTAAATGGGAGGTAAATGTATTTTTAAAAACAGAATAAAAAGCTGCATGTTAAAAACTGGGTCATTGACTAATAAATACATACATCAAAGACATGAAAATTTCAGCAGCTGGTTGTAAAGAGCAAGGAATTGGGGAAACATGAGCTGTCCAGATGCCGTGCTGGCTCTGCAGTCTATACGCTAGAAATATCTGCAGTTCAAAAACAAGTTAACAGAGGAGGAGAATCAGCTTTGTCACCTGTTTACTTTTTAAAAAATTAATCTACTTCCTAAAAGTGTGGTGTAAAACCTAGACAAACTTTCATTTCTTCATGCACTGGATGACATTGAATTTAAAAAACAAATTATTTTAACCCAGAAAAAATGAGTTGTTGTATACTGTAAGGACAGCCTTACTGCAAGTTTTCTACAGTAAAAGTATTTCTAGAAATACACCAGAAATGACTTTCCCATAACAAAATATACAATTATGTGTCAGATAATCATTGATTTTCAACACTTAGGCAAAACAGAAACAGTTACTGTGAAGTTTCAAAAAAAAAAAAAGAACAAAGGAGAAAACCCAACTTCGAACAGTAAGAAGATGTTTTGACGGCCGTGGAGATGCAAGAAAGCAATGCTGGACACCAGGAATTTCCAGAGCAACCCCCTTCCCAAAGTGATGTGCAGTCTGTGAACTAGGCCGTGAGAGAGAACTGATCCTGTTCTATGGGCTTCTCCACCCAGGCTCCAAGTCCTGCCTTCAGGAATGCTTTAAACAAACACTCTTTGGCAGTTTGATACTCAGCGGCTCCTTGCTTGGTGTCGTGGTACAGGTTAGGCTTGAGGATCTTTGAGCGCAAGCTGGAGGAAAGCTGCATGGATTAGACGAGAGAAGAAGAGAGACAAGAAACTCTTAAGCCAAACAGTTTGAGAGAGACTGAGTTATTAAAACAACAATTATTAAAACAAGGTAATGAACTACTAAACCAAATGTTCAGGCAAAGGCAGACAAGAACACGGTTCTGCTCCATCTGGCCACCACCCAGCTTGGTCACACCCAACAGCACCACACAGTGGCATGGCAAAGGCACCCTGGGGCTCGTCTCACCCCAGCGAGCCCGACTTCTGCTTTGTCTGCATTAACAGCTTCCCGCAGAGGAAGAAATCTAGACATGGAAAAGCCTCTGACAGGTACTTTCTTGTAGCTTTTCCTTCTCAGAGAGGAGAGAGTGAAACCTCAGTAGGTTTGATTGCACTGAAACCACAATTATGCTGCCAAATAAATGAGAAGGCAAGCTCAAAGGAAAGAGCACCTCAGCTATAACCCAGGGATTATTAGATCCTTGCACACCTTTTGGGCTAGACACCATCAAAGAATAAGCTAAACGAACACATTGTTCTTTTCCATTACTCCATGGAGCAGGAGCTAATGCCAGGCTCAGCTTAAAACAGGCTCAGAAAGTGGCTTCTGAACACAGAGAGCAGCACACACAGATATCTCATGAAGAATTAAGAAGTGGAAAATCCAGCACTCTGATATACCTTTGCATGAATACGCATCCAGCGGCTGTAGAAAGCATGCTTACAAAGGCGAGACGCACGACCCATTTCATCTTTGCCAGTTGTAGCATTAATAACTTCAAGACCAGTGTCTCCTACTGTCCAGTTCACGCTAAAGTTTGGTGCTTTCCCTGGCTGACGGGCTTCTGCATTGCTAATACCTGAAAGAAAAGCAATGTTTAATGACAGGAGTAAACGCTAACTCTCAATTTTTGTTTTTACTGGGAAGTAAGCGATACAGCGTAGCTATTAAAATCACATCGCTAAGCAGCCTTACAAGCAGATCTCTTATTTCGAGGACATTCTCCTGCAGATTTTTCACCGACTTGCAGAGGTACCGCCATGCACATCTCATTCTCATCCCGGCTAAAGTGCTCTCTCCTCCTGTCCTCCCTAGCAGGGCAAGTGCACATCGCTGGACCCATCAGCAACCAGCCTCCTCATGGGAGGGGATCACAGAGAGGTCTGTGGTGAAGGTCCGCAGGGACAGTAACGTGAGCACCTTGCCACATCCATCTGAGGAGGATCTGCTCTCGCTTACAGGGCAAACCAATGAACTAATTATTAACCTGCAAATAACTAAGAAGCGGCAAAAAAGTCACTCTGCTCCTGCACAAGAAACTGCTGCTCTAAGAGCCCACTCAGCAGCAGGAAAGAGCAGGTACTGTGAGGTTTTGACAGTTGTAACTGTCCAATCAATTCACTTTCACTCTGCTGTTCTGAAAATTTAGGTGTCTTATTGCTTATCTCATTTCAAAATGGGTGTGAAACTATAAACCCTGGTCATGTTTCAGCTCACAGGTACAATTCCAATCACCCCACTGGACTGCAGTCTTATTCGGAGAGGTTGTGCTGCTTTAGAAGTGCCTACAATGTACTTTTTCAATTTCCCTCATAAAAACAAGGTTAGGGCAGAGCCGTAGTATGGGCTGGCAGGATGCCCTGCAAACCACAGCACACAGGTGCCCACATTTCAGTAGCTGTCAAGTGCATTTCATTAAAACCTACCCATCTATTTCCTCCTTACGGACTATGCTGGGGCACAGTGTGACTGGCAGAGGCAGCTGCACTGATGCTGTGAGCATCCAAGTTAGACAAAGTGAGCCCCATCCTCAGCATCCTCCACAGACATTTGAGTTTTTCAGCATAACTCCAGCTGTGCTTCAGCTGCCGCCCCACTTTACCAGCCCATTGCTACTTACAGTGCACAGAAACGGTGAACTGCAGAACTCAAGAGAGGACTCAAGTCATTTCGCTCAGATGTTAAATTCACAGAATCACAGAATCCCAGGTTGGAAGGGACCTCAAGAATCACTTGGTCCAAACTTCCTTGGCAAAAGCCTGGTCTAGACAAGATGGTCCAGCACCCCCTTTGTGCAATGCCTCTCAAATATGACTTCATCTTTACGGATGGAGAAGCAAAGCCACCAGCAGTTTAACCCCAGTGTGAAGCGAGGCCGGCTGCCTGCCAGACTGCCTAGGGCAGGGTTTATTCCCCCACGGCACCCCAACGCTGCAGAGATGCACTGCATATAATGACCGTGGTACCGTGCTTGAAAATCACGGCAGCCGCTGCCATCCACGCACAGTGGGATGGTGCTCAGCACTTGCAAGCAGCAGCCAGGGCTATGAGTTTGGGTTGTGCATGCTATGCAAAAGCTGAGGAGCACATTGGTATGGATCCTGCAGGTCCTGCAGACGTCAGCGGGGTGGCAAAACTCTGCCTTTAAGACGTCTCAGTTGTCTCACCAGGAGAGAACAAAGGAACAAGGCAATTTTTTCATTTAATAAGTAAAGATCCCGTTTGTACTCCAGTGCAACTCTCACTAGAAGCCTATTTCAAATCTACTCCAAGGTTATGCTAGGTCCCACACTTTGTAAAACCTAGAGAATTTGGATAAATCGAATGTAAGTGTTGCAGCAGGATGCACTTCTTGCTGATATCTGAAACACAATCTAATAGAGAGAGTTAAGCCAACCTCTGGCACCCAAGCACAGGGCTGGCTCACTTGGCACCTCTGGGCCCAGCGCTGACAGCATGCAAGACCTACAAGGTCTGAACAACACAGCAAAATTCAGTTTGCTTACTATCATCAATTCCTCATTTAATAAATAAACAAGCATTTTGAAATATCAGTCATATTGAACTTCTGGAGCTGTTGCATTTTTACGCTCAGTTTATGTCAACCTGGACAGTATGACTGACAACCAGTAATCAAGTGAATAAGTAAATAATGAAAAGTAACCCTACTGTCCCCCATTTTCTTAAAAATAATAAGCTGAAAAACCTGAGAATTGGAACAAAAGTTCCCTGAAGAGCTGATTTCTTTTAAGATACATGCATCCAGGAGCTGAAATACAGTGGGATGCCACAGATCTACACCCACTGATCTGTAAATCAGTGAGCGGGGATGTGGGATCCACACAGTGACCAAGCCGGGAGGGCAGACAGCGGTCCCTGCTGAGCAGGTACCATCATGAACATCATGCAAGGGAAGACCCAGCAAGAACAAGGCTTTATGACAAGACGAGAGTTGAAAAGTCCTTGTCACAACTTCTGCGGTCCAGGTCTCCGAAAGCATATAAAGCCAGGCTGCTTTTGTGATTCAGACCCATGCTGACAAACCTGTTCATCAAAAATTTGGTTTACCAAAACTGTTGAGGCAAGAGGGCTAAGAAATTGCCACCACATGACAAGCAGGTCAGTCGTATTTTTCTTCAATGATATCTAAACTTTTACCGTTGCTTCCATTCCATACACTGCTGAACAAGCACAGGGGGATCAGATACAGCTCATCGACTACTGTGAGACACCATTGGCTCCTGGAGCTTGCTCCTGCCCTATCAGCTACTCAGACACCTGTGACACCCGCAGAAGCAAATCAGATACAGATGAGGAAGCTGGACATCCAGGATGCACTACATTTCCATGGCAATGACAGAACTGCGTTCCTTAGGTTATTTTGATGAATTAAATAAATTTTAACCCACCCCAAGAATTTAAAATAGACTTAAGTAACAACACCCCGTTCAGCTGCTTAGTGATCTGCATGAACCTGGGAGAGATGGCAAAGGAGCCCCTGGAGGTGAACCACAGGGAGCACAGACAGGGAATAAAGGTCATCTCAAAAACAAAGTGTCTGATAACACTTGAGGTGGATCATATCTTCCCCCTCAAAATCTAGACAAGAACATAGCAAAATAAGCTGAAATGCATAATGGGAGAGAAAGCAAGGATAGAAAGTAAAGTATTTTATTCTCCTTCAAAAACTGATGTAACTAAGCCATTCAGAGAACATAGCTCAGAACTTATTGTTGAATATTATTATAATGAGGTATAATAAGCAAAACCGAAGGCCACAGCTCTTTGTGCCAGTGCTTGTATAAATAATAAAGCCTGACATTTCTTTGAGGACAGAGCTCAAAAAAGCTTCGTTAAAAAGGAGATAAAGAGATGAAAAAACACCAGTGTGAACAGGAGGATCAAGCACCAAGGGAACCGCCAAAAAAATTACCAAAGGTTCTGTTGAAGGATTTATTTTTTGGGGGGGAAAAAAAAAAAGCAAGTGTAGAATCACAGAATCACAAAATGGTGTGGTTGGAAGGGACCTTAAAAGGTCATTTAGTCCAACCCCCTTCAGTGAGCAGGGTTATTTTCAACTATTGATCTAGAAACTGTGAACCAAACGTGCCTACCTCGGCATACTCATTAGTGATGTGGCCATTTAACAAATACCTGCAATGGCAAGAGAAGGGACAGTGAGAGCTAACACACTGTTTCAAGGGTAGGAAGATGTTTCACTACGCTGGGGCCTTCTACTTGCCTCACACTCTGCTAGGGTACACTCCAGACAGCTATTATGTGAACCCACATCCAAAGGTTCATAGCCCAGTTTGTTCCACCTTTGAACTCACACGGGTCCTTGCTATGGTATTTCTGACCAAGGATCTGTATTAGGGTTAGACCATAACTTCTCTGCTGTAACCAGAAAGCAGTTTACTCACAGTACATGGTTTGCAAGGTTTGGAGAACTGCAAAAATCACATTGCTACTGGAACAGACTTAGTTACCGCACGGCCTTCTCCATTAGATACTTGCCACTAAGTAAAGGTCTGTTGAGTGTATAAAGAGGTGGTAGATCTTCTATCTCTGCTATCCTCTGGTATACGGCTCTGGATAGATGATCCCCATGATATAAACTCCCCAAGATGATGCTAGAGAAGTAAATTGGCTCCACAAAGAGGCTAAGTAAGGCTCCTTGAATACCCAATACGTTCCACCTAAGAGGGAGGGAAAAACAAAACAAAAAAACAAAAAAAACACTTTCTTTTTAATGGAACAAGTAACATCTGCCAGACATAACAGCAGTCAATCACAATGGACCAGACTTTCAACCCTTCCTCCTGACTACCACATGACTATGGTAGCATAGCTGTGACACCGGCCAGAATTTCAGAGCTCAGCTTATGGGATGCTCAACGAAATCCTGAGTAAGATGACCTATAGCAACAGGTTTACTGTCAGCACCCACTTCAGGACCAGACTCCATGACTTTACTTCCCCATTAACATGTCTGGTAATGCTTTTTCCAGCACCCTAATGCCAGAGATGGACAGGTTCATGCAATCGGAGAAAGGCAGACCATGAGATCCTCAGTCAGAAACAGTAGCTGATGCCTCCAAAAGACAGCTGGCAGCGGGCTAACCATCCTTCCCAGAAAACAAGAAGGCTTGTGTCTGCAAGACCTCAGCACCATGAGGAAAAGCTTGTCCTTGACACCCTAACCATAGTGTCTACACCCTGCTGCCAGAAAGGACATATGTAGGTGCTTGCAAAACCCACGGGCAAGGAAGAAAGTGAATCTGAAAACTAAATGCAAAGTGCATATACTCTTTGCTCACTTTAGCTGCCAAACAGACGGTTTGGGTTGGAAGGGATCTTCAAAGCTCATCTAGTCCAACCCCCCGGCAGCGAGCAGGGACATCTTCAAATACAGCAAGTTGCTCAGAGCTCTGTCATAAATCCCTGTCTGTACTGCTGTGACCTACACTGGATCAGGTCTGATGGCAGGGATAGAGCACAGTTAGGAGCAGAGTACTGAAGTTTTTTTGTAGCTGTTTCATTTGATCAAATTTTGGCTCTCAATCTGTGTGTAACAGTCATACAAGGTACTTTTTAAAACCTCAAAGTCTCCTGCAGCGTATTTTCACTCTCCTTGTCTCTGAGGTGTACTTGCGAACAGCTTGGCACTATTAAAACAGGATACTTAAGTACAACTGCAAGACCCAGATGCAAGAGGCAGGAAAGTTTCCTTTGGTGCCTGAATAAAATGAGGGGCACACTGGGAGCTCTCGTGCTCATATAGAATGGCTGTCCCTATTAAAAGACCCACCCTGAACCGGGCTGCAAGGTTCTCCTAGCCAAACAGGGAACTCGGATGTTGCTAACTGTCTTGCCCTTGTGCTGGGATGGCATGGCTACACATCACCATCAGTTCAGGCCGAGAACTATACAGCACAACTTGCTTCACTGCTGCAAGAACAGAGCTACATATGCTGGCTACAAGACTTGCAAAATGTTTAAAAACCAGGGTAAAACAAAAATTGCAATCCAAGGAAAAAATTTCTTTGCATATCTTTCCTGAGGATGGAAATGGAGGCAATGTGCATTAGCTTACTCACCTGTCATTAAATAGCTGGCCCTAACGATCGAGTAAAAATACTGCCTAATAAAAATAAGGCATATTTCACATCTAACAAAGGCATATTTTTTATTACACAGAAAATGCAATCAGCTATCAAACGTCAGAGTAAAGATATCAAGTGGAAATTATTGCTTCCCAGGGCCAAGATGCCTTTCTGAGGACCTCAGCACGACTAGAGTTTTGTAAGCACAGAGGTATTTCAAGTGCCAAATGAATCACAGTACTGTATTCTTGTTACTTGCATCATCAAGCATAGAGAAGCATAGAGACTGCTACAGACACAGATAATATGGAAGAGACATCTGGAAAGGGTTAAAGACTAAGCATTGCAAACTGGGGTTTCACAATTGTATCTGAAACTTGCAGACAAAC
Source organism: Bucorvus abyssinicus (assembly GCA_009769605.1). Taxonomy (NCBI): domain Eukaryota; kingdom Metazoa; phylum Chordata; class Aves; order Bucerotiformes; family Bucorvidae; genus Bucorvus; species Bucorvus abyssinicus. The sequence goes on from CM020029.1 coordinate 26,696,741, forward strand.
AAGCCGAGCTTCCTTCGGTGAGGGACATCACATTGTACTTTTCATGAACAGTACTTGAGTGATGGGTGGACATTTTAAGAAAGGCCAAACCATTCCTCTGGCAAGCCCTAGCTCCCTAAATAAAACCTTTGCCAGAGCCTTTTCCCTCCTTCAGCCTTCGGTATTCCCAGAGCACATGTTCTGCTGTTTTCTCCCATAGTCGGTGACCTTCTCTGGCACAGAAAATGAAAGCTGAAGTTCGTTTTGCTAAACTTCTTTTGATTAAAAGAGGAGGAGGAGTGTGGACACCTGAACAGGCTTCTGTAAGGTGAACTGTATGAACTGGTATTACAAGAACTACTCTGTGAGGGCCCACACGCCTGCTGTTTGGCTAGGGTGTGCTGCATCACCTTTACTGCTGCAGGACACGCCCATGAGCGCTGGATTCAGAGCAGTGGCTCAGTGCAGAAACCATTCACACAACCAAAGCCTTGAGTTCTTAATATTGATTAGGCAGAGTTGGATGGTGGTTAGGTTTATAAAACTAGCTTTGAATTTCAATTGTTATTATAAACGAACTTCTAGAAACATATACTTGTATCAGAAACTGGCAGTAATGCAGAGATAAACATAAGACCCAAATGGAGCTCTACAGATTGTAACACAGTCAAAAGGAAGGATTGCGCAGAGACTTTCCTTTTTTATACTGTACTTCTTTCTGTCAGACAGTAATCTTGTACTTCCATTAGCACATACACTAAAAACAAACTTTATAGGTATAAACTGAGGAGAAGCTACACCGATACCATGCATTGGTTTTCGAAAGGCCACAGGCATTGTCTCCTGAAATAGGAAAACTGCCTCATCCTTCCAGTTTACAAGGACGAACTGTCAGAACGCGTGCCAACAAATGCTGTCCCTCTAGTACCCACCTTTAATGAAACCACAACTTCTTTTGAAGATAATGGGCCAAATTTTGTATTTCACTGCAAATGGTGAGGTATAGAGCAGAAAGAGCAAAACTTATTACTGAAAACTTTAAAGTCAGTGCTGCCTTTCCAGTGAAACAACTAAGCAAAGGATTTTTTCTTCATATTAAAAATAGTATCAGAAAAGGGCTAAGAAACTGAAGCTACTTAAATCTAGCTTACAAACTCAAACTTTCCAAGGCTCAGCTGAGGTTTATAACATAGAAATGAACCTTTCCAGTGCAATGCCACACTGCAGGAGAGTGGACACAGACCCTGGCCGTGGCACAGTACTCATTTAGGAGCATTTGATGGCTCAAAAAAGCTGTAATAGAAGACAACTCTCATTGCTAATTCAGCAGTTTGTATGTCTCTTGCACTGGCCATGGGCAAAAATGCAGAGCTCCCACATAAAATGACCTGACGCTGGGTCGTCTTACTGGGCAGAGCACAGAGCAGGCTGGACCCCCTGCAGTACCTTTTCTCACCATTAAAGTAGAAAAATGCAACCACACTGCAGCAGAGAAAAACATTGAAGCATAAGCAGGATACGGGAATGCTGCATCATGTCAATGGCGATACTGAAATGCCTGAAGTAAGGTGCATAGACAAGAGATTTGCCAAAGGGGAAGGACACCTCAGCAGGCAGGGAGACACTCCAGCATAAAACTTCTCACTGGAAAAAAACTGACATGCTTGTCTTAGCTGAGCATAAAACCAGGGCCTCTTATGACAGGAATTTACACATTCTGAGTGTTCTAGTTTTAAGTTACTATGAGAATTTTCTTTAAACCTTTGAAAACTTCAAAGTAAAACTGACATTTTAAATATAAGCTTTTATATTGATATAAAGCATGAGTCACCAGATTTAGGTCCAGACTGCCAGCACTTCCATACAGGTGCCTTGATGTGAGCTGGGGGTCTAGATCTCTTTATGGTTAATGGTGATTTACTCATCAGCCAAGTACAACCATGGCTGGTGGGCTGAACTTCATCAACCAGTTGGCCATCTAACGCCAGGAAAAGTGGAGTACCTGGTGTGAGGCCAGTGCAGCGTGCAGTTCTTCTCCAGCTCTGCAGTTCTGCAAGCGACACACAGCATGAGGAAAGGCAACCTGACGGTACACCAGAAAGTTCAAACAAAGGCATATTTACTCATCCTGAACCACTACACCTCACCGCCTTTACAGGCTAGACCCCAGCAATGACCTTTGCAGATCTGTGCACATGAATCGTGTTCAGCTCCTGACTACTCACACAGCTGATACTCTCTGTGTAGTGTGCTTAGCTGAGGATTTATAGACAAGCTCCACACTGGGGAAATCCGAATTTTACAGATTTATCATACTCACTGGTTTCCCTATTCTATATTCACCATTTAGATCCTACTGATTACAACCCAGAGGATGGATGCACTTTCTCAACCTCTCTGCCGTTCTCAGTCACTCTACATTAAAATGAGGGCAGAGAAACCAGAGACTGACATCAAATCCAGAGGAGTCCTCTCTCCCTGGCTGTGTTGTCCCATTTCAGCTTTAGACCACCATGTACTCAGAGGTGAGGGCATCTACAAGGGATTCCTGAAGGGTCTATTGTTTTCTTCATGACATGCAACTGATTTCACAACCCTTGGTACAGGAAAAGGGAATTAAAATTTAACTCTGCAGCACTAATGTCACAGAGCGGGCTAGTGCACCTCTTGCCAAAAAACCAAAACAGGTGGAAAATACATGCGTCAGGTAAAAACTCTCCTCTGAACTTTATAGAAATTCTGTTATTTGCACTATTTTAGAGAAAACATAGAAATGAGGGGAGACTAACAGCAGTAAGCAATAAAACTTGATATCACTATCAAATGTCTTAGTATCGCTCTCAATAATTTTTATGCAAACAGCAGTATGGAGGAGGTGAGTTGCTAGGCACTGCATTTCCAATGGTGTGGCACATGGAACTGGAGTCAGAACGCACCACAGGAAAATTGGTAGAGTCTCCTGCAACTACTGAAACACGGCAGACTGCAAAGCCTGACAAAAACAAGCGTTTACAATTCAAAGTGCTGCTCTTACTAATATCATCTGTAAACAGCAACAACTACAATCAAAGGAAAATCATTTAGTAGACATTTTGTTTATGACAAACTTCTACTTGCAACCAACAGCAAGGGAGAGCTTAAGGTGTCAGCGTGTAAGAAGGTGTCAGACTACCCCCAGAAGGTGTTGTGCCTCCTCACGTGCCTCTCCTGCCCTCCTCCATGACAGAGGCTCGCAGCTCAGACGCAGCTGTCTCGGGGAGTAATCTCAAAGGCAGGCTTGGCTCACCATGACACCATCAAGATTTCAAGGTCTTCTGGATTGCAACACAAACCAAGAGCTCCCCATGATGGCTGGGTATCGAAGAAGTGGGGCAACTTGCTTCCTACCATGAGGATTTTGGAAGCCTCAGACCTAGAGGCTCCCACTAGCTCTGGACAGAAGGGGCTCATGTTTGCAGCAGCTGCACCTGTGGGTTTACCTGTGCATTTCTGGTTTCCAAGACTGCTGTGATCAGCCTGCCAAGTTTGAGGCCAGCAGCATCACCAGGGATGCTTGCAGAGCCCTGTGGTGGCCTTTGCCTCTGTAGCTCAGTGACAAGCATTTGTCTGTCTTTGCAACCACATTCACTGTGGTTCATCATTCATGTGCATGGTCACTTCTGTTGATCAGCTTCCACGTAGACCCACAGTGGGCAGGTCATGACCTGCTTGCTGAGGACACTCATCTAGCTGCGCTTTACTCTCATCACCTGCCAGAACGAACAGGCAGAGCTGACTTCATTCAGCTAACTGCAATCAGGTTTCTTTTCTGATTTTAAATTCAAGTCCTCTTTGTTTCCCTAGGAGATTAACTGAATCTCTACGACCAGCCCATACCTTTTATGAGCCACAGCATAAACAGGCAGCAACATCTTTACCAGGAGTGGAGTCATGGCTTGTTTTACATCAAGTGGCTCGGACAGTGGCCCACACTATAAATCGGGAAGTGCTAGAAGTCCATGGTCTTTGACAGGAGCACCTCTTGCAAACATCTTTTTATTTATCGTGGGGTCAGATTTGCAATTACAGACAGGAGAATCTCTTTTCCCTTGTAGGCTGTCAACCACATGGCTCTGACTTGTCCCAGCTTTTCTGGTGGTCCCTGGATTTGCTGCATTCCAGCAAGCCTGGGTTAAGACTCCAGTTATGTGATGCTACATCTGGTTATTTAGATGCTACATCCTGTGCAATGGTTTCCTATCACTTTTCCCCAGGTTTTTTACCCAGCTGTCACACAGCCACCATGTAGCGAAGTGAATACGTTCACATTGACCACTGTCACTAGTGTTATGAACTGGTGAGGAGAACTGCTCTTTCTGCTGCTATTCAGAAATGACACTGGCTCTGTTGGGGAGCTGGGCACTTCGAAATGACTCCCGACAGATGAAAGACAGATGGATGGGCATGGACATGGATGCAGAACACGCAGCCTTTAGTGAGCACACACAGGATTTTCAGATGTGTTTGTGCAACTTCATCAGTCTGAAACAACTGGCTGGTAAGGTCAAGACGACAAAGCCACCGGGGAAATAAAGACAAGGATTGAGTTACAAACTTCCATTTGGATTTCCCACGCTGAATAAGCACAGAACGAGGCTAGTGCATGGGCATGTGATGTTCTTTCACAGAAAAGATTATCAGAAATAGTATTTTCCCTTCCTTAGAGTAGAAGAGCACCAATGACTTCCCCTTTAACCAACTCAACCTAATGTTAAAGCTCTCTGCAATTCCTACAGCCTGCCTACCAATCAAATGGGATGAAAAAACATTTTGCTCTTCTCAGCCAGACGTTAGCCATAACTGGAATGTTTCAGGACAAGTTAAGTAATTATTTGAAGCCAAAAACTTAATGTGGGTGGAAAAACACATCGAAAGGAGAATGACAAAAATAGACATCATGAAGTACCATGGATCAAAGATACATTTAGAACAAATGTATGTATATTCACGTCCCAAAACAGTACATCCAGTGACAGAAACCACCCTAACACCATTCTGCAGTGCCACCAGGCACTAACACACTGCGATAACCCTGTTCTAACGCTTCCGACCCAAACGGGGTTACACTCGCGCCTTCTCATGTTTCTCACAGTTTATCTTGGATGTTCCTACCAGGCTCAGGAGGGTGCCAGACCGCACGCTGCAAGGAAGCACTCATAGGCTCAAACTAGCAGCTTGGATTATACAATATAATCCATACAGATGAGGCTGTTCAGCTACAAGGAATTTTCCTGCACCCCAAATTTATCCATTTAGTCTTTTCCAGGCTGGCCCTGTGAACTTTTGGGAAAGCTCAGTGGCAATTCACAGGGCTCAGGCATACTGGAGCACTGACCAATGGATGCTACAGAGCAATGCATTCTTTCAAATGTAAATGGACAAAACACGGTCATAAGTGTCAGGGAAATGTTAAAAAAAAAAAAGAAAAGAAAAAAGAATATGAAAATTTGGGCCTCCTTACCCGTCATACAGTCTGTGTTCTGTGTCAAGGGGCTCTATTTGCTTCCTTCACTGGCACAAACAAAATTATTCCCATTAGCCCCAAGGAGAGGTGACAGCTAGCTACGCAAGCGAGAGATGGATTCTGTTCTGCATCACACAAAATCAACAAAACAGTCAAATGTGTTCTAGCTCAACAACGGTCTGCATTTTTTTTATTTGCACTAACAGCAATGATGATGTGATAAAAAAAGCCAAATACACACGGCATGATTACCATGTCAGGTGGTTGGAAGAAGACCCTGGCATGAAGCTGGGGAATTTATTTGGTGAATTTTATTGAAAATATTACAAAATAAAATGAAATGTCATTCTTGTAGAATTAACCTTTCAACAACCCACTGTCCGAGCTCCTGAAAGGCCTGTCCATTCATGTTAGGGGGATTTAAAGAGAAGTAAACAGTCTTCCCTCAGCAGAGATGCTAATTACTTGAGACAGGACCAGAGGAACAAAGCACTTACGTAACCTCCCTCCTGTATTTTTGATTTGGCATAAGGAGATCACAAGAATAGTTCCCACTTAATACACTTAACTTTTGAATCAGGCTAACTGTGACTTGACAAAACAGCAGAGCTATTTCAATTAAAAGATAACTAAAATGCATCAGCTGAAAAACTTGGCATTTCTCATCTATTTTGCAAGAACGCAGGGGCTGCAAACACACAGACTCATTTCACAAAATTATGTTGCAACTCTGCCATGCCTCTGACCCTTGTCAAAGGACACTGCTGCTAAATTTTTGGGGGGTAATCATTTGTCTGTTTATGGAATAAAAAAATCTTTCAATCTTTGTCAAAAAGGACAACAAAGAAGGAATCAGATAAAATATAAATAAAAGCACTAGTATTGGAAACAAAGTATTTAATTACAGTAAAAGTATTTAAACTGAAATTAAAATAATTTTAAAGTTAAAAATGAAATGTGCCCACCAATTACGATTCTTTTAACTGGAACACTTTTTTCCTGTATAAAATAATACAAATGTAAATCTATCCCTGGAAAATGTATGCATCTGATACCACAGAATCACAGACTGGTCTGGGTTGGAAAGGATCTTAAAGATCAGATTGTTCCAACCCCCTGCCATGGGTAGGGACACCTTCTACTAGACCAGGTTGCTCCAAGCCCCGTCCAGCCTGGCTTTGAGCACTTCCAGGGATGGGGCAAGGATGTTTATCATCAGAGGAAGTAACCCAACTATAATTAATGTAATATATTTATGGCACTGCTTTGCTAATGCTCTGCTTTAGAGGGGAAAAAAAAATGGCTTTCCTCTGCTATTTCTCAGAGATATAAACACAAAACAAACATGTCATGACTTGTAGTGGTTGGAATGACAGACGATGATTTCACCTTGCCTCTGAAGCCAGCAGAAGGTCTGACACCAATTGCAGGTGAAGAATCAGAGTTTTATCACTGGAGCTACAGCCATCCCCACACTATTTCTAATCAATGGAATAAGCCAATTAATAACCTGCACGTTCATGGCAGGAATCATGCGACCCTCCATTCTTGTTCAGCAATAAAAAGCAGTAGCAAAGGAACCGATCATTCGGGATCTCACCTCGCTATCTTGTCACTGCAGGACATGGTGAGTAGCCTTTCTCCTTGCAACACGCCGTCCCACGTCTGGATCGTGGTAGTAGAGCGCACAGGGATGGTCCCTTCCCCAGATTCTATTTTTGTCCGTAGCTGTCCTCTGGCTTTGCGGTTTGGATGCCTGTCCCCTTGATCTAAATGACAAAAATCACTTAGAATCAGCTGAGAAATATTCCCAAAGTGTTTCAGAGATAGCATTACAGTAAGAACAGTCCATTAACAGTATTTGCCTGCATAACTGTCGGTTTGCATAACAATTTCTACTGCTCATTGCAAATTAGCTACAGCATCAGCCATCTCTCACAAATGCTGTCTTCTAAACCACACTCGCAGTTAAACGAAGCTTCCCACGAAGGAGCAGGACGCAGCAGGCAGCTCTTCAGTTCTGTTCTGCGCGTTACCACGTTAGAATGAAGTTAACGGACAGATCAAGAGAGGGGCAGGCAGACAACCACCGTTAAAAGACAGAAACAGTGAAACGGGTTGGTTAGTTCTGTATGAATACTTGCTGACTCACTGGCTTATCTCAGCCTCTTCAAGACCACATGGTGGATCAGTCTATACTTCTACCACACAGGAAGAACAGCTCAGAGTTTTTGTGAAGAGCTCTTTGTCTAACACACATCTACACTAAACAAGAAAGAAGACACCTAAATTTTAACTGTGCCACTTGAACATGCTTGAAGAATACTTTAAACTCCATTGCTGGAGTAGGATTGCTGCCATACCCTCTTGCGCTGCTTCATGTGGTGAGAAAATGCGTGCATCACCACAAGGAGATGTGCTGATGTAGAGATGAAACTGCACATTCTCCTTCAGCTTAAACCCGCCATGTTCTGACTTCATGAAAATGGATTTTTGTTGATCTTCTTTATTGCTGAAACAGAGAATAAAGCTAGAGTCAAAACTGACATTAACATGTAAATAACCCTGAGCTGGGCACTCTTAATAGGCATTGAAACCAAACATAGAATGTCTAGAAATTTTATAGCATAAATCTAACAGTTATTACAAAATTAAAAGGCCACAGAGACAAAAAATAGAGAGTCTTTGACATCCGCAGATATCAAGAGCTTTCAGGCGCTTACCGGTGAATGAAACATCACCACCCTTCAGCCCGCTTGAGATTATTTTGATTTACATGTCTACAGTTTACAAAATGATTCCCAATTATTTTTCTGTCCTCTCCTCTCATGACTGACACCAAACCGAACAAGTCTTGTTAAACTTTAGGGCAAAGGGCCTGAGTTCTAAAGTAAACATCCTAGTGCAGCAGGACAAGAGTTTCACATTGAAATAATGAGGACAGATGTTTTAGACAGACACATTTTCAGCTCCGTGTGATCAGCTCATCTTCCTTTGCCCTCCAGCTTACCTTAGATAAAGCTCAAGTTGTGTGTACAGAAATTTAAGCAGGCACCGGCGAGATATAATTTCTGCATGGCAATCATTTAATGCAAGACCACGATCACTCATGTATTCGCCGTTGATGCATTTTGTTCCTGTAGAAACACTTATTACCAGGGCATCTTTCACGTCTGTACCTGCAAAACAAAATTTCGGGAAGAAGATGCAATTAAAATCACCAATAACCTAGCAAGTGATCTTCTTGCAGAACCCAAACAAGGCTCCTTTCTTTTTTGTTTGCTTCTGTCAAAAAAATTAGTTTTTTTCTTCTGATACTTTCCTTAAAGCAAAAGTTCCGCTCAGCTATACCCTCCCTGCATCAGTATGGTCTATGCTTCTTGTGAATTCTTCATGTTGGAGCTCAGACAAGTTAGAAATCGAAAACCAGCAAGGAAAAACTGCTGCTTGAGGAAGAGTTATGAAAGCCTGAGCTCCAAAGACGGTGCACTTTTCCTGAGACAAGGCAATCAGCTCACTTCCAGTATGTACCTTCTGGCCACCTGTGTGGATATTCATGGTGACTTTAGAAGTCTGGAAGTGACTGATTTATTGAAACAGCAACATGTTATGGAAGGGATAGCTGAGCAACAGTGACTAAGGGACACCCAACACCATAAGCGTTGTGGTCAGCAGTAAGAGCTCTGGGAAAGGAAGAGAGGACATTAGAGGTTACGGCATTTGTCTACCCATGAGTCTTCTTGCACTCCTTCATTTTCTCCCCATGCCCCAGGAGAGGACAGTGAGTGAGAGGCTGGGAGGTTGTTTGACTGCTGGCCAGAGTCAACCCACCATGGATGTCTTGTGACAGTTTGGGCCACATTGTCCCCTTGTGACACTCCCCTGTCCCTAGAGCATGTGGTTACCATCTGCCCTACCAGCATGCTCAGACCACTCTGCTCTGTGGAGGAGCTGCCCACAAACATGCCTGCAGGAGGAAAGGGAAGGCTGTACATTTATGACCAATGTCTGTCTGACTTGTACAACTCGTACAACTATCATGCTCATGACAGGCCCAAAATGAATGTCCCCTCAAGGGTGCAGATGGACGGAAGACTAAGTCTGGGGAAAATTCAGCAGCAGTGAGGTCACAGGTCATCTCAGAGCTGAACTTCACTGGTCTAGGTGAGCTGGCAGAGCACAGATCCCGTGCCAGCAATCAGAGAACCATGGCATTACTGCTGCTTATACATGCACACCCGTGTCAGCTGCCCAAACACAAGCTGCTTTCTTCAGATATTTTTACTAAAAGGACAAAGACACAAAGCACTGAGAATAAATTGCAGCAAGAAAAACAAAGGGCAAAACCTTAAAACCATGGAGAGCAAGTGTAATTTCTTACATAATCTGCCAAACCCTAAGAGTGCCACCTGTGTGACCAATGAGGTGAAATTTATTTTAGATTTACTTTCAAGCAGTTGCATGGTTAATTTTAAAAGGCACATGTATTCTGCAGACCATGAGTTATCTCAGATGTCTCCATCAGGCAGAAGACAGGAACTCTGTGGAAACAGAACTGTTTTCAGGTCTAGTTTGCCACTAATTATCTTTAGCCACCTTAAACAGTAAAAGTATATTTTGATACTGGTTGACTGAAAAGAAGTTTCCTAGAATGCAAACAGAGCTCTTGTATTTAAGCAGTTAAAAGAAAACTTTTTTTTTTTCTTTACCTGTTGTCATGACAATTCCAGCAAGGACTTTTCTACGTGCATGTGGAGATGTGAAATTTTCTGTCAAATCACTGAATTTATCTACAACCAAGCGCGCAACAGCATCAGCTAAAACCTGTGGGATCACACAGAAATGAACCTTAGAAAATTAAACAAATAATTTAAAAATTGCAGCAGCATTAGGTTATAAAGATTTGCACTTTCAAATGATTCGACACGATAAATTAAATGAGTTTTTACTGTTCATTTGAAAAATGAACATTGAGGCATTAGCAGTACGCTGAGGAGGTGGCTGGGTCCAGTTTTCAGGCATCCTGAGCACTCGCAGCTCTTTGTAAGTGGAAGCAGAGCTCTCTGTGCTCACGTCTATTAAATAGGGTCAGATAGCCCTAAGCCAAGCATCAACGTACCTAATGCTCATGATTGTTACAAACATGTGAGGCTTAGGAGGACAACTGGATAGACAGATGAGCCTATACCTTCCTGCTCAAACCTCAAAATGCATCATTTCAGTATCCTCAGCATCGGACCTGACAAGAAGACTGAAGTACAAAAACCAGGCTCCTCAAACCAACATGCAAACCTTTTCTAACCATCAAATTAATCATCTAGCTATTACAGAAATAAGAATGAATCTGTCTTCAACACTGGTTAAACACCCTCTAGTTCTTATTTCTATAAGACACATACAAATCTAGGAATAGAAAATGTCAATGTGTAGCCCAAATTAAGCTATCTCAGAATCAGGAAGGATTTCTCTCTTTCGCCTTCAGGAAAACTTGAACAATGACAGTCACAGCTCTGTTGTACCTCGCCAGTAGGGTCAGCAAGCAACTTCGGTTGGGCTGTAAGGGGGGCCAACTGCTAAGAGTAAGGAAAACTTCCAGACACTAGCCCTGCTCTTGTTGAACAACGGTTCAGTTCAACGCTGTGCTTGATCTCACCTGTCCTTAAGGCAGCTGGAACCGTAATAGCTAGAAGAGACGAATCAAGAACAAATTTTTGAATTTTCACCTGAAAAGAAACTGAAACCAGGGTGATCTATGCCACAGCATTGCTCGCACAGCTGGGTGTTCCCAAAGGAGCAGCTGCGAAAGGCAAGTTACATGCCAGGCTGTGTGATGAGCGGTCCCCAGGCTGGCAGGAGAGACAGGGCAGCCTGTCCCCACCCACCTCTCACCATCACCAGGACTAGCAGCCAGAGAGGAGGAATGGACAGCCAGGGAGGGAGCTCTGGTCCCTGTCTTGGAGCACCAGGCATGAAGAGCTCGATCCAGTTGTTTGTGTGTTGGCACCCAGCAGTACCCAAGATGTTCTGGGGTAACCACCCAGCCTGCAGGTTGACACATCAGAAGGACCCAGGCCCTGTGTCACACCTGCCGGCACCATGCAGATGTCTGAGATAGCCAAGAGCATCCAGTGTGCTGAACACACATGTAAGCAACTACACAAAGCCCCAAAGGACGCTTGTGCCTGAGAGCCTTCTGCTTCCAAACTGTCTTTGGGTTCTCAGTAGTGGAAGAAGATCACCATGCTCACCCCTCCAGAGGGTCCAAGGCAAATCAATAGGGCTGATGGGCAGCAGTAGACAGAGCTTGGGGGCACCTGCTTGAAACTGTACAAACTCTTGAACACAATCAGTTCTAAAAACAGACTGCCAGTGTCAAAAGAAAAGAAAGAAAAGAAACAGAAGGCTTGAATACTGCCAGCCTGATTCACCACCATCTTCTAAACAATGCTCATGAGAACCGACAGCCTAGAAATAACGTGGAGGAGCTCTCAATGTTAACGTCCTTCTGTAAAAGCTTTAGCAGCCAAAGGAGCAATAATTTAAGCTCATGCATCACGATTTGAGGGCTCGGCAGCTTCTTCCAGAACCTGACTGGAGACAGCGACCAGCAGTCAGTGGTGACTGTGGTCACTTATGCACCACACGCTGGTCAGTGCTTTGCAATTGCATACCTTGTAGAGTCTGAAGACTCTTGACATTGCAAATACAAATTTTCTCGATGCATTTGAATGAACTGCAACTCAGAAACTCATCAACAGATAGAGACATTTTTCAGGAACACAGTTTGCTCAGAGGCTACGGACACGTCTGGTCAGGTACTGATTTTTCAAACAAGGTATTTTTGCTGCTGGACCCAAACTTGTGTCACCATCTGTGCTCTGACAGCACCATGACTGCACAGCACAAAATCTGCATTTAACTGTTCTAATACTTCCCTAACACTAAAAGCTGAGATTTAAGGTAAATACACAAAAGAAAAAGAACAAGCAACAGTTTTATTATCATCTTATTATCACCCTGGTTTTAGAAACTGAACATAAATACACACAAGGCTGAAGCAATTACCCTCCCGGGAGCCACGCACCCAGATCACTGCAGGGACAAGGAACAAAGTCCCATTTCAGTGTTTCCTCCATAGCCCCACTGCATAATTACAGATACTGCTTCCCAGCTGCACATTTTACTCTCTCATTTCTGTGATACATGTATTTTATTTTTCTGTAATATATATATTTTTCCGCTCTATCACGACGTGCTGGACACACAGTTGGAGAACACAGCTGGCAGCTGACAAGCTACCAGGCAATGTAAAACCGTGCTGAATGACATTATAATGGAATATACTAGTGAAACAAACTTTTCCAAATAGAGATGGACCTGATCCACAAAGAGAATGAATGGATCCACAATGCTCCAGAGGGGCTCTGAAGCCTGCCAGAAAGGCTTGCCATTCAGGTAATAAACAATATGGGTCAGCCCTTCTCCACAAAAAAGTAAGCACGATGACTGGCAACTGGAGGAGTCTTCTCCAACTGTGAGCTACACAAAAACACAAATCCAGCATGTACCAGAAATGGTAACTCTAGAACGCTGAAACAAAAGCAATCAGTTCCCAAGGGTGAACATAGAGGGACATGTCTTCCAGGATCACTGAGCATGGTTATCTCAAGACACAGGTCTTCAACACACCCAGCCAAGCTGAGGCTGATGTACAATGCCATTGCCCATTGCCTGGGGGAACCAGGGCTCCTCCAGGAGGTTCTCATCAAGTGGTGGAAACTGAAACTGCGAGGTGTTCCTGGGAAGGTACCCACAGCCAACTTACCTGCCAATACTGCTGACAAAAAGGCTATGTGAACAGCAGTTGGGTAGGATGCATGTACACAGGGTGGACCCAACAGCTTTCTCCAAAAAAGATTATTTTTTTCACATAATAAGCAAAGCAGAGGAAACTGTGGTGTTAGTACACAAGTGAAAACATGGTGAGCCCCTCTGGGAAGATGTAAGCTGGCACAGAAGGATGGGATGGGGCTGCATTTCAAACAGTGTGGAACTAAGCTGCTGGCAAGGAAACCTAAAAACGCTTGAATGAACATGCAGCCAGACCCTGGGGAAGGCTGATAAGGAGGGCTAGGTAGAGCTCGAGTGAGACAAAATGACCATTAGAGAGGCAAACAATACAGGAGGAGGAAAAAAAAAAATCACTGCCAAAAACCAGGCAGATGTATCAAAGATTTTTTTGTTCTACTTGATACTCAAGTTGCATGACAACAGGTGGGTGGTGAGGAATAAACACTTTTAAATGTCTAGAGGTTTAGTTACTAAGGTTTTGGTCTTTTATAAGAATAGTCACCCAATAAGCCAGAAGCATTATCCTTTTCTCCCAGGTGGTCTATTATATCAACATAGTTCAGAGTCACATGGAAGACATGAGGATAAGGCAGGCTATGAACAGACACTGCAGTGCAGGAACAAGACTTACTGTCAATGTCCTTGACAATGTCATCGCTGTCCTCATCTCAAAACCAAGGACTTGAAGCTGTCACCATATCAAGCCCAGGCCACTGACTGGCCTGGGTAGTAGGGACCTTTCACTTCTCATCCTGACTCTGCTCCTTCTCATATACATAAATATTAATTGGAACAGAAATTGAACTCGTGTCTCACCTTGCCAGTGAGTGCCCTAACACCTGACATGCAGTTTCTCTACTCCCGCTCCTGCATTAAATTATTATTCAAAATCACTATTCAAAAAAGGGAAGACCTAAAATAGCTGACAGTTTGGTCGTTAAGGCATGTGAGCTCAGAGCTATTTTGGATGCGTTGTGCCTTTCTCCAGTGAAGTTACAGTAAATCCACTTCTATTCTACACGTCCAGAATGATTCTGGTTAATATACACCTTGCAGCAATGTGTAGCAGAGCCCCCCTGACCATCCACACTATAAAATATTCTAAAGCTGATGAAGTTCAGTTCAGTCTGGATCTGAAGGAAGACCTTGGCAGGCCATAGAGACCACCCCAGATCACCCGTGTGGTGGAACCAAAGGCAGTGGGAACAGGGACACTGCATGGACTGACAGCACCCAGCTCCCACTGGGGAACTGACCCAAAACCTCCCTAACTTTTGTGCTCTCCCTGGACCTCCAGTGATCCTTCGCAAGCACAAACGTTTTCCCTCAGCTTTATTTCCTCTCACCTTCACAGTTTAGGCTTATGCGAACTTTCACAAGCTGATGAGCAGAGGCAGTGCTCACAGTAGGTAAAATCAAGGTTAGCCAGGTCCATTACCTCTCCTCTGACAGTTACCAGCACACCCTATTCAGAGAAGGTGGAAACATATCTATGCTAATAAAACAAAACAATTACTTTCTAGTGCTCCAAGGTTTGCTGTATTTATTTAAAGAAACTCCTGCCTAGCAGCAGTCTCTCACTGCTTATGTAGATGTATCTTTGCATTTCTTCCAATTCCACAGCAATTATTCCAACATACAGTTCATTAATTCCCATAAATATATTCAGAATTATCTTTTTGCTAGGTTTGAATCTGTCACATTCTCATTCTCCTGTACACACTGAGCAGTCGATTCCCATAAATTGCCTAGAGCTCTTCAGTACCTCTGCAGAAGCAGCCTTCCCAGATCTCCGATTATTTTCATCATTAATTTGTTTATCTTTTCTATATTTGAATTCTTCTTTTATAGTTCCTCCCTGACCCAGGTTGAACCAGGATTAACATAGCACTTCAAGTCAAAGTAGTCATTGCAGTACTGGTTCTTGTTCCACTTCTTTTCCTTAATGTTTTGTTTCAACGTCTGTCCACAATGATATACAGGATAAATTGAATTTTCAACACAATTAGGTGAATGGTTAAAAGTATTCCCTCCAGTGGATTTTTAAAAATTAATTTTCACCTGCTGCTACACTGCTTATTTGTGTAGCTCCGGTTGCTTTCTCTCACAATAATCCAGGTTTCACTAAACCAAATAACTCTGTATTTAAGCTTCAATATTTACAATTCCAGTTCTCTAATTTCCGCCTCTTTGCATCCTGACTAACCAGCTTTCTTTCTAAGTAAATGGTTCAAAGAGATCTGGGAAATAGCATTACAAAGCTGATATGGAGGTTTTCCTAACAGAGGCCATCTGTGGCCTAAAGAGGACACCTCCACCAGCAGTTCCTTTGACAAGAGGTGTGAGACCCCTCCCTTGCAGCCTTCCTTGGGAAGCAGGGAGCATCTAAGGGAGAAGAAAAAAAGGAAAGAAAACAAGCGATCTCTGGGAGACTTATCTCTGGGTGATAAACACATCAAAAATGAAGAAATAGGTAAGTCCAACAGAGCACCCACTGCTCCTGAGGTGTCCAAGGACATTTTTGTCCTGTCTCCTGAGATGTCCGAGGCGATGCTCAGTGACAGGACTGTCTCCGCAGGTGGAGACGGCCTCAGCCAGCACCAGCAACCCCTGGAAACCTCCTGCTTCTCAGCACTGGGGCTTCTGGCAGGGACATGGCACTGGGGATGGGATGATGTGTGAGAAAAAGCTTTTGCCTAACCCAGCTGTGGTTGAGTGCTCAACAATATTCTTTGCCCCAGAAATCAGATTTGGACTTTGCACTAACAGTTTTCAAAAAGCTGGTCACATCAGTCTCCATGCTTAATCTACAAACATCTGACCCCTTTGTTTGCAGAAGTGATTTTAAAAGCCTGTTCACATTTTGCTGTCCAGTTCTCATCACCTACCAACTCTGCAGACCTATGACAAGCCATGCACTTAAACTTTTAAATTATATTTATCTAAGTATGCTCAAATATGGAGTTTTCTTCCATGGAAAAGAATAAAACTTGGAGGACATGCATTTTAGAGCCCTTGGTACGTCTTGTTGCTTATTGCAGAATACAGGACACCGCCTTGTGTCGGGGTGGGAGGCAAAGCATGGATGGTATGGACTTACAAAGCACAGCTAACCTGAAAAATGTTTCCTTTGTCTTGGAGAGGCAAGTCCCTGTAATGCAAGACTGACTACCTCTGCCAAGGTGATAAACGAACAAGGGCTGGTTTTTTTCAGCAGGGCATTTTCATCCACTCTGAAGCACATGTTGAGTGTCTTACTGCCTTTAACTCACTTTTCCAGCAAAGAGATTTTCCTCACTGCAGGCAACGTCACTCCGTCCCTCACAAAAGGTCAAGCTGTAAGCAAGCAGATAAGCTCACTTTGCAGAGACTGGTTTAAAATTATTAAACCAGGGATCAGCACCTCAATAACCCACTCTACAGACCATAAGATTATACCTGTGCCCATTTTATCACCTGATTTCTGATGTCAACTGCCCTTCTGCACAATTTGGTAGCTTGCACCTGTATTTTCACATTTAATTTTCCCCAGAGTGCCTGCAGCTATTGGGAGGTGTGGGATCACAGACACACATTTCAGCAGATACTCACGACTACGACAGCATCATCTCTCCTCTTGACTCTTTCTACTCTACCAGTTTTTCTCATGAGGCACCATGAATTAACAAAGGCAAGTTTTGAACCTGCCACCCAGGCACTCAATTCCAACATCTCCATTGGCACAAGCACACTGTACTTCTACTATTTCCACTCAGCATTTGGTATTTGGATTTTTTTCTCCCCTTGCATGTTTCTAGGTTCCATTTTTTCCAACCCAGTCAGTTTTTTATTTGGTCTGTGGGTTATAACAAATCCTATCCTCATTTACACCATCCCTGTACTCTCTGATGTTTGCGACTTCACCCACTTTGGGATTATCTTGGAATTTAACATCTTTTCACATCCTGAGTAAACACTCTGTAAAAAAATAAAACAACTCAGAGTTAAAAAAACCCAGATAAATAAAGCAGGACCTGAAAACACCACAAGTGTTTAAATCCCTTATTAATCATTAATACATACCAGAGCAAACCCACTAATATATAAGACCTGATATGATTCCAATAACTTGACAGCTAATTATAATTAAAAGCAGCACCTTATCAGAATAACAACTCTTTCATGTCTCACCTCATGCTCTTTCCTACCTCCCTATTCCAGTTCCAATTTTTGCCATTTTAACAAGAACTAGCAACACATAAATCAATGGCAATGAAATTCTTCTGGTGTCTGGGGCCAAATCTAGTTTTACAAGTGCAGCGAAGTATGCAGCCTGAAATAACGGAATCTACTGAAGAAATCATAACTACCTGAACTAGCTTGATCCGACATTTGAAAATGGAGGAAACATTCATCCATAATGCAATGATCATGCAACCGCAAAAAAGAAAGCATCCAAGAATTTCTGAACAATGCATATTGCCCATACATATCAAGAAAACAATATTCTTAAAGAGTCACAACATCTACTTACAGTCTTCAACCCCACATTATCAAATCAGAGCAGTAGCTTATTTTAATGAAATCTAAAGCAATGTTTTTGAGATAGAAAAGGTCAAAGCCTGGAAATTCTCATAATAAACTGATAGAAAGTTGCAAAAAAGTCACAGGCAAGGATCTGAATTTAGACAGGCCAATAATGTCTTTAAAAAGACCCAAAAGACACAGTAGGAGGAGCAGAGTCGAACTATCATTACTGTAGTTGAGGAGAAACACAAGCAAGCAAATAAGGGAGAATTTTTCTTCATTAAAATAATAAAAGATTACTCCATTCTAGCTACTTTACATTTCTGGTCTACGTCTGTAATGTTCATTAATTATTTGATTTAAACTATTTCTCATCCAGATTTACTTGCCTAAGTAACTTAAATATACTTATTAACTAATTTAGAGCTCAATCCTTTAGATGACAGCTCTTTAACCACACGTCTGGGATACAAAGTGCTACGAGTCTGTCATTTAGCCAGATCCTGCAAACATATGGCAGCTGCATCAGCCTCACTTCATCTGTCCTTGACTTCCGTTATGCAGCTCTGTTAATTCCAACAATTTCAGTTTGCAGAAGAGTTCTTCTCTGCTAAAAATTGTTGAATCAAGTAATAATTTTACCTTAATCAAAAAATATTTTTTAATAATAAAACTACTTAAAGCAGTAATTCTGTCTTGAACTCCATCTATGTCTTGTTGCCTAAGAGAAGCAAGACGCGATTCAACCTTTCCTGAGCACCAACTATAATCCAAGGTGGCACTGCTCTGAGTGTGGTGCTCCCTTACGTGATGTGATGAAGGCTTGAAAGCATTAGCAACAAAGCCTCCCCCTCTGTCCAACAGAATACAAAGAGTTCATGCCATTGTCAGAAGCCATAAGTGGATAAATCACTTAATACATATCCACATTTATATAAATATATACTTATAGATGCACACACACACCTACAGAAGACGAATAAATAGCAGAAATGCTATTCAAGCTGACTCAATACACGTGACTTGGCTACTCTTGGTCATTACCCAAAAACATCAACAAAACCCAAAGGGCCTCTCACCTGCGGCAAGTGTAACTGGAGCCCCTCGCTGGGGATGGGCTGCCGAGATGGGGTCTGGTCCAGATGCATGTTAAACAAGGATGCCAGGGCCGACTGAGCGGCCCGAGCTTTGGCCAGCTTTTTATTCCTTCCTGAACCTTCAAAAGTCTGACCGTCCACTGCCACGGCCATGACAAAATTTTTAGCGTGGCTCTCCCCACTCTCCGAGAGGAACTCGTACTTCAGGCCCGGCCGCAGCTCGTTGAGGATCATGACAGGGTTCTTCCCGCTGGTGGAGGGGTAGGGCGATGGCACGGGGAGAGGTGACTGGGAAAGGCTGCTGGCTACGGCCGATGACGGCAAACCATAGTCCCCACTAGAGCTAAAGGACCCATCCCCGTTGGACCCTAGGTAAAATGAAGCATCAGAAGGGACTGGCGTTTCGAACCCATTGAAAAGGGTGTCGGGGAAGTCTGCTTGGTCGGAGGTGAAGTCAGTGTTGACCGACAGAGTCCTCCCCATAGCCAGGTGGGCTTCTGAGGCATTTGGAAACTGGACAAAAGACCGCAGAGCCTTCTCGGCAGCATGAAGCTTGGCTTTCTTTTTTGTGGGGCCAGACCCCTCGAATACCTGCCCGTTGACTTCAACGGCCATCACGAACATGGGGGCGTGGACCGGCCCCGTCTGGGATAGGAGTTTGTACTGTAAACCGGGTTTAATTTCATTAAGTTGCATCAGGGCGTTCTTCGGCAGAACGGGGCCGGGCGTTTTCTTCCTCTTCTTCAGGCGAAATTTGGAGTGGCCATTGTTGCCCTCCTCCAAAGGACGCTTTCTGCTGCTGCTGCCGCCACCATTGGAGAGCTGCGTCCCCTCCCCGGTGCCTTGCCCATTGCCGTCCTTGGGGGGAACATTGTCCACGTTGCGATTTTCTTTAACATCGGTACTGCTCGAACCTGCGGTGCCCAGAAAGAGTAACTTACAATGCCTTCGTTGCAGGATCTTGTAAATGCAAAATTTATAGATTCCTTTATCTCTCTTTGTAACTGGTTAAGTGATGTGTGCTCACAGGTTAAATGCTTTGCAGTGCGATCAGAGACAAGAATAATGCAACACAACCTCTCAATAATGCAAGAAATAACACATTCTAGAATGATTTTCAAACTACACATTTGATACAATTATATAGCAATAAATCACTGCAGCTTTTTTTTCTATTTTCACTTAAATTATGCTAGAACAAACTTCTGCTCGTAAGTTTTGTTTGACCTGAAAAATGCTTTAAACCAGAATTATAGTAGCATATGCCTATAAAACAAAGAACTACCATTAGTAAAATAAAAATGGATGCTTAAGACCAGTACAAGGAGATGGATACTTAATTCTACTTTATTTTAGTCATGTTGCATTTTTTTTCTCAGTGATTTTAGTTGTTCAAATTGAGAAATAACAGAAATAACACCTGAGCCATGAAAAATCAGGCAGCTCTTTGGTAGGCACCATGACTGAAGAGTGTTTGAATGCTTTTGTTTCTCTTTAGCTCTTCCACATTCTCTGAATTCAACTCTTTTTTGTGCCTTTCCTAGGCATTCATTTCAGCTCATCTTAATCTCCTCAGGAACTGCAGCTGCTTGCTGTGCCAGCAGGACCTCAAGACTACTCTATATATTCCCACCCAGCCTTCTCTTAAGAAACTTTCTATTTGTAATTTACAAGTAAAGTGAGATGTAAATGTAAAAAAAAAATGTAAATTTGTAATTCTGTGCCAAGTGAGAGATCCGCTGCCACAGAGTCACAAACCCAAAATCGTGATAAAGATCCTTTCTTAAGACTATGCAGAAAACAAGTGTGACAAAAGCTGTGCAATCACAAGGATGATATTTTAATGGGGAAGGAAAAGGCATTGTAATATTAATTTAATGACCTACTTTCTAAAGTAGAAGGTTGGGGTAATGATATGTCAGAGGTATATTTAAAGAATTATATTCGCTGTAACTGCAAAGATCTCGTTTCTACCCTGATAAAGAAACTAAGGACGTTAATTATTAGTGCCTTATACTGGCATGTGTGAATGAAAAGGCAAATTTAGCAGGTCAAGTATTTCTAACTCTTGGTGTTCCAAACCTTCAAGATATCAGTATCACATCTACTCTGATACTAGGTGATAATAATAATTAAAAATGAGAGCAAACCAAGGTGGAAGCTCTCTTTCACAGTGACAAATTCAATCACACTTTAAGTCTTCCCTATGAATCCCCTACCATGCACACATCACTTCGCCCAGGTTACAAAGCTGATGGAACGGTTACTAAATTTTCATTTATAACATCCTCCAGCAAAAGCTCGATAGGTTACTCCTTTCGGTGCTCGAAGAGAAAAGAAGAAGAAGAAAAGGTCGGAAGTAAAAGCTGAAGTAGGAACACATTTGGTTAAATCACAGCAGCACAATAAAGCATTGTACGGTACATCAAATTCCAGTCAATTAAACTTGGTCACGAACAAAACACTAAATATTCTAAAACATTTCATGGCTAGAATTCTGCTAAATTTATTAAAATATCTCTTGTAATGCTCAGCCACAAATTATACTGCCTGCAGAATATGTGCTATAGGGCCACAACTGTCAATGCACACTGTTCATGTATATATATTCTTTATATATCTACAGTGAAGGAACCTAAGGACAATGGAGTGAATTTTAAAATCTTTCTTTACAGTGAGTTTCTTACCTGAAGCTGTAATCTCCACAGGTTACATCTCACCTAAAACACCATTTCTGGAACACTACTCTTTCTAGTGGCACCAGGAATTTGCCATCAATCAATGGTCCATCACGGCTGCTGTGCATTCAACACTTTAAAGCAGCATCAATACAGACACAAACACTTGATAATGGGATCCTGTTTTCTTAAACATGAACACTGCCCATGAGTTAAGAATAAGACATTTTTTTGTACGACTTGCTTATTTTCTAGTCACCAAAAATAGTTGGCAGCTTTGACTAGAGATTTCACTGACGTCTGCAGAAGCCACCTTAGTAAAAATCATAGCTGACAGTATCACACGCCAACAACTTCAGTGGAAGAAAAGTCCTGTCCCTGACATCTTGTCTGAGAGGCTTACAAACCCAAGAGCACTCAGAGAAGGAAAGAGGCACAGGAAATTTTTACGTCAGTGAAGAAAGAAATATTCCATCCGAGTGTGTTGGTTTATTTTTCATTTTATTCCCCGTAATTAAAAATCGTAATTAAGATGCTTTCTACACCAGGGAACTTCTACTACCTGCTTGCTGAGAGACAACACTCTCCCTTGCTCTCTCTGATCTGGAGCACACTTAATTAAATCTAGATGACTCCTAGCTGAACCGAAAGATGTTTCTAGCTACCCTTTATACTGCTTCTCTCACTTACTGGCCTGGGGAAACTCTACATCAGTAATTTTTTTCATAAAAAACAAGCAGAAAAAATTGCAATCTCTTCTGAGCATCTGTTTAGAAAAAGGGGGAAAATCATCAAAGAGGGAGGTCAGGGCAGCCACAAGCCAGCGTCCGAAGTATTGCACACAATGCCCCACTTCTCCCCTGCCCGTACAGTAATAGATAAGGATGGGCAACAGGGTGAATTTACACCTAGGAAATTATCTATTTCTACCGCACTGATGCTTCTGCGGGGCTCTCTGACTTGACACTGAGGTAATACGCATGCAGTTTTCTGGCCGGGATTCCTGGGGCGTTCAGTGCTGCAGACATACCCTTTGTGCAAAGCAACAGAAAACCAAGTAAAAAGAGTCTAAAAAAAAAAAAACCTTTCCCTAAATCTCTAGCAGCATCTTCTCTGTGTTCAACAGATAAAGGAGGAAGACTTTAAAACCCAAAGTCTGAATACAGCAGTATTTTCTCCTGCACGTTAATGCAACCTCATCCCTGTCTTACACTGCGGCTGAACCAATACGATTTTAATTCTGGCTTCTGCAAAGCAATTCTAGTGATGTAACTGCAATCAAAAATACTGCCTGTGTCACCTTCCTTTCTTGTCAGATCCATCCCCAAAAAGAAGTTACCTGAAAGAATGGAAAATTTAATAGGCAACTTTTGATACCGCACTTCATAATCTTGAGAGATAAAAATACAGAAAGATGAAATTTTTTTTAAAACATCTTGGCACGAATCAAGGTGATGATCTTAAGAATTTGAACTTGGATTTCTTGCCCCCCAAATGTGATGATTAACACTTCAAATTCATGATGTTTGTGTGGGCATGCAGACACAGGGAGGTATTCTTGCACCTTCGGTTGGGCTCATCCAAGTTGACACCATTTTCTGTAGCTTCCTTTCAAAAACATGGTACAGATGACATCTCAAAACACACTTCTGGGAGACAACTGCAGTCACACAAATGCATGTCCCAAACGTGTACCAGCTCCATGGAGCTGGTCTCCTGACAAGATAAAAGTTCAGTGAACGTTCTCCCATACTGATGCACTAGCACACACACAAAAATAAAACCCGGAGGTGCACAAAAATTGAGTATTTTGCTTAAGGACACTTACAGAGTGCACCTGTAAAGAGATTGTATTTTCTCCAGCTCAGGAAGGCAACTTTTATTCATGCTCAGATATACCCTGTATTGAGATTAAGGGATGTTTTATCCAAAAAAACTCCCTTATGTGAATAATCCAATTACAGCTCTTATTTTTCTGAAGTCTTCCTCAGGGACACCACTTTATAAAATAGCTAAAGCATCCACTTGAAGTAATTTCTTTTATACCGAGGAAAATAAAGTGTTAGCAAGCATATTCCGGTTGAGTTCACTGGTTCAGTTGAGGAAAAAAGATGCAGTCTAGACTAGATAGTAGGTTTAGGTGAGGGGGTTTTTTGTTTGTTTTTTGTTTTCGTGGGGTGTTGGTGTTTATTTTTTGGTTTTTCTTTTTTAAACACGATGATCTAACTTGTTTATCTCCCAATAAAAACTCTTGTAACTCCTTCAGAATGAACTACAGCTCTTCTGCTCCAAAGCATCCTACAGTGCTGGGCTTCGTCAGCTTTGTCAGAGATGCACTGTTTAGCCATTGTCACTTAGGGAAAATTAAGCACATTTGTTATTGTATCCCATACAATTATTGTTACTATATCACACACAACTATTTGTTATTATATAACATACAACTATTTGTGAGTATATCCTATACAATTATTTACAGTCAGGCACAGCACAGCAGCACAGCACCAACAGAACACTTCGCTCACTCACAAAAAAAAAAGATAGTTCAAAGGCCAATAATAGCAAAAAGATTTTTGTAATGTTTTAATGAGAACCCTTTTCTCTGCAGGTTACCAGATCTCAGTTAGACCACAGAGTCAATGACGTCACAGCACTTGGCCGGCGCACGCACCAAGATGATCACTGTGTTGACTATCTTTGTGCTTAAACGCACTTCAGTAATTCAGTAGCTTAGGGTTGGAACAATCAGCATCTAATGAGACTCACCAGCCATGCAAGACCTGCGGGGAGCTCTTCTAGCTCCTCCTTTTGCTTTTCCTTCTCCACTTCTGCTTTCCCTCATTTATTTTATACCCTTCAACTCCATCTCCTTTGTCTCACCCCTCCCTTCTGACTAGTCCCTAACCCTCGGCATCGGCACTACCAGTATCCTCCCTCTCTTATTCATCACTGGTTCAAAACAGGAAAATATTTTGTTTGATTAATCAGTTGTTGAAAGAAAAATATGAGACATGAGTTATAACTAGACTAGCACATAACCACGTAGGTTTCAAACACTTTTAATGCAAAAGCTTCGATCCCTGTGCTCATGAAAAAAAGACACCTTCAGCAATAATTACATAGTTTATTACTGTGGAGATAAACACATCTTACTCATGTTTTCTTCATCGTCTACATCCATTGTGAAATTTTTTTGCTGGTTTCTTGGCTGGCGGAGGCTGTTTCTGTCTGGAAAACAGAGAGTGGGATATTTAAGCTTATGAGGTACCAACATACAAGGTAAAGCATTAAATCTCCTTCAAAAGCCGCAGCACTGCTGGGCACTGGCTTTGCTTTGGGCTGTCTGTGGGTTTTGCTCAATTTTCACACAGTATTTCCCCAAAGCACCTCTTTCTGTAGCTGAGACATTAGCAAGAATTTGGGTTTTCCTATGATGAACTACAACATTTTTTGTCTGACAGAGCATGTGAACCCCTCTATCTCAGT
This sequence comes from Bucorvus abyssinicus, assembly GCA_009769605.1. Lineage (NCBI taxonomy): Eukaryota > Metazoa > Chordata > Aves > Bucerotiformes > Bucorvidae > Bucorvus > Bucorvus abyssinicus. The sequence continues at coordinate 26,721,841 of CM020029.1, forward strand.
ACCATTTCATTTTGGTTTTTTTTAAACTCCAAAATAACGTCAAATCCACTCTGCAGGTTACCACACAGACAATATGGTATCTGTTGCTTTCTAGGTAATTGCTCCAATCTCATAATGCTATGAGAGCTCCAACAGCAAGCCCTGAACCCCACAACCATGCAGGGACTTGTGCTTTTAACAAAAGATCCACTACAACAGCGGGGGAAAAAGTAGCGGAGCATTAGCAGGGTTCACATTCTCACCCTGGAGGGGATCAAACCGTGGAGATTTGTCTGGTACTTGCCAATCTGTTGAATTCTGTGCATCTGCCTCTCAGCTTTTCTGAAGCATTAACAATGAAGCATTGCACTTTCTATGTTCTGCATTGTGATTATTTATTTAACGTAATGCATTCATTTTCTGCTGATTCTTTACCACAATTAAATGTTTGGGAAGTACCTGAAGACAGCAAAGTCCAGTACAAATGCAAAATCATTCTGCAATAATCTAGTCTCGTGTAACACCTGTAAACTTTGACTCCTTTTGCTGACAATCAGATGAAATTAGGATCAAAGTTCTACTTTTAAGTGCATCTTTGATCCTCCTCCAAAATTTAATTACTAAGAGTCCACAGAAATCACAGGGCAGAACTTCAACTGTCTGTTGTTATTTGCAATACTACGATTATCTCCCAGCAGAGTTTCGCTCTGTTACTCAGCTGACTTTTACCACAGACAGTATCAGTTCTAATTAACATGGCCATTTAACATACACTGTACATATCTTAGAAGTTAACGATTGCACGGATGCTGTTGGGTAAGTGTTCAGGATACTGAGGACTCAGCAGAACAAGCAATACCCGATTCAGCCCAAGGCTGTGTAACACACCATCACATCAGATGTGGGGACTGATTCACACCACCTGTATCTCATTACTGATACCAGTGAAAATACCTGGGCACCGTAGCTGGGAAGAAGAGAGGCATGGTAGTGTCTTAAGATATTGCCAGGAATGGTAACACTTCGTGAAACCAAGGACTGAGGCAGCAGCTGGGACGGATGGGGAGAATGGGGAGGGAAACAGAGGTCGTTTGTGCCATCAAAAGCGGGGAAAGACTGGAAGGTTGGTGGCATAACAGATGCTGCTTGGGTTCACGCTGCTGTATGGGCTGGCACAATATACAGCACTGAACTGTGTTATGTTTTGCCCTTTTGTTGGTGAGGACACTCATCTGTGTCTCCCATCCAGCTGCCAATGCCAAATACTGAGGAATTTCAATGCTTTGAGACTTTTAAAGTGTCAGCACTGGTGGAAATCAGACAACAGAGTCAAAGGCTATTGAGAAGAGGAACCCAACGTGGTCACTTGATAAGGTCGACACAATGAAATCCCCACTCATTTTAACATAGCCAAACGCCTGCTCTGTAACAGTGAATTTGTCCCATCTCTCTTCCCACCTCTTGCAGGAAAATCTCACTTTAATTCCGCTCTACATTAAGATTGTAGTCCGCTTTAGCGAGTAAACAAAAGGCAGAACTTGGCGCTGATGTGGTTCTTAATGCATGGATTGCATACAATAGTAATCTGAGTGCATAGTGTGTAATTACTGAGTTTTGCAATGACAAACTAGCCATTCCACCCCTATTTATTATTTTATTAAACACTTCATGCAAAGCAGGGTGCAAACCCATAGTCCACGTCTAGACACCAAGCACAAGGAATAGCACTGTTCTATTTTGTTCTTTTCAGTCAATTTTGTTTTATCTTAGCTAATGTAAGAAGAAAAAAAAAAATCCCTCAAAACCTTCTATCCAAGAATGAAAGATACATAGGGCTGCAGAAACAAACAACACAGCAAATGGCTCAACAGTAGTATAACCCATCAGGAGGATGCGCCCGCAGCTCTCCTGCAGCACAGAGGCGATTAAAATGTAAATGTTCAATGCGTATGGGAAACATCGGAAAACTTGCTGCCCAAAAAGTGAGTATCAGAAACCATAACATGAAGAACGATGTTAAAATACACATATCAATGTGTAAGTTTGCAACTTTAACATCCATGCTAAATATTGTTATTCAGTAATTTAAAACAATGAGATCCGTTTATCCTCAATAAACGAATCCTCAGCACACTGCAATCTGTACAGCTCGCTTCTCACAGCAGGAGCTAAGCAGCCCTTGCTGAAAATTTAAAACGTGCCTTCAGCAACCATTATAAATTAATTAATGCTACGCTTCTAATAGTAGAATGAAGAAGAAATACATAAATACATTCTGTGTTTGTCCCCATTTCACACAGTTTCACAGACGGAGCTCATGTGCCTGCTGATATCCGGAATTCCCAGCTGCTACAACAAATCATTTATGATCATCCCAGTTCGTGGGAGTCTCTCTGCTCAGGCAAAATGATTCCTTTTCACTCCCCATTCCCGTCTGGAGAAAACACCATTTTAAGTAACTAAGAGGATTCTGCACAAACAGGGAGGAGAGACAGTGACACAAGATGCAAAAAGACCCTTCTGAGCGCAGTGAAGCTGTTCAGGTTCCCCACTGGCCAGACAGCAGAAACTCAAGCAGATGGTAAAAATATGACATGTAAAATGCTAGACCCACACATACTACTTCTCCTGAAATTCCCAGGAGCACCTAAAACAAACCACAGGATTAATTTTTCATTTAACCCAAAGGCTACGCACAAAATGACTGTGTAAACTCCACCTTATATGCATCATAGCTTTAGGTAAACGGTGGGTTTCAGAGCAGCAATCTCTGTTCCGTGCCCCTGTCGTCATTCACCTTGTGTACCACAACCTCTCCTCTGGGCTGTAGCTAATCCTGTTCTCCATGTAACGTTCTTAGGCCATTGTTTCCAGCCTGGGTGCAGGTACGTGCACTCATCCTCTGTGCAGTGGGTTGCTCTCCTTTCTCCATCCCTTTTGTTTTGGAAAGAAGACATCACTTCCGAAGATCTGATGTGCTGTCCCAGTGCATACTCTGAACATGAGCACAACTCCTTCCATAGGACCACAGCCACCAGGCAGGTTCCCTGCAACGCGGGGCAGGCTACCAACAGACGAGCAGGATCTCATCCCTGGCTGATCCAGGTCCCCTGGAAACTCCCAGCTCATCATTTGTTAACCATGAAGTGTGCCACACTTCCACTGTGGCTGTACTGGCTTGGGCACGACTCTTGCTCCCAGTCGCCATCCTTGATAAAGCAGATGGACAGAGGGAAGGGAGAAGATCATGCAAATCACATAAGCCTTTTTCCCTTAAACAAATTAGATATTTGAGCAGAACTTTTGCTAAATGGGCTACTTCTATTTGCTCTATAAAAGCTGCTTAAATTTGCTTTCCTATTACCATAGAGAAAGCCTGACTCCAATTCTAATTAACTCCACACAATCAGTAGGGCTGTAACTCTTGGCGTACTAATACTACCATCAACCAGGCAATCCACTAGGTGTATTATGAACGGTATTACACACAGTTATATAGGGCAGGTAAGAGGAAATGTCTCTCTACAGTAACAGAAACAGCAGCACTCATTCTGTGTAAATACACAGATACTGCAGTCAATATATATTTAAAATCCAGCTATGCTGGAGAAGTATAAAAATTGTGTCTATGACAGGTGAAATCCTTTTTGTGGGCTACAAAAAGCAATGTTTACGCACTATCATTTTATTTTATCATGATGATGCAGATTTTATGACATTGAGTATGGACCAATGAGGCATTTTGGAATCAGAATCAAACCCCAACAACTCCACAGTGCTACGGCCTGTTTACATCACGCTGAATTTGGGAAAGGGATGCTCACTTCATTTCAAACCACCCCTGCTAGTACCCTATATCATACACGTGTACACAGCACGTCACGTAAACCATATGTACTTCCCAACCATGTTTAGAGTTTTAAAACACATGGCTGAGGCAAGTGTGAAGACTTAATATACTTTCCCTTGAAATGATTAGTAAAGACAATAAAAACAAAGTTATAAGTAATATTTTTTTTTGCCTAGTAACTGAAACCAAAGCATATTATTGTTTAAAAAGTAGGCATTTCAAATATGTTTGAAAAAAGGTGAGATGCTTCTAAATGCACTGTATTTCCAAAGATGTTATGTTTGCCAAGCTTGTGAGTGGTAGTTCAGGATAAATTTTCCTTGAAAATAAATGAGTTAATTATCACAGAAAGTACCTGGAGGGTTGTGGATTAACTAATCTTCCTTTTGAGTAAAGATCCTTTTCAGAATTATTTATTTCAGTGTGTATGAAACAGTAAAATAAAATACTCCAAGACGATAAAATGCTCTAAAGGCTTTAGGCAGCTGAGGTATTCCTAAAGCCCTCAGGTTGAGGTATTCCTAAAGACCATCATTTGAGAGTCCACACCACCAACACATACAGGTAACTGAATAAAGACTAAAAGCGTCAGCAGGTGCCTGGGAAATTCTTATCTGTGATGAGAACCAAGTGTGATTATCGCTGTGCCAGGCCAGAAAGATTTTAGGGCAGTGAGAGGTGATGCAAATATCAGGTCCAGGACTGAATGGGAAGGAAAACAGGAAGAGGTTGGCTCTCCTTTCCACTTCTCACCCTCAGAACTGTGATGCCCAGCAATGTGATCCCTCACAGCCCGGACAGAGCGTCACCACTGCCCTAACAAAACCCACTTTCAAAACTCACATTTGCTGCTGCTGGGACAGAGAAGGGAGGGCAGGAAAGCAAGCCAAGCCTGCAGCATGAGCTGGGTGGCCGGCACAGCAGCCGCCTAAAGTTTAAGGATTTATTAAGATGAGCTTACACAGCTGTTGCCTCTAAACACAAGCCTTGGTGCTCTGCTAGGGAGGCTCAGACCTGGCTTAATTTTTCCATTTGTGTTAGCCTTAGTGACTATTCTTGAAGCACAGTATAAAGAGAATTTTTTCCTCCTCCTAGAAAAAAAAAAACCAAACCAACAAATAACCAACATTCTTCCTGAAGTACTAGAGCTGCTAAGGAAACATTTTACTGTGCTGCCACATTTGCATTATACAGCATCAGCACAACTTCAGACTAACAACAGGAAATTAGTTGACTGTAATCAACAGGACTTGTACATAATTGTCATTTAGCACGTCTAACTGGCTCTAGTTACTCCTGCAGCACCACTGCTCGAGGACAAAATACTCGGACAACTCTCGTTTGAGTTACTAAAGAGATGGTCAACGAGCTACCTGAGCTGAGCCAGAAGCGAGAATTGCTGCCCTACCAGGGACAGACCCTCCTGAGGAGCTGGGTTATCAGCCCGGGCTCAGCACTACGTCCCCACAGCTGACCACCCTCTTTCCTCAGCCTGAAGCAGAGGAAAAGGAAGCTCCTGGCTGCTAAAAGCAGAGGTGAACAGGAACTCCAGATGCATAAATATTTGTATAAATTAACGTAGACTGTTGGTGGCATTACTGAAGTTTATAAGAGACAGAATTTACGCTCTCTTTTTTAATTTTGTTATTTAAGTAAGTGTGCTGAACAGATTTGGGAAGCATCAATTAAGATAAACAGCCAGGAAGAAGGACAGTTGACAGAACAGCCATGAGGCACGTAAGAGATGCAATGCTAGAGCAATGAATAATGGAGACAAAACAGCAGATTACTCCTATGTTGCTCTCGCTTGCTGACCTCACTTCTGCAGAATTCACCTAGCCCAGATCTCAGGCTCGTAAACCCGTGCTCTCCTATTCTTTGGTTTCCAGGGTGCTGTGCTGCAGGCACTGAAACTCACCCTGCATGGAGCAGAAAGGCTTCAGGAGGTGTTTCAGGTTGGACTGTGCCACCTACATGATCCCAGCACTCCATTTCAACTCAACAGTGTGTGTTCCCACTGCATGCAAAGCTGTGTGCACATCATCTTCCCAGGCAGGGAAGAGCTAGAAAAAGAACCACTAACACATATATAATATTTTAGTACACTAACAGACACAGAATCTTGGTTCACAGATTCTACAAGCATCCACAGACTCCTCCCTTTGCTTGGCAAACAACTGCTCAACTGATCCAGACTGTTCTTACTAGACCTTACTCTAAAACGGTCCTACCAAGGCTAGGATTTGACTTGGACACCAAAAGCAAGGGTTAAAGTACACTCGAAGTCTCTTGTGGAGCACCTTGGGTGGGAAGCTGTGCTGGGAAGTTGCGGATCTTTCATTACAGCTCCCCTGTCCCAAGCATATCACTACAGCACAAAGACTGTGTGCACTGTATAGAAGTCGCACATTCCTGATTGCCATTACAACTCACTTCTAGCAACCACCCCCTTAAAGTCAAAAACACTTTGATAAGAATGAAGTAGATGCACTTATTAATGAAGTCCAAATAACGTCTAATTTTCCTAGTGAATAACACTCAAACGGCATGTACAACATGTAGGAGACAGTACTGCACTGGGGCAGAGAGCGAGAACTTCTCAGCACTTTTTGTAGACATATTAATTAGGAGACTAATCCTCCAAACTTGCTCCTGCTGTAGTACATGGATTACTTTTAATTAATTTATTTTCTTTTTTTTTTCACCTGACTTCCAGAGGTACAGGGTTAGGTCATTAAAAAACATTTTTCAAAGCTTTTCTGTATATAATGCTTTCAGGATTTGGGGGTAGATTTTTTTAGAAAAGGGACTCTGAACCCAGGTTGCTCACTAGAGAGAAGAGCTTCCTCTCTTGCCAAGGCACGTCTTGATTGCTTCAGAAATCATTAACAATTCAGTTATCATTTCACTTTGGAGAAGGAACAGCATTTTTGACTTCTCTGACCTTCCAAACTTTTATTTGAGCAGCAAACCTGCGGTGATAAACTTATCTGCTGCCCGTACATAACCCACTTAGCAGCAGACATCCAGAAACCTCTCAGGTGCTGCAGGCACCAAGCCTCCCTGCTGCTTCAGCATCGAGGCTGGGTAGTCAAGGATGGCATCTGAGCAAGGGCAGCTCCCAAAAGGACTCCACTGCAGCCGTGCATTTGCCTAGGGCAGCAGGCAAGAGTGAACGCTCCAGTTTTGGTCCTAAAAACCTGCTCTGGGATAAGTGACACAACCAGAGTAACAGTCTCTGAGAGCATTGGAAAAACTTGGATACCGGGAAAAAAAAAAAAGAATAAGGGAAAAAACTGAGTTGCTGCCCAGAGATTTACAGAGCTTTCAAAACTAACAGTAAAGAAGAACTGACATAAAGATTAGTTAAGTGATGTGGGTCAGTGCGCATACAGCATGTTCATGTGGAGGAAGCCCGCTCCTCAGCTGCACAAACTGTTTTCTCCCAGGTACACTGCTAAAATAAACTCTAGTTTCAGCAGTACTGTGCTGGTACAGTAGAGAGGCTTTTTGATTTTTGCTTTTAACAAGTGACAAACCAAAGACCAGCTGTCAGCTAAAACACACCCACCAAAGCCAAGGGGCTTGGCAGGGCAGCACACCCAGCAATATTTAGCCTGCAAGCAGCACTGCAAAAAGCTTTCCTTTCCTAAGTCATGACATGCCGGCCACATCAGACAGGGACATGGCATATAAGTGTGCGCTAATTTAAGAGGAGGCATGAAACAATACAGGATATTTACACTTTTAACTCTCTCCTGGTTTTGAAGTCTTTACTCACCACAGAGTATTTGTGAAGATGGGAAGAACACCAGAAGTACTTCAAAATGTACTCTCCAACGCAATAGGATTTGCTTTTTTTTTCCCCAAGAGACTACTTGGAAGATTTTTAACTAAATGTTGGCTATAACAATTATGTTCTGCAGGAGTACAGAGAGATACAACTTGTATTTCTTTTGGTTGAATATTCACGACACATAAAAAAAGGTGTGAAGGACCCTTTTAGCAGCATCTTGGTTTATCCTCATAATTGAGGAAAAGACAGACACACCTTGAAAGGAAAATCTACTGGCTTTCCAATGTTTTCTGTTGACAGAGAATAGCATATATGCAAAACCCATAATCCGAGAGGTGAAACAAAACTCTTATTAGAAAAGAGTAAAATTCAGAAAGCTGCAGCTGGAGAGGTTTCATAGTAGTTAAGAAGTACTCTTCTTCCAGCCCTTGAGTGCTAAGTGAAATAGAGCGTTGGGAGAAGCTGAAGGATCCTGTTCAAAACATTTCTCATACACTAGATTTCTTATAAATCCAAACTGAAAACACTGAAGTTACACTTTGCAATGAAACTTCAAACCTCACCTGAAAACTACATTTACTCACACCACTCTCAGCACTTTGTGTCGACCGTACAGCAATTAAAACACTACCTTTCCGCTCTGATCGTTTCTTCCTCCTCCGTTTACAGCGCCGCCGGCCTGCGCTGAAGAGGGTCCCCATGCTGAGAGCTGTGGCCAGGAGAGATGCCATGCACACACCTACAGCACCCGTTCGCTAGCCCGCTGCACCCCTCACCCCTCCAGATGAGAAAGGAGGGCTATGCCTGCGATGCCTTGTGTTCTCCTCACCAGCCGAGGCCGCTTCTCGATGCGCAGGATGCACCGATGCACAGTCCGATGAACAAAGATGAACAAATGCTGCAGCTTGTCCCTACCCACCGCAAGAGGCACGTGTGACGATTAACCCTTCAGTACGTGACAGGGGCAAGGAAGGACATTTTTCTTAGAAGGACCGTATTGAAGAGGGCCTCACTGCTGGGCATGAAAAGGCAAATGTATTTTTATTTTGTTATTAAAAGAGGAGGGCAACTCTTTGGTGTGGCTTCAGCCTTACACAGAGCTCTGAAACAAGGAAGAGATGTAAGCAAGGAAACATTTATATACCCTAGTGCATGAAACCAAGATGCCTTCAGCATCCTTTATAGTTGTTTCTCCTGTTCTTACGTATTTTACGTAATTGTACGTATTTTACACATTGTCTAGAAATGCACAAAATATATCTGTGAATAGCACGAAAACACACACCTGCAAATGTCAAAGAGCAACACTTCAATTGCACATTTTCCATTGTCGAAGAGACTTCCCAATGTCAACATTAACTGTAGCCTTTTCCAGCCCTTTTCTAAACAAAAAAAAAAGGCAATATGTGACATTATGGGATAATGTGATAGCATCCCATTTCCTCAGTTTGAGCAACAAACCAAATGTATATTCATCCTGGGGGTCCGAGCAGCACAGACTAGGGGCTGCAGCTATCCTTTAATCCTGTCTGCAGATTAAAGTTCGCAGGACAAAAATGGTCTCTTAGCAGAGCATGTTTGCAGGTGTGAGCTCCACAGGTTTCTTCAGTGTGTTACTAGACTGAGGAGACTTCTCTGACAAGTCACCTCCACCTGCTCTCAGACCATTGTTTCTCAGTATTCCAGGCCTTGGCTCTTTCGATGACAGCACACAATCAAATCTGGATAAACTCTGCCAGATGACTTACAGGGACCATCATATTCTGACAACTAACCAGGCTGCCATTGCCGGTGGCACCTTAAATGAGCACTACATCACTAACCAAAATGACCACTCTCAAGCTCACCACTGGGATTGGGTTGACCTGCTAACAAGACGCCCCACCTCTCCACCTCCTGCTCCCTCTGCCGGCACTTGCTCTCCACCCCCAGGTACCAGCTTTTTCATCTCCAGCCTGTGACGGAAAGATTCTGAGACTGAGTTAACTTGCTGACTGAAATTATTTCTGCAGGAAGCCTAAGTGCTGCAAACTTCCCCACTTCTGAGGAGCTGAGGTTCTGCTTCCCACATCTATGTTAATGGACACTACTTCACTGAGGATGAAGAAATAGCAACAGGACCATTTGTTCTTAGTTTACACAATTTAAAAAGAAGAACTTGCCAGGGCAGAACAAGCCATCAATGCCATGGTCATGCTACCACATGTTCACCACCATCACAAAACCCAAGAGGAAACGAGTCCCATCATCATCTAAGTCCACCTCCCCAAACCAGTACTCTCGGGAAATAAGGTGTGGTCTTCCATTACAGCGGACATAAATAAGGTCAGGCGTTTTCCTGTGTGTCCTGCACCTCTCCTTCCTTTTACTAAACACAGCCTGCTCACAGACCAGAGGCATTCTTTGCATTAATACAGCAAAGTTTCTCCCTTCATGGAAACCAGAAACAGCAACAACAGTCTGACATCATGCCCTGCAATGCTACATCCCAAAAGGTCTACGTGGTCATGGCAAGATTGAGGTGGACATCAAGGAAACACCAGTGAAACCCACAGCTTCACTATCAGCACAGGCACTGGCTGTGTGCAGGCAGAGCACTTTCCCATCTGACCAGACTTAATTTAAGACTGAAATTGGCAGTTCTGCGGCTCACTAATTAACAGTTTCAGGCCAAGTTTGACATTTCAATCCACACTGAGCTGTGCATGATGGGGAAAGGACAAGGAGGGTGAGGTACCTACATCTACACAGCCTTGCAGGAAAAGCACCATTGCTAGACAGAGAGGAAAAGAGAAGAAACACTCCTTAGGGGAATGGGAATTCATTTTGCTCCTTTGAGTAAACAGCACACTTTGTAAAAAGCAAAAGAGCAGCCTGTGAAACCGCTGAGCTCTTGACCATAATTATTCCAGCTGTCGAAACTTTCACCACCCTATTCTCACCTTGGGCAAGAAAGATGTACATAACAACGTTTCCCTTTCAAGGAAGAGTTGCTGCACCAGGTATTGTAAATTCAAAAGTGATTTTGCTTTCAACAGTTAATTTATGTTTTCAACAGAGAATAAAGTCTCTAAAACCTGACTACTGACTGAGGAACGTACACAATGAGAGACACTTAGTGACCCACCTGCAGCTGGCACATTAACAACAGTTTCAGGAAATAAAAGCATGCAATCTGTAATATGCATGACATTAAACATTCAATATCTGTAAATACATTGCAAAGTCTGCATGATTAGAACAAAGCACGTTGAAAGCTGAGTGCAAGGAGGCAAATGCAACACACCAGAACAAAACCATGGCATTCAGTTTTAATGCGTACACTGGAAGCAGTAAATCCCCTAATGTCTTGTATTTCAGAGATTCAACACCTATCGAGGCATCAAGGAGAAACTGGAATGCCCTCTCTCCAAATAAAAAGCAATTCCCAGGGGGAATTCGGTTACATACCTACATATCTCAAATACTTCCATCTCACCCACATCACTGAATTAGGAATGCAGAGACACTACACCACTGAGCTGTGCTTCACCAAAACCCCAGTGGTAAATGAACCAAGCAAGACCAGGAGCTACACAGCAAGTACTGATGGGAAAGTTCAGCAGCTTCTCAGTTCTCCCCTCTACCTCCTAGATCACCAGAATGAAGCCAGCCTAGGTTTCTGTGGATTTATGGCGTGTGATAGACAGGGTCTTGTGGCTAAGTATTTGTGAGTTCAACCTGGAGACCCTGTAGCTGTGGCAGGTAGAGTCCCTTCCCATCTAGGTTCCCCAGAACCAGGAGTGTTCCCCAGAACCAGGAGGGATGCACCATGGTGCCAGCCACAGCACTCATCAAATGTCTCTTTCACCCAGCACTCTTCACAAAACTCATAGGAATAATCTGTTGTGTCTTTAGGTACCGACTAGACTGACTTCAGATCAGGTACGTTGGAAAGCTGCTGACTGCGCACCAGGAACCCCAAGAGCTCTGACATCACAAGTCTCAGCTTGGGGTTCAACTCCTCAGGTTATGAAGTCAACTCCAACAGCACCATCTGCTGTCCGCTACAGAAATAACCCATTTTACATCTACTGCTCCCTTGACCAAGGAAGTCTGGAGCCCAGCTCCAAACTGGAAATAACTTACCGTGTTTGCAGCAAAGTATTTTGGAACATATGTTTATGGTGAAGCTTTGTATCCTTTATCTGTACCCTTCTCACTGGCTTACTCTGAGCACTGAACATCTCATTGTTAACATGGACTATTTCTGAAGGACCCCTCATCAAATACCCATCACTGCCAGAAATGTGTTCAAGATGTGCTTCTAAGGAAAAAGTGGTGACAATTGGGAGGAGAAAACTGAGAAGTCTAGATCTCCCAGTAAGTAGCATCAGTATTTTCATCATCATTTACAAGAAAAGAGATGCAGCTACCCGGTGGTGCTAAGGAAAATAACAGCTAATTGGAAGAAAAATCTAAAATGGTTTTAAAGGAGGTAAAAAAAGTCTCAAAGATCATATAAAGTTATTTTACATAAAAGAAAAGAAAAAGTCACGCAGGTAGGGTGAGGTTTGGCATTAGGAGACAGACTTATAAATGAGTCATATTTCCTCATGTCCCAACACAATCATTTATCAAGCTCAGCTCAAACCCTCAGCAAACTCTCAAGTCCTACGTGCCAGCTGTGCATGTTTTTTTTATTAATATGGATTGGATACAAATGTGCAGACAGAAGGGGAAGTATTTTTTTGTAACATGTACATCAGCTTGATAGTTAGATATTTCTTAACAATATTTTCTCTATTTTCAAACTGTACTGATCCAAGATCTTTGAAGGGATGTAGTGTACAAACATAAAAAATATATAAGATAATAAATAAAGTTTTAAATAACTCTTGAAATACATTAATTCTCTTCTCCAGGTTATGATCTGAATGCTTCAATCAGAAAACAAGGGATCTCACTATAGATTGGCAAATATGGCACTTACCTTTTCAGCTCTTAGAGACACATGCTGACTCTGCGATCTGCAAAAAGAGGAAACACAGTATTTTTAGTGGTTGATTTTAATCCATATAAACACCACCTCACACTACAACCCCCTTTTGAAACACCCATTTCTTGATAACCGGCAGCAGCTTGCATGGTTCTGAAGCACCTGCAAAACTGGAAAACCCGCCAACTACCAGCAGTGGGGTGGGAAAGAAGTGGCAGATGTGGGCCAAGGATGCAGGATAACAGGAAGGACTAATGCTACAACAAATTTTCTTTTATTTCCATGAATATATACAAACTGCACAGCGGCTGGGTCAGGAACAGATGGCTTTGTTTTTACAGATAACCTCCAAGTTACAAGAAAATATTTATGTGACTTTCCCAGTGTCAACATACACTATTCTAAAACGGTTCAGCAAATCACAGGAGCTATTTCCAAAGCCACAAAGTATTTCAGTAGAGCAGCTGCCATATGCTAACACACACCCACAGGCCAGCAGCTGTTCAGTGGGGACACTCTCTGTACCGCTGAAGGATTATGATATTTGCACCAAGACAAAAATTCTCTGCAGTTACAGAGCCCACAAGAGGGTGCTGGCACCCTACAAAATCTTCCACTAACAGCCTGCACAGCCCAACTCCAGACAGCACAACTTGATCACAGAGTCACAGAATCGTTTGGGATGGAAGAGACCTTTAAGACCTCCAGGCCAACTGTTGCCCCAGCACTGCCAGGTCACCACTAAACCATGTCCCTCAGCAGCACATCATCATGTCTGTTAAACTCCTCCGGGGATGGGGGCTCCACCACTGCCCTGGGCAGCCTGGACCAGGGCTTCACAACCCTTCCAGGGAAGAAATTCCAACGGAATTTCTAATTTTTTCAAGCACCAGAGGAGCTAGGTTTTTTATTAATTAAAATAGACTTGCTTCAGCTTCTCAACCTCAGATTAAGGCAAGCAGCTGGGAAAAAACTTTACTCCAGTGTGAATTATCTGTCCATTCCTCTGCTGGGACACAAGGAAGTGCCAACACATTCCAGCCGCAGACCAAATGCAGCTGATTGTGGTTTTTTGGTTGGATGTATTTAAATTCTAGAATTTGTCTCTCTGAGTATTTTTCTATACCATCACCTTCTCCTTCAACTAGGAATCTTTCTTGCTTCCAACTGCCACCAGCAGTTTCCAAAGGGAAGGGTTTGAGAGGCCGAGCTGCTGACAGGCAGAAAAGCACTGCCATCAGCTGCCTCCAGCCTCCCAGTGTAATGAGCGGCTGCTGACAAAGCTGGGAGACAGAGCAGCGCTTAGCAAAGGTGGGATGAAGTGTGGCCACACCAAGCAGCACCTGGTAACAAGATACACCTCGCCAGGAGCTCTCTGACCACTTCTGCAGCCTGAAGAACTAACATGATATATTGCTGGATTTAAAAGCAGAGCATTGAGCAAGACGAGGGTTATCTGCACCTGACAGAGGACAAGTGATGTGAAGGAGATTAACCCCCCTGTGCTGTCAACAAGATCCAAGGGGCACAGACATAGCCACGCACACAAATGACTGCAGGAAAAACCACCTTATACAGCCCAGCCAATGAATTTCATTAATTTTATCAGTGGGAAGATTAGAAAGCAACTCAATTGCTGTTTATAGCACCTACAAGGAGATAAAACAGCAGAAGAGGCTGCTGCAACTTCAGTAACGAGCGTACACAGAGATAAAATGGACCAGCTGGAACCAGGGCTTAACACAGACATTGTTTGTGCAACATTTTGATACGAATCACGATGCCAGCCACTCTCCAACAGCCTGCAGTTTGCCAACAGCTTCTGCCCTGGCAGAAACAGCACGAAACACATCCACTGTGCACAAAGAGCCAGGAAGCACAAACTAAACCGGGGAAACAAAAATCATGGAGCGCATGCATGGACCAAAGGCCCAGCACCCCAGAGTGGCAGCGAGTACTCTGCTGCGCCGGCAATCGCCTGGGATTTTTTTTTTTTTTTTTAAATAAATGTTATGCATTTAGTGTGGGAGGATTTCAGAGCTCTTTAATCCTTTGCCTTTAACTTGCATGTTACAGGCACTCCATGCACAGGGAAGTTAAAAGACCACAGAAGAAAACACAATCACACTGTTTTCCCAAACAAAGGACTGGGGCGTGATTAGCCAGGAATCACGTTTCCAGGTCAGTTGTTCTCTCACTGCTTCCGTGTTTATGTGTACATACCCATTTTGTGCTCTGGGCAGAGCTGGGGACTGTAGGAGAGTGATGCAGGGACAGGAGCAGGGCTGAGCTTTGAGGAAGCTGGGCAGGGGAAGAGTTGCCAAAGCCAGTTGCCGAAGCCAGCTGCCAAAGGCTGCACAGAGAGCCAACTTTTGCCCTTTCTGGCACAAGGGATCGCTCACATACCTGCACATGCTGCTCTCCCCCACCATCCCAGTGCTCACAGCCCAGCCTCGGGGCTGGACCATGACTAAGGACTCTGACCTACCTGCATGCACCTGGCAGCCCTTGCCCTGCCACACAAAGCAGGGAAAGGGGGATCACACAAACTGCCTCAGTGCAGCGGGGAGCCAAAAACCCAGCACCTGCACCTTAAACTGGGCTTTCTTCCCTGCAGAAGCCAACTCGCAGGCTGTGGCAGCATGGAGAGAGAGCATGGGGCAGCAGCCTTGGCAAATTGAACTCGCAGCCCTCCGTGTTTATAACTCCAGTCTCACTGACAGTCTGCATTTCCGAGGCGGTGGCTTCCAGGATTTTTGTCTGTGTGTCTCATCACCGCAATGTTTCTGGAAGAACCAGCTGCTGCACTTCTAAGAATATGACAGTGTTACCTTTCACTTCTAAATGACATTTCTGCTTTTCCCCCACTAAAACATGAGCAGATTTGAAGGACTTCAAGTTAACTTTTAAGAGGGCTCAACTCCCAGTCAGTCTTCTGAGTTTCCGAAAGGCTCCCTTGGCACCTGGCAGTGGCAGCTGGCTATCAGGGATCTCTAACACAAGACGGTGCCTTCCAGAGTAGTTCCTTGTGTTATTCAATATTAAATATCTGTATGTTAAAATAAAAAAAAAAAACAAACACCAACCACACTTATGGTGTAAAATTTGACTTCCATCACCATTCTGGTGTGTGGGCAGAGTGTTTGCCATCACAGAACATGAGACATTTTACAGCCACGCTGTGCAGAAATAGTACTCGCCACCTTCTTACTCAAGGCACTAATACATCCCTGAGTTTGACAAGAACAGCAGGGTTTGGACAGGGCAGGAGGAGAGCGAGAGAGGGAGGATGCTGGTGTCACCTGGGCACAGGACAGGATGGCACGTCTGGGACTGACCCTTGGCTGGCACTACTTGCTACAGAAAAAGTCTAGAAAAAGTCTTGTATGTTGTGATTCTCAAGCAGAAACCACAGCTGAGAGCAAGTGGACCAAAACTTGCAAGTGTACCAAGACAGAGACTTGAGACTACGGAAAACAATTTTGAAGCATTAACCCCACGGGCCCCATGAGCTGTCAGCTGCTCATTTTCATTAATCATTTTGAGCTCAGATAAAATTTGACAAATACCTTTTCAGATAATATAATACCTCTTACTGAGCATTGGAAGTTGTTCCTGAGAGCTAAAGGAAATAAGGTTAATGAGAGCAGAAATACTTATGCCTACTTTATATACTAACTAAATTATAGGAAGCAGCTCCAAAGAATCTCCTAGCAAGACAAATCTGAAACTACATATATTTAAGAGGGGGAGAATTAATCAGTTGGTGATGAAAATTCCAAATACAGGGCAATTGTTTTCTTTGCTTTTGTGTGTTTGAAAAGTTCCATTAAAGAAAAAATTGAAATACTAGGGCTAAAGAAATACTAGGGCCAGCAGTGTGCCCAGGGGGCCAAGAAGGCCAACAGCATCCTGGCTTGCACGAGCACCAGTGGGGCCAGCAGGACCAACATTCAGGTCAAGCCAACAAAAACAGAGGGAAATGTGAAATACAGCGTTAAAGATTGAATGCAGATCTCAGCACACACTGAAACTTATGATTCATCACTTGCAGATTTTATGGCTACAACATTGAGCAAAAAACCCTGAATACAGGATCCAGACGACCCCAAAAATCAGAACATGTATGAAGGTACGTTTTTCTCCACAAAAGCTGGGTGATTTGCTTCTCCAAAGTACCAGTCTCTTATAACCTCATGGAAACTTAAGGGGTTGACTCTCCCCTTGATTAACAGAGAAAATACCACTCCCCTGACTTTACCATGGGTCCCAGCAAATGCCATTTTCCAGGGCAAATCGATTCCTAGCCAGCTCTAACCTCCTGGTTCTCTGGCCAAAATCTGTCCCTTTCCATTTATTTCTCTTGAGGGTGGTTTCTCCACCCTTTGTGCATTTATAGACAAGAGTCCTTCCCAAATCCATTGGTTTTCCTTGAAAGGAGGGGGTTAGAGTTACTCAAATGGTGGTTGCTCACAAAACTGTACTACAGTAGTAACAGATCCTAGTAGTCATGTTACAAAAGAGGGGTGAAGAAATTTTGGTCTTAAAAAAAAGGACAAAAATATAAGTCACATGGTTTTTCAATCCCGTAAGTTAATGAAATCTACGTCTTAATAATGGGTAAGCTGTGTTCCCTACGTGATGTAAAGTCCACACTGCTGCTACTGTCATGTGGGACTTCATGTTGAACCCACAAATTGTTTTGCTGATTCATAAGCAATGCAGCCTTGTAACTGTGATAACCAGGAAGACTGGAGAAATACAGTGGAAGATGCAAAAATTATTTTTAGAAAAAAAAAAAAAACCAACACCCACTTTGAATGGAAATTAATTCCTTTATATATCAGTTGAGCCAACTGTTGAGGCCAAAAAGAAAGCCTTGCTGAGTGACAGCAGGAGATGCTTCAGAGAGGACCTCACACCCCATGGGTATGACCCCAGGGGTCAACCAGTGCATTATTACTCACTAGAGATCTCGAGTGCGTCAGTGACACTCTGGTTAGAAGCAGCTGTGCTGACCTCACCTAGATTCCCCAGTGGCTTTCGTCAGTGTTCCCCTCTCAAGAAACCACACATCTTTCATAATAAGTCATCACCATCAGTCAGATGATGGAGTGACAGAGTGGGGGCTAATACCACTCACATCAATGCAAATAAATCAATACAGGATTTGATAGAACACCATAATAATTAACCAGCTCCGCAGAGATGATGGCGACTTCCAGAATGAGAGGGCTAAAAACAAGAGAGGACAGGGCTCTGTTAGAGGTGCCACTTAGTCGGGGAAAATTTACCAATAAAAGGAATTATTTATATTGGGAATTGGTCATTGCACAGGGCACAGCAAAATTGCATACAGGATCCCCATCCATCTTGGCCATTTCTTGCCAGTCGCTATCATTTCATAGCAGAAGGCGAATAGGGAAGGACTACAAGGCAATATGTGGCACAGGGAGCTCAAGGGAAGTGTCCCAAGAGGTGCTCAGTCTAACAGAACAAATCAGAGTATGACTGTGCCAAATACCGGGAGGAGAGGAAACATGGGAAGCAGTTACCTGTCCTGGAAGCGCTGTACAGAACCAAACGAGGCTTTTTGTACACAGGCAAGAAATGATCGATGTTTTTCAGGCAGAATTGATAGACACCGCAGATGACAGCAGAGCAAGGACTACACTGGATTAGCCAGGAGCACCTTTATTTTTCTACAGCCTCAGAAAAAATTTCCAGGTGGCCCCAGGAGGCAGAGGAGATCTCCCAGCCTCCCAGGTGGGCTGTGGGAGGGCAGCAGCCCAGAGGCACCCAGGCGCTGACCAGCCCCAAGCCCCCATGGAAGGAGGGTTAGAAAAGCTGAAGTCCCCAAGGACTATCATAGGTCTCCAAGAATTTAAGAACGGTTAGAGATTAACAGAGGGACGAGCACTGCATCTGCTCCTGCACAGGGCAGAAATTCCCCATTCCCCTGGCACACCGACACAGGAGAGCAAATAACTTGAGACATAAAATTGGCTTCACAACAAATGCACAACAGAATCACCAAGTGAAAGAGCCATTTAATGCAATCAAGACTACTCAAGCAATCTCAGCCCCTGAAGCAAAGAGCTCCTCAGATCACACATGAAGAAACCATGTTATTGAGTGGAATTTACATTATGCTACTTTAGTGACCTTTCACTGTATCTAAATTATTTTTAGACTGAATTTTTTATGCTGGACGCAGCACTGAACATAAAGAATTACCCATATGCCTGTATATCATATATACGTATATCCTGTACACATTTTCTGTGAAGTAAAGAGGCAGCTTTTTGGTCAGATATTCTGCTGTTTTCAGACCGCTCCGAGGGCTGTGCTGTCTCCATGTTTCACCACATCTCCATATCAGAGGGACCTATACAGGTCTCAGAACCATCATCATCAACCTGCCCCAGTGCTCTGCAGACAAAGAGCTGGCTAAGGGTACAGTTAAGATTTACACATGATGGTCACGGCTCAACAGCAAGAGCAGCAAATACTTCACAGTAGCAGTGCAGCATTCCATTTAAACAATTTACTCACGTTTTGTCAGGACAGTCCTCTGTCTAGTTGTTCTTCTGGGTCTCCTAATCAGAGCAAGCCTGCAGTTAAAGGGTCAGCGTTAGCGCTTCCTCCCTCTTCCCAGGCAGAGGGACTAGCCTGCGCTGACTAATAGGCTTGGTTTACCATTTATGTCCTGTTTGGACTATAGCAATATACCAAATCTAGGCAACAAACCACTAGAAGGCGGCAAGGAAGGTATGTAAGCAGGGAGTAGCACAAATACCAAAGCCAAAACATGAGCTAATGCTGAGGAGCTGCGTTACACTGAAAGCTACCAGGAGAACAATTCCTCTCCCTACTTTATACGACTGCAGTATAAAAGCTATGACCTTCAAAATATTGACTTTTTTTTTTCTTTAGGGTTCAGAGCAGCCTGTTTTGTCCAAGCAGTCTATGGATCAGGTGATACTCTGGCAAGAGAGGAACAGTCAATAGCCATATTCCTCAATAGAGCTCTTACTATAAGAATCCAATGCTGTATTTCCAGTCTCTTCCACATTCACTTAAAGTAATCAAGAGCAGCTATTTAGAAAATGTTCTCATGGCTATCAGGGCAGCTTGCTTAAGACTGGAAAGCCACCCTTCTTGTAAAGCAAACCTCTTGAAAAAGTTACTGAGAAAAGAACAGATTGAAAGGAGAACAAACTTGAAGTAGGCTTATGGTGAAAAAGCCATCAAGGACACCCCTGATGCTGAGAGAAGTCACATACTGGAGCTGGCAAAATGAGTCTTGGAAGTACCATGGTTCACCTTTGGCTGAGATCTCACCATTAAACCTGACTGAAGCCCACATGAAAAGGAGGTAGGTCTGCGAAGGAAAAAATGCATGAGGCCACCAAAGGAAATGGAAAATAACAGTGGAGGTGGGAAAACTGTCTAATAGTGCTGAGTATTATCCAGGCTACAAAAAAATCTCCCCATCGTGAGCTGGAATGCAGTGACAGGAGAAGGGGGCTGAGAAGAATGTACAAAGCCCTAGGAACATGAGCTGTATTTATTTAAGCTTCAGCTGTATTTACTCCGTCTCCAGGAAACGTGACCACGGCCGTGTTCAAGGTTGTATTCCCAAAATGCTCGGCCCCACTCGGCACCACGGAGAGCTCCCACCCGCCTGCGGGGGCATCCACAGCCACGCTCCCTGACCCCGCCACGGCCTGAGGGGAGGCATGGATACTCATGCACGAGGGGACTGACAGATGTCAGTCACCACCAAGCTGATCAACCCTCCTAAAAGGGAGAACAGAAAGTTTGCACCAGACAGTCATTTTACTTTCAAAGCAGGAAAAGACTGGTTTCACAGGCTGTATCTAAGCAATTTGTACACAGGAAAATTCCTCTTGACAGCACCAAAGGAAACAGACGGGGACGGCGCAGCACAAGAAGTTATATGCATGAAGAATGATGCTACCTCCCAAAAACATAAATAATTATCTTGGCAATAAATTGGAGCCAAAGCCTGAAAGAACTGCATTACTTCATTCATAGATCTTACTAATAGTGAATCTGGTTCCTTTACAAACGCAGGAGCAGCAGGAGGAAAAGCATATAAGAAGATTACGTTAATACTATATTTAAGCATATGTAAGGACAGTGAATGAAATACTGATTATTCACTCAATTAAAAAAAAACAACGACTTTCTAAGAATAGCTTTTAGGGGATCAGAGCAGAGAAACTAGGCTGCACCAGAACAAAAAACAGCCACAGCCGTACTCGCTGTGTATCCCTCATTATCCACATTCATCAGCACTGAGGTCTATGGAAATCAGCTTCGATAGAGAAGCATCGACGGGGATAAACTACCCAGAGGCTTTCAGACTAATGTGTCCATTTGCGCACGTGGGAAGAGTTTCCAACTCATTATTGTCAGCGTGGAAAACAGCAGAGCAGGGTTTAACGGAACTTCCCAGATTTTTTTCAAAGATATTCAAAGATAGAGGAAAAAAACAACTGGACTTTGCAAACTTTACTATGATGGAAGGACCTGACAGTTCTCATGAAATAGAGGGGAGGCTACCAGGCCCAAGCCCCTCCTGGTCCAGGCACGTAGGATGGGTTACAGAGCCAAGAGAGGATTTTCTGCACTTTGTGGGAAGCTCTTTAGCCTGGGGGTCTTTGCCCGTTCGCCAGTGCTTTGGCACGAGCACAGGCACGCATGCTCCAAACCACAGCACTGCACTCTCTCTCAGCTGCACATTTGTGCTCCACGTTCTTACAAGTTGTGAACTCAGCCGAGGGTCTCAATTTAGCTTCTGATTAATCAAAGGCTGAATACTCATTAGCAGCCGAGGCACAATCCAATCACAAACGCACAGGCAGCAGACGTGCCCTGAAAGCTCGTCTGCGATTGCCAGGCTCCCACCTCGCTCCTCCAGTGAGCTGAAGCAGAGGTAGAGACAAGCAGGAGACCATCAAAAGCATGTTCTAATGCAAATCAAAACGCTCATGTACGTGCCCACCACACAACTGCCAGGACCCTGGTTCGAGTTAAGTATTAATTTCCAGCTCTACTTCGTTATCAAAACACAGTATCGCACAACACTGAACTGCAGAACAATGCTTGGTGCTGGAAAGCGGTGGGAGGGAAAAAGCATCTGTAAAATACAACCCCAAGAATGTCTGTATAACACATGTTAAATCCCAGGAAAACACATGTTCTCTCAGCGCTTGAGTGACAACTTCTCTGGCTGTAGGAGCGCTCCTAACCAAGAGAGGGGCTGCAGCTCTGCAGAAGACATCAAAGCCAGTGCTGATTAGAAAATGGACATAATGAAAGTATCATGCCACGTGGCTGCTCTGAAAAGCTTAAGGAGAAAAAAATGGGAACATGTTTTAGCCTAGCTGGAAAAGGTGAGTCTGGTCTAGTGTGGAATATGACTGTAACTGTCAGCTGCCTGTGGCTCCACACCTTCAAAACAGCACCCAGACTTTGTGCAGACTCCACAGGCAACAGGTCCAAGAGGCTGCGAACCTTCATGGAGTCAGTGTCCCAAACGGGATGTTCAACCAGAGTACAAGTTTCAGTTACCAAAATTTAAGTAAGTGAGAAAACAGTGAGTGCTATTTCTCACACAGATTAAGCAGCTATCGTGAAGGAGATGTCTCTCTACATAAAACACGTAACTGCTCATTTCCATAGCATGGAAAACGCATGAACTATGCAGGCTACAAAGTTCTTTCCAGGGTGTAAGCTTTACCAGAGGCTATTGAGATTAAAGAAGTGACTGAGCACCTGACAAAAGTGAAGTTATCTCCTCCTCCTGTTTTGGTCTCCCAAGGTGAGCTTTCTCTGTAAGCTTTAAAACCTGGGTAGCAGAAGAGGGCTACAAACCCAGCTCCCCCATGGAATGAGCTTTATTACAGGTTTCTCACAAACAAAGCACAGTTCACCCATCGGCTTACGTTCATTATTCTCATTTTTCAGAGATTTAAATAGACCAGTACTGATCCTTTATCTTTAGCTGTGAAAAACATGGCAAGTCTAAGGACAAAAGCAGCACTAAAATGTGTTGTCTCAGCCTGGTTTTGATCAGTGTACGTTTTTTCCTTACTATCCTCCTAAGAACATCCAGGGTGGACCACAACAAGGCTCCATCATCTTGAGGGCTACACTCTTCCCCCAGCAGCCACTGCAAGAACAAAGCAAACCTGTGGAGAGATTTCCCTTCAATGCCCTCCCAGGCCCTGTTAATTTCTGCTGCATGAATTTCCCGATTTACAGTCCATACCTTGGTGTCTCTGCTATCCCTAGCTGGGGTTTTCTGCTAGGGCTGTCACATTTATTTTCTAGCTGATCCCCATGCACGTGCAAACTTTATTAATGAAAACATAGGTCTGATCATGCTTTCACATCAAAGATCACACTATGTTCTTACTGGGAGTCATATAAAGACTTATTTTGTTTTCCTATTAAGTACTTGGTACCTGTGCTCAATATTTGAGGTGAAAAGTAAAAACTCATTTTGATTCAGAATGGGGCTTGTAAACAAAGTTTTATAAAATCTGCATCTAAAGAAATAAGCCAAAGACCTTTTCTTCCCCTCTGACACTTTCCCAGCAGATTGTGCCCAAATATTAGAGTATAATTAAGCAAGGAAAAAGGCAGGGAAAGTTTAAACCTAAAGACTCATTTGCTAATAAAGATGAGGAGCTGAGTAATCAACCTAAATAAAACTCAACCTCATTTTAGATGCACCAAACGCTTTCAGAAGCCCTTCAGAATGGAATAGGCAGGTACTAATTATCTCTGCAAATCTCAAAACTTAAACAAATTAAAAGGAAAAAAACACTTCTAGTTGAGGGTGCCTCACCACCCCTATGTAAAGACCGCACTTTCACACGCTACAAGTGTAGAAAACATTGGTTTCTTTCACTTGTTCTCTTTTTGATCAAATTTTAAATAGTTAATCTCTTCCAAAGCTGATACGACAGAATTAATAGCAGAAAGGAGGAGGGAGAGCCGCTGGGAAATTAAGAGTGCTGGCACTGGTAGAGTTCAGGACACTGATGAACTGGCCTAATATTACCCCAGGCCCATCACAAAATTGTTTATGTGACTTTGAGTATTTTAATGACAAAAGCAACAGACAGCAGGTGATCACAGAGCACTCCCTGATGTGAAGCACCAAACTCCTCGCCAAATGAGGAAGAGTTCTACTCTCCTTTAAATTCCAAATATGGTATATTCCTCCTGTGTGTTCTCTGGAAAAGAATACTCAGGATACTCAGCATCCTACCCACAGGGCACAAGACACAGGTCCAAGAGCTCCATTCTATTAGAATCCCTTGAAACTAAAAATTAAATTTAAGAAAAACAATCTAAAAAATAAAAAGGTTTTCCTGTTTCAGTATGCCTTGCAAAGGAAAAGCCTCAGGAACCGAAATGGCAAACACCACCAGTACAAATATCTTCAGTTGGTACTGGTGCAAACAGGAAAAAGTCGATGCTTTGCAATCCCCCGAGCAGACCTTCCTTTTGCCTCTCTGCCAAAATCTGTGCAGAAAAATCCTGGTACAAGTGGTTCTGTGGCACCTCTGAAAGGACATTTTCCTGGACAACTGCAAAAGCCTTTACAGTGACACTGAAAATGCTCCTCCTCTCCCTCGTGCTTCAGCCCAGGGTGGGCTGAAGGATGGTACCCAGCACCTTGTGTTTTCTTCCCTCACTTCTGACAATGCCAGACTGCTTGTCACCACGTCCACAGAGGAACATAAGGATGCAAAGGAAACAGCTTATGGAACTGGAACTACTTAGGAAACTCAATTTCCTGTTGGTCTCCCTGCTGCAAAGATTCTCTGATGTCTAATAATATATTTGCATGCAGCCAACAGCTTCTCTTCCCCTGGAGCACTAACCTGAGAATTTTCCCCATACAGATTCCTGTCCTCACACTACTTCTCAGCACTTCCCTGTGACATCTTGACCCTCTTGTTAAATTTAAAGGACTTTTCAGTCTGCTGACCAGTTTCATTCAGGGGCATTGACAGTGTGATGCCTATGTGATGGGAAACCAAGCTCGGAAACACAGGGAGGTGGCAGCAGTTCCCGATAACAACATTTGTTCGTGAGGCAATCCTGACTTAAAAGCATGGACAGCATTGTCACATCGTCACTTTAAGAGAAAGAAACACAGCGACCTAACCTTACAGCATCAGGGGAGAAATTTCTCTTCAAGGAAAACAAAACACTATTCCTCTTCAAGCAGAGAGGTAAAAATAAATAAATAAATAAATAAAAAATTTAAACACCAACACATCCCACAAAGATATAAAACCATAACACCATGCTATCAACCACAAAGGAAAGAAGCTTCTGGCCTCTGAGCTCTCCGGTGCTGACACTGATGCTCAGTATCACATGTAAAAGTTTAGTAACGACCAGCTTCCACCAACACACCCATGATTACCACCACCAGCCCAACATTCCTGACTCCTCCAACCAGAGGACACTCCTGCAGCCAGGTCACTCCCTGGCTCCGCTGGCAGCAGGCTGGACATGCACCTGAGGGGACAGCCCTGAGCCATGGCCCTCAGCAGCCAGCACTGAGTCAACCCACACTCCCCGCCGGCCCAGGGGGCTCGGGGCAACCCGTGCAGCTTCTCCAGAGGAGACGAGTCCTCTTTGCACGGGGATGGACAAATGCCACGGCTGACCTGGAGGCAGAGAACGTAAAAAGGTCCCACTCCCCTTTGCAACCAGAGATGCTGGAGAGGATGGCTGTCAGGAGCACTACCCCGAGACAAGTCTGGCTCCCACAGTTAGGTCAGTTACAGGGGATGCTTCTTTTTTATTGTTATTATTTTTTAAATACACAGATGTGCTGCTGCTTTGCTCAGCTACAGATCCTGATACTCACAGCTGGCTCCTGCCAAGCTCCCAGAGCCTGCTGACGGCCTCCTCAAGGATTCAAATTGTGAAAACAAATATTTCTCATACTTACCGTGCAAAAAACATTCACTAAAAGGATTGAAAAAATGCACTCTGCTGTTCAATGGTAGGAAAGGGCAAAAACCAGCCACATTGTATGCAAACAGGAAAGAAACTGGCTTTAAAATGTCTTTCCATTTGCTTACATAATTCACCAAGCCCTTTTTTTTTTTTGTCAGGCAACATTTATACTATAAAGGTATTTCCTGTAAAACTGTAAAACCAAGGTACATAAATAACAGTTTCTACAGATAAATACAGTCCAAAACCACAGTTTAATCCTCAGTACTTAAACTTAAACTGAAATCCATAGTACGGCAGCTGGATGGCCGGAGTTTGGAGTGTGCCAAGCACTTACTGGTTTCAGAAGTGGTGGAAACAGCAAACGCTGCGTGACTCTTTGTCAGACCACGCCCTTAGACATTCGAGTGAAGATCCTCACCGAACATGAAGGGTCCTGCACTCACCAAACTGACTTCAAACGCAAGAGGCATCAACCTGACCAGCCAGACTCCCTGCCAGAGCCTGGAGACTTGTGCCAGCCTTGACTCAAATCGTCCTGGCACAGAGAAGCTCTAACATGCTCATCCAGCCCCTGCAGCCACGGCAACGCTCCTCACCAGGGCACCGCCACCATGGCCATCTCCAAAACCTCCTTGAGCCACAGATACATCCCAAACCCACTGACGCCGAGGTGTTCAGAAGGCACATTGTGTTTCTGGTCTGTCCCATGGCTCTCCCAGCTGAGTGTTTGCCATCATCCTGTTCAACAGGAGCCCCTGGCTCCTCTCTGGTGCCTCCTCAGAAAATAGGTCTTCATAAAGCAAGTTCTCCTCCTGCTGAAAGAGTTGGGCTGCTCTCCCTTGAGCTGAGGAGCCAGTGCTTTCGCACAAAGCCATGCTGGAGAAGCCTGGGCCAGCACACTGGCTCACTGAAGAGAAACTTTAAAAAGCACGTGGGCAGGAGGGCTTAGGGCCACAGCTCATCTCTTACGCTCTGACAAACCGTAGGGCAAAATGTGAGAAAATTCCTCACACGATACTTTTTATTAATTACTGAAATCAAGAATCACGTGTTCACGCAGCTGCACTGCAACAAACCTGGGGAAGGCGTCCCGCGAGGCTGGCCTTGTGAGGCCAAGTGCTGTGCCAGAGCACGGGGTGAGCACACCAGGGCAAGCAGCGTGATCACGATTATGCCTGAGCTGCTCTCTCCTCATCACACAAAAAACATGGACTTACCAGCACAAACACTAACAGAGCTCTGTGCTGAGTTAACTGAAGTCAGCGCTCAAAGCAAAACTCATAGAGTCATTGAATGGTTTGGGTGGGAAGGGACCTTCAAAGCTCATACAGTCCAATTCCCCTGCAGTGAGCAGGGACGTCTTCAACTAGATCTGGTTGCTCAGAGCCCCAGGGTCCAACCTGACCTGGAATGCTTTCAGGGATGGGGCTTCTACCACCTCTCTGCGCAACCTGGGCTAGTGTCTCACCACCCTCAGTGTCAAAAATGTCTTCCTTAGATCTAGTCTGAATCTTCCTCTTTTAGTTTAAACCCATCACCCCTTGTCCTGTCACAACATGTCCTGCTAAAAAGTCTGTCCCCACCTTTCTTATAGACCCCTTTAAGTACTGGAAGGCTGCTCTAAGGTCTTCCCGGAGCCTTCTCTTCTCCAGGCTGAACAACCCCAACTCTCTCAGCCTGTCCTCACAGCAGAGGGGTTCCAGTCCTCGCACTATTTCTTGTGGCCTCCTCTGGCTCCGCTCCAACAGGTCCATGTCTCTCCTGTGCTGAGGACCCCAGAGCTGGACCCAGCACTGCAGAGTGGTCTCCCCAGAGCAGAGCAGACGGGCAGGATCCCCTCCCTCAACCTGCTGGCCATGCTGCTGAGGATGAGCCCAGCACACAGGTGGCTTCTCGGCTGCAAGTGCCTGCTGCCAGCTCATGACCAGCTTTTCACCCCCCAGCACCCCCAGGTCCTCCTCTGCAGGGCTGCTCTCCACCCCCTCATCCCCCAGCCTGTAAAGCGATCCACAGTCGCCGGTCAAAGAGAACTGCTGGCCACATTCCTGTGAATGTGGCAGCACACGGAGCACAAATTTCATGGAAAAGACAGGACTGCTTGACCTTGGGCTGCCAGAGGAGCGGTGGGAAGCAGCTATCCTGCTGTGCCAGCCCAGAGTACCGGAGGCTGCTCAGCCTTTCCTCTGGCCATCGCACCACTACATGCCATAAGGGCCACGAGCCACATTATTCCCTGCACAAAAAAAAAGTTACACAGAGGATTTGGCAAAGCCCCCAAAAGCATCTATCTTGGACATCCTAAAAGTAACAACAGTCATTCAAAACACGCCTGTTTATACAATAAGCCTCATTACACAGGAGGTCTGCCTATTTTTAGAGGCAGATATCACTTCAATTGAGTGCTAGATAAACCCAAACAATTATTTTAAAAGGGTTTTCCATCACTAATTATTCTAAACATCCCCTGCGCACTGTAGCCTGGCCTGCTGCCACTCTCCAGCACAACAGCTCAGAGAACGATGCTACGGCTTCGCTCGCACGGTGACAGATAACTCAAAGCGCGGGCGGCGTGTCCGTACGAGTCCAGTAGCCGGGGCAAGCTTGTCACTGCTTGTGCATGCCAAAACAAAACAAAGAGACCATAATCTTTTGTTTATGCTACAAAAAACAGGAAGTTTTAATTCACCATTGGAAAAAGATTTCCCCCAAGGAATAAAAGTGCTACGAACAGTGGCGAAAGCCATTGAGCAGCAGCACCACGTTCAGAGCCCTGGGACTCAAATCCGACGTGGCACAATGTAGAAACGTCAACTGTGGTTTGCTGCTGCTTGGAATAATCTACTGGAGATGGAAAACAGAAGAGACTGAGCTGCCTCATGCAGATATATCTGCCCCAGGAATGTAATAAAAGCCCAGGCCAAGTGTGTTTCTGAGGGCCAGCCCGGCCACTGCTGGCTACGCCGCTGGTCAATTTTTTTTGTGGTTTCACCAGACTGAGCCCAGAGTCCCGCCTGCTCCAGAGCCTCCTCCCTGGCCAGGCACCACAAGACGCTCTTGCACCCAGAGTTCTGGGAGACCCAGGGTGAAGACACGGGCAGAGCGCAGGGCTGAGGCAGGGCAGCAGCTGCCCCTGGGCCACAGGCCAGCCAGGCATCCTTGGGGGGAGCCCAGCGCACCTCTATTTCTAAAAATGTGAACATTTTTTAAGCAAACCAGACTTTTTGCACAATAACAGATATTGTGAACACAGTTTTCTTCCAGCGCAGCCTAAATCCAACCAAATCCAGGAGGAACCACGAAACTCAAACCCACCAGGGGCCAAAGCGACAGACGGCGCATTAGAAAAAGGGCTTCGAGGGTATTTTAGCCAGCCAGGAAAGAGAGACGCTGCGAGCGGACCCGCATTTCACGCCCGAGCTCCTCTGGCAAGGACGTGCCCGCCCTCCCCGCTGCAGAGGGCGAGCAGCGGTGGCGGGGGTGGGGGGGGCGGCCAGCCCCGGGCGGCAGCCGGGGGAAGGGGAAGGCAGCCAGGCCACCGCGACTGCCGCACTCACCTTCTCCGCCGGCAGCGGGCTCCCGGGCGGCAGAGCGTCGGGCAG
This sequence comes from Bucorvus abyssinicus, assembly GCA_009769605.1. NCBI lineage: Eukaryota > Metazoa > Chordata > Aves > Bucerotiformes > Bucorvidae > Bucorvus > Bucorvus abyssinicus. The sequence continues at coordinate 26,751,069 of CM020029.1, forward strand.
AGCCGGCACCCCGATCCCCGGGGGCGGGAGAAGGCGCTGGACTCGGCGGCCGGACCCGCCGGGTGTCTCCCCCGGGGCGGGGGACCGGGGCCAAACTTCCCGCCGCGCCGCCACCCCCTCAAAATGGCTTCGCCGCCACTGCCGCCGCAGCCCCTGGCCGGGTAAGGCGCCCAGGAGCCCGCTCCCGCCCCGCCGCCGAGCACGGCCGGGCCCCGTGCCGCACTGCGCCCCGCCACGACAGCGGCCAGCACCCAACACCCAGCACCCCCGCCGCGCCCCGCCGCGCTCCACAGGTGCGGGGCGGCTGGGCCCGCCGCCACCGGCACCTGCCGCCGCGTCAGGACCTGGACAGGTCCCGCGGGGGTCTCCAGCAGCCGTACCCGAACCTCACCTTTCCCGGCACCGCGCCGCTGCCCGGACCTCGCCGCCCCTCCGCCATCCGCAGCCCCGGCCGAGCCGAGCGGCGGCCCCCGCTGCGCCGCCGCCGCCACCGGCTCCCGTGCACGCCTGCGCGCGACCGGGGCAACCGGCCGCGCACGCCCCCGCCGCCGTGCAGGCCGCGCCTGGCCCGCCAGCGGCGCGGGCCCCGCGCGCGGGGCGGGGCCGGGGGCCAGCGCCGTCATTCCCATTGGCGGGCCCTGGGCGGGGCGGGGCGCGAGCGGCGGGCCCGGAGCGCGACCGCGCGCGCGCTCTCGCACCGGGAGACAGCAACGGGAACGAGGCGGGGCTGGCTGCTCGGGGAAGGCGGGGCTAGGCGGCGGCGCGAGGGGCAAGGGCGGTGCTCCGGAGCAGAGCGGGCGGGGGAGAGGGGCGAGGGAGAGGGGCGAGGGAGAGGGGCGGGGGCAGGCCGTGGGGTCGGGGCCTGGAGCAGGCCGGGGCCTGGGGCACTGCCGTGCTCGTTTCTGGTCAGTGTGCCTCGGTCTATCCCCCACACACCGCTGCCTTCACATGTCCCACCGGTCCCCAGCCGGCGGGCGGCTGTGGGCCAGGCCAGCAGGGCTGAGCCAGGCCTCAGCAGGCAGGTGACAGCGGGGTGGCCCGGCCGGCTCCGTGGTCTGTGCTGGGCTGGGCTTCGACCCACAGACGTGCGGGTGGGAAGAAGAGCCTTCTGGCATCTCTCATCTGGCTTCCCCCGCGGGAAGCTGTCCCGTCCCACAGTGAGGTGCCCCCAGTCATCGCAGGCATCTTGTGTAGAAATAAACCAGACAAAAGCGATACGTGTTGCTGCATCAACCACCTTCGGTATTATTCATACTAAGAACTCGGCGGCCTTTCTCTCTCACCCATTTCTCTGGAGCACTTGGGTGCTGGCACCCGTATTACCGCGTTGCATCGCACTCCCGTCAGTGCCCAGCACGGGCTCCAGGTGCGGCACTGAGCAGCTGTTCTGCTCACATGTCGCTTCTTCCCTCTCCTCGTTTGTTCCCAGCGGGGTAAGGATCCATACACATGCTCAGGGGAGGGTGAAGAGGACTGGCGTGAAAGCCCGTGCTGGAAACAATGATCTATTTATACACTTCCTCACTCGCAGAGACAATCCTCCGCCTCTGCCCTGCTTGGGAGCAGAAGCGCCCACGGGTGGGCAGCTCTTGGCTGGCAAAGACTTCGCCTCCGGCAACGCCTGTCCACACTTCCTGATCGTACTTTATTTTTGGCTCAAGGAATTTAACACTAGCTACTGCTTCCCTCCCCACCCCCTTATGATCAGCCATGAAGCCAGCAAGAACAAAAACGTGTTCCTCAATACCGCCTTTGCATCATGGGCCAAAGCAGTTGTGTCCCACCAGGATGCTGGGGAATCCACTACCAGGGCAGGAGTGGGGGATGAGGTTAAGAATTAATTACCTTAATTGACTTCAACACTGATGATGATGAAGAAGAGCACTGCACTCAGCACAGCGAGTGCTCCTGCCACTGGGCTGGAAGAGGCTGGGGAGGTGCTGGCCCCTGGGACAGCTGTTACCTCCAAGGACATCTGGATATGCCCCCCCGGACAGCCAGAAATGCACCCAGGGATGTTCCCTTTGGCCCCTCCGGAGTCCAAGGGACAAGCAGAGGGTCTCTGCTGGCTCCAGCCCTATGTTGGAGTGAGGAAAGTCACAACCAGGGCCCCCTCCGAGGGCTCATGTTGGACAAATGGCGCAGCGGCAAGGGTGGGGTGGAGGGTGCAGTGTGTCCCCAGGCTCTGCATTCTGCTCAATGGCCAGCTTGGCTCCAGCATGGATCAGGGAAGTCCCCTGCCCTTGTGGGAGAGAAGGGCTCCCTCCCCAGACAGCTCTGGTCTTGCTGAGCTGCGCCACCACAGCAGAGCTGCTGGTGCTTATGAAATGTCACAATTTTCGAAATCGTGTGCTCTTCCCAGTTTTCATCCAAATTTTGTTTTGGATTTTTTTGGGTTTTTGCTTGGTTTGTTTTCTGTAAACTTACTTTAATAAATAACTTACTTTAATAAATGGCTTTTTAACAATGGCTTTTTCATCAAAGTCCTAGGAAATGGGAAATATTACGCGGTTGCTTGTAAAAGCGAGTGCAGTGCGTTCCGAATGCCACAAGCCACAAGCTACTTTACAGTTTCCGTGCTCTGAAATGGTTTTCCACTCCAGGGCAGCTTGATTTGCAATCTGGCCTCACTTCTGGGGGTCCTCACACCCCAGAATGTGTCTCAGGGCTCAGTTAGCACCAGTGGGAGCAAGGCTGTGCCCAGCACAAGACTTCTGCACAGGCTGGTGCTTGCCCAGCATTCCCCAGCCATGATGAATTTGCCAGCCAGTGCCACTGGCGAGGCTTGTGCAACATTGGAGGTCTCCACGGGACATGGGGTTTCGAGAGACGGAATGACTGCGGGTTTGTCAGAGCCACAGATTTCATTCACATCCCACTCTTCCCAGAAGTGTCGCCTGTGATTTCAGGGAATTTTGTCTTGAAATCTTCTGTCGCTGCCATGTCTGACCACCAGCCGAAACCTCCTGCTGCTTTTCAATGGCTCTATCTGCATGTGCCCTCTGCATCACATGCTGGCATCTTCTGCAGGTGACTTGCCCACAAGTTCTGACCTGCAGAGTGCAGTCCAAGGAGAAGGGCCCACGTTTCAGCAGCCCAATGGCCTTTGGAGTGGGTGCAGAAGGTCATTTCTGGTTCCAGCACATAGCTGTTGCAACGCAGAGTTTCCATCCAGCGTGCCCGGCGTGCCAGTCCCTCCAGACCTGCTTTTAGAGTCCTTGCTCTCACACGAGGGACACGGTGGATGCGCTGCCAGACCCATCGCCTCCTCCGTCCTGTGCCACCAACCCAGCAGAAACTGCATCCCCGGAAAGCCCCAGCAGCAGATCCAGGCTTGGTAGTTTCTCCTCGCTGTTGCCACATGCTCCTTAGTGGAGCAGCAGCCAAGCCCAGGGAATCTGCTGCCGAAGAGATGCTGCAGAAAGAAGGAGGGAAGATGATTAACCCAGACCTTGCAGAGGGTGGCAAGCTGGCTGTCCTGTGGAAGAACAGCATGCTGCTCAGGGCAGTGCCAGAGGACACTTGGGAAGCACAGTTGCCTCCTCCCAGATTTAGCTGCTTGCTGACAGCAACCCTTCTTAGAAAGGAGGCAGAAACGGAGAAAACGCTGCAGTCTACGGCTCGCCACCGGAGCACCCCAGGCACATGGCCCAGCTCCCCTCACCCCTACCATGTCCCACCCCTCCTGCCTGGGGCCCTGGGCACCCTGCAGACAAAGCACCCACCAATTTGCCTGTCCATCTGCCTGTGCAGAACCTGCCACACTACCAGACCCTTCCCCACCCCAGTGCTGACCCTCACCCTGCGCTGGGCAAGCTCACAGGCATGATCAGAGATCGCTACAGAGATGTAATTTAACTCTCTCATAAAAATCATCACTACCTCAATTATTCAGTGCGTTCGCTCCACTGCCCAAGCTCACTTGCCGATGTTTCCATGCAGTTGAGATATCAAATTGTTTGTTGTATAATCAGTGGTGGTTGCCAAGACCCAGCTCCTACTCGTAACGTGCTTGTGCCTGTCCTGCTGCTGCCTGGTGTATATGGGATTGATTTTACGCATGTGCAGATGCCAGTACACAATAAAGCTGCTTTGTAGATGGTCATGAGTTTCTGAGGCCGGCGCATGATTCAATGCAGTTTGGCAGCTCCACTTGCAGTAACCTGCTTGTGCAGACCCTTGAATGATGCCGAGATGTGAACCTGTGCTTACACAATGCCCTGCGCTGGCTCTGCAGGCAGGATGCTGATGCCAGAGTGGCACATGCCCATGAGCACCCAAATCGGGTGCTGGCTGCTAGCCCTAGCGAGTGCCCTGCCTGCTGTTGTCGAAGGGGAGAGCTGGCAGCAGGGTGGCCCCAAGACCAAGGGGCTTCTGCACTGGGTTGGGGACAGGTTGCAAGGGTTATTAGGTACAAGGACAACATATCTGGCTCAAAAATCCCAAGGGGATTGGAAAAATGTGTGAAAAAGCATTGCTTGAACTGGTTTGCCACATCTATTAGGCTGGTCACCATCAGCACCAGCACCCACGGCTTGCCCCTACTCGGCCGAAGCAGCCTGCAGTGCACACTAAGCCTTGCAGAGCATCCCGAGTGTTCACCTGGAGCCCTCCACCACTGTCAGGCGCTGGGGCAAGGACCCCTAAAGCAGCGCGAGCTCTGCCTTTACACAGAGGACCGAAGGCAGGTGGAGCAAGAGTGGGTGCTCTTCCCAGATTCAACCTCTGTTCCCAAACCACCAGCCAATGTGTTCGTGAGACAGATGGCAGCTGTTTTACCAAGCACAGTGGAAGATGTTGAGATTAACCTTCACATTGGTGAACCGTGATTAAACGTGTCCAGGACGGCTGTAAACACACTCAGATCAACGGTATCCAAAACAGCTGCACACACAGTCTCCCTGGCCTGGTACACCAATGCTGCTTCCAGCAAGGAGCTGCTGGATGCATCTCCAGGCCATAGCACCACTAACAGACTCATAAACCCATCAAACAGCATCCGGGCTCATGGCCCTCAGGAGCTGTAAGAGGCATTAATCCCCCTGTGGCCCTGTCCTGGTGTGAGGCTCTGAGCACCCCACTCCTCCCTGTCCAGTCGGCAGAGCCTGTGGAGAATGGGGGGCCAGGAGGAGTAGCATCCCCCAAGGAAGCAGCTCCCCTTCCTGCTTCCTGCCTCATACGTGTTGGCCTCTGTGCCTCAGTACTTCAAACGGTGCCTGCTAGGGCACAGATCAAATCTTCAACTGCAAGAACAGTCTGTCCTCATGGCCCCTTCTGCTCTCTGTTTTTCCATCCTCCCAGGCTGGCTAGAGTGTGCGACCAAGGGGTGCATGCGTTGGGGATGTTCTTTCTTCCTCTGTCTCCTTCCCCTGGGAGGATATCCTGGCATCACCTGCTTTCACCTACCTGGGCCCTGATGTTTGTCCTCTCCCCTGCACCTTCCTCTTTGGGGAATTGCTTTGTCTCAGCTTCCTCTCCTCCTTGTGCCACTGAAACCAAGGTGACGGTCCAGAAGCATCAAGTGAACGGGGTGTCACATGCCACTTTTTGTGCTGTTGACATCCTCCACAGCAAACTGCACCCACCTGCTCACCAGCTCGCCACAGTGGGCAGCAAACCCACTATGGCAACCTCAATGCCACCAGAGACCCCAGCACATGGCTGTGCTCCCAACGGCCACTCCAACACCTCGCTCTCTGTCTCCTGGGCCATGGCTCGCTCAGTCACAGAGAACCTGTGCTGGACTAAACCATGTAAATCCTCACTGTATCAACACTGAGCACAGTGCCCAGGTCCCACCACCGCAGCCACCCACCCTTGTCGCTTCGGGGCAGTGCAGCAGCCTTGGGGACAGACGTGGCTCCCCACACGTGCAGGGATGATAAGCCATACCGAGCAGATGCAGGCGGACCTGTATGGTAACAGGCACAGCTCACGTGCAAATCACACTGGGTTCAAACAGGGTCAGCAACACACCCTGTCTGGCACGACATACCGACCGTTAAAGCAGAGCAAAACCCTTAGATTGTATTTTATACATCCTTCTTGAAATCAAGTGATGTGGAAAATCTCGGAGCATTTGGATGCAAAGGTCTTAACTCTTAATGACACTCCTGGCAAGGCTTCATGTTTGGTTTGCACTATTTAACAGCTTCTGCATAAGGAAACAATTGACTTGGTTAAAGAAAAAAGCCACCCTAAAAATCCTCGCCTTCCTGCTCAGCCGATAGTGCTCCATCACTGACGTCAGTCTTGATGCTGGTCCCAGTTTGGGTTGCTGGAGCTCCTGCACCCAGCGAGGCATCTGGACTGGGTGGAGAGAAACCACAGAGCCACACACTGTGACTCTGGCTGCTCAGGCGCCGGGAGGGTACCAGCCTCAGGGAACTGAAGGCAACCACTTACTTTTGCATGGGTTTGGAAATGCTTCCTTTAGCACAATGCATTTTCCTCCCATCTGAGTATCTTATTGCCCTCAAATATTTATTTTTTTTACCACAAGTCTAACTTTGTTATATAATTTTGTGCTCAGGAACTGTAAATTATTTCAACACATGGGTTTTTTTCTTTTTGTGGATGGAGGCACTTGCTTTTTCACATGCTCTGAGTGAGAAGCCCAGCCCTGACAACTGATGAGCAGCAGAACCAGTGGCCTGCCCACACTGTTCATGAACTGCCTCCATGAAGCACAGGAGACATCCCAGCAGCTTCAGGAAAATGGAGGAGTTGGGATGTGCAGATCAGGCATCTGACTCTGCCCTGTGGCCAAGCTGCTCTATGCCAGGTCAGGTCCCCAGGTGCCACACGCCTTGGTGCTGCTTCCACCCTGGATTGCAGCTCCCAGGGGTAACACCACCCTTCACAGAGAAAATGGCTGAAGAGGACTAAATTGCTCATCAAAATGAAAACACGAAGCCAGGTTTAATGCCTCACACTGAAGCAAGCCATGGTGCAGAGCAGAATCAGCAGATGCTCAGATAATTACCACGCTGGGAAGAGTCAGCATTGCAGGGCATGATTTTCCCTTGCAAGGAAATGGCGAGTACGGAGATGAGGGTGATCCAATTAGCCAGGCTTTATGTGGATTGCCAGTGGCATGAGGCAATGCTCTTAAGCACTTAAAGAATGCCCAAAAGCTCTTAAAGAAACTGATCTGCCATGGGATAAGAGGGAGAGACCTCCTGGGATTAGTAACTGGTGAAAGGTCAGGAAGTGAAGAGGAGGAGCAGGACTGCACCTCTCACAGGAGGGCACTGGTGGAGCCCCTGAGGGTTCGACCCATCCTGCATCAGAGTGCTCTGGAAAAGGCCAGGACAGAGCAAGGTGATCACACATCCTGGCAGGACGGCCACCATGGGCAGTGAAAGCCACAAACGCTGCCCAAAGATCCTGTGGTGAAATCCATGCTTCAGGGCAGGGACATGTGGCTCTGTTCTCAGGGCCAAAGGCTTAATCAGGTGATCCACCTCGCCCCTCTCTTGCGCAACCTGTGGATGAAAGGACAAGTTGCTGGTGCCAATCTCGTCTGCTTCCAAACCATCAAGCTGCTCAAATTTGCATGTGGTTTTATTTCCTCAGGTTCCCTGCAGCTGCTCCTGCTACATCTGCAGGAACCCCTCTTGGGTTGTTTTCAGGTGTGCCCGAGCTGTACATAAAGGGCAGAAGAAACAAGTACAAGTGTGCAAGTGGCTTTGTGAAGTGTGGGCAATGTTAAGGATCAGTCAGGAAGGGGGCATATGGGGGAAGAAATAACCCTACGCAGGGAAAGGGCTCACTGCACTGGCTAGAGCGTGCGAGAGGGAGGAGTAGCAGAAGGTGACAAGCGCTGGGTCTGTGCTCTGCCAGCCACGTTTTGTTCTGCCCCTGTCCCTTCTGGGCTGGAAGGAGCATGAGTCACTGTAGCTTGAACCCTCTGGAGCTCCCCAGGCGCTGGACATGCCCCCTGCATCAGGATCGTCAAGGATTGTTTTAATGGCTGGAGGGAACCTGTTTTCTGGAGCCATCCTCAGCTGCACACCACAGCCAGCTCCCTGCACACTGCCACGGACAGAGCGCGGCAAGGCAGGGATGGAGGAAGGAAGTTCAGCCCTACTTGCTATACAAAGGAAAATTTTGGCATCCTTGTGCTGCAGGATCTCAGTTTCCATGAGTCGCTGTGAACCCAGAAAGCCAACGTGTACACAGTGGAGCTGGACAGGCATTCCAGGTCACAGAGAGGTGACTGGGGCCCAGACTGCAGCAAGGACAGCTGTAGCCAGGCTGAGTCACCGCCAGCCGGGTCCCAGACAGACACTCCTGTGGGCTGGGGTGTGACTCACAGGCTGATGCTCACAGCCCATCCTGGTATGTGGGGTTAGGGAGGGTGAGGAGTTCAGGTCTTTTTTGTGAACTGGGAGACACCTCATTCCCAGACAGCAAACCTACAGGTGCACCCCCAAATGACTCTGCAGATGTTCAAGGCTTGACATGCTCCTGGGGTCAAACTGACTAGCGGCTGTGGTGAAGACACAGAACCATAGAACAGTTGGGATTGGAAGGGATCTAGTTCATCTAGTTGATCTAGACTACTACCTACAAGGGAACTCGATCACCTAGGTCCAACCCCCTGCCATGGGCAGGGACACCTTCCAGTAGACCAGGTTGCTCAAAGCTCTGTTCAACCTGACCTTGAACACTTCCAGGGATGGTGCATCCACAACCTCTCTGGGCATCCTGTGCCAGTGTCTTACCACCCTCATAGTGAAGAACTTTTTCCTAATATCTAACCTAAATCTAACCCTCTTTCAGTTTAAAACCGTTACCCATTGTCCTATCACTACAAGCACTTGTACGATGTCCCTCCTCGGCTTCTCCTCAGTCACACCAAGAGCAGTTGTCACCACCAGGACAGTGGATTACACTGTCTGGACAAAAGGCAGGGTGACAGGTTTTAGGGATTCAATCGCAGACAACTCACACAGCCAGCATCCCCCTGCCAGAATCCTGGGATCTCTTCACTGCCTCAGCACAACGCAGAAGAAAGCAAATTAATCTGTCATGTTCCTGTTCCTCTCCTCCACAAACTGGTGTTGGTGTGGAGGCGGTGCCAACGGCAACCCTCCTGTCATCCCAGAAAAGGTGCTACCAGTACCTACAAATGCTTCCTGCCTACATCCTGCAGTGACAATACCGCCTCTAATTCCCCTACGCCAGCACAACGCTCCATCCCAGAACCTTTACTAGCACAGACAGTGTGACTAAAGCAGCGTGGATGAGCCAGATTTTGCAGTCCATTATGGTTTGAAACCACCCAAGAGCAGGAATGGATGCACTTCCAGGGATGAGCTCCCAGTCACAGGCCACCAGACAACTTGCTGGCAAGGGAAGAGGCTGCCAGGGTGTAGAACTCCCTGGTCCCTGGGTGCAAAACTGCTACAGAGCTGGGAGCTCTGCTAGGCTCACCACAAGCCTTCCGCAGCAGCCCCAGAAGCTGCAACCTGCTGGTACGTGCAGTGCTGGCATGTGCCTCGGTGCTGGAGCTGGCAGGAGTTATGCTGACAAAAGCCATCATACATGCTTAGATCTAGGAGAAAAAGAAAGCCACAGGGCCAACGCAGTTCATCACTTCAACCAGAGCGTCAGCAAAAGTCCTCTCTACCCAGCGTAGGTCATGTTTTTTACAAGTGAAGGGGATGGGGGACTCAGTTGCACAAGTTCTGTAAGGAAAACTTCCCAGAGCAGACCAGCCAGAGGAAGGCAGGAGAAGGGAGCCCATGTACTTGCACTAGGAACTTCTTTGGGTTAGACGAAGGGCTGGGCCAGGCACATGTGACTCAGCATGCTTTTCTGAGACAAGCCACTGGCCTGATGCAACTCCCACTCCAGCAGGAACAAAGCACGAGGGGCCGTCGCCGGCACTGGGGAGAAACATGGGAGTTGCAAGAGCTGCTGTAAAAAAATATCACTTTACAACCAGCAAACCAAAGACACTACCCATGAGCTGCTGGTAAAGGAGAATCCCCGTCCACCCACTGCTTTGGGTGCTTTGTGTGTAGCAGAAAATACCCGCTGTACACCAGATGGACAGGATACCCAGGCTTCTGCCTCCAGACATGGCTTTGTGAGAAGCCTTTACAAGCGAAATCACCAACAAGAAAGAAAACAACTGCGAAGAGTAGCCCCAGATTTTTCCAGGCCCGAGTTTGCAGTGCAGTTGTGGCTGATTCAACTTGTTGCTAAGTCTAGAGCTGCCAGGTCGGGCCCCCACCCTCCCCTCCAGCACAACTACTCCTCACAGCTTGGAAGCTATTTTTTCCCACCCTGCTATCTACAAAAAAAAAAAAAAAAAAAAAAAAATTGGCATGAAAGCTTTTAGCATCCTGAAAACACGCCAGCTGCGAAGGCGACTCTGTGTCTCAGACGCCTGTTTCCTGGCAGATTTTAAGTCCTTTGCTCAACTGCAAGGCTGGCGGGGGCAGGAGATGCCTGGAGCAGCAGCAGGCTGCAGACTGGAGTTTCAGTCACACGTTTAACTGCTGCTGAACACCGAGGAGACCAACATTTCCAAACAGCGGGCTCAGAGCTAGACGCAAGCTGAGTGACAGTGTCAGTCCATCCGAGGTAAAGAAACCACATGACTGTGCTACACAGTGCTGCTGTGCATGGAGATGAAGAGCCACTAACACGGGTGCAGCTACCAGGCAGCACTGGGCAGGGTCACCGAGCTCAACACCTCTGCCTGGCCAGTCACCCCTTTACTTTAGCTCTACTGGCTCCCAGTGTTTTCAAGGGAACAGATGGGACCCAGCACCCAGGCTGGGCAGGGGAGAAGTGCTGGATGACAGCACTGTTGGTGTCCAAATCTCCAGTAACCAGGCCATAACCACCACAGCAGGCAACCTAAGGGTACTTGGAAGTCCACATGCAGCCCCTGCCTTGATGCCACCCTGTAAGAGCTATGTGAACCACAGAGCCCTTCATCCTGGTGATACTTTTTGGGGGCTCCAGAGTGCTCAGAGCTGGTTTTTCAAGAAGAAATCTCTTTTCCACTCCAAATCACAGGGCCTCTTAGCCAAAATCACACAGGATGAGAAAAGGCCACAGTCCCACCAGGCTTTAATCTTTTAGGGAAAGAAGGCAGTGATCTCTTAGTACAAGACCCACAGCAACATCTCCCCTAGTATCTCCCTATAACCAGACCTGCCAGCTACGGATTTCCCTAACATTGCAATCTGGGGGGGAATTGATAGCCTTTCACATTTCTTGTGAAAACAATAAGAAGTTACTAAGAAGAAACTGGTCTGGAACAGAGGTGCATGGGACACCCCAACCAACTCTCCACTCTGTGCAAAATAGAAGGTGTCCAGGAAATTGGTTCTTGTCAAATGAAATGACCGCTCTTGCTGGATCTCTGCAGAGCACAGTCTCGATGCTCATGTGCATCTCCAACGGGAGGGATATGATCCCACCCACAGCACGCAACCCGAGACAGTATTTTATAAACTTGCCTGTGGCTTCTCTCCAGCTATCGCACCGAATTGTGAGGGTGCCCAGCGACGCATCACTGCTGCTGTGAAGGGAAGAGTGAGGGCACAGCTTGGCTACTGCATGACCCAGCCATATGAGGAGGCCAGGGCTCTCCTCATGCATCATGTATTATCTAAAAAACACAAGACAAAGAGAGAGCTGCAAAGCTCCTGCAAAACCCAAATGACAAGCAGTAGAAAGCCATGAAAGCTTTCTGCCTCTCCTGCCCTTCAGCTACACTTCTCCATCGCTCTCCCTGCTCCCCAGTGCCCTGTTCACTAACAAGATGAGCAATCTACATCCTCCTTTGTACTTGGATGTCTTCACCTTCTTCACCTCTCGCCTTGCCTCCATTTAAGCACAAGGATGGTGCCTTTCTCTGGAGGCAGCTAGCTATGAGACAGAGCAATGTGACATTCCTCTAACAACAAGCAGCATCAGCAACAGCGTCTGCACTGCCAAGGCTGAGGCAGGCGTTAGAAAAACTGCCTTTGTTCAACAGTGCCAGCCTCGAGGGAGAAAAAAAAGGAGCATTAATAGTGATGCAAGGAATGGGTATGATCAAGGTGCCCCCCACTCCGCTTGCAGCTGGTTTTAGGCACTAAGTTGGGTATGGGTCAGCTGCAGCTCCTATGCTCTATGTGGGCATCAGAGGGAATTTCCTTCTTAAAGCTTTCAGATGCTCTTCAGAGTGGACCTGACACAGGCAGGCTGCTTCTCCAAGGTTAAGAAGCATCAGAAAACATTTTGTATGTTTCAAAAGATGACACTGATATTTTGGGGGTGTCAAATCATCTCGAATAGGGAATGGCCTTGCCTTCAGTTGACCCCACAAAAAATTCCTGCAAGTTTTGTGAAAACTGGTGTTTGGTAGAAGGAAAGGCCTCCCCCCACTGCAGCTGTTCCCAAACCCAGACACTTGAATGACTGGCTGAAGTTCACAGCCTGCAGCCAAGGCACGTTTTGGGATGGTCTGTAGGGCTGGCCAAGTAAGGAACACAACATAGGCCAAAAGGGATCAGCATCAGCCATGGAATGCACACATTTCCAGGGCAGGAGGAAGGCAAGTCTATGAGTTAGATGTGGTCTGCAGTGATTTCACGTGGCTCCTACTGTGCACTGCAGCAGCAGTCCAGGGGTTCACTACACACATGAGAAAACCTATTCTTTTCAGTCATGTTTCCAGTGATGGGAACAAGGCCCTATCTCAATTAGTACTTACCAAAACAAGAACCAGACTCAGTACTGTGTGAAAATGTGTTTATTCCAAAGCTAAATTTCTCACATAAAACAATGTCTCTGAACAGCAGCATCAGTCCTCACACAGATCTACAACAGCTTTCTGGGCTCCAGGCCTTGGGGTCCTGAACAACCTCAGCAGAGCAGCAGGGAATTGCTCTTCAGAGTTGTCAGAAAGGAGAGGGAAAGGACACAAAGCAAATACACTGCCACTGGCACAATTTCTAAAATTTCTTCCACTCACAAGAAGAGAAAAGGTGTCAAAACACTTCACAGGGAGCTTAATGTCTGCCCAAAGATGTCGCAGAATACCCTGCTCTCTGCTGCCTGCTCGCCAAGGAGCAGCTGCCACTGTTAGGAGAGAGCTGCATTACTCCTGTAGACAGAAAGCAGGGCTGTTGAGTTTAATAATTGCTGAACTGCTTCCAAGGACTGAAGTGGCTGAGAGGTCACATTAGTGATGTGCTGGTTTGTAGCCCGGAGCCCTTGCACCAGCTCCCGTGTGCAGGTTTGGTTGCAGCTGACACCCTAGAGGGGTTTACCTTCCTCTTCCTGCCTCAGCCTCCGGGAGAGATGCTCGCTGATGGCCATGAGGGGGTTGGCTTTGAACTTGGGATCGGCAATGACCTCATGAAACCGAGCCACCTCCTCTTCTCTGGGGAAAGAAAAATAACACATGAATGCTCAGTGCCTCATGCAAAAGGGACTAGGCAGATAAGAACAGAACTCATAACGCAGTGGAATTCTGTCAGAGTGATCCTGGGTGTAAAGCTCGAAAAGAAACAGTGCAAGGAATAAACTTCATTTACCCAAGGGCAAAGCTTAAATTGCTGCCAGCTTCATGGGAGCCAGAGACTTGATCTCATGCCAGAGAGACAGAAACAATCACATTAGTGTTCAGCATCACTTGGAAATGTGGTTTTTTAGAGCTTTTCCCTAGTAAATCAGGAACAAGAGACTGTGGGTATCTGGTAAATCACTGATAATGAAAACTACTTCAGACTGCAGTAGGACAAAAGCAGATTCTGCTTTCAAGAGCTCATCTGCTGATTCTCTTCATTGCTCAACATAGAGGCTTGGTAATCCTATGTGCAGCACTAGTTAGACACCATGGGAGAAGCACAACAGAATTACCTCTGCATGCTTGGTCACAGCTGGTTGCTGTGGAAATGGTCTGGTTTTAAGATGCAAGCAAGCAGGGAGGAACAAGAACAGCGCAGGAGTGCGAAAAAACCCAGTAAGTTTTCACATAAGTGACATCCCCTGTGGCCTCTCGATCTCCCTCAGACAAGACTGCCAGGCTCTCCACGGCCCAGCCAGATGCACATCTCCACATGCTCAGTAGTTGCTGTGGATCAGCAGAATGCTCTTCAGCTTGCAGCATGCGGCTTGTTCCCTCCCTAGCATAGCCTTTCCCTTCAATGCCAGCCCTGCCGCTGCCAGAGGAACAGAGAGAGAAGCCAAACCTCAAGCCTGGCTCATGGCAGTTGGGGCAATAAGGTGAGGCTCAGGGAACCTCCAGCCCTAACTAACATTCTGAAAAATAAACCTCAAGATCTTCTTTCAAACCTTTTCCCTACCAAGAAGCTCAGACTTGCCAGACTGCTGCTCTCCTCAGCCTCAGTTAGAAGTTGAATGGCTCAGATCTGACAGAAATCTTGGAAACAGGGATCACAGCAAGCAACTCTTGCCAGATCCCAGGGTCTAGCCCCAGGAGAGCTGTGCTGAGAGGAAATGAAGTTCTTGCTGCCTGGTGGCAGTATAAAATATCCAACAGATGATACAAGGAATAAAGAGTTGCCAGACCAAGTCCAGGAATTACTCAAAAGCATTTAGTGCTTCCTTTTACCAGAAAAGCTTTGGCAGATGCCAGTGGACAGCTGTCCTCATAAGGGATGTATGGCATGAAAGTTATCATCCCAGAGGTGTTCTAACAGAGCCACATGGAGTTCCAGGAGCTCCTCACCTACACCTGAAGGGTATCAGCTAGAGCTACGTGGGCCTGGTGTCCTAAAAGATTCTGCCACAGCTGGATGTTGCAACTCCAATTCAGCGAGCAGAGACAAGGGACACATCATCTGGCTGATAACCACACCATTCACGCCACACAGAGGGACAGGGTGCACGTGGTACGGTCAGAAATTACAACTGTGGCCAGGAGGAACAAGATGACAGTTGGTGTGGGTTTGTACTGAAACCCGACAGACCATACCCAGGAGGCCCAAGCCATCACTCGCTTTTCACCAAGACAAGGAGAGTGAACTCCTCAAGGAGCAAGTGCAGCCTCCTGTGCTATCTTTGCTTAGATTCCACATGAGACAGCAGCAGAAGTAGACCAAATCCATTTTGAGTTGACCGAGCCTGACAAGGACTAAGGACACCCACAGACATCCTGCATCAAGTAAAGGGAAAAAAATCAAAGCTGCCACCTTTTCTAGGGCCTTCTGGTGTGGAAGACTGAAGCACTGGAACTGGCTGTCCAGAGAGGCTGTGTGATCTCCATCCAGGGAGAAATCAAGAAGCTGGGTGGACACGGTCCAGGGCAGCCAGGTCTAGGTGACACTGCTTCAGCAGTGTCAGAAGAGTTGGACTGGATAACCTCCAGAAGTTCCTTTCATTCTCAACCATTGTGTAATGCTCAGAAGGTACTGGACACTCCAATAACCAGGTACTTACAAGAGCCGGCATTTCTGAGCTTGTTTCATCAGACAGAAGTCTGCTGGTTCTGCCTTTGCTTTTACATGGCTGTGCAGAGAAGAAACAAAACAAGAGAGTGAGTGTTACAGAGGAGCAGTAATTTAGCAATTGCTAAAGCGGAGATGGACAGAGTCCAGGGATTCAGCATCTGCCCTCCCAGAAAATATCAAAATTGTCCTCAAAGGCAATTGTTCCCATAGCCAGACAGTAATGGAGATGCAGACTTCTTCCGCCACAGCCTGACAACAGTTTAAGAGTGAGGTCTGAATGGGCAGGAGGTAAATGTGCTGAAGAAAAAATCGGATCACTTAGTTCTAGAACTGGTCATGCCCAGATCACTTTCTGCTCATCACTAACCTCCAGGTCAAGCTGATACTGTTGCTTAGAGGACAGATTCCATCAAACTTCTCCTCACCACCAGACACGCGTCACCCCTGCACATCTCATGTTCCTCACTAGTGCTGCAGAGCTCCAGCACCGGCAGACGTCACTTACAGACAGTGCCATGGTTACTCAGAGAGAAGAGGGAGCTGCCAGCCCTGTTTTGGGTCCTCCAGCGGGTATAAGACATCGCTTATATTTTAAGATAAAGAATGGCCATATTCCTTTCTCTCTGTGAACGCATGTCCTCGCCAAAGGAACATCGCCAGTTTAAGTCAGCTGCAAATTAGCTAGAGGGAAAGCACAACAACAGAGCTGCAGCTTTTGCCATCAGAGATGAGGGTCTGCCTCCCACCCCTCTGTTGGAGCAGGGCTCGTGGAAAAATTTTCCCTTACTGGTGAGTGCTGTGGGCTAAGGCCTCCCCTACTTGCTCCGCCCCAAAGGCCTTCAGCTTGTCAGTGTTAAGAAATATGATAGCCCCTCACCTTCTCTTCAAGATAGCAGGATCTGGTCTCTTTTTAGCAGTGTTACAGTGACCTCCTCTTCCTATTTCCCCCTCTGACCTGCTACCCTCCATCCTCTTATTCTGCATTTTTTTTCCCCATTCTTCCTCTCTTTCTCCTCCCTTGCGGCATATTCCTTCACCCTACTCACTGTCATCATCCCTCTCTACTCGATCAGCTCCTGCTCCTTTTCCTTATCTCTCCATCTCCCCATCCTGGCCCATTTTACTTTTCCCCAATGGGGGTCCTGGTGGACCCAAGCTGCTCTCTCCACTGCCCCAATCACTTCTGATTTACCCTCAGCGCAGAACAGTGTGCCCCAGGGTCAAAGCTACTCAGCAGCGTGGATGTCTGTCAGCCAGCCTTCGCAGCACAATGCCTTTGCAGTAAATGGCAGCCAGGCAGATCAATGCCCACACGCTGCTCCTGTACCCTTTGGTCCCCGTCAAGGTCACCCCGGCACTGCCAGAGTTACACAAGGGTTACGCTGAGGGTTCATGAGGAGCAGCAATAAGCAAGAGCAGTCAAACAGCTACAGAGCAGCTCCCGTCACGCTGCTGTGTCCACTGCAAGACACAGAAAGAGCAGGAAGCTTATCTGCTCCCTTCATGTCCATTAACTGCTCAGCACAGGAACAATTTCTTGTCCCAGTTTGCCTGGATCACTCATGGAAGCACAGAGAAATCCCTTCTCAAGTTGGATGGCGACCCATGGTCACCAGAGCAGGGGCTTTCCAAGTGTGCCACTGAGTTGCCGTGGCAGTGCCTTGGAAGCTGAGCGGCTCTGCAGAGGGTGAAGATGTTTAAAGAAAAGCCGTGCTGGAGCTCACCCTAGGCTTATGCAGACCACATGTCCCAGAGGCTGGCCCTCTCAGGACTGCCTCCCCCATAGCACTCCACGAAGGTGCGGGGCTGCTCCAGGCTGCGTCAGCCCACTTTTGCCTTCAGCCACCCCACAATTTAGAAGGGCTTGGTGCTTTTGAAGGCTTTTCGGTTCCACTGAACAGCTCTGCCCCACTGTTCTGGCAGGTTCAAAAGGCTGCTGTCTGAATTTCCCCCACCAAACCCCCAGCACACTGCTTGCTCACTTGGACCATGTTAGTAGCCCTGTTTCATTACACTTCATTGCCTTCATTCATTATAAAACAGAATAAAAACCTCACTGTGATGCTCTCTTACGCAGCAGGAGATCAAACTCCTGGAGCATCTAATCTTTTATTAATAATACTGATAAATCACCGGAGTATTACCCTTCATTTATGTAATGACCCAAATCCTATCAAAGCCTCCTCTGATTATTTCAAACACTTATGCGCTCATGTCCTCACATAGTCCAGGAAGCCAAAAGTCAGCAAGGGGAAGAAGAGTACTGTAGCTCCTCCGTGCCAGTACCAAGGAGGATCTCCTTTTTGGTTGGCATGTCACTGATGTCACCAGCAATCTGGTGACATCAGTCAATGCCAAGCTCCCACCTCTGCTGTCCGACTGTAGATGCCAACTCAATCATGTTCTGTAGGTGGGTGTCCCACCTGGGTCAAAGTTTATTTCTGGGGTATCCAGCAAGTCACAAGAGGGTATCTCCAGCTTTGATCTGCAACCAAAGAAGAGGGTGCTTTGCCAGACAGCCGCCATCTTAGCTGTTCTTTACTCCAAATGCTTTCTTACTATGGTCAAAACAAGTTTCTAGTTCCAACCCCTACTGAGCAACTGGAGAGGAGGGACAAGCGTTTGTGCAGCACACAGAGTGATTTTATTCTGCACCGGGGGATGCAAACGCAGCTGCAATGCTTGTGGATGGTCAGGCAGAGCACTGCACAAAAAAGAAAACGTAAGGGCAACCAGAACCTACCCTAGGACTGGCTAGGAAGTTTGACAGCATTACACGCTGGACGCTTGTGTGTCACTCCTGCAACTCCCAGGATATCTGAGTGCTCCCAGCCTGTCTCATGCCAAGCCTCATCTCAGCAATACAGTTTGCCTCTTAGCTGTGGATTCAGAAGACACATTTAAGCTTTTTTCTTGCCACGAGTGAAGCATGGAAAGGGGTGAAATGGAGTTGAGAATGAGGCCCTCTTCTCCTGACCATTAGCACCTAGCTTGCATTGCCTGTAGCTACAAGCTGAGCTGAAGGGCACTTCATCCCACAGGAAGGAGGGAAACACACAGCCCCCCTGAAATGGCGCCTACCTCTTGGGTAGCTTCCTGCCCCTGCTGCCTGTGGCCAGGTTGGAGAGCTCAGGCAAGGCTTCCAGCAGCGGCTGCATGTCTCCCACCACAGGTGTTGCTTTCCGCTTTGCTTCGGCTTTTTGCTTCTGCTTGGCCAGCTTCACAGTTTCTATTTCTGAATCAGAAACAAGACATCACTGGAGGAAGGGGAAGCATTTGCAAGAGATAACCCTTGAGCTAAGAAATTCATAGGCTGCTTCACCATCTACAGGAATAACAGGCCAGAAGTGATTTAAACCAGGGAAGGACTGAAAATAATGCAGCTGGGTAGTTCCCTCCCTCGCTGTATTTGCTTATAACTATATACATCTCTGCTGACATTTGCAATGGGACATTAAATCCCCAGACTGATTTTGTCTGCCAGGAGACTGTTCATTGCTCACAGCAACAGGGCACAGAAGTCCTGGCGTGGAAAAAGGCACGCTGACCTTCCATGGAATGGGAAGAGAGAAATGAGAGGGGAAAAGAGAGACCAAATACAGTCAGCTCCACATGTAGCATTAAACAGTCACAGCCCCATCTCTGCTTTGCTGTTGGACAAATCGGTCTCCTAGCACAAGCAGAAGAGATGGACTTAATTCCAGTTGTTTATTTAGTTTGGGCCAAGTCAAGATCTCACCTTCCTGACTCGCAGTGGAGCTCAAGTAGTCAATTGCTGGATAGCCTGGGCCTTTAGAAAAGCACTGCACCATGGGGCAGGCACAGAGGCAGCTGGCTTTTCCTTGTGCCCATGCTTACCAGTCTCCCTGCAGCAGCTCTGTGCAAGGCCATGAGCACGTAAGGCTCTACAGATGTTACAGCAGTCTCCCTTCTCAGCCATGGGAAGTGGGCACTGGAAGCCGCAGGCTTCTGCCTCAGTCCTCAAGGCTCCCTGGCGCAGAAATACGTCTCGCAGCTGCCCCAGCCTTAGCGAGCCAGCAGCCCCCAGGGTGAGCCCCAGCAGAACGTGTTCTCCTCCGGGATAGCCCACAAAAGCCCAGGACTGCTACAAGCCTCCAGCTGAGTTCCAAAATGCCCCAACCTGTCCCAGAAATCCCTTGATGTTGCCACCAGAAACAACTAAAGTTCAGCGGGATCCTTGAGCTCCCTTTCCTTCTGCCGGGTGATTCCTGAGCCCGGAAACCCGCTGCACTGCCTCAAGACCCATGAGGGGTACCAGTGTCACATGGTAGGCAATGGAGGACTCCACCTCGTCCACATGCACCCCGCAGAGGCCACAGTGGAAGAGCAGGTGACTGCTTATTGCCACGGACATGGTGGAGTGCAGAGCCAACAGCCAAGGGGCCAAGCTGGCAACACAGAGAGGCCTGTTAACAGCTTCCAAAGCAGCAAAACCACAGAAACGGGACTAAATCAGCATAAGTATTTGTGGTGGGAACACAAAGCACCAGCCGCACTCTATAGACTGCATGCAAGATGCCACCGGCAATTCTGGTTCTAATCCTGTTCCCCCTGTTCAAGGACACAGGACTCAAATTCGCTGGCTAGCACTGGCTCCTTCAGTATCTTTATCTCGTTCGCTCCCCAACTCAGCTGAGACGAGGAGCAACAGTTTTCCATGAACTGCAGTTTTGCTGTACATGGATGTTGTGACCAATCTGGATCGTAACCGCCTCTGCTCACAGCAATCCCTGCCAAGAACACAGCTTGCTGCTCTGCATCACTTCTTTTTTGGTCTGGCTTTAGGAAGCTGACTACTTCAGTGCTTTCATAAACAGTATGTGCTCAAAATTTTCAGACACCTGATTCTGCACAAACATCCCAGATTCTTTTCCTATGAAGTCTTGTTCGTCTGAGGAGCCATGCAATATATGTATTTTTAAATGTGCATACTTCTAGTGTCTGAAGCATTACAAAATTTTTTTCCCCTCTCTAGTCTCTAATGAGATGATTTATTGGAATGGAAGAAATCTCTAAGTTTTGCATTTGCACTACTGGGCTGAACTTTAGTTCTCAGGGTCTTGGCATCCAGTGTCACAGGAGCAGGCCCGGAACAAGAAGAAACAACAAACTCCTGGGAAGATTTAGGAAAACAGAGATGTAATGATAACAACTTCAGCAGTCCAGGCTGGGTTCTTTTTTGGGGGCAAAGACTGCAAAACCCACAAAGAATTGGCAGTTATCTGCAGCAGATAAAAATTGACGCATTTCAGTTGACTGCAGCTCTTTAAGGTCATGATGTTAGAATGCCAAGTTTCATTTTAAAATCTCCATCTCTGGAAATCCCTGTTCATTTCATTTCTTCAGTTAATACTAATATCAGTTTCCCCAACAAGGACACCAAGAGCTGCAGTGTTAAAGGCACTTGGAAGTTGTTGGTTGGTGATAGGGAGGAGGTTTCCTTCACACTCATGGTGTTGTCAGCTTTTTATGTAAGAGCAGCCAGAGACTCCTTCACTGCAACTGGTGAAATCACAGGTTAATGGACTTGAGGTCAGAGCTCAGGAGCAGGGAGCATATGGTGCAGCAGAAAGCCCCATCCCTCAGCCCCAAACACAGTCTGTCAGCAACTCTGTTGGGCAGGAAGGTGTAAGGGAAAAGCTGTCTGAAGAACAGCTCCAGGTGGCAAGAGGAATCCCTCTGCTACAGTGGGTGTCTTTTACTGTGCTGAGCTACTCTAAGGGAAAATACAGACACTTCCCACAGGAAACAGAACCGTTTCTGTCATGGGCTGGTTCTGTTTAGCTTGTATTCCACAGCCTCAAGAAAGGCCAGACTGTTTGGTAAGTGGGTTCACTGACCTGTGGCACATGGAAAAGAGCAGCAACACAACCAGAAGTGTCCAGAGCCCTCCCCTTAGCAAAGGGTAGGAGGGCCCGCTTGCAAGCTTTCACCACAGAGCTGTGGGATTAGCTGGTGGCTGTGTGGGGCTCAGCTCCAGGCTATCCTACTGTCCTTACAGCACCTCAGGGAGGAGGAACACCATTATACAGTTAGTCATACCTGTACCAGAGTTTTAAGAGATAGGGAAACATGCTAAGCCTACATGAGCACAGTGTCCTATCGGGATAAACAAAGGTTCTATGTACTCACTTATATTACATGTGGAGAAAGATCAGAAGTTGGGGGCAATGACTCAATCTCAGTGCAAGAAACAATACCTGGGACTTTCACTCCACGTGCTGGGGAGCAGATGCGAAGGTTTTTGCGAAGCATTCAGCCTCCCCCAGCACTGCCCAGCACATACAGAGAGATGCAGCCGAGCCACGCTCTGTGATGCCCATGGCACCCCTGTGTTTCAGAGGGTACTTACTCTGTAGCCATCTTTCTTTCCTCAGCTTCATTTTTTCTTTTTTGGAAAGAACTGTTTTTTCTTCTAGACCTAGAGGAAATGAGAGACATTGAGATGGAGCCTGGCTCCTGCACACAGATTCACTGCTGGACACTTCCCAAAGACAGCAGAGGCTTTAATATTTTGTTCAAGCCCTGGCAGCCCTAAGGAGCAGCTGATTACTAAGTGCTTGTAAAAAAGGCTAGTACCTACAATATACTAAAGTATCTGCTCATCACTGATATCCAATAGCAAGTACAATAACATCACAAATATTTTTATTGCAGATACACTGCAGACACTGTAAAATTTTATCTTATCTCCGGTGTTTAAAACAAAATTGACTTCAGTCAACTTTTCTTCTGAAATGTGCTGGGAATGCTGCTGCAAGAATGCCAATGGAAGAACAAGCTTCCAGAGACCAAACCGCTCACCCTGGGTTTATTCTTAAGCCTGGAAAAGAAAAAAATACCCTTTTTCTTCCCAAAAGAAACAGGAGAAGGAATTTGATGCAACTCTAAAAACAACTTGCTGAGGATGACTTCTCTGAAGCTGTGAATCTTCAGGATGATTGAAACAAAAGCAGGCTTATAATTTAGTAGTTTCAATGCCTTGAGGTGAGAAGCCGCCCCCTGGGGCTGCAGGGACTTTACCATACATAAAGCCAAGAACCACCACCATGTTTGAGTTTCCAGAGGACACAGAGAACAAGTTCTAGCTTTCACTGCTTGTGTCCCAGAGAAATACATTACTGCAGTCAATGCACCCAAAAAGTGAGAAATAAAATCACGCCAAGAAGCTATCACTTATTTACAAAGCTCAGGGATGTCCTGAAGGGTTTGTATGTGACTGAAGCTGCTCGCCATTTGTCCGTCTCCTGCCTAAAGCACAGGCAGCCTGCTAGGCTGGGCCAGGACAGCCCGATGGATGCAGGGCCAGGCAATGACAATGACAAACATTTAATCAATATTAAGGACGAATTTCCTCAATCTGTTTGCTGTGGTATCAAAGCGGGTGCTAAAACAACCAACTGCATGTTCCAATAACCACCTCCCAGCTACACTCGCCCCCATCACCCCTCGTTCAGCAGTTTCAGGGAAAAAAAAAGATGAATTGAGAGAGGGCAAGATGCAAATCATGCCTCGATGCTCTCTGAAGGGCTGCCCTGACACCTCCGACCTGTCTTTCTGCCTGCCCAAGCCTGCCCAGATCTCAGCGGCGGTGCTGCTGGGGGTGATTTGCCCCCTCGTCTGAAAACATGCTCATTGCTTCATTGGGAAAACAGTGCCCAGAGGGATTTGTTAATGAAAATAATAATAATAAAAAACCTCAGCCAGCTGGCCAATTCTAGTAATAACATCAATTCAAAGTTTTTTTTCTGAAACAGCAGCAGAATATTTAAGGAAACACAAAAGCTGTTTCCTTGGCAGGAGCCCAGCCTTGCTACAGGCCGGGGATGGTGTCCGGCACCCAGGCCAGCAGCTGCAGATTGCCAGAGGGGTGCGGGGAGCGAGGCCGGGTTCCTCCACTGCCTGCCCCAGCAGACATGAAGTGGCCAGTTTCTGTCCTTTTTCACCACCTGCTCTCCAGACACCTCCATTTTATGTATCCCTCCCTGCCCATCAAGAGGTGGTTTTGCTGCTGGAAGGCGCCAAGTTGTGTTTGGCAACTTCCAGCTGCGATGCCAAGTGCCAAAGCTGCTGGAAACTCACTGGAGAACAGCGGAGGCAGAATTTAGCTGGTTAATTAACAGCACAGACTGTCCCCAAGGTAGTCTATTTTATTTAGCTTGCCAGCACCTCTGAGATCAAAGTCAGAGCGCAGCTCCAGCTTAATTATTTTTCTGTGAAATCAGAAGGGTTTTGGTCCCCCCCTCCAGCCCATTCCACATCTAATTTAACAACACTTGCCTTGGAAAGCTTGCGCCTGGAATAAAGGTGAGCAAAACCCTCTCACATTAGCTGAGGGTAATTTACATACTGTAAACTTGACAATTATTCCTTCTAGTGAGGGTGTGTTTTTTCTTCCCTCTGATGTGCACAGTACAAAACATCTCAAATATAAACAGATTAAAAAAACAACAATAGCTTTTTGCCTCCTACATCGAGTGTTTGACACAACTCCTGGCAATACTGAGGATCCTGCTTTCATGGCAGACAGATTTTTTTTTTTTGAGTACAGCTTCCAGAAGTTTGAGGTTTTTTCGTAAAGGACTCCTTAGACTAAAAAAAAAAAACTAAAAAAACCACACACGCACATATATGACTGCTTTTCATAAAGGACTTTAGACAAAAAAAAAAAAAATATATATCCTAACTTAAAAGTCCCCATTTATGCTTTCTAGGCTTTCAGAAAGAAGCTGGACTGGGTTGAAGCCATAACACTAGAGGCTTTTCTGAGCCCCGAGATGTCACTATTAAGTTTGACTCCACAACCAAGTGGGTGAAACACAGGCTTCACAGTTCCAGGAAACCACATTACTTTGAGCACTTGGCCATGAGCAGAAATATCAATAGGAGCAGAAATATCAACTAAACCCATGCCTGTACAGTGCCACACAAGCAGAGGAGTGTCCTTCAGCACTGGACATCTGCTCCCCGCTATGCAAAGCTGCAGTGAAGCCCCAAGTCCCCCCCTTTGGGATCAGCTATTAATAAATAGCATATAGTATTAAGTATTATTTCCAGAACTCCAATGACACGTAACAGTAAAGCTGTTGCTGCTCGAAACATAATATTTTGGCAAAACAGGGTCCAGTATAAATTGAAGTTAAATAACAACAGATGTGTTAATTTTAGCCTCAGTTGTGTAACAGCAGCAAAAAAGAACATATGCCTACAGCCATGGGGAGAGTTCACTAAGAAACTCAAAGAGCAGATCCAAAAGCAGAAGACTGGGCGTGGTTTTTGGTTTTGGTTATATTTTGTTGTTTTCTTTTGTTTTTTTAAATTACACAATGTCACTTGTATGTTGTCTGGTGCCCTCCTCCACTGAAAAGGCCTGGAAAATGGTAACTCGCAGCCTCCTGGGGCAAACGCAGCAGTGGTGTCTGCTGGCAGAGGCCAGTGCAGAACCACTGAAGGTATCCTTTCACCTCGATGAGGAAAGTTGAGGACAACACGGGCCATGCAGAAAGTCAGCCCAGCCATCCCCTAGCAGAGCCAGTGCTCCACCGGAGCCAGCCCAGTAGCTCACTAACCTCAACCCACCCAACAGCTTGGCTCCCAGCCAGGTGACCTCCAGCTCCTCTTCTCCAGAAAGCACTGATGCAGAGATGTACGGAGAGCCTGAGTCACCAGTGGGACCAAGGCCTGGAGGTGGCAAGGACAGAAGCAGAGGGTTGATATCCAGGGTCTCAGGAACCAGTGCTGGATAAGAACAGCCCCTGCTGGGACAGAACAGGTTTCACCTTGGATACAGCATCCTCTTTTTATGTTCCAAATCAAGTGACATCCTTTTTGTTCACTCTTAATCATTAACAGCCATGCTCAGGCTTTCCTCCTGCCTCGGTGAGGAAGGCAACCTGTTTAAAGCGGGATCTGCATTCTCAATCCTTCCAGATTCCCTGGTTATTCAAGGCAGAGCCTACTTCCAAGCCTGGCTTCTCCAAGCCCGGCTTCCCATTGAGACCCGGAGGAGCAGCATGATTCATGTCCTCACACCAAGGTCATGCCTCCATCAGGCCTGGTAAACATCCCCGGGCTCTGACCCTCTACAGCAAGGGACGAAACCTCCCTCTGCAGAAGAGTCGAGACTCATCTCCAGTTAGCTGCATAAGTGCACAAATGACATGCCATCTGAAGCGGGAACAGTTCCCCTCGGGAGGTGTCCGAGAAGTCACAATCTGCACTAGAGTCTGCAAAAGGCAACTCCAGAGACAAAGTCTGGTCCTCCCAAGCAGTGCCTTAAGCGCTGCAGGCATGCTCAGCCCCTGCTGCAAGGTAAAAGCACCTCCTACTCCTTCAGCTGAGGCCTTTTTAATCTTCCAGAAATCTCAGTCTTTCCACCTGCACCCTCTCAGCAGCCTTCCCCAGCACAGAGGTGGTAGTTTCAGGGTCAGTCTCAGCCAGGCACACAGAGGACGCTCAAGGAGGCTCAGTGTGTCACCGTCCTTAAGGCCACTTTTGCAGCTGGAAGGCAGAAAGAGATAACATCTCGGGGAAGGCCGATTTCTGAACCAAGCATGCCGGGAGGACTGCAAAAGGCCTTGTCTGAGCCAGGTGCTTGGCACCACCAGCTCATGGCACAGAGATCCCAGAAATCACCATAAGCGTCCCAATGGACAAGCTCTGGCTGTCACAAGCTCGTCTGACCTGCCAGGTCACAGGCTCCTCCCTGGGAAAAGTTCTTTTTTAATCTTAGTAAAAGGTCAGCTCATTTCAGGAGTTATCCTCCCGATGAAAACACAGAGTACAAAGATGGTGGGGTCAGAAGGAGAAATACCTCACCACAAGTTCTGTAGCATGCAACCTTCTTAGGGGAGAAACATACCCAGAAGTAGTGCTGGGGGATAGCAGGACAACCATGTGGCCTCTGCTTTACTTTGTTCATGAATCTCCATTAGTGTCTCTCCTGTATTACCTCCATCCTACTGCCAACACACTGTAGGGCACCAAATTAGGTCAGACCCATCACTAGTCCAGGACACATTCTTCACATATCTTTCGCTGGTTTTGGAAAGTTTCTCATACAAATTTGAAAGAATCTGTGTATTTACTATCAGCACGTCCTACTGAGTCACTGGGTAGGTGGTGAGACTGAAGAGGGAGAATGAAACACAGGATACCAGACAGACAGAGCCACTGTCTGCTATTAGCCAGGCTGTGCTGCTTCTCCCATCCTGATCAGGAAAGCACTGTGAGATGAGCCAGGAGACACAGAACAGCCGTGGAAGTGTCTGCTGGCACCTACAGGAGGAGGAGGATTTGCCTACAGCCACAAAGCCATCCAAGTAGTGCACTCCTCTTTCAGACAGCCAGGTTTTAAGCAGACCCAAGGGGGTGAATGGTAACCATCTGACATCTACTAGAGTTCTTGGAACTCTGCATGCATAAAGTACCCTTTTAAATAGTTTCTTCTTTAAACTAATTTGTCCTTACATTTTGGCATTTACACACAGTTTTGCCTGAATAACGTAGGTGGTACCACTCACCATCCTTTTTTCCTGCTGGTTGCACATTTGGCTGTCCTTCCTCTGGGATTCTGGATGACTACAGTGAGAAACAGCCAAACCAAGTTCTCTGCTCGGAAGACTTGGGGGTACCCTCTTGCTGATCCTCCACTGTGCACGGAGGCAGTGAAAAATACAACTCCTCAACCCCTCCTGAGATGCTCCTCTGGTGAGAGAAAAACACCATTTGGCAAAAAGCAGTTCAGACCTCCAAAAGCATCCTGGACTTCCACAAGCACAAATAAGATACTCTCAACTGCCAAGTAACGGCATGTCTGAAAAAGTTGACGTTTTCTTTGCTTCCTCTGGCGTGTACTTGCATTCTGCGCAGTCCCATAACCAGTTTAAATACCTGTGATCACAGTGAATTTATGCCTGGCAGCTCTCAGCAAGTGCTGCTGCAGATTCTAACCATACAAAGGTCTCCCAGTTCAAAGAGAAGAGAAGCAAGGGGCTGGGATGTCAGTGCATGTTTGAGACGCTGCATTTGCAGCCTGAGCCAGCCATGGCATAAGCTGGGACTGAAAGCAGCCTCATTACTATCCTCTTCTCATTGCTGCCACAGACACTTCTGAGCAATTTCTTTCTTGAGTTTTAACAATATGACATTTCTTTCAATGCAACAGAAAGTACAACTCTACTCCCTCAGCAGATAGGCCAGCACTCACTCTCTGCAGAGATGGTTTCCAAAATAATCCTTGGTAATTCGAGAGCCCAGGCCCTCAGCTCTCACCAGTGTGCAGTCTCAAATGCCAAGCTTAAAGTCAAACAAACCCAAAATTAAACATCCATGTCACTTTCCAGATTCTGTGTTGGGGGCACTTCCCTTGTGCAAGCGTGACTGACACATATAGTCACACTTCAATATGAGAAGTCTGCGGAGTACCCTTTAAGAACTGGAAAGCTGCAATAAGGTCTCCCCGAAGCCTTCCCTTCTCCAGGCATTCCTCGCATGGCAAGGGGAAGCACTCCAGAAGATTTTTCATCCCACCCTTGCCTGCTAATGATTTCAAACAAGATCAGCGCCACCAGGAGAGCACACAAGCTTTGTGCAGATCAGCCCTTGACTGCAGCCTTCACACACTGATTGTGCAGGGCAGCAGGGGTTTGCTTTCCAGTTTGTTTTCCGTAAGGCAAGACACTAGAAGTACAGAGAGATGGATCTTCCCAGCTTTCCAACAGGATACGACCACCTTCCTGGCTGGCCAGCATGGTGTGGGCAGATCCATTCCCTTCTGAGTCCACCTCAGTTTACACACAGCGAGGAGAGCGCACAGATCCATGGCTTCCCTGACAGAAAAGACCTGCCCTTGCAAAAACAGGATTGGAAAAGTCACCTTGGCAACAGAGTTCCTCCAAGCAGCCATCTGTAAGGCAGTGACTCAGGTTTGCCATTGCAACCTGAAAACAAGATATCAGGGCATGCCGAGGTGTCATTCTGAGCTGCCTTTACCTCCTGCAGGAGTATTTTTAAGGTTTGTACAAACCATGGAGGCCACCAAGGTGGATCCACTGAAGCAGGCTCCAGGGAGTCCACAGCATGGCACAATCTGGAGAGTGGGCAAGTCCCCTTCCATAAAGCATAAAAATCTGTATTTTAACAACAAAGACAGATACGTGCACGAGAGATATTCATGTGGATATTGGAGCTTCTCTCCTTATGGCTCACTAAGGGGACAGAATACTGAAACACTCCTATGCTTTTTGACAAGGCCTTGCCAGCTTGTATTTTAAAGAGATTTTCCCCCAGATACCCTTTCCATTCCTGCTAATAAGATTACCTTGGACTACACTGTTCTTTGCAAAGTTTCAAACATCAGAAGTTCAATGCCTCCTGCAGCACCACATAGTGAAAGATCTAGGTCTGAAAGTGTGACACTTTGATTTATGCAAAATGCCAGAAAACATTAATTTACCTGAATTCCCTGGTCTTTTAACTGTATATTGGCTAGCAGACAATTAAACGGGCATCAGTAGGGAAATTGGGTTTATTTGCCCTCTCTTTAGTGCGGACACGCAGCAGAGGAAGGCAGCTTCCAGCAAGCAGCTACTCTACTCCTGAATCAGGTCAACCCCTGACAAATACTCACTCTGAGTAAGGGAGATGCTGGCCTTTTCCAGGAAGCCCCCAGAACGCGAGATGTTAACTGGAAATACTCCAGCCTGGCTTCCAACAGACCAGAGGATTTAGGAGTTACCATTGAGGTGGCATAGGGCTTCTCCTGGAAATTTATGTCCAGCAGAGAATAACGAGCAGGAACAGGCAATAAACACCACCACCAGCAAAACAGCAATGCCCAGACCACCACTGGCCAAGGGTCTTGCAACTATTAGAAGTCAAAAAGGAAAGCGAACACAGGGCGCCACTACCAGGTCTCTCCATGCCCTTCCTCTCACATGCACACAGCACTGCTTAAGCTGGTAGGTTAGAAAGATTACTGGAATGACACACTGTTGTTACACATAATATATTAACTAATTTGACTGCCGAGTGCACTGTGATCAATACTAATTATATTTCCAGGCAATACAACAATGTCAGCCAGAAATTTAATGGAGTAGACAATGTGGATATATAACTTGAGGGTAAAAACAAAACTATCATGACAGCAGTAAGTGGGACTTGTACAGGAGTTTCAGCAGTGTGCACAGACCGTAGAGGACAGATCACATCATGAATGTCTTTCCAGTGAAGGAGGAAGAACTGAGCCATGAAGGTCAAGAGAAGAATGTCAAAACTGGCTGAAATGACAGATTCAAATGACAGGAAGATAAGGATGAAGCTCTTGCAGAGAGAGAAAGAGGCAGGAGGAAAGCAGGAACAGCTAGGGAAGAGGTCAAAACAAGGACATTCAGGGAAGCTGGACATCCACAAGACACCATTAAGTGTTCCAACAGACAGGCACAGTGGCTGCCAGGCAATTGATGGCCACAGCAAAACCAAAGCACAGAGAAAGTCCACCTGGGCAGACAGTGAGAAGAGATGCTTTCAGAAAGGTAGGAGGACCATCTCTGTTCCCAGCCTGGGACATGAAGAGGATACTCATTCAGCCTTCTCTCCTCCATGGGGCACAGGAGGCACAGATCAGGCAAGTTCTACCCTCTTCTTTCATCAGTGAGGAAGGAATAAGCATTCAGAGGCACAGCAGAAGGCAGGTAAGAGCTGGGAGAGGAGAGGATTCCCCCCACTGTTACTTCTTCAGACTCTAGTTTGCTAGTGAGGCATCAAGTACTTCACCGCGGCATCTTCCCTTTCAGAAATAACTGTGCTCATGCCCATCAGTGCTTTCCAGAAAAATCTGAACCTACTACTTTTTAAACAGGGCAGCTGACCCAAAAGTAACACCCAAGACTGATATCTGCATCCCACCATTCCCCATGGCAGCCACTACTCCAATGGTAACAGGAACTTGAACTTGCCCAAACTTGGCAAAGCTTGCCTGATATTTACTCTTGAAGCCCTCCCTGCTTCACAAGTGTCCAGAAATACAAGGACACAAAGGAAGCACATGTGTCAAAGTGGGAGACATTCAACAAAAGCTCTTGAAGATCCATACAAGTATTCTTCCCAGCTAACAGTTTCCCTGCATCTCCTGGGGAGAGTTTCTAAATTAGCATGTGAAGTGTGTTGTCTTCCAGTTGTGCAGAACGCTGAGCTCAGGAGCCAGTTTAGTCTGGAGGAAAAGGATTTGCCGGATGGCCCTGAGTGAATGCATTCCTTTAACACTGTCACGGCAAGTAGCTATCTCAGGAGCCTTTTCAGCGGCAGAGAGGATGCTCAATCAGTAGGAAGGACCATCTCGGTCCAGGGAGTTGTGTGGCCTCAGGCTGTCTGCCTTTAAGCTCAGAGCACAGCAGCAAAAGTGTGACAAGGAAGCTGAAATGTCACTCCTCTGCCTTTCCACCCCAAAATACCTTCCATTAAGCAGAAATAGTGCTCCAGCGTCTATAGCTGGGATTCCGCAAAAATACATACTCCAGAAAAACATGCCAGGCCACAGACAAAAAGCTGAAGTG
This sequence comes from Bucorvus abyssinicus, assembly GCA_009769605.1. Classification (NCBI taxonomy): domain Eukaryota; kingdom Metazoa; phylum Chordata; class Aves; order Bucerotiformes; family Bucorvidae; genus Bucorvus; species Bucorvus abyssinicus. The sequence goes on from CM020029.1 coordinate 26,782,078, forward strand.
TAGTCAGCCACACGTGAGCTGTGCAGTGCTCAACCTCTGCTAGGCTATGCGTCAGAGAGGGAGCCTTGACTGGATTTGATAAACTCCTGTTCAGGACAGCTGCCTTCTTGGCACACAAGCAGCCTCTTCCACCACATGCCTGTGCAGGCAACCCTTTGAGCACGCCACTCCAAGGTCTCTACATGCCAAGACCCCACCTCCTGTTAAAGGGATTGCTCCCACCATCAGCAAATACCCACCAGCACAGTGAGAGAGTCGCTTCTGCACAAGGGCCTCGCACTCACATTTAAAAATCAGGGTAACTTCCTTCTAGTACAAATAGAGGAAAGCTAATCTAAGCCTCCAGCATGGCCTCCCACCCAGATCCAAGCCTGTGAGGAAGGCGGAACATCCGTCTGTGCAGATGCAGTTCTCAAACTCTGCTGGGATGCTGGCAGGATGCTCAGGGGTGGTTTGGGGAGCAGGGAAGGGGTCTGGAAGGTGCTGACTCGCTCCAGAGAATACTGATACAATATTGGATTGCTCATCTCTAACGGAACTAGAGAAAAAAAAAAATCAATTGCAATCGATCTCCCTGTAAATGACAGAGACAGTGCTGCATCCTCTGGAAAGATCGACACACGATGTGCAGCCATGTCAATACCAGCGGCATTATTAACACATGACATTTGGAAATTTGGCAGGGAGACAAGAGCAGGCAGACTCCAAGGGAGAGCAGCTCCAGGCGCAGGCCAATGAGAGCTTAGCTTAGCTGACCGAAGAGCGTGGTGCTGCAAGAGCAGCCACCTTCCGCCATGCCTCCCCCACAGCCTCCTGCCCCGACTCTGATGTGCATCTCCAACAGAAAAAACAGCTCACTTCCACCAGGTTAGTTTTCCACTAGTTTAGCGAGCTGAACCAAACCAAGGCAGCACCAGGGCAGGAAGACAGGTGGCCAGGAGCAGGGATACGAGGAAGCAGCCCTTCTCATCTTCAGCAGCAGCAAGTTGTTTGAGACAGCTGGACTGACCTTTCAGACTTGCGCCCCAAGGTCTAAGGCACCCATAACCTATTTTAGAGAGAAGTTAAAATTTATCAGTAGCTATGTATCTCTAGGCCAACTGTTGTCTCTCTTCCAGCCTGACATGAAGCAGCACATGAGCACTCCAAGTTCCCCAACTGGGTTCACCAGCAAGGGCAGGGGGAATGTCTGCAGAACCTGTCGGAGCTGGAGGAACAGGGGGGCTCAGAGTATTTGGCACTGGCAGCATGTGCAGCCTTCTACTTCTTCAGCTCACTGATTTGTTTTTCATCATAGTTACTAGGTGCTGGAAGTTTACTTTGAGGAAAGTGTTGCTCTATTGCCCTGCGGGTTTTCCCTGCTGGCTGCTGTCAAAAGGTGGCATTGCCTGGCTTGGCTACCCTTATGTTCTGACACGGTACGGCAACTCACGCCAAGCTATGTGGGAAGGTGGGAAAGATCTTGTTGCAATAAGAGGTTCAGCAGAAACAGCACTGACCAAGCCCTGAGAAACAACAGAAACTTGAAAATCAATGCTTCATGCCTCTGGCCTAAAGATCTGACTTGGTAATTCCAGCAGTGGGTAGGATGCTGGAAATTAAGCACAATTTCAGAGTTTGATTAGTGGAGATTTTTTTGGTTTAAAGCTTCCTTCAGAGCCCAGACCATAAAACCCTCAATGATCTACTAAACTCATGCTAAAAAAAAATAACAAAAAGATGAAGGCCCTCAATGTGGGAATACTCCTGCCTTGTGTCCAAGTTACTCTGAGTAGATCAGCTGAACTGCCCCAACACAAGACAGATCTCTTCTGAGGCAGATTTCTGCAGTCCTCTCCTCTGCTCTCTGCATGCTGCCAGGAGCCCAGGTGTGAAAGCTTATAGTTTGCGTCAGAAGCAGCAACAAGGCCGAGCTGGATCTTGAAATACGTCATGATTTCAAGGTTCTTTTAGATTTGTTCAAACCAAGCAACAAAAAAGCATAGCAGTGCTGCTTCGAAGGTCTCAGAGAGAGCCCTGTGTCCAGCCTCCCATCACCAAGGTAGGTGCCCCAGCTCATTGTCCAGGGTCGGACTGACCCACACCATCCCTCACCCTGCAGGCACAGCTCCCCCACCCAGAGGAACCACAGAAATTCACACTTCTGCCATCCGACAAGGAGGGGAAGAAACAAATATCCTGATCAAACATCCCAGCACTAATTCTCACCCTGATGTACAGGATGGACTTCCCAGTCCGGAAGTACCTAATAGAAGTGGCTTCGGAAACAGCTCAGGAGTCAACACCAGACTGGCAGGTTTTGAACCGCTTTATCACCAGCTCATCAACAGCCTGAAAAATCTTCCTTCCTGCCCAATTTCACCTTCTCCTTTCATGTTTCTAGCTACAGATTTCTCAGCTGCGTTCTGCCTCTTCCCAAGGACCTAATTAGAAGAACAAACGGCCAAAAGGCAGCTGCCACAGCTCCACCAGGAAATAAGACAACACGGAGAAGGCATGGAGACCAGAGGCAGGACCTGGCATGACACTGTGGCTTGATTTCCCAGCCAGGCTCAGATACCACCTCAGGTTTGCCTCCAGAAGAGCCACATTGTTAGACAGGAGGAGGTAAAAGCGGAGTGGCAGCTCGCGGGGGACTCCCAACAGGCAAACCTGGATGCATGCTCTGAAGAACAAACTTCAACCACATTGCCCACATCTGTCTGTCAGTTAGGATGAGCACTGCTACAGCATCTCCCTCTCTTCTTCCCTACAGATTGCTTGAGTAACAGCTGAATAGTTTGGTCTCTCATAGCACATAGCACAGCTCTTACGGGCCCGTAATCGTCCCGTTAAATTCAGTGGTAAACCCATAAAACCAGCAGTACTACATCAGCCACCCCACTGTCCAGTTTGGCTCAGAGCACATACTCCAGAGAGGAGCATGTGGCTACTAAATTAAAGATGACAGAAACTTCCCTTCAAATGTGCATGGGAAATTTTACAAGAAATAAGCAGACACAGCTTGAATTTTGAAAAAAAAAAAACCAGTGAACAGAAGAAAACAGAATGGGAAGAGAAACACAGGGGAGGGCTAATAGCTGTAGTCTGCATTAGAAAAGGGTGTGAGGTGTGGAGGGTTCGGGCAGAAGACTTCACAATCTAAAACTTCCCACCGTGCAGAGACGGATCATCAGAGGTGCCCAGGAGAATAAAGCTCCAGGAAAGGCCACGCTGGGATGTTAACCAGACGCATCCTTTGCTGTGACAAAGGGGCAAGAAGAAGGTTCGAGCTTGTACTAAGGAACTCCCAGTGCCTGATCCTGGGCAAGACTAAACAACAGAGGAAGAAGAAAGGGCTTGCCCCACCTTATTTTCTTTCAGGTAGTGCATGAGTAGCTGGTGATGGGTTTTGCCTTTCCATGCTGCCCTAGTTAATCCAATCAGTCCCTGCCCTTTCCAACTGATCCCTGCTGCTGCCTTCTCCCCAGCCTCCAAACAGCTGCTTCCAGCCACTTGGGCTCAGGTTACCCTTTTTCCCAGGCCAGCAGAGTCAGCATTTCTATTGTCTACTATATTCTTGCCCTGTTTGCTTGTTTAACCATAATCCCTCCTCTCCTGTGCTACTGTAGCTAAAGGACATTTCCAGTCTTGGCCATGGGACTTATTTTCCATCCAAAACCCACACACCCTGTCTTGAAGCAAGAAATGTGGAGCAGATGCCTCATCTCTTACAGAAAGGCTACGTGCTACATTGCTGTATTTGACCTGAGATAGCACTGCCAGCAAACTCCTGCCACATGCAGTGGACGAATTCCCTTCCCTTTCTTTTTCCCTCACCAATTCCATGACAGACCTGAAGGCCATCAGAAGAGCAGGAGAGAAGAAAGTTAAGTACAGACTATCGAGTGCAACACAGACTGGGCAGATTTAGCAATTTTCAGCCAGTTCCACTACAGACAGAAGGGTCAAAAAACCCCAAAGTCTAACCTGCACCCTGTTGGTCCCAGCCCCAGCTGTAGGGGTCTGTAGCTTCAGGAGACAAAGACCAGCCACTGGAGCTGTGCATTGGAGGGAACACCCCTTCGCAGCACAGAGGGTGACATAAGCATCACTGCTGTGAAATGCCTGGCTAGGTACCTCGAACTGCTGCAGGGACAGATGTTACTGCCACACACAAATCCTAATGAGCAGAACCGATGAATACATGAAAGTCTCCAACATTCCCCTTGCACATTTCCAGGAGGCCTGTTGCCTCTCTCCTTTTGCTGGTTTTCATTTGAATACCTCCTCTGTGCCAGGCTCCCCAGAGACTGATCGGCGCTACTGGTTGGCATTCAAATAATTCAAGTTTAGCAGCCCGTGCATTTCAATAAAAAAGTCCCCTCTGCAGCATTACACATCCAGCTACTCAGTTATGCTGTAGATGTGATTAAAGCTTTTACACAAGTCAGGAAACACGACATCCCCTGCAACTGCAGGACAGGTTTGCGAATGCAACAGAAACCCCAAGAGGTGACACACCCATGGAGGTAGCCCTGCGTAAAGCACACTGGGAAGAGCCACAGCCAGCCCCTCCTTGCCTGTTGCGCTGTTGATGAGCAAGCACTGATCCTGCCAACCATCAGCGCGAGCTACACACGGAAACCTCCCAGAGCTTCAACAGAAGGCACTTTGAAGACTTGAGTTTGAGCCTTGGCAACCAGCTTTACCACTAGTAAATAGTACCACTGAGCTAAGAACATACCAGGCTTGCCCAAAGCTTCATGCAAGCCAACACCACATGTCCAACAGTGCCAGCAATTAATGTCCAAGTATAAAGCGGGTGTATTTAGTACCCTTAATGTATTTTTATTTTGGGGGATCTGACCAGTTGCTTTGAAACCCGTGTGGGTACTAGAAATTCGGGATACCTACGTGCAAGGAGTCCTACAACTGAACTGCCATTTTCCTGAAGGATCTCTGCCCATCCTGGACCCAGCATCTTCTAGTTTAATTTTATTTCTTCCACTTATCTCACCGGAAGAGACTGGGAACAAGTCTAATCTGTCTTCACCTCTGTGGCAATCATATTTTACTAAACTTCATCAGCTCCTCTTTTCTCAGTCATCTTTTCCAGGCAAAAGAGCTCTGATCCATTTAATCACTGCTCATATTCCACACCTTTAGCATCCATGCTGAAGAACTGATTTACAGATGAACACAAAAGCTCTGAAAGGGGTGAATTTGGCTGCAGACACTGCTACGAGCTCATACAGCCGGGTTGGCTGATGGCTTTTTCCTTTAAGGTGAGGCATGTGCGCTTTTCTTGACATGTGTTAAGAAGCTCAGTGAACCCTGGCATCACCTCCTATGCATTCAGAGTACTTGGGCAAGGCCTACACACCAGCGGAAAGAAAAAGCAGGAGCGGAGTTTCAAGAGATGCTTCCATACCGTTCTGATCACAGTTTTCATGAAGTAATTACTCTGAACCTTACTCAGAGCAGAGTTTCCACTAGGATATTTTAACTGTTGATTAATCCTCCTTTCCTGGCAGATCTCCTTGGATTCTTTAACATGCCTGGTCTGAGGCTCTCCGTGGCGTGGGTTTGTTTCCTCACTGCCAACACTCCATGCATTGACGAGGAAATGAAAAAAGTAATCACACGTCAGAGCTTGCCCTTGATTTTTAAGTCTTTGTGGCAGATTAGTGGGGTGCACTTCCCCTCCCCACACTGTCCTATCTATTGCACAACTGTACGTCAAGGAGTTAATCCCACCATCTGCAGCTGTCATTGCTCCTGCACACCAGGAAACCCAAACACCGAACAGTTTGGGAGCACCAAGGGAACAGAAATCCAACCATATCTTCTACCACCAAACAGTCATATATTTAATGTAATCATATTAATTTATTTACCTGATAGCCTGCTTAGTCAACATAGACAAGACAATTTTAGATTACACATGGAAAAAAGCTGAACAACTCAGCCTGCATAATGTCAGCGGACTTTCACTATTTACATAATCTAAAATTATTAGCTCGATCCCGGTCACATTTTGATCAGTCAGTTCCAACACCACTTGCATTGTAAGTGGCTTTATAAACTGCTGCACACACAGAGAACTGCAACACTAACGTAAACACAAAGAAGGAAGGAGGGTGAGAATACCCAGGAAAGCTTCCCAAACTGTCTGCAACAGGCGCTATTTGACCTCCAGCCAGCAATCACTGTTCAGCTTGCCTACACACAGTTGGGCAACAAATTACAGGCAAGAGCCTCACTGCCCATCCTTCCCCTTTCCTTTTTTTTGGAGCACATATAGCAGATTTCAAAACTGGAAAGCATTTGAGGAATGGAGCTAGACAAATAATCACCCAGAGAAGCACAGGGCACGAAGTCTCCACTACTCTGGTCTGTGACAGGGTAGAGAAAGATCTCGACCCCAGACTCAAGCTGGTTAGCATCTGCTGCACCCAGATACCCTCACCCGCCCAACAGCAGCACACGGCCCTCCCAGCTCAGAGGGCTGCAAGGTATGTCCAGAAACAAGCTGACGTTTTCCTTTGTTGCATTATAAAACTGACTACCATTGATAAGTAAATGCTTCACCATGAGATCAAGACTGGAAGAGCCAAGTAGAAGCCCTTAAACCACAGAGAAAGGTGATCCAGTGTCTGCATAAAGACTATGATCATAATGGCCCTTCAAACCTTGAAAAGGTCTTACTAATTCGAGCATTCAAACATGACACAGTGAACTACCTTTTTTTTTTTTTTTTGTGGTGGTGGTGTGGATTACACAGTCCAGTGAACCTAACCCGTGGAAACACTCATTCTAGGAGGTGCCCAAGCACCTCAAATCTCCTTCCCTCCTAATGGGTGCATGGACTGCCCTGTAAGTGGAACTGGACAAAACACTTTTTTGCCGCTTCTTCAGCCTCTGACGTTTCTGGTAGCTGCCGCTTTTCTGCTGTCTCAACAGCTCTTCTGCTTCAGTGAACAATTTAGGGCTCCCAAAATCCCTGAGGCACAAATACAATCACTGCCTCTGCCATCTTATGCAACACATGACACTCCGACAGCATCTTCCCCCTCGGAGAGCCCTACATCTCCCTGCCCTTCACTTCTGTTTGGCTCCAGGGGACACATGGGCACCATCCTGCAGCTTTACCAAGTCCCTCAACAGATCACTGTGATCATTACCTCACTACAGACCTCCTACAGCATTCTTCATCTCCTGCCAAATCTGGGCTTCACCACTCTGCTGGGGATCCTTTGCCTCTCCCACAATGATTCTCACACAAGACAATTCCCTTTTTTCAAACAAGCCTTAAATTAGAGCAAGCCACTTTACTCCAATATGCCCATTTGGCTCACTTAAACAAAGATGAAATCTTGAAAAAAGAAAAATCAATATCTGGGCCCCTCTAGGAAAGGCAGAGGATGTTTTATTCTACATCACCATCACCTCTTCCCGTTCTCCTTATTTGAAACACGCAGGCTAGGATCAGCCAGCCATCCTGGAATGACATTCTCCTAGTAGAACCTATTTTAAGGCAAGCAAAAAAGCTCTGCCACTTTGTACTTCATGGTCTCTCAAGCCCTGCCAGCAGCACACACAATAACAAGCCTCAGTGAACGGCATGTGCTGCTGCACAGCATTTACACCGTGCCTGCATTAGCACAAATGGGTGCTCCCGTCACAGCCCCATCTACCCCGTGCAGCAACGAGATCAGCAGCTGCCAGGAGAGAGCTGTTGCAAGAACGCCCATGTCATTATAACAAGTAACAGGGGGTGGGAAAGGACCAAACCACAGTAGGTGCTTCTCTGACTCTCCCTGCTGTCGGTTTTCAGAGTCGCCTGACATATGGCATTGCCTTGATCTTCTCAGGTCTGGAACTGCAGCACCAAACCAGAGAACCTTGAGACCTGCCTGTCCCCTCACCTCTCTGCGCTTCAGCACCCCCAGACTCTCAGGGGAACACGATCTGGCATTGTTCCTGTAAAGAAAGTGTTCCTCAAACGAAAAAAAACCTACAGCCACGCTTCCTAAGCGGCAGTCTGGCAATACTTAAGCTCACCGTGCCCAAAACACACCTGCTGTGAGCACCAGCATTCCCAACAAAACTTCATATTAGTTCTTACAAGAGAGAGACTGTCATTGTACATGAAGGGCCAGAAAAGACCATATTGCGTAGAGGATGCTGGCAGGACAAGTATTTCTTTGCGGTGAGGAGGACTGCTGGCATCAGCACTGTGCCTGCTCATTTCCTAATATGGACCAAACAGTCAAACAGGTTTACATCCACGTGTCGTGCGCCTACAGATTCAGCACTGGTGTCTCGCTGTAAGACTGAGTTTAATCTTTTCACTCTGTTGACAGGATATTAATTTTTACCTAATGGGCCAAGAGCTGCCAAGAGCTATGAGACATTTTTCTGGCTTTGCTCAGTTTTCCTTTCCTGATGAGGACCTTCCCGTTAGTCCTGCCTTCACTGAGGTGCTGCAACGAAGACGTGAAGAAATGCCAGCTTCCCAGTGGATCCCAAACCAAGAGTGCGAAGCACAATCTGGACTTCTGCAGGAGGTGGGACTGATCCAACTGCGCCAGGAACAATGCTTGCCAGTATCGAGAAGGCTGTTCCACTTCAGCGGTTTGTGGGCTAGGGTGTTGCCACCCTAAAAAATAATGTAGGGCAGAAAGCAGCAGTTAAGTACACTCCACTGTGCTGGAGCCCCCAGCCATGTGAGGAACACATGGCACCTACTACATCCTGAGGAGCTACACAACCCTTCGGGTGGACCAGTGCCCCTTTGGGTAGGGAGATACGGAAATCTGCAGGATGCCTTGTGAAAATATTCTATACATTCTGGGAAAGAAAGGAAGGTGGTGTGTCCTCCCCTGCCAATCCTCACACATGCTCCACTACCGGAGGCCAAGGGGCTTCAGGAAGAGGAAGATTCAGCCAAGGTTCTCAAGACATCTCTTGAAATATTCATTTTTATCTAATTAATGAGGTTTTGCTTCCAGTGAGGACCTTGCAAAATCAGAGCCATCTGTTGGAAACCAATGGCTGATGCTACTAAAACTGAAAAACCTGTTTCTCCTGCTGTTTGGGCTGCCTTGAACCAGCTCACGTCCCAGAGAGGTCAACAGAATGCAGGATGTGGCTAATCAGACGTGCACCAGAGTCAGTTGCTCCAAGCCAGAATTTCTACACAGCTCTTTCTGAAGCCAGAAACACACTAGATGCAAAGTCCAGCAGCGCTACACCCTTCTTCTATGAGTGTTACATAATAAATCATGCATTTAAGTATTGTGATGTTGGGCTCCAAATCCCCACCTCGCTTAGCCTTCAAAGACTGTGCCATAATTATTTATAGTCTTTATATTACGGAGGATGGGGGGGTGTACCATCCGATCTCATTTAAAGATTACTTTCAGATGGAGCAAGTCTGGTTCTCCAACATTTTCTTCAAGCAGAAAAAGGTGGCAGCAACAGCTGGGGTACAGCAAACAAATCAATCAATGCATATGGACATGTAGGTCAAACAAGAATTAGGCTGAGCGAAAAACAAGTTAGCTGTGAAACGTCCCTTTGGCTGTTCCTCCACATACAGTGCTAGCCATTTGTGGTTTAATCTTAGAGGAGCTCATTCTTATTTGAGTGTGCCACACTTATGAGCTCCCACGAAGCAAGTTTTTACTATAACTGCTCTACATTTCTTTATACTTAAATGTACTTTATACATTTTTGTATGAGCATCACTGTTCTATACACTTATTGCACTGGGAAAAACTGAAGTTGGAACTGGAAAATTTTGTTCTGTGTTCTGCGAAGCAGAAAAATATCGTTCAAAAAAATATAGAACTGACCTAGAAAAATGAAGAGTTATTCTGCTGCCCTCTAATGAGCACACATCTAATGTGAAAAAGCACTCTCAGAAAGGTAAGTGCTGTTCTGCCACAGGCACGTCCTCTCCTTCCTCAGAGCCGTCAGCAATGCAGTCATGGCTGGAGCAAAGCAGCGTCTCCTGCACAGCAAGGACAGGCAGAAGAAACACCTACATGGACCCAGACCCATTCTGTACTTTTCTGAGCTTAAATTAGAGTATATGGCTATGTCCTGTTCTGCTTTCCCAAATAGGGGGAGGAGTGGAGTGGTTCCTAATTCTGACCTTCAGGACACAATCCAGTGTACCAGCTCACCTCTGCAGCTTCCACGAGAGGCATCCTCCCTCTAAAGTTACCTCCAAAGTACAGTTGCTGCATTTGCCTTCTACATCCCATCCTTGGGTCCATCTGGATGCTGCTCATATGTTAGATCTCTTCATTCAAACTAGCAAAGAAAATACCATAACCTCAAGATATGGGGTTGGACCATACACTTCCCTTCCACAGGGGCCACGATGCTGTCCCAGGTATACAGGGCCAACAGAAACTTGGGGGAATGACTCCTTAAACATCTGTGAGTGTTGATGACAAACACAGGAATGCAGTTCTCATGCAAAGGTGTCTCTGGACCTGCACAATGCTTGGACAATGCTTCAACAAATGCTTCACATTCGGTTGAAAAAGGCTGCAAGGCAGGCAGAGGAACAGCCACGGAGCCACGGTTCTACCTGGCACTGAATTTAATCTCAATTTTTACCAAGCTAGACTAATGTAGTAGGCTGACCTTGGCCAGCTGCCCACCAAGCCGCTCCCTCCCTCACCCTCCTGAATGGAGAAAATAAGATGGAAAGCTCATGGGCTGAGGTAAACAACAGGGACATGACTTGCCAATCACCATCATGGGCAAAACAGACTCGACTTGGGGAAAATTAATGTATTGCCAATTCAAATAGAATCAGGTGGTGAGAAAAAGACAAGACACTAAAACACCCTTCCCCACCCACCACCCTCCTCCCCAGACTCAGCTTCACTCTTTCATTAAAAACTCCAACTCCTCTTCCTCCTCCCCCAAGCAAGCGTAGGAGGGCAGAGAATGGGGTTACAGTCAGTCCATCACAGCTCCTGTCTCTGCTCTTTCTTCCTCACACTTATCTACTGTGGTCCTCTCCACGGGCTGCTGCGGTGACTGGAGGAACTACTTTCTTCCTTCCCTGACTCTGGTGTTCACAGGGGTGTTTCTCACTCTCTTTCTTCCTACTCCTACCTGCCCAGCATTTTTACCCCTTTTTAATTATATACTTCCCCAACAAGCGTGCCTGCAGCTGCAGAGGAGCACAAGAGTCCAGCCCCAGGGGCACAAATTGCTGGCATGAATCCAAAGCAATCGCCAAAAACCTCCCTGAGAAAAACATGAACATGTCACTGAAGGAAGTAACTTTGACTCAAAACTGTAATTCTGCAGCCTGGAACAGCCTTCCCCCATCTCCCTGTCGACGGGCACACCAGGTTATTCCAGCTCAAAGCGCACTGCGCAATAACTACTGCATGTACAGACACAGCCTGTTCCTGTCGCAGCTGGGAATGTCCTACCCATGCTAAAGAAGCCCATTTCCAGTTATATAAGAACACTCAGTGACCTGAATTTACAAATAATCCTTATTTTGAAACGAAGGAGAGGAAAACAGACACAAGTAAAAAATTTTAAAGGCCGTGTGCTGGGAAATGTGACAGAAGCCAATAGCCCAGAGCATCGCATGCACAGCCACATCAGGCATGGACACCCACGATACCTGCAGAAGCCAAAGTTCTTTAAGCAGATCTACTGATTTTCTGCGTGGCCTCCATAAGCGGTCAAGCACACAGGTCCAGTGGGCCAGTAAACAAGTCTGCGTTCCCCATTTCCCCTTGGATATCCTCTGAAATACCGTGTTCCACTGGAGTCCGTTAACAGTATCACTAAATACAACACTCTCAGAGCACCTTCCAGCTGACAGCCACTCCTCACTCCAACATCTGCTTGCACAGTTGTTTTTCTCTTGCAGGATCCATTTTCCGTGGTTAGCTTCAGGGCATATTTGCAACACTGCTAGTTCGATCTAAACCTGCCCAAATTAGCAGTTTGAACAACCCAGAATATTTCGGTACCCTCTCCATTTGATCCCTGCATTGTCTTGTTTCCTACATTTAGCTTAGACAATTTCCATCAAGATTTACAGTGTTAAAAACTCCAAAAAAACCAAAAAAACACCAAACGAGAAAAACGCCAAAATTTCCTTCCTTCCTATAAGCCACTTGACTAAAAAGCTAAATGCAAATTACTTGCTGTTACCAGCTATGCCACATATGAGCACCAATAATACCACTTCTGAAGCACTGAAGTGGGCAGATAGCCCTTCAGCTGGTGCACACAGTTTTACCCAAACATAAAACCTTTGTCTCTAAATTTCTCACACAAGCTCTTGGAATACCCCTGTACCCCTGAGCAGAACAGGTCTCAGCACAGGAGCTAGCACCACGCATGATTTCTTAAGTGAGCACTGCAATCAGTGGTGGCCTGAATGGAGGAGTTGGCTCCAGGAGAGTATCATGTTTTCCTGTAATTATAACTTCTGCCCCATTAGTACTCTAACTGAGGGATTACAGATTACCTGTGCCCAAATAATAGGCTGTGTAATTTAAAAAAACAAAACCCCAGGCAAGTGAGACCTGCTACTATTCCAATAAAGGATAATTTACACAGAGTAATACTACAGATCCCACTTAGACTGAATTACAGACATCAGCTCTTGAGAGATCTACCATTAAATACACAGCCTGAAGTTCAGTAAGAGCCACATTAGCAGGGCAGATGTTTATCTCCCAGTAAAGCAGAAATCTCCTTCATGTAGGTGACAAGCTTAGCATAGAAGTCCTTGGAAAAAATAGCCAAGCAAAATAACCTTCCTCACAGGCATTTCCCAGGGGTATAAGTGGAGAAAAGAGAAGGCTGACTTATTCCTGCATCCCAAAAGCATGTCAAGGCAGGTCAGAAGGGACAATCAGAAAGAGACCTCTCATCTCATCCATGCTTTACCATCCTCTACCGATATTTTAAATAGAGTGTCTATTGAATATTAAACTCCCAGGACACATCTCAGAAATATTTTTGACAGCTCAATACAACTCTGTACAGAGGCAGGTGACAAGGAAAGGGCTCTGACTTCCAGAGTTGTCAATCTGCCCTCACCACAAGCGCTCCTTCATCCCTCTTGGGATTCGGTTTCTTAATTCACAGTGTTAAGCTGTTCCTCTCATGGCCCATGAGAGGTTTTCATTAACGGGACTTGTGCTGGGTGGTACCTTTGCCACCAGTGCAGAACAGTGTCTCCTCTCTTTGCAGCATTTATAATTGTATAACTCGATTATGCCAAAGCTGTAACATTAGACCAGCAACAGTGGGGATTTCAGTGCTAACTCTCTTCTGTAACACCCCAGCTTCACTGCTCTCCTAAGCAGGGCTGATCTGTTTTTGTGTAAGTAAGGATGTCTGACCATTTTAAACTGATTTAGCAGGAGAATACCAGGCTAGATTAGTATCCTTTTAAAGCTTTGGGAATCATCATCACATGGACCATGATGTGGCATGACACGCGAGCTGCTATACCCCATCATGCCTGACCAGGAAGGCAAGGGGATACACTGACCCCAAACTCAGCAAGCCCTTCCGTGGCACAAAAGACTGACAAATCTAACTTAAAAAGCACATGGCTGAGCACCCAGCTTTCACCAAGATGGGAGGAAGGCTGTCCAAAAGCACACAGCACCACCTCAGAAGCCTCACCAAAGGAGTCACAGAAGCGTTTTCGTTGGAAAAGACCTTTAAGCTAATCGATCCCTCACTGAGCTCTACCCTCCTCTTCAGCCACCCAGCTCCAGTGCACAAAGGTTGCTCCAGGGCAGGCACACACCTTCCACCACTGCCAGCAGTGAACATCACGCAGCAGCCACAGCCGCAGAAACCACAGTGAGAAATCACAAGGACTTGACACCTCTTTCAAACTCCTAAGACTCTTTGCAGGCTCTTCCCACTCCCAACAGCCTCCTCTCCCTGGAGCAGACTGCAAACATCTTGGTAGCTCCAGGCACTCTGGAAAGCGGTACTGTGTTTGTGCAGTGCTCAGTATCCATGACCACTAACTAATTGGAAGAAATTTTTTTTTAAAAAAAAGTTAATTTTAAGAACAAGGACTTAGCCACAGTTAGAGGGAGGGGAAGGGAAAAAAAGATAATTACTTCCATAAATATTAAGACAACTGATTCCCATGGTCTGGCGGAAGACACTTACCACATGGAAATGCTCTGTCTCCAGGAGGGAAGTAAAAGCACTTGAAGCAGTGCAGGTTTCAGTCATTCATTTAGCTCTTCTCCTTTAATTGCACTGACTCTAATTAAAGTGGAGTTTCATACAGCTGTTCTCACAGCCGGCTCCACATTGTACAGACAATAAATTGTTAAACTAATTTTAAGAAGTGTGGACTCTTTACCTTTTAAAAAATTGTTATTATTTTCCTTTAAGGCACTGGTGTCTTTAGCTTTGGGCAGGATTCCCAGTCTAAATTCTTCCAGAAGCTACCCACAGCAGGTCACTGTCCTCCATTTCAAGCAGTCCCCACAGCTCTTCACCTCTGCTGCAGAACTTGGCCAATTGTCTCTTGAAGCAAGGCCCTGCTGATTTTCATCCTTTGGACCGAAGCAACACAAAAGCCATCTGCCTTCGAGGCAACTTGTTGCAAATAACAGTCTTTTCTTTGAGGTGTCCTGTAGACTGATGTCATCTGACCTCACTGGAGAGGCTTCCCATACCATAACCTGCTATGGAAGCTCTGCTCAAACACCAAGCGATTCTATAAGGGCCTGCTGAAAAACACCCGGACACCAAAACTGCCCTTACAAGGTGATCTGGCATTGTCAAGGTAAGAGCAGCTCCTTATGATATGGTAAAAAACCAAATACATTTTGGCCCAAGAGCAAGGAAGAAGGACTGTATAGTCAACTGCTACCTAGAGCAATGTTCCTAGGTATGGTGTGGGGCTCACTGGGACTGAGGGCCTCCTGGCAGGGTCGGCCTCCTCCCACCCAGAGGCACCAGCTCAGGCTCTTGCTATGGTGCAGTGCATCACACCGGTCAGGGTACAGTGACAGGTAATAAACACACAGTGTCCTTCACAGCCATTTCTAGGTGCCCAGTCATTAACCTTGGAGCTGGGGGAGAGGTAAAGAGTATCACTCCACCTGTTGAATCCCCGCCCAGCATCTTCCCTGTCCTGGCAATTTTTCCTTTCTTGTAAATTCCTCTACTGAAGGTTTCAAGCACTTTCATATCCAATGTCAGAGAAAACACTGGCTTATGGAGGGAAGTTTGACCTGAGACCTACATGTTCCACTCTTAGGACACATCCTTGATCTGTGTAGGTTACATGAAGGACATGGACACCTTGCAGAAGGTAAATGGGTAGGGAGGAGAGGCACGCAAAGGAGAGGTGTGCAGCCATGCCTGCCCTGGGAGAGATTCCTCAGGGCTGAAAGTGGCTGCGCTTTGACTATTCATGTCTGCTGGGCGGCTGAAGCAACCCAGAGGTGGCTACCTCTGACATCAGCTTATGGGAGAGCGTTTCAACGCTCCAAACATTCACCGAGACCAAAGCCTGGGCAGCTAATAACAAAGACAGATGGAGCAGGAACATCTTGTCATTTTGGACTAGCACAGCACATCACATTTCACACACACACTGGAGATGCTGCAGCCACTCCTTGCAGGCCACTCACTATCACCTGCAGTTTGTGGAGCAAACCTTCTTCAGCTCATCCATCTGAAGAGTGCTGCGGTGGGGAACAGCTTTAGAAAGGCGCCCTGCACAAAATAAACACAAGACTGGTGACAGCTGCTAGCACAGTTACTCCTCTGTTCACCTCTGTGCCATCGACAGAGGAACCTGCGCTGCAGGTCAGTCCTGGTCATCAGAGGACAAAAGCCCTCAAGATACAACAGGAAAGTCAAAGACACTGCAGCACACATGCTTGAAACTCCCCTCTAGCTTTGCACCACATCACGCAGACCCAGGTTTCAGCAACAGCAAGACCCAGCACAACCTCTGTTCAGGTGAATGTCCTTTGTGCCCCCCACCTCGGGGCAGAATCATAGACTCACAGAGTGGTTTGGGTGGGAAGAGACCTTCTGAGATCATCTAGTCCAAGCACCCTTTCATCTTCCATTAGACCAGCTTTCCGAAAGCCCTGTTCAACCTCACCTTGAACACTTCCAAGGATGGGGTATCCACTGTTTCGCTGGGCAACCTGTGCCAGTGTCTCACCACTCTCAGGGTAAAAAAAAAAAAAAAATTAAAAAAAAAATCTTTATGTCCAGTCTCAACCTACCCTCTGGTAGATCTTACGGTTTCCTTAAGGACCCTTAACTGGTCCAGGACCAGAGGCAGCAAACAGTTCAAATCTACGTTTTTCATTTTCCTAGCTCGCCACTGGCACAGGAGGAGCTAAAGCAGTCTGCAGGAAAAGCTACTCTGGCCACAACCTCAGAAATCAAGGTGACAAGCCAAGATTTTACAAGCAATTCTGAAGTGGGAGCACTTGCTGCTCTTGCATTTTTGCTTTCTCACAACGCATCTTGTCACGGTTCCCTTCTGGAGAAGCTGAAAATAAAGCAGGAAGCTGCCAGTCCAGTTGTTTACATCATTCCACAACTGGTTCATCATGCACTCCAAAAAAGTGACATTCCCGGGCAACCAGTTTGCCAGAGCCATGCTTAAAGAGGCCATTACTTTGAGGAGCAAACACTTAGGAAGGAAAGCTAAAGGGGAAAAAAAAGAGGCAAACCCCCCCCCGCCCCACCACCAGGACATTATTTCTGACTCAGTTGGAAATATTTAATTCCCACGCTCAGAGGCTCACCCAGACAAGATTTATTCACCCACAAAAGTAACAGAAGTCCTGGCAGGGATTAGATTGTGGCAAAGGATTTGATTTACATTGCATCAGGGGCCAAGCAAACTGCACTGATAGGAAGCAATCCCTCAGCAAGAAACTAACTCCTGGACTTCACCGCAGTATTCATAGTGATGATGCTGGCTTTTGTTACCTATAAGCATGTGGAAATCATCTGGAATCTGGTGTTAAGATGAGCTAATGATTAAAGACAAGAAGCAGAGCAGGAGAAGGTGGAGGTAGCAGGTCTGCTCCATGGTACGACATGGCTCAGAGCTCCTCATATTAAAATAGTTTCCATTTGAGACCCCGCCTTTCTACCACCAAACCTGCAAGACTCACCTAAAATGAATTCCATTTTGGTGACATTGTTTATCACAGTCCCACCCTTTCCTTCTCATGCCACAAGAATTACCGATGCCAGGAGAGCCTAAGCTGACACCCGGCACTGATCACAAGCAGCATGCTGAGTCAGCCTTGTAACTGAAGGACACAAAGAGATCATGACCACAAGAGCAGCAGATAGGGCCAGAGGTCACCCAACCTCCACGGCAGGCACCAGGAATCCTCAGAAATCCTCAGAGAAACGGGGCTTTCAGATGGCAAGAACCAACACCATCAGTTTAACTTTGAAAAACAAGGGGCCTCTTTCTACCTCCTTTCAACCCCAGCACACACCACCACTCACGTTAAGCTGCTGTAGATGCAGAACTTTCAAATCCACGTATCGGGCTTCTCCCTGTTCCCTCAGAATAACCACAGCCAAAAGAGCAGTAAAAGCTGGCCACATCATAAACTGAGGAAAACTAAGGGATAAAAAAGTAGAGGGCGAGGTCTCCTCTCTCACTGGTGGCTACTATGAGGCGTTGGTGGCAATGTGAGGCACTCACATATGCAAAAATGAAAATATACCAGCTCTCTTTGCTGCCACGGAGCATCCTCCAGAAAAAAAACCTTCTTTGGCTGCGAACAGCAAAGGAGAGAGAGTAACCTACCAACAGTCTGCCAACTTGACCTTCTCAGAGCCTGAGAAGCAAGTGGGAGAGAAACACCTTTTTGTCTTGCTATTAAATCTTAAAATAACAACATGTAGGAGAATCCTACCCTTCTGCCCTATGCTCTGAGCTAAGGGGAGTGGGAGGAAGGCTGGGGGTGGTGGGGGTGGAGTCAAGTTGAATTTCTGAGCAGGCTCTCAGCTGACCAGACATCCCAAGAGACAAAGCACATCCGCCTGGAATCTCTTTCTAACTCCAGGGTGTCCACCATCGTGTGCACAGCACAGTGACAGTTCACTGAATTAACACACACAACAAAAGAACTGATTTCCATCATGAAAAAGTCTCCACAGGCTCCAGAGCGATACAAGGAGAAAGGGGCAGCAGCTTGGGAAGATCTTACAACAGAAAATCAAATGGCTTTTTGCCTCGTGGAATGGCAGTTTTGAGCCCCCAAAGGAACAGCTATTTTTAGCCCATCATCTGCAAAGGGTCAGGGAGCACAAAGCACCGGGTCAGCATTGCCCGCCGCCTGTAGGAAGCCAGCCCCAGAGAGCATGAAACACAGCCAGGCCCCAGCAGCATGGTCTGTCCATAAACCAGTCTCGCACAGCCCAGCCTGCCCTGCCAGGCCAGGGTCTCTGCTGCCAGCCCTCCAGGACACGGGCTATCCCATAGCAGAGGTGGCTGTGGTCACACACACGCACATGCGTCCTGTTCCCAGCAGAGGAAGAACAACGAGCTCCGGGTTTGGAAACAACATGTTGCATGTGGGTTCCCGCGCAGCGGGCAAACATCCCCAGCAACAGCACCTGCACCCAACTCTCCCAATCCCCTCGCTCTGTGCCCAAAGGTGCAACAGCTCTCCAGTGCTCGGGGAACCACTGGCCCTCGAGGAGGTCACTGGGTTTGTTTCCAGCCCTGGACTGGAAAACAGAGTCACTGCAGCAGAACTCATCTGCCTGGAGAGAAGAGACTAATGAAGTTTGCAAATGAGGTATTTAGGCGTCACATGCACCTTCTGCTCCAGCACAGGCTGCTGTGCCACCAGGTCCCATCTAGAGAGGTGACACCCCATTTCAGATACAAAGCTCTGTCTGCCTCTACACAACTCGAGGGAGCGTTTCCCTGTTGCGGGACTAGAAAAGCCTCCATCACCTCCTCCCGGTTCCCACTCTCACTCCCTGGCAAGCTGGACTCTTCTGCCCGGGGCCATGGACCTGGCACCAGCAAAGGACAGGAGGGAAGAACTGGCTGCCATCAGGCTGCCCTGGGTGAAGCCCTGCGGGGGCACAACAAGCACCTTGCTGACCAAATACTGGGGTGAGCATGGCAGCTGCTGGTGAGGCAAGAGCGGCCACAGAGGAAGCCCAGTGCCCGAGTTACAGCCCAGGCTCTGCGGCCCCCGGGTCACAGGAGGACATCCCACACACATGAGGACATCCCACGGGTGGGGGCTCCGGGGCCCAGCAGCTGCCAGGCAGCCTGGAGCCAGTTCCCCACTGAGGGAGCACCAAGGCCCCTGAAGCCGTTCTGCCTCCTCCAGCCCCAAGCATAAACCACTTCCCCCAGCCCCTGCAGGAACACGGGGAGCTGGGTTTGGGCTCCATTCTCCTGGGCTTGTTCTGACAGCCACCACAAACACGGTCCCCGCTGTCTTTGCTCACAGCCTGACGCGGCACTCACCCAAAGTACAACAACAAACCTGTTCTGGAGGAAACAATGCTCCTGGAGTCCAAGTTGAGCTGCTTTACTAGAGTATCAGGGTCAATCTTCAGCCCGGAAAACACACCGGAAGATGAGAAGTCCCAGTCCTTGCCCAAAAGAAACGTGAAGCAGGAGTCAGCACAAGCACCACCAGGCAACACTCATCTAAAAACCCAATCCCAGCACCATCCCGACGGCAGCAGGTGCCTCCCTGAGCAGGCAGGGGTAGGTAAGAGCAACCCCACCGGCCCGGGCCCCCCAGGCTCTTCCCACAGCAGAGTTCCACAAAGTCTCGGTTTGGAGTGTTCCATTCCTAAGAGACTGCTGTCACCGCCACCTCCCCGGGCCAGCTCTCCTCTCTGCTGCTCCAGGCCTGGGCATGGTGCGCTGGCCGCCACAGTGGAGCTGCCGCAGGTGCAGTGGCTGCCGCGGCTGCCACTGGGGGGCAGTGATGTGGCAGTTCCACATCGTGGCTGATGGTGCGGAGCAGCTCGCTGGGACCCCGTGGTGCATAGGCGGGGCCTTGCGCTGGAGTCTTGAAGCTCCAGGAGCCCTTGTTCTACCTGCCTGATCTTAGGCACCGTGCCCTTGTCAGCACACTCCCACCGGTGATGAGTGGCTGAGAGACAAGCAGCAAAGAGTGCCAGGGTGGCTTCAAGGCCATAAGAACAGCATTGAGGGCATAACACGACATTTCATTAGGTTGGAAGAGACCTTTAAGATCATCCACTCCAACCGTTCACCCTGCACTGCTAGGGCACCACTAACCATGCCCTCAGTGCCACAATGACACGTCTGTTAAACCCCTCCAGGGATGGGGACTTCACCACTGCCCTGGGTTAGGGCCTGACTACACCAAGGGGGAAGAAATTGTTCCTCGGGTCCAAACTAAACATCCCCTGGTGCAACTTGAGGGTGTTTCCCCTTGTCCTGTCGCTTGTTCCTGGGGAGAAGAGACCAACCTCCACCTCGCTCCAACCTCCTGTCAGGGAGTTAGGAGAGCGAAAAGGTCTCCCCTGAGCCTTCTTTTCTGCAGGCTAAACACCCCCAGGTCCCTGAGCTGCTCCTCAGTGCACTTGTGCTCCAGATCCCGCACCAGCTTCGCTGCTCTACTCTGGACACGCTCCAGCACCTCAATGTCCTTGAAGTTAGGGGTCCAAAACTGAGCCCAGACTCGAGGGGCGGCCTCCCCAGTGCCCAGTACAGGGGGACAATCCCTGCCCTGGTCCTGCTGGCCACACCAGTGCTGGTACAAGCCAGGATGCTGTTGGCCTTCTTGGCCACCTGGGCACACTGCTGGCTCATCTTCAGCCGGCTGTTGACCAACACCCCCAGGCGCTGTTCTGTGAGCAGGAAAAGGAGCCTGGCCCTCAGGAAACAATTTCACTCCATCCCCTGCCCCTCTGCGATCCTGGCCAGGCCCGAGGGGAGCCCTGACACCCCGCGGGACCGCACGCGGCCGTCAGGGGACACACCCCGGGGTCCCGCGCCCCTGACGGCCGCCGCGGGGGGCTCCACGGCGTCCCAGGTGCTTCAGAGTCGGAGCAGGGCCGGGACACCGCAAGGAGGGAGCGCCGACCCTCGGGTCCCACCTCGGACGCCGGGCCGCCCCTCACACACCGCCCCCCCGCCCAACTCCGCGCCGTTCCTGCCTGTCCCCGCTACCTTGCCGGCCGCCGCGCTCCAGATGCCCGCGCCGGGGCCGGAGCCGGGCTTGGGGAGCGGCGGCGGATCCCGGGCGGGCCAGGGCCGGACAGCGGCGCGGTGGAGCCGCGGGCGCTTGGCCTTCCCCACCATGGCGAGCGGCGCGGTGCGACGCGACGGGGCGGAGCGGAAGGGGCGGGGCGGGCTGTGCCGCGCCTCTCCCGTCCCGGGGCCGCCCAGTCCTCTTACCCGGGCAGTTTGCAGCCGCGGTTCCGCCAGCCTAGAGCGTTGCAGAGGTTTTTGTGACCCAGGGGCAGGACCCGGTACTTGGCATGGTTGAACCTCAGACCGTTGGCCTCGGCCTATTGCTCCAGCCTGTCCGGACGCCACTGTGGAGGCTCCCGACCCTGCAGCAGATCCACACTCCCACCCAACTGGGTGTCGTCTGCGAACTGCCTGAAGGTGCCCTCGATGTCAAAGAGAACAGTCCCTACTCTGAGCCCTGGGGACCGTTAAGCAGCGTTACCTTGCTGGAAGGGAACCTACAAAGCAATTAACAAAAGCTGCTCATTCATCATCTGTTTAAAAAATCTCCAATCCTGTACGTTTTCTAATCGACTTTTTGGTGGTTTATTTTCGTGCCCTTAAGAGACAGTTGCCAGGAGCCAGTTCTTCTCTGCTCAGGGAAATTCTGCTGCGGGTGCGTTGGGAGGAGTTACCGCAGCCTGCACACCAAAATCTGAAGGCTGATGAAAAGGAACCCACACAGCCCCGAGCTGTGCCACAGCGAGACCGGCCCCAGTATCCTCTGCCGAGCGAGGAGGCCTCGCTACCCCCACAGCGAGCCTCAAGCCAAAAACGTCAGAGCCCGGTGAAGAGCCTGAGGGGGGCCAGCTCCCCATCTACTCCGCACCCAGGGGTACCGATAGCTCCCAGAGGTACCACTTTCCCCCACCACCAGCTTTATCTGCCTGCACTCTGGCACAGGAACCTTCCTGGAGGTCCCTGCACTCCAGTGGTCCTGGGAGAGGGGTGTGAGATCCTCGCTCTTCCCCTCCGTGTCTCTGTGTTCTGTATACATCGACTACTCTGCTGACGATCATTGAACGAAGCAAGCAAGCACCGTAGGGAGCCAAGCCCTGTGTGAGACTCCAGGTGCCAGGCACTGGAGCAGTGGCCTCGAGCAACACCAGTGGCCCGAGGGGAGATGCCCCAGGGCTTGTCCCCAACTTTCTAAGAGGAAAAGCAGCAGCACTGCCAGTTTCTGCTACTCTTACCTGCACAAAGGTGTCCTGAACGGGTGGAGCACACAGGAGCCAAAATGTCCTGCCGATCCATGCAGAGCTGCTGGAGGGTCTCTGCAGGGCAATGGCCATCCCTGAAGGGAGAGGAGAGAGCAGCTGACCGACTGCAGGAGCCACCAGGCTGGACGACCTGGTGGCTGCCGGCTGTTTCTGAGGCTGCCTGCCAGCCCCACACCCTTGGAGGGGCCCCTGCAAAGGAAAGGGATCCCTGTGCCCAGTGACAGCCTTTCTCTCCCAGCCACACACAGAGAAGGTCTGTGGGTGCTGGGAGACAGCCAGCCCCCATGGGAAGACCCAAGCCAAGGCCCCATGGCACGGACAGCAAAGGACGGACGCTCTGGCCACTCGTTTTTGTTCCCCAGGAGAGCTCTGTGGAGTGGGAGAGGACAGAAACCCTGTCAGGGGCTCACCAGAGGCACCAGCAATGGGTCTGACAGCAGGACCAGGGCAAGCCCAAGCCATGCCCTGCCACAGCCCTGCTCTCGGGCCCTGTGGGTCTGTGCCACGTCCCCACGCCTCGGAGAGCAGAGGCTGCCCTGCAAGCTCCTTTTGGAGTGCTAAGCAGGAGCCCAGTGTGGTGGCCGTCCAGCCTGCTCTGCTCAGAGCCCAGTCAGACATCCCTGCGGTGGCAGACACTGCCTCTTGAATTTGCTGAGCATCCTGGTATGGCCGTTGTGCGGGACCCTGCTGGCCTTTCCCAAGGCCGGGAACCATCACCTTCCTCATAGCGCTGATCTCTGCAGCTGGACGCACCGCCGCATCCCTCAGCCGCTGCATCTCTGGGGATTGCTGCCCATACACAGCGAGCACCTTCCTGCAGGCGCCAGGGAAGCAGACCTTGTCAGAGCTGCCCAGCCCCTGCCAGAGCCTCC
The DNA here is from genome assembly GCA_009769605.1 of Bucorvus abyssinicus. Classification (NCBI taxonomy): domain Eukaryota; kingdom Metazoa; phylum Chordata; class Aves; order Bucerotiformes; family Bucorvidae; genus Bucorvus; species Bucorvus abyssinicus. The sequence continues at coordinate 26,805,438 of CM020029.1, forward strand.
AGGCTCAGAGCAGCAGAGGCAGAGGTGCTCAAGTCCCCTTTTATTCCCCTAGTTGGCGAATGCTTCCCTTCCCCTCCAGGTTCAGCCAAAGGAGCAAAAGGCCTGGCCCTAGGCGCTGTGCCAGTGAGTGCCAATAGCCCGGGCTCATCTGCTGCTCCCCCAGCCAATGTGCTGCATGTCAGAGAGAGAGGAGGGCTCTCACCGCAGGGACCTACCTCAGCTCAGCTGCGGCCTGCTCCAGCAGCCCCTGCAAGGGAAAGACTCTCCCGTTGAGTCCCAGAGCTGCCAGGGCTCTCCACAGCGGCTGGCTCTCGGGAGGCACAGCAGCTGTTGCTGCTGTTCTTAGGGTCACTGCTGGAACTGAAGGGACTGTTCGATTTACACAGCCACCACCAGCAGTGCTTCTCTGTGGGACTTTCCTGTTCCACAGCAGCAGTCACCTTACGAATTTTAAACTAGTTAGTGATTAAGTGCTGCTACAAAATCCACCCTTTGACCTACCCCTGACCATAGACTGCTGCCGAATCACAAAGGCACCGATACTTTCTCCTGTGGCAGTGTCCCACTCCTCCTTTTTGAAACACCCAGGAATGTTGCTGAAGAACTGGAACCGTGGATTAACTGTGACTTACATGCACCTCATTTCTGAGAAGAAATGCCAGTGACTCTGTGGAAGAGCACAAATGAATGATTTTGACAGGGGCGATTTCGCAGGCACGTGACAAAACTGCTGCAGTGCCCTTCCTGTGCCATCAACAAAGCGTCGGGAAAAGTGGCTGTGGGTTGCGGTGTAAATCTGGCTGTGTTTGTACCCAGCTGCCACGGCCTGGCGGTGGGGTTTACCTTCCAGTGACGAACCGCAGGGTGCCACTGAGCCTCTGGCAAGTTTGTCATCTTGCCTTGGTTTCAAGTATCGCTTTACTCCGGTGTCATCCAGCGATTTATCCCAAATAACTCTGCGTGCACCGTAAAGCGCGGCCGCGGCTCGCTGCGCGGGTTCCAGGCCGCTCTGCCCGCCCGCGGGCTCGCCGCCGGCCGTGCCACTTGGGGCCGTTAGCGGCCCCTGGTTGCGGCGCGAAAGGGGTCGCGCGCTGCCTCTGGCCGGAGGGGACGGGAGGAGCCGGCGTAACCCGGGGGCGGCCGCAGCGCTGTGCGGCGGCCCCGCGCCCTGTTCTCCCTGTGCCGGGGCCGGTGTCTCTGGGCGTTCGTGTAAATTGAAAGCGCTTGTAATGCCGTTTATTTAAATGCTTCCGTTTAGAACTTGTCCTGACGAAGCAAAGGCTGGTCTGGTCGTACTGGAAAGTGATAGAACCGTGGGGTTTTTCCCTTTGAAGTGTACGCTTGGCTAGATGACTTTAGGGGACCGGCGAGGTAAAATTGGGTGATCCTTTTAGTCTTCATGTGTATTAGTTCAATATTTTGCCACTCTGATAATGCGACTTAAGTTTCAAGGAATAATTCATTAATCTGTTTGAATTAATTGAACAAAGGTAAAGACAAGCCATAGCCTCAGCTTCAGAGATAACAAACCATGATAAGAGGTAATGAAACGTAATTTTCAGAAGAGTGAGAAAGATCATGTGTTATTTGTGCATTCCTCTTGACAACATACAGGTTCGTTCTGGTGATGGATAAACAAGCAATGGTTCAATCCTCCACCATTTTCTCCTCGGATGCTGTTAAAGGAAATATGAAGAAGAGGGGTGCAACATCACAAGCGGCAAAAAGGAATGCTGCTTTAGCATCTAAAATCAAAACTAAATTAATGAGTAAGTCCTGTTAAAACTAAAGCAAGTAAATCCTGTTAAAATAAAACTGAAGCCACTTACTGTTATTTACAATGTATGACTTCAAAAGGAATCATAACTCTAGTTAATGTGATTTGCTGAATTGCTGCCTGTTAAAAATATTAATGTGGTATGTGGAATTGTAGGAGAGTCTGAAAGTTAAAATACATCATTGTAAGTTGTTTAATTATCTAATTCTCTGAGTATTGTCAGTGCTTGCTCTTTGGCATGCCAGTGTTTTTTAAGAGTTGTATTCAAGTGCATTTCTAACATCTGTATCCACATCCATTTGGGGCATCTAAAAACTGAGGTACCAAAAAAAAAAAACAAACCCCAAAAAACCCCACCAAAAAAACGACGACCTTTTAAAATACAGTTGCCCCTAGTAAAATACCTAGTATTCCCATTTGCAAATTGGGATTTATATAAAATTCTTCATTGAGTAATTTACTGAATGAAAGAAAACTACAAATACTAATCTGCTGATTTAATCACTTGCCAGAAGGTACTTCATTTTCCCAGTTAAGTTGGGATTAAATTCAAGCATAGGTTTGTCATGGTAGATGGTTGGGTTTTGTTTCTGGCTCTGACAAAACAAACATTATCAAACAGTTCAGATCCTCTTCTGCAAAAGGTAGGGAAACTAGGAATGTAGTGAAACACTGCTGTTTCCGAGTTCTCTAACCAAGCAGCATGGCTTCATGAATGTTGACTTCTGCTTCTCTTTCTGTGATTGGTGTGGCTAGAATTCTTGTTGTTTGTATATATATATATATATATATACAGTCTGTATAGATATAATTGAACTTACTGTGGCTTCATGTAAAAATACTAATTTTCAGTGACAAACACGACAGATGAATAACTCCTTTAGAAATCTCCACACTGCAGTAATAAAAATTATTCACCAAGTTAAATAGTAATTTCAGAGTATAAGGTTTGGATTAACAAGCTTCCACTGTTGCTGCCTGTTCCCCGAAGCAAAGAAATAAGGCCTTGCAAACTTTTGATCACAGAGGTAATAACACAAGAGAGTGAAGAGATGTAGTTGCAGCAGATTTCAAGCCAACCTTGCTCCTTTTCGTACTGTCAAAGACTGTGATCAGCCTTGTCTCTACCTTGTATTCAAGTTAAGTCTGTTAATACTATGCACGTGAGGCGAAAAAATAAATTTTGGCATTATGTTGTTAAATAGTGATAGTACATGCAGAGAGGGCCTGGAATTGAAGCTGTTGAAAATAATATGATTTTGTCTCCTTTAGATAACTCATCTATGTTTAAAGTATCTTTAAAACACAATAATAAAGCATTAGCTGTGGCTTTGAGTGTGGAGAAAGAAAATTCCCGGAAGCTAAAGAATGAGAAGATTTTTCTTCAGAAGGAAGTAGAAAAGCTGCAGCTTCATAACATCTTGCTTCGTCAAAAACTAAACTGTTTGGTATGCGGCATGGTCTGCTCTATCTGTAGCTATTTTAGTGTCAGCTTCACCTTAATATTTATAGATACTGAGAAGGTATTATAATCAGTTTGTGCTCAACTGAGCGTAAAAAAAAAAAAAAAATTTACAACATATATTCACCTTTATATCTCATATTTTCTTAAGCCAGGAGCTGCTTAAAAATATTTTTAAAATTACTTTTTCTTTTAAATGCAGAATAAAACTCTTCGAGAAATGGAAGCATTTTTGAGTGATAACCTCTTAACTGCCATAGAAATAAGCAGTCTTTCTGAGGTAAGATTTCACTCCTTTTCCACGGTAGTATTTTCAAAGCTTCTAAATGAGTGCAGTGTTGAAATCATAGATGTATTTTACAACATTTACCCCAGTTCATGTTAGTCCTCATGTCATGGTCAAATTACAATTAATTAAAAAAAAAAAATTTTTATTCACTGTTCTAAACAGTTGCTTAGTGTTGCTCTGTGCTTCTGTATTAGTTATAGCTACATTAAAAAAGGCTTTACATCACTTTGGGATGCAGGTGGGTTATAGCTTTTGTTAAGTTTTGCTACAAAATACTTTTCTTTAAAATTACTGTGTGTTTGAGTATCACGCATCTTTCATCAGTATTTCTATTTTTTGCCCATTCATTATTTTGTTTCTTGTGGATATTTATGAAACTTAAAACATAAGATAATATTCAGCTGTTTCTACTTCCCCCTCCGTTCTTTTGAAAGACTCCTTTGAGTTCTCCTCCTCTGCCAGCTGCTCCAGGCAGCCCCACTGAGGACCCCTTCAAGAAGACGTGTCAGTCTGCCAGGTAGGTGGTTATGTTAAACGTGGAAGTTGTAAGTGTCTGTGGATTTTTTACAACTAATCTTTTATATAGGTACTTTTCAGGGGCTCTCACTAGCACAAAGCAGCAGTCTCTATCCTAAAATGTACATTTGCCTCCAAGTCAGAACCAGATTTCACACTTCAGTTCTTGTTTTCTGCTTTTATACATTCCTAAGGGAATGTATGAAACAGTTGAATGTTACAGCATAAAATGTACTGAAAATCTTCACAGCAGAATTCTTCTTTTCAGATCTGTAGAACTGCCAGTGAAGCTTCCTTTAACCACAACAGCTAGTGCAAAACAGCAAGACAGCCCTTCAGCGTGTGAAATACTGAATTCCTACAAGTGTACCACTGTTTTGTCAAAGGAAACACATCCAGATCAAGTCAAGTTTGCATTGTCATTGCCTTCTGGTACAAATACTCCGAAGTTAATTGAAATAGACCCAGTGGAAACAACTGTTGACAAAAATACATTTTTAAAAGGTGTGGTGTATTTCTGTACAGGTGATTTATTTTTCAGAGCTATCTGAGCATTAGTATTTCATAATTCATTATTTGATGTGTGATACAGAAGGTATAGTAAGATTCCTCAACTGCAATAAACTAATTGAAAGAGAATGCTCACCCGTAAGTACAGGTGTCCTGCCAGTCACTTCTAGAGTAATGTTAATTGAAATAACACAGCTGAAACGTGGCAAAATTAATGGGAACAGACAAGATAACCAAATAATAACTGAAGTATTTATAAAAAATAAATTTTTATTTATACCCAATTTCAAAAGTCCACCTTTGGTAAAATAGGAAATTAGTTCTAGCTAACTAAATTGTTAAGGACTCAGCACAGAATGTGTCTATTCACTTGAAAAGTTTGTAATTTTTGCATACTTCTGGTCCAACCTTTGTAATCTGTCTTTTCTGGCAACTGTAGTCTTTCTTTCCCCAAGCTGCTGAAATTTTTCTCTTTGCAGAAAATGAGTTATGCGCAGAATTAACTTGCAGTAGTGCCTTCCTGACCCATGTCAAAACTACACCAGCTCTAAGACAGCCCAAAGAGCTTACAAAGCAGCATAGTGATAGTTCAGTGCTGTTCTGTGGGAATGTGACCCAAAGAAAGAAACGTGCAGTGCTTCAGCAGGCAAAAACTCAAACTGAGTTAAAGGACTTTGATGAAAAATGTAGCTCCAATAACCTGCCTCTTTGTGGTCTCAACAGCAGCAGCAACACCAATGACATGAATTTGCATGAAAGTTCAAGTGACTTGTCTTCCATTATTCCTTCACCTTTTAAATTTAGCGCTGAAAGTAAGACAGGTTTCAAGACATTGCTTTTTACTGTCAAGATGAAGCCTGAAGAAACTGTTTATGATGCTGATATGGAGTTGACTGCCAGTGATGCAGGTGAACTACTCACAGTTACAGCAAAAGACAAAGATAAATTACATCGAAATAAAAACAGTAATGCAAAGTCTGATAAAATATTAGCAAATTTCAGAAAAGTAAAATATTCTAAGAAGGATAAAGAGAAAATCAGAAGGAAGACTGAAGTCAGTTCAAATTTGTATGCAGAAGAAAGGCACATGAAGGCTGATGGTAGCCAAGTGTCAAACACTACTGACTCACAAATTCAACTATTCCAAAGTCAGACAGAACAGCCACTTACAGAAAATTCTGTAGGGAAACAGAGTTTGCTGAGTACCAGAAAATATCATCAAGCACCAAACTGTCCAAGTGAAGCTAAAGTTACCAAAAGGACAGACCAGGTTAACTTAATGAGTCCAAGAAAACAGGAAACAAATAAAGGAACTTTCTCAGAAACATCGGAAGACATGGAAAGCAAAATACAAAAAGCAGACTCAAACTCATCTGATAACAAGATCCCACCAGAAGTTTACTGTGCTGAGAATTTACCAGTCCAAGATAACAATTCTAATGAATTGCCTTTACTGGGGGATATTCTACATAAAAATGAGGAACGCAGCAGTCCAAAAATAAATGGGAAACCTTTTCAAAACCCTCCTAAAACGAACCCAGCAAAATCCTGTAGAAAGGAGAATGGGAAGTATGGAGAATGTGTTTCAAAACTGTCTCAAACAGAGATACACCACCATGACAGCAAGACAAAACCAGAACAGAAGAACATTATAAAGAGAAAATACAATAAAAAAATTAGTTACAGACCAAGTGGAGAAATTGAACGTGACAGCATTCATAATATCACTCAGAAAGCAGACCAGAAGAGCAGCCATTTTTCACCGGGCAGATTAAAACGGACCTTGGCAAAGGCTGGCCGGAAAGCATGTATAATACCAAAAGAAAATCTTCCACAGTTCTCACTTCTTAAAAACAAAGAATTAAAAAATAAGGCTGCATTGCACACAGAGGCTGTTCATGGAAATAAAGCAACTGAAACCTGGCAAATGCAAGTACCTGTAGTTCCTCCGAATGGTGTAGCTGCGAATATACCACGAGCTGAAGAACAAGATGATGATGATACTAATGCATTAAAGGAAGTGGATTCCTCATCAGTGGCATGTAAAACCCCTCATGTTAATAACATTTTGGATGACCAGGAAGTCCCTCATGAGGCAGATTCCCTTATGAGCAAGTTAAAGCCTACAGTTCAAAAATCAGAACTTGAATGTTCTAAGTATATGACATTAAATGTAGATGGCTTTTCCCAGCAAGGTCTTTCCAACATGGGGCTCCCAGCTCTTGATAACCACAGCGCTTCCATGAACTTCTCTAAACTAAAAAACTCTGAAATCTGTCCAGAAAAGGATCATCATGAAGCACTGGATGCTGGGAAATCAGAACAAAACCTGGATCATGTTTTTAAAGAGACTTACCAAAAGACTCTGACACCTGGTCATGGTAAGTGTATGGGCGAGAAAGAAAATGGCATTTTGAATTAGGAAGTGCCTGAAATTGTGGTACGGTACCTGCTGTTAATACTTCTATCGTTTGCTTAGAGTGGATGACACAGGAGTGGAAAAAGGTGTCTGAAAATGACTACAATTATCCATATTCTGTATCATTTATCAGTCATAATATCTTTTTTGCTTGTGGTAACCAATATACTTGTTACTTTTCAGTATGACAGATATAAGTAGTCTACATTCTTGAGGAGCAGTTAGCGGTGGAACGTGTTCGTTTTTCAGATAATGTGATGGAGTTCAGAAGGTTGGGGATAGAAAAGATACAATAGCTTGAGCTTTTATACAAGGGGAATAAGAGTGAACTACACCGTTCTCATAAATGGAGAACAGAGCTGGGCTTAAAGAGTTCATTTGTACTTCTTTAGAAATGCTGCAATCAACAGGAATTCTGGGATTAAAATAAGTACTTTGAGCAGGTTTTCTCTAGAATCCAAACAAGCAAACTTGCATGTGGCACCTCTTTTTTAAGTAAGATACATTAAGAAAAATCAAACTTTAGTGGCCTGGAAGATAGGTTTAGATTGATACAGTGAAGTTACTACAAGGGAACTGAAGGAATCGATGACTAACACGTCTATGCTAGAATTGAAATATGCTTTAAAATGTAGCTTTGACATTTGGCAGCATGAGGGGTCTATTTTGTAAACACATTTATTCTCCACAAGTTCCTGTTTACTTCACTGTCTCTAGAATGTCCCAACACCCAGTCAGTTTCCCAGCTCAAATTAGTAGTTTGAATCCCAAACTGTCAAGCAAATACTGCCTTGGCTTCATTTGAATGCTAGGACACAAAGGCTGAAAACCTCTCCTATTTTACCTGACTGCAGAACAGGAATACTGGCAGAATTAGACCATTGTGCAAGGTGTTAGTCCTGGTAATTTGCAGCTGCATCTTCTCATCTTCAGTTCCTTCTTTGGAAGGCAGAAAAAGGGTCCCATAGTTTTGTTAGCTTTAATGATAAAACAGTAAACCCTTGTGAGCAGCAGGATCAAAGACCACTGACATCAAAGGCAAGCTGATCATTTAATCATCCATTTAAGCACAGTTCAGAAAACAGTTCATTTTACATCCTACATCCAAATCCGTACCTTGAATTGCAAGCAAACAAGGAAATGCTGTCCTTTCCGCTGATGCCAGCCCTTCTGATCGCTGCCCTGAGCTGTTCTTACACATACAGCTCATATATAAATTCCTATGTTCGCAGGGAGGACGGCTTTGCAGGATCTGACCAATACTAGTGAACAATCTCAAACCGCCTTACGTAAATCCCCCCAAACCTCAGAAGAAAACTCTGCAGCACCATCTAGACGAGGAAGAGCCACTATTTGCTACAAAGAACCCAGTATAAACAGGTAGGTATGCATAAATGAGGGCTTTTGTTTGTTTTTTTGACTATGTAAAGATGGCCATTAAACCCAACAAATAAACAGCTGAATGTTATACATAAATATAAACTTATACCATAATAGTGTCCTTGCAGTATTGTCAAGTGGGAAGGTAATTTGTGCACTAATGATAGAGAATTCAGTTGTTTTGCTTTAAGTGGCTGTAGCTAATACAAGAAATAATTTAAGATCTATTAATTTGATAATTGTGTACTTCTCAGTGTTCTTAGAAAATATACAGCATTTCTGAGTTGGTTAAAGGACAGACATGAACTGTGTAAAAACAATTAAAATTTAAAAGAGGATTTAAAAGCCAAACCTCCATTAAGAGAACTCATTTGCACTTACCTGAATAGATCTGAACGCCAAGGGACCTTTAAGTTGGAAGGCAGCAGTTATCTGTGCCTTGCTATTCCAGACATACTTATTTGCCATAAATATAATTTTTTAGTGTATCAGGCTTTTGTTGAGAGCATTTACCATTTGGAATTGTTATAATTACAGAACTATTATAGATTAACAGGTGCTCGGTGATATTCACGTATGACGTCTTTTATTTCTTTTGTTTACAGCAAATTAAGGCGTGGGGATCGGTTTACAGATACACAATTTCTGAACTCCCCAGTCTATAAAGAAAGAAATAAAAGAAGTTTTAAAAGCAAATCAAAATTTGTTTGAAGAAGACAAGAGAACTGCCTTTACGAACAATTCCTCTCAAAGGGTTCCAATTTAAAAACCAATGTATTTCTTTGGCAGAGTAGAGCGCTTGTTGTTCTTTGATTAGCAAAGGTCTTCCACAGTGGAGCACCTACATAAGAGACATGGAAGATGTCACTGAGGAAGGCAAATGCACGTTAGGTTTCACTCTGCAGTTTTACATTTCTAGTCAGTACTTTTTAACCTGTTCAAAGGATTTGCAACACTTCTTGTAAGAAAAGTATGTTTTAATGAGAATTAAAAATAAATCACCTTTGGGAATTTTACTGTGAGGTTTTCGTATTTATCATGAATAGAACCATTTCTCGGTGTTGGCTGGAACAGACACAGGCATCCCAAATGCTGATAAATCTACTGAAATAGATGAGGACAGCGTCCCCCCCTTTTTTTTTTTGATAGTTGACTTTTGGATTTGACAGACTCATACTGAAATGTGGATGAGGCAATCTCAGTCTGAGAACAGTAGAGAGAGGTCTAGTGTCCAGAGCGTGTGCCAGAGGCAACCAAAAAGAAAACACGCCCATGGCCTCCTGCAGCAGCTGGTGTGTAGGACAAGTCCAAGGCCAGGGCATGGGAATGGCCCGGGTTCAGGCAGACGCTGCCTCTTGCACACTCCTCCCTGCCCCAGCCAAGGGGCCGTGTTGCAGCTGCCCAGCCAGAGGGCTGTGGGGATGCAGCCGGCAGAAACGTCCCAGCGTCCAGATGGGGAAGATGTTGCGGTACGACGTGTAACTGATGACACACGACTTGTTGAATACCCCAGCAATATTCTCCTGAGAGAGAGAGAGAGAGCGAGCGCAAAGTGGGGTGGGTGGCAGGGCACCGTGGGGTGTCCAGAATGCAGTGCTGACCACACTGCCTTCTTGAAGTCCCCTACCAAAAGCCACAAGTGGCTTCCCCTCCAGGTGAGGGAAAGCACAGCACTGCAATGGCTGCAAAATGCCCAGGGCATCTGCCATGCCAGGGAACCCCTTGGAAAGACCCGAGGAAAGATGTACCTGAGGCCAGTCCCCGTTGGGCAGCTGCTTATCCATTAACACTTTGATGCCCCTTTCCAGCACATCAATGTCAGGGTACCTGCAATGTGCAAGGGAGATGTGAGCACCCTTATCCAAACTGCCTGCAAATCCCCACCCACGCGCTTGGGGACCTCAATCCCCTCCAGGCTGCCCCGAGCTTGCCCCAGGTGTACTGAGCACTTTGGGAAGGCCCCTCACAACTTCAGGACACCAGCCATGAATATGGCAACGTTTTCCAAGGCTGCAGGCCTGCAGCTGTGATCCAGACCTTTGCTCTGCACTGGCTCTCCCTCGCCCACCATTATGAGCCTCTGTGCAGGCCAGTCCCTCGCTGCAAGAGGCCTGTGCAAACAAGCAGTTTGGTGCCTGGCCCACACTAGGCAGGCCCAGGGCCAGCCCTGCCACACAGCCCAGCCTGTATTTCCCATCTCACCAAGCACTCAGGGCTGCTCCTACCTGACAGCCATGAGCCCCAGCAGGGCCCAGCATGTGTTGTGGATCTGTGACGTGGCACTCTGCACGTATGTGCGCTGCTCGCATGACTCGAAGTCCTCTCCCCACCCACCATCTTCCATCTGCTTGGCAAGGAGGAACTGGCAGGCCTGGGCCACCTCTTGGCATGCAGCCCTACGGGATGGGGCAGAGGATCAGACAGGGCTGAGGACAGGAAACGTTTGCACACCCATGTGCAACCAGCTGCAAACAGGAGCTGTGCTCTGCCCTACCCATGGCCAGGACTGCTCCAAGAGGTCAGGGCTCAGGGTTTGGAAGGAGCAGTACCCGAGGCAGGGAGCCCATGTGCAGCCAGAGTGTCCACCCTGCCCCACCGCAGAGTCCTACCCCAGCCCAAGAGGTAGGTAGGGGCAGGGCAACTGGACAGCGCCTTCTCACCCGTCACGGTACGTGTGCTGCATGCTGGCAAACGCCTCCAGACCGAACCAGGTGCCATAGGTGAAACAAACTCCCCAGCTCCTAGAAGGAAGGGGACAGTGGTACTGTCAGGGGTCCAGTGCTCCAGGTAGAGTCAGGCTGTGACACGGATGCGTTCACAGCAAGAGCAGAGCGAGGCACAGAGCTGCAGCCTGCCTTCCCCATGGCGCAATCATGCTTGGTCCCACCAGCGCCTGCTCCCAGCTCACTCAGGCATCAGCGGACACAGGGACCAGAGGAGCTGGAGCCACCCAAGGCCCCATGCAATGCATGAGGCACCTGCTCTACGTGGGCTGGAAGGAGAGGAAAGGAGAGCAAAGCACAGGATCTAGAGAAGGATCGGCCCTTACTTGCCCTTCCCACAGATCCTGCCAGCCAGGAATGTTTGCCATCATGGTCTCTCTCACACTGGGGCAAGCCAGGGGAAAACTGGACCCCGGGAACACTGCTTACCCTTCCCACGACCCATCCGCTCGCTGCTGCTTGCGACAGAAGTCCAGGCCCTTCTGCAGAGTCTCCCTGGTCAGGAAAAAGACACCTACTTCAGGAGTAGCTCAAACTCAGTGGCTGCTTCATCAGGGCCACCCATCATTCCCTCTGGGGCTTTGATGGATCCTATTAGAGGGCTGAAGAGACGAGAGCATGAGACAGGCAGACACGTTGTTCAGGATCTTAGAGTCAAATCATGCACCAGCTGGGTGCGTTTCTGCCTCATGCAAGCAGGGGACCCAGCCTACAACGGGCTGCAAGATCCAGGCAGCTGCTAAGTCAAGAGGCAGGCAGATCTCCACCAGTTTCCCCCAGCCTGGTCCCAACCAACCTATGCTCTGCTTTTTGAGAGAGGCTGGGCCCAGCCTTTTGCAGGGGGCTCAGGTTTGGAGAAGTCAGCAGCATGCCAGCTGTGCACACCCCAAGGACCACTGCAGGGCCCACTCTGTGACAATGCAGAGGTCCAGGCAAGATCCCTGACAAGACTCAGCAGGGGCTGTGCCAAGAGAGGCCATGGCAGGCAGCATGGGACACTGCGGCCTGTTTTCTCCCCCACCCACTTCTCCTGTCAGTGCCTCACCTGATCTCTGGGGCTCTGTGCTCAGGGAACTCACGGTGGAAGTGTCTCAGCGCCTGCATGACAGCTGACGTGCACTCCACATACGTGTAGTCAATCATGATGTCACCTGCCAGCAGGAGAAGTGTATCAGTGCAACAGCCCTTCTGCTGGGAAGCCTCCGAGCCTCAACCTGCCAACCTCTCCCCTGGACCCAGGGCACACTCAGCCACAGAGGAACTTGGGGCAAAGCCAGGCACCCACCGGGCATGGTCAGGCCAGTCCACTGTATCCCTGACCAGCTCCACAGAGCTTCCCTTACCAAACACCTCTGAGGGGTTCAGCAGCTCCAGTAAGTGGCCTCCTCGCTTGGTTTCGTATGTGGCAAAGCCTCCATCCGAGTTCCTCATGCTCAGCAACTGCCCAGGCAAGCAGAGAGAGAGGGATTGGGACTGGGCAGTGCCAGTCCAGTCTGGTCCCAAGCCCGGTGTGAGGACAAAGTTGGACCCACAAGTCCATGAGGTTGGCAGACAAGCCAGGTTCCAAACCACACTGACAGGCAGGCCCAATCTGGACCGTCACTTTACATTATGTCACGTACACAGCTCCGTATCATAGTAAATATGGTGTTGCTGTACCAGGCCACAGACCTTGTACTAGCTTAGCAATACTAGATCTAACAACCCATCAGGACTTGACTGCTTGGTTTGGCTGCCCCGTTTCCCTTGGCCCTCATCTTTGCAGCACTTACCACATTCACAGCATCAAAAAGGCGCTCAGTGGGGATGAGCTTGTCTATGAAGGGGCACTTCTCCTGCAGCAGCATAACTGACTTCAGCCCTTCTGCTGTACAGTCTGCCACGATCCAGCCACAGTCGCGAGTGCTGAAGGGGAAGCCACCCTGCAAAGAGATCGGGAGGGCTCAGCACCTTCCCCTGACCTGTTCTGTTCTCCTAAGGATGGAGGTGCTGCCCCGATTCCCATCCCCTCTACCCCAATCCCTGCCCCATTCATACGTTCTTCAGAGATCAGCTCCAGCCATCCTACCTTGTTCATATGGCGGTAATACTTCTGGTAGTCGGGTGGGTTCTCTGGGATCTGCAGAAGACGAGAAACAAGTGAGGGCAGGCTGGAGGTGCCTGGCTGCAGGTCTATGGGCTGAAACCACCGCAGCGGCAGAACCATGTGGGACTGGGCACCACCAGTCTTTTACTGAGGGAGGATCTGGAGCACGGAGTGCTTAAGAGAAATCACATTTTGGCCTGGTTTCAGCAAGTGTTGCTGAAGTTGTTCAGTTGTCTGGGCACCAGCCAGGACGAAGGGCAAAGAAGCCTAAGCTCTCAGTTTTCCAGCCTCTCTTAGCCCAGGCAGGCAACCCAAACATGCCTGAGCCTGGCCAAGGCCCTCTCCAAACTACAAAGATGGCTCCCAGCAACAGGGAGCAGGAAACAGGAGGCTGTCCCTTGGACTTGCTAGTGCAGCCCTTCAGAAGAGCTCTTCAGAAGGCAACAGGCACACCCAGGACGGCTTAAGAGAAGCAGCCAAGTCTGCATGGCCAGTGTGTAAGAACAACCACCAAGTGGCTACACTCACCTGGCTGAACCGCAGGAACTCATGAGCGTTTTGGAGGCAGGATGTGAATTCAGGCATCTTCTGGGCTTCGGCCTAGAAACAAGAGGCATGCAGTCACCAGTCAGCAAGGAGCTGTGGCCACCAAACATGTCCCTCAAGAAGATGATGTGCTGGGACCTTGCTGACCTGCTGATCCAGGTACCATTAATGCCCAGCCCTTCACACAGCCCCTTCTGTCGGTTCTCATTTGTACAGTGCTTACTGTTGCCATTACAAACCTCTACAGTGAGAACTGAACTAACAGCTGCTGCCAGCAGCACTGAGAGGTATTTGTGCGGCCAAGTTGAGGGCTTTCTGGGGCAATCACACCACCCTCCACATGGCATGTCCACCAGTGCAGCAAGGCAGGAGCCCTGCACACTGCCCTGCCAAATAGCAATGTTCTGGGGCCAAGGAGAGCAAGGAGGAACGTCCAGGGTTTTACCACCAGACTGCAGCGACTGGGAAGTCTAACCTGACCCACTCAGCTGGCCCTGCAGCCTCCTGCTCCAAGAGCAGATGGCGAGGATAGGCTGTCCCAACCATGCTGCGGCTAGGGCGGACTCTAAGACGTGTGTTTGCCTGGCTCAGTCACACAATGCAATGCCAGAGGTGGCGCAGCAGTCTGAGGGGATGCCCAGCAGGAGTTGCTGGTGTTTGGGGATGGGCCAGGAGAGCCCATTTTCCCAAGGCGGTGTGTAGCACTGAGGGGTGCGTTACCTCCAGGAAGGCTTGGACGGCAAAGGCAGTGTCCCAGAGCTGGGATCCATTTGTGCCCTGGAAGCAAGAAAGGAGGTAGTGAGGTGCTGCAGCAGCCTGACCCAGCTGTGGGGTCTGTGGGACAGCACATCCCTGCCACATTACCCCCACGAGCTCCCTCCTCCCTGTGTCTCAATTTTACGTCACCTAGCACCACAGCTCATGTGCTGGCAGAGAGGGGACAGATGCAGCAGCTCAGGGACAGCGAGCAAACAGGAAAGGAGGCAGCTGCTTCAGCCAGCTCCCTGCAGAGCCAGGACAGGAGAGGCGGCTGGCAGTAACAAGCAGAGGGACACAATGGCTATGAGAGAAGCACAGCTCAGACCACATGCAGCATGAGGGGCCTGTCTTTCTCCTTCCCTTCTCCCAGGACCCTTGGGGATGAAGGGAATGGAGGCCTAGAGCTGCCCTCAGCTCCCAGCCACGGGCTGCAGCAGACCAGCAGGATGGCCACTACTCACTCCTGGCACAGCCAGGGCAAGTGGGAGGGAGACAGACAAGGCCACCAGGCACCAAAGGCAACATGCCAGGAGCTCAGGCCCAGGGGTAACAAGCTGTGCCATTATTCCACGGGCTGCCGCAGCCCAGCAGGGTCCCTCTCAGTAACAGCTGAATGCCTACAGCACTCCACCTGCATCTTCATGCCGTCGAGGCCCAGCCTGTGGAGGAGAGAGCACAGAGCTGCAGCACAGGCACAGTGAGAATGCTGGGAAGTGGAGCAGGAGCCACCATGTGCTCACTCCACGGGGAGCAGGGCCCTACGCTGTGCCGGCCGCACCACACTTGGCCCTTACCAGAGATAGTCAGGGATCCTGGAAACATGCTCCTGAAAAGCTGGGGAGTCCTTCCCATCCACGAACCAGCGAACCAGCATGTTGATCGTCTTGGAAATCTGCCAAGAGCAGCACCGTCACTGCTCCGGATACAGTTTTTTCCAGCCCCAGAGACACACATCCCTCCCACCCAGCACAAAGCTGTGTAGAGGTGGTCCCAGGCTTGATTCCCACAGCTCCATCTGTGGCATTACTCAGCACAGCTGAGTTAGTGGGACAGATGCCATGAGATCACTCCAGAGCTTCCCCTCAGATCATTTCCCTGGACCACAAGGAAAGGTACCCCTCACAAGGCCACAGCTGACCCTGTGTCCTCTGCATCTTCTGTGCCCTATAAGCACTAAGCTCTTGAGCATCAGGAGCAGTAGGAGTTGGGCCTAAGCAAGATCCGATTGTTACGGTTACATGCCACAATTGCCAAGGGCTGGGGGAGGGGCCACAAGCTAATCCATAGAGAGCAAAGAGTAAGATTTTTCAAGGCTCGACAGTAAGTGTCCTACCGGCCCAATGCTGATGCACTTGGTGAATCTGTCATCAGCTTTGATGTGGTCATATAGCTCTGTAATGGCTCGCTCCCGCAGGTGAGTGCTGTGGTGGGCTTCATACACGTTCATGATGGCTGCAGAAGAAAAGGCCGTGCAATGAAAATCCCACCCTGTGTGGCCAGATTCGCTTGCTGTGGTGGCCTGTAGTACTGCTCACGCCATGACCAGTCAAGGGAAGCATGGGGACTGCTCTGCCCCAGAGCAGCCCAAGGACAGAGGCACAGGCCCTGCTACTCTCAGGGAGGGAGAAGCCCAAGGATCACACAATCTACATTTCCGTCCCAGCTCCCGTAGCTGGCAGTAGGCCCTAAAGAGCCCCCAAGGTACAAGGCATCTGTAGTTCCACTACCTTGGCTCAGGTGGCAAGGGGGGGCCCTCCCACCCCACTACCACCACACTCACCATAGGCCACCCCCAGCAGCCAGCTGTGCGGAGTGTACACATCACTAGCAGCCACGTTGTTCCTCTGTGCTGGCCAGTCTATGCTGGCATAGTCCTGCACATACAGCTCCTGGCACGAGACAACACAGGGTATCAGCCTGGCCAGCTGGGAGCCAGTCCCCAGAGGCAAGTGAGCCCCGCCAGGGCCAGCTCCTCACCTGCCGCAAGCTCCGTATGAGCTCGTCCTCTTCTGCTGACAGACGCCTAGCATAGCAGTAGCTCATGGGCAGGTAAACCTGGCGACAGTGACACCAGAGCCGGGATGGGTGGGCCGGGAACCAGGTAGGAAGCAACCTGATTGCAACAGAGAAGGTGCTACGGTAAAGATTAAGAAGAGCCAAGGGCAGCATGGAGAGACAATGTGCTGACAGGAGGATGAGCAGGGCATGCCCTTCCCTATCCCTGTACCAGGCCTGCTACTGCTGGTACTGCTGCAAGGGAAGAGAAGGGAACAGCCACATAGTCTGGCCCTGCTCAGATCCTTCCAACAGGGCTGGTCCCTCCATACCAGGGCCAGCAGACACCACTCCTGACCCAGCTGACACAGGGCAGGGAGGATCCTAAGCGCAGAGAGGAGGGAGGGCAGAAGTCAGCTCAGAGGCCCCTCTCCTCCCCATGTGACTTTCAAGGCAGAGGCCCAGACTGGCAGTTAAGTACATTTGATGACAAAGCACCAGCAGCCCTTGGTCCTGTGCAGCTCCTGATCTCCCCCAGGGAAAATGTCATACGGTTTCTCTCGCTGACAGTGACTTAATTGGAGAGGGTACAAGTGAGGGTTAGAGTTGCAGCCTTACACGTGGCTGTCCTGTTCTGCAGGTGCCCAGTTCTGGCTGGTCACAAGAGCAGAAGATGCTGGTGGCAGGCAGTGAGCACATGGCTGGATCAGGGACCCTGTGGTCAAGCTAACTGGGCTGAGCTCCGGCACCTCGCTGCAGTGCAGTGTTTGGTGTGATCCACCCATGGGCTGGCCTTGCTGCTGCTCTCCCAGCTGACTCGCAGCCTGAGCACCCCCAGTTCCAGGGCACAGCTGAAGTTATTCCAGCAAATAACAGCTCCTAAGACAGCTCTGCCTTGAAGTTGGTGGCATGACTAATAAAACCCCCCACCTCCACATCGAGGGTGGCTCATACCACATCTCCGGGAGCAGTGTGTTCATCCCCTCCCAGCTGTAAACATTCAAGACAGCCAGCCAGAACTTCCCCCAGGAAGGGATTCCCACGGCACCTCCTGCAGAGAGTGATAGCAGCAACTTCAGCGTTAATGCAACCGTGCCAGCTCCCTGCTTGCTTCCCCATCGCAGGGCCCGCTTCTTGCCAGGTTTGGGAGGAATCCTCTCAGGCTGAGACACATATGCCAAAAAAGGGCAAGCAGGCAATGGTACAAAACTGTGATACACCTTCCCATTGTTAATTGAAAATGCAGATGGTATCAAGATTCAAAAAGGAGCAACAGCTCCTCTGCTACTGTTCCATGCAGCCCTCGGGTCTGGCCAGACCTCTCCCACCAGTGTACCAGCCCCACAGCTGCTGTGTTGGGCACAACGGCACTGACCTTTGCTGTGCAGGTTGACACGGGCCCGCACAATGTTAGGGTCATCTGGCCCAAGCCCCAGGATCCTCAGAGCTACATAGTTGAGTGCTGTGCCAAACACTGTTGATTTGTCTTCCACATGCCTGTCACACACACAGACAGCACAGCCATTAGCCAGACACAGCCCACTGCACAGGTCTGTCTTTGTCAGGGTGAAGCGGGATGCCAGGGGTGACTGTGAAAAAGCGGAGACCCTAATATCCCAGGGAGAAATATTGCTCTGCACTACCCAGTCACAGGCGATGCTTTGGGATATAAGTGCCACAGAGGAGATGCAGCCAGACTTCATGCTCCAGCTGTCTTTGTGACAGAAAGTATACCTGGAGTGCTGCACCAGCAAGTCCAACCACCTGGAGGTACCACAGTAGCTGAGTCCCACTCCCCAAGCCTAGGCAGATTTGACGGCAGCTCCAAGTGCTGGACCTCAGAGGTGCCACCACTAAAAGAAGCATATTTGCTACTCACAAGCCCCAGCCTCCATCTGGGAGCTGCACCGAGCGCAGGTAGCGCACCATCTCTTCACGGAACACCTCTGGCAGCTGGATCTTGGCAGTGTAGCAGGTGATGAGAAGACCTGGAAGATCAGAAATGCTGGCTCTTACATGAAGCCAAATGACATGCTTACCCCTCTTGGGGAGGCGCCCTATGGGCCTACCTGGCAGGAGGAAGAGGGGCCCACCATAGTCGCCGGCCCAGTGCCCATCCTCGGCCTGCAGAGCAGCATAGAACCGCATACCGTTGTGGGCAGCCTCCCGGGCCGTGCCGGCCACTGGCCAGGGCCGCAGCGCCTCGCCCTGCGGGGAGACAACGCCTGAGCCGGGGGAGTTCCTCGGCCCGGGCCCCGCCGCCAGCCCCCCGCCCCAGTCCCCAGCCCCGCACCGTGTCCAGGCCGAGACTGTGCTTCTCCAGCACCGTCTGCGCCCGCCGCTCGCCGACCGTCCAGTCGTCGTCGCCATCGCCGTCGCCCAGGTAGCGCCAGCGCTGCCGGCCACCCTCGCAGTGCAGCCGCCAGGCGGGCAGTGCCGTGGCCGCCGCCGAGCGCCACGGGCCGCCGCGCCGCCGCACCGCCCTGCCGGAGAAGGGCACCGTCAGTCGCGGCCGCCACCTACGCGCTCCCCTCACAGCTCCCCTCGACCGCGCCGCGCCGGTACCCACCCGCCGTCCGCCGCCATCGCCGTCCACATCCCCATCACCGCCGCACCGGTGCCGCGCCTCGCTGGGCCGACATCGCCTCACGGGCGGCAGCCAATGGGGCCGCGGAGCCGGACTGTCGGCCCGCCCCCGCCCTAAAGCCCCGCCCCCTCCTCCCCCAGCACCGCCCCCCACGCCCGGGACCCAGCGGCGGGTCCTCGGGCGCGCCGGGCCGGACCCGCACAACGAGCCGCGTCAGGTGCCTTCGGCACAACCTCAGCGATTATCTGGAGAGGATACAGTGATTCTGTTGGGGAATTAGATAATTAATCTGGTATTTATTGTATAAACCACGCTCAGGTGACGCACAGGCTCAGCCCCGGCTTCGTTCAGCCACAAGCAGAATTTTGTCTGCACAACTCACGGTGCTGGAGAGCTCCCGGGGGTGTCACGGCAGGAGGGGAACAGCCCGGACTCAGGCCTCATACTGCTGCTCCTCACCAGGGAGAGCCGTCCGTGTTGGTTCTTTGGCACCGTTCAACTGGACAAAGGGAAACTCCACAAGTTCACTGATTGATAGGGGTGTTGTATTTGGGACTTGGCAGCCTGTTGCTTATTTCTAGGCTATGAAAAACAATCTGTAATGAATCTGCCTGAGATGAGCTTCACGTAAGTATCTCTAATTCCTTGTGGATGCCAAAATCTTCAGATAATTTATGATAATAGTTGCCTAAAGGCAGTGATGAACCACTTGGTTTTACTTTCCTGTCTCTACACAACCTGCCTGCCTTAGAAATTCCTCTGCTTGGAGAGCAGACAGACCTGAAATGGCCAGTTTCAGCAGAAATATTTTAAGCAGAATCACAATTTGACAGTTTGTGGCAGCGCTATTCAGTGTTTCTGCCAAGACGACAGCACCCAGTGCTTAGAGCTGCCCCGCTGCCACCCTGTGCTGGGAGGGCAGTAGGGAAACAAAGGGAGTGGGGCAAATGGCACTTAAGAGCCCAGAGCCCAAGATTTAGGAGATGGTGGGTGTAAAGCTACATTTGCCTGTGATCCCCGAGAGGAGGCACCACCGTAAACTTGTGAGTCCGTTCTGTGGGGGCAAAAAAGACCCACTGCTCATCCCATGGATCCTGCCCAGGCTCTCTTTGTCCTCAGGCAGAGGTGACATTTGCATAGGGCTGGCAGAGATGGTGCAGGGCCCAGAAAGTCCCTCCTGGGGCAGCAACAACCCCCCGGGCTCCCTGGACCTGGCACTAAATCAGGCCCATCATCTCCCTCCAACAATTTCAACAAGCACCAGCCCAATCCCAGATGCATCCTGGTGTTTTTGCTCTTCGGCATCATTCGAGGCTCCCCAGGAGGGCTCTGGCTCATCCCTGGTTTCGAGAATGGACACAGCGACCACGGCACAAAGCCAGGGGACCTGCTCTCTGAAACGCCGCTCTGTGTGCTGGGACTGCCAGCACAGCCCTGTGGAGGCAGAAACAGCTTCTCCCCCCTCCCACCCAAATTCCTCTGCTTTCATTCCTGTTTTCTCCCAGTTCGATGACCGCCGGCCTTTGTCTCGTGGTCTGGCAGAGCCTGGTGCCACACACACCACAGAGACAAAGAAATAGACTGGCTTTTCTCCCCGAGCCTGCTATGAAGAGCCCGCATTGTGTTTCACTGGGGAGAGGGAGGCAGGCAGAGCACTGAAGTGTTTTGCTCGGCATTGGGCTCTGTAAAACCCTCTGTTTCTTTAAACATATCAGCCAAAAGTTCTGGCAAGGAAGCGGTGACCCCCAGGACAGAAGCTCCAGGGTTACACTCTCCTATTCAAAGATCAGGACCATGAATTTTAAACTAATGGAAGCAGCTCTTTGGGCAGCACTCAAGCAGCTCTCAGCCTCACCCCCATGCCCAGACCTCTTGGGCTTTCACAGGCAGGTCAGGGATGACCCACGCCAGGAGAGCAGTTTTTGCAAGGACAGGAGCCTGGATAAGGATCAAGGGAGTCACCTGAAGCAGCTTCTTAATCCAAGAGGCAGGAAAGGGCCAAGGTTTCTGGTGCTGACACCTGACCCTGCTGCTCATCCTATCAGCCAGAGCGGCCCCAGACCACTCCCTGGAAAACGGAGAAGTCAGAGTGACTGGGGGTGAAATAAACAGTAAGAATAAGCAGGATAGAGAATGTCAAGACTGTTCAGATTTTGATCTGCCACATGCTTATCCTTCTGTTCCATTTTAAGGAAAGGTCACCTTCAAAAATGACATCAGAAAATGGTTTAGCAAGGCCAAGCCAGGGCCTTCTCTCTGGCTAGAAATGCTGTGCTTTGATGAGTTTCTTGGCTAATTGCTGAGCTAAGGCATCTACCAGATCAAATTGCTATTGATGGGGAAAAATACTCTTCCTTTCCTGCTGACAGAGAGCCCTGTTTATAGCCAGCCCTTAAGTGAACACAAATATCCTTGGAAAAAATCACATATTGCAGGACTGCTGACAAATTACTTCCACACCAGAAACAGCACTGTCTAAACGCATGTCTCCTGTCTCTGCCAGTCCAGTGAGAGCACAGCAAACTGCTGCAGCTCACAGTGCTGTACATGCAAGAATTTCAGTGGTCAAGTCTATATTTAGAGCCAACATACTCAAGCTTAATACTGGGGAAACTGTTTTTCCCCAAACCAGTGTCTGAAGCTGTTAGAAAAGCTTTCAAGAGCTGATGTAAGGAAATGATCAATGTGGACGGGTTTCTTTCACATCGGTATGTGAAAAACTGCCAGGTGTTGTCTCAGTGACCCATGGTGGCTTCAGGGAACACAGGGACTGCCAGGGACTGTGTTTGCCCAGCAACCCAGTCTTGCCTCTACAAAGGTCCAGACCTTCATCCTACCTCACAAGCATAAGGCTCTTATTCCTCACATTTCTCCACAGGAGCTGACTCGGCTAATAAAATGACACCTCTGGGCTCTCCCTCATGGGTATTGCTAAGCTGTCCTCTTCGTAACAGTGCTGACCTGTTCTGAGACGCACTGAGTCTAAATCCAACAAAGGCCTAAGACATGAAGCAGTTATCGGTACATCCAGGCAGGAGGTTCCCACCACCCTCTCAGATCAAAGGGTGGTGTCACAGTCACTGGCTGGGTCACAGCACCTTTATAACCTGAAGGCACTTGATGCAGCTTGTTGCAAGGGTATGGCATGGCACGCCCCAGAACCTGGCTCTGTCCCTCTGGCAGGCATCAGGGAGGAGCTGCTGCTGCCAGCTCTGTCCTTCAACCACCTGCAGCCCACTACAATCACAATTCCCCCGCAAAGGGTCCCACTGTCCCCTAGACTGATGGGGTAGCAGAGAAGATGCAGGCAGACCTGTCTTAGAGTTGGACAGCGAAGGGACAAGAGGCTGCAGGTGTGAGCTGCTGTGATGGATGTTCCCATCACACACAAAGAAAAACCTCTGCTCAGAGGGTGCTGCAGCCCTAAGACAGGGCCTACAGTGACAGAGGAGTGCATTGTTCCCACCCACCTGGCCCTGGCTGTGGGGCATCTTGGGGGCAAGATGCTGGAGCCCCCAACCCAGCTCTGACCGTGCCTACCCAGCCTCGGCTCACAATTCATTGCCTTTACTGCAGATGAGAGTGGCAGCACCAGCAATGCTGCCGGGCTGGCTCTCCTGCTGACTGCTCGCTTATTTTCTTTCTTACAACAGTGTCTTTCTCCGCAGTGGCTCCCACGCCCCTGACCGTGGGCTGGCAGCAAGTCAAAGCATCTTTGTGTGCATCGCTGCAGTGCGGGCCCAGCGCCCGGCTCCAGACGCCCCCGCCTCCAGCTGCCATTGGTGCCGGGGGAGCTGTGGCGGGGCCCCGGGGCTCTCCGCCCCCGGGCATAAGAAGGCAGTAGGTCCTGGGGTGCCCGGCCGCATTGCAGTGTTGAGCACAGTCTCGCTGCCAGAAGGGAGGTGAGAGGGGCAGGGGGGACACTGGGGCAGGCACTTGGCTGCTGGAGCAGGTGGGCTGCTGCTGTGAGTGGGGTGCTGCGGGGGGCACCTTTACAGCTCTGAGCAGTGCAGAGGCCAGCGGGGAGCTGAAATACTCCTCAGCCTTGCAGACAGATGGGAAGCAAGCAGTGCCGCTGGCAGTGAGCTCAGTCTGGCGCAGGCAGGGCACGAGCGTGCAGATGGCTGTTTGGATGCATGCATGAAGTACTTCAGGAGTATTTCCTACCTGATTGGAAATGGTCTTGCAGTTTGGACAGTGACTGCTGCACAGGGGAGGGTGTCAGCTTGAGAGTCAGGCCATGGGATTATTTTGACCCGTTGGCACTCATGAAAACTGGTTCCTGCCCGGGTTCCTGTGACTGCTCAGTCGGAGATAGGCCTGCAGGCAAGACAGTCAGAGGTGAGAGCACCTGTGACAGAGGGGACAGAAAACCTTGTACAGCAAAAGTCAACGCTGGAGCTTGCCCAGGCTAATGCACCATCGCTCCCTCTGACCTCAGGGCCACGCAGTGATCATGTCTGAGCTGGAGAAGGCCATGATTGCTATCATCGATGCCTTCCACCAGTACTCAGGGAAGGAAGGAGACAAGCACAAGCTGAAGAAATCAGAACTGAAGGAGCTCATTAACAACGAGTTGAGCCATTTCCTCGGTGTAAGTATTGCTCCCCGCACAGCATGCCTGGCTGGGCGCAGGGAGTGGTGTTGAGCTGCTGCCAGGTTCCGCTGACTCCATCTCCCACGGGAATCAAGTGCACAGGAATGCACAAAACAGGTGCATTAACAGTGTGTTAAACACTGCTCCAGCTCCGCAGGAGCAGCAGGCGCCAGGACAAGGGCAACAGGGGGCTGAGGTTTGGGTGGGGTACTAGGGAGATTTCCTTCCCTGGGAAGTGGGAATGGCCCTGCCGCAAGGGTCTCATGAGGTCCCTTCCCTGTGGCACAGCTGTGGCTGTGATTCCTGCTTCAGGGGGACCGCTGTTGCGCAGATGCTGCTGCAGGTGCAGGGCAGTGCCCCAACACAGATGCCCCCAAGAGCCACTGAGCTATTTGGGCTATGTCTGAACAGAGATCCAGCTGCGAGAGCACCTGAGAAGTGGGAACGTGTTACTGTCTGGGCCTTGCTCCGATCCTCCCCAGCTTTGGCTGCCTCTTTCTATTCCTTCAGGAGATCAAAGACCAGGAGACTGTGGACAAAGTCATGGAGGCACTGGACAGTGATGGGGATGCGGAGTGCGATTTCCAGGAGTTTGTAGCCTTCATTGCGATGGTCACTGCTGCTTGCCATGAGTTTTTTGAGCATGAGTGAGCTAGTGGGAAGCAGGCAAGCACCTCCTGCTCATGCTGGAGAGATGCAGAGCAGCATCACTCCTCTGGGAAAAAGACTGGGTGCAATTAGGGGCTCCTTGGAGTTAAACTTGTGCTAGACTTAAGCAGCTTATTAAGTTCTGCAGCTTTGTGAACAAGAAACACCTGCACAGCTCAGGAAAGCCTGTCGGCCAGCACCAGCCTGGCTGGACACAGTGTGCAAATGTCTTGTCTCAAGCTCCTTCCCTGCTGCTGTATGCAAGGGATGTGCGCGGGGCTGGAGGCAGGCAGACGCTGTGATTCAAGCTTGCTTGCAAGGGGAAAAGAATAATTCAAGGGCTGAAGGAGGTGGTGATGCAGAGGGGGTGGGTGCAGAAACCTGGTCGTGAGCCCACCAGCCTGATTGGAAAGGCTCCCGCTTGATACTCATGGGTTCTGGCCGCCCTGTGCATGGTACTAACCCAGGCAGCACAGCCCTGTTCTGTCACAGGGGCTCAGCAGAGCCCTCACATTTCTTTGCAAATTGAGATGCCCTTGGCTTGAAAGGCAAAGCATAACCATCTAACAGCCCAGGCTTCTCTCTCATCAATGAATCCTGCTTTTAGCAGCCTGCAGAACTGGAAGTGAAAGTGTATGAGGCTCCTGGGCTGAGGACAGCTTCTGGGCCTGGGATGTGCCTTGGCAAGGTCTCCCGGCTCAGTCAACAGGGAAGGGGGGATCTGCCCAGGGTGACCACAGTGTTTTAATGTAGACCAGGCACAGCCTCCAGAGCGTGTGGAAATGGTGAGAATAAAATGCTGTTTTGGTCACTGGTGAAAAATGTGTCCTTTTGTCCCAGGTTGTGTGCAGCTCCCCAGCTGCCCTGCACTTCAAGAGGGGAAGGGAAAGCTGCAGGATGCTGCCTGAAGCACTGCTATGGCTCATGCCCCAGGGTTTCTTGCTAGGCCTTCATCTCCTCCCTGGCATCACTGTGGCTGGCTGAACAGCTCAAGGCTGTCAACACCACTATGTTTCACCTGGCTATCAAACTGGCAGATATTCCATCACTTTCTTAACATCCTCATTGGTTCTCGCTTCAGCTGCTTCCAACACTTGTACAGACCTGAGCCAGAATATGAGGACGACGAGTAGGGACACTGTCTGTCCCAGTGTCCCCAGGGTTAAGTAGAGTGGATGGTACTCTCATGACTCTCTCTCAACCCTGAACCTGAGTTCAGCAGAAAGGTCTGATGCTTCAGCCCACGATCTGCTGGTGGAGCTGTCTGGGAGGTCTCCATGTCCCACCTGCCTTCTGCCTCACCGCACCGGCAGAGCTCCCATGGATGAGTAATCCTTCCTCAGCAGCTCTGCAGCATTACAGCAGCAAAGAGCTGTAGGTCTAACACATGGCTTGAATGCCGGCAAAGCTGGTGGGACACAGACCAGGCTGTCCCGTGCCTTGGTGAGCAGTGGGAGCAGGAGCAGGGAGTGACACGGTGTGACTGCGCATGTTTCCGGTAGTAAGGCTGATCCTGACTTCGCAATGCCACTGCTGGGAATTTACAGAAGCTTCACCTGTCACAGGAGAAGGTGCAGCAGAGCTGGTGGCTCCTGGTAGGGAGGAAGATGGCATGTTTTTCTTTGAGGAGAGCACCCTGACTGCCAGCGGTGCTGTACATGGTGCTCAGGCTGCTGAGCCCTGGACACTCCTCCCCAGCCAGCAAGGAAAGCAGAGCTTTCCTGAAGTGAAATTCCTGCAGCAGACACTGTGTGGCAAGGCATTCTGGGGGAAAAAGAAAGCCAGCAGTGCCTGCCTGAAGTGTGGACACACTTACCACTGATGCTTTTGACTTCCTATACAAATAGATGAAAGAGAATTTCCCACCAGAAAGGGCACCAACAGATTGTTTCTAATATTAAATGCCCTATCAGGACAAGAACTACTTATTGACAGTACTAAAAGTGAAACAAAGAGAAGAAGCTACACCAACAGGAGGAGCCCAAGATGTTTAACAGACTCAGATTACCTTTACAAACTAGAGAAGTGAGCACTGGGGACAGATTTAGTACGCACAGGCTATTTTGCACCTCTGCTGAACTGTGGTCTCACAGTTTAAAATGCTGCCATTACTTTTTGCTCTGTGAGATTAGAACCTGCATTTTTATCCTCTTGCCAGACCATTCAAGGTGAAGCGCATCTGTGGAAGGGAACCCTCTCTGGATCAGACACTCAACCACCAGCACTGGAAGAGCATCTACAGAACCCCACAAAGCGTCCTTCCACATAGGATCTAATCTTACTAGGAGTGCTGGTGGTTGCTGTCAGCACATCCAAAATAAAATATTTCCATCTTGTTGACTGTCGATGGAAGTGCATTCGGCTGAATCATTCCATGGCAGAGTGCTGACAGCAAGAAAAACAATTAATCTTAAAAAGACAAGCAAAATGTACTTTTTCCACAAACCATCTGCAAATCAAATGCAGATTTCTACAGACCCCAGAGAAGGAACATTCCTGATCTTGGTGGATGGAGTAAAGCAACTGTGTATACAAAGCGCTGGGCTGCATCTGCCACATGTTCAGAGCTCTGTGCTGCAAGCGGTGATGGCACGGAGAGTGGCTCCTCCATCCTGGCAGTCTGGGAACATGAAACCATTTTGCTCCTCTCTGAAAAACACATTTCAAAAGCAAGTGACAGCATTTTGGTGAGTGATCCATGGATTGAATTTGTTCCCCCTACCAGATATTAAACCCAAAGGATCTGCCTGGCCCTACTTACTGTACTGCAACATTAGAACATATTTTCAGTGTTTCCATTCTGAAATACTCTTGACACTGGATTTTACTGAACAAAGTTAGAGTTCATCCCGCATCCCAAACAGCGTGGATGTCCAATTGCAGGGGAAGTCAGCTGACAGAGCAGGAAACTAGAGGCGCAAAACGGGGAGCTTTTTAAACAGAACAAAATAAACCACCCCCAACACTATTAAGAAGCAACATAAAAGTGATCTTTAAAAGCCCACTTTTCTATCTTCTTCCTACTGCAATTCTGATTCTCGCATGTAGGTGTGCCATGTTACAAGCACAGAGACAACCCTCATGGCACTGCCATCCGCATTTGGCAGAGAACAACGGCAGAAATAAAGACAAATGGTTATTTTGCAGTTACCTGTGCAAGCTGAGCTTTAAGGAATGCTAGAAAACTAGCAAATGTTTTTCACTTCCAGAAGCAAACTTCTATGTTTAGGTGGAAAAAGGATTACAAGCCAAAACGTGACAGGAGGAAAACAAGAGTGGTGTGTATTATTTTCATAACATTTATTGAAATACAAAAAAAAGACAGAACTCTTTTTATATGGCGCTGGCATAACTGAACTGGAAATAAATCCCAGTGTGCCTAGTTCCTCCTAAACACCATGACTGGTCACAAAACAAAATCTAAAGACTGCAGCAGAAACTTACACTAGAATTTGTCATGACAAGAAACTCTGGCTTAGAAACATCTCATTTGAAATATCCAACCGTGTAAGTATTTGAAGTATATTAACAAGCTGAATGTGAACATCCGTTCAACAATAAGAGTCGTATCTTAGTATACCCAGCATCAAGTAAATGCTGAAGTGCAAGTAGTTAAGAGAATTATTTAATATAGGTTTGTGAGCTGGGAATTAGTTCTTTGACATAATCCAGCTCTATCATTTACCAACATGATTTCTGTCTGGAGACACTGCAATACTTTAAATGTGCAAGCTTTTGGAAACTTCCTTTTTTGGCCTTAAACCAGAGTTGTGAATATGTTACAGAAACCAAAACCTAGTCATAAATATCCTTAAAGTGCATAATACATGTTCTTACACCATGGCAGGGAAATGGCATTAAAAAAAGCAGGGACTTGGTACTGAAAATTAGGAATGTGCACTTCAAATGAACTCACTTTTTTTTTTTTTTGCTATAATAAATGCCTGCGTGACAATAAACAATAAATAAAGGTGTGAAGCAGCCTCATAGCACTGCAGCTATAAAGACATAAAGCTTAAAAAAAGTCAGAAGAGCTGGGTCGCAACAAACACTGTTGCAATAAAGGCAGTTTTTTTAACGATTACAAAGTTATTTACAACTCATCAAGAGTCCAGTCTCACACCCCAGAATAAACCTGACAAACATTCCACTTCCACAGCAACCCTTCCGTGGCACCACTTCCACAGCAACCCTTCCGTGGCATCTTGCCTTGTTTCCTCAGCGTGTGGACTGGCCACCAAACCAGCTACAGCAATTTGCTTGAAGTTCCCTTGTTCCCACATTCTACATTCTGAAAAGATTAGGTTAAAAAAAACCAAAACAAAACACATTCTTGTACCTTTACCACAAGCTGGTTTTTCAGATGTCAAATTCATTCAATTCAAGATGAATTGCGGATCTTTGACAGCTGTCTTCATCACTTTTGAGAAACCCAAGTTAAGTTGCTTTGGCAATAAAACCCGCTGTGCTTTAAACACGCTTCATCCATGTCATTATCTGGATGCTAAGCACAGTGTCTTGGTGCAATTAACAGTGAGAGAACCAGGAAAGGCTCAGAGAAGCTTGTTGTCTTGCTGCGTGCAGTGACCTTAAAACAAATCGCCTTTTGCAGGATAAAATCCTGCTTGTTTTCTAAACCTATTGTTGGTATACTTCTGTTTTCTGTGGACACGCCACCTCTCTTGCCTCTTCAAACAAAAACTTTGCCTTTGTCTAAGAGACTACAATTTAGTTTATTCCTGCATAAGAAGAAGCATCCCTCTTTCAATCTGGGTAAGTGACTTTTACAGCCTTTCCCCCTGCTGCTGCTGTGCTGGGTCAGCCTGGTGCTCTTGCTCGAGGCTGTCATCTCGAGGCTGCTATCTCTGTTCCTGCTTTATCTTCTCAGCCAGTGCTTTTGCCCAGGTGGTCACAGGCCCGGCTCTGGCATCAGGCCCCTTTTCATCCTACTGGTGCTTTTTACAATGTTTTTCAAAAGTAGAAATTTTGGCATATGTCCGTTTGCAAACCAAACAGTGGTATGGCCGCTCCCTGCTGTGTGTCCGCATGTGAAGCTGGAGGTAAGAGGACCTAGAGAAGGCTCGGCTACAGACTGAGCAGCAGAGAGGCTCTCGTGCCTCATGGGTCTTCAGGTGCTGCTTGAGGGATGACGCCTGCTTGAAGGCCTTCCCGCAGGTAGAACACTTAAAATTCCTCTCGCCTGACTCGAGAACCTGGTGGGAGACCAGGTGGGCGTAGGAGCGGAAGTTCTTACCGCATCGGTCGCACTTATAGGGCCGTTCCCCAGTGGGCAGGCGGGTGTGGAGAATCAGCCCGGCCTTCTGTGTGAAAGCCTTCTCACACTGCAGGCACTTGAAAGGCCTCTCGCCTGTGTGCACGCGGCAGTGGGTGGCGAGGTGCGAGGCACGCCCGAAGAGCTTGCCACAGTCCTCGCACTTGAAGGGCCGCTTGCCGCTGTGGATGGCCTTGTGGCGCACCAGGTGGGAGGACTGGAGAAAGAGCTTCCCGCAGACCGGGCACTGGTACTTGCGCTCGCCCGTGTGGGAGCGGAGGTGGAGGGTGAGGTGCGATGAGGAGATGAAGGCCTTGCCACAGAGCGGGCAGGCGTGCGGCCGCTCCCCGGTGTGGGTGCGCTTGTGGAGGACCAGCCCGGAGGAGAGAGCAAAGGCCTTGGCACAGACCGAGCAGCGATAGGGCTTCTCCCCGGTGTGGACGCGGCGGTGCTTGGCCAGGGCACCAGCCTGCGCGAAGGCCTTCCCGCAGTGCTCGCACCCGTGGGGCCGCTCTGCCTCGGCGGCAAGCGCGAGATCCCGCTCGTCCCCGGCCCTGCGGCCCGGCGACCCCGCCGGCACCATAGCGGCCGCGCCGGAAGCGGAGACACCCGCCGCACGCATACACCACTAGCGCGCAGCGGTGACGCCAAGAGGCGGGGCGCAGCCGCCATCTTGTTGCCCGGTGGGGGCGGAGGGACAGAGTCTGGCAGGCGGCCGCTGCCTTCCCGTCAAGGGAGGGGTCACAGCGGCTGGGCCGAGGCAGCTTTGCGTACGGGCTCTGCTCCCGCGCTGTCCTCGCAGGGCCCTGTGTTAAGAGGCACTGCTGGCTTTGCCGGATGAAACACGCAGCCCCGCGCCGAGGGGAGGGCTGTTACCGCCCGCCCCAGCAGTACTCCTCACCCTCAAGCCCTGAAAGCTCGGTGGCAGGTGCTGGTTTGGGTGGGGAGGACCCACGCACAGCTCAGGGCAGGGAGACCCCGCAGCACACATCACCAAGGGTACTGAAAACACGCGAAACTGAGGAACATCAGGCTTTAACTGCAAAGGCGTTGTAATGAAATTGTGCACAAAAAGCTCTTCAGGCATTAAACTGTGCAAAGCACAGGTGAAAACTCTACAGTAAGTTTTTCATCTAACAGCATAAGTTTCAACATGCAGCAAGTCAGATGGTTCCAAGAGCTGCTTTGAAATGTTTAATGTGCTTTTCATTTTAGACTTACTTTACAAGTTAACTTGTCTCACTGTCATCAATATCTCAATTAAAAAAAAAAAAATCTTACAATGCTTTATTTGCTAAAAAACTACGACATTAAAATGGGGGTTAGGTAGTTCTTTCCTTTTGCCAGCTGTTGGTTTGGAGGAGTTTCCACAGTCCACTGCCAGAGGTTGCTGTTCTTAATAAGTTACACAAGTTCTGTACATAATTACAGTCATAGCAGAGTATGCAGCTGTATAATACACTACAGTCAAACACCATGAGGGCAAAGAACTACTATATACGAAAGCTTTCTGTTGGAGATTTTATAGTTTACTTGACCAAGAGTCAGTTTGGTCCCCTCGTATCAGGAGACTGACATCCACCTTTCTCAGGCACTGATCCAGGCAGAGTTACCTTGCAGAAAAACCCAGCTCTTTTGCCCAACTCATGCATTATTAAAAAACTTTTATGTAGCTCAAAGTCTTTTAACAACTCTATAAAAATAATTATTTGCTAGTTTCGTGCTTACCTTCAAATACATGAAGTACTTGAGTAACTTCACATTCTCTTTCTGAATTAGGTTCACTGCAGTATTAGATCAGGCACAAACTTCAAACCTTAATTAGCCAAGTGTGACCGAACCAACTGGATTATTTCAGCTTGAACAGAAATGTCTAAACACAACTCTAACAAAAAAAAGCCAGTTTGCACCACAGCAGATCAAGCGAACTAACACTGAGTATCTTTCCATGGTGGAAAAAAAAAGTCACCATCCTAAGCTTTAGCACAGGATATTCAGGGAAAACATATTGTAAGACCATGCTTTGTAAACATTTCTACGAGTCATTCAGACGATTGGCTTTGGAATGAATGCTCAAAGCCTTGGCGGTGTGCAGGGCAGTAATTAACAGCTAACGCTATGAACACAAGCAACTTTTAACATGAAGTTACAACAGCAAGAGCTGCAAAGGCTCCTGTGCCCAGCAGTTAAAACTGGATATTCACTGATATTTTACGATAAAGTTCATAGCGTTATGGAGTCCAGCATGGCACGGTCAGTAACCCTGTTACAGCTGCAGTTATTTGTTTCTGCTTGGTATGAAAAAGCTGAACAGCAGCATAATTGTTGTTATATTGAATCTGGGCTTGGAATCAACCTGTTTCTTCTGAATAGGGATGAGTCAGTGGTTTAAAATAAAAAGGCTGCATTTTTAAATCTCAAATATGTGCAAAATTCTTTTCACTACAGTAGAGAACATGGTAAAGATGTGTGTGCAATCTTGAGAGTTACATCCCAAACCAGACACTGCCAACAAATTGCCAACCATCATGTGGAGGGGCAACTCCCAACGGTGACTCGCGACTTTCAGTGTTATTCCCAGTACTCCTCACAGCTGCTGTTCTCCCCCACCCCACTGTATGTCCTTTTATGCAGTGCATCAAGTACTAACATTCATAATTATTTAAAAAAAAACATTGGTCCATGACAGTTCTGATAAGCTTCCTTCAGGAATTCCAGTAAAGTCTCCATCCTAAGACAGCTGTAACTGTGACAGTGGGTTTATGACAGCAAATGCAATCTGAGAGATGAAGGTCTGTGAAGATCAGTATCTCCTTTTTCCCCAAGGTCTTCCACAGCTTTTAAAACCACAGAAGATGGATTCCAATGTTGTTATTTGGATTTTGGTGCTTTAGCCTTGATGAGATTTTCTGTTTTCACATGTTGTAGGCAACATAAATAGGATCCAACTGGTCAGCTAAAAATCCGTCTCTCAAGTGCATTCGTTGTTTCTCACCACGGGAATTGATGGGAATAACCCCGGGGTCCACAATGACTACAACACCTACTATGAGATAATGCTCCTCCAGAACTACATTTGTTACCAGCGCCACCAGATCCAATGCTTCTTGTTCCGAGCCTTCCAACTCCACAACCACCACCAGCAAGTTGGTCCATGTAAACACGGCACTGTCGGCACGACACAAATATTAATGGGGAGAAAAAAAAAAAAAACACCACAGTCAAAGGAAGCCAGTTATCAAAAGAGGCTCACTGGAAATCAATTATCTAAGGACTTGAACAATATAGTAAATAAGAACAAGTGATGTAACAGTAATGTGAAAATATTCATAAATCAAGAGGTATCAAAGCTGTAACTTCTTGGGATATTCTTTGCTACTTGTTTTTTAATGGTCCACGTAAAAATACAAGTAGGTCTTTTTCTCTTAGATATACCCAGTCATGTATTCGAAAGTCCTTTGCACTTACGTATTACAACGGAACCATTAAGATTTCACACTCGGTGTGTGCGTACTTGATACTAATGTACTTCTGTACATCTTCAGAGATTGTTAAAGTACAGACAAAACCTCCAAAGCTTACAAGTGTGCACTACCACCATGGGACTGAGGACATGGAGCCAAACGGCAGACTTCATCCATTGTGACCCAACGAGAACAATCCATGTTAGGAGATACCATTCAAGAAACCTTGGAAGTATGTTCACCACACCCTAGTGTGGACGTGCTGGCACAGCCAGGGAAGTCAATACCACAACCTGCACATGCTCTGCTGCCCCAGTCATGCCCTGCCCTCCCTGTCTCTCAGACTATGACGATCAAACTCTGATGAAGTGTGGGCTTTTTTTCCTTGAGTGGCGGCAGCAGAGGAAAGAAGGACTTTGTATTCCAGTTACTCCCGCTGCAGTAGTTCCTAAGCAAAGTTCTATGAGTTCACTCTACAGCAAGCTCTTGGTCTAGCATGCTGTTCCACAGAGCTTGAGTGCTGCTTTAGGAGAAATAAAAGGATACAGAAAAGTTGTACTAAGGCTCTTACCATTCTGCAATGCTCTTGTGTGCTCTTATTACAGAGGTCTCGATATCAATGGGATGGTACCTCATTCCTCTGAGCTCCAGTGTTTCATCCAAAGAGCCAACCACATACAGGGCATCATGCCTCTCTGCAACACAGCACAGACACTTCAAACATTGTCAGAGCCACAAGAACAAACATGGTCATTTCTACACGCTTATTAGACCTACTGCAGCAAGTGCATTTACCAATGGCAATTCCCAATCTATTACAGCTGTCACTTTACTGAATTTTTTATTATTTCTATTGGCTTTGCAGAACGGTTTCAGTGAAAGTCCCTTCACGCTCTGGCAGGCAGAAGTTAACTGCCTACCTTTAACACAGCCAGCTACCCCAAGGAGTTCCAAACACATGCTGCTGTAGGTACAGTTGTTTTCTCTCACCTCCACTAGCATCGGTAAGTTCTGTCCTGCGCAGAAAGCCAAGGTACCCAGTCCGAGCCCATATGGTCTGCGTGTCTCCAAAGCTCAAGCGAGCAGTAAAGTGATCAGCGTGCAGTGCTTCTTCTCCATACACTGTGTAGTAACCGGTGGCGTTGTGCGGACTACTTACCCAGATCTAGGGGGTAGAAAAAAAAACAACAAAAGAGAACCATTCCCATATAAACAGAGGTTATTTTGCCAGATCCAGGCAGTATGATTTATTGATTTAAAAAATCTGTTCCACTGACTGAAAGCCACTGTGCAGCAGGAAAACTATGATATAGTCACTATCTCAGAAACACAGTGGGATGATTCGCACAACTGGAGAGCTGCGTTGGATGGCTATAGACTCTTCAGAAGGGACAGGCTGGGAGGGAGAGGTGGTGGTGTGGCCCTGTATGTCACGGAGTGTTTTGATTGTCTAGAACTTGATGATGACAAGAGGGTTGAGTGTTTATGGGCAAGAATCAGGGGGAAGGCCAACCAGACAGATATCATGGTGGGAGTCTGTTATAGGCCACCCAACCAGGATCAAGAGGCAGATGAAATATTCTGTAAGCAGCTGGGAGAAATCCCAGAATCTCTAACACTTGTTCTCGTGGGGGACTTCAACTTAGCAGATTTCTGCTGGAAATACAATACAGCAGAGAGGTTCCTGGAGTGTGTGGGAGACCTTCCTGACACAGGTGGTGAGGGAGCCAACTAGGGAAGGTTCCTGCTAGACCCGCTGTTCGTGAACAGATTAGGGCTTGTGGGCAACATGAAGGTGGGAGGTCACCTCAGGCACAGCAATCATGAGATGGTAGAGTTTTCAATTCTTGGAGTATTAGGGAGGTGGTCCAGCAGAACTGCCACCTTGGCCTTCTGGAGGGCAGACTTCAGCCTCTCTAGGAAACTGGGTGACAGAGTCCCTTGGGAGGCAGCCTGAAGGGCAAAGGAGTCTGGGAAGGCTGGACACTTAAAGAGGGAAATCTGTAAGGCTCAGGAGCAGGCTTCTTCTAGCTGCCAATCAGACTCAGGCTAGTTAACTGGTATCACCCAGTACTGGCCAGCAGTGGTTTGGCAGAGGAGGGAGGAAACCATGCAGGCAGATATACAAGTATATAAACAGTTCCAGCTCTCTGTAGAATTCATTCACTCGCCACATTAAGGCAATTGTGGCCGGCCCACTGTGAGACAGGCACTTACCTAACACAAGTTATCTACATATTTAATCACTACTGCTAAACAAAGTACAACAGCATCAAAGCTTTACCTCTCCTAAATGCGAGTCTCCCAGAGGTCCCTTGGTTTCTGTGTGTGCGATGATGACCTTTACTCCTGGAAGAATCTTGAATAAGAAGCAAACGTTTACAATAGAAGTTAAAAGAACTTGAATTCATCAAAACAGAAGTTAATAATGCAGAACCCCAGAAGTGAACAGCCCGTGCAATTCTTCCTCTTCTACTCCTCTCTGCACCACAGGTATCAACCATCTCTTCCTACCAAGTTATTTAATCATTTAAACTCTAAGCAGCTATTTTGCACCTTCAGAGCTGAAGTTCGTGTCTCACCTGAGAAGCACCTTCTGCATGAAGGCCTCTGATTTGTTCAGTTGCAGCACTGTATCCTATTGCTCCACTTTACACGCCTGGCCTCATTTAACTAGCTGTTTGATCTACACTCTCTAGTGCCTCTCCTAGATAACCTGTGATTAGTGGAGCTCGTTGCACAGATTCTGTACCGAGATCTAGCTGAAGCAGTGCACCACCCAGGTAAGGGTCATGAGGAGGAAGAATTGCTCTCAATCTCTCACCTTCCCAGACTCCATAAGCGGCAGACTGTGTGGAGAACCTCTCTCCACCAAACGCACCCTGAGAAAATAAGAAAATAAATTTGTACAAGGATTTATGAACTTCAATAGAAGTAGATGGGTTGAAGTATACACAGTGTTATCCTGTCCCTAGCTGCACTGACCAACCAACGCCAGCCAATTATGCTCAGTTATTCACAACGCAGAAAGACCATTAAGAGTTTCTAGCTATCTTCAAGACTTCTGTATTAGACTTCCCACAAACCATGTTTCTTGTAAGAATCAGTAACTTTTTCCAGCAGAGGTCTACGGTTGCAGTTCCACCAGCATTTTAAATTCACCTCCTTTGTTGGCCTCTCTTGGACCTCTGCTTGCCACACTGAACCATGGCAGTGGGTCAGTAGGAGTTACAGAAAGTGAAGAGCAAGCAGTCTAAATGGAATGAGGTGATACTCTGCAGCCCATGAAGTGGTGTAACTTATGAAGACTGCACGTTTGCCAAAGGAACAGGAATGGAGTGCAGTATGAGGTGCCTATACATTATGTCATACACTATCCCTACAGCCATAAGCTAGAACTGACTAATGAGGTGGCAGCTTTGAGGCTATGGCCCAAGTTGCTTTTAACGGGAACACATACCGTGCAAGACATAGTGATATATTAAATAAGGAGAAAATTACTGTAGTTTACATTGATCTGTTCAGATGCCAAACCAGGATCACGCAAATGATGGTGAATAGCTTGTCTTCTAATGGCCAAGATATAAGCTTGCCAAAATTAGAGATTAGTAGTCACTGCCAGTTAACATAAGACCCTAATTTAACATTATCAATTAAAAAAACCTAGTGCACCGAGTCTTGATATTACGTTTCTTAAAATAAGTACAGAAACAAATGCATATATGCATGTACCCTACTAAACTTACAGTCTGAATTTGGTGGTGCCAGCACTTGTATTAACTAAGTTAACCGAGAGACAAGGTAACATGAAAATTATGACTACAGAAATAACTCTGAGAATTTGGCAGGTTTCCAGATGACACGTGTGTACGTATGTGCACGTTTGTGTTTTGATACGCTGTAGTACAGGCCTGGCATCAATTTATTGAATCTGGGAAGGCTGAAGAAATTGATTTGGCTTGGTCTGAAGAAAAGAAAAAACAATAGGCTAACAGGAATTGTAACTGCACTTTTTCCACTGCCTAAAGGATCACTGCAGACAAGATGGAGCCAGGTTTCTCAGAGTTGCACACCACAAGTGAAAGAGGCCAGGGACATAATACGCAAGACAGGAAATGCCAGTAAGGAAAACTTCCCGAGGGCAGGGTGTTGGTCTCAGCACATACACACGGAGAAGAAGAGGAGCTCCATTCTTGGAGATTTTCTGTACTGAACTGGTCCTGGCCCTCAGTAACCTGATGAAGCCTTGAAGCAGGTTCTGCTTTGAGCAAGAGGTTGCATAAGGGACATCCAGAGATCCTGCCCACCCTAAGCGTTTCTGAGATTCTGTGACTAACCAGCCACTTAGCAAACGCACCGTTTGCTAACCGTATGGTTAGGTCAGAAACAGCTCATGAGTCTAGATTATACAGAGCTGATGAAAAGACAGCAAGTTCAGTGAGGGTCTAGAAATGAACAGTGGACCAAGTGGTGGAGGAGGAGATGACCACTTCCAGCACACAGCCATCATTCTCCAGGGTGGGATTCCTTGTACATGATGAGGAGGGATTAGCTGCTGCCAAGAATATCTCAACAATGCAATGCAAGGAGGTTGAACTTTCTCCTCCACAGTCATTAAACAGTTAATGCTTTAACATGATCCATACCTGTCATGTCGAAGTGCTCTCATATCTACATAGACTGTTGTTGGATCTGGTCCTGCTGTTCCCTAAGAATAAGAAGGAAGAAACAAATTCAACAGAGGCCAGAAAAATCCTGCTTTCCTTCTCACAGCCACAAAACCTCACAAATTCCTCTCCCTTTTCACTGACACTCATAAAGTACTGCCCTGATCTACCAGAGACACAGTAAAACAGCCTCCCCTTCTACAGTGCCTGCCAGCGAGCTTTAATGTTTTATGAAATTGGTAAATGAATGCAGAAGTGAAGCATGTATTTATACAGTAAGTTTTAAAAAAAAGTCTTAAAACTAAAGTTTTAAAAAGTTTTATTTTGGTAAGCAAACTATGCAGGAAGCGCAAAGCATGTAAGTGTAAACTTATGCAGACCCAATCCCTTTCCCAAAGCACAGCTGTTCTACTTCTTAACAGTTTTGTCAGCTTTGAAGAAAAAACAATCAAAAAACAACATTTGACTAAAACACAGCTCTAACCAGCCCAGATCTTTTCAAGGCTCCTGGCAGTAAGAGCCTAGGCAGAGCTCTGCTGCAGTCAGAGGATAAACCTTCTGCCCAGCTCTGGTGAGAGTTTCCCATTTCACAACATGGGAACAGGGGACCTTTGGGTTTTTTTTTTGCCAGCAGAATTTAATCTCAAGACAACCAGAAACAACTGTGAAATGCACATTCAAGCTAAAAACCCAGGCAAAGTTTTGGTGACTATTCTCCCCTTCCTGTAGCACAGTTTGTCATTTTAGAAATGCTTCAGATGAGGTCACTTTGCCACCAGCTCAGGATTGCAGTGCTGGAGAACAGCACTAATGTCTTTATAATGACAGTGCTTTGCGCTTCTGTAGCACCATTGAGGCTCATTGACACTGATTAACAGTATGATCATTATCTTTAGGAATATACCATTCAGTCATTTTAATCGCTGCTATAATCCCCTTTCTGGGTTGTTTGAGAAAACACCTACAAGTGTTCTTTGTGAGTATAACTGAACTTCATCAGAAAGAAAATCTGTTTCAAATGAAAACTCTCTCCAAGGGTACACAGTCGTTAGAGGAACACTGCTGAAGCAGACTGACGTTAGGGCATGACAAGCACACATGCAGCACTATACCTGTTCAGCCAGCTTGCCCAGCCTGTTTGGCTGACAGCAGGACCACAAACAGAAGTAACAGAGGCCATCAAAGTGTGTGAAACAGAGAGAAAGGGGAAAAAAAGAAATACAAACAAAGAGGCACTGGAAACATAAGATACACACAGTAAGACAGAAAACAAAACTCATACTGTTTTAGAGTAAAAAGAAAATTTCTATTTCAGATTACTTAAGAGCTTGGCACATTTCAGTGGTTCCCTGGGAAACATGCAAGTCCCAGTTAATAAACATGAAGAGGTTTAAGGCTAATCATACATGATGCCTGTTGCCTTATAAATCCCTCCTCCACTTCTAAGTATCTAAAGGCTACTTGCAGCTTCAGAAGCACTTTCTGAGTATACCAGTCCAGTAAGGTTGGAAGACGTTATTTATTTAATTAATTAATTGCATGGTAACAGGTATCAATACCCATTCTGTTTGGCTACTCAACTATATTCATTTAAATTCAATGATTTACAGAGGTGACATACAGATATAACTTTGGAATAATGGGGGAAAGAGGTTAAAAAAAAGCAACACTAAAAAAGGGCTCAAGAATTGAGAACAGAGATGAAAAAGGTATAAAATGAAGGGGAAGCTTAACTGCCAGCAGCCCTACACTCCTCACAGTCTTCCTGGAGTACTTTTCACATGACCATTTAACATTCTGCAGAAAACTGATTTTTTTCTTCCCCTTTGAAGAGCTTATATTGAAAACTGGCTTTTATAATTCCTACGTAGACAGGCAAGTCAGAAAGCTGTTCTTCCACACTTAGCAGCTGAAATGTGTTATTCAATGAATTCAAAATCTTGAATTTTCAGTCATCTTTATTTCATCTATATCCTTCCTATTTTTCCACCTACTGATTCATAAAATTGTTCTGGCCACATTTCTTTATAATTATTTTTCTAGGTGTTGTTAAAAACCTTCTCTCCTTTAGTATGTGTGAAAGAAACTATAGAAACTAAAACAATCATGAATGGCATCTTATTTATGAAGGTACTGGCCCAAAGCACCTGTCTTGCAGGAAATGTAGAATATTGAAATATATTCTGGGAGGAAAAAAAGGCTTAATCTAGTGGGCATCTGAAATTGGAGCAGTTTATTAACTGAAGTGCCAGCCAAACCTCAGGTCCTTTGCCATTTTCTAGACCATGCTTAGTACCTGATTTTCAGGTAAGTTGTGGAATACATTTTTTTCCCCTCTCCTAACTAGAGAAAAAACATTAAGAAAATTTTGATTTAATCTGGTGAAATTACACATACAAGATTATCATCAGCTGAATGCTGCACTATCAAAGGTGGGTCTGGACCACAGCATGCCGTTATCTCCAGTCTGTGAAGTAGGGCTGTGTACTTTATGGGCAATTTCTCCCCCTCAAAGCTTCCAATTTTATACCTTCAAGTGAAAAAAAAAAAAGTCCAACTCTCACATGAGGTGAGACAAATGTATCTGCATGTTGATAATGCTAATTTGAGATCTTTAAAAGTAAAAAAACCTGCCAACTGTGTCAATTTTCCTGGGTCTTATCTGAGGAACTCTTGTCTTCCACTGAATTCCACATATATATAAGCTATTTTTCAAACAAGGAGAACCTGAATCACACGAAAGCTGAAATAGCACTGCTTGAAACATGTAGTATGTCTGTGAACAGGAAGCGATGTAGTTAATTTAATAGAGCTCCTGCAGAGCAGGAGGGAAACAGATTTCTTAGTACCGATCCTCTGCATTAGAAAGGCAAATCAATTGGTCAATTAGTACAGAAAAGAGAAATTTTCATAACCCACATCTTGAAGGCTTATTTAACTTGGTGATGAATCAAGCAAGCAATGGAGCTCTAGCTCAGTAGGATAAAATTACATATGACTGAACATGATTGCCTATGAAGCTTGCAGAGATTCTGTGTAAGGAACAAGCAGCTTAATCTCACCTGTAAGCAAATTGCTACGTTGACCCTGCATCCAAATGTAGTGCTCACAGCACGAGCAGAGAGGCCCAGGTCTTTGAACAGCTTAGAGAAGGACTGTGTTAATGTAATCCTTGGTCTCTCCTCTGCCACCACCATGCACGTTCGCACGCAGGACAGGTTAACTCCTTTCATCTGAGAGGGTGGGTGAAGAAAACAACAATCTTTTAAGTCAACAAGACCCAGGAAACTACAGGCTAGTCAGCCTCACTTCCACCCCTGGAAAGGTGATGGAACAGCTCATTCCAGAGGTCATCTCTAAGCATTCGGAGAAAGAGAGTGGTCAACACGGATTCACCAAGAGGAAATCTGGCTAGACCAATCCAGTAGCTTTCTGTGATGGTGTGACTGGCTAGGTAGATGAGGGGAGGCCAATGGATGGTGTCTGTGTAATTCTAGAAATAAGCCATTTTAATTTGTGGAACAGGTGGACTTTAAAAACACTGGAATAACTGACATGGCCTGGTTAAACACTATAGACACAGACTGCACTCTCTTTGGCTCCATTGACCCATGACAACTCTCTAAACAACCCAATCAGCTTTGTGGCAAGGTTTGATGCACGAGATGCAAACTACTCACATCGTGTAGCTGTAGCACAGCCACTCCTCATTTTGAGCTGAGAAAACTCACACAATGTCATTGTGTCACAGGGCTGGGCTCACAAGAAACCTGCTCGCTCCCAGTGCTGCGCAGTTCAAATGCTAGCAGAGTGTTCGAGACATTATTAGCTGTCACCAGTGTGAATGTAAACCTGCAGCAACTGGCTGTGGGCCAGGATTCCCCTCAGCAAGGTCCATGAGAAAAGAGGGACAGAGCTTTTTGTCTATACTAAGAATAAGCACAAAGAGCTGCCAGACATTCCCACAGTGGAAGTCCTGAGCAGCTTAGTTACTCCAGCCATGGGAACTCTCCTGCATTCAGACAGAGGTGACGCTTCAAGGAAATTAACCTTCCGTTAAGAGACTTCCCTCAAAAAGAAACTGATGTCTTGGTGTGTGATTGCTGCTGTTAGGATGATCACATCTGTTTCAGAACTCAATACATTTGGTGACAAGTGATCTGAAAGCAGGTGAGACTTGCTAGCTTTTGGGGGGCTTTCTGTTTTGGGGTTTTTTTTGGACGGAAGAGGTTTTTTGGTTTTGTGGTTTGTTGCGGCTTTGAGGTTTTTTCAGTTTTGGTGGGTTTTTTGTCTTTTTGTTTGTTTGGGGTTTTGTTTGTTTATCTCAGACAAGAAAAAGTTGACAAGCTTGCTATGTCTTCTGCCCAAAATCTCAGAAATACCCAGCAGCACAAAGGTGGCAAAAAATAAGTCAGGTTGAAAACGTAAGACTTCTTTTTTCCCCACCAGAAACATGAGAGCTGAAACTTGCAGCAATCTCAACATTTCCCAAAAATCAAGTCATCATGAAAGGGGCCTATCTTCTGCGAGCCAAAATTAAGCGCTTTTAGAAAGATACATGGATTTATATGTCAGTGTGCTGAAAAGTGAAGTCCACTCACCCGGAGTACATCAGTTTGTGTTCCGAGCCCTTTGGTGCACATCTCCATCACAGAGTAAGAGCAGAAGGTGACGCGCACTTTATACTGACTGACAGCAGACAGCCACAGAGACACGTTGCTCTCCAGTTCCAGAGGAGGGACTAGGATAGACTGATGACCCGAATATACACTGGGAAGAGGAAGAAAAAGAAACATGAAAACTTTGAGCCAGCATAAAAAAGCCAGAAGTTACATACAGTCAAAAAGAAGCAAATAGGGGAAAACTGAGAGCTTGGGATCTATCTGAACTTCAGCTGATCTTCTCCAAGGATCTCTTCATTAGCTAAGAACTATGGGTTTGGGTTAAGTCACAGACTATAAGGAGAGTATATTTGTCCTGCCGTAAATGGTGTTGAACTATAGGCAAATACTTAATACCTTGAATAGACAGAACTTCTGACGCTGAAATGTTAACATTTGAAACATCATTCCAGTTATGGATTATAATTGCTAATTGAGTTTAATTTTGGGAGTCATTCTCGGGAAAATGCACCTTCTTCTTTGAGTGAAATGAGTCTTTAAACCGTTTTAAGTTTTTAGTGCAATTTTCTACCCTTTGCCATAGGTGTCCCAGCTTTTAAACGCTGTTTATGTGAAATATTTAACCTGGATCCCAGTTAAGAAGGGTGGACAGAAAGTCACATTCAGAATCACACCACCCGTTAATTTTATTTTTAAAAAAATATTTTATATCATTTCAAGACAGTGAACACCATGACCATACAGACTTAAACCACTCAATCTTTTAAAATCAGTTGCTATCAACAAAATCAGTGGCACACGCCGCTAAAACCAGGCTTAGATAAACCAATGCGTCTGGAAAAATATAATAGCATGTCTTTGGATCATCATCTTTGGATTAGTTAAAGCATATGGAATGTTTTAAAAGGCAAAAAAGAGGAAAATTTTTCAGCTTTGCAAGACACGCTGCATTATGGTAGTTATCTGATTTAATCAATTCAGGTCTCATTTTAAGACACATTTAATTGCTTACTTTAGCAGTATTTCTTAGTGCATGCCAATGTTGAAGTCAACTCCTTAAGGGGCTGGTAAAAAGTTATGGTTTAACCTCAAAAGACTTTAAAAAGATTTATTTAATCTATGTGAAGTAGACAGCGAAGTGGTTTTTTTTCTTGGATTTGGTACCTAATTAATTCCACTTGCAAAAGCCAGTTACTCGAGTACCTTACTTAACTGAATTTTGTTACCACAAAAGGTGTTTCATGAACTACCTATAAAAAGTTTAATTTCATCCATGACCATTCCTGTGGATTTTAGAGAAGGCTGGGAACACATGAGAAAGCCATGACTCCAATGACGTACCTGCACAAGCACCAGAGTGCAAATCCCAAGCCACAGTAAGGGTCGAGGCAGATGGCAATTTGACGCGAAGGGTACAGCTCACACTGGAGCTTTATAGAGCGGCATAAGGCACTTGTAGCTGCATGTGACATCTGTAAGAGGAGAACAGGCACTCTCAGGGACTTTTAAAAAACCAGCATATTGCATGCAATAACTGATAGAAATGTCTATCGTAGAAGATGTGGCAACATGTAGTGGTCTGGGGTTTCTTTAAGCACCTTTAAAACAGGAAAGGGATACAAGCCTGAAATTTCACAGGTACTTTTCATGCCAATGGCAAATGACACCTGTCATGACATCAAACGATGCCGAATGATGTCTGACATCTCCAAGATATATCACAGAAGAAAACACTAATGAACTTTACAACAAATAC
Organism: Bucorvus abyssinicus; assembly: GCA_009769605.1. Taxonomy (NCBI): domain Eukaryota; kingdom Metazoa; phylum Chordata; class Aves; order Bucerotiformes; family Bucorvidae; genus Bucorvus; species Bucorvus abyssinicus. The sequence goes on from CM020029.1 coordinate 26,849,513, forward strand.
TCTCCATTTGTCCCCTTGGTGATTACTCACATAGAGACAGAAAGACCAAATGGTTCCAAAATGGGCATCGAGAAATCTTGGTGTCATGCAAATCTAAAAATAAGCCTTCTGACCACTAAGATGGGCCACTTACATTTTGTATTTTATCTCTGGCAGGAGGCATGAATGCAGAATATGCCTATATATATGGAAACAAAGTATAATAATCTCTCTCTTGCTACTCTACCTTTACTCCTGCTAATATACCAGTAGTAGATACACTGAAGTCCAAGTATGCCAACATATCTGGAGACGTAGGTCTGAAAATACTGGCCAGCTTCTTTTTAGGCATATCATCTATTTAGAATATATAAAAAGAGAAGGGAACCATATTATTATTTTGGAAAAAGAGCGCAGGACAAAACTGTATCTTCACAGTATTAATGCTTTCTACAGTTTCTGGACAGCTGTGTCGATGCAATGCAATGCAAGATACATCCATTCAATTAGGCAGTTATAGTATAACAAAATAAATAAATCAGGCTTCAAACTATTTACATTTCAGCTAGTGGGCAAACACTCTATACCTGTATCCAAAATAGTGGGCCATGTTTTAATATCTACAGCTGTGGCAGCTTCCTTGGACTTCAGCAGTTTCATTATCGCCTGTGTGGTCAGTATACATGCAGACTTACTGACCTGTGAAAGACACAGCATTAAAACCACTTATAAAACTAGTGAATGAAAGCTCAAGGGATTTCATATCCATCCAGATGAGAGAACCGGTCAGCTGAATAGATGAAGAAAAACATTGGAAACAAAGAAAAATCAATCACAACAATAGAAAGAACATTTTAAATGAGTTTCTGAAGAAAGTATTTCTTAACTCAGCCACACTGATTATTTTTTTTCCTAGCTTATTTTACACTGACTGTGGCAAAGCAATTTATCAGGCTGCATCAAGCATGCTACACTCACCAAACCCATGAGGAGAGGAATGTCTTATACATACCTCTACAATCATTTTGACAGTGGGCAGAGTGGTGGTGAGATTCTGTGGATGAGGCGGGCGAACGGTGATAGGTATACAGCCAGCATACAAGCAGCCATAGAAAGTTGCTATCAAGTCTACTCCTGTAAAGGATATTTGTGAAATAAAGAATTACCAGAACAAAAGGCCAAACTCTTTCACCAAAATCAAAATACACACTGATTTATTTTGTAAGGATATAAGGATTTGTCACAAAGGTCTCTTCAAACCAACAGGCTGTTCTTGGCTGTGCCCAATTCTGTAAAGTTAAAGTATTTTGCATTTAAGAGTTAGCAAAAATTATTCAAACCCTACAAACTTTAAATTTGTAGGGATATATTTTCATGGACTGGTAGTATAAAATAACAAAAACAACAGAACAAGGTATTTAAGGTATGAAGATGACAGCTCAATTCTTTTAAAAAGAGTGTTTGTTTTTCACAATTATCACTCCGAAATACGCAGTCATCCTACTTTTAAGCAGTAATACTTTGTTCCCTGAGGAACAGTTATAAATACACACTAGCAATGCAAGTCTGGGGTCCAGATTTCACTTCAGGAGACAGCCATTCAGGAAAGAAAGGCTGTTCACATACTGCCATCCCTAATCTAGCTTTCAATGGACACATACACAGTTTTATGCCATTCTCTGAGGCTGAAAACTGAGAATCTTTCATGTGGCTTTAAATCAAATGACTCTTGTATAACTGCCCAGACATCTGGAGCAGACAGATGGAATGTTTAGTAAGTGTAGGCTGCCACTTTGGAGAAAAGACTTAATAAAACAAAAAGGAAGTCACTACCATATAACACTCTACTAAATGGATGTTTGAATGCTCTATCTTGTTTCTTTTCTTGCGATGTCTTTGATTTTTGATGACTTTGATATTTGCTGTCTGTATTGCCTTACCTGGAGGATAAACCAGAGCCACGTGGTCACCAACATTCAGTCGTCCTTTCTCCAACAGTGCCACTGCCACTCTCTCTGCTCTCTTGTGCAACTGGATGCATGATGCGGTGCTTGCTACAGTGCCCTGCACAGAAACGAAGCCATGTTGGAAAATGTTATTTAAACTGTTCTCCAGAAAGTACAAGCTGCAGATGCAATATTTCACTGTTCTTACTTTAACAATACAGCAAACACTTGTGAAGACTCTGTCTCACTGTTTCAGAATCCGTGCTGCTGGTACCCTGAACTTTCAGAATGCTACAGCATTTTATACAGATTATTTTGAACATCAGACAGTGAAGCAGCTTGGTACCATAAAAAGAATGTTTTACTAATACTTGAAATTTCACAGTCCAAGGGAGAAAACACAGTTGTTTTAGCAGCAAGTGAAGCAGTGCATCAGCTTTACCCTACCATGCACAGCCTAACCTCTAGATGCTTTTGCAATCAGTGGTTTTAAAAGTGCAAGGGGAATGCTGCTGATGTCTTTGGTATAGATACTCTTCTGAAGGGTCAGAGAGGCAAGCTGAGCTGTGGTAAAGCGTATTTCCTGCAACTGCGCATCTGGAAAATCTTCACATGGAAGCAGCTGTATCTTTGGACTGCTGAAGTAGTCCCACAGTCATAGGGTTTCCAAAAAGCTTAGTCCAGCTTTTGATGTGAAGACAGAAAACATCCTTTTGCTGTCCAGCCTAAGAAGCAATGCCTTAGCCTGTGAGGTTGGGATGTATCTGTTTTTCCAAGACTACAATCTGATTCAAGAACTGGTGGGACAACCACCTCAGAGGGAAGCAACCAGCTGGAGACTGAATCAAGCCTCCCACTATGCAGATAAGGATTATCACAACAAACATCTCCTATACAAGTATTCAGTTTCAAGTCCAAGATGAGCTGCCACATGTAACCCTCAGCCTAAGTGCGCAGCTCTGATCCAAGGCCTAGTCTGATGCAGGATGGCACTGGCACTCTGCTCAGTTTTATTAAGGGAACTCTTGTTAAAGCCCAGGAGCTGAAGTCATGTATTCCAGCAGGAAATGCAATTAGTGCCATGTTTTAAGCTAGGCATAATACATACTGAAATTCCAGATGCGGAATAAAGTTCCAGATGTGGAAAAATTGTGCTGCTTGCTAACTAGCAATTTTTGTCTGCTGCATCAAAATAACCTGGAGCATTCTAGGAAAAGACTGGAATTTTCTTAGAATCCAAACAATCTTTTTCTGGTCTTGATCTCCAAATATGATCTAAAGTGCATCTCACCTTGGAATTCAACAGAAGGAAGAGGGGATGATCTGGAGTTGTCTGAGCTCGCCACTGAAGAACATCTGCTAAATACAGGAACTGACACAGAAAGGAGACACTCAGATTTACTCCAAATGCACCATGTTTCAGCAGAATACTGTAACAGAATACTCTCACTTTGAATAAGCCAATTCAAGTATTTAATAATGCTGGGACATCAGCGTTACCTTTCTTGCCTGGTCGTTATCCTCCAGCTGGGTAACATCTCTTCCTGAGGCTTGTGCAATTCTCTTTCCAGCAACAAGGTTTCCTACTATCATTGAAGCAGGACCAACCTCTGCATTTTGAAAAAGCGCAAAATGAGGAAAGGAACATGTAATAATCTATAATTCAGCCTGCTGATTACTATAAAAGCCTTATATAACATAGATCTGAAAAGACGAAAAGCTAAACCAAGGATCATATTGCATACAAAAAGAGAGGATAGTATGGTACAGTAAAAATCAGTCTATTCTCAGTAAGGTACAGGAAAAATCTGTCTATTACTGATTCAGCAAATTGAGCTCTGTGTGTACTGTATGTACTACATGGGCTACAGCATGTCTGAAGACTGGTCTTTGCAAGGTGGCCAGTACAGAAACAACTTATAAAGCAGCTAGAGAAGCATGAAAGTGGTACATGCTGTTATATGCTGTACATGCTGTACATTGCATCTACCTAGGACTGGAGGCAGACCACACTGCCATTGCTGAGCTCTGGGCTGCTCTCACACCACCACTAGTTCTGCCAAGTTAGGCAGCTTACAGCCATCTGAAGTGCACAGCCCTGAGCTGTCATGTGGATCATACTCCACATGTACCCTCAGGGACAGACAGGCAGAACTAAGGACCACGCTCTGGTTTACTCACCTGGTTGTTTCTGTCGAGGCTTAGGCAGGTTAGTAACACAAGTATGTGGACACATCAAGACATTGCAAGGGTGCAGAGCACCCTCTAAAAAGCGCTGCTTGGTTTCTGAGATATGTATTCCTCCAAGTGGAGCCTTTGGCAAAGTGTTGGCTGGCACCAGGGCAAGACAGTAGACGCCTACTTGGTGAATGCTATCAATTGCCTTGGTAGAAAAGGAAAAAATGCATTCCACATTATCAACTGGGATGTAGCTAGAGCAAGAATTTGAATTCAAGTCATTTAATAACATTAAATTTTTTACTTGCACCACAATTTGCAAATAAAGGGTCCAATTCTGCACTCACTGAACTCATAAAGTTGTGCCATGACTTCAATGGGAGCAGGAGCAGACCCAGGACTTTGCTTGTGAACTCTATCAAGGGGATGCCACCTGCACATCAGGGATTAGGAAAGGCTCTTAAAAGTGGGCAAAAAGTGCAGAGATTTTAAAAAGCTAAAATTATACCACAGCAAATTTAGCACATATGGCACGATCACAAAAGCGCAGTAGAACATAAAACCACAAAAATAGGGTGGGAAACATCTTGCTGGCTAAAACTTAAGTGTCTATTTCAGCTATGACACTTCTAAAAAGAGAAATAAAAATATTTTCTCCCATGAAACACAGCCTTTCTATTACCAGATATCCCCTCCAAAAGGATTACGAAGCTGAAATTAGACAAAAACCATTATGACACAACTGCCTTACTCATAAGAGAAACCTTCCCTTAAGTTGTTCTCTCTAGCCTTCCATTCACCAAAGTGTTCTTCCATAATTGCTTTCTCACTTTTTACTTCCTTAGAAGTGATCGATTAATTCTGAAATCCTCAAATGCAAATCTACCAGAATTCCCCTCCCTGCTGGTCCCCCCCACAAACACAGAGCAGTAATCAAGGGACACATTTTTAATGGTTACTGTTGGAGATCTAGAATAAGGATGTTAGTGACATAAAAAGATTCCAGGGTCTGGTTTGATACATGGCACTAAGTATAACCTTAAACATTTTCAGACTTCACTCTCCCAGTCGGTTATGAAATCAGCAGAGATATTTAGAATTGAAACAAACAAAAGTTATCATCCTTAGGGCTTTATGAATCCTACCAGGATGAAGATAAAACACATTCTGAAAGGAAGTCTTACTTTTTACAAAGTTCTGTTAACTATCACCCCTGAAATACGTTCTGAAGTCAGCTTATTACAGCTCTCTGTGGTTACACTGATAGGCTTTTCTTATGGAAAAAAAGATGCTCTAATATTCTCATTTCACATATCAGCCTTATTCACCTGGAAAGAGAGAAAGGACAGACTGACTACCTGTAGAACCCTGCTCATCCACTGAAAACTATCCTCCTCTGATGCATCAGGGCGCTGCTCTGCCACAAGCACTATTCGATCATCATGCAAAACGGTCACAGAAAACACTGCTATCCTAAAACGCAAAGGACAGAAGAATGATAGGATGCAACATATGATGAACATAGCATGGTTTATTATAATGTGGAAAGGACTGCAACCTCTAATGGTAGTTTAACACACACAAGCATTATTCATGCCAGATCATCACAAAATCACAGACAAATTTCGAACAAATAAGTTTATTATTGTAATTTATTTCTGTTGGGGGTCAAGTGAATTTGCAGTCACCAATGCAGCACGTGTTTAACACAGGCAGGTTCCACACGTGCAGGGGCTGTGCAAACCTTGCCTGTGTAACTCCATTGTGCACGCTAAACTTGTTGCACCTACATATGATGTCCCTTCTGAAAGATAACAATGCCAAATTACTGACCAACATGTCTATCAATGCTTGCACTGAAAAATACTTATTCCCATGCATCTTCTAGAATAAAATATTAATAATGCCTCAACCAAGTACATGCCATTATTTTTATGATCTGTGAATTACACAAGTGATGCAGAAATGAGGAAAGCTCAACTTTCCTAGGATCATAGAATGGTTTGAGTTGGAACGGACCTTCAAAGCTCATCCAGGGCAACCCTCCTGCAGTGAGCAGGGAAATCTTCAGCTAGCACAGGTTGCTCAGAGCCCTAAGGTCCACCCTGACCTGGAATGTTTCCAGGGATGGGGCCTCTACCTCTCTGGGCAACCTGGGCCAGTATCTCACCATCCTCAGCGTAAAAAATTTCTTCCTTATATCTCATCTGAATCTCCCTTTTTGAGTTTAAACCTATCATCCGTTCTCTGCAGGGCTGCTCTCAATCCCCCCAGCCTGTGCTGATACTAGGAGGTTGCTCTGACCCAGGTGCAGGACCTTGCACTTGGCCTTGTTGAACCTCTTGAGGTCCACATGGGCCCACTTCTTAAGTGTGTCCAGGTCCCCCTGAATGGCATCCTGTTTCTCAGTCACGTCAACTGCACCACTCAGCTTGGTGTGATCTGCAGACTTGCTGAGGGTGCACTTGATCCCACTGTCTGTTTCCTTGAAGGTATTACAACAGCATTGGTCCCAGTATGGACCTCTGAGGGATGCCATTCATCACTGATCTCCATTTGGACATTGAACCAAGTTTGCTCTTTAGAACATGCTGCAAAGTTCTCCCAAAGGCCACTCTGCATGAAATCTTCAGGTGGACATAGGGGAGTTGTGTTTTACATCTTGCATACAAGCTTCATCTGACTGTCTTAAGAGAAGCTTTGAAAGAAGTTTTAAACTGATGCTTTAACGTCTATGTTTATACTGTGTGAAAGTAATTGTAGATCTATTATGCATAAAGCAGGGTGCCAATATTTGACTTCCAAGTTTAGCAGGGATGGCCAAGTTCTGATCTGGCATATCTCCTAGAGCCACCATAGTGCCACTTTTTCTACAAAATACACATGTAAAAGTTCACATGCAGAGCTCCTGTGTACACTGTGTTACTTGTTGATCATTTGTGAGTGAAAAAAGGAGCAATGAAGTGCAGTCAGCAGTGAAATTTTTAAATATACTCACCTTCCCCGATAGACAAACTTCATGGGTTCAACTGCCAGTGCGGTGGCTACCACATCATCTGCATTGTGCCTGCGGCCACTAACTGTCATTAGGCCATCCAATTTTCCTACCACAAACACCAAGTAGTCCTGAAAAGAAAACAGGATCAGAAATCGAGGGGAAAAGCCTCCAGACTCCCAGCGATACATGCCTGACTAAAGGCAACAGCATTCTGCCCTGACACAGAATTCTGCTGAATTTGGGAGCATCACTTAAGAGCTGGGAGTCAGGACAAAGCAGTGTCCCAGATGGCTCACTCACACTTACAGGACCCACAAAGCCAAGCAATCCTGTTCTTGTAAAGGGTTGGTCCGAAACAGGCACGCCAGCTGCTGTCACTGGAATGGCCTGGAAGAACACAGAAATATTCAGACACTCACAGTACTGATAAGAAAAGTGAAGCTGAAATGCCTTCTGCCTCTGTTTCACTGCAGCTCTATGCTCAGATGAATAATTACCTGATGACCACTGTCACTATCATCTCAAGTATGAACAGCAGTTTTTTGAATACTGAAGAACACACCGTTCTTAACTCTGTGTCACTGCCTTTTTTAGATTTTTCTCAGCTACTTACCCTTTGTAATAAGATTTCACACTGCTTTTCAAATCAGGCTTTATAGTAGCAATTAATCATAAAGTCATGCTGCTGCTACCATTAACATCTCCAATGAGACACGTACCCAGGCACATCGCTTCAATTGCAACAAACTCCACGCTACCAGAACTTTTAAGAAAGTTAAGTTTGCTGCAATGATGGGACTGCCTACAATGGAGAACCAGAGCAAATGCAGTAAGCTCATCAGCAAGTTCCTCTCCGCTGCTCAGGTGGTTTCCTTCTCTTCCCATATACCTAGGAACATAATTTCATATATCCAACAGCAAACTGCATAGCATTCTAAGCAGATCAACACTGGCGTTCATGCTGAAAAGCGCATCCCGTTTGCAATACACAAAGGAAGCTTTTCTAAATAATTTACTGTATCTTAACAAAGGCATTTTGTCTGTAGGAAGCAGCTCGCAAATATCAGACCAGCTTCCTAAACTCTATGTCCCAAGCACCAATAAACTTGAAATGTCTTCAGGTCACTTTACATAGAACTGCTGTGTTAATACAGAACTAAGTTGAGTTTAAATGCTAACAAACACACAACACTGGGCTGCAGAATATAGAGGCAGCTGATTGACTACTGATGGGACTTTGTATTTCTGGTTATAAGAGAGAGAATTTTGAGTTCTAATAGAGAACGAAGCAAAGCGTATCTGGCCAGGACTTTTTCTAATAAAGTAAGAAAAGTTTAAGGAACAAGTAAGTTTGTTTGCAAGGAGAAATACTAGAAATGTAACAACAAAACCTTACATTATCACAAAGAGAGATACAAACCTCAAACACATTCTTGGTGATTCCAAGGAGGCCGAAATACGCCATCCCAGTGGCACTTGAATTCACACATATTTCTCCAACCTCATCGGCTTTGCACAGGTAAGGAGTCCCATCCACCTTTACAACGCACACGTTTGCTGAAGGGAGGAAGGGCAAAGAATCACAGCACTGGTATGCTTCTGCAGCTGACATAGAAGTTGCTTTGCCACTGACAGGCAGATAAAGATTTTAATTATCTATCAGCTACAGCAAAACCACAGCATACACAAGACCTCTGCCTATCTTTTTGAATGCATGTGTAATGTGTTCTCCAAGATCAAAGATGCAAGCTTGCAAATGCATTTTTTTTTCTTATAGTGCTTCATAGCCTACAGATGAGCTGCAACTGAATCCAAAACCAGAGCAATTGCTTTTCAACATGAACGCAGATGGTTTGATTGAGAATAAAGATGAAAAATAAGAATATACCGATTGTAGACACATCATTCCTTTTGTTTATTGCACACTTCGTTATTCATAGTACCATCCTTAAATTAGGTGAGAAACACATTAGAAATGGAGAGAAAATTAGGTTGTTTTATTTTCTCACTGTCAGGTCAATGATTTTTCTCCGTTATGTCCCACTTGCTTTTAAGTCAGACCAGTCTGCCAACTATTATTTGGAGATCATAGGCAACTCATCTCAGAGTTGTCCCTTACTGAACTTACTTCTGTGACTACACACTATCTCCTCTCTATCCTCAGTCTGATGACCTCCTTCTTTAAAAGGACTGCATTTCCTAAAGGTTGTACCACTATTATCCTTAGCCATTTTCTTCCGAAATCTCAGAATTCTTCCTGCACTGAAATTTTCTTACTTTTAATCAAGGGTATACACATTTGTAAACCAAGTATTACATTGAGCTTTGCTCTGGCCACTGGTTATATTTAACTTCTGAAGTCACTGTTTTCTCAGAGGTTTCTCTAGCTTTCCCTTGCTTAAGCAGTCTGCATTTTTTTCCTTTCCCTTTTTGACTAGGAAGGTACAAAATATGGAGGGAGAAGGCACAATGGAGCAAACGTAGGTCTGAACAGGAGAGACAATACTTCACCCTACCAATAGACCAACCTCTAAATTATCTTGGCTTCATAACCATTATCTATCAGAACAACTAGCATTTATTAACAAAATATTTGGAACCATGCAGTGATAACTTTTGGTGATCAAATAAGGAGACGCTACTCAAATTCTGATAAAGATCCAAGACCAAGCAGAACAACAGTTTCAGTTGTTGGAAATGATACGTATGAACAGGAAGGTTGGAATTCATTTATACAGTAAGAACTATCAATTAGATGGGCAAAAAAACCTGCAATTTGCAATTTAGGAGGAGAAACTGGAAAGACGGCCATTTAAAACTGAATAGTAAGTTGAAACACAATAGTTTATTACCACAGGAAATAACTGGAGTTAATCTCAGCACTCTGTATGTAATGCTTAAGCAATGATGCAGACAGAAGTGTCCACAACTGGAGAAATTTGTAGGCGTACACACCTGCTACAGTCCTCAACTCATTCACAAACATGGAAAATCCAACAGAGTAGCCTACAGTGCCCAAACGACACTTCATCCATGAGGCCCAAGGACAATCCTAACACCCTGGTCGAGTAAAAAATAATACTTACCGGTAACCAATGTTTGATACAGGTAGTCTACACGTACATTCTAACAGGCATAGTTCTGCCCTGCCACGTGATACTGCAAGGTTTTCCTTTTGCAGTATCTGTAGAGCCTGTACTCCTGCTTCTCCTTCTTTTCCTGCTCCATGTGTGACATACAAGAGAGTGCATCTACCACCATTTCAGTCTCTCTCAACAGCATTGCATCTGAAAAAGAATTAGAGAGAAGGGAAAAGCAGACGGGACGAGAATGTACATGTGGACCACCCATCACGAAGAACACTGATTCCTAGTAAGAAAGCTGGCTTTCTTCAAATGAGTCCACATGTACATTCTTATCGATGGTGACTCTCAGCAGTTAGCCCTGCCATGAGATTTCTGGCAGAGGATGAGAATCCTACTGCAAGTGACTGCACTGATGCCCTACCAAAGGCTGGATTCAGCTTTGGATGTTTCAAGACCAGCACAGCATGAATGCAAGAAGGATGTCGGGGCCTGCACAGCAGAAGGCTACTACCAAAGGTGTCTGATGAGTGTTAGAAAGTGTTCTCATGTTCCACTTTCACGGTTCCATCGTGGATCCATATGCAACTGATCTCCACTTGGATTGTTACTGTGTGCCAACAGTGGAACTCCAGCATCTTCTGGTAGCAAGCACGTTTTCCTAAAAGGCCTGAGTCCATGAGGATAAAAACAAGAGGGCCCTCCTTGTGCTAGTCTTTAATTATAACTCCTGTTCTAGAAACATGAAGCCTTAGGAAAAATACTAGAAGGCCAGGATAAAATGCTGCTACTGCCATTGTGGAAGGTATTTGCAGAGTTTCCACAGAAATCTAATCTTTGAAGAAAACAGCATATGGGGATGTCCAATGCAAGGACCTAGATCTTTCCCTGCTCTTCTGGGAAGGGCAACAGGCATAAAGCAAGCCAACTTCCTAGATAAAGATGAACAAGAATCACCAAGCATCCAAAGCACAACATTTAAATTGGAAGAAAATGTCTCATCACAAGCATACACATTGCTACAGATCTCCAAGAGCGGAAGTTCTGCAGTGGCAGGCTGTTGTGCCATCACGTGATAGACCGAAGCAAAATGGAGCATACAGAACTGATTACTAGAATAAGTTCTAAGGACTGGGTGGGAATGCGTTACTGCCATCTCGCATTCACAAACTAAGGAAAAAGACTGAAAGCTTCAGAGTTGTTCTGTACAGCTTCTTTTGCAAATCAGGCACTGAGGTAAAGGTACCAGATTCCTCTGCAGTGAAGATGCATCATGATAACTACAAGAACCTGGGCAAATGTTTGCTGAGATGTGGACAGAGGAAACAATAACATCCAAGATATCCATAGACTTGAGATAAAGTAAGCGTCCTGCCATTTGACAAATCAGAACCATTCTCCTTGAACTTCTGGGAAAGGTACTAAATACAGTCACAATCCAGAACCTGAAACTGTATATGCGTAAGTTCATCTTGCAGAAGCCTAAAGATCTGGCACCAACCCAAAGTTTTCTGCTTGAGCATAAGGAACTAGCTGCTGCAGCTATAAACCAGTCTTTGTATGATTAGGAACTATGAGGATACAGATTTCCTGGATTAGAGAGGGTTACTCTCCTGTCAAAGCAAGGATCTGAGAAGGCTCCCTGTAAAAGCATGAGAAGTTTAGTCAGGAACTAGCAAGGAGGCAAACTTAATTGCATACCCCAGGCATCCATATTCAGGTCCAAGCATAAGCTATAATATGCTTCCAAGATGACAGATGACACAACAGTTGCATCCAGTCAATGTGAAAGTTGGAGGCACAAAACACGCAGAAGAGAGGTTGGGAACTCTCCCTACCATCTTTTCCAGTCCAGTTTGAAAAAAACACCTGAAGATTATTATAACTCAAATATTGCTTCTTGGCAACGTAAGTCCCAGCCAAAATAGCCCAACGTGATCAACAGGTGAGGCAAAACATCATCCCTCTAGAAACTGCAGAGAAGATTCCAGGGGGACGCACACTAGGTTCTCTCGTAAGAATTTCCATGCCATCTTTGATGGGAAGATTCCTTTGTGGATGCTTGCACTTCCCTGGTGGCTCTTGTGATTTACATCCATGGTAGATAATGAAAGTGAATAGCCAAGGCAACTGAAGAGAATGTGGCATCAAAAGTGGCCTGTGGGCTGAACAGCAGTGACATAAGACATGATCCTGGTGCTGAGGGGTCTGTTGAATAACATCCCCATAAGCAGGTAGGCTCAGTGTCTCAGAAGGAATAGCAAGATCTACGGAAAAGGAGAGCAAAAGCGGACACTTTATCCAAGACCTTTTTAACCAGCTGGTCCCTGAATAAAGTACGCCAGGGATCTTCAAGAGTAATGAGATCAAAAACATTTGGCTTGACTGAACAAGCCTTGGCATGACTACCAGTTCTTGGCTAGGAGACTACTTTCACAGCATGCCTGACAAAATGAAATTCAGGAATGTGAGCTTCTATGTCGTATGCTGTTTGAAAGACTAGGGCACGTAGTCACTTCTAAGACCTTAAACGTATTCAATGGGGATCAGAAGATGGAACAAAAAACTTTCAGGGATGGCATCTAGCTCAGATTAGACAGCAATCTAAGGAGAGGAAAAAAAATATAAACCAAAACCAGATAAAGAGCAAGACTCATAAGTCAGCAGAGGAATTCAAGAGGGCAACTGACAGGAAAGGAAATGGTGGTATGTTCTCTCCTGTAGGCCAAACACCAAAGGAGAATAGACAGAGCACATCCTCCATGAATACCACAAGAGGAAAAGGCATTGGTCTTACAAGGTAAAGCACGAACACGTTCCCTGTTAGAATGTACATGCAGACTCATTTGAAAATAAGTAATTAATTTCCTTAAGCAATTTATTTTCAATTGGCACACACTTATAAATAACTGGTAAGTCTTTTTACCTTCTTCCTACTCTGGAAGCTTTTAACAATACTTTTTTTTTTTAAGAGACAGTCACAGCGAACAAAATCATCAGATTATTCTCTATAAAGAACTCTGTCACCTATGTTCTGACTTAAGGACCATACGGAGAAATTTCTGCTAAAAATACACCTTCAAACCTAGAATTTTTATCATTTAGTCAAAATTGAAGCTAATCTGCCCCTGATACGGATAGCCCAATGCCGATCAGAGTTTTAAAAGAGTTAATTCATTAAGTTGCCCAACTTCTGCTTAACCTACAAGTAGTTTTGCCACTTAGTACTGTATTTTAAAATAGCAACAGACATCAATTCCAAGTCGTATCACTTCGAGCCACTAAATGGATACACATGTAACTGTACTCCCCTCACACAATCAAAAAGCTGTTCCACTTTCCGTACTAATGTAGTAAGTCACAGTAGTGGTGTCAATTGCCTGTCGATGGCACCCTAAACCAGAAGGGTCCATTAGATTTGCCAGACAACGCTCTAAAGCATTTGACAAAGGAGAAGGAGTTTTGTCAAAGATCCCTCTCGCCACCCAATGAAGCATTTCACAAGGACAGGGATGTGTTTTTCATTAGCGACTTACACAGAAGAGGAAGGTGAAATTACTTACCCACAAACATACAGGTAATTCTGCCAACATCATAAGGCGGACTTAAACCTGCCACTGAGCAAATGCACTGTGGAAGATTAACCAGGTGGACTTACAGCTGTACTAGCTGAATATGAAGAGTAGCTTAAGGTGCAACACAACTGTAGGCTGCTTTGAGCTGTAGCGTAGTCAAGCACCCTCTGCCCAGAGAGCACGTCTACAGCAAAGCCAGGAGGATGTGCATGTGATAAATCAATCCAAAGAAAGATTACAATCAACCCTGCATCAAACATGGCTTTTTTGAACTCTCAAAAACTGGACCAACAAATTCAACCTCACTTGGTTGCCCAAAGGATCCATGACTACCTGAAGGGCATGTTCCCTCTGTGTTCCCGTGACTAACCCATAATACAAGTAGAAGATTGGGAACACAGCTAAATTTCAGAGGGGTTTCAAGGGGACATCAACAGTGTGAACAGCCAAACCAGATAGCAGTAACAGTCCATGCCATCAGTTTTATAGTTGAATTGGAAAAATAACCACTCTGTTGAGACACAGAAGCCAGTTGCAGCTAACTGTCTTCTGGGTCCTTGCAGACAAGTTTAACAACCTGAATTTGAACATTCAGATGAAGCAATTCAGAAGCCATTAAGTCAGATTAGGTCACCATACTCTTTTTTTGCCTCCTGCACTCATGTTTTCACACTGAGGCCATACAGCACATGCGCAGTGATTATTCTCAATGGCTGTATTCACACTGGACTACTGCCTTTACAACCTTGCTTCCTAGAGCATTAAGCTGAAGTCATTTTGCTGTAAATTACCTGGCCCATCTATTTTGACTCAGATTCACAATGCTATATAGTACGCTCGAGGATCAAAAGCAGGAAAGAGAGATAGTAACTGCCAGAGAACACAAGGATTTTTCATAGACCCTTGCAGATACCACCTGCCTGAGGGTGCCTGGCACACTGAACTCTAACAAGATCTGCAGAACACATATGGTTCTATGGACATATCTAGGAATGTATTACAACCCTCCTGCTGGCCACAAAGCACTTGCTCCCAGAAGAACATTTTGAATATCTTGCCTATCTTCCTAGAAGTTCAGAATCGAGATGTTCAGTTTTCCTAGCTGTATGTCAGTCAGCACTAACGCTAACAAGCGAACAACAAAACAACTCTGCAGACCAGCCAAAAGCACCTGCACATACGAAAACCTACGGTCACTCGAATTTATTGTGGCTTAATCTCAACTGAAAACACTGAATAATCTAGTTGACGCGTTACTTAATCATCATGTGCTTAGGTAATGTGTCAAAATGTAAGTCACAGTAGCTCAAAGGTATTTATCTTTTGACATTTTTATTTATTCCATCAGCACAAGTATAATAGTAAAGATAGCTTATGTGGAGTATGCTTAAACCTACACAAAATGCTTTCCTACCTCCAGGCATAATCTGACCAACATCCTGTACGGTTAACACTGACAACTTCTCTTCTGTATCCACTCTTATCACGCTAAAACTCAAGCAATTCATAGATAACACGGCTTTTCCTGGAGGAGGCCCACCCAGTTCTGGAGGTCTGAAAAACAGAAAGTCAAATCAGATGTGAACCAACACTCCAATAGCAACATGGTCATCAAAACCACTGTGCAAGTGTCTCAGGCTTTTTAAAGTTAAGATAAATAATGATTTCTCACTCTAAACAAACAGGAGTTCAAGACTGGTAATATATTTTAACTAGATGAAAAAGGAGCTAGAACAAAACTCCTCTGCTAAGAAGGAGGATTAGTTCTACTATGGGCAAAGAAGCGTCAAGAATAAGCATTCAAAGGTTAAATTTTCTAAATGCCAGGAAAAATGAAGAAGTGTTTGGAGGGCTTGACACTTCTTACTCTAGGCAGAATTGATAGAGGACCAGTAACTCCATTTTGTGGTTTCTTTCAGGATGGAACAGAGCAAAAAATTCCAGGTGCTGTTGTAAAAAAGTTCTTTAAGTGCATTTTTTTTTTTTTAAACTGGGCAATGTCAGTTCTCCCACTAAAGTACTCTCTAAGATCTCTAACTTTTTTGTTCCAAGTTTTCTTGAACTTGATTTCCCAAAAAAAGCACCTTTTGATCAAAACCACAGTAAAAAAATTCCAGCATATTCCATCTGTATGTCTATTAATAATCAAAGTCTTTCCTTTTTTTCAGAGCATCCCTTGCTATCCCCAGAAATCCAATAGCATTTTTCAGACCAGTGACAAACAGTTTTGTTCTTTCTTTAGCCTCCTGTTCACATGACATTCTATATGAGCAATTACTTGAAGATTCATCATCTTATTCCTCACAATTAAGTAACAGTCTTGATTTTTGGAGCATTTTATAAATGTCCTCCAGCACCATCAGCGAGGCTGAGACCTCATTTTCCCAAGCAGTAAAAAACAACCACCTTACAGCTGACTGCCTTGGGAAAATCAATATTAAACCTTTTAAAGAAAAAAAAAAAAAAAAAAAAAATCAAATCACCTATCCTTCAGTGAAGGCGGTACCTGCAAGCCTCAGATTTCCTCTGTCCGTAAGTATCTTTATGTGGGTAACGGTCTTTTCTGACTACCATGTTAACACCAGATAGATTTCAATAGTCAAGAAATGCTTCAGTTCACTTCTCAAAAAAGAGAATTACCTGCGAATAGCAACAGTCAGTGCCTCTGAAGAACTAGCACAGGGACAGATTACTTCTGGTCTCAAACCTCTGGATTGAAATACATTCAGGAATGCATCACAGGAAGATATTGACCCTAAAAAGAACAATCACACAATTAGAAACATTTTGCCAAGCACAGGAAAGCTTGAGCTGCAGGGTTTCAAGGACTACACTTACTCTCAGCTCTGCTACACAAACATGTTTGCAATGGAGCACAGAAAAAATACACTTTCAAACTGCCTAAAAGACATTCCAGGCTATGATTAGATGTTAGATTTGGAGAACACACTCCCAGTGGTTAACAACTAACTCACTGAAGGAAATTCAAAACTGCACACTCTTTCTCTGGCAGCACTCTGTAACACTTAACACATTGGAAAGTCCTTCAGTGATCACAATATTATGTCACTAAGGGTAAGTGTATCTGTCAGCTTCCTATATAGCTCCTATATGAGTGTTTCTTACAGAAGTCACAGAACCAAAGCATTTAGAAATTATTATCAAATGCTTCTGACGTATCTTCACTTTAGAACTCTCTTTGGCCTTTAGCACTCAGTCCAAAATGCAAGGGGATACCTCAACACCTGCAGCTTTGTATTTTACAGCTGTGGAATTGCAGCACATAATGCAAACCAGCAAACTTCACTGACCATACTACATACTAGGTATAATTTCATGTCAATTCATCTAAGAGTACAGCACTGATGAAAAGTTAAAAAAAAAAAAAAAAAAGAATTTACATAGCTAAATATAGCTCAGAAGTGCAAACAGTAATGAAAAAGCAATGGCATCACCCACATACAAAAGACAGAAAAAGGCAAGAACCTACCACATGCTCTAGTTAATAGCTGTCAAGGTTTTGAGTTGAGGCTGTGACTGCTCCCATTTTTATGTCCTTGCACAAGACTGAGACAAGCCCCAGGGGCACGTACAGAATCAAGACGCACTGCAGCTCAGATTTTATGTCTACAGCAGTACATGAACAACTACTTTGAAACTGGCATTATGATTTAGTTGGAAGTTTAAAAGCTCCCTTCAAACCACATTGCCCACTGTTCTTTATAAAAAGAATAGATCCTTTGGAACACTTGCTATGGAAGTGTCACTCCAGTGTCCTTGGCAAAGAAATCCTGCTGCTGAAGATGAACTATAGCTGGTGCTGCTGAGCTCCAACAGCACAGACCCAGAGTTCTGCGATTTACAGCGTGCTTTAGCTCACCTCAGACTAACGCTCAGAAAATGCATCCATACTCACATGGATTAGCGCCGTCTGCCACTATTAACATTCGTAAGGAGCTCAGACTGACATCTCTCTGATCTCTTTGAGCCAACAGTGACCAATGCATGTCACGTGATTTTACTACTGCTACACGGGCTGGGAAAAAAAAATATATATGGTGTGTGCACAGAACAAAACATAGATCAATTTAAAAATTATACAAATATTTGTGTGTTTACAGAAATCTATGAAACAAATTACAAACATAGAAAACAAATACAAATGCCAAATATTTAACTACTATGACATGTGTATGGTCAATGTCTCCAGATGGTCTTGACTGTAGAATTTAAATACTAGAAATTCAAATACTAAGATGAGAAATACAGTTTCTTTAAAGGTCTATCAGAAGCCATCAACGTCACTCATTAACAAATCTACCTGTACATGTAATACTGGAGTACTGAAATTGCTAAAACTGTGGTAAAAGAAAGTCAGCTGGATAAAACAGCAGTGGCCTCAGCTACAGCAGACATTTCATATAAACAAATTGATTTTATTTTTTCTTTAAATCATACAAAAAGAGATGGGTTAAGTAGAAATACTTTAAGGTTACCTTTGTATGAGCAGACTTTCTGTATCCAGGAAAGTGGATTAACCTTCATTAATGCATAGGGAATACTGATGACATGCATCCTGTTCATAACACTCTATGAGAAAAATATTAAAAAATAAACTTCCTAGGCTCAAAGAATCCACAGCGTCTACCAATACTTGAAAAAAGTTACATCATCACAGCTACAGAGTACCTCTTAACATCAACTGTTAGTGAAAACTGTGTGTATAGTCAGTAAAAACATAAGCTATACCTGTGTAGTCAGATACTGAAAAAGCAACACTTTATTCCGAAAAATAGAAATGTTGAAACAGAAATAGTTTGAGAGAGTTTATGACCTCGTTCTGATAACAATACGCTACCCTGGAGAGAAGCAACCTGCTGCAGGCTTTTTCATTCATTTAGATACTCACTGTTAATACTCCATGCCAAAGGCCAGCATCTCTTTTGAAATCCAAGACATTTGTTAGTGTTTCAGCTGAAAGCAAAAGAAAAACTATCAGATTTAAGAAGGGTATTTATGAGAATATTTAAGAACTCAAAATATTTGTTAAAGCAACTGTGAAACTTCCAATGTCACTAAGAAATCAAACCTATGTTGCCATGCCTTCTTGTCTATAACAAACATGCTGCTTAAGCTGAAAGTGTCTTACGCTTTTTTTTACTTTACTTACAGCTTTTTTTTTTTTTTAGAATTTTACTTAAAACAATCATCATTAAATTATGATTATAGACTGGAATATTACAAGGTATTTCAGACCCCGTTTTTATTGTAATACCACTTTCACATGTGTGTTACATTTGCCAAAGAACTATGCAGACTGAAAATTTAGTTTTGATATTGTATTTGAAAGAATTACGTTTAGTGAGAAATATTACCATGGCTGTACTAAATTTTCTTCAATGTTTTCTCAAGAAATTCGAACGCTGTATATGATTTAAAAAAAATAGAATCAAAGATTTAAAACCAAAGATTCAACCAGATTTTAGAGGGATATCTCGTACTGATCAGCTGAAACTTGCTTATCACTGATGTAGGA
This sequence comes from Bucorvus abyssinicus, assembly GCA_009769605.1. Classification (NCBI taxonomy): domain Eukaryota; kingdom Metazoa; phylum Chordata; class Aves; order Bucerotiformes; family Bucorvidae; genus Bucorvus; species Bucorvus abyssinicus. Next base: position 26,868,808 of record CM020029.1, read on the forward strand.
TGGCTGCATGATCAAGAAATTGTTCTTCAGGGTATTTATTATGCTTTTCCATTTTTCAGACTGTACACAGCTAATTCCCAATAAATAAAATACTCCAGTAATTCAACCACAGAACCATTCATTCCCTGGCTGACTGAGAGCTCCAATCGCTCCAGTGACCAAAAGGCATTAGAGTGGGCAAAATAGATTTGTAGCAAAGCTGTTTTCAAGCAGATGAAAAATCAGTGTAGCTCTTATCACTGACTAACAAAGTTATGAAGATTGAAAAGTCCAAACCCTTGAATAAAATTGATAAGGATCTTGGGTTAAAAAAATTTTAACACACTTTGATTATGATTTCACAAGTGGCTTCTTACCTTCCTTGACTGATCATACTGACTGTGAATGAGGAAGTTTGTCTTTCCCTTTGCAGTCAAAGTTACTGCTGCTTATCTTTTAAGACGGTAAACATGATTTGGCAAAAAGAATTGTCTAAACACTCAAAGCTACGAGTATCATTTTCAAATTGTACATATCTAACTTACCTTCTGAATAACCACACGCCTGAGTCAAGGCATGGCAGTGTGCCAGCATGGAAGCATGAGAGATAGTAATGCCCACTGTGCTGCCCTCTTTACTTGTTTTGTACTGAAAAAAAGTTTACACAAGCATGAGGTGAACAACAAAATCTAGAAAATTTACAGTAGTGAACTGAAAAGATATTTTATTATAAAAATGAAGCAAGCTTTTTAAAAAATCAAAAAGCTAGTGTAAAAGATATGTTTATGTTCAGAGAATACACTAAAGTCATATGAAATCTGACAATGATTTTTGTCTGACATAATGATCATAGCAAATCTGACTGTTTCTCTATCCCATTTAAACTAATTGTCCCAGGAATCCAAAAAGGACAATTATCCCCCATCTTCAATCTGATTCAACACAACCACTCCAATGACAGTCTGCCTGGCAACCTTGAGGGAAACATTCTTGTTCCAGTGATAAAAATATTATAGTAATCTCTTTTATTGCATCAAGAGATGAAAGGAAGAAAACATGCTGTGACAAGCTACGAGAGAGTAACTAAAGTTAGGGATATTTTACTGGATCACCTCAATGTAAGCAATCTCCGCACTAGCATCCCGTACTTGCGGATGCCAGTCCTTAGCTGGTTTGGCCAGATGCTTCCCATCAATCACAAACCAAATAAGACGAGGCCAGCCTTCAAAGAGAAATAAAAGTTATTGTCATTACAGTCCAAAAAATCAGGGGTTTTTCCACCCAGTATTCAGGGATAACAGGGGGCAAGCAAAAGCTCCAGCATCACCCCTGACAGGAAGAAGCAGTAATAAGTGCTGTCTTGACAATGAAGGCAGTTTTTATATGTAAACTAGAAGCATGCAAGCGAATTCAAAGATTGTTGCTTAGTAGCAACAATATCCTAAAAAAACCCCCAAACCCCTCTGCTCACAAACATACCTTTGAATGTCACCACCTCACCCGTCTGAGCTTTAGGGAGGCCTTTTTGACAGGCATCAGTGGTTAAAGCTAGTGTTACTCCACAGCTGCCCAAAAGAAATCCAATCTGCTGGCTGCCAGCATCCTACAGAGAAATCATGTTAGAGCAAGCTTACAACGAAAGAAGCTTTTGTAGAAAATATTAAGCCAATTTACATCACAGGAAAAACCCAAACTTCCAGTTCATAGGACCTTTTATGGTCTGAAGTCTGCACTCAAAAGTCTTAGTTTTGCTTAGTGTCAAGTAAGTTAGGTTTGGCAGTAGAGCTGGCAAGCAACGGTAGCGACAGTGTCAAAAGCAATGGTTGGGCATCTCTCTCCAACCCAGTAAGTTCTGGTAAAAGAGAGAGAGCTGGTCTGATGCTGTGTCTGAGTCCTTAGGCACTGAAGAGCAGAGCCTGTAGCTTTTCAGCTCTGATTTCACACCTTCCCCAATAATCTGATTGTGCGTAGGATTATTCCGGTGTTTTCAGTAACTATGATGTCTCTACCTGCCTGTGCCCTCATTACTCAGCATGAAAGCTGAAAAGAAAGCATTTCAGCGTTATATTTTAAGAAATACTTTCACATATCTTTTCAAAAATAATGAGTTAATTTCTACAGTTATGTATCCTAATATAGTTAACTTCTTAGATTCATACAATCTCCCTCCTTTCCTAACTAAATATTAAATGCTTTCCAAACATACAGTGTGCACTGAGCAGTTCAGCTGACACACCATACTGCTTTCAAAAGTGCTGGCTCTGAAAGGTCCCCTATAAGGACTACAGGATTTAGACACACACCCCATTTTATTCATTTACAAAACTATAAAAGCTTTGAATGGATTTGCCTACCTTTCTTGTTAGTGGAACTTCTATTGGGACAGGAATAAGTTCTGCCAGGAGACATCCATAAAATGCCACCATAAACATAACAGGGTCACTATTAGGAAATACGAGAGCTACCTGCAAAAATACATTAAAATAACAAATGTTTTCTAGTCAGCAATTGGAAGTGTGTGTGTGTGCTGCTTTTTAATTTGTGGGGAAAATGTTCACAAAAATGTTCAGGTTCATATTTAAACTAGGAACAGAAAAACTAAATGCTGTGATAATATGCTATTACAAGTCAGTATTACAAGGCTTTCTTTAGCTAAAGCTGTTCCTCATTGTCTATTTTACCCATAAAGACCATTTCAAACTGATGCCTACCCGGTCTCCAGGTTTCAGCAGTGGTTCATTCTTAGCAGTTAGCTTGTTCAGCAGGGTATATGCTAACTTCAAGCTTCGACTCCACAGCTTGCCTGAAGAAAAAAGGCAATACAGAGATTAAAAAAAATAGAGACACTGGAAATTTTAACATTTAATTAGCTCCTTACATATGCACTAGGTAAGTCGGTTGTATAAGAACAGGGTCAAGAGGCACATGAGCAAGCAACTGGGGAGGCTCCTTCCCAAGGGCTCTTAGAGAAAGCAAACTGTCCTAAACTGGACAAAAAATTAACTGAAGTTTAAGAAACAAAGGGTAGGAATCAATGCTATAATACCCGGCTCTGTGAAATGCCAGTACAGTGCCCAGGAGTGATCTACACAGCTCTCAATGACTCAGAACAAAAAATTATTCCAAGCTATTAAATACAAAGCCAACTTTGTATCTAACTACTTGACACAATATAAAGATTTTCAGCGTGTAGCCTCAAAAAAAGAGAAGAGCTTTGCTAGAAGAACTGTTTATAAAAAATGGAGCCACAGCAACACCCTTCCACTGTAAATGTAAATCAGAGCAAGAATCCCCCGAAGCAGCATGCCATGGCAAACCGCACGCATCTGCAACTCAACTGTCTAGTACAGGCTCTTTATCATGGACTGACATCTACAGTCAAGCCCTTCAGACCACATAGCAACCATCAGTTATTTTGTGTTTGTCAGTCTCAAACTTCTACAATTCAACAGGTTTTTCTTCTGGGCAATTTCCCGTTATATAAACAAAAAGTTACACAGGATTCAAGTACAATCCAACAGCCAGTTCTTTATAGAACTGGCAATTCAGTGCAGTTGGCAGAGAGTCCAAGTGCAATTTAGAGCTTGGCTTCCTTTTAGTTTGTCTTTTCCTTTCTTTTTTCAAACATAAAACTAAACATGATATTCTAAACAATTCTCAAAGCTCCACTGCAAAGTAACGAAACCAATGCAGCTGCTCAGTGACGCTCCCTGTAAGCACTGCTCATCTGTAAGAATGCAAACGAGAAATGTTAATGTTCCAACACAATGAAATGCTGCAGTGAGCTGTTCTGAGGGACGCAATTATCTTCCAAAAAAATGCAATTACTATGATACCTCTAGTTCATTGATACAGACACGTTTCACTTCCCACAATAACAGCCTTAATAAGCTCTTGAAGTACAAGTCTTCTCTATAAGGATATGCAAGAACATGCCAAAATTTGATGTCTGCTCAGGGAACCTGAAGAGTGTGTTATTAGTCATTTGCTTCTTCCTCCTATAATAGCCTGCCACCAGGCTATTTTTAGTGTTTTTTTTAAGAAAAAAACCACAATTGTTTGAGATTCATAGATAGCCACTTGTGAAGAACTAATACCATATACATCTTCCCTTCATTAACTTTAAGATGTTTTTCATATACAATGAATTCATAAAATTTGCATTCGAATGGCAATCCCAAAGTTTCTGTCATGAGTTATCACCAATACCTACCGTACGTAAGCGTATAAATAGCTTTCCCCGTTGTATCCAATGCGGTCAGACAAGGGGCTTTCGGCTGGGTGGTTCCCCAGCGCTGCAGGGCAGCCAGCAGAGAAGGTGGCCAGTTGGTCACCAGGCCTAAGGGTTCACCTTTAAGTACATTCATTTCATTTCCTTCAGGCTTTGGTTGATTTGGGTCAGGCTGTTGCACTAAAAGCAGAACACAGTGAAATGGCAAATGTCAGTCCTTAGAAAATGTGCAAGTTACAAGACTATGCCACGAATCGTTCTCACCTTCCTTTTCCTCACAGCTATTACTACTTCTCCTCTGCTTTACAGTGATGCTAATCTAGTCATTGGTTGGCTTCACAAAAAATAACTACCATCACTTGAGAGTTCTGATTCCATGTTATTCAAAGGACCTAGCCACATGAACAGAATTTGAACCCCTAGTTTGTTCTTTCTCTACTTTGAAAAAACCACTAATTTCTGCTGTTTGTTCTGCACACCTATTTCAGTGAAAGCTATCCCAAGTCAAGAAGTGTTATCAGAGAGGATGGCTTCGGTGATAACTGGACATTTATTTTGCTGCACCAAATTCTCAACAGGTGATGAAGAATGACACTGCGCTTCTGTAACAATATATTAAAAGGAAAAAAAAAAGAGCCAGATGAAATGCTCCTAGTGTGGATTATCTATAGCTAAAACTGTACTGCTCACAGATATTTTGTTTGAATTCTGGATCATCTGTCTCCACTGTGGAACACTGCAGGGTTTGGATGCCCTTTGCTCTCCGAGTAGCCTGCTGTTAAAATCCTGTTGTGAGCTGCTCAAGCAGGTGAAGTCTCTTGATCTTACTTAGCAAAACAAAGTCAGAGTTGGATTCAGCTAACACTAAATCTGTGCAATAACTGAAGATAATAGTTCAAAGTGATAGTCTCCACTGTCCACAATGACATACGTGGACCTCAATGAAAGTTTGCATGAAAAACCTGCAGCCAAAGACTAGAACCACCATCACTTAGCTGTTGCAGCTAGTTTTAAAGGCAGCTGAGTGACTTCTACATTTATTAGAGATGCTTTTCTTTCCACCTGGACACATGCATACAGAGAATAGTGGGTTTTAGCTGAGTGATAATCAGCAGATCTTGTACAAACACTATCCTTTCATGTAGTGTGCAAGTAAGATGTACTGCACAGTGCACTTAATGCATTTAATGCCTCTGAACCTCTAAAATAATGAAAGCTTCTGGATTTCAAGAAGAGAATATTAACATGCAAACAATATTATCATAATAAATTCCTGTTACTAGCAAGTAACTTTTTAAAACTAACTATATTTGGGGATTAGCCAGCTACAAAGCACCTTTTCACTTGGATGTAGGAGTGCTTGTAGACAAGCAGCTGAATGTGAGCGGCCAGAGAGGCCATGGAATCCCTGTGTTTGGAGACGCTCAGAACTGGACTGCACATGGCCCTGAGCAGCCTGATCTAGTCAGACTTGCTTTGAACAAGTCAGAGGCTTCCAGAGGTCCACCGCACCACCGGCTGCACTTAGGCTATGCCCTGGCTTAATCCAAAGAGTACCCTCTATGCTGATTACCACAGGGCAGAGTTTAGAACCTCTGAGGCAAAATGTCACAGTGGGACCATCACCAAACATGACAATTTCTGGATGCACCAATTAATTTCTTGACAAAGATGTGAACAGAATTTCTCCAAGCATCTGTAAATCACTGTCTTTTAAATATTCAGCTCATCACACTGGTCCAAACTGGGCTGAATCAAAAGAGTTTCCAAAGTGAAGGAGGAGGGGAGAACAACTACACTGAATGGGAGGGTTGAGTTGAAGATTCTGTTTCACTTGTGCTAGTATATATGACCTTTCTCTCTCCAATACAACTCCACCATGATTCATCTTCTATTGGGAAGAGAAAAAAAAAAACCAACACTTGCTAAGAAGTATCAGCTCTTTCTTGAACCACTTAAAAAGCAAAAAATGTATGTGAAAGAAAATTAACCTTCTAGCAGCTCTTCAAAATCATCAACAAAAAACTCTTTCAAAGGTGGGCGCTTTGGTCTTTTCAAGGTATTTAGAAGCTGCTGGATTTTAGAAGACACTCTGCTGTTCACTGGAACACCTGCCAAACAGACAAGATTTATTACTTAGCATATATTAAGAAACATACACTAAAACACATGCCGACACATTGCTGACAACATCATGCTAAGCTCAGGGCAGCTTTCAGGTGAAAGAGTCATTTGAGATGAGCTGCTTGGTTTGGAAGAAAACAGCTTTAGTCAGTAACAGTTTCAACCACGGATGTCTTTGTTTTTAAAACAATGCTGTTCCCTAGCTATCTGGCTGATGCATACACCTTCTCACTCTCTAATTTAGCTTTTCAAACTGCTGACTCCTTCAGGAGATTCCAATACAAACCTAACAAATGTCCTTTTCTTCAAGAGTCCAGGTATTTGCTACATCTTAACATTCATTCAGTTCTAGAAGTGTGAGAATGCTTCGAAAAAAAAATATGTGAATCTTTCAGTATTTTACAGGGCTAGCAAAAAAATAATCAAAGACAAACCCATATGGAGTGTTGATTTTCATTTGTATATGGGATACATTTAATTTAAATAGAAATGTCTATGTTTGTTTATATTTATTGAAATTTAAAGCTCTGAGGCAATAAAGAATGGTGAGACTAAGGCCTACACTACCTTTTACTACAGAAATAGATAGAAGTGGGGAACATGGGAAATGCAGCACAGTTTCCTTTCCTGTGGCAGACTGATGGATACACTGGAGAGGGCAGGCACATGGCAGATGATGGTGTCAAGCTCTGTTAGGCATTCGCTTGTTCAGAAAAAGGGGCACAGAATGGAAGGTAGGAGGTTTATAATACAATCACCGTCTGCGGTTTCCAAAATGCTGCTGTTGTAGCCTCTGGGAACTCCTCGTACTGATGCTACCTGTGGGCGCTCATGGTGTAAATGTTCCACCAGGCCAGTGGTTACATCTGGAGGTGCAGAGTGGTTATCTGCAGAAATGGAAGACAGACATGGGAGCTCATCAGTCATCTTAAGAATCAGTATAGCCAAAGTTGCTTCTTAGAGCATTCTTGCTGTTTTCTCATGAGTTTAACAAAACAGTACAGAAAAGTACAGAAGCCGAAATGCTGAACAAATGCAGGTTTCACCATGAATATTCCTGTGGGGAAAAGTAATCTTCTGCCCACAGGCACGAGGCAGATATTTGAAATACAAAAGCTCTGCAATTAGATGCTCAGAAAATAACCTAAGGAAGAAGCTATCTGGGAACATTTACGGAAGAACTGTGTACTTGGCAACAGCTCAAAGAAAATCACACAAAAATTGAAAATGCTCAGAAAAGTTAAAAAAAAAAAACAAACCATTAACAATCATTCCTAACTGAAAACAAGCACAAAACCCAGCTATATATGGAGGTGCTACTGTACATCCTTCACGTCTCTTACAAGCATCTCACAGCCAAGTTTCATGCCAATCAATGTCCGTTACCTTAGAAGGAAAACGGCAAAGGTCCGTATGGACAACTACTCTGCTGTCCACAGCTATTTCAGCTCTCATACAGCAGAGAAATGACTTTCCCTCCCAATTCTGCCCTGAGAAGGCAAAATTCTTTCTACACATGCAGAAGCAGTAAGTTCAATTTTCAGGATTTATGCTCAGACAAAAATCACATTAGCTTCATTTATTTAGGCATTTTATTAGTGCATGCCCACGAGAATCCCTGAAATCAGTCTATCATCTAGAGACACTGCAGCAAAGCAGAGAAAGAGAAGTGGCAAGTAGTCAAAAGAAAAGAGTCTGAACAGACTGATGACTTCAGGAAAAAAGTTAATTGGATTTAGACTGAAGTACCTTTCCATTATTGATTAGAAAACAGAGAGTAATGCAAAAGAGAGCAGCGTCCCAGGAAAGAACGTATGGGATATGATACAGAAAATTAAAAGCTAGGCATCAGAGAGAAAGTAGAGTCTAGGGAGAAATCTCAGAGTAAAGAATCAAACACACTAGAAAAGCCCTTGCCTAGCAGCAAGTCGGGTTAGACCTTGAGATGGCTGTGTATGGTTGTTCTGTCTCTAGGAACCCACTTAACTAAAAATGGACATTTAAAAGTTTATTAAATGGTATTGGAACAACAAAACACAAAAGAGCACGCTCAACCCCGCCAGACAACAAAACAGGATCCATTTTTCTTGCATTTGCTCTTCAGTAAACTCTTTGAAACTGTTTCTAAGACACTTTGCTCTTATGACTCCTGTAAAACTGCTTGCAGACCCATAGCAGTTCAGAACACCTACTCTTATAATCCTGCTTCCCCTTAAGAAAAGGCATTGTACATTAAAGTCTTTCAGTAAATAGCAGGTCAAATACCACCATAATCCATTTTTCCAGTTACTCTAACAAGAGCAAAGTTTGGAAATAATCCACAGTTGAGATGGTGACCTTGAAAAAAACCCAGACATGCTGCTAGCCTTACTCATTTTAAAGAAAATATTACGCTAAAAGAAAAAAAGCCCCCAAAAGAACATGTAGATGTTGTCCTTGCTTTTACAGGTGAAAGACAAACAGCTTAAAAATAACGTGTATTCCTACCTCACTTTATTAAATATTGTAACCTTCCACTTCCAACACTGCAGCCTATTGCTTGGGAATTTAGTATGATCTCATCGCTAAAAATGCAAGCTGGAGAAGATGAGCTGCAAGGGAACAATCTGCTAAATTTAAATTCTCCAACGTATCAAAATTGTGAATAGTTATTCAGTTCACAGCCAAAATACCGACTATTTTAGTAAGGCAGAGTGTTTAAAATATGTAAGATGCCTTTTCTATTGCTGATGTCAGCTCATTAACCCAGCAAATAAACAAACTCTTATGCTCTAGGACAAATCAAAGGAGACCTTTGAAAGTATAGCAGTATCTATTGATAATCAAAAAAGTTCACAATGCAAGAACTGAGTAAATTTGCATATTCTTGGGAGCAAGGAATACTACAGCAAACATGAAAAATGTCACAACTGAACTGCTATTGGACATGTTGCTGTCATTGGACCCCGGCTAGAAATGAAAATTGATGGAGTATGGCACGTATTTCAGAAATGAGCAAGATTATTCCTATGCAAAAGGACACTGAGTTTTTTTGGTGAAAGGCATTGGAAATTTTACCTTTCTAAATGTTTTTAGTAGATCATCTCTTAACAATCTCTGAAATTCCTTCCTGAGAGATACTATAATTGCACATTTATTTCCCATTAATGAAATTTCAAACCACTCCACTGTCCACAGTCCAGCCTTTAGCTGCTTAAATCCTGGACTCTGAACTCTTAATAAGGCCTTGATTGTGCATACAGTTTTGATGAATAAATGTCCTGATGGATGGGTCTCAAGAAGCTAGTTGTGAAATTTGCCATGTATTTATACGGCCTGAGAGATTAGACATAACAGCATGCTGTGTTATATTTTGCATCTCTTGCAAGTTTTCACAGCTATACTAAGAATTTAATGAATCACACTTACAATTACAGCTAACCTTCCAAGTTGATTTGTTAATTTTAAGGAGTTAAACACGACTCCTATAAATCCGTAACGTGAAATCCAGAATGCTCTCAAAGCAAGGTGTAGACATGTTCCATCTTACTTACACCCACTAAGCACCAAAAAAACAAATTGCAAATTTCTCATTAAAAACAAGCCTGGAAACGGGAAGACCTAAATTTAGATTTCTTGAAGGACAATAAGATGGGTATATTTTGTACAAACAGAAATATTTCAGTAGCAATAAAGCCACGAAAGTTAACTGAAGAGGCAAATCTTTCCAACTATGTTTATGGATGAAGGGCTGATAAAGTGCAGAAAAATGAACAGAACCAGACGTTGCCCATAACCCTTTAAGACACAAAACAAACCCCAACATTTCAGCATGCAGGAGCTTTCCACGGCAACAACACTAAGCAGGCTTAGGGAAAAATGTTTTGCGTTGTCAAAGCTTAGATACCACAATTCCTCCCTATAGTTTGCTTCCACAATAGAGAGATCGCAACACAAAACAGAGAAGGGAGCAAAAGCAAGTAGGAAAAACACAGATACTCCCTCCCAGACTCTCTGACATCTAAAGAGCCTTCCAGAACACAAAGTCAGCTACTACCTCTTTCCATCTCAGCTCCACTTACAGAAAACTGCCTGCCCTGTGAAAAACAGGATGTCAGTCACTGCAAAAGGAGTCAATCCCTGTTCCTGTCAGCACAAGAAGATCCAGAGAACCCTCTTTCAGAGAGCTTGTTCAAACTCTCCCCCGTTTCATAATGTGCTTCATGAACCTGAAGAAGTAAAACTTCAAGTCACAAACTACAACTACTGGTTGTGTTCTGCAGCCCATAGGTACTACAAACTCAGGTTGATGCCCCAAACTTCATATAAGGCAGAAGGGACTGGGAGGGCAAAGCAGCAAGGATCGAAGAATCAACCCTCTCATGAATAGCTGCCTCCCGCCTAAGAGCATTGTGAACTGTTCAAATCACCTCAGCAGAGAAGTCGAAACGATACAGGCTGGGCCTTCGACAAAACTTGAAAGGTAGCAGCCAGACCATCTAAATGAAAGGGTATTTACAAAATGTATTTGTGCCTTAAATTATCATTTTAATTGGCATATCTAAGTATACAGATGCCTGTATGTTCAGTTTAAATCTAAAGCATTTTAATGTGTTTTCCTCCTCTGACCTAACCTGCTCCCTGCAACGAAAGCAAAAAGCTGTCTGTATAGTGTCCACAGGCAGTCACAGATAAACAGGCAGGTAAGTGGAGCACCAAAACTGCCAAACCCTGAAGCATCCAGGAACAATATAGATGCTGCCTATTGAATATTACCAGAAGTACAAGAACTTTGTGCTGTGGCCCATAGGTGAAATACAAACATCATTCTTCATTTTTCTAAATGACTTTGGAGAAAAAAAATATTTGAAAAACAAAGTGTTTCTCCTCTGGGTCCTTTTCCATTGTTTAACATGAGCATGGATGCGTTGCACACACAAATCCACTGTCAATCTTCACTACAGTGTGTCAAAACATAGTAAAAATTATTTCCATGGGGTGGAAAAGATGACCTTTCTTCCTCCTTACCAAATCCCCCAAAAGCACAAGAGTAGTGCTCTGCATTTTAGGACAAAAAAAAAAAAAGGTAACCTGAAGTTCTGGAGCTTCAGCATTACAGAGATGGAGACAACACTCACATTTACATTTTGGCTTACCAGTATGTCTACATTTTCATTCTATTTTCACAATAAAGGACTATTCATGACTTAAATTTTAATTACAGGGAAAAAAAACCTCCAAAAAAAATCACATTTGAGCTTGAAATCTAGCTTTGTCAGTACCTCTGATTTCACAACCTTCCAAAAGATTCTGGATGTTTTTCCAGTCTTTTGGGTGTTTTCCAATTGCGTCACCTTTGAAATCCATAACCTGCTATTTTCTAAGGTAAATACATGCAGATCGGAAAGCATGCACCAAAGATACGATCCCTCTGAAATTCTGCTTTTGAATTCAGTCAAATTGAACCTTAGTTTCTTGATAAATCAAGCATTTTACCAAGATGAATGCATGTTCAGATCTCATGAACAACTGCTTTGGTTTAAATTAAATACATATCATACATACCTGGTCTGTGGACTGCACATTTTAAGGCTATTTACAGATATCTTCTGGTGAAGACACTTGTGTTTAGCCCTGCTTTGGGATTTTTAATTTGACTTTATTCCAACCACACAGGCAGTTCTTTACTAACCTAGCTGGGTGTGAGCCATGAGATCTGCAAGCACAGTGGCAGCAGCGGTGGCAGTAGCAGTATTGGAAGCAGCAGCAGGTTTCCCTCCTGGATGAGATGAGGTGGAGGATGCAGAGGATGAGGTGGAGGAGCCCTGAATAACCCGGTTAAGCCAGGGCTCTACGTTGGAATGGCTCTGGAACGGAGTGGAGGAGATCCGCCCTTGCCGACGTAACGAGCCCTCATCTTCTGATGCTGACGATGTGTCTGTGATTAAAATAACGATGACAGGCATGTAATGTGGGAATGACCCAACAGACGGGAACACGAAGCTTTTCCATGTTCTTCACGTAGCATTCTCATGTGCTACACATGAGATGCGTGTTTCAAGCAAATGGTATATTCACATGCACAAATCCTGCTCATTGCTATTTGTTAGGTTAATGCAACAACTTCTACACATTATAGCTAGAACGCACCTGGAGTGAAGTTTCATTTACCTCCTGCACTTGGACTGATGTCAACCTCTAGAAGGGCTCCACCTATGGCACCTAGTATATTCACCACCCATTCTCAATGAGCACACTGTACCCATTCCACGGGAAGAATATTGCTGTTCTGAACAGGTCACCTGAATAAATTCCATTACATTTTTGTTGGTACTTTCTTTTTAGTTTTGGAGAGAAAATTTTTCACTTTGATTCTTTAGACAAATATTTTGAGAACTAATTACTAAAAAAAGCACAGTGGTATAAAGTTCAATGAAAGGGTAATTTCATTAATCTAAGAATAATTAAAAGGAATTTAAAAGCATGTGTTTTAACCACATAAACCAATGTTGACAAGCACTACAAAGAAATGCTTAGTCAAGCATCTCTTCATTCTAGGTGTATATTTGTTGCTGTTAGAAGTCCGATAAAGGGCTCCTATTTTAATTACCATTTGGTTACTTCCAACTTTCCAGAAGTTTCCATTTGGCACTCAATTTTTGCACATTTATTATCCACTCACTAACAAACAAAAAGGTTATTCTAAATATTAAGAATTTACATCCTTGTTGATTTTGAGCAAAAAATAGAACCTTTCATGACAGAAAAAATTCTTGCCCTCCTAAAGAGACTGCTGCATTTTAAGAACTTGATCCTTTACGTGCCCCTGCCCGCCCACCCCAGGTAATTAAAGAAAGCTCCTAAAACAATGCATTGCCCAGATGCTGACAAAGTTCAAATGAAGTCAGTTTGTGCAGAGCAGTTTTAAGTCATGCATAATGGCCAGATCAATTAAAAAATCAGCAGGAGCTGAAAAACAGGTTCTGAAAAACATGGGGCGTCCATTACTATAGTCTAGAGTCCCTTCCAGACATGGAAATCCTGGGTGATAGTGGGGTGTGTTTCATCAGAAATTCTGCAACCTTAATTCAGGCTTTTTTTTTTTTTGTTAAATCCTCTGAACACATAACTGTTCAGCTATATACAATTCCATATCACTTTTGTTATAGCCACATTAAATATCTTTTCCTCATATTTGGCAACAAATCCCAGTTACTAGGTGTTTTATTTTCTGCTTTTCAATAATACGTGTTTTCCCAATAGCTTCAGAATAATTGCTCTTAAAACAGTCTAAACCCCCAAAAATCAGGAATCATTTCCTAAGAAGCCCATTTAACTCAATAACGTTTTCAAAGTTAAAATCACAGATCTCTCATTACTTGACCATTCCCAGTCAAACGTGGCAATTTTGAATCAAAACCCACAAGCAGTTCATCTTGGAGAACATACAGCTGTGGTGGATCACCATTCCTGGGGCTGTGCCTCATATGATATCTCTGGTCTACTGCCCTGGGTGTAGTTTTTGGCTGCTGACTCCACCTGGTCTCGGAGAGGAGCCAAACCTGCCCCTTACTGCCTGCAACTTTCCCCTTCTTTTAGGCAGAAAGTGAGAATAAACAATTCCAGGAATAGGGAACAAGACAGTCACGTTTTGAAAACACAGCCCACGTTTGTGATCTGTCACTTCAGTGTAAGAAATAAAGCTACAGAAAAAACAGGTTTCTCAAGGAATACACACTCTTATAGTATCTCCTTATCCAGACACAAGTTTCATGAAGGGTCTTGAAAATTTCTAAGCCTTCAGATGTCTTACATAAGTGGATAGGGGAAAAACCCCCACTTCACATGTAAAATATTAACTGTGTATAAAAAAAAAGAAGGATCTGTAGTCAAAACATTCTAATATCAGAACATAATTATAACAGAAAGGCAGAGAGGTAACATCAAGAGCTATCTCTGTGGCAGCCACAAGAGTTAATGAGTGATTCTGGGTGTGCTGTGAGCAGAATGCTATGTACTTGGCTCACAGCTCTTCCTGGCTGGGAGCTGACCCAAGATAGCCACAGAAACCACCACCCTTTGGACCCAACTTGCATCAAGACTACAGCTCAAACTCTGATCATGTGAAATCCACACGGGAAGGATGAGAGAGTCGATGGGACAAAAACAAAAGTACAAAATTTTTGGAAGGATGACTGATGAAAGCAGTTTTATTACTGCTGGTCAGGAGTTGGGTTTGAACTTAATGTTGTGACTCAAATCCAATGCTTCCTTCCTGTTTGTTGCTAAGAAAGCCTGGTTTTAATTGCATTAACTTCTGCCAATACAAAGATTTTACAGCAGTAGTTTAATGGCTCCAAGCAACAAAACTAGATGCTTCAGCGCTACTCAGGTTCTTCACAATTTCCAATCTTCCCTGCTGAGCTAACTTTGCAAATAAAGGCAGGCCCACAAAAAGACAATTGCTTTTGTGAATTGATATAGCTGAAGCAAATCCTCAGAATGTTTTTGAATGGCCTGATCTCCTATGACACTGAATTCATTCAGTGGCCCATTCTCTCATAGAGATAAAGGTAGTTCTTAACAAGTTACCTCTTAGAAACAGCACAACAGATCCCAGAGACACTTAACTCCTCTTCCTGAACATATTAGGGTGCTTCTGTACCCTGCTAAAGCCCAGCATAAGCATAGTTTTCTTCTCTGCTAACCACTTGGGCAGGCGTATTAGAAGACGACAACTCTCCAACAGCATTAACACATAAAAACACTCACAGAAACACAGGCAGATCCCACAGCCTCATCCTGGTCCTCCTTCTGGAAGAGCAGGATGGAGGTCATACATGCGCACGCACATACAACGCGGACCCTTCCAGCAGCTGGGCTCAGACACTCGGCCTGCCAAGTTGTTCCTGGATCCCGGTCTTCCCAGTTGTTGGCACCCGGACATACAAGCTGAGGCGGCAGTCCCACTCTGTTTGTTTGTTTAGACTGACTCAGCCCCTCCACATACACAGAATACATAGAGACCCTCAGCCAGAAGAGGTGTTAGAAATGGAGTGTAACAGGAGGAGTGGACAGACTGCAGGGTCAGGTGCAGGGCATGGACAGGCATGTGTACCACTTATACATGACCAGCCCTTTTCATCCCTATACCCTGCTATTTTCCCCACACTTGTTCCTCCTCAAATTACCTACACCTACGCACATCCCCACCTGTGGTTCCTCACCTAAATATCCCATAAAAAGTCTCATGCAGTCCCCAAACACTTTTGCCCTGCATCCCGTAACGTGTTCTGTACCCCTCCACAGCATGCCACCTCAGTCCAGAGGGTGCTCTAGTGTGTGATGGGTTTCATGCCTGGACAGGAGGGCGGAGGCACTCCAGGGACAGTGCTGGGAGGGGCCTAGACAGAGTGACCCTTTAACTTGGGTTTGCGCCTGCCATTCTTCCCCGTGACCCAATGGGCTTATGGAGGTGGGTCTGGGACAGGCTGATGGCTCCTGGGACAGGCCTGGAAGTAGCTGGTATTATTTGGGGTCCCCCACCTGCCACCCTCTGTGCTCCTGCAAAGATGTGCTGACCAGCTTTTATCACATAACCTGACATTTTACCCACAGCATCTCAACTATTTTTAATAGAGTCTCTCAGCCCACCCCAGACTTTGCTCCTTCAGAGCAGCATGCAGAGCTCCAACCTCCGGTGGAACGGGCCCAGCAGTAACCACGGGGACACTGCTGCAAGTCTGTCCCCAAGGTATTCAAAAGAGAATGATATTTTGGTTCTCAAAAAAACTGTAAGGAGATTCCTTCTCATTTTATATGCTAAGGGAGAAGGGAAGTCTCGGTGTCCTCTGCTTTCAGCAGAGATCCTGGACACCAGCTACATTTTGTACACCAGATCTTAGGCAGAACAGCGGCATGTTCTTTTATTGTTGTGATACACTTTACACCAAGCACAGAGTGATGTGTCACACTATGGGAATGAGAGAAAAGAACAGAGTGATGCTACATGAAATGCACCACTGACTGTTCTGTCAGAGTTTATTCTGGAAAGCGAGAAGGAATATTGCTTTGAAGAGCTATAAACAGAAACCTCAGGGCCTCGCTCCCAAACGGTCACTATACATTAATTTTCTCCTGGACTTCACTTTATGCAATTCACTACAACTTTCACATACAAATGCAAGAAAACTCAAGAACATGATAACCACCCTGCTGCACCAGTGGGCCCTCATGGGCTTCTGAGTATACGAGCACTAGAAAAATAAACTAATCAAAATGCATGATACCTTAATGTATCTTATAGGCAAAAACACAAGCATGAAGAAAGACGATGCAGGACTACAGAAGAAGTTTCTTATTTATTAGCTGATGAAATAACCAGAGAACCTACAAACCAATATACAAAAGTGTGTGACTAGCAAAGAAAAATGGAATTTCCTTTAACTGGAAATAACAGAAAGAAAGAACTATAGCCCAGGAAGAAAGAGAGCAGCCCAGCAGATCTTCTCCTTTCCAGAAAGGGAATAAGACATTGATGGAGAAGGTCACTAGAGGTCAGTGTGCCTCTATCCTGGCCACACTGGCAAAGAGGAGAGCGCATAATTCAAAACTTAAGAGCTTAGGAAATTTTTCTTCTTTGTATACAAGACACTGGCCCAAAACACTTGGCTTGCTAGCACAACATGTTACCTGGAGAAAGACTACCTTAACCTGTAGAAAATTCACTGTGAGACAACTGGAAGATCTTTTTTTTTTTCCTAAGAAAATACTAAAGAGAGTGTTCTGACTTAAACTGAACAATTACATCATATGATTTTCCAAATGTTTTAAATTTCTCACAGTTGAAACCATCTGATGAGTGTTCTGCAGACTAATGCAGCAACTTAATGCTCTGGCATTTTCTTTCAACTCTTAAAAAAAGAATGTTATGCAATGTGCAATAAGGTATTTACAATTTACAGCTCTGGCATGCTTGCCAAGATTATCTCCTTCCAAGCCAGGCATTACGTAAGAGAACACACTTAATGCATAAAGGGCAGCTGCTCACTCTGTTATCGCTGTCAAGCGTACCTTTAGCAGCTACGGTATCTCTAGATGAGACACTACAAATCTTAAGGAAAGACATCAAAGAACAAATCACCTGATTACTGGGAAATACAGCCATGAATATAGAAGTTTATTGCACCATACTTATAAATTAGCAGAACGAAGCATTTGCTCTTTACATTTTGCTATCACGTTCACCTGGCAAGATTTGCATACGTTGAGTCAATTAGATACCTGGAGGTGTGTATGTTTCTACGGAAGAGTGCACCAGAACAGACCGTCTTTTTGAAGGCATAGGCATTTTTCTCTCCTTGTATTTTGCTAGTGCTGCTTGTACTGCTTCAGTGTGGACATCTACACAGAAAACAAACAAATAAAGAGGTTAGGAGACTAAGTTTAATCATTATTTATTTCTAAAAACATAGAAAGCATCAATGCCATCTTTTACAGCTCAAATCCAAAGGCTGAATCGCACATGATGGCCCTTAAGGCTTTAGTCCTGTTTAATCCAAATGTTTAGCTCACAGCAAGGAACAGGTTCTCACCCGCAGAGGAAGCAGCACTTCTTGGAGAGCAGAAAGAGCAAAAGCCTAAATTACAGAAACATCGTTTTCAATTCTGAAGCTGTTACAACTCTCTCAATTGTTTACTCTCTCTCAATTTTTTAGTAGGACTAAATAAATACGCCTGCCTCCCACTCAAACTCGGTTCAGAAGCAATGGTTTCAAAAGTTAAGGGATTATATAAGCAGGGTCAAGTGGACATATTTTCCTCGTGAAATCAGCTTGAAAAGGCTTTGCAAGTATCACTTAGGAAGAACACCCTGAAAATGAATTCTGCAGTTACAGAATACCTAGTACCTTAGTTCTGAGCTATGATTTATTTTTTGTTTTGGGGGCAAATTTCAACACAGATCCTGTAAATTCGCAACAGTATTACAGTCTTCATCCTCAAAGGCACAATGGGGAATGAAGTGAAAAATGTGTATTTGAAGCTCTCGCAAAAGAATGCAAGCAACAAAAAAGAGAAAAGAGAGGTTAAATGTATATGAAGAATTAGGGAAGAGACTCAAAGTGTCTTCACTTTCCTGAAAGCAAAAATTACCCTAAGATACCCATGGCTACTCATGATACACACTTTTCTTATTTTTAAGCCAAACCTGAGATTGAAGAGGAATTTAGTGTTCAGTCAAGACCACACTGCAGATACAACTTAATGTATTCAAGTAATTCTCAACTGCCTTCGGCAGATTTTTCTCTCTGACATATATATTTCGATGGTGCCAAAAGCTAAAATTTATGTAGAAAGAAAATTCATGAGAAGTGAACAGATGTCGACGAGAAATGAGGCATACCAAAAATATACTTTAACTTATGACCTAAGATTCAAGCTCAGGGAAAACAAGTACAACACGTATACGCGTCCACAGAACTACACAGGGCCCAAAAGCAAGTAGCATGATTATGCCTTTGTCTTACCACATTTATGAGGAAACTAACTAAAGAAGAATTACAGAATGAAACTGCTCAATTGGGAAAAAAAAAAAATTCTTTCATTAAGTATCCATCCAAGGTTGCAAATACATACCAGGCTGATAAGAGTTGTAGGTATGAAACACACAACTTACTAAAGTAATTTCCCTGCTCCAGGTAATCAGTATATATTTTCATGAAAATCAGAAGAGATTTTTGAGCGTCCCAATGAATGACAGGCTATGAAACAGCAAGGCACAGCGCATTGATGTGAACCTGTAGGAAGCCCTGGCACAAAACCCTTTCCAAATGCAGCTGTGTCCCAATGCAATGGATAAACACCTGACACGTGGGGGACAACTATTCAGTCCTGCATTTCAAAACCAGGTTACAAATGCTGCCCATCAACTCAGAAGCATGATCTCACCAGAGAAGGCTCCATGGAATACTTCTCTAACCAACTCTACCAACAGATACTGGCAGATGACTGACTTACTGAACTCCTATCCTTAAGTAAATCAGACAAAAATCACCACAGTTTAATCTGACATCTTTTCCTATGTTCCATTTCCACCCATAAAAATCCCCCCTGTTCCAAAGAATATTCACATCATGCACCTCAGGCATCTAACCTTTGGTCCCTGACCACGTAGCATGACTTGTTGCAATACCTGAGTTCAAAGAGATGTCATGAGAGAAGCAAGTTAAAACACCAGTACTAGAAGAGTTGAACACCTTTTAGAGAAATGTCAGAAAAAAACCAATCCACTCTTAACAAAAATCCAGGAAGCTGCTTTTCTTAGTCCAAATGAGAAACAAATGGTTTCCTTCAGCCTGGCCACATGGATCCAAAAAATCAAAATAAGCCCTGTGTGTATGGCCCCAGACACCATCTCATTCTTTCCAGTCACAATGTCACTTTTCAAGTCTGCAGCTCCCCCAGATAATCTGTTCAGTGCTGCATTTAATATATGTTATATATGCAAAGATCCTATACCAACCACCTGTGTGTTCTTACAAGCCTTAGAAATGTACTAGGCAGATGCCTGTCTCTAGTAAGAACTCTTTGTGCAACTAACCTGTGAGGATCAAAGATGATGCTGCGATGAAGGAAAAAAAAAACCAACCTTGAAAAAAACCCCAAACCTTAAAAGAAAAAAAATAGCTTCTTAAACTTCTATCTTTTGAGACAAGATTTTTTCTTCTTTTTTTAATATTGGGCACCATTTGAGATTTTTTGCTGCTGTTGTTCACACGAAGGAGTTGTTCTCAGATTTTTTTGATTTAAAAATTCACTACCCTCTCCCTCTGTCTCCCTGCCTCCCTTTCCCACACCAGGCTACTGCTTTTTGTCATCTTGCTTTCACCTCATCTTTCCCTCCTTGTAAATGTCCACCGTTGAAGTTTATTCTCGTGGACATCTAAAAGCAAACCTCTTAATTTCACAAAACTCCAGAAAGTTCAAACTTACGCTTGCTTTGATGTGTTACTTAGATGCACCAAGGACATTATTGCTATCCTTAGACTTCAGAATATTACTTAAAGGTTACTTTTGCAGCCTTATAAGTTAGGGGCAAATGCCGATTCTGGAGGACACATTTCCATAGCAGAACTTGAAGCCAAAAACCAAGCTGCCTGTTTTTAAGCAGAGATTTTAACTATTAGATGCATTCCCTTCAGCCACGCATATATCTACATATACTTTAGAAGTTATTTTTATGTTGCATTAACATCTGGTGGGAAGAAGGGGAAAATAACGAACATTTTTTTCACGAGAAAAGATATTCCAAAAAAGAGAAATATTTTAATAGTCTGTATATAAATTCATTAAATCATTAAACAACATTGCAGATAAAAAATGAAAGCATTCCTAGATATCTGTGTACTTAGGGAATGGAAAGGACTAGCTTGAGGCAAGGGTGTGTTGAGGCATTTTAACAAAGTAGAGTGGGACAGGTCATAACACCACAGAGATTTGTGGCGGCAAGCATGGAAACTACTTTTTATTCCATTTCCAGAGGGCAAAATCAGCACCCTCTCCTCCTCTACCCCTCCTAACTCCCATCCCAAAATCTGGAAAATACTAGAATAAATGATAAAAATGCAACCAGAAGACAGTCAGGATAAATTTTTATTCTGTTTCATGCTTTATTTTTATAGCACTTATTTAACTCATCAGTTCCTTCTGTACTCATTAAGATCTATTTCCAGCTTGAAATTTTTCTTTTAATATCTTGTCCTTGGATAATAACTGAGTAGGACCATCCTTTCCCAGCCAAATATATCAAGTAATTGGTTTCACTTCCCTGGAACGCTTTGTTCCGATTCCACGTTTCCTTTAAGAGCCTTTCTACATTATGTACATGATGAAACTGACTTCATAAAACAAACAAAAGAAAGAATGAAATTAAAGAAGCAGAACATTTAGCGTACAAAACCTCATAAATTACTATAAATTAAAAGTTTAACTGGATATTGGAATTGCAAAAAGCTCTCTACCATTGCCTACTACTGAATTCTTAAAAATGTACTGTGAAACTGATTTAACATGTAAGAACTGTGGAGTTCAGTTTTCTTCAGAGGCTTAAATAGTCATTAAGTTGGATCAAATGTGACCTGTATTCCATCACATTTCGGAGAACAGTGAACGCTGAAAGAGATGAACAGCAAGCCCAGCATCTTATTCACATGAAGATCATGCATACCAAAGTGAGAAAAAAATACATATGCTGCCATCCAAAAGAAGAGAAAGTCTTCAAAAAGTTCTAAGTTTCTGCACTTCATTAAGCTGCAAACAACCTCCAACCATTTATTATTGATTCAAAACATTCTTTCCTTCCTCTGTTGTAGTAAACCACGCAATCTTCTCTTCCATTTTATGTACCTATTCTCATTTTCTATCCTTCTGCATGTCCTTAACAAAGTACGGGGGAGGAAAACTAAGAAATAGTTTGTGGACTACAGATCACCTCAACTCTTATACCCTAAGCCTTCCAGCTATTAGAATAGCATTTTTCTTTCCTGTTTGTAGCTTCTGCTTGATTATCAGCCTCTGATTCTTGTTCCTGCCTTAGGCATAGGAGGAAGAATTTCTACGGTTGTTTGAGGAAAAAACTGGCATTCATAGGGTGACCCATTTCCCTTCTACTCACAGACCTCCAAACAGCAGCAGCTACAGCAACCAGCACTGTCTGCCTCTGCCAACGGCTGCTGCAAACTAGTGTCCCATATGATTGTAACACTGGACAAGAATTGCTAGTAAAATAAAAAAGTAAAAAATCTAAAAAAAGATAGCGTGACTGCGGGAAGGCTGGTAGCACACAGAGGATCAGGGCAGGATCAAGTTCTATCACCTGAAATGAAAGAGAGAGCTGCTGTACACTGCCTGCTGCAGTACAGGTATCACCCCTGCATGATAGGCAGGCTTGTTCCTCATCTGCAGCATCTCTGCACCCTGCTCCAGGCAGCTGGGAGAACAGGCTATACATGACAGCTGTGTATCCAACGGGCTGAAGAACAGTAACCAGAAAGAAGTGCAGAAGTGGAAAGAGCATAGCTGCTGGGAAAGCTTTCCAGACACCCTGAGGGCTTACCAGCTCCCTCCTTTGTGTTCTTATCCCAAAGCAGGCAGCACTGGGACTGAACACAGGAGAGGGCACAGTGCCTCCACCAGAAACCACACACCCTCCCGGGAGGAAAAGCCAGCAGCAACAGCAATAACCCACCACCAAGTGTCCTCTGAATTGAGAGGGTAGGAGGGTCTCAGTGCCTGTCACAGATGAAAGCTGGTGAAGTCTCTGCATTTCTGACTTTTCTGTATCACAGTGTCATTATTTACCAGAACAAAACCTAGTTAAAGTGCCATAGAATTAACTGTTGTTCTGGGAACTCTTAGGTAGTATAGTAGCCTACAGTACTTATTGATGATATTCACCACTGGAAATTTTTTGGTAATATTTACTGCTAGAAGACAAAAATCTGTGGATGATAAAAATTATAGTTAATTTGAATGGGCAACAACTCTGAGGAACTATAAAAAAAATGTGCTTACAGCTACTAAATGGCAGATTAATTGCATAAAAAGGCAAAATTGTTTCACTTGCTTATTTTAAAGAATTTATGTTGATGGTTTGAAAAAAACTAATTGCTCCAGAAAGATATTCTGTTCTACAAAAAGTTGCATTCCACCCTCATCAGCTACTCTTGAAAAGGACACAGCAGAACTGATGAGATGCAAAGAAAGGAAAAAAAGAAATAAAGGCTGGAAGGAAATAAAAATAGAAGGAACAACATCCACATCCTCCCCACGCCCCCACCCCCCGCTCCCTCTGAAAGTCTAAAGAATAAATAAGGCATGCAATTGATAGAAGGAGCAACAGCACCAACGATTACAGCCTAAAGCTGTTTATCCTTCACAACAGGTAACATCTGTCAACATACAGGGAATTAAAAAGGTACCAACATTTCAAACTGCTGGTGCTGGACATATCTTTAGGCAGAAAATGCTATAATTACTCAGATAAATTGGGACTGCTTTGTGAAGCAAAACTGTGACTCTTCTTATCCCAAAGTGTTGGGAGGAACAAAGTGAAGTTACTTCACAATAACTGTGAGCATCCACACTGATAGGAAGCATTTTTGGACTTGAATGAACTAGATGATTCAACATCTACTAGAAACAGAGCAGTAAACACTTTCAAAAAGAACACACACAACAAACACCCTGCATTTTTCTTTCACTCTATCTCTACATTGAGATAAAGAAGGGCACCACTAATGCAATAAACCTGATGATTCTTCTTCTAAAAATTAGAGAGGAAAAAGAGGGAAAGATTAGATTCTGAAAGCTCTATCTACATTACCTTGCACAGACAGAAGTTTAACCTAAATCCAGTCAAGCAAAACAATCGCTGTTTGGTTTTGATACCCCCTGTGCACATGAAGCCTTGACAGATATCACTAACGGGAAAAAGAAACCCAGTTACATGTGTTACAATTCAGAACTTTTCCCCCAGAAGTTTAAATTTCAAAGTGAAGAACATGTTCTAGGCAAGAATATTTTATGAAACATGAGTTCGCAGAGCAGTGATGGGAAACCACAGAAAGACATTGCAGTCCACATCAAGTAATGCCCACAGTCTTGGCACCGGCCAGGGATATTCCATTAGGAAATAACCTAAAATCCCACACATCAGGCTTCATCTTGAATCTCTGTCCACTGAGACTGGAAAATCATCTATGTGTACAGCAAACTGCTCTAGGCCCTCCCAGCTCACTCAGCTGACGGCACCCAAGTATCCTCTTTTGTATTTGTGCTCTTTTTGCAGTCGTTATTTCTGTTAGTTTTACAACATCACATGCTACTTCAAATGAATTCATTTCTATCAGATTCATGACTCTGCATCTAATTATTTGGAATCTAAGTCATGGCTGTAATTCAACCACCAAATTTGGTTGGTTTTTTTGTTTTTCTCAGTAATATTCTATGGTAGAATTATATTGACGATACATTTGAAATGCAAAAATAAATTTAAATGACCTATTTGTACACACTCTTAAACATGTCATTTAGTTAATGTTCATACTACGTAATCCTCCCTGGTACTCAGACGTTTCTTCTTTCTGTAGCTGAATACATGCATCTTTCCCAGGAGTCCTTATATATCCTCAGAATATTTAAGAAGTCTCATTCATCCTTGAGTTATTCGTAAGGAATCTATGCAGACATATCAGCTCCATTTCTGGAGCACGATTTTAAACAACAGAAATGTAAGTATGATGCAATAACCAGTGTGACCAAGCAGTTGCAAAGCCAGGTGACACCAGACCAACAACGTGTGAAGGATGCACAGTGCATTTCATTACTCGCACTTCTCATCCCCAAACCCAAGATATATGATAACCCTGGAAAATTTCCTGTTAAAGGTCCAAAGATATTTAGAAGAGAAAATTCCCAACACCTGCCTTTTCTCACTATTGTGACAAGGAATTTCACAGGGAAACAGCACACTTCAACCACCTGAAAAGTAACAATGGAAACAGGATGTGATGAGGATATTGGTATTTTCACAGAAGTTTCCAAAACAGGTTTGTCACAGAGGTGTCCATTTAAAATTAAGTAGAATATCCATTGTGACATTTCCCTTTTTTGTGCTTTAAACAAGGAAACTTTTGCTTTAAACAAGGAAATATTTGAAAGTGAGCTACAGTAAATATAATTCTATAACCTTCTTATAAGAAAATAGTCCAAACAAACAAACAAAAAAACCCCCCAGAACCCATGCCTGTAGTCTTCTAAATGTTTAAATAACTGTTCTCCAGACTGGAAACCCAAACGGCAAACGAGAAAATTGCGGTGCAAAATTCACAATAAGAAAAACACCAGGCAGCACATCTACAATTTCTTTCCCTCCTAGCATTTCCTCCATTCTGGATTCGAACAAATCCACTCGTGTAGAAATATAAAGAGCTACTTCAAAAATATTCATTAGCTCTTCCCTTCTTCCAAAGCACTTCCAATGTTTTCTTTAGGTGTAGGTACTACTGCAACAGTACACTTTTCCTCAAGACCCCTGACATTTTAGCTACATTTCTTCTCCTTACCAGATCGGAAGCGCTCGTCCCTTGAGTTGGTAGAACGGGATTTCTGCTGTTTAGCTACAGCAGCAGTAGCTTGCGAAGAGCCTGGGACTCTGTTCTCTGCTTGCAGGGATGGATCCACACCTGAAATACAGTTTTACTTCAGTACAAATTCAGGTTCGTAAATAAAACACCTGCTTCCCATGTCTGTGTTCTTTTACCACCCCTGACATCTACTTAGAAGTTCAACTAGAGCCCTCAGTCTACACCTTTAAAAAAAAAAAAATCTCATCTTCCAGTTGCATTTGAGCAGATGCAAACAGATAACATATCTAAGATAGGGAAAAAGCAACTGGGACAAGCAGCTAAGCTGGGTGTCTCCCTAAAACAGATGGTCTGTTTATGAAATTTTCAGATAACAGCATATCTACATTAGGAAGGTCAATGTGCCAAACAGCAGGTCCATTTTGTGTGATCTTGTCACAACGGATCTTGGGTGAAGAAGGCAACAAAGGATCAGAAGATATTTTTTTTGGTGCCTTTCTTTTACTGCAAAAGAGAGTTACTTGGTTGTGAAGCCCTGGCCCAGGTTGCCCAGGGCAGTGGTGGAGTCCCCATCCCTGGAGGGGTTTAACAGACGTGTCGATGTGCTGCTGAGGGACATGGTTTAGTGGTGACCTGGCAGTGCTGGGTTAACAGTTGGACTGGATGATCTTAAAGTCTCTTCCAACCCAAACAATTCTGTGATTCTATGATTAGTTGTAAGTGGAAGAATAGATTAATGTTCTGCTTGGAATTCCTTACTCTTATCTTTTCCAGTCCTACAGTTCAGTATCCAGCTTTCCAAACATGTCTGTCTCCCCGTGGCATGTTAGAGCCCACGAATCCCCAGGCTGAACTCCTGCAGATGGTATGTAAGCGAGTAACTACACAGCCTTGGAATCAGGACTCATAAGACCACAACAAAGCCCCTTTCCCACTCTGTGATCCCAAGTGCCCAGCAAAGCTGGTCAGCATCATTTGCTATCAATGCCACTGCTGCATCAGGCACAAGGGTTCAGAATGTACGGGGAAAATAAGACAGAAGATGAGCTAACTGGTATAATCCATCAGCAGATGACAGGTTGCATGTGGGATGCTCCTGAGCCACCAGAGCACTGAGCACTGGACCATCACCAACTTGAGCACTGCCATCTGGACCCACCAGTATCGGGGGCAGGAGGAGTGGGGAAGAGAAGGGACCCCAAATAAGAGTGCACGAAAGGTTACCAATGCCAAGAACCCTTTCCTCCTCCAGCACTTATGGAACAGATTTCTTTGAATCAGAGTTAGGGCAGCTCTGCTATGGTGAAATCCATGAACCTCAGAAGTTTCCTTTAAATTAGGATGAGGCACAAAATCAGTGGCACTGTTGGAAATGACAACTGTATTTCTTCAGGTTAAGTCTCCCTTCTCGCCTTCTCAAAGAAGGAGGTTTCACATCATAGTGCAAAACCACCATGGATGAGTCTAAAAACCATAACTTTTTGGTAAAAATAGTAAGATACTGCATCTAACTCTTAAGCTACGCAATTATGTGCCAGAAAAATCCTGTTCCACAAGCTTGGTGAACTTGTTAATTTATTCTAGTACTATGCAAATCACTACCTTAGCCTTCAGCAAAAGCAGCTGCATAACTAGGCTAACTCCTCCCATTCACACTGAAGATCTTTAAAACACATAACATTTTAAGAAATATAGACTAAAGACACTTGATCCGCTATCGCTGTATTTTACCCATTCTTAACTTACCCAAAGTCAGCAAGAATGAAAAGTCATCTTAAAGTAGCTGCTTGCTCCCATTAACAGAACAATTTGCTTCTACATGATGGAATTAAAGTTATTTGAACTGTAACTGTTTTCTCGCATCCACTAATACTGGAGAATCAAAACCAACACTGACATTTCTAGCAATTTTGATTTATACAAGCAAAAATTATTTACTCTAAGAGCAGTGAACAGTTAAGAGTACAAGGAAGATGCTTTGCTGCCAGCACTGAGGAGGATGCCTAGCTAAACACATCTGGCATCAGACAGGCAGAGGTAAAGATTTTAACAAAATACTTAGCAAAAGCACAAACATTATTGCGAGAGGACTCTCCTGGGCAGACCATGGGCAGAGCAGTTGCCCTTTTGCCTCTTTCATCTCATCTGCAGAAGATGTGATGCCTTAATGTCCAACTCAATGTTTTTTAAAGACTTCCAGCCAAAGTCTCAGCAAACTCTTATTTGAAACAGCTATTAAACCTTCAAATCTAATAACTTTTGCAAAAAGACCGATCATGAAAGTCATCTCTCAAAATAGAAATTCAAAGCCATTCCCGTCTGAACTATTTATAAGAGATAAGTTATACCAGTTTACTAGCTGAACCTTTCAAAAGTATCCTCTCCCAAGTTTTAATGGTAAATTGAAAAGTAAAACCAGAAGAGTTAAAATAGCACTGTGAATCAATGCCCTCATCTCTGTTTCACTTGCATGGCTACCCAGCTATGTATCCAAACACGCACAGTCTGTAGAAGATGAGATGTCACATTAGAAGAGTTTTGCAGAGAGGAGAGGGGAAGAGAGGGGCCGAAGAGGAAACATCAGGCTCTTTGTACACTATTAAACCTTTCTGCAGCTGTTGAACTAGATCTAGAAATAAGAAAAGAACAAAAGATGACAACCACGTTCAAAGCACTAAAAGAAAAGCGGTATGACAAGGCAGAACATAAAACAAATGTGGGACACTCCTGGTGTGGCTGTAGGCCAACTTTTCGGTCCATCCAGCCCTGCTCTAGTCCCTCTGCATTGTCTCCTCTGCACTCTGCTTTGCCCAAGGAGCATGGCCAGCCGTGCAGTCTGCAGCACATTCCTCCAACCCTGCCCCTGGTTTCCACTCCCTCTCTATGGATTCCAGCCCCAGAGACCTCCTGCTCACATTTCTCGGTTGTGGTCTGTGTACCACCCACACACACATTGGGGCCCCTACCAAGAGGAGGGAGGTTTTTGCCAAGGACTACAGTATTTCTTAGTTACCTCTGCCTGCCCTAAAGGAGAGGGAGCTGCATGAGTTTTCTGGTTAGTCACAGGAAGTCTACAGGAATAGGTAAGGTCTTTCCTGGCAGGTTATTCAGCCATCTCTTAATGTATGCAAGGAGCAAGGGCAGGGCCAGGTGTGCTGGAAATAGCCTCTCATTTCCCATCAGTACCGCTTCATACATCATAGCAGAAGAGATACATCTTTGCGTGGCACCTTCACATGAACTATCTGCACATAACCCCTTGATTTCACCATCACTAGGGCACCTCATACTTCTCAGTCTTCTCGAGCAAAGCTGCGTAGCTGTGCTAAGGCATGCCTGGATTAAGCACAGCTCCACAATAACAGTCACATTAATTCCAGATTCCTTTAAATAGAATTTTAGATACAGTTATTTCCATTGAACTGTAACAGAAAAAAGTAAACTCTTCTCACAGAAATGACCTGAGATGCTGAAGTTTTACATGAAACATGCTGGGTTCTGGATCTTTTAATAGAAAACTTAAGGTAGGAGACTAAATGGAAATTATTCCTTAAGAGACCAAAATCTGAGGACTGAGGACCTCTCTTCACTTTTTGGTCTGAGAAGCCTCACCTTACTCAGGTTCAAACACTGTCATCCCAGAACATATGACCTGATGCACACATTTTTGTCTTCAAGATCCAAAACTAAGTGACCTTCCAGGTCAGTGAAACTGACTAAGAGTCTACCCAAGGTAATTTATTATCCTGAACAAGATATTAGAAAGGCATTAGTTTAAATAATAATAATATTAGTAATAATAGGTATCATATACATGCATTATGCTTGACAGTCTTCCACTGTTCTGTAACATTTTCCTACACTCAAGGAAGTAAACTTCAGCTCTTAAGTTTCTCCTTGGAGAAAATGAAACAATTTTAAGGATGTTACTACTTCCCATTAAACGAAACCTACAACAGCAGCAAAAAATATGTAAACATAGGAGATGCTTATTAAAAGTTCAATGAATCCAAGTACTATACAGGAAATGAAATTGTCTCAATAAAGATACCAACATGTGCTTCTCTAGCTATGATGACAAGGCTGGTAAGCAGAACACCTATGTGTCATTATCCAGAACTTTCATTTCTCAAAGTGATAGTCCATTCTAAGCAGCAGTTCAGGAGATGCTTCATGGGCATCCCAGTTCTCCTAATGTACACAGATTCTGCCTGTCAGTCACAGTCCAAATCAAGATAAATTACCTAAGTGTCACGCAGCACAGGTCTGATCAAAGCAGGCAGTGAAAGAAGCAGAAGCCAGGTATGAAAAGCCTCTGTGGCACAGAATCAGCAAATTCAGCACGAGAAGCAGGGAAGGGCAAGTGAAGCAGAGCAATCAGAAGAACATGGCTGGCTGCAGAGCACCCAGCTCCAGCAGAGACCAACGGGACAGTTCAGCACCTGGACCTTGGAAGATACCTGTTAAAACACTCCTTGCCCGCCTGCAAACTTTCAAGGTGATATTGGCCACATCACATGTAAATTTGGTGACAGGAGCTGAGCCAGCTGAGGCAATGTCTTATTTAAGCACACTAATTAGAAAAGAAGAAAGCAAGCTACCAAGGATGATGCACATAACCACATTTCGGGTTCCTGACAGGAAGAGAGGTCTTACATTGCTAGTTTGAGAAAAGTATGAGGCATTGTCTTTCAAAGCAGATGCGCCTCTGAAACAGCAGCAGCAGCAACACTTCATAAGCACAGACAGCATGAAGGGCTACCACCTACAAAACACATCCAAGGAAAACAAAACCTATGAAACCTGCATCAAGTTCACTTTATTTCTAGATAAAGCTCTCAATGTAGCTACAGAACTGTAGCTTTTAATTTTATCATAGTTTTTAAAACTATTTACTTCAATGTTTCCTATAGCACTAAATCCTTTGCGTTTAGTATGCTCCTGACCCCCTGTACTGGGCACTGGTGAGGCCACACCTCCAATCCTGGGTTCAGTTTTGGGCTCCTCACTCCAAGAAGGACAATGAGTTGCTGGATTACGTCCAGAGAAACTTTGTCAAACTTCTTAGCTCTTAAAATAACTAATTCCCGTTTGCCACCACCACACCCTCCTGCAAGCATTTTGATGAGTTTGCAACGTGATTCTCCAGGGCAGCCATCCAGCTTACATAACCCTGTTTACACCAGAGAAAAAACCCTTTCCTCTGGCCTGGGCCTTGAAGCCAAAGTCAGTTCATTTGTTTTCAAGAACAACGTGAGAAAAAGTAACACTTCACATGGTTTTTAGTATTTTGGGGGGTTAATGACTTAAAGGAAAGCCGTAAGTGAAATCTGGACCTGAGGAAACTGCAAACCTAACTGTATCAATGTTTATGCAGAAATACTGTACCTTTTATTAGAACCAGTAATAGCTGGGACAAAACAGACAAGAGGAGAAAAAAGCCCCTTCATTTCAGATGTAATTCCTTAACCATACAATTCCTGTGCATCTGTAGGTACTTCGCTTTGACCAGACATACCAGCTAACAGAGTATTTCTCCTCTTACTAAGCCCCTGATAGCAGTATCTCCCTGTATCACATGGCTCACAAACTGTCCTACCACTAATGATACACATGGTGCTTTAAAACATCAAACCACCTTTATAAAAGCCCTCACTGATAAAGATGTTGTTGCAGTAGAAAATATCAGCTGTAGAGGACACTGACTGAATAGCTTTTCTGGTTTAGGCCTCAAGGAGCTCCCTAGAGATCTGTGAAAGAACAAGCTGAAATCACTTGTCCCTATTCTAAAAAATAATCTGAAGAACTATGTGTTTTAATAAAATAAATATGATCAGCTTGTTTCCTTTCAGACTATGTAATCTTAATTAGTCTCCAACTTAAATATAAGACAGCATTAGTAATAGAAGTGAAAGATATCTCCTTATGTCTTAATTTGTCTCAGATTAAAGCACTACAAAAAGTTGGCTTAACTGATACCATTGAATGGCCATTGGCTCTCGTGATACTCAGAGGCAAGGTTTTGCTGTATTAAAAACAAGCAATATGCTCAGGTTTCCAATTTCTCACAAGGCAGAAGAATCACTTACCCCAAAGTCGTAGAAAACCCTGTCCACGTTCAAGTCTAAGTTGGAGAATCTAAAGCAGATTCACAGAGAGGACACCCTCTCCTCTCAGTTTAAGCCATCTCTCTCCACAGTTGCTTCCAAAAATTACCGCATCGATGTGCAGTCCTATCTCAAGTTCTCCAGTCACTTCCTACAAACTCACAGCAATCAAAACCTTTCATTTCAAACAACTTTCCCACCTCTCTCTAGGAATTCTATTGCTTACTCAGTACTTCCCTTGTCCACCCTACATCCTGTTAAAAACCCTCCAAGTCAGCAGACCTGTACTATAGCTAAAGTTTCATAGCAAAACAAGTAGAGAAGGTATTGACGCACTATGGGGAAGACATCAGGTTTTGTGAAATTCAAATAAGTACGTGAGAGCACAAGATAAAATTAACTGGTCAGCAGTCTTCTCCTCATAGACCTATGGAGAAAAGACGACAAAGAATATACTTGGGAAAAACATGATGACCAAATCTGCTTTAGAAAGACACGAGTTATTGGTCACAGACTAAGAACCTTCAAATCTAAAATGCTGGCATCCATCAGACTGCAAAAACCTGTCAGAAAATGAGATACTTACTGAATCCTATCAGGAATGCTATTGAGCAAAGGACCTTGCAAAAAAATCCTGTGATCAAATCGTTAACAATAAAAAAATGACTGCAAGCTCAAAGCCCCTGGGATTTCTACACATTAATCTGAGCCATGCTGAAGCTCTGTCAATTAACAAAATTCCAAGCTAGAACTAGGTTAATGGAACACACGTCAGGAAACTGGAATAAGTAGTTAGCTCAGGGTTTTAAGCAAACTTTGTCTTTTTGCCAAAGTATCATTCTTCATGCTCAGAGGCAGCCAGCTCTCTCTTTTTTAGCACATTAAAGCTAGATTCCTATCGTCCTAGTGCAAAGCCAGGCAGAAGGAGGAGACAAATCAGGTAAGCCAGTACTTCTGAGACAACATGTTATCAAGCAAGTAGGACAAACCATAGGATCAGCTAATTTTCAACCACTCCTTAAGATGAACTAGGGAAACCTGGCTGAACAAGGAGAAATTTTTAAGCAGATGGAAATCTAAAGGGAGCTAGGATTCTTAGTTGAGCCTAATATCAGACCACAGACAAACTAGGAGACTGCTGAATTGCACTGACACCTCCTTAGTACATGCTTTCTTGCAATTACTGTCCAGGACATTAAGGTGTTACCCTAGATTCATATAATCACTAATTCATGTAAGTCACTTCTGAATGAAACACTCCTGAATACCTCAAGTTTAGAAGAGAAGCTTCAGTGAAAACAATTTTTAAAAAGTGCCATTAATATATTTTTCCTACTTATTTTTAATTCCAAAGCTAACGTATCAATTCTGTAGTTTCATACACTGCTATAGCTGAGTGAGTTCCTGAATGAGCAGGTTACCTAAACAGGGTATTACAAAGTACCTTTGGAAATTAAACAGGTATTGCAGCAGGATTCTAGAGCAGGAAGCTGAATTTAATCAGTCTAACACCCCTGAAAAACT
Organism: Bucorvus abyssinicus; assembly: GCA_009769605.1. Lineage (NCBI taxonomy): Eukaryota > Metazoa > Chordata > Aves > Bucerotiformes > Bucorvidae > Bucorvus > Bucorvus abyssinicus. The sequence goes on from CM020029.1 coordinate 26,901,897, forward strand.
TGCACAGGAGTCAGTGTTGCTTCTAAGACCGCCAGAATTTGAATATGACATGGGGTGGCCAGCAGTATTCATGCAGAAAAGGGGAAGAGGGACACTTGAGAGCTCAGAACTTGTCAATTTGTGCCAACAGCCTGTCAGTTTAAGGGTTGAGAGGGAAAAGGGTAAAACATTTAAAAAAAAAAAAAAATCACTATCAATAGAAAGGAGAGAAGGCAGAATAAATCAATGGTTATGAGAGGTTAAAACAAGAGACAGAAATCCAAAGGCATGACTTTCTAGTCAGAGCATTTCTCATAACTGTTAACCCTCAGCCAAAATTCATACTTAGCCTGGTCTCAAAAACTCTAACTAAGGTGAGCTGAAGGACAGGGTGTTTTGAACAGAGAAGCGTGTCTCACTTCCTTAGAGAAAAATGGTGTAAGGAGGAGATGCTGTGGCACGTGAAGCTGGAGCTTGCTGCTGACTGCAATATTTATCCAAAAAATCCAAGCTGCTTCTATTCAAGGAATGAGCCGTTTTACAGAAGTGAGTTAGGTCCTGTGTGGTCTACAGAGTATTATAAATTTGCCAAGGGAAAAGCTACAACTGTTCTTAAAAAAACCACACAAAACAAAACCAAACATAAAACACAACAACAAATCTGTGCTAAGAAACCTCATGATGAAAACATCAGACCACATTCTAACTGTTCAATGCCAAATACACACCAAAACCCTTTCCCTAAAACCCCACAACCCAGCAGAACTCATGAGAATAGAACTTTTGTCTGTCCTGCTACAAAGAGGCACAGGGGTCGCTGCATCAAGATTTCAAAAGCAAAAAGGACTATCACCTAGTTCAGTAACTAGAGTTTTTCAATAACTCCAGTTTTTGGCTGGAGATGTCCACTGCTCCTTCAATTCAGTAACTTCTGTCAATATCAGAATCAAAATCCCGGTATTAATCCATCTGTTCTCTGATCTGAAAGTGTAACACTAACACTGTAAAATCATTCCCAGTATTCTTTTTCTTTCATCTACCTCCAGTGTCTCATTAGCGGTTTTGCTCATCTTGGTTGTCTTCTCATTTTCCCTTATTTCAACCAGAATCTCTCCAGCTATGGAAGAATTGGCCTTGGATTATTATATTAGACCGAAACTCAATGGCAGCAGAACAGCTTTAACCCTGAGTGATGTTAAGTATCCTAGTCTAAAAATACATAACAAAAGGTTGGACATTTAGTTTTTGTCCATTAAAGACAAAGTCCAGTATTAACCAGCTTCAGGAGTAATAGTTAATATTAAGAAGTCAGTATTTTGAAGCAACTAGGGGTGAGAATGGGGAGGCAGAGGGCATGTGTAAGAAAGCACACTAAAGAACAAGAATGATGACTAGCAAGTGTTTTCATTTGGTGAAACTGGCCAACGTGCTTTCAGGGATAGCTTCACTCATTTTTGAAGTTATCTGACTCTTGAATGCCGTTCTCAAACTAGAGTTTGTTGATGAAAATGTTACCATTTTACATGGAATGTAAAAAAACCAAACCAAAAACCAGAAAACATTTCAGGCTTTTCTCTTGTTCAGCACTTCTCTGTAATAGCCATTTTCCACTACTGGTGTCAACACAACTGCTTAGATGCCACGTCAATCGAACACTATTAATTCATCTATTCTATTCAGTGAGAACTTTTCCATTACATATTTTCACAGATTTAGTGCAACAGGTGTAACTTATATGCAGTCTCTTACCTTGAATTAGTGGTATGTACCGTGCTAACAGCTTTGCTCTTTTCTTTTCATATCCTTTCTGAGTGATGTCTCCTAAAGAAACAAAGAAAAAAATCATATTGTTTTGAACAGTTTTAAAATAAGCCTTCTCCTTTTCATGACACCCACGATTAAATTTGCTAACTTTGAATCAGTCACATTAGCAATAAAGACCGCAGCATGTCAGGCAAATTCATGGCCATACACACACCACCCATGCAGTGCTACCTGTGTGCAATATGAAAATGAGCATCTTGGAGGTGTACAAGAGGATGAGTTGACCCTGGTTCTGGAGATGTTCACCATAATGCAGAATGCAGCACAGAAGATTTGCAGTGGAATGGAAGCCAAGGAAGCTGACAAGCCTGAGTCTGCACCCTTCTGGGGCATTAGAAATGCTCAATACACCAGGGCTGGAGAGAACATCCTCCAGCACACCTTTGTAAGGCCTTTCAAACTCTGGACCAGGCTGTCCAGTCTGCATGGCGCCGCACATCAGTTTCTGCTTTCTAATTCCTGGAGGTGATAATCTCCTCCCACACTAGTTTTTATTCACAGTTGTCATCTGATACCCTGTTTTAAACCTATACTGTGGATTCCACTGCTAAGACATGACCTGTGTTTTCATGCAGATGAGAATAAAAGAAAGACTTCTGCAAAAACCCAAAGTTCTTGAGACATTTCACAACCTGTACTTTTCATGAGTCTACCAGCAGAAAAGGTAGCTGTATGCAAAAGCAGCAGCAAGCTTAGTATAAAAACAAAAATACCCAAACCCCACAAAAATTTTACAAGCTTTGTCCACTTTCTAGATCTCAGCACAGAAACAAAAACAGTGATCTCAAACAACTTCATACCACTCCCACCTCCCAAATTCACACTTGGTTAAAGACAGTGAGACACTATGCAGTTCCACTAACAAAGTGGACTTTCATCCTTCCATACCTGGCAAATGCATCACAACAGCATGAGCTATAACCAAAATTAAATATATTAAAATTACCATGGTATGTTTGAGAACAGACTCGACCAGAAGGTCTACTTTAGAAGTGTAGGCAAAGGATTATTTCGACTTTACTTAGGACACAAAAGTAAAATTTTACATTTGGATCTTTGCTTCAATATGTTACTGGAAGAATATGCTTGGTGAAAGAGCATACTGAAGCAAACTACGGAGTGGAGGGAAAAAAAAGCGTGAATTACACATATACAGGTTAAGTAAAACAGCCTATTTCTACCATGCGCTTTCTGCCAAACCTGAAACTTTTTCTCCATCCTAGTCACAGAAAGAATCAAAACTTAATGCCTGGAAACCATCCATAAGAGGAGTAAAAAAACCCCATAAAACCAAAAATTTCTGCGAATCTGAGCACACTTGGTGCTTGAATGGAGTTAGGTCCTGCATTTGACAGCACTCCAAGAACACCACCCCGGGCTATTTCTGAGGCCTCCCTGACCTCAGTTGTCAGTTGTTCTTATTCTGTATTTTAAAATATTTCTCTGGTATTTGCCTTAATACACAACGGTTGATTCGGGGTTTTTTTTTGTTTAATATTATCCATAGCACTATGTGCTCTAAACACATTTCCTCAAACATCCACCTCTCTCCTACACCAGAGGACACTGATAACAGAAACAACCATCTCCCCCATTACAGTGAACATGCATCGTTTCAAGTTACTGACAGTATGTCAAGACAAGCAACGAGAGCTTGAAGACACCATTCAAAAGCGGTAAGAAAAAAATGCAAATCCTGAAGCGCTTCAATCATTGCAGATATTTCAAACTACAACCAAACAGGATTTGTCGGTTTTTTACACATAAACCTGTGTAATATTTCATATAAAATTCAGACACAAGACAGATATTTTTTGGTTACCATTTTTCTTGAGCAGAAAATTTTTTAGCAGATGAAATGTATACAAATTCAATTTTTATATAGATCTCTCTCTATAAAAATATATATTACATAATTATATCAAAACAAGAATGAAATCAGAACTAAACAAAACACACAAATTCCCAAGATTTGTGTGTCTGGGAATAGCTGATCAAAATGACAAAGTACACTGTTAAGCAAGTCACTTCTACACAGGAAGAAAAAGGACACCAAAAAAGATGCATCATTTTCAGTTACAGAGGAAAAACAAATCAAATCAACCAACCAGTCAAGAAGCACCAGCAGGAAGAACAGTTTACCTTAAAACATAAGCAATTTGGAAGACTGAAGCAATCCCAGCAGATTCTTCAAGGGACAAATGCTGTACACAACACAAACTTGCCACACCATAACTTTGGTGAGGACAGGAATTTCCACAGCTCCACAAATGATTCAATTAATTCTCAAATCTCTATGCAGATCAGCTGCCTAGCCAGGTACCACACAACAGAAGAGGGATGCTACGGCAGCAGCAGATCAAAAGACAGGGTTGAAGAGACTCATTTAAACCAAAATATCCCAAACTTCAGCATCTCGCTGCATTTGGAAATCCTTCGATTTCGCTGGAACATTGACTTGAAGAATTTTCCTTGAACTGGGTTAAGAAGAGTCCAAAGTCAAAAGCATCGCTGTCACTTTTGCAGCCCCCCTGGCAAGTCAGACTTTGCTGCCCAGCCAAGCTTTTCTTTGTTCCCTTCTCAAAGGCTTGGGGGTGGACTCCTCCTGACAATTGCTTCCCACCCCCTTGCCCTCACAGCCTCAGAGGGATTAACCCACCGTTTGGGGTTCTTTGTGATCCCTCACCTCTTCCAAAAAGAGCTGCTTGGCCACATCTGGTGTGGCGGGGCCACAGCTGCTGCCATTCAGCCTCACTTTCTCCCTAGTTATTAGATTACAAAAGCAATATGAGGTTCCTCAGTCTCAGTGAACCAGCTGGGAAGCCTGGATAAAGCTAGACACTGAGTCAAGCTGTTAGTTCTCTGCCTGGAATATCTATGTCAGAAGCTCCAAGAAAATTAATCTAGACAGAGATGAAAGCACTGGCATTTCTTAAAATGATCTATATAAAAATTATTTTCTTAATTAGTGCACCAAGAATCCGTCATGGAGTTACCCCAAATCTACCCAGGCATATATTTATTTCATGTTAGCACTAGAGCTAACACCATCTTAATGCCAAATTAACTAAATAAAAATTACCTGCATTTCATTGGGTTTCCATGAATTATTTTGCATTGGCTCTCCACTTGCTTATTTTCAGTTCTGAAAAGTAGGTGATGAGCACTGAGGAAGTGCTTCAATGCTCTTCTGAGAACAGAAGCATAGGAAATAAGCCTGTGCTTTACTGCCTAGAGCTGCCATGCTTCAGCACATCGCAAACCCCTCACACTGCAAAATCCTCACGTTATAATCTCAAGTATTTTATGGTAGCTCAACCGGTTGGATAACAATACTGGGAAAAAGGTTTTTTTAACTAGAAATTGGGCATATATGAGCTATGTAGTTCATAGGTATATTCGCTGAGAACATTATTTCCTTCATCACTACCAGAAAACGACACCCACAAGCACAGCAGCCTCTGCTCTTCAGTGAATGAATACACAGGGTGGAGCTCGTCCATTGCTGGTTCTGCTCCTTTGCGGTTTTGTATCCCTGCACTGAGGAGTCCTTGAAGGCTTCTCATAGAGAAGCGAAGATGATCAAGACGTGGGCAGACACAGAGCAGCTCATGGAAAGGTAAGTTTGCTATAAAGTGAGCAATGTCTCCAGCCCTTCATCAGTAGTTTGCAGTTAAATTCTCTCCGGAGCAGCTATAAGAAACCACACTACACACTGCTGCCAACAGATCTCAAGGGTCTGTTGTGTAAACACTCTCGCTAAGTGCCTGCACGTACCATGCAGCTGAGGATGGCTCTGCGAAAGCTAGTACTTCCTAAAGATAAGGAAAGGGCTCCAGGCTGCCAATTTGCAGAGGTCAAGAACAGAGACATTTCTAAATAAGAAGTCTGAGCATTAAACATGGATGAAAAGAGTAAGATGTATTAGATCTGCAAGATGAAACCTTTAAGGATTCCACTGTTTGGCCACTGGTGAGCACAGTAACAATGTCAGGTGTGTCAACTACTGACAATTCACTGCAGAAACTTCTGCCAGTTCCTTCAGTACAAAGTGAAAGTCAAGGGTATGAACATTAACTTCTGCCTGAAGAGGTGGTCCTGGAACCCTTTGAAAAGGCAGGCAAGCTGCCAGTCTAAAACATAATTCAGATGTCACCTGTGGAACAATGTAAATCTCCAGCGTTTCTGGAGAGAGGTTGTCACTGTATTTGAAGGGTTGATGGAGCTGGAAGAATCAATTCAGCACTTACCATTTCTAATTCTACCTCCTAGACAAGCTTGGTAAATATTTTTGTTAAGTGAAACAACTCACCAAGATTTGTTTTGCAGCATCCCAGCAGTATTATAAATGGAACACTGCACTGCTACATGATTTTGACTTACTTCGAAGTCAGAAATGACAAAGAATTGCTAGACAGAGGCTCCACTGACACTTAACAAGTAAAAAAAAAAGCCAAAGTGAATGGAGCAGGCAGTATAGTGAGGATGAGACAAGTCTATGTGTTCCAGGTTTTTCTGTTGTGCACAAATCCACACTTGTAAACTGTGTGTGTATGCTGAACACTGAGAGAACCGCTCCTTGCGAAATATTGAGCTGCCTGGCTTTAAGCCGCTGTGTGCTTCATCTGCCAGCAGTCGGCATTTGACAGGGTAAAAGAAGGTTAAATAATTGGATCACACAAGCAACCTGGCACGTTTCCAGGCTCAGTTAGCCCCATTAATGAATTGTTCTTATACTGCTTCAGTAAACCCTTAAGCTCACTCTACAGGGAGGTAGGAAAAGCTCAAACTCATTAACACTTCCCATGTATCTCATTAGGGTGCTCTGCAGAATACAGACAGCAACTGGCATATAGTGCCAGCCATACATACATCTGTAGGTGTGCCAGTCTGGCCCTGGCTCCTTCTCTCATCACTTAAAAAACTAGTCGTGGTTTATGTAAGTTGAAATGTTTCGTTGAAAGGAAACATACTCTTATCTACCATTGCACCAGAAAGACAAATGAGGAACCAACTTCATTAAGCCCCTGTTAAATTACGGTTTGTATTACCACAGCAGATACAAGCTTCAAAATAGAACGTCCCCTGGAGCATCACACCATCAGGCATTTTTAGGTATGAAAACTGCTTTTGAAACACCCAATCGATATGTTCTGTAAAGTTGATTAGAATCTTCACCCAGAAACTATGAATAAAATTTTTCAAAATAGATACAGTATTTGTATCTCATTATTATGTAAATCATGAATGTTGCCACCCCTTTAACAAGCTGAGGAAAGCTGTATGGATGGGGAGGAGTGGTGGAAATCATCTGGTACATAGGGAATGTGCTGTCTGCTTCCCACAAAAGCCAACAAAAAATGCTGAAAACAAAAGACTAGGCGTGGTCAGGCAGATCAACAAACAGTGGATCTTTTAAAATTTGAGCTGAAAAACTATTTTCTGACACAGTTGAAAATTATTTTGGTAAAATACAGAAATGAAAACTTTTTAAAGGAAGTTGTATGCATGCGATATGACCTCCTTTTAAAGATTGTTCAGAAAGTGGTATTTCAAAATAACCAAAATCTCAGAGTACTGCAGAGATGAAAATATTCAGACTTTTTCCTTGTCACTTTCTAGTTGCATCAGGGATACAACATGAAAGTAGAATAATTGTGCCTGGCATGTAGTAATCAACCATTATAATGAATTACGCTGGAACTAACTGTCTGAACCAAGTCATTCTAACCTAAAGTAGGCAGTGGGGAGGGAGAGGGAAGACGCTTTGCTCTAGGTACGAAGACGCTTCAGTTGCATTGACAATTTCTACCACCATAACATCCAGGACCAGTCTCAGACCAAGCTCTACTCTGTGGTTACCACAAAAGACTCCCTGAAAATTGCCCCCAAAGATGCAAATCTAGAAACAATCCAATATAGAAATGGGGGACCATAAAGGAAAAAAAGCCTTTCTATAGCACTTTTTGCAACAAATTTAATACACATGCCTCTCCAATACTGCTGTGAAGAGAAGAAAATTACAGGCTAGATAGAATTTTCCCTGTAAGATTCAGTTAAGACAACCAATCACAAAACAATATTCATATTTAACTTGGTAATAAATGTATTATATCATGAAGTCATTCCTTGCCTTGAGGAATGTGTGCATAAAAAGAAAAGAGGATAAATGCAACATTTAATGCTGTTTGAAGCTGTTAAGTTGTTGTAACCCCCTTTCTCATCCCAGGAACCTTTTTATTTTCCTTTCACATCCTCCACACACTCATCACTTAAGGCACAGTGATTAATGAGCAGGATGAAGCTGGTGCAGACTATTAAACTTCTACATCTTGTATGAAGCTTTATTTCTATGGTGCACTTTTTGGATGTCAGTAACATTGGGGTTTTGTTTTCTTTTTTGTTCTCTCCACTAATACCCAAAAGGTTACCCCTACAGCTGCAGATGTTTTACAAACAACCGAGCATTTTATATTCACCAATTGTGAAAAACCTCATATTCATGCACTGGTAGCAACCACAAGGCCCAATCCTTTTGGACACGATGCACAATACTAAAGATGGAAGCAGCTGTATTCAGAAATCCACAACTACGGGAAGATCCAACTCAACAATTAGACAACGAGCATCTTCAAAAAAATCCACCAGAAAATCCCAACATGCAGAAGCCGCAGCATAATATTCAAAATTCAGAGTATATTCAAAACTTAAAGAGAAGTCACATAACCTAGACCACACACAACTCAAGATACTTCAATTTGTAAACTACAAAACATTTTCAATGGCTTTTCCAGGTCTCAGTTTCAGGTTTGATTACTTTCCTGACACATTATTACCATGCCCTCACACACACACACAGTCAAACCATGCTTTTAGAGGAAAGGACAAAAGAGATTTAAAGTTGATCTTGAAATAACTGGAGCAGGGTGGGTGTGGCTACTGGGACAAGTTTTATTATGAATGCAGACACTGACTTTTCAAAATAAAAAGACAGTATATATTAAAAAAAAATCTTCATCAATATCCATGGTAAAGCTATAAAATAACTAGGAAATTAGACTAAAAGACTTTATATTGGATCCACATAAATCATCTGATGTGATCACAAAAACAGATGAAGAGATTCAGAGCTCCTGGCTGAACTACAACATTGTGAACTACACTGAAAAACTGACAAAAAGAACCCAGCTGAATTATTCACAGAAGCAGCCGGAAAGGCAAGCCAGCTGGTACACATAACCACCTCTCATGGCAGCAGGAAAAAAACCATCAATCCCTATTACACCCAGAATACTTAGTGCTTACAAGCCTGGGAAGCCTCAGCATGGGTCCCTGTGATGGCTAAACTTATATACATTTATTTCTAGTTATTAAATGTCTTGCTGAGGATAGGAGCCTACAAACGATTGCAAACCAAGTATTTTCCTAAATTCACAACTTGAAAAGTGCAAGAACACAGCTTGTAAAGGCTTTTCTTGATGACTCCCACACATGGGAGCAGTGCTTTACTAGTCAAGCTCATCGGGTAGCACAGGCTGTTTATCTGCGCAAACTGTGAGCAACTGTGAGCGCTCACAAAAATTAAACCCATCAACTCACGACAACTTTCTGCATCAAAGGCCGTTATCATGGACTGAGTCCATCCCACCCCAGCTTCCCATCAGTGCTGGTTATGGACAAGTGGACTGCTCCACTCCTGCACACCTCCGCTGTCAGATTAACGACCAGACAAGAGCCATCAGTTTGCTACCGATAGTAGGAAAATTAGTACAAATGGTAAAATCAGTCATTAAGGTCAGTAAAAGAAGTTCAAAAGAGACTTGTAGATGGGAAGCTAGAAGGACTGCAATGAATCTCCTTCCCGATGAGTGTCACCATCAATTAGGTAGGTGGAATAACATCACTGAATCTATTAAACCCATTTAATTATACAAAAATAGATCTGTTGTCAAATTGATCACACTCTCCATAGCATTCCTTTGTATGGAAAACTGAACACTCACAAACTGAGAAAAAAAAAGCTTAGAATAAAATCTTATTTGGCTCCTGATCTGTATGTACCAGAAACAGCCAGACCCATTCACTTTGTGCCAGGTAAGTTTTCTGTTCAGTTTACGAACTGACACAGCTCTGGTTTTGGCACCAGCAAGCTGTTAGTTCTCCTTAGTTCTTACTAGGTAACCAGGTCCTCAGTTTCACTTTTGATACAAGGAAATACCAATGAAGTACACAGAAAATGCAACTGAACAGCCATGAGTGACAAAGTCAGGCAACTCACTCAAGAGGTTTTCCTTTTTCTTCTCTCACGTGTGTGCTCTCTCCATCTTCATTTGCATCTTGCCCATGTCCAAACTATACACTTTATTCATGTCAAATGTGATGTCCATGTTTGGTGCTGTTATTAATGCAAGTGTTGTTGACAGGACATTTAAACGTGCCGAAAATTGTTTCAGTTCATTAAGAGCCTGGCTGAAGAGGGGTGCGGCAGCAGAACTATTTTGCACCCTGGCAAGTAGGCAAAGGGTGTGACTGCACAAGGCAGGATTGCAGCTGGGAAAGACAGACCTGCTCCCCTTCAGTGTGCCCCAAACTGCTCCTGCCACAGCTCTGTGCTGGCTCTAGCACTCAGACCCCTCCAAAACCTGAGTGAGATTAACCCAGGAAACCAAACTTTAAGGAAACCACACGGGATGGGGAGAATTAATTTTCTTGTAAGTGAATGATCTGAACTGGCTCATAGAAAAGCCTGCTGAGTCCCACAGTTCACATACAGGATGGCATCCTGTGGCCCAGAGCACAAGAGGAAATACCAAGCAGCAAGGGACTACACTGTCCTCAGCCACTGGTGAAATACCAAAGTTCTTCAGCTTAACAGCAAACAGTTACGTTTTACCCAAGCTCTTCCACTACTACCAGCTTTCCCCCACAGCTTCTTAACAGTGATCACTATTAAGTAATTACTAATCACTTAATCACTTGGAATCTCTTCATTAAAATAAAGAGATTGCCAGCAATTCCTTTAAAACAGTGCTCACCTATAAACTAGAAAGTTCACTATTTGATGATGTAACAGCAAAGCCTAGTAAAAAAAAAGCCATATGCAAAGCTACCCAGTACTAACACACAAAGTCTGACTGCCCAAAATGCAAGCTTACAAACATTAAAGTTACAATGACAAATAGGGGAGTTCAAAAATACCAGATTTAAGCTAGTCCATTCAGTCCAATGTAGTCCCTTGCGTGACAGTACTGGGAAAATCTACATGACCACATTTATTTTTCAGCAAGACCTCTGACTCATCCAGTGCACTGAAGAGACATTGTTCAATGAACAGAATATTGAATAGATTTGTGGTTGTGGGTTTTTAAATTCTTTTGCCAAGATAGAGCAGGCTTCTGGAGGAATGCAAGAGAACGCAAACAGGAAGGTTATGGCTGGAGGTACAGATGGGAGGTAGCTGTGAAGGAGTTACTAGGCTGGCACCAGGTGTTCAAATTTTCTCATCCTAAAATAGAAATTCTGTACTTGTTTACACTCAAAATGGTCTCTTTCAGGTATGCTATGCTATGAAAAGCCTCCTGATCCCAAATTCAGATTTAGTCTGAGTGTGGATTTATTTCAGAAGCCCCACCAATATCCCCAGCAGTGCCTCTCGGTGTTCAGAACCTGATCACAGAATCATCCGGTTGGAAGAGACCTTTAAGATCATCAAGTCCAACCGTTCACCCTGCACGAGGGTCCCTAAACCATGTCCCTCAGCACCATATCCACATGTCTTCTAAACACTTCCAGGGATGAGGACTCCACCACCTCCCTGGGCAACCTGTTCCAATGCTTAATGACCCTCTGCGTAAAGAAATGTTTCCTGAGATCCAACCTAAATTTCCGCTGATGCAGCTTAAGGCCGTTTCCTCTCGTTCTGTCATTTGTAACACGGGAGAAGAGACCGACACCCATCTCACTACAACCTCCTTTCAGGTAGTTGTACAGAGCGATAAAGTCTCCCCTCAGCCTCCTCCAGACTAACCAACCCCAGTTCCCTCAGCTGATCCTCATAAGACAAGTTCTCAAAACCCTTCACTAGTTTCATTGCCCTTCTCTGAACCCACTCCAGCACCTCAACATCCTTCTTGAAGTGAGGGGCCCAAAACTGGACACAGCACTCAAGATGTGGTCTCACCAGTGACAAGTACAGGGGGACAATCACTTCCCTCCTCCTGCTGGCCACACTATTTCTGATACAAGCCAGGATGCCATTGGCCTTCTTGGCCACCTGGGCACACTGCTGGCTCATATTCAGCCAGCTGTCAACCAACACCCCCAGGTCCCTTTCTGCTGGGCAGCTTTCCAGCCACTCTTCCCCAAGCCTGTAGCATTGCAGGGGGTTGTTGTGATCCAAGTGCAGGACCCGGCACTTGGTCTTATTGAACTTCATACCACTGGCCTCAGCCCATCGATCCAGCCTGTCCAGATCCCTCTGTAGAGCCTCCCGACCTTCAGGCAGATCAACACACCCACCCAACTTGGTGTCATCTGCAAACTTACGGCGGGTGCACTCAACCCCCTCATCCAGGTCACTGATAAAGAGAACAGGCCCCAATACTGATCCCTGGGGAACACCACCTGTGACTAGCCGCCAACTGGATTTAACTCCATTCCCCACCACCCTCTGGGCCCTGCCAGTTTTTATCCAGTGAAGTGTCTACCCATCCAGGCCACAGGCAGCCAGTTTGTGCAGAAGAATGCTATGAGAAACAGTGTCAAAGGCCTTACTAAAGTCCAGGTAGACAACATCCACAACTCTTCCCTCGTCCACTAAACGGGTCACCTTGTCGTAGAAGAAGATCAGGTTGGTCTAAAGGGACCTGCCCTTAATAAATCCATGTTGACTGGGTCTGATCACCTGACTGTCCTGTACATGCTGCATGATGACACTCAGGATGATCTGCTCCATGACTTTCCCTGGCACCAAGGTCAGACTGACAGGCCTGTAGTTCCCTGGGTCCTCCTTCCAGCCTTTCTTGTAGATCAGCATCACATTTGCCAACCTCCAGTCAGCTGGTACCTCCCCCGTTAGCCAGGACTGTTGGTAAATGATAGAAAGTGGCTTGGTGATCACCCCCGCCAGCTTCCTCAGAACTCTTGGGTGGATCTCAGTTGGCCCCATAGACTTCTGCACATTTAAGCTGTGCAGCAACACCCTGTTGAATGCTTAGGACTGGATGCAGTACAGGAAGCAGGACCACATGAGAATTTAAAAAAAAAAAAAATTAAAAAAAGATATGGCACTGCTTGCACAGAAGTTGGTATCTTCAAAGATAACACCTGGGTCTGGTTTCACCTTGCATAATCTGTATTAAAATAGTTTCCCTATGTGCAGAATCAAGCTATCTACTGATAAGTTTTTTTTATACTCAATCTCTTTCACTTAAACTTAAGAGACTGGAACATAAGTTACCTCACGGGACGCTCATTAGTAGCGAAATTGTCTAGTCCAGTGAGATTATTTTTTCCCCAATGTAACAGTCACTACATAATACATGGTTACGATTCAACACCACCTCTTAAGATGGTGATTACCACCAAGACTTTAAAGATTTGAGATAAATGAAATGCACTAGCATTTCTAAATGGACATCCCAAATCATGTTTAAATAGCTTGAATAATTGGTTTAAACATTCATGAGACAAAGCAGTTTCTGTTCACAACACTCAAATGCTTCAGGGCTCTGCATTATTTTAGACTAGCATAAAGAAGTCCCTACATTGCTAATACCAAAAATATAGATGCTCTTAGAGTTAAGGGTTTCAGACAGCTATCATTAGTCCCTTCATTTTGACTGATGATCAGAAGACACTTCAATAGCCTCGCCACATCTTATAAGCAGCTGTGGAATTTTAAATCAATTAAATTCCTGTTAATCTAATATGCAGAAGCTGCTGACATGACCTGTACAAATGCTAAGTTTCCCTAGCCTTGCCCATTCATCTAACTTGATTAGCATTCTCAAGTTTCCCAGTCTTCTCTCTCCGGTCTTGATTAAGGGAAAAAAAAAAAATCCACCAGAGCTACTATCCACTTATCTACCATGACTTGTATTAATTCATGAGAGCATTTTGCTCTTTACTCCTGGAAAAATAAGATGTTCCAGAGGTCTACTAAGAGAGCTGTTAAAAACCTATGTCCTGAGTTCCCATCAACTTCTCCATTATCCATTAGTTTGACAAAATTTAAATAAACCTGGGGAGTTGCCCAACACAAATTTTCTTATAGAGAAGGTCAGGCAGTATTACCGCAGCCTGGTTTAATCTTAACACTTACCTAGAAACACCGTGAATAATGTTTACTATATTCTCTAAGACAGGATCTGGAGACTTTCAGTAATAAGCTTCTATTAGAATTTGATGGGTAGCTCTTCAGTCCTCCAGAAAATACCACACATCATTTTCTACGTGAATAATCCAAGCAATAACCTCCCAAGCTACCTAACAACATTCTCCTTAAATTTTTAAGTGACAGCAGCATAACAAATAAGTGGTTAATATGCCATCTTCAACTATTTTGATACGACTGAATACAGTCGAGGCTGTAGGAGTTCAGCTGTGGCATTAGAGCTCCAGCCTCTCAGAGTATGAGCTGCAACTAGCTCACTTGGTCTCAACTATAGTGCATTCCCACAGGTGAGTGAGAAGTGACTGCCCTCTTTTTGAGGAATAGTCTTTTGATTTGAAAGAAATTAAAGGGGGGGGTGGGTGTGAGTAAAAGACAGCAGTAAAAATGTGTAATATTGGTTTTCACTACAGTAATCCAACAAACACAGGTCCAAGAGTCTCAGCTGTCACCATAACCATTATACTGATCTGATAGGGTAACGCTGAAACACTGGGAATGGACCCAATTACGGTATCTAACTCAGCTTCAGAAAGCTAAAACCATGTGGTACCAGTTCTCTAATGCCTGGACTAGCTGACCAGTCAGAGCAACGGGGCAAGGCAGAGCAATGACAACTCACTGGGCAGCTACCTCACAGCCAGCCTGTCAATAGCTGCAGGTGCCTTTGCATCCCCTGATGCCATCAGTGAAATAGAAAGGCTGGGAGAGCAACTCCATCCAGCAGGAACACCTTGTGCCCGTGAAGCCACCAGCTTTTCAAAGCAGGCAAGAAATCTGCTCGGACGTAAACAAAGATATCCTTGAAGATGGCTGTAACTGGAATTCTATATACGCACTCACTGTGTTCATGTCAAACAGCACAAATAAAAACCTCCACCTGTTACAAGCCATGAAAAGCCCCTCTTTTCCTTAAAATAACTTAATCTCTTCCTAATGATAATCCCATAATATATGCATTAAACATCATAAATCTAAGAATGACAGGAGTTGAGAATGTGTTTAGAGTCCCACCAATGAAACACTGGACTTCCACAAGGTCAAGCCATCAGAACTGGATTTTGTGAGTACTTCAGGAAGGTAATGTGAGCGACAGCATTGTGTAGCTTTTACAATCAGCATCCGTCAAAGCAAAACCAGTTTAAATACAGGCACATTTTGATAAAAGAATTCAAACATGCTCATACCCATACAAGGCACATTTGAGCTGGCTGCCACTTCTTGGCTTATATACAATATAGCAGCAAGCATTCATAAAGACTACAATGGTACCTGACTTCCAGACAGGGCTGGCAGAAAGAGCTAGCCTTGTTCCATCAGTTGATAGTCACCAACAACGAGCCCTCAAGCCCTTCTTCAGCATGACCTGAATTAAAGGACCCCTTGGGTACGATAACCATAAAATTCGCAATGGCAACCACTCCTTGCCACGAGACTGGAGACCTGTGCCAGGTGTAACGCATGAGAACAAGCTTTGCAGACTTACTCAGTCCCCATAGGCATTTGGCGAGCTCCACAATTAACAGTTTCTGTTGGAGAGGCCCGGAATTGAAGCAATAAAGATGCTGCAGGTCAAGTTTCACAGACTACCATCCACTTACCAAGCATCTGCCTCCCCAGTTCCAAGTCTTTCTCACTGACAGCCTCAGATGGTATTTCTTTCCAAGTATTAAAATGACAGCAGACGTGGTAAACAACTGCAGTTGTTGAAGACTTCCGTAACAGAAAACAACCACTTTAAAAAAGAACTTAAGAAAAAGAACTTAACACCCAAATACTATGCTTTATCATAAGAATAACAGGTTAAAGTGTGTGTTCATGTCTCTTCCTCACTCGATTTCACATATAGTATTTTAATACCACATCAGTACTGCTTCTGTAACAAAAGCAATTATGTTAAACTTTTCAGCTCTGACCGCTACCTTTAATTTTTATAAGAAAGGTGTTCTGCCCCAAAAAAACGATTGTTATCAATTTGCTTTTTTTAAAAAACCAGAGTGTCGGTATGGTTATGCTACCTGAAGTACCTCGAAACACATGAAAAAAAACCTACTTAGACAAAGATTCCTCGTCACATGCACCAATCCTTCCTTTCTTAATGGGAAATAAATTATTAGGATCAAAATTATGTGAGAGTGAGCTTTCTGTTCAGGCAGATGAGAACATCTCATTGGCAACCAGAGCAACCTGTGCATGGAAAACTCCAACTAAACTGCCATGCTCTCCACTAAAACTTAATAAGGCTCAGAAGAAACTCTGGAGTGACGTGTTAGGAGGTGGAAAATACAACACACCAAATAAACAGTGAAATGAAGACAGTAAACTAGGTGACGATACATTTCTATGTCAGGACTCATTCTGTAGCATGTTTGACGGAAGCCATCAAGAGCATCCTTTCCCATCTGGTGATCAGTGGTATAACGGAACAGATTTGAACTAGAGGAAAATGTCTTCAGCCTCTTCACTCTTGTAAGAGTTTCAGCCAGATTGCAAAATATGACTGATGTACAATTCCTAAGAAACAGAAGAAAACCCAAATCTATATATTTAACGTTTAGAGCTGATTGGAAATTTAAACAAAAAAAGAAAAGCGTTGTAACATCCACACACTGGTCAAACAGCCACCTGAAAGTCTGTAAACCCACACTATTTCTTTCCTCAGCTTTTCTGTAACATGCACTGAATTCCAATCATGCGTTACGCACCCACATGGCCCAGTCTCACCAGAAACCACACAGCAACAAGTACAAAAACTTTCCAAGAAAGGAAACAAGTGTGGTTTCATGTTCTTCTAAGACCCTGAGGGGACTACCACCATGAGCAACTCTAGAAGACAGAGCTACACACTACTAGTGGGATGGTCCTCGTTGCTACAAAGACACGTTATATGGTTTTATCTTTGACTACTTCTACATATATTGTCCTTGGACTAGAAAGAAACGAGCAAGGCACCTTCCTGAACAGACGATCTCAAAGAAACAAAGAATGACTTGGTTCTGCATCCCCTATGCTTTGGGAAGTAAAAGTGAAGCTGCTCAAATGGTGGAAGCGCAGTGCTCAGCGTTCTTCATAAAGAGGGCCTTAAATATCCAGATTGATTTCTGCCAGAGAAAGGGTTTCATGACCTCTCAAGCTTTTCTCTCTTACCCAAAACATGCATCTGGTTGCATAAACCAGCAAATTATAGTTGTGTACCACAGAAAAAACTAGCAGAAAACTTGAGAAAGCTCTGAAAAGGAAAAGGATAAAAACAAGGAGACTTTTGCACAAGACAACAGCCACAAGTTGTTTCAAGGCACAGCTTTCAAATAAAATGTGGTTTTCATGAATGCACATATTATGCAAGTAATACTTGTGTCTAAATGAGATCTGCTCTTCAAAATGACCACACCTTAATGAAAAGCAGTGTACAAGTATATTTAGATAGATAAAAATACACACAGATCTATTATACACTATCATAAAACAGGTACAGACTTTAAAAAAGCACATTGATGCTTCTCCTACAAAATTTCTAGAGCGGATTTTTTCTAAAAGGGGGTTTATAACCTTAGTTCCCTTTCAGAGAACCGAAGGAAAAAACACTTTATGGTGAATAACTGAAAACGAAAGTGCTGGACTTTCACAGCATCACTTTCATGCTTTTAGAGAGGATACCGCCAGGCTGATTAGGGAACACCTCATCTTTCCATGACATCAGAAAATTGCAGCATCTTACAGTCTTAAGGTCAGAGCTTAGTCTACAGATCAAAGAGCCACAATCTAGCTTGGCTGCCAGCTGCCCTCTCCAAATCACAGAATCACAGAACCATTTGGTTGGGAAAAGACCTTTAAGCTCATTGAGTCCAACCGTTCACCCTGCACTGCCATGTCTTCTAAACCCCTCCAGGAACGGGGACTCCACGATCTCCCTGAGCAGCTTGTTCCAATACTTCACAACCCTCTCTGTAAAGAAATGTTTCCTGAGATCCAGCCTAAATCTCCCCTGGTGCAACTTGAGGCCGTTTCCTCTCGTCTTTTCATTTGCTACATGGGAGAAGAGACCGACACCCATCTCACTACAACCTCCTTTCAGGTAGTTGTAGAGAGTGATTAGGTGCCCCTTGAGTCTCCTTTTCTCCAGACTAAACAACCCTCAGTTCCCTCAGCTAATCCTCATAAGACTTGGTCTGTAAACCCTTCACCAGCTTCATTGCCCTTCTTTGGATGCTCTCTAGCACCTCAATGTCCTTCTTGAAGTGAGGGGCCCAAAACTGGACACAGTACTCAAGGTGTGGCCTCACCAGTGACAAGTACAGGGGGACAATCTTGCTGCTGGCCACACTATTTCTGACACAAGCCAGGATGCCATTGGCCTTCTTGGCCACCTGGGCACACTGCTGGCTCATATTCAGCCAGCTGTCAACCAACACCCCCAGGTCCCTTTCTGCTGGGCAGCTTTCCAGCCACTCTTCCCCAAGCCTGTAGCATTGCAGGGGGTTGTTGTGACCCAAGTGCAGGACCCGGCACTTGGTCTTATTGAACTTCATACCACTGGCCTCAGCCCATCGATCCAGCCTGTCCAGATCCCTCTGTAGAGCCTCCCGACCTTCAGGCAGATCAACACACCCACCCAACTTGGTGTCAATCTGCAAACTTACGGCGGGTGCACTCAACCCCCTCATCCAGGTCACTGATAAAGAGAACAGGCCCCAATACTGATCCCTGGGGAACACCACCTGTGACTAGCCGCCAACTGGATTTAACTCCATTCCCCACCACCCTCTGGGCCCCGCCAGTTTTTATCCAGTGAAGTGTCCACCCATCCAGGCCACAGGCAGCCAGTTTGTGCAGAAGAATGCTATGAGAAACAGTGTCAAAGGCCTTATTAAAGTCCAGGTAGACAACATCCACAACTCTTCCTTCATCCACTAAGTGGGTCACCTTGTCATAGAGGATCAAGTTGTTCAAACAGGACCTGCCTTTCATAAATCCATGTTGACTGGACCTGATCACCTGGTTGTCCTGTAATGCAGCGTGATGGCACTCAAGATGATCTGCTCCATTACCTTCCCTGGCACCAAGGTCAGACTGACAGGCCTGTAGTTCCCTGGGTTCTCCTTCCAGCCCTTCTTGTAGGTGGTTGTCACATTTGCTAACCTCTAGTTGATCGGTACCTCCTCGGTTAGCCAGGACTACTGACTGACTGCTTTGACTGACTGATCTCCCAAAAAGGTTGTGGCAGATCTCTTAGTTTTCCCCAAAAGATTCACTTATTTTTTTCAGCTATGGTGATAAAATGACACAGTACCATTGTTCTGGGTTTTTTTTTACCCCGAACTATTATTTTTCTAGTACATGAAGAAGACAAAAATCTGTCAATCAACAGATTAGGATAATGTATGTGTGTGGGGGGGTTGGAACTAGATGAACTCAAGGTCCCTTCCAACCCAAACCCTTCTGTGATGCTGTGTTGAAGAACTGCCTGTAAATGCTTTCAAGTCATTCAGTCAAGGCAGAAAAGGAATCGCATCTAAGATCATAAGTCTTCAGAGTGGTCAAGAAGTTTGAGTTAACATTGTCGCTTTATCCAAGCACTTATTTAATCCAGCAGCTACACTGCAAGACAAATTTCAGTATCAGACGTGCTGCACTAAGATGGTTTGCAACCACTTTAGGCGTTTCACAGATTTCACATATCGCAGACCATATCTAAAAAAGACTCCAGTGGTTAAACAAACACACCGTCAGGACCTACACAAAAGAGGAGCCAGCCCCAGGATATCCTGGCCAGTTGGCAAGCACCAGCAGGCACACACGCCAGAGCTGCTGTACCATGCGTGGCCGCAGTGTGAGGGTACAGGGGTACCAGCTGCACGCTGCCACAGCTCATAAGGCACAGGAACGCTTCTTGCACAAGCAACAGTACACGTCAGGCACTGCTTCCTACTGCTCCGGTAGACACGCAGCGACAAGTTAAACTTGGATGACAAAGTTACTAATCCTATATTTTTCCCCTGCCTCTGCACTAAAGGATCCACACTGGAGGCGAGGACAGCCAATCTGTGAATCATTTCCTAAACCGCAACCTAAGTCAGCCAGCATATTAAGGTGAATAACCCCAGTTTCGCCCACCTGAATGTAGTGATCTGAAAACTGCAACATCTGAGGAGCGGATTGAATGCTCCTATGCCAGGCCTGCGGCACCAACAGCTTTTTAGCTCTTCCATTCCAAAGTGCAGCTTGACAACATAGCTAGAGAAAATGCAATGAGTAGCTGCTCCCAGAAAAGGCTGCCTCGGTCTCCTCTGCCCCTTGTGTGCTCTCCTCCACCCAGTGCCTACACCTGCACATCTGCAGGGTGGGCTATGCCAGGAAACAAAGATGTAGAAAAGCCCACCCCAATCCTGCAAAGAAAACAAGTGGAATTCCCAAGGGGGTCTCAGAAGGACTGTTACCACCAAACACAAGCCTGGACGTGGAAGGAAAGGAACCGCGCCTTTTTGGGGCAACAAACCAATAGATGGGCTTAAGTACATTGTCAGAGTGAACCTTAGCCTGGCATTGCCTGTGTGCCACCTCCGACCAAGGGCTCACTGACTAGAGGAGTGGAGGGAATATCACCATAGTCCTGCCTGGAAACTTGATCTGCAGGAAAGCATAAAAGCATTGGGAATTGTAGAGACAACTGAAGCAAGAGATTTAAGATTTCGGCTATAAAAAGAAATAGATATTAAAAAAAAAGAAGGTATTTTGAGAGTATCCAGCTGACACTAACTGACCATTTCGGTGCCAGCTCAGACGTATGGGAAAACATCTCATACCCATGTCAAAACGCCCCTGCAGAGGCCCCCACCACCGCTTCCACCCAGACTCCAGCAACAGAGGACGACGGGTGGCTGCAGCCGCCTCCCCCAGTGCCGCTCGCCCGCCGCCAGGTGAACCCGCACCGCTGCTTGCCACAGGGGTCCCGAGAAGGGCGCAGGCCCACTCAGCACTGGGCCCGGCTCCCTGTTAAATGCCTCCCCACTTCCCCAACTCCGGCTCCCCTCCGAGGGCCAGTGGCGGGAGAGGAGCCGCGGGGAGAGCCGGGGAACGAGGGTCCTGTAGCCCGCCAGACCCCTCAGCGGGACCAGGCCCCCGCCCCGCGCGGGCAGCGGAAGCGACCCGCGGGCTTCCTGCCGCGGCGCCGGCCGGGCCGGGCTGGGCCGGGCCACCTACCCCCCCTCCACGCCTCGGCCGCTGCTCCCGGTCCCCCGGCCGCACTCACCCTCCGACAGCTCCAGCTCCAGCTCCGCCAGGCTCTCGCGCACCTCGGGCGGCAGCGGCACCGCCTCCACGGAGCAACCCCCGCGCTCCGCCGCCATGGCGCGGGCGAGGAGCAAGCGGGCCCCGCCAGAGCCGCCGCCCAGCGCTGCCGCAGGTGGGGCCGGGGGCGGGCAGGGGGCGGGGAGGGAGAGACGGCGGCGGCGGCTGCAGCGGCGGCCCCGGGACGGGACGGAACGGGACGGGTCGAGAGGAGACGCGCGCCAGCCTCGCCGCCCTGCGCAGCCGCTGCTGCAGCCAGGGACGCGCGCCGCGCGCGAGGGGCGGGGCGGGGCTGGCTCGCAGGCCGCCTCGCGCGGGGTGGGTACCCGCCCCTGGCGGCGGGAAGTGGCTGCCGGCGGCTCCGTCACCGCCAGGCGTCGCTGCCGCGGAAGGCACCAACCGTACCCCGCGGTGCGTCCCAGAGCTGCGGAGGCGCCTCGGCGCCACCCGGCCGCTCCCTCATCCAGCTGCGGTCTCTCTCCTCCGTTCCCCGCCTGCCCGCGCCGGGTCTGCTGCTGAAAACACCGGAACTCCGCTTTCTCCCCCCCCATCGCTTCTTCCTCCCTGCAGAGACCGGGAAGCACGGCAGAGCCGCGGCCCCGGGCTCATCCTTCTCGCAGCGTTTTCCAGGAGGGGCACGGAGGTTTTCGAGGAGCAGGAGTGCGCAGTGAGTACCTGGAAACGAGGCAGCCGGGATGTAAAGTGATGTTTGGTCCTGCATAAAGTAAAAAATAAGAATAAAAAGTGCTTTTTCTGAAGACAGCCGCCGTTGAAGGGCACTGCAGGGACGGGTTAGTTTTGAAGCCTGCACTGACACTGTGTTTCATCCTAGTGTACCCACTGGTTCCAGGGTGATCGTGTGGCAGGACACCAAGGTGTGATCTTCACCCTGCGTTCCTGGAGCCCCCAGAGACTCATGTGAAGGCAAATCCAGGAGCTCACCAGTGGTCCGGACCACAAGAACTGCTGTGCCAGTAACAGTGACTGTCCTGGAGCCAGAAAGGAGGGAAGAAAATCTGGGAAGAAGTTTTCTACTAATACCTACTTCTGTCAGAAACAGGTCTCCCTTTTGGGGTGACCAGGTTTGTGTTGGTATCACAAGTGGGGCAGGGGCACTGCAGCCCTCGCAGGCCTCCCCTCCTGAATGCAGTGCTGCAGAGTAATGTGGCTGTGGCACCGCATCTAGTGTCCCTGTGGACCCTGGTCCTGAGCTGGCAGGAGAATGGCAGAGGCTGAAGAGTTTGTCCATTCTGAAAACAGGACACCTCACTGCTGAGGAAGTCATCATGAGAGTGATGCATGCGCTACTCCACCATAGGGGACATGAGAGGAAGGGGGAGGACAGCTGTGATGCTGAGTCAAGTTCCTGGATAAAAAGATCAGTCTGACAGGTGAAGGCCACACTGGAGGAAAATCTAACATGCATTTGTCTTCCTGAACAGGCACGGATTAATTATATTGCAGTAATTCAGTCAGACCTCACAGTCACACCTCAGTCATAGAAGAGCTCAGGGAAACTCGAGGGAGACCTCATCACACTCTACAACTCTCCGATAGGAGGCTGGAGTGAGGTGGGGTTTGGTCTCTTCTCCCCAGGAACAAGTGACAGGGTGAGAGGAAACAGCCTCAAGTTGCACCAGGGCGAGGTTTAGGTTGGACCTGAGGAACAATTTCTTCCCTGTTGGGGTTGTGAAGCCCTGACCCAGGTGCCCAGGGCAGTGGTGGAGTTCCCACCCCTGGAGGAGTTTAACAGATGTGTCGATGTGGTGGCTGAGGCACATGGTTTAGTGGTGACCTGGCAGTGCTGGGGCAACAGTTGGACTCAATGAGTTTAAAGGTCTTTTCCAACCAAAACAATTCTGTGATTCAAGGGGTGGTGGCTTGACAGCAAATTGGAATGTGATGAGAAAGACCAAGGGAAGGAGGAAGGACTTAGTGTAAAACCAGAAGAGCAAACCCTAAGTTCACAGAAAGCTACATGTATCTTTGATATTTAAGAGAGCATTTTAGCTGTTCTGTTAGTCAGAATGTTCCTACAGAAATATTAAAACCCAAACAATTTTCGGAACAGCAAAAAAAGTAAATAGGTAAAGTGGAAACAAACAACCATGCCATGTCAGAATTCACTAATAAAATGACGTTTTAATATTTTTTTTTAACAAGGAATCCAGCTATACACTATAGAAAAATAAACACCCAAGAGACTCTTCACAACTTGCAATACAGTGGTGCAGGCACAATTCAGCTGTTAACAGTAATTTCACATGAACATGTAAAACATTGTTCTTAGTGAAAAGTAATTTCTTAAGTACTAAAATATAATAAAACCAGTCATATAAAAACTTGATGCAAAAGCACTGCCCTTTATTCAGCTGCACGAGAGATGGAAAGTGCCTCCATTCAGCGTGGACCAGCTTAGAAGGATGTGGGAACTCGGGGTAGCAGGTTCGCAGTACAGACTTCAGAAGCGTTCTCATCACTTTTTCATGCTTCTTTGGCAAAGTGGGCCTGGAATTTGTCCAACATTTAAATAAAATGAATTAATATTAGAAAGCTGCTTCTGTTACAAAGCAAGAGGGTGCAGTTAGCAGCATGTTATTTCCTAATGTGCTTTGTATGAGCTACACTGAGAGCAATGGCCATTTTCACAAGCCACCTGAGAACAACACAAACCCAAATGTGAGAGCTCGCATGTGGCAAAGCCAGTGTCACACCCAGCAACAGGGCGGCAAGAAGGGTAATGCACTTTCCACAAAATGGCTATTAATGGTGTCCAGCTGGGGAACACTTATTCCACACTTAGCATAATGCAAAACACCTTATTTCTATACATGTTGTCAGGTTTCAGTTCTAAAATTTATTTATCAATATCTGCAATAAGCAATTGCAGTGTTTGGGGAAATAAAAACCCCAACCCACAAGGTTTCTAGGTAAAATCCTGCTGAGAACAGCATCAGAGTTCCCATATGGAACTGTTGCTGTAGCTGTTGACTCAGTGATCTAGGCAAAACTGGGCTTTGTAAGCAAAGCTGGCCTTTCTAAAAAAAAAAAAAAAAAAAATCAAGGAGCTAGTCCTCTTCAGTCAGTCTTGGAACCAGAAGCCTCTTTTCACCAGCCTCCAAGTTCTTTTTTAATCTGATATGGAACATAGGGAAGTGACAAATGAAGGAAATATTACAGTTTGTGCTGCAGAGGTTAACCTGTTCAGCTATGACAATGGCTCTCTTTGGCGTTAAAGCAAATTAAGTCTATACAACTTTATTGAAATTGCAGCACTGACCTGGCTGCGCACCCCCCAGCCTTTGCTGGATGACCTCTAAGTGATGGATGTATTCTGTCAGCGATCGCTCAGGGTCCTGGGTAGGTGGAAGTGGCTTCTCTGAAGCTGAGCTCGTGGATGGATGCAATCTTAAAACGAAAAGAAATTATTTTCTTCTTTGCATGCTATACTCTCAAATAAATAGAATAAAGTTACATTCATAGAGGTAGTAATTCAGTGCAAAGCAAACTAAAACAACAGGAAAAACCACCACCACCACTGAAAAATGACATATAAAACAGTAAGACCAGGCAGCTTTGTACACAGGGGAGTCAGAAAAAAGGATGTTTTGATAAAAGCTGGAGTGTCTATGAATCTCTCTCTACTAATATACAACACCAAGTCCTTCAGGTAAGAAAGCTGCAACCAGAGGCAAGTCCATATGGCCAAGTGAGGGAAGACCCACTTCTGCAGAGGACCACCAAGGAGGAGCATGCTGCATGTGGGCGCATACTCTCCTGTTCATCAGGGGAAACGCTGACTTGAAGGACATGGTTGAAAAGTCACTCTTTACATGGTACACTGTGTTTCCGTTCCGGACATTAACAACAGATTTCAGATGTTAGCAGAAATACCCACCGGAGGGGGCACTGTGCAAACATACTGCAATCTGGAGTTACGATTTATTCCTTCCCCCTCCACCTGTCCATCAATGGAAGGTAGTTCCTATCCATCCCTTCCTTTTCTATAGCTTTGCCGGACAACAGCAGCAACAGGCATTGTTTAACCGATCTTGGATCCACATTAGATGTGAGCTACCACTAACGCAGTCACCCTGAGTAACCAGCCAGGGCCTAATGTTACTAATCCCCTTGTTCCTCATCATACAGGTGGCTTTTCTGGACAGGTGAGCTGCCAACTCCTGTTTCTGGCTGTCAGACCCAGATAGGTGCCATGACAGAGGAAGAGGGTGGGGTAGAATCAAGTCTTTTGGGAAATGCTTGCAGGTCTCTAACTCTCCAAAACATTTTGCTAAATTATATGCAAAACAGAACACTCTCCATTCTTGGTGACAAGCACCCTGTCCCCAAATCAGCCAGCAATGTTAAAAAACCTCTCATATGGTAGGGAAGCCACTTTCACAGGATGCTGAGAAATTAATCTCCAATTTGGACAGCAAAGGTGCTCGAAGATGGCTAACAGACATAGCCACTGTAAACCCTACAGCTCATCCCAATTAAACTGGGGAACAGCACTAGGAATACTCTCAGTCCAAAAAATGTCAGACACGCTTAACACAAATGAGAAGTTTTCTTCTCCTGTAGCATCCTGAAAGAAAGAAAACATATACCAGATCTAAGAAAACAAATGCCTCTTCTTGTTCTAGTTTCCCCTCCAATGAGTGGTTCCAATTCTATGAAAGACTGTCCGTGGGGGTGACTGACATGGGCAGAGACTGACCTGTTGTGTAAGCAGTACGAGGATCTGGGCGAGCAGCTCACAAGTCTTGCAGAGCTGGTTCTGTGGCCCAGCCCAGTGTCCCTGGTTGGGGGAGAGCTGAGGTGAATGGCTGGGGGCTGCTGCTCCTTCAGAATTTCTGTTCTAGCACCAGAGGCTGTGTTAAATATGAAAGAGTTAAACGTGCACTGGGAACCGTTCAAAGCAGGCTACCATAACCATGGCCAGCAAACCCACAAGAATTACAGCAGAGTACAGTCGTGTTTGGTCTTAAATGCAGCTAAATACACTTTCCACAGCTAACTGCTTTTGGCAGAGTTGGTTGGTTGTTTTAACCACATTTAACAGAAGTTTGACATTTTAATGTCAAACAACTGCTTCCTGCAAAGGGAGAACTTGCGCTATCTTTCTCCAGACTTGCTTTTTCACTAGCTGTTCCTATATCCACACAGGGGAACCTTCTGAGAGGAGCAAAATATTTTTTCAAGAAATTATAATACTTGTTGATTGTTCTAACTATCCAAAAGTTTTCAATTGTAATTTCTTACAATGTTGTCATAAACTCATAACTGTTGTGTTCAGGAAATAGATATACACATTTGTGTTAACAGATGAACAGATTGTGCCACTTCTGTGGGTATTTTCTTGCTTTTGTTTTTAAATGAAACACATCACTAAAGGGAAAATATGATTAAAACACTGTACTTATCCAAAGCGCTTACCTGTATGACCTCCTATGCTGTGAGAAAGGGTTTCGCACTGTGTGCTCTTCCTGCTGAATTTGTTCCACTTTTTCACTAAAAACTTTAACCTTAGTAACAAAATAAATTTGTACCATCATTAAAAAGAAGCAAAGCCACCCTGAATTCTAATATTAAATAATATTAACTATTCTAATATTAACTATTCTAATATTAACTATTCTAATATTAACTATTCTAATATTAAATAAAAGGGATTTTAATATTAATAATATTCTTTGTTAGCATGAAACTTATTAAACAACATAAAGTAACAATCCTTGCAGAGTTGGAGGAAGAATTCTTCAACTTCAGTCTTTAGAATACACATCTTTCAAACCCCTCCAGGGATGGGGACTCTATCACTGCCCTGGGCAGCCTGGGCCAGGGCTTCACAACCCCACTGGAGAAGAAATTGTTCCTCAGGTTCAACCTAAACATCCCCTGGTGCAACTTGAGGCTGTTTCCTCTCACCCTGTCACTTGTTCCAGGGGAGAAGAGACTGACCCCCACCCCACTCCAGCCTCCTATCAGGGAGTTGTTGAGAACAAGAATGTGTCCCCTGAGCTTCCTTTTCTCCAGACTAAACACCCCCAGGTCCCTCAGCCGCTCCTCAGCGCACTTGTGCTCCAGGCCCTGCACTAGCTTTGCTGCCCTTCTCTGGACATGCTCCAGCACCTCAATGTCCTTCTTGGAGTGAGGGGCCAAAACTGAACCCAGAATTTGAGGTGCGGCCTCACCAGTGACCAGTACAGGGGGTATTACTAATGCAAGATAAACAATAGGACCTATCAATTTTTAAATTTCCAAGAAAACACTGTGTATGAGAGACAGCAAGTGTTTTGGCTTTACCTTGATACCGCAATGATTGCCCTGACGGCACATCGGAACTTGGTAAAAGGACGGGAACGTGTTCTCGACAGCTGCAGGTCTGCGGGAGAGGGGTAGATTCCCATACGTGCTATTAGAGAGAGAGTTGCTTGCTCACAGTCCTGAAATCCACCAAGAAGCAGCAAGAGGTATTTCTTCTGATAAACCAGAGCCTTTCTAAAGCTCTCCGCTCTAAGGTACTTCCTATATAATCTGTGCAACTGGAGAAAGAAAAAAAAAAAGAAAAGAAAATCCAGTCTGTTAAGGTTTGGTTACAGAAAGCTCAGAAAAGTTAGTTGCTTTTTCCTGCAATGTCTCCTACAGCTTGGTCGTGCCTGGGTATCTAAAACCTATGTTGCTTTACAAAATCATAGAAAGCTATTTAATAATTATGAAGTATGGAAGCTGTGTCCATTTATCTCAAAAATAAGATTTTGAGCAAGTATTTGTGTTACAGATTCTGTGACTTCACCAGCTTTGGTGCAAAGCAGCAGTATTACACTCTGGTATTTTGGACACCATCTATGGAGGCTTGTACCAAGTCTACTGAATTTCTCTAGATCTAGGAGTCTTGGCTAGGCTAGAAAATTTCAGCATGGTTACTGGTAAGTGTGCAAAAAACCAGCCACAAACAAGCTGTCTTTATGTCGAACATCCTTACTGTGGACACAAGGGCATCTGGAACAATCCGGTACACAGCTAAAAAGCACCCAAGTTTGGAGTGTCAGACTGCCTTCAATCTCCTGAATGTCTCAAAGCAAAATTGTCATACCCAAAACTCAAACAGTTTAACTCTTTAACAAAGAAAATAACATCTGCTTGAAATACCAGAAAGCATGTTGGAATAAGTGCCCATCTGACTTCATTACAATCCAATGTGTCAGAGGAATAAGAGGTATTTAAGATCGGGTGGGGGGGAATTAAAAATTACAGGTATTTGATATTTTCATGCTTAGACAAGAACACTGAATCTCCCTCATTTCAGAGTAGAAAGGGATTTACTAGAAATTAGGGATTTAGTAGAAAAGGAATTACTAAATTACCTGTCCTACATGTGACATTAATCCCTTAGGCAATGCTATAAACTAACACTACCAAGGACTGAACTCTCCAGAGGTTATGATCTGGAATTGGTGACACCAAATCTGTACAACAGGCAAAACGGCAAAAGCAAACCAAGTGCTGAAGGTTTACATGATATGCTAATGGATACGGCTCTCCTCGCTCCCCAAGCTCTGGACAGCCCATTTGCTGGCCATCACAATCACTTTACCTTAGGACTGGAAGTTTCTACCAGTGGTTTGTTTTCAATTTCAACAGTCGGTTTAGCCAGTTCAGATTCAGCCTGTCTCAGTGCATTCTGCAAGATGTTTCTCTCTCGCTGCCAAGCGTCTCTTTCCAGTTCTTGAACAGAGTCAGGATCACCCTTAGATCTGATCTAAAAAAGAAGTCCAAAGAAAGTGAGCCGTGATGGTTTTTGCACAGTGAAACACCTCAAACCAAGTAATAACCCCTAACTTTATGGACAAACTAAAACACAAAAATAATGAGCCTGAACATCAGCCGTGGCATTCAGGTGTTAAACAGTAGGATGGAAACTGAAACACATGAGCAGCCCTTCTTAAGTATCAAATTAATCATGACTCAGGCTACCCATTCTCTGCAGGTCTGTCCGCTTTACAGGTTCCTATTCCCGTTAATAACAGAGAGTTTCCCAAACATTTGGGAGCCAGCTTGTCATACATCAGAGTTGTATTACAGAGCACAGGAGAACAACAGAAGTTAGAGAAGCCACTTCATGTTTCGTAACAGTCAGAACTCTTTCTCAAAGGTGTGTTTTCTAGGGATCTGCTGTGAAGCAGATGAGGGAATAGAGAGAGGCTGAATCAAATGAGAGCCAAAGTTACTTAGCCCTAAATCCCCAAAATTTGGCTGCAATGTGGTTGAAGATCTCTTTATTACAGAGAAAGACATGAACAATAGGGCAAAGTTATCTGTGGAGTAAGATGGAATTTAAAAGCTCTGTTTTTAAGATGTATTTTGTTATCAATAGACCTGAGCTCAATTGTTGCTAATCCCCAGGCTTGTACAAAACATTTGCAATACTGCAAACGTCAGTCAAAACACCCTTCCCAAGATGTCAAAACACTATTGGGCTTTTTGAGAATTATGTCACAATTTGCTGAAAAACAAAAACTCTCTCTGGATGCAGCCGCAACACATCCCAGGGTGTGATATCCCTGGACATACTACCTATTTAGGAAAAAAAATGTTATCAGAAGCAGACTCTGCAATACAATAACAAAGCAAGAGTCTGGTACTAAAATATGTCAATATAATGACAGTGTAAGTACACGAGTATATCTGTTTTCCATCCCCAAGGGAAAACACAAATTTCCTCAGAATGTCTTACCAAAAAAGGAAGGGGGGGGGGGGGGGAAATCAATCAACTTACATGTGTATTGCAACCCAAAGAATACAGACCAACTTACTGATAATCAACAAAGACGCTGTTTTCCTTACCTGAGACGCAGGAGACGACAGTAAATCTGATTTTAGTTCCTTTAATGTCTGCAGTAAAGAGGCGACAGCTTCCTCATTTGATGCAGACCAACTGTTAACCGTTCTGTTAAACAGAAATACTGCTTCAGTACCAGGGTGATTTGTAATGATGTTCACATACATTTGATTCCTTCTCCCACTGCATGGCCTTCAAGTTCTGAGGCTGTACTTACGCACTATTAATCCTACAAAATACTATGAATACACACAGAAATTAGCGAGTTTTCTTAAATTTTAAGAGTAGAATTTCTAAATAGCGCCACATAGGATTTACTCAGAAGTTTGTATTTTATACCAGTCTGAAATTCTATCTGACATACTCAGGCTGCAGTAAAACATCACTAGTATTTGAATCTGCTGCCAAAGAAATAAGAAATTACTACTACTTGACCACTCAGTCCTGACCCTAGCTTTTCCCTGCCACACTCAACGGACTTTCCCATTCCAAACATGCAGATGTGTTGATTAACCTGGTTTTTTAATTGCTCTCTAATCAGACTGCTGCAGTTGCCAAACTACCACGTGATTCTTTCCAGTAAGTTTTGGGAATTACTCTCTAAGCAGGGCCACTTCATAGATCTAGTTCAAACACAGGCACACAAGTTTCTAATGGCAATGGCTGCAGCGGGATGATGACAACCAGTCTGCTGCCACCATGAAACCATGGTTTCACACAAGGTTGAGTCTCATAGGCAGATACACTGCTCACTCCCTTTAGCACAGGGCTCTCAGCCATGACCCACACAAGTTCAGAAGCAGGATGGAAAGAAAACTATTTTATGAACATCTACTCACTTATCTATGCTTTTACATATGAACTCATTCAGATGCACAGCTACAAAAAGCAACTGCTCTCTTATCTTCTCTAGCTGTTGTTGCTGTTGTTGCAAATGTGATTTTTCAGTTTCTTTTGTCATGGCCTGTTTGGCACTTCGCTCTTTGTTTAAGGTACACAACAGTCCTTGCTGATGGGTTGGAGATGGGATGTTTCTTCCTCTTTCTTCTAATACTGCCAGCATTTCCTGCAGCTCTTTAATCCTTTGTTCATCCCTCTGGTGTTGCCGTTCCAAGTTTTGCTATTTGAACAGAATAAGCAGTATTCTTATACATGCATCTTATACGTATACATACACATACCTATATACACATACTCACATATAAATGGTTTTCTTTCTTTATACACACACACAGACTGCAAATAAAAGCATCACACCTAACTAGCATATCAATCTCAGTGTTCCTTAACCCACAGACCCCTTATAGGGGAAGGCTTACAGCACTGCCTTCCAGCGCCACCAGGAAGCGTTTATGGACTCTGGAATGGGCATTTTCTCCCTCCATTTCTAGACATGGTGACTGACAAGTCTCCAGAGAGCCTGCAAAGCCTAACCCCTCCTCTAATGAAAATGAAGGAGCTGAGAAACCAGCAGGGAGAAATTGATACTGTCATAAACCATAAGTAGGAGCCTAGCTCAAACCAAGGGCAATGACATGAAACCAAGTTTGGTTCCAGTCTGTGTTTAAGCCATATTCTTCTCCATCTGTTAACAACCTGCAATTCCCAGTGTAGGCAAAGATGTAAAGATCAACTTCTGGCAACAACGAACCCAGACACAAACACCTGATGACAGCTGTGTTAGAGAAATGCAAGGAAGATGCTCATCTAATGTGTGTTTCAGAATGCTTTGTTTAAGGGAAGGAAACGTTTCAATTAAACAACACCATCCACATGGTTAAAACCCCTTTTGTGGATATTTCAGCGTAAGGCAAGGCTTGCACAGGCATTCTCACCAGTCTCTCTCGATCCCTCTGCCAGTCCTTCTGTTTTTCTAGCTCTGCTTGTTGCTGCTGCCTCCGCTCTCTCTCTCTCTCCTCCTTCTTGTTTTTATTTTGCTCTTCCATCATCTTGAAGAGCGACTGCAGTTGTTTCTGGTCAGCTTTCAGCTTTGCCTCTCTTTCCTTCTGGGCCTCTAAGGAAAGGATTACCTCTTGCTTCTGACCCTGAAGCAGTTCCAGCGTAGCTCGCAGTTTACCGCTGACCTCTCTCTCCCTCTGGGTTTCTTCGCAGCACATCTGTACTTCAGCCTCTAGCTGCCTTTTGGAATGAATGGCCTTCTGGTGCATCTTCTCAATAACAGCTGCTAGATCCTTAGTTCGGGACCTCTCTTCTTCCAGCTGGGCTTGCAGCTCTCGAACAAAGGACTGTTCCAGCAGTGACTCCCTGTGCTGACAAGAAGCACCTTCTTTCACTCTCGTGCTCAACTGTTCTGTCAAAACACGTTCATGATTCAAGGAATTCAGGAGCTCCAATGAATGATTTTTCTCAGCATCCAAACTTCTCTGCAGCTCCAGCAGTTTGGCCTGTTCCTGGGACAGCAATGCTTCGCAGCGGGAGTGCTCGATCTGCAGTTCCTTGCGGAGATTATTGTTTACTGTTTGCTCGTGCTCTAAGGATACAGCCAGCTGGCTGTTCTGCACCGACTGCAACTCCAAGGCAGCCTGCAGCTCCTGTTCCAAAGGGGAAGCACATATTAACAGTCCAGCACACACAGTCATTTGAGGAGCAGGCTGGCATTTGACAATTTGCAGCCTCCTGTTTTATCCAGGAAGAAATTCACAACTGAACTAGAGTAGATCAGCTATTAAAAAGTTTGTTTTTCTGATGCTCATCAGCAACATGACACCAAGGAACAAAACCAAAGCCTATCATGTTAAAATATCTTCCAGTATGCTATTTTCTTCTTCAGTTAGTAAGACCCTCATTAGGAAATCACTATTATTCACATCACTCAATCCCCTTTATAAGTGACATCTGAAGCAGATATAACCCATCTTGATTTAAAAAGAACCAAAAATCTAAGTAGTAAGACTAGATGTAAAACCTCTGCTATCAAAAGTATCAGAGAGAAAGCTGTTCATTTATTTTCTGTTCAATTTAGAAGAAAGGGAACAAAAAGACTTTGGTTAACCTCCAAAAATACATGATATATGGAAAAGGCTCCAGTTACTCTCTGGCAAGCATATGGATCGTTGGGTGGTTTTCTTTCTAATCTCAGTTGATCATTCACATCACATCCTCATAGCGCATTTGCTCTGTAATAAAGGGTGCAGTGACAGGATTGTAGAACCTGGTTCTCCCTGCACAGCAAGGAGCAGTACAAGAACCGGTGAAAATGTGAAATGTGAAAGTGTAAGACTCCAAAACCACTAGGAGGATATGACAATAAAAAAGGGGCATATAACTTTTGCTTATTTCTGTACGTGCAATTAAGGAGGGTAACTAAATGCTTTAACTCTGTGAAAACAAACATTCAGTAGAAGTTTGGGATTATTCAACAAAAAATGTGAAAAAGACTGCAAAAATAACCCATTAGTTCACTTCAAGCACATTTCACTTCAGGGTGGGGAACAGACGCACTGAGATGCAGGGCATTACCTCCAAGGCCTTTGTCTTTTCATCCTCTGCTTTCTTATGCTGAAGCTGTTGCTCCTCAAACAAACCTCGTAGGTCTGTTTCCTTCAGATGTTCAGTCTGCAAGTCTTCAAGGGCAGCTGTCAATTCCTTTTCTTTTTTTTCCAATTCAAAACTGCAAAGTTCAAAATAACACTTCTCTGGTCAGAACAGAACACCCTTCACCAGCAATGCAAGAAAGACAGTCTGGGCTCCTTTTTGCGAGTTGCTCTACCAATTTGTTTCTTTCAGATGGTCTCTGCTCTTTCTATGGAGGGTCACTTTTCAAGTCACAGCTATTTAGTACCTAAGAACATTTACCTCCCGGCAAGCAAAGCTAGAATTGCTCTATTTAGCAACAATTAGGAGATAGGAAGAAGTTACACAAGGTGACAGGCAAACAGAAGTACCAATGAAAAGACTAAGACAAAAACTGCAGGAGCGGGTCCATCAGGGACCTGTTCACTTTTAATACATGCACACAACATGTCCTCATTTCCAAAAGCTTCTTAGCCAAGGCTACAGAAAAGGTAAATATGCAAATTTGAATTGAAGAATAAATACATTTAAGCAGTTAGTAAAGAAAAATTAGCATGTCTTTGAACAGTGAGAAGTTAGTTTTCCTCCTTGTGCTTCCAAGTGTTAAACCATCTGTGGATCCAACAGAATATAAAGCTTTTTCAGACCTTTTGATAAATAAAGGAATAAATCTACTTCTCACCGTAACTGGCTTATTTCCCTCTGAAGCTCTTCTAGGGATTTATGCAGCCTTTCATTCTCTTGCTTACTTTCACAAAGCTCTGATTTCAGGGCTGCTTTTTCTTGATTCAGCAGATCACATGTTTCAGAGGCTCTCTTCTGCTCCTCAGAGAGGGTGCTGTGCAAGTCACTTATGATAGATTTTTCCTGCTGAAGCTTATATTCTAATAACTCAACTAGGATAAGGAAATGTTAACAGTTATTGGTATTACAAAGAACTTGACATTATTATCCGTTACACCGTTCAAACTGGGGAGGCAGGAATCAGCTGTATTTAAGTGGTTTTGCCTGGAGTATTCATTTCTTTTCAAACACGAGACGAATGAACAGAGAGAGATGTAGATACATGCCACAGCTCTGCTGCTAGTGGACCAGGCAAAGTGAGCATGTGAGACTAAAAGAGCTACTGCAATGTGCTGTAACTCATGGATTCCAAACCTCATTAAGCAAACCCATCCACTTAATAGCAAACACATATATAAAGAATTTCCCAAAACTAACCAGGGTATTTTACTGTCCTTCATGAGTTTTCTACATGTATACACTATTTAACAAAGAGTGACCCTTCAGTTCTATTGCTTTGGGTTGTTTTAAAGCTTCTTTTCAGATTTTTCTCAACTACTAGTATTAGATTCCTCTGCTAAAATCACGGGAAACCTGAATGCATTAGCAAAACCCAAGAATTGTACAGCATCTGCTTCTTTGCAAAACAGTATTTTTTTGCCTTTTATCCTGTAGGCAAAAAAGGAAAGAGCTGACATAGAAGATAACAAGAACTTGGCGATCATTACCTTTCCTCCGAAGGTGGTGTTCTTGTTTGCTCCCACGATCTTCCGCATTGGTAAGGGTTTCCTGTAACTGCTGGAGCTTCTCCTGGTTCTGAAGATGTGTCAGGCGTAGCTGAGCTCGGAGGTCCTGTATTTCAGAGAGCAAACTATTCCGGTCCGAAGAGAACAGGTGCTCTACAACCATCTGCCTCTGTTCCTCCTGAAAACAAACCAAGTCCTATTTAAATCTGAAGGCTGTTCCCACATTTTCTACAAGGATAAACCCTAGAGAAATCCTTGCAGTATGTTTTATATGGAGGCAACTTCAAATGACTAAGTTGATGCTTCATATTAATGCAAAATGTTAACACTAAGCAACAAAGAAAAACCCCACTTAGCAAGCTTCCAAATAGAGTAAGAGTTACTAATAATATACTCAATAGGCTTTGTAACAGAACATATGAATTTTGAGAAGATGGAACCAAAACATAGACTATAAAAGCCCACTGATCTCACACAGTCTGGATTAATGCACAAGATAAGATTTAGCAATGGAAGAAATAAAACTGTAAAATCCTTAAAAAAATACGAGGGAATAAAAGAGGTGATTTATGAGCACAATACTTTAAGAGGTTTTCTTACTTGTTGTTTCATGATATATTCCAGTTTTTCTGCTAATGAACCTTCGTCACCAGAGCCACGATTGGAGAAGTGAGACTTCAAGTCAATTTGCAGCACATTTCTCTCCTTCTCAAAGATGCTCTGTACTGCTTGCAGAAGTTCTCCTCTCCAGTCAGCTGCAATACCTGAAAATTCCTGCTAAAAATAATTTTCTTTTTTAATGGCACCTCTCAATCTCTAACCCACTGTCTTCCATTTAAGCAGACTGAAGGTTTTTAAAGAGGCCTGTTCAAATCTCCAAGAGAGTCCCTTGCTCCTCATGCACATATGTACTCACACACTAACTACATAACAATATGCATTTCTATGTCTATAAAAAACTAGTTCCCTTGCTTTAAAGGATATTTTTATCGCCATACCTTGTCTCCTCTATCTGCCACCTTGATGAGGTAATCTTTCAGCGACTGTATAGCATCCAGCAAGGCTATGCCCTCCTTTTGCCATCCCTCCATTGCCACTCTGGTCTGAGGAACATTTTTCAGCTCCCTAAAACCAAAGGGATGTTCTAACAAAGCCAATATTTTGTGGCTCTCCTCATAGACCATCGTCAGCACAGTCTGAGAAGGAAAAAAAATGATAATACATAATGTTAGGCATCAGCATCCCGACATATATATGGCATTTGCATAGTTAAAAGTATGAATGACAGCCTTGGCCAGTGCATCTTACTGCTGGGCACATCAACACACTAACACGCAATGAAGCCAAGGGACTGTCCTCCATGTTTCTTCTTTCTGAACTATTTAGCTAACTTTCTTGGGAACAAAGTCTATCAAGTCTGAAGCCATTTTACTAAACCCCACTGATGGCAGAAAACTGAATTATATATTTAGACAACCTTGGCTTAACTTAGCAGATTATGTACATGAAACATCTCCCAGAGTAATCAGTCTTAATAATTTACACAGTGGAAATTGTTTCCTCTGACATTGTCAGGCAAAATAATCTCTTTTAAATAAACTCCCTGTTCACAAACTATTACATGCACAGCTGTTTCCTGGTCTCTTTTCAAGGAAGGTCACTGGAGATTTAAGGCCTTTGCTACATAGATCTCTTCAGAAATATCCCAGCCTTGCTGTGGTGCTCATTACTCCTCACTTTAACAGTAACAATACAGAGTACTTCTCTTGAACTCCTGATATTTTTTCTTTGACTTTTTTTTGAGTGACTTAAGTTTTGAACCAACTTATGTTATTTTTCTGTCACTGGAATCAAAACAGTCATTATTTCAAGAGCCAATGCTAAACAATGACAACCTTTAGTAAACATTAACAACAGAAGGACACTAAAGAGTTCAAACTCAACATTCAGTACCGGAACATGGACTCGGATCTTACAGCCAGTAAAGTCTAGACTGATGATCCACAAAAGAAACTAAATAAAAAAACAGTTTCTTAAAAGAAAATAAAATTCACTTCCTCCATGAAGAATAACTTCTACAAAACGATGCTCTTTAAGAATTATTAATTTTTA
This sequence comes from Bucorvus abyssinicus, assembly GCA_009769605.1. NCBI lineage: Eukaryota > Metazoa > Chordata > Aves > Bucerotiformes > Bucorvidae > Bucorvus > Bucorvus abyssinicus. The sequence goes on from CM020029.1 coordinate 26,939,398, forward strand.
GTTATAGAATCACAGAATGGTTTGGGTTGGAAGGGACCTTTAAAGATCATCTAGTCCAACTCCTCTGCCATAGGCATTGGGAAATTAATTTGTTAGATCAGGTAGCTCAGAGCCCCATCCAACCTGATTTTGAATGTTTCCAGGGATGGGGCATCCACAGCGTCTCTGGGCAACCTGGGCCAGTGTCTCAACACCCTCATTGTTAAGAATCTCTTACTTATGTCCAAATCTAAATCTACTCTTTTCATTTAAAATTCTAACCCACTGTCTTCCATTTAAGGAGACCAAACATTTTTAAAGAAGCCTGTTCAAACCTCAGAAAGGAAAGAGTTCCTTAGCTCCTCACTTTTTTCAAGTATTTGAACTCCCTGTAGCCTGCTGCACTTACCCTTGTACTTCTCAACAGCTTCATGGGTGAGATGATTTGGAACACTGAATTTCTCTCTTTACCAGCTGGAATTCCTGGAATGCCTGAGAGCTCACTCAGCTGCAGCATCAAACAAAAGGGTCCCAGACATAAACTTTCTGAAACTTGCCCTACTGACTGGAATATGCAATGACTGCTTGGTCTTCTGCATATTCTTCGTGCTCCTTGAACAAACTATGAAAGATCCCTCCACACCTTGAAGTAGTGTTTCGACAGCTCTCCATCGTATCAAAATGACAAAAACAGGCAGGGGAGCACGATGTCAACTAGCCATTATAATTGTTATAATAAGCTACGCTTATTTATTAAAAGCTTTCTGTAAAACCTCCAAGACAAACCCATAGATCAGATCCATCAGTCTTTGTGCTAGAACAGTGCCAATGCTGCCCTAGCAAAACTTTTTCAATTGTAGCAAGAGAAATGTCAGGAAATTCGTCACATGAGAAATGCAAAAACGATTTGAGAACTATAATCAAGTTTAAACCACTACAGAACAGTTTATAGTGTAAATGTAGCAGCTAACACCATTCTCTGTTTCAGTTTTTATTTGCTGGTATGCTTATATTCATCATATGTTACCTTCAGCTGTGGTGAAAGTATCTCCTTTTCTCTCATTGATTCCATAATATCTGGAAGCATTCCACGGTACTGCAGATAAGCCATGAAACGAGCATCTAGGTGCTCTGATGTTTGCAGTTTGGCTGCCAAATTTGAGCTGGTATCTGAAGAAAGAGATGGCCCCCCACCCCCACAATCGTTACAGAGATGAAAAGAACTTGAAACCAGCATAATTTCTTGCAAAATAACCATTATTTCTTCTGCTAGTCAGAAGGGTCAGCTGAAGTTGGTTGAGATCTCAACCAGCTTAAGTAAAAAAGGTTGTAAGTTAAGCCAGGGCTCACTAAAACCCCATGCCTCCTTCTCAGTTATATAAAGATGGAAAGGGAAAGGCAAATATAGTACAAATACACAAATCTTTCTAAACAAAAAACCACCTGAGAAAGGCGTAGCTTTCAAATAAAAGATGTACAGTAAAAGAAAATGGGAGAAAGAGGGAACATAATAATATTTTTATACTGAGGTTAACAAAAGGTGAAAGGAATCTATAAAGTTAAACTTACTGCTGCCGTATCCATCGCTCATTGCATCTATGGCAGATACTCTTGATCTTACATCGTCTTGTAAATCAGAAGGAGTTAGAGTTAGATTATCAGCTTCTCTCATCTGCTTGGGAATAATTTTTCACATTAATTTAGTTTTCTGAATCCAGCAGCAGAGTCATCTGCATTTAAAACAACTTTGTTGCTAGTGCAGATTTAACAAGTGCCTACTTGAACATAGTGTTGGAGATGGCAAATACCATGGTGAACGCAGCACTGAGGCTCTTTGGAACCCATTCCATCTCTTTTTTTTTTTTTTTTCTCCCTTTCAATAGTCTTAAGAAAACACACATGTATTTATAATTAATCACCCTTCAAGGGCAAAGCACAAAAAAAATACAACCGAAGATTAATTTTCTGAAGTACAGACTTTATCTTCCTGTGAAATGATACAGACACAAATATATGTGAGAGGTACTAACAATCGTACATCCAGAACATTACTGGTCCCTCCCCCTCCTGGTGCTTAACTTTCTACTACTTGGAGCCAATGGCCCAACAATGATCTGAGGGGACAGAGCTGAGCATTCTTGTTTAATTAGAATGAAATATCACTTACCAAAATCTTCTCCATATCTTGGTCATCATCCACAGAGTAAGTGCTTTCAGAGAAAGCCGGAGATCTTCTACTTACTCCCACTGCTGCTTCCTTGCTGCCATTTTCATACAGGTTAGAATATCCCAGCAGTACAGAACTATCTTCTTGCACAGATGACCTTGTGTGCATCATTTCAAGATCTGTGCTTTCAACTTCCGAAAAGGGCGTCAGATGAAGCAGTGGCTGAAGCTCCATGCTTGTATCTTGCTTTCTCACAATCTCAGGTGAGCCCCAAGAAGCCATACCTGCAATCAAATCCTGAAAGTCTTTCGAAGTGTCTTTGCCTACATTCAAATTGTGTTTTGGAGATTCAGGAGTCTGATGAATTTCCAATATTTGCTGGCAATGGTTTTTCAAATCTTGCTCCTCTTTGGAGCTGTTGATCATGTCTAGTTCCTCTGTCAAGATATTTTCTTGTGATTGCTTCATCTGAGTTTTTTGATTTATATTGTGAATCGTCAAGTCAAACATAACTTCATCTTTTTCCTACAATGGAATAACACATATTAATTGTTTAATTTTAGGTATTTAAATATGATTTTACAAACTGAAAAACATGCATTTTAAAAGATCTTCTTGAATTTAATAGTCATATTTATTATTATTCCCAGGTTTTGTGTAAAAATGGTCTGACACTTTAGTATATTTCATACTCAACTAACCAGGCTTTTTGAGAAGCATATCATCAGTAGGAGAAAAAAAAAAATAAGATCTGTGCAATAAACAAATGTATTTCTGCACAGCTAACTTGGTATCCATCAGGAAAAGGGGTCTTTCTCGTAACTGTGTGCGTAATCTCTTACTTTCAAACAAATACAAATCAAAACCTGTTGCTTTCCTAATGGGACAAATCTCCTGAACTATCTTAAGGCTTAATTCCTGACCCAGGGCATCAGGAAAAAAATGGTTAAGAAGTCACAGACAGCACTTGTGCTGCCATTTCAACACAGGAGAAACTGTGGACCATCTAATTCTGGTCACTGGGGGGAAAAGCAACATGCATTGACATGTCCCATCACATGAGACACGCAGCAGCCATACATACCAACATGCTTTATTCTAAATTTTGGTAAGGCCATACTTGTACTTTCCCAGAGGGGTACTCTGGTTTATTTTTATTTTTTATTTTTCCAAGCACCAAACAACAAACTTAGGTCCACCATCTCTGCCAGAGGCCAACAGGGAAACACAGCTTAATGTGGACATGACACGTGTCCATCTTTCTCTGTTCTTGTGATCCTTGCACATAACTAGCTGTCTTCCAGCCTGAGGGCTTGGGTGTCTGAATGGCCACAGAACCTTCCCAGCATCTTTACTGAAGTGTGATGGCATGGTCACCAACCAGGCCAAGGCTAGACTTCCACCTTCCAACTGCAGAGACACCTGAATAATGTCAATACTATGCCATGGAGTATGCAGGTAAATCTCTGCCCACACTCCTACAAGGGTTCTCCTTTAGTCAGCATTTCTATATAAAGAGCTTTCTTCCCTTCCCAAGGCCTCTTAAAGTTATTTTCTTTTTCGATAGAAAAATGCTCTTTTCCACAAGCAGGTGTGTCACAGACACCATGGGAAGGCTACTGTTGCAGAGCCACTGCTTCAACAAGTCCCACTGCTTGCTCCAGAAGTCAAGAAGTCAAGCCTTCTTCCAGTCTTTCAGCCTCTAAACCTGTTACTCACTCCACCCTGGAGGGTGACATCCAAATGGAACATCTCTGAACCACATCAGGAAAATACCCTCATCCTTGTAACTTCAGAGATCCAGTGTGCCATCACCAGGTGACTAAGGAACCCTAAGGCTAGTGCCCAACTCACTGTAATTCCAGGGCTTACTGATGCCATCTATATAGAAACTCCTAAGGGAAAAGTAGGCACGGGTGCACTCATGGCAAAGGCTGGGCCTTTTCTGCAGCAGAAGGGAGGCTTTAGAAAATATATGTAGCATGCCAAGCTGCAGCTTCTCTTCTAACTCCTCCACAACTTAAGCAGATGGTCTGGCTGTCTTGCTTCCTCCCTAGTTTTCATCTTCAGTGCCCCCTCCCAAGCTGGTCCACCCACTGCTTTAAGAGGGGGTCTCCTTTCCCCACTAGCTGCCTTCCTCCCCATCCCCTTCTCCCCTGACTTCAAATCTCTGTTTTGCTGCCATCATCCCGATGACGGTTTAACAGGACTAGAACAATCCTTCTGCAAAGGAACGCTGCTGGACAGCAGAGCTTTGCTCTGTCCTTGCAAAGCAGCACCTCCACAGATTTGCTTGTCTGGATGCAAGGTCTGTACATCCCAGGCCACACATGCAGTCAGGGATGTCACCTACTAACTACTCTCATGGGCAAACCAGACTTGTCTTGGGGAAAATGTACTTAATTTATGGCCATTAAAATAGAGTTGGATGGCAAGAAACAAAGATAAACACTGAAACTGCTTCCCCGCCCTTCCTGGCCTTTTCTCCTCAGGCCCATTTTCACTCCTTCATTCCAAATTCCTCTACCTCCTCCCCTGCAGTGTGAATATCTCCTTCAGTGTGGTCTGTTCCATGGGCTGTTTCTCATGCTTTTTTTCCCTCATCACTCCTCCCTGGCTATGCAGAATTTTGCCCCTTCTTAAATAATGTTTTCACAGCAATGCCACGCATATGGCTGATGGGCTTAGCTGTGTCTTGTGGTGGAACCAGCTGTGCCCAGCATGGAGCAGCCCTGGCCTTTTCTCACAGAGGTCCCGCTGCAGCAACCCAGCTGCCAACACCTTGCCACCTACACCCAACATATACCTTAGGATCCATATCAAAACCCATAGCCAGCTCGGAAAAACTGATTGGATTAGGTTTCCATGCATCCTTGCCCTGTTCTTAGGCCTTCCAGGCATCAATCTCTAGTCACTGCTGGAGAAACTACACAAAGATAGACAACCTTCAAGTGACTCACCACAGCCATTTTTATGCCATAGTATTCATCTTCACCTTTCCTTACAGCACTGAAAAGGATAAACTATAGGGCTTTATATGACACATAAAATTGGATTATTTTAAAAAACAAATAATACTATTAAAAAATAAATCACATACCAGTTTATCAGTTGGGGAAGCCAGTACTGCAGATAATTCATCAACATTTGCTTCCAGTTCTTCCAGCTCCTTCACTCCTTCTTCAAAGGCTTCACCTTTCCTTTCTATCCAGCAGAATGGCTTGAGAAGGTCAGTCTCTTTGTGATCACGTTGCTCCTTTGGCTTGTAGGATTCCAACTGTGAAATCAGTTCACCTTTTTCCAGTCGTAAGGCTTCAAGCTCTTTCACATATGCCTTGATTTGATCTTTCAGTTTTGCAGTGCTACCTTGCAGTTCATTGATTTCTCTCTGATAAGCTGCTTCCTTCTGATTCAGTGCTTGCACCTGGAAATCAAGTCTAGAAACTTCTAACTGAAGACTATAAACATCTTGAGCCTGACTTGCATCTCTCTTTTCCAACTTGGTTTGAAGCTGTGCTGCCTTTTTTGTTAAGTACTGCAACTCCGCAGTATCAGCTTCTCTTTGATCTGCCATTGTCTTCATTAGCATATCTTTCTCTCGAATATTTGCTTCCCTTTCTCTCACAGTATCTTCAAGTTCTTGGATACGAGAAGAAGTCATGGTTGCTTCAACCTCTCTCTGAGAAAATCGTGTTTGGAAAAGGCTGTGCTCTTCCTGAAGCGCATTGTACCGTTTTCTCAGAGAGGTCAGCTCTGCAACGTGCTGCTCTGATAACTCTCGTAATTTTTGGCTTTTTTTCTCCATAGTTGCCACTTCCATCTTGAACTGAAATTCCTTCTCTTCCAGCTGCTGCTGCAGAGCTTCTCTAGCAGTTGAGGCAAGCTCTAGTTCCTCCTGAAGTTCTCTCACTTTGGAGAGTAGCAATGCATTCGTTCTGTTTGGATGAGTATCTCTCTGACAATCTACCAGTCCCTTCCTCAGCTCATTCTGAAGGTTTTCCCCTGGCTTTCCCAAAGCAAGTTGATAGAGATCATCTTGGCTGTCACTGACTTCGTGACATATTGGTCCAAATTGTGCCAGCTCTTTCTGAAGCTTCTCAATTACTCCATGGAGCTGCTCTACCTCTTCATCTTTGTCCTTACGCAGCCTTTCCTGATCACCACGAAGGTGCTCTACAAGTGATCTGAGTTCTTCAATTTCAGATTTTTGGTCTTCCACAACCTGAGCAAAGGATAAGGTCTGAATGTTACTGTACATCGGCAGAATCACTATTGCACATAGAGTTGAAGTTACATTTTTCTTCTGAATCACGCAGGCATTAATTCACACAACAGGAAGAATTCCACACTGCATCTGGTAGCTACTCAGAATACTCTCCACTTCCCTAAGAGAATTATCAAGTAGATTTTCTTTACAATAAGGTTCTGTATACCTTGCTTCCCTCAAAATCAAGCAATGAACATAAAGTACTCTTACCTTATTCTCCAGAGTATTCTCTAGCTCATGCTGGAGCCTCTTCATCTGCTCATTCAAGTGATCAATTTCTTGATTCTTTTCTTCAAGCAGTGCTTGTGGGAATGACAAAGCTGAGGAATCGCTAATACTCAGGTCCTGATTTTGCTTTGCATGAAGTTTTGTTAGATCCTCCTGATCAGGAAAAACAGCAATCTCATTAGCAAGGACTTGTCTCCCAACCTGATGGCAGAACAGAACCAAGGGCTTTGTTTAAAATTTCTCCTCCTTACTATCACGTTAAAGAACTCAAGAACAAAACTACAGCTACTTAGTTTAGATTTGTACCACTGGGTTAGGCTGCCACAACATTTCTTGACTTTGAAGGTAAAATATGAACACTTCAGTTGCCAGTCTGAAAATCAACAAGTTTTCTAACTTGTAACAACATTTGTTATGGCTGTAGAGGTCAGGAATGCACCCAAACCTTACAGTGTTTACTAAATGACACCACCTTAGTTCATTATCTGTCAGGGCTAGAAAAAAGCTAAAGCTTTTTATTTAAATCAAATTACTTTGGATGATAATGCCATCGGGAGGAATCTCGAATATCGGGGGGTTGTTCTCCAATAACCAGCATTAGCCTTGTAGCAGTAATGCAATATTCCCTTGACACGAGAAACAAACAAGTGTCTGTTTATAACATCAGGAGACAAAGACCTCAAGAAAGGAAGTCTCTAGCCACACTAAAGCTACGGAAACCTACCTTCAAGCGTGCATTCTCTAACTGCAGCTGGCTGATGTTGGAAGTGCTAAGGTTTTTTTGCATCTCTAACTGCAAGTTCAGCTGCAATATCTCCTCATTTTTACTGATCAAATTATCTTTATATTGTTTTAGTTGGTCTAACAAGCTTGCAATCTGAAAAAAGAAGAAAACACATAGTTGTTGCAATTAAGTTCCCTTATTTAAGCAGAAAAAATAAAACTTCACTCATCACCTTATTTACTGAGAGTAACTTCAACAAACTCCATGATTTAAATTCTCTCTAATCAATTTGCATTAATAAAATAATTGAGACATAAAGAGTAAGAGGCTGGTGTTCTCGCTCCTCCTCTGTGAAACCAAAGTACTGCAAAGGGATTTTCCATTTTCTTTTAGAAATATCTAATTGCTCATAAAAGAGATGTTAATCTATGTTCCGTACAATCAAGGCTTTACCACTGATGGAATTCGACATAACAATAGGAGACATGTTAGCATTTGATGCCTAATAAAATCACAAACGCTTAACCTAATCACCATTCTTCTCCTCCAAGACGACAGGAATGAACACTGCAGTGCTACCCTCAGTAATACAGCATCGAATAAGTTCTGAGCATTGACTCCTTTGACCTGTAGAAGAGTCAATAACTACGCATTTCTCTGCTTGTAGCTGTTGGAAAGCTTGAGATTTTTGGAAACACTGTGACCTTGCCACCCACAGCTTTTATCATCTCTTGCCTTAGTGGGTAGCAAGGGAGAATGCAAAAGGCTTAGTGGCTCCTCAAGCCAGACTTCCATGGAGTCATCTGCAAGAAATTAGTTTTTATTATCTTACTGATCTTGAAACAATGGTGTACAATTAATTGGAGGATCACCCACATTTTCTTCTTTGCATATCCTAAACTGGACTGTATGTTTCTATATTACAGATACGATAATAATTATGTAATATTACGTAAACATACAGGGGAGGGGACCGTATGTGTGCATAAATCCAACAAAAGTTCTAAATAATGTGACCAATTACACTGCATCTCAGCTTAGCTTGGTAAAAGAGCTCATGGCTAATGTTCTCTGGCTCAGAACATACAGAAGGTCAGATGATATCATTAGGCGTAATTGTCCTTTCCGGGCATAAAGGAATTATCGTTCCCTCTCAAGTCAAACAAAAATATATCTACCTTCCACTTCAGCTTTAGAAGGAAAGGAAAATCAGTTTATAACTGGTAATGATCGATCGGTCTCACAGTTGATATGAATCATCACAAGATAGTTTCCAGTGGGAGGGGAGACAGATGGACAGGGGCATGACAAAACAGAACAAAGCAAGAAGGAGGAAGTTTAGTTAACACCAAAGCATAGAGAATACTGGGCAAGAAGGTACAATTACTGCAGCATTAGTCACAGGGTTTTTGAATGGCTTCAATTCCCAGTTACAAGTCTGCACAAATGTTTCTGCAGTTACTGAGGGGCCTGGAAGTCTGCAAGACCCTACCAAAACTCGTACCTCTCTCTCTTTGGTCTGAAGTGCTTCCTGCTCTGCCTGTAACTGCTCCTTCAGCACCGGAGCAGAGCTGCCGTCTGCTGGTACTCTGTGCCTTGCTTCATCCAGTTTGGACTGCAGGGCAGAGATCTGAATCAGGTTGTTGTACTGTTGCTGTTGCAATGCCTCTTTATCCTGCAAAAGGATTTTTTTAAGATGTTAGAATTAATTGTTGTCAATATATGTACCAACCTAACCGGAACAATCCTGCCAAAATACTTCATCATGCCTCAAACACCACAGTACAAGAAGAGAACTACATATTCCCAATGGCTGCTAAAGAAACAGGAATTCAAACAACTGTATGTTTTTAGTGCACTTGCGTTTTTACTCCTTTACTTTTTCTAACCCAAGTTTAACAACTTCTGAAAATTTAGCATTCAGTGATATACTTTCTCAATTACAGTGTTTTATTTTTAAGAACCTAAACAACTTGTAGCCATTTCCGAATTCATTATGATACCCATATATCTGCCAAGATAAATTTAAGAGGTGGAGACTTAATTTAATTTAAGAGATAGAGTGTTTTGCACCTCCAAGTCTGACTCAATCTTCTCTATAGCTTCGTGTTACGTGATTGTAAGCAACAAACGGATCTTTGCAAAGCTAAACAAGCGCTGTTCTTTCAGCCTCCTCTCAAAAATAATTTGCCCCAGCCCCCTGATCACCTTGATGGTCCTTTGCCAGACTTGCTCCAGTATGCCAATGTCATTCTTGTACATGGGAGTCTAAAACCAAGCAGTTCTCCAGATACAATCTCACAAGTGCCAAATAAATGGGAATATTAGTACCTAATAAACTATGACTGGCTAGTCTATATCGAGTTAGTGGAAGCTAAAACAAAATATTTTGCTTAATATTTCTAAAGTGAAAAATAATGTAAGCAAATATTTACAGAATTAGCAATTAAAAACTAATAAAATTAGTTTAGATTATGCCAGTCTCAAATCTTCACACTTAACAGACACACCAATAATACTTAACCAAGGAAAATTGCTGGGATGAAGCTTAAACATTTAGCTTAAGGAGGAAGAAAAGGTTACTCGGATGTTTGGTAAAAGAAAGAATTTTGCTAAATGGAATGTAATTCTTAACTCTAAGCTGTGATTAAATCTGCAGTAGTAAAAAAAGCACTAAAAATTTTGGAGTATAGCAAACAGATCTCTCTCCAAAGACACACAGCAAGAAGAGCTACCTATTAAGAAAACATGATTTTAAACATTGGTACTTATTGAAGACCCCCGATGTTTAATATCCAGTAACACTATCTTCTCAGGAACTTCCAGAGAAACAGAAGAGTGGCTCTGATCCATGCAAACATGGCAACTGTCAAAAAGCCGTCTCTATACTAAGCAGGCTTACAGTTCCTAAAGCCAGTGTTTGTTTAACATGCGGGTGTGATACCTGCCATTAACACAACAGTTTAAATCACCACTAGGTGCCAGGCACGGTCTCAAACAACACTGTGACACAGTCATTGACAGCCCTGCAAAGACACTGCCACCCCCATTTAAATAAGCATTTTAAAATTACTTGTTTTAATTCAGTTTCCACTTTCTTAATTTTTTGCAGTTGTTGTTCCAAGTCGTGTACAGTCTTTGAGACTTCAGCACCGCTGCGCTCCAGTTCTTGAACCTGTGCCACCAGGTTTTCTATCTCTTTATCACGAGCTGTAATTTCCCGGTGTTTTTGCTCCTTTTCTAATAACACCTTATTGTAATCATCCATCTTCTCTTTTATTTCTGCTTGCAAAGATTCCACCTATACAGAAATCGTATTATACAGATATTCAGGAATATGACAAACTTCCAGCTGGAAACGAGAATCTTTTCATGGCAAAACAGGTGGAGTTTCACTACGGACTAAACTAGTGCTAAAATCCCAGATGATAGTAAAACTAGATCTGGACAGAAAGGATGAAAATGTAGTGGTCTGAAATTTTGTTTTCCAAATGCAGCAGCTCCTAAACACACAGTTGATGACTCTCTGTTAATATTTGCCGTGTTCTCACACAGCGTTGGATGAACGCATAGTCTCAGGGCCCAGTGCTCATCAAAACGGCCTTGTGGTTTGGGGGGTGGTAGGAGTAGGGGGGTGGGGTGTTGGTTTTTTTTGTTTGATTAAGATTAAAATAAAATAAGGTTACATGAGTTATTACTAATAGCATTAGATGTCCTGTAACCTCAGAGCCCTCTTCCATTACTTTGAGGACTTTCAGTTTAAAGGAAGATAGCAAGAATTGAAAGATAAAGATGCAGCGTAACCTACGGAATGGCTGCAAATCAGAGACACTGACAGTAGTCAACGCTAAACAGGTACCCTTTTTCCAAAAATTGCTTAAATATGAAGAGTACTTGAGCTCAGTGAGACCCAGTCGTGCACAGAGCTGCAGGAAAACGGTCACTCATTTGTCCCAGTAATTAATGTGAAGGCAAGGCTAGGAGCGTTGGTGGGTAACAGAGGCAGGAGAGAACCAAGGGTGACAGGCTGTGTTGGAAGTGGTAAAGTCATTAAGCACATTGAAAGCAAGCTCAGATGGGAAAGCAATGGGAAGCCTTCTGAAGGGGAAATAATTTGGGCAATACCGATGAGCAAGGAAGATGAGATTTCACAAAATAAAAGCTTCGTTCATCAATAAGTGTCTGAACTTATGCAAATTCTGTTTCAATATTATACAATAAAAATTCTTTGTATTAACATATAACTTACATCTTCAAAATATTGTACAGGTATTACTAAAGCAGAAAAACACCTTCTAGCAAAATACAGAATAAAGTTAATTTAGTCAAATTAATAAGCATGGAGAGCATTACAGACTAGTTAAGGATACCAGAAGTGATTAACATTACATTTACAACTGCTTGCAGGCCAATATACATTTCCTTAATTATATATGTATCTTATTTACTTCTCATCTCATCAGCAATTAATCAATTGTTAAGCATAACACAGGTCTTACAGTAAAGCTTTTCGGTATACAAAAATCTTTTAGAAGTCTTATACTTTCTAATGCTATAATATTTTGGCACCAGAATTCCAGAAGCAATGACACTTTGCACATCCAAGTACAAACACATCTTCAACAAGATGTGTGGCCTTCAAAACAAAAATCTTTGCCCTTCTTCTTCTGATCTTTGTCACAGTGTAAATAACACCACGCAGGCTGTGTGTGTGATGTACGCAGGAAATCTCAATGCCAGGCAATGGCATTCGTGCAAACGAGAAGCCAGGACTGATGCAGAACGATAAGCAATCCCTCTGCTTCTTAAGAAGGCTAACGAAGTCCTGTCAGAAGCTACAGAAGGCAAGTGACAATCAGGGGTCCTCCAGCATGGAAAATTCACTCTATCAAAGATTCAGTTGTTCCTACAAGATTTGCTTCTTTAACACAAAGGTATACAATTTCATAAACTATACATAAATGAATAGAAGGAGAAGAAATTAAGTAGTATATGCATTGAAGTTTTGTTCAGAGCAGGGCTACAAACAAAACCTGAAGGCTGAGGTACAGTGTATCATAGTAATTCCATCCTCTTTGTTTCGTACTCTAAACCTCAACTTCTTTCATGCCAAAAAGCTCTTTTACACTAAGTAACTGCCTGTAATACATCTGAGCAACAGGCCAAGAGAATGAAGCACTTCTGTACAGAAAATTAAATTGAAAGTGGTTCCTCGCTCCCTGCAAGAATTCTGTCAACCTAGAACCTGTAACCTTATCTCCAGGCCAAGCTGAAGCAGCCTTGACACACCAAGATCAAGAAAAAAAGCCAAAGCAGATGTAGTTAATAGAAGGGATTGAAAGGAAAATGAAAGAAAAGTTCAAGAGATGTTCATGCTGTTTTCCATACCTGTAGAATCAATTCATAGTTCTGTAAAATGTTCGTTTATGTGAAAAAAACAAAAACAAAAAAGGAAAAGTTAATCTTTGTACCAAGCATCAAACAAATGAAGATAAGAAAAAAAGGACTGATTTATAAACTTAATTAGGACATCTCTTATTACAACTGTTATACCTGGAGAAACTAAACATGTTTAGAACCCAGAAGTCACCCCTCAGGTGCCCTCTACCCACTGTAGAGCCAGGTGTCTGTATTGTCCTCCTCAGTTCACTTAAACCAGACTTGTAGGCTGTGAAATTCTACTGTAACACACACAGAACATTTCTTTCCATCTCCATAAGAAATAATGTAAGTACACTCTCACTGCCTAAAGGCCATCCAGTCAGCTGGGGGAAAATCTGCTCTCTGGTGACAAAGGAGGGGGAAAAAAAAAAAAAAAAAAAAAAAAAAAAATGGTCTCTGAAGAGCCAGTCCCCCAAGACAATACAGGTTTTGGTACTTAACTGTATTAAACAAACCTCTTTGGCCACTAAGTGTGATTTTACTCACCCTCTGAGTGTCTCTGGGCTCTCCTGAAGTCTGAGATTTTGCTGAAAGTTTTAACTGTTCTTCCAGTTTCTGAATCTCCTGCTGAAAATCATCACGTTCATGTTCCCTTTCTATAGCTTGTTCCTGTAAAACCAGCCAGAGATAATGAAAATCTTTTTTAAGATGCTTTGCATTCATTAAAATATTGAGTACAAGAAAAACTTTGGGGTCATTTTTGTGGCAAAGAAACCATGCTTACTTAAAAATAATTAACACCTTTTAGTAGACCTGAAAGTGCAGCTAAAATTACAGGGAAAGAAAAGAAAAAACACTTTTTTGTCTCCAATGTACATACAAACTACAATTAGCAATTAATAAAAAAGAAAAAATTATCCTGTAATACTACAGAAAGGGAATTTAAAAACTACCTTGTTTTTCCTTTTACAAGAATATCAAGGTCTTAATTTCAAACAAACCGGAAAGCACCCCATTTTAGGAACCATCTTCCAAGCCTCAGTCACAAACTAAGAGGAGTATTTATCACCTCCAAACCCATGCAAACATGGTACTATGCTAGCTTACGTCCATGAACTGTCGTTGGTTTTTAAGCTGTTTTTCAAGAACTTGAATTTGCTGTTTTAATTCAGCAATCTCCAATAACTGTGTAGCCAGGTCTTGATTACTATGCAGCTGTTCTTCCAGTTCCACCTCCAAAACTTTCATTTGAGAGCGCAAGTTGGAATGGTCCTTTTCGGCCTGACACTGAAGCTCTACTTTCTCCTTTGCTAAAAATTCTACTTCCTTGAGTAGACCTTAATAGGAACACAAAAATAACAACACAGGTGTCAGTGCAAGGTACAAAAATCAAACTGAATTTAAGATGAGATTAAATTCAGGTACTTGGGACAGCATCAAAACCAAAGAAAAAAATCTCCTGAGATGGTCTGTAAGAGACACAAAAGGAAGTCTCATACTTGACTGCCCACTGGGTCTCAGAAAGCCATCTCTGGTAAAATTACTGTATGATGCAGTAAAGGAGGACATGGGCATCTGCTCTCAATCCCAAAGTGAATCCTGGATGGAGATAATTCTGGGCACATAGAAAGCTTTCACCTTCACCACTGGAGACCTCACCAATCCAAAGAGCCCCATCTCACCTAGCCAGGAGTCCTTCAATTTCCCTCCCTAGGTCCCCGGCCTCTCAACTCCAGTTCCACACTCTTCCTGCACCAGAGGCTCTTTCCAAACCACACCAGATCCTCAATCCTCCAATTTGACTCCGTTCCAGATGTGCTCCATCCCAAAGTTTAAACCTCACACCCCACTGTCAGCAACGTAGTCTCTCATACCCATCATTGTAACTGCCCCATCCTTCTCTGTTCTATCGTAAATCCTTGCCACTGCTTCCATCCCAACCTCCCGTCCTACTTCTAACCTCCTCCTAATCAAGCCATCCAGTATAGAATTCTCAATTCCTCCAAATTGCCATGCCAAGATCCATCTTAGACCTCCAAAATCCAGTTTTGGGTCAGCCTCTCCATTACTTCTCTGCCTCGTGTCATGCTGGATACTGCTGCTGACGTCTACGCTGTTGGGTTAGCAGCCAGTCCACCATTTCAGTGGCTATCAGTGCCCAGCCCTACCCTGAAGCTAGCTACTATAAGAAAGCCAAGTTAATCCTATTCTCTGAACCTGAGTGGGGATTAAAATCCAGAGAAAAACCATGCTTACAGAAAGTGAGTCCAGGTCTGAGGCTACAAAACGAAGAAACACCTGGGAAAAGGATGGCACATATTTGCCCTATACAGACTGCAAGAGAAATACCATGACTATGAAGATGTACATAGCTCACGATTTTTTATTAAGAGCTAATTTATACCTACAAACTGCATTTTCAATCAGCTGGATGCACTGAGGACACTGCTTAGGAGACCCAAACTGAGACGCTACTGAAATGCACTTGGAGCAAAACCATTTTAATGGGAATATAGCTAAGTGACCAACTTGGAGCTGTAATAACCTCCTGCCATCATGAGATGCAACACAGCAAGTTATCCAAGGCTGAAACACACAGTCCAGAAAAAAGCTCCATTCTAAGCGCATTTTATTAGCGAGGCCATTCTACTCACATTAGTACTCCACACCAAAACTGGAGGAGGCGTCAGCTTTTCAAGCAATAAGCCATGTCAATCAACTGAAACAATATGATTTTTATTTATCATATATTCCACATACTACAAACAATTCCAAACCAGAGGAATAGTACTACAGATGGCTGGGGTGGGAGAAAGCAGATGAATTTAAGGGCTCAGCACTTGCAGCAAATGCAACTCTTCAAGGTCTAACACGCTGCTGGCAAGAGCTGGACTGCAGCTACCAGGTGAACATCAGTCCCCAAACACACTCTAACCAGCTATGTTAGATGTTCCCTCTTGTTGAGAGGGCAGCAGCAAATTTCAGGACAGTGAGGTGGTTACTAAAAATATATTAAATAGTGTTTGAGGGAGATCTGAATGGCCAGAAGGAATAAAGATATAGCAATGGGCAAGACAGCCCAGCGCAGCTTTTAAACTCTAATTAGAATTTACCTAGATAATTCTGTTTTATTCACCTGATGGGCTTGGTTTACCTATCTCACGACCTTTGGGGGAAAAGAAGTCTAGAAACAAGAGACAGTGAATATCTACAGACCCTTCTTGCTTGTTGCCAGTTTCCTCTTTCCTCCCATCACTAGCCTTCTTGACCATTCTGCTCTTCCCGCCCCCCTTTTTTTTTATTGGTCTCCCTACCCAATCAATGACATTTCTCTAGTCTTCCTTAGACTTCCTGCAGTTCTTGCTGTATTTTTCTTTAGCTCTCCATTTTACATCACCTCAAATGTTTCTCTTTTCCCCCCCCTTTAACTAAATTGAATCATTTTGACAGCCCACTGTGTATCACTGGAAGCTCATAGCAAGCTTACAACCCACTCCATCCCCTCAAAAGAAAAATGCACAATGCACTTTTAAGCCTAACAGCAGCAAAATGTCTTGTGGTTTTTTTCCTTTAAATATTGATCAGTTAATTGAATATTCTTAGTTTTAGTTATTTTCTCATGCACCACAGAAGTCATAACATTTCTGCTAATATATTCACAATACCAGTGATTTGTTGGGCCTATTTATGAAGCACTATTCCTCTTTGTTAAAATAAAATCAAAACTATGAATTAATTCACTCAGTGTTACAGCAACACAAGCCAGAAAAAACCCCACACTCATCATTACAAACCTGAACCTTCTTTTTGTGCTACATTAGCAATAGGTGTTCCTAGAAATCAAAACACACAGACATGTACAAGACAAGAGTAAGACATCGTGATCCATTCAATCTTCCAAACCACTAAAAATTCCTATGTAATATGGATAGTGCCTACCTTTTATTTGGCAAAAATGCATTTCATCTTTATTACGACAAAGCTCCTGATGACATATGTTGATCCATGTCTGCAACTGGACTAGAGCTACTATAGAAATGGTTTTATATTACAGCCATGCGAGTTCGTTGCAACATTCTTGGCTCGTCACACATTTTCTAATCAATATTCTCTTTTCACAATTTTCCCCATACAGAGATAGAATAACTAACGCATGAAACTCCCTTTTAGTTCCCGCCAGGGGATTAAAAGTCCAGCAGGACTCACTGCACAGACTTACAGACTCTGTCATCTGTCACCCATTTCCATGGCACACAGATGTATTTGACAATATCATGAAATGATTTTGCATTTCATGTGGGACATATTACTTGATGCCGTAATCACTTTAAAGCAAGCACAACATGCATTTAGGTTCAGTTACAGCCCCTGAATCTGGTTTTGTTCTGCTGTCTTTCCCCTGAAAAAGAGAGGTCTTCCCCTACCTCTTTCTCTGCTTACCCAGGCAAATGAGCGTAGGTCTGTAAGCCAGGACAATCTGCATGAGATCACTATTCAATCAAGTAAGATATTATTAAGATGCCATATGAGAGGTCAGAGACAGACACAACTCTTAATACCAACAGATGTTTGACATACTAACAGACTTTGAGCTTGATCATTACAATCTTTCCACAGTCACCCTTACTGATCATGTGTGTGTTTGACAGGACAAGGCTGGGGAGCAGGGGAAAAGCTTATGTAAAAAACTAAGTACACACCATCACCACAATTTTTTCAGAATTCAAATAATCTTCCAGGAATATTTTATTTCTTCTGTCACTATTAAGCTATCTCCTTAGTCCTGGAAGCAGTCAAAAGCCTTGAAGGTCCAACTCTTCTCCTTGACTGCAGTGTGAAACAATCAGCTTTTCAGTTACTAACTAGATGCTAAGTATCTGTTGCAACTAACTACCTGTAGTTAATCCAGCCTCTTATTTTCTCAGACACATTCCATTTCTAATTAGCGCAGTACTCTTCACTAACAGTACTACTGTCTTACAAGCAGAGAACCAGCTGCTTTATTTTATTTCCAGCTCTTTCAGGAAGACCCTGCTAATCTCTGTACCAGACTGAGCTGTTCACCAGGACATCAAAACGAAGACTGATAATGTTATAGAAACACACTGCAGTGTGCCCTGACTGGAGACAATTTTTTTTTTCCACTAAGTGTCCTCACCAAGAACTACTTGCTCCTGGGTTAGCTCCTGGAAGCGTTCATGCATATTCTCCAGCTCCACAACAAGGCGACGTTCAGATTCCTCTTTCAGATTCAAGGCCTCTTCCAATGCAGCTTTTTCTGCAACATAGCCTTCAATAATGCCTAAAATCCCAAGTCAGAATGCAAATAAAGCAAGAGACAAACTCATCTGTTGGAAAAAAAGCAGCTTGAAAACACGAGTAAATGACTTTTGCAAACCATGGAAGGTGACATAGAAAGGAAAAAGTGCAAGATGACTTAAATTTACACTGTAGCCAGGCTTTTTGAAGGATCTTAAGTACTAAAATGTATCAATTAATGTATTCTAACAGATGAGGCTGACATCATAAAATGTCTCCAAACATGCAGAGTGTATATAGGGATAGTAAAGACTTGATGCCCTGGGATCACCTCACAGATTCAGAGCACAAGAAATCCAGCAACGTTTCACAGAAAGGAAGGAAATAGAATTTTGGAAAAGACTCAATAAACCTAAATGACTAAGAAGGGGAATGGAAAGCACATGCTGTAATTAAGGAGAGAAGTTCAACTTGAAGGACCCAGAAACCCTCGAAGATTCTCCTACATAAAGGCGAAAACCTCAGGTCATAATCTTCACAAGGGGGAACTAGACTGACAATAGGCAGTCTGTGATAGTGTGAGATCAACCACCTCACCCTTTTTGTCTCTTCTTACAGGATCTCTTTCTGTCTGCCCTGCCATCAAACACTGCTCGAGCTCAAGCTGAACACCCCCAAGGTCAGAGGGGTGGGCTGATTCAGATAGGAAGTGTATCTTCTTTTCAGCAATGCAAGCTGCCGTGTTTAGGCATACAGGAATGCAAACTGCCATTTTAAAAGTTATGGCATTGTTCACATGCAGTCAATGGTATAAGTATAGGACCTGAGCACTAGCACAGCTGCCCCAGGAAAATGAAGAAAATGAAGTAGTAGATGTGCAAGAGGAGACTCATGCTTCAAGTAACTCAGCAATCTGAAGTGCAGAAAAGGGATTATACACAGGCAAATAAACAACAAAAAACAAAAGAAGCCTATCATAGATACTTGGAGGAATGAGCTATGAGTAAATGCCACTGAAATCTCGTTATATTGGTTTAATTTTCTTACCCTCTGCTTTATGAAGCTCTAGTGCCAGCTGATTCTTAGCCTCACTTTCCTCGCTGAGGCACTCCATTAGTTCCTGGTGTTGACGAACCACTTGGGCGGTTTCCTGGTTTCGGCGGCTGAATTCCTCTTCGAATTGCGCATGGTTTTCATGCATTTTCTCCAGCTAAAACAAAAAAACAAACAAACAAAAAAACCCAACCACAAAGACGTTGGATGGACATGCAATGTAATAATACTACAGACGCTTAAACAAAACCTTCTTCATTTTTTAACTTTTATGCACGAAGGTGCAAGTTTTGAAGTTTCATTTTAGTACTAGGTTGAATTTTCCCAAAATCCCTGGACACTTTGGTGACTCCCTGTGCTCATACACCTCTATTTTTTGCCACAAGTCTTCCTTAGGCAAGTTTCTTTACTGTGCATAAACAGAGATACCTCCCTGTTAGTTAAACTGCTCAGCTTGACACTTCCCGAGCCACTAGAAATTCAATGCAACCTCACACTTCAATTCTTCAAGAGATTCAGGCACGTCTAACAGACAGCGAAGTCAATACATCATCGGGTTTCCAAGGTACAGCAGTATCTTGCATTCCTACATGCAACGCCTCAAGTGCAAAGGAAAGGAATAGAGCAGCCCCATTCCCATTTAGTTTATATTTAGCTTATCCTGGTGGATAGAACATTTCACAGACGTAAGCAAAGTATGTTTGAATGTAGCTGATGACGACCTAGAATCTAGGTGTGCCACAGCTTAGGCAAGAGCTTTAACCACAAGTGAGCTACAGACTCATGGAACCAGCATCAGTATCCAAAAGTACAAATACAAGCAACTCATTCTAGGAAGGATTTTTTTTAACATGGTTAATACACATTTCACACAAGCACTTATCTCTGGGTTGCACAAAATACCTGACAAGAAGATGAATTTCATATGCTACAGGGTGCTAAATACACAAGCCTTACAAGAGATTTCACATTTTCAGTATAATTATACATCTATACCAATTAACAACTTTTACTTGTTTAGTTGATTCCGTAACCAGTTCCAGAAGTCTCTCCACTGCAGTGCACAAACGATGGCAAATTTTCAGTATCATTTCTTCATTTTCACATGCCAATTCTGGCTTTGCAAAGACACTTTCACATAAGTATTGGCTCAGCTCAGAACCCTCTTCAGTCGCTGGAGATAGCTGGTTGTGTTCAGTGAGAGTCTCATCAAGCAGCTCATCTGCTGAAAACAAGCAAGCTATGTAAAACACAGGAAAATGACAGAGAACTGACATCAGACAGTGACATTGGTTGGTCCTGAAGATGTATGACAAGGTGAAAGCTTGTACACATCAATAATTCAATGTTGAGAAATCAAGACAGTCTTTCACAACATGTGGAAATATGGGGGGCCTGAGACTCTGCACTCACCCAGTTCACCTTTCCTGCCCTTTAATCCATTCAGCCTTTTCCAGCAACATTTTACTTGTTGCACTATTAAAAGAACTAAAATGAAAGCACACTGATAGACACTGTCTTAAGTGCGGAGCAACTTTGAGACACAGAAAACAGTGCAAGAAGAGATATTCCCTTTCTGAACCTCATCCATATAAAAGGAAATGAAAAGGCGTTTTTCAAGAATGTGAACTGACTACACCCGGTTATGCAGATTTGTACTCACCTTTTTCTAGATGATGTTTTTCTTTGGCTTTGAAATACTGCATGAATCCCATTTCTTCCATAATGCTGTGACTTTCTCCAGAAGCCAGACTGTCATCAAGGCAAAGACCAATCTTGCTACAGATAAGGTCCTCAATAGCTACTGTGGCCTTCACCAACTCCATGAGCAATTTCAAAACATGCTGGTAAGATTCCTGCAGGCTTTTCCTAGAACAAAAGCATATCGAACACTTCAAAGACTGTATGTACTTGATTTAAAAGGCACTTTGAACCCACTGAAAAACTGTCAATCTAAAGTGGGTTTCTTGCCATAGTTTGGCAGTTATCAGTGAAGATGATTCAGATGACTCTGAAAAAACAAAAGCCATTTTCACAGAGCAGGTTCAGCAAAAACCCTTTGTCTTCTCCACAGGCAGATGGGGAAATCACACTGCAGTCAGAAGCATCTCAGGCTATGTCTGTGGAAGCATCAAGTAAGTAGGGAGAACACGTCTACTACTATAGTATCTGTGACATCAAAATAACTAGGGGTATTCTGACAGAGTAGACCACAAAAATTCTATTTATGAAAACATTTTAGTTGTAAAAGGGTAAGCCAGTTTCTTAGAAGTGAGAGAGGGAACTCTTCTAGAAGCTTATTCAGCATTACAGCTTCTCTAACCCACATATTCCAATGACAGATCCAACATGGATTCACATCGCACTGTGTGACCAAGAGGCTTTTTCCATTTTCTTGCTTTTTCCAAGATAATAGACAGTGGAAACCCTGAAACACCAAAGTCTCCATTGGACCACAAGAAAAAAAGAGGAAGAATAAAAATCTTTCTCTTGATATCATGATAGATTGGTAATTTAAAAAAAACCTATAAAAACCTTGCACATAGAACCAATATATCATCATCCCACAGTATTAATTTGAGCTGGCTTAATTTTGCCTAGTTATTGATTTCTTTATGAAAAGTGAGAAAACAAGCAAACATAAACCCAACCACTACACACTATGTAACCCAAGACATACAAACCTTTCATCCTTTGACTGCTCAATATCAGATCTCAACATGGCTACCAAATTCCCTCCTTCCTGGTTTTCTCTGTCCCGTCGCCGAAGGAGTGTCTCCAGTTCAGAGTTGGTCTCCTCTATTTCACGGTTTAAAGACTCCACTTTCTTCTCCAGCTGTGGAAAATACAGTGCCAATACAACAAAGTTGATCCTTTTGCTTAAACTACAAACTTTACCCAATGATCTTACCCTTCATAGCTTTAACTTTCTTCTTTGCTTTATAAGCTCTGTCTGAAAACAAGTTCCTAGAAATATGTCTTCTCATACTTACATGTTCAGATGACAACTCCATCCCATTTATATACATATATTTATAAATACATATATTTATATATATACCCATCCTGACCCCTGGATTTTGCTGCCAAACAAATCAGTCCTATTTTGTTACAAACTTTTTCTTAAAAGTAAACCAACAAATTAGTCAAAATATATCTGGGAGGAAACTGCAAGAAAGAAAAGCATTCGATGCCTGCGCCAACCTTCTCACCCCTCATCAAATCCTGCATGAAGAGCAGGAAACAAGAATGCATTTCTTCTTCGTGTTACTCCCAGTTTTCTCACTAAATATAAAGGCCTGACAAAACAGTCCAATATACAAAATTTACATTTTGGTCAGAGCTTCCTGAATTGTCAGAGAAGTCACGAATGTTTTATTTAATTTTATCCTCTATTTTGAAAACTCAAAGCTATTAATTCAATCATTGAAAGAGAACTGGACATTTCTAAACCTCCTAATTAAAAAAGACACCTTTTTTCAAGCTGTTCTCTCTCTCTCTAAAGCCTTCTGGGTAACCTAGATTCAACTCAGTCATTTGCTTTATGGGAGGCATAAATTTTAGTTTTGTTTGGCAAACAAGTATTATCTTTGCCACTTCTGGATCCAAGCTTACAACTTGCCTCTCTTACTTCCTCTGACCTATAGGTCAGTTGGTCCAACAAAAGCTGCTACAGCACTACATTTTTTGACCAAAAAAATGTGATAGATACTGGTGGCATCAAAACATAAACAATAAAAAGGCAAACATCCAACCTTCTCTCATAAATCAGGTTCATCTCCCTGAGAAATGGCTGATACCCAGTTTCCATTTCTCTTGTCCCGCTCCAACAGGTCCATACCTCTGCTGTGCTGAGGACCCCAGAGCTGGACCCAGCACTGCAGGGTGGTCTCCCCAGAGTGGAGCAGAGCAGCAGGACCCCCTCCCTCGACCTGCTGGCCACGCTGCTGGGGATGAGCCCAGGACACGGGTGATTTCTGCACCGTGAGCGCACGTTGCCAGCTCATGTCCAGCCTTTCATCCACCAGCGTCCCCAAGTCCTTCTCCGCAGGGTTGCTCTCCACCCCCTCATATCCCAGCCTGTGTTGATACCGAGGACTGACCCAACCCAGGTGCAGGACCTTGCACTTGGCCTTGTTAAACTTGAGAATCTTGAGAAAGGTGAGAGCATTGTGCTAAAATACAACCACAAAATCACATTTAAAATCTAGGTTTAAAATATTTTCCACGCACCTGGATAATTATTGCTGCTTTTTCCTGTAACTGGGCTGATAACAACTCCTGCTCCTTTTGGAGAGCAGCCTGTGCCTTCTCCCTCTCCTGAATCAACATCTGCTCCTTGTCATGTAGTGATGCCTTTTTTTCAGCTTCAAATTCATCCTGCGTAAGTCATGTATACTTTGATTTACAGAGACATGAAAAAACCAACGAAACACAAACAACTCCAAAATCCTACAACCAAAACCCTCCACCCCTGCTTTTTTTTTTTTTAACATGCACATCTCACCTCTCACATTAACTAGCACTAACTTACACAGTTAACACCAATCAACAGAATTATGCCAAAACTATGATTTAAAAAATACGTAGGTAGGTATATGAACTATCTGAATGTGCTCACTGAGACCTGAATCATTTCACTCTTCTGAGATAACCATCTGTTTTCTGTTCCTCATCACTAAGTCAAGACAGAGATGGACAGAAGCCACTTCAAAAAACTGCAAGTAGTACAACATGCACAGTACTGAGCTCCACATCGGAGGAGTGATTACCAGGACAAACTGAAAATCTACAAGGTTTACATGGCTAAATGATCCAGAAGCCATTAAATTAGATCTCACTTTAGCTCGAAAGCACTGTAAAGGAAGGGATTATTAGATAACCCCACTCCTACATCAGCAAATAATGGAGGTGAAACAAGATCCTGGGATCCCTTTCCAAAGAGGCTAAAAGGAACCCTGGTCAGTAATTGTTTCTGCAACACCAGAACTGGGAAATGGGTCTTCTTGATCACAGTATAAAAAAAACCACTTGTGCAATTCGATCTGTGAACATCAATACACTCCAAGGTGCCTTTTTTTTATTGGTCAGTCAAGAAAACACCAGG
This sequence comes from Bucorvus abyssinicus, assembly GCA_009769605.1. Classification (NCBI taxonomy): domain Eukaryota; kingdom Metazoa; phylum Chordata; class Aves; order Bucerotiformes; family Bucorvidae; genus Bucorvus; species Bucorvus abyssinicus. Next base: position 26,963,564 of record CM020029.1, read on the forward strand.
GACAGCTGTACTAGCAGTAGAATCACCTCTAGCAAAATTTCAATGAAAAGAGAGGTTTCTGCTGTCCCAAATCCTAACTAAAATGTCTAGGCAGCATGAGAAAGAAAAACAAGAATCACTTCTGGGGTATGTGCATAACAGTTAGTCCAGTCCAGCTTCTCTGGACTAAAAGCTGGGGTTCAGCAATGCCAAATATACCCCCAGCAGCTTTTCAGGATACACTTGTGTCCTCTGTTTCAAAAGGCAGCTGCACCAGACAGAGAGAGGTCAAAGAACGACCAGGACTTCACAGAGGGCCAGAAGCAGGAAATAGGAGACCTTTTCTGCACCCCTGCAGCATCCAGTTCTCTAGAGGTTTCTGCAACTGTTAGGAGAGTCCAACCTCAGGTTGGCGCACTGGCAGGAACAGGCAGGATCTGTTGAGATCTCCCAAGGAGAAGCAAACAAGGAGATGGTACTTCATCTAATCTAGGTTATTTGTGCTCAACAGGTTGAGCTCCACGTGTGTTCAACACAGTGATCACACAGATGACTATAAGCACTGCTCCCAGCGTGTGGGAGAATTTCCTTCTCTTCTGACCCAAAATGTGTCTTCTCCATTTATTTCAACAGATCAACATGTGCTTATCACCTAACCACTGATGGCATTTTGTGCAGGACTCAGAAAATGATAGGCAATTACCACATCATACTCAAAGATAATTTTCAGGGATTTCAGATTAAAAGTTTGGAACTCAAATGATGACCCCAAGAAAGCAGAAATTAAGAACAACTCCAAAAAAAAATCTCACACCTAAAGTGCTTACTGTCATCACACTCTTGGTAAAAAGCTTACCTTCAGCTGTGCAATCTGCTGCTCAAGCAGCACCTCCGACTGACACTTCAGCAGCTCAATCTCTTCCTGGAACTGAAGCTGTTGTTTCAATTTTACCTCCTCAAACTGAGCCAGAAGAGCTGTTCGTACAGTTTCTACTTCAGAGGCTGACGCAGAAGCATACATCTGCAGACAAGCAAGCAATAGAAAATATTTCAGCCATAGTGTTCTAATTAAGGAAAAAAAAATCAAACCAAAACCCATGAAGCTCAAACAAACTCTAAGGAGTATTTTCACAATAGTTTTCTACAGCCCTCAAGGTCATACCAAGCTGCTATCTGTCATCATGCTATCGAAAAAAACAAGTTCATAAAACTAGATAAGAAGCAGCAAGGCATTACGTCTCCTGTATTCATGAGACCATCAGGTCAGACTATCAAAGTACTCCCTACGTGTTCTTCCAACAGACACATCCCTAAGAGAAATTCAAAGAAATAAGGAAGAATGCAGGAGAGAGAAACACAGGGAGAACGTATTTTTTAAGCTGCCATTTCTCTTGTTCAAATGGGATTAAATGTTACACAGCTATATTTAATGCTATAATCCTATGAGATACAGCTAAGGAGCCATTCACTGGGCAGAGTATCACGTTGTGCACTTTATATTGACATTGACAATGGCTATTTCATTAAATGCATTTTAATCTCAGCCCGCAGGTCTCCTCTCCTTTTCCCAATCCTGGTCCTCTGCTGGGGAGGGGTCATCGAGTGATACAGTAACTGCTGTAGTTTAGCTCTGGATACGGGCTGTGTAGACACATATGTTGTTTGGTTATAGCCAGATTAAAGTTTATTTTGTTTGTGACCTCTCCTAATATATGAATGTTATATATCTAATACAGAAAAGTGAAAAGCCTTGATTGCTTGTGGCTGCTTGCATCAACAGAAGGCAGATTGTATAAAAGACTGGATAAATAGAAGATCTTATTCCATTGCAATGTTTAAGGAGAACTTAGTGTAGATGACCAAATTTTTATCCTTCAGTACGAACATAAACGTCATCAAGCTTATGCATAAACATTCCCAACAAGAAGAAATGGTAAAGTTTTAAGGGCAACTAGGAAAGTTTCCAAAATTCTCTAAGGAAACATATTTGGAAACGAATTACCTACAATAATTTACCTAAGAAAAGAAGAAATCAATGTTAGCAAAGGTTGGTCACTTATAAAAGCTTGAAGCAAACAGTCACATTCCATGAATGGTTAATGACCTAAATTGTTACCTATTAGTTTTTTATCAAAATGGCAGCTTTAAAGTTTTTAATTAAACTCAGCAGAAACTCAGAAGAAAGCAAGCCCACCCACCCCCCAATAAAGAGAGCACTGCAAACATGGATTGAAATTTTTAAAATTCAGGCTAATACACATATATGAATTATCTTAAGTCCTTTTAGATAAAGCAAGGCTTAAAAATGTTAACTTTGTCTCTTCTTATCTACAGGCACTATTAAAGAAAAATGCCCAAAGCATCTACATACACAGCCGTACTTCTAAGGTTACTAAAGCAGAATTTACTTTATGACAAGGTATGGATTATTTCGGGTTTAGGTATTAGAAACATTCTGACCTCTTGCTCATGTTCATGCTGTGCTTTTAGCTTCCCCAATTCTTTTTCCAACTCCCTGGAGAATTCTTCCTTCTGCTTCTTAATTTCTGCCTCATGAAGATCCTGAAGTTCCTGGAGTGCTTTTCTATGCTTCTCCTCCATCTGCAATACTTCTTCACGTAATATATCCAGGGCCAGACGTTTTTCTTCTTCCAGCAACCTCCTTTGATTTTGAAGAGCTGTGTTTAAATCATCCTGTGTAATAAGCATTAATTAAAAAGGGGAGGAAAAAAAGTAAGCACAAACATTTTTGTAACCTATTTGTAAGGCACATGTCCTGCTGTATCAAAGCTTTTTAAGTAAACAGGAACAATATTGCCTCATAAATGATGAGCACGCAAACACACACACACTCTCTGTATCATTGAAATGGGTTTATTTTTCCTATCTAGAAAAATGTTTTGTAAATCCCCTGCTTATCCCTCTATCCATGACAGCACTCCCCATCAGCACAATATCCAACTTTTTCTTTTTGAAGCCCTTTACACTCAAGAACAACTAAAAGGCAGATTTAAGATTAGTTAACAAAGATAGGACAGAAGAAGAATACCCACCTTTCCCCCACAAGACCTTCCTCTTAGCCTTTGTGGGCACAGAAACAACATCTAATCAGAAGCTTGGTAAGTGGACACAGCGACAGACTTCTGTTAAAGGCCCTAAGACAAGATCCATTCACCCACGACCTGCTCCCAGATGCTATCTGGGACCTTCTGAGATACCTTTCTTCTCTTCTTCCCCTCGAGACTGTATCACTAGGGACGATCTTTAGATTCCTAGAGAGGTAGCTTAACCTACAGAATTACGTTTACTTTGTTCTAATCCCTTCACTATCAGGCAGAGAAGCTCTGAGTCACAAAATGGAGACCCTCCAGTCTGAATTATGTTAAAATTCTGAGAGAAAAACACTGAGAGAAAATTCAGTAGTCTGAGTGTTTGGGGCTGGGCGGGGGGGGGCACGGTTGGGGAGCAACAGATGGACTTAATTTTCAGTTTCCTATTTTAGCTCACAGTATGGCCACTCACAAGTGTTAGTGCTGGCCCAAAGGAGATTGTGGAAATACATACCAAGAACTTCCCACGCTATGTACCCTGAAATTTCACCTTCTATGCCAAGTTTTCTTTCTGACTGACTCACCTTATGAACTTCTTCTGCTTCAACAGCCATGGCTTTAAGTTTTTCCGTATGAACAGTAGCTAGTTCAATTTTCAAATTATTTTGGGAAAGCTCAAGTTCTTCAGCATGCTTTAATTTCAAAATCTCCATCTCCTGCACCAAGCGTGCTTGATGCATTTTATCCTTTTCACGAAGCTGTTCTGTGTGCTGCAGCTGCAGCTTCTCCAGAGCCTGACTGTGTTCATCTCTTATATTCTGAATTTCAGACAGGTAGGATGACTCCAAAGAATCCAGATTTGATAAGTGTTTAGCCTCCAGCTCATCGATTTGTGCCTGATGCTTTGTCTGTAGTTCAGCAGCACAAGCTTCAAGCTGAATCTGCTGTTTACTTTCTAATGTAGATTTAAGTGTCTCAATTTCAGCTTCGTGCTTTGTCTGAATCTCGGCTGTAAGTGACAGAATTTGCTGCTTATGCTTCTCCTGCAACTGCTGACTTAGGAGTTCCAGCTCACTGACGTGTTTCTTTTTCAGCTCTTGGAGAAGAATCTGAGTCTCAGCTTTGTGTTCCTCCATAAGCCTATATTATTTCCAGGGAAGTTAAGAGAATATTGTCAAAAAAGGACTGTTTAAAAAAAAAATTTAAATAATAAAAATCAAAGAAAAATAAGTAGTCCTTACTTTGCCTCCACAAATTTTACTTTATGTTTCAAATACAGAACTAATTCAAAGCAAGCCACAATGATGATTTCATAGCCACAAAATTAAAGGTTTCTGCAATGTCACTTGGTAGCATCTGGTTATTACTAGGTACACAGGCATCCCTGTTAAATTACTCACTAACGTGGAGCAACATACAAGCACCGTTCACTGTCTCTCTGTTAAGAGAAAATACTGCCATGTGAGAGCATCTAGAACACGGTATATACATTGTCTACATCTCAGATGTGTTATCTGCAAGTAAATGAACTGTCACAAGAAACGTCTCTAAAAACATCTGGATAAGACTGAGACAGAAAAACCCTGAGGAAGTGTCTGTGGGATACTTGAGGGCTCCTCCAAACTCAGCTCTCTGAGGTCTGCTTAAAACTTGATGCAGAAGATTTAGTATCCAAGATGCTGCAGTTTACTGTCATCCTTAACTACAGCATTTTTGGATACTGACACCAATAATTAAAAAGTGATTGATTATTTAAAGGCTAATTTCAGTTTTCAGTGTTTTCTTACTGTAATTATTTCCTCAATCTTGTCCTGTGAGTGTATGACTGGGGAAGAAAGAAGGAATAAATTTGAAGCAATGCATGCAAATACAAACATGTAGCTTGAATATTTCCTTTGCTACACTTAAAACAATGAGGGTAGGAAGGGAGGAAAAACTAAGCAGTTAGAACCTTCACGTCTAACCAGAACTGATGAACACCATACATGGTCCACCAACCTCAGCATTTCATGGTTAACCCAAGGCTAGGGTACAATTTTCAGCCATGTGTTGTATTCGTAACTATAACAGGCAGAACTTGACTACACTTGATTTGATTTGCAACACTCACACATGGCTTGGCTTCGCGGACGAAGATTTGGGAAGGGTTTTGCCCACGCTTATTGCAAAAACGTGAGTACACCCTTCAAGCCTGCGCGGTGGATTTTTTAGGTGAGGCGCAGCGTGCGCGAGACTGGCCCCACCCTTTACACCTGAGGTTCATCTGCCAGGGCCTAGCGAGCTTGGACGGTGACAGCGAAGTCCTCAGGTCGTAGGTTTGGTTAGAGTATCCTTCTTTTAGATGGATGGCCTTACAGGGCTAAAAGAGCTCCATCTGCCCGGGTTTGGAGTTAGAGTTGTCCTTCTCCTAGGATGGTTGCCCGAAGGCTAGTGAGCCCATCCTGCCCGTGGACACACTTTGTCTGACCCTTCAGTTGAGACCTGTCAGGCTTGGGAGACCCTACCGGAGGCATATGCCACCACCAGCATAGCTCTCAACTTCACAAGGGCACGCAAGCTCTTTCCCCACGGCAAGGGGGTGCCCGTGAAAGAGTTTGCAACACTAGACTAAATGTATTTACATGAAGTAAAATTCTGTAGTTTACTGTAATAGGCAGCAATGCTGAACTGGTAAGTGAAAGTGCTCAAATACTCAGGACTCACTTGTTCTGTGCTTCAAGTTTCAGGGCACATTCTTCCTGCAGACAAAGCATGGCCTTTTCCATTTCTTTTGCCATGAGTGCTTTGGCTGTCTGCAGGTCCATGTCATACTGCTCCTGAGATTTCTGCAGAGCCTGTGCGCTTGCTAGGCTGTCCTCCAGCTGCTGCAAGTTGTTCTGCTGCTCTTTTACTAGCTTCTCCAATTCTATGATTTTGGCAGCTTGGTGATCTTGCAGTTGATTCATTTCAGCTTCTCGAAGTTCAAACTCCTTTTGTAAATTCTGCTTCTCATGTTCTGCTCTGTTTTGCAGTTCTATCTGCAACAATGATAACTTCTCTTCTGCTTGGATTCTCTGGTCCTCGCTTTCATATTTCCATTTCTTTTCTTTTTCTTTGTACATAGTCTCTATTTTCTGGACTTCTTCTCTGGCTTCCCTTAGTTTATTCTTGTGATCCTCAGCAATTTCATATTTGACCTGTGAATACAGTTATTTAAAAAAATGCATGAAAGACCAAAACCAGACTGAAGTGTAAATTCTCAGGCATTTAAGGTCTTGGAAATGAAGAGGCAGAAAAGAAAGTCAAAACCTCCAGATTTTGATTAACACACAATCCATGAAAACCTTTGTGGGAGCACTGGAAACAGAGACGCAGTTGAGGAAGTTGGTTCACTCTGTTTCTGAGAGCAAGAGACCAGAAGGCAAACAAAATCTGTGTCTCCAGACAGAGGGCCAGCATGTGGGACAGGCTCATTTCAAACACCACATTCTGTATCTGCTGATCTTTTACACAGGCAGCAGTGCCACAAACAAGATACTGCAGGTGGCAGGAGTAACGTAGTAGTACTGAAAGCTTCATCACTGGAAGCTTCAGCTGAGTCTCCATGTTATCTACCAACAGTCCATAACTGTTTAACCTGGCCTGCTCCACTCGTTTCTAAGTCTGGGAAAGGATACACATACCTGTCTCTCTTTAAAGAGGGAGAATAGGAGGACTTGAAAAGAAATGGTCTGAAAAATTATTTCTGGTTATTTGCTATCAAACCCAGAAATTTCTTAAAGGGGACGCATTCAGCAGACGGGCTTTCTCCACCTGCCACAGTGCTTTCTGCTCACTTCTCCATTACCACACAACACACCACAGTGTGCAAATGCACCGTGTTACTTTTTCACTGGATGTTACTTTTCCTGCAATGCACTGCAGGGAGCTGTTCAGGACAAGGACCTCTCCATATTGGAGGGGTATATGTATGCTCAACCCACATCAATATGAAAGGCGGACTGGATCAACCCTTAAAGCACCTCACCTGCCTTCTCACACTATCTCTGCTCTTAGAGAAACATTCACCTGCAAAGAAACTAAGTGGTTAATATTAAAGTGCTCTGAAATTCAGACTCATGTTCCAATATTTGTATGAATCCATGCGACTCCATTTACAGCTGAAGCTACTAGCTCTGAACTAGAAACCTTTAGAGGTAATGCTGCTTCTACCTGCCTTGGCCTTTACAACAGATCTGAGCTAGCCCAACTTCATTCAAAACAGTACTGTAACAGGAATTACCTTTTCCATTTCCTCTTTCAGATGCTTTTCATTCTGCACAGAGAAGTCTTTTTGTTTAGTAATCTCATCCTTTAAGTGCTTTATTTCTTCCGAAAGCTCTGCAATATGCTGTTTCTCAGAGTGCAGGAGAGCAAGCTTAGCTTTGTGCTCTTCCTCCAGCACAGACACTCGCTCAGCCACCTCCATTTCAACTTGACGTGCTGCATCTTGAGCAGTCTGTAGGCGCAGTTTGGTGATTTCTGTAAAGAAAAAAGAAAAAAAAAAATCAAACACGAAATGGCATTTTGGAAAATTTATTTGATTTTAACAGGTCCTGTTAATGCACAGAAATAATGCTGAACATGGTCAACTGTGCAGTAGCCATACGAACTACTATCTCTTTTGTACTCTGTTCTGCTTTATCACCACCTTTGAAATTTAACAGTACCAACACACAGAGAATAACGGGGACAGATCATGAAACCTGTGGCAGGACCACTCTCCTATCAGCAACAGCCACAGGAGCTGACTCCCTTCTCATGCAATGCAAGGGCAGATTTTATGGAAGTTTTATCTCCTCTTTTGCATATACCATTTACATAAGGCATTTTCCCCAAAAGCAGATGCAACAACTAAACATTTTAATTCATGCAGTTCTGATATAACATCTAATATTAAGAATTAACAAGTAAATTATAGAAGAAATACAACTGCAAATTAAAGAATCTGTACTTCTCCTTTTACCTAACACACAACAGAATAAAGTTATAGTCATGTGTGTTCCATAGCTAACTCTAAGTTACGGATTATAAATTCAAATGTTTGTGTGTCATCCTGGGCTCCTAGAAAGAAGCTGCAGATGCAAGAACTGCTATGATCCCTTACCTGCACCTCAATAATATATGCATTCTATACTGAACCAGTACAAGGCAGTACATTCCTATAAATTACAATTCCAAGAAAAGCAGCAACTGTTAAGAAATTACATAAATCCATGATCACATAGAAGGTCTCATTAAATATAGCCGTAAGAATAACTTTAACCTCAACTCTACAGCAAAAGATGCTTATTACGAATTCTGCTACCCATAAACACTTTGTTCAAAAAATTCATCCATACGTATGCCAACTAGTGAAAAATACAGGAGGAAAACTAAATATTAAAGTTAAATGAGCAGAGCACTTTCAAAAGAAACATAGGCAAATGAAGTATCAAAACCAGAAGTGGGTCTGCTCTATGGAACAGACTGAGAACTGGCCTATTTCACGGAAATAAGAGACATTTAACACAGCTGACAGACAGCACTGAGACATTTTCAAATAAATATTCATTTAGGAATTGACAGTGCCCTTCTAGGCATCAAGGAGGGAAACCCCATGAACTCCTTTTAGCAACTCCTCCACAGTTGTAGTAGGTTTTACTACTGACTAAACAACTTCAGGTCACCACATCTTTGGGAGTGCAACTCAACATGCCTATAAAAGTCAAAAAGCAAAGTGCCCAATGCCAAGAATTAACATAGATTAAGTGTTTGCTACAGTTTAGGTTAAACCAGTAACAAACGGAAAACTTCTTCAGATGAGCCTGTTTAAAGAAAAATACAAGCCACACAAGCAGCTTACTATTTTACTTCCCAGTCCGTCAGATCATCTTACCTTTAATATGTTGTTCTGAAAGTTGGGCACGAAGCTGCTCAAGTTCTAAACAATGCTTCCTTTTCATCTCTTCAATTTCTGTTATGTATTTGTCTGACAGATCCATCTTCATTTTCAATAGGTCTTCCTTATATTGAAGTGCAAGGGAAAATCTTAAGGAATCTAATTCATGCCTGTGTTGTTCTTTAAGTTCTACCTGCAAACAGTCAAGTTCTTCCTACATAAGAAATGGGTTAGAAAGACACCTTCAGCTTTGAAGAAACCATGCCAAGAATCTTGCAAAGAGAGCATTATGTGAATTGCACTGTAAAGCATCTGCTTGACATGTATCACATTTCTGGCCCTTGCTGGTCCATTCCTGCCCCTCCATCTGCTACTAGAGCAGATAGACACACTTTGGAACCATGCTGCAAGGCAGAGGTGAGTTTCAGGAGCTATTTGAAAGTACAATAGAGGACCAAGTCCCACACGCATCTGGGTAGAGAAACTATCAACTATCAACAATGAAGAGACCCCCTTCGACACACACAGCATGGAACTTAGATGCAATGATCTATGAGTGCAGTTTCTTACTCAACTAGGAAACAAATAGCAGCAAGAAAAAAGGCACGATGTATACACTTCTCATTTATAACTCATCTTTTTTGTGTGATTTACTAATGAAACTGAACTCATGCTGTCTTGTTTATGTCTTGTCTCCTTGTTATTCCTTTACTAAAAAAAACTATTACTTTCTATAATTAATTTTTAAAAATAAAAATCTGAAGCCAAAAAAGAAAAATTCCTTTTTGGAACTCTTAGTCAACTTCAATAAGTTGAACAAAGAACTTAAGAGCTTAAATTACAACAAGGTACATGAAAATGGGTGCATAAATGGAAGAGGGACCAAACTAGCATCTCCACTTGAAAAGGACAGCAATACAAGGCACAATTACTACAGAACCTACAGAGAAACACCATGAATTCTGCACTTGTGTGGAAGAGCTTTGATAAGCTCTTTACTAGGCACAGGATAACCTAAACAGAGCACACAAAATTACACAGGACTATGTTTCATCTGTTCTGCTAGTCTAAAAACTATTTAAAGCTGAAAACTTAAAATATACTTGACAAAAATAATTAAGCCTGAATAAATGTCTCTAAGTAACTGCTTGCTAAGAGCTAGTAATCAGACATCAATTTGCATACAGGTCATGTAATGAACAGTAAGACTTTACTATATCAAAAATCCTACCTGATGTTGTTCCAGCTGTTGATTTAGCTGGCCAAGTGTATCCCTTCTCTCCTTCTCAGCAGTCTCTTCAAAGACTGCAACAGAAGAACTGAGAAAAGGGTTTTAAAGTTTAAGATTGTATAATATGTCACAAATTAAATGAACTTGTTTACTTATGATGTAGTACTGAAAATAGGCATAGAGCAGCTGTAACAACTGCTCAGGACTGCGCACTCACAACATCCATCGCTGGGTTTCCAACTATAAATCACCTAATGCTAAATTCCAATATACTTAGAGGTTAACATCATCTTTTATACTAAAAAAAAAAAATAATATGGAAGCATGTTGTCATACCATGAGAAGAAAAGGAAAAAGAATAGATCACCTGATATCTCTTTCTTGAGCTTGACTCACTTCCAACTCTGACAGCGAATATTCATCCAGTTCTTGCAGTCTCTGATGCAGCAAAGTCAATTCTTCTCTGTAGTTTTCTTCAGCAACTCTTAACTTCTTTTCAAAATAAAGTCTTAGTTGCTCTAATTCAGTTTCATGCTCGCTTTTCCTTTGCTGACGCTGCTGTTCAAATTCTTGCTTTAAATGCTCTATTTCTTCCACCCGCGATGCACGAGCCAGGAGCTGCTCTTTTAGCTCTGGAATGGAGGCAAAACCAACACTAATACTCAGAAATGTAACTTTCAGACATATTTTAGTTGTTAAGACAGCAGTAAAATGTTATCCCACAAGCTACGTAAGAAAACTAACTTCTGAAAGACAAAACATTCCTTCCTCAGAAGACAGTAAAACCATGTTCTCCATTTACTCTGCATTCAGAGAAACCATCCTCATGACAAGAATTAAAACTACAGCAGACTGTTACCCTCCTCTTTCCCTTGGGCTTCAGGTCTGGGTTAGTAACGTGCAGAGTCCTGCAATATTGCTTAATCTTCACACCTGCTTGTTGTAGCAACCAGAAGCAATAACTTAGTCAAGAACATTTAATTTGCTCCAAGGAAAACTACCCAACACGTTTCTTCCCCATGTTCTGTATTAAAGAAGCAGTAACCTATCGGGAAGGAAAAAGGTAGCAAAAAAGGACAAAAATCGTGAGAGGGAATTAAAGGAAGTCTCTCAAATGGCTCAGCTTTCCAGATGACTTTAGTTAGCTGAATCCCCACAGAATCAACTGAAGATGGAACCGCATTTCAAGAAGAAAGAACTTGGAGAAAAGCAGCTGCTTACATTATAAAAGAAGAGAAGAAACATTTATGGAAACAGAGGATGCCACCCAGGAAACAACACAGCTGGTTGTCACAGCGTGTTTTTGTGAAATGCACACTTGGCAAGGCAAATTCTCCCAATGAACATGCAAATGGAAAGAACGAGAGAAGTAAGTACATGGCTGAAGCCTGCTTCCAAAGGGAGCAGCCGCCAGGCAGGGAGATCAGAGGAATCGAGTGACACACAGGGTCTGTTAACACCACCAAATAGGATGGGTAAGGGAAGTCCAATCTGGTACAGGTAGGTTTTGCCTAACCAGCAAAGTCTGCTGGCACAAGATTAATCCAGAAAAGCGTTTAACAGTTTTGAACTGGCATGTTGTTCCTACATGAGAGCAGCGATCCCATCACCCAGCTGTCATGCTTTGAATCCACCACCACAAGTCCTCAAATCAATCCAAATGCACTGTCAAATGATCACTCAAGTGGAGAAAAGCAGAGTGAAACGGAACACCTTTAAGATCTGACACACCAAAAGAGATATCCTCACCTGGACCATGGGCTTGCATTCTGGTCTCACCATCTCAAGCAAGATGAAGAAGAAACAGAAAGGATCCAAGGAATGGGAACGTGAGTGATTAGAAACATGGAAAGACATTTGAAAGATTAATAAAGATTAGGGCTATCATGGTCACTAGCTTTTTTTTTTTTGCCCAAAGTTTCTTCTTTCATGTATTACATATCTGTTTGCACACACACACCTGAGACATGTTCTACTTCATATCAACCAAAAAGTGTCACCTCCGATCACTACATTGTAATGCTGTTTTGTTTAATACACCTAAAGCTTGAACCAGAATTCTTAAGATACAGAAAGCCTACGATGTCAGATTTCATCCAGTCATTATTCTCTCTCAGCCTTTAAAACTTATGAAAAAGTTTAATGCAGACACACACAAGACTAATGAAAAAAAAAAAACAAAAAACAACAAAGCCCCCCAATACTGTTCATGTTTAATTGCTGTGCACAACACTTTCCTTTTATTTTTGCCTTTAGGTTTGAGTGATATGTTTGTTTTTTGAACAGAAGCATCATTTTGGAAAAAGGCCGTTATTTTTAGCCTTATAGGAATAAAACATTATCATTCAATCTGATTTCAGAAGTATCACCTGGATGTTTTTATTTTATTTTTAAAACAGATATATCTTTAACCCCAGGATTTTCTATATTTACAGATTAAAAGTCTTTCGGAAGATGATGAATCTCCATGTTGAGTGTCAATGAAAGCATTTTATTTAACTCACCCCAAAACCAAAAGGGGGAAAAAAAAAAAAAAGCCATTTCAACCTCAAAATATAGCCTAACCACAGTTCTCAAATATTTCTGCTTTTTTTCTTAAGCACATCGATCTCTCAGTTATCTCCAGATAAAAGAAAATAGCCACAATAAACCACTCAAAAGACATAAACTAAGTGGTGAGCGTTACTGTGTGCCCTCCATTACAGTTTTCTCTATTGAATTCATACCCACTTCCACACTGGATACAAACAGGAGCACTGACCAGCTTTTTCTCCATTTTTTAACTGCTTGATACTTAATTTGACATTGCAATGAAAAACATTTAGTTTTCACTAAAGAAGTGTCTGACACTGACTCACCTCTCACTTCAGAAACAGATCACAGAGGTACAACCCACTGACACTTCTGTGACCTACCTGTGTGTTTCTGGGACACGATTAAAAGCATTTTGTGTCAGCACTTCTTTATGTAAAAGAGGCAAGAAATAAAATGCGTTGGTTTTGAACATACCACTTAGCTCTTGTCGATTTGCTCGGGTACTGTCAAGCTGAGACCAAAGGTGCCTGATTTCTTCTTGTGACCGGGTCTTGAGTTCTTCATGCATGACCTGAAATTTCTCCAGCTATTGAAGACATGTTAAAAAAAAAAACAAAACCCCACAACTTTTTAAAACAATTTTGTTGTCATTGCTTATTTTGTATGCAACAGACAGTTCTGTCAAGAAATAGGTGGAAACACTTAGTGACAACCAGAATCTCAGCGCCTGGCCCAGGCTACCAGAGATGCTGAGTAGCGCTCAACTGTTGGACCCACTTCTCAAAGAGAGGAATTGGTTCTTGATGCCATATTTAACATCACTGGCAAAAATAAAGTATTAGCTAGGTAAAAATGAAACACAAGAATCAGAAAATTAAGTATATAAATTTAAGGAAGAAACAGCACCAAATGGCACAAAAGCAATTGCATGCAAAAGATTTTGAACCACTATAGAAAATCCCAGAGTATTTAACTGCTTCATTAGATGTATTTTAGTTTTTCAATAAAACCCCTAAATACAAACACATCACCCAAATGATATGAATACAGTCTAATTTTTGTTATATAGAGCAATCAACCACTTGAGTAAAGAAGTCTTATTTACCTCCTTCTGAAGATTCTGTTCTTTTTGTTGACTTTTCATCTTCATATCTTCTAGAAGTTGGTTATGTTCAGTCTCCAGCTGTTGTTGCAATTTTGCAATAGCTAACTGGTGCTGCTTCTCCGATTCGACACACTTTACTAGAATTTAAAATGAGTTCTGTTACACGATCATCCTGCTTCCTGCATAACCTGTACAACCTTTGTGCAACTACAATAGAAATGCATGTCTCTAGGCTAGAATGCTGGCTTACAGGGAACTGCAAAAATACCCAGAGTAAAGTATTGGAAAGTCAAACATTGCCACATAGTGCTTCCTCATTCTCTGCATCCCGTGCTGTTAGCCAAGAGATAATCAACTGTAGCGCTGGAGGGATGAACATCTGCTCTCCACATATGTGAACAAGCATCCTGAACTAGAAGCACACATACTTGGAACAGAGATCAAGTATTTCTTCGTGGCCTACAAACACAGAATTTCTCCTACGACCACACTCAGCAGAAGGCAGTAGAAGACAAGAACAGGAAGGACTAGGAAAGTCTGTGCTAAGTATGCTCTGCCTCGGTGCTAAGCACTCTCTGAACCCTGTAAACTCGCTGCTACCTCATTTGGTCAACAAATCTTTACCTGCCCAGAAAGAATCTGCAATCAAGTGACTGCATTTCAGCTGCAGTGAGCTGCGAGAGATGCACATTATCTTCACAGAACAGACTTGAATGATACAGGTTCAGGGAAATGCAGCGAAGTCCATGCAGCCTGGAAAGAACAAGCCATTGCTACAAACACGCTCCCACACAACGATGCTTGCCTTTAGACTGTTCATTCTCAAGAGAAAGAAGACCCAGCTCTGCTTTTACTTTTTCTAATTCTGTTTCCAGAGTTTTCTGCAGTTCCATCATTTCAGTCTCATGTTTTTCAGACAGCTCTTCACATGTATTTTTTAAACGCATATCAGACTCCAATTCCCATTCTCTTCTGAGAGTCTAAGAGAGCAAGACATGCATTATTAAAGCAAACACATTTACTAAATTAGGACTTTTTTTTTCTCCTCAGTTTATTTGTCCTCTACAATAAGTATGTAGTAGTCATGGGACTTCTACCAGCTCTAGTTTACTGAAAGGAGTTTTATTTTTTATTGTAAAAAGAACAGAATTTGTACCTCTAATCTTTGGATATGTGTCTCTTCCATTTCCAGTTCTATTTTCTTTATCTGATCAGCTGTGAAATAAAATACTTATTAATAGGTTTACATTAAAAGTTATGATTAAATAAGTAGAAATATGGACAAGATTACCTGTTTCACCATCAGGCATGCAGCAGTGTAAGGCATCAGTTTCTATACAAACCTGCTGTTATGCTGTAACCCAGCAATTCACTGGCATTTTAGAAAATAAGCACCTAGCAGTTACAAAAAAAACCCCAAAAAAACAAAAAAACAACCACACCTTTAACATACATTCAAATGCTTATCAATGTCCTTGGAGATGCTGGCATTCCACTGCACATCACTATGAAGTGTTCAAATCATCTCTATCTCCAGGGACACAGGAATAGAGTAGCAGGCAGCAGCAAGTAAGAAACTCATCTATTCAGTTATCACTGACATCAGCGACGACGACTTCTCCATATTCATTCCAACTTCTTGTTCAGCACCTTTCTTGGTCTGCATGAACCCTGTAAAGGCCTATCGGTCTCCTTCTCACAGCTTCAAATTACCATTGCCTTACCTTGCAACCTTATTTTGAGTCTTTCATTGGGAAATGAGAATGCAGAAAGTAAGAAACTAGCTAACAGTCCAGTAGAGGAAGAAATACCATCTAAGTCACAAGACAGTGTCCTTGCACTCAGGTGGGTCATGCCCAATCATCGCCTGCCTGAAGAGAAATGTCTTTTCTCTAGCCCCGCCAGGTAACAGCATCCACAACTCCCCACCAGATCTCCTGCATCATCTGATTCCAGATTCTCCTTCTCAGCCTCTATGTTCAAGCACTCATATGTGGTTATGTTCATGTTAAGTTACATTGCCAATGCACGTGAACAGCATTGATCTTAAGAACTGCATCTAGATCTCCTTCTTTTCCCAAACCCCATCATGCCATCCGTTCACTATATTACTGGTGGTAACACATGGTTTTCTACTCTTGGGTCAAGAAGAAACAGCCCTAAAACACTCCTTCCTCTCAGGGAAGGACAACTACAGGAATGGTTCCTCAATATCTTTAGTAAATTGCTGCAGGCCTCACCTTTCTCCAGAAATTCCTTGAGCTCTGCCACACAGGTCAGAAATGGTCTCCTGATCTGAGAAGAAGCAAATATCCCAACCAATGCCAAGAGGACCGTCTCTCCTATCAAGCACAGCTCTCCTCTTGCTGATGTCAAAATACAATCTTATATTAAACACATCTCAAAGGACACCCAGCTGCTGGTTCTCACTGAGCCTTTCAGCTCCCTTCCAACTCCTTAATCCTCCTTTTGAAACCACTGAGAGGACAAGCCAGGAAGCACTTCCATAACTTGTCAGAAGCACAACAGTAGTCAGTGCTGACTTAGGGCAATAAAACCTGTGGCAGTTTGAAGAAAAAAAACTGCTTGAAAGCTTTTGTTTTGAACTGCCCAATAGAGTATTCCCTTCCATGCTACGATCACACATCTCATTGGTTGAGAAAGTTTCTCGTGAGTGCACTGTGCCTTTAAGAGCCGCGGCCTCGGGGGCTTTCGGGGCTTTTCGGGTCTTCTCTCTCTCCGGACACTACCGGCTCTGCGCTGCGAGAGGCGCTGCGAAGCTTGCAGCTTTGCTCCGGGAAAGAGGCTTCTTCAGACAATTGCGGCTTGGCTCCGGGGACCTACAGGCTGTCTCCCCTCGGCTCGGACCCTGCCCGCCGCCTGGGAGATCCGCGCCCGGAGGCTGTCTCTGAGTGGAGCGAAGCTGTGCTCCGGGGAAGCCCCCGCCGTGCCGTTTGGGACAGACTGCTTGCGCCGCCCGGAGACCCGCGCCTGGAGGCTGCTCTTTGCCTGCTGCTGTAACGCCGTACCCTCTCTACCGCCAGTGTTGCCGCTTCTTGCTGCTTCGCTTCTACGAACTGCACGAGAACTGGTAGGAACAGCGCTTTGCACGTTGGAGCCCCGCGTTCGTAACAGCCGCGGTTTTCGTTTGTTTACTCCACGAAAGCACACACGTGGCGACGCCATTTCGGACTTCACGTGGTACCGTCCCCCTTTCTCTCTTTTCTCGCGTTTAACCCTCGCCTTTCCATCCTGTACAAACCCTCAGATTTTGCATTGGTTTTTTCCCGCATATTATATATTTTGTTCTAGTTTTAATAAAGTTTGTTTCAGTTTTCCAAACGTTCAGAGGTCTCACAAAATCTTTCTTTTCCTTTTCGTATCTCTGCTTTTTAACCCTTTTCTCTCCCGGAGGAGAGGGGGTTCAGGGATAGGAAAGGGCACGTCCCCGTGATTGGCTTGCCTCAGCCAACCGGCGACAAAACCCCTGAAGAAACATAAGGCGCAAGACCTCAATTAAATTATTTATGAGAGTTCTGTCTAATGCCTCCAGAAAGCCACTAGTTCAATATAGATCTATTTTACAGAGGTAGCAGCCAAACACCCATAGAGTTGAAGAAAAATTAAACTTAAGTCTGGGCAACTTCATTTTCATATCTAAAACACAAACTCTCGCACATGCCAGTCTAGCCACTATCCCTATCCAAGGCAACACCAGCTGCCACTCAAAAGGCCAGCTCTATACCAAGTCAGGAACCTGCAGAGGAAAAAAAAACATTGATGGGGTTTCAAGTCCTGGTCCAATATTCCCAAATTTTAATACCTAGTTCTTGTTGATACTTTGTCTTAAGGTCTTCTTTTTCCTTCAGACACTGTTCTCTAATCTTCTCCCACTCCAGCTGATGGCGGCTTTGCAGAATTGCGACCTCTTGGGCACGCTTGTCATTGAGCATCTCCCGCAGTTCCATAAGGGCAGTTTCCTTTTCTTTTCTCAAGTTAGACTGCGTAAGCTCAAGCTGAGACGTATGCATATTATTCAAGCTTAGGCGTAAAGCTTCCAGTTCAAGGCTGTGCAGTGTCTGTAATGGAGAAAAAAAAAAGGTTTTTTCCCTCCCCTGTAATGAAATGTGTTCACTTTTTTCATGAACAGTTTCAGATTCAATTGCTTTCAACTGTGAAACACATCTAATTTTTGCCTTTCTGTACTTGGAGAGTGTTTCTTCATGGCAGGGACAGAACCCTGAAAATAAGGTGACTTTTGTTACAGTAAGATTTGCGTAACATTTTCAGTGCAAAGTAAAAGGCTTTCCTTACCTGCGTCTTAACTTCATCTCCTACCACATACCTTGTACCTGTCCACTTCCTCACAACGCAATCAGAGCGGAACACGGGCTCACCCCAACCCTTCACTGTCCATTAAAAAAATTCCTCATATTTGCTATTGGCTGTAATTTGTTTAAAAGTGAAGTGGTATTGGAAAAGTGGGAATACAATCCATCATGCTTCATTAGCACAAAGGGAGGAATACCCAGCAGTTAGAAATGGCAGCTAAAATACACCAAGTAAACTTTTCAATTCTTAAATAAACTGAACAGTACACCAGTACCTTGCAACTAGACCTAACACTAGACATATTCTATTTCCACTTTGCATTTAGTGGAAATGTTCAAAAACCCAGAAAACATTTAAAGAAAAAAGTCAGGCTTCCATAGTAAGTTTAGCACAAAAGCATTCCTAATAACATTAGTGGGATAATTGAAAAGTTGGAGGGGTTTAGTATTTTTTATAAATTTACTTATTAAACCTGGCAACACAAAAAAAATGACAACTTTTTTTTTTTTAACTTAAGCACCCAGGTTTTTTCAGAATTAACATTAAGATATAATTGCAGCGAGGATCCTGGAGAACTCCTGCAGAAAATATCTACAACCCCCCTCCAAGAGAACACTCCTAATTCTTCAATTGCAGCACTACATAAAAGAGCACGCACAGTACGCACAAAACCCAAGGAACCTTCTCTTTGCAACAGCCAGGTAACCACCATGGTAATCACTGTGTTTCTTTATTTTACTTGCGATTGGAGCTGAGCTTGCTCAATCTCTGCTTTGTGTGTGGCTGCCATTTGCTGCCGAAGTTCATCCAACATGTGCTGCTGTTCTTTACGTAGTTCAGCATGGAGCTTCTCCATTTCCTCTTCCTGTTTAGTGATCAGTTCAGAGATTTCACGGTCATGCTCTCGTTCATGTACCTGCAGAGAATACTCAGGTAAAGGGCTCTCTTCAAAACCAGTCAGCCCCCTAATAAAGTACGGAGCCAGAATTCTCCCCTACTCCTGACCCCAAATCAAAGACCCCATGGAAAAAACAATTAGTAGATTTTTGCATCTCTAAAACATTTATACTGCTTAAATTACAAACAATACAAGATTAGTTTATTCTTCTGAAATAAACCAAATTACATCATTTACCTTTTTTATTAAGGCAATCTGTTCCTTCCTTTCTTCTTCCAGCTTCTGCTGCTTTTCCTCTTTATCTTTTATTTCAGCACTTAGTTCTTCTATCTGAAAACAAGCACACAAACATTTACTGTGACTACCCTAAACATTCTGAAATCTTTAGACTCCTGCCGTTAGCAGGGCTTCCTACCTCTTTCTTGTGGGTCAAACTCACTTTAGTTAATTCAGCAAGGTGCCGAGTCTCCATTTTAGCCATTTCCTCTTTGTAATGTTTCACAATCTCAGACTGTGCCTCCTGTGCAGCTTGTGCAGACTGAAGGGACTCCTGCAGGCAAGCCTCAAGCTCCAAATGAGCCTTCTTCAAACGGCTGATTTCTTCGGTCAACTGGCTTTTTTTCTCACTGTATTCAGTACTTTTTGCCTTTATTTCAGCATTAAGTTTATGAATTTCTAAGTTGCTTAAGTTTAACCTGTCCTCGTATCCCAGTCTTTCACACTCCTGTACTTCTTTGAGATTTTTCACTTCAGTATTAAGTTCATGTATGTTTTTCTCAAGATCCTCAATGATGTTAGTGCTCTCTGCTAGTGCTTTTTCTGCTTTTATTAGATCTTCCTCCATGTCAGATAATCTTTCTTCTAAGGCTGTTTTTTCCTTCAATATCATGGCTAAATTTTGCTCTTTATTAGTGATTTCAGCTTTGAGCAGCTCCCGTTCTTCTAGCAGTGTCTCTTCAGATACGGTTTTCTGACCAAGCAGCTCTGCTATTGTCTGGTTTTTCACCTTCTGAGCATCAAGCTGGCTTTGCATTTGATCCCTGTGACTTTGCAAAGCAGCTAACTGACGTCCAAAGAGAGACTGGACTTCACTTGTTACAGAATCAGAAGCTGTTTTCTGCTCTTGGACGTCTTTCACTAACTGCTCCTGAGTTCGCAGCTGCACCATCAGCATTTCTCTTTCCTCCTGCAGGTCTTTTACCATTTCTTGCCAGGCAGAGGATTTTGATGCTTGTGTTAAAGGCTCTACAGCACAACAAGGTTGGCCTCCACCCTCAGCCTGCTGCTTTACTAGAAGCATTATTTGGTTTTCAAGCTCCTTCTCCTTCTCTGTTTTCTGAATAAGTTCCTTTTCACAACAGATCCGTGCTTCTCGTTCCTCCTCCAGTTCCACACGCATATGAGAGAGCTCAGCCATTACTTTTTCCCATTTTCCAACAGCCTCTTGGGTCTCCTGATAAGATTTCTTCAAGGCTGACTCCTTCTCATGGAGCTGCTCAGTTAGTTTCACACATCTCTCTACTAAACAAGCTGTCTCGTCATCCTTTACGTCTTCATAGTCACTTATTTTGTTTTGCTGCAGGGAGTTATCTGACAAAAACGAAACAAAGGCCTCTTGTCCCACCTCAGCCTCTTCCAAAGCCTCTTGATCCAAACCACTAGGACATGTTTTCTCGTCAAGGCCAAAGTTTAATGGAGAAGGTGTAAAACCTCTGCTGGGCTCTAGAAGCAGACTATTATCTAACCCATTCCTACTGCATCTACCTTCTTCTACGGCATAACCTTCAGAAGCGCTGGATGCATATGACTCTTCTGGCCCCTCTGTGGAGATGAGATACTTAGCCAACATGCCTTCATCACCACTGAAAAGCCCTAGGTCTGACAAGTGTTCTTCAGACAGTTTCTCTCCTTCACTACTTTCATTATTCTCTGTGATCTTTGAATTCTTCATTTCTTCTAACTGATCCCTTAAGGATTCAACTCCCAAGTCACACTGGAACTCTAGTTCTTCGTGGCCTACCTCATCTACACTTTTCAACCAGTGTGGTTTATTCTGCGTGTCCTCAAGCTCTGCTCTCTGCAACTGTGACACCTCTGGTAAAATTTGGTTTTCCCTCAATTTCATTACCTTTTTATTAGAGACAGCTTCTTCATCAGGCTTTTGCCTTACACCTATACTTTCTTCAGCCTCATAAAGTCGCTGTTCATTTAATTCCTGGATGAAGGAATTCAGTTTCTGAATCTCTTCATTCAAGGACTGTTTTTCTTGTTTATATTGCTGGGCTTCCTTCACCTGCTCTTCTGCAGCAGAAAGTTGAGACTTAAGGCTATCAGTTAAATCCTTGTATTTACTCTCAATATCAGCTTTTTCTCTCTGGAAGTCTTCCTGTTGGTTTTCAAGTTTCCTTCTCAAATTGTCTTTATTAATCTCAGACTCATTAAGTCTATTATTTAAGTCAATTATTATGCCATTCAAATTCTGAATGTGTTCTTCAGAATTCAGAGCACAGAGTTCTTTTTTTAATTGCTCAAGTTCATTCTTGTATTTTAAAATAATTTCTTCTTCATATACCTGCCTAGCTTCTGCAATCTCTCTTCTGTGGCACTTCTCCAGCTCAGCCCTCAAGTTCTCCAACTGTCTACAAATATCCTTCTTGTGACTGATTTTCAGTTCTTCAGTACGTTGCTGTTCTTTCATTTTGGACAGAGCTATTTCATTTTTTAATTCTGTTATTTCTGAGTTCCGGACAGAAAGGGTATGTTGTAGTATAGATGAATTAAATCTTTCTGATGCCAGTAGATCTTGAAGACTTTTAATATGTTGTTCTTTTTCTCCTATTCTTTTGTAAAGCTGTTGCACAGTATCTTTCATATCCTCTTCCATTTGGGCAAGCAGATTTTCTTTATCTTTGGTGGTCTGCAAAATAAAATGTTACATATGAAATATGCCATTGAAATACGCCATGTTTTAATTTCCTTAAGCCTCATGCTTTTCATTTATATTCACAAATAATACTGACTGTGAAGTGCAGGGTGTATCATTGGCCTAGGCGATAGGATTTTTAAGCACACCCTTGAGAGTGGAAAGTATTATTGAAAGACTTCAAATATGGTAACAAATAGCAAATTGCTCAGGCAGTAACAAATGGTATGCCACTGACTCCAGAGAAAAAGTAAACAGCTGTCTCAGACTTCAGGTATTTTAATTAAAATAACATAAAATAAAGTACCAGTTACACACACCTTTTCATCTCATACTGATTTGCAGAGAGAAAAAACACTTACTGGAGCAGTGGCAGGCAGACAGAACAGCTACATCAAATGTTGCCTTACTTGACTCACTTAAAAGTTTGAGACTTCTACCTGTGGCATTGCTGGTTACGTGCTTAAAGGAAATGAGACTTAAGTTGTTCCTTCAATGTATCTTAGTAATCACAATCCCTATAAATTTGTTTCTAAGGAAAAAGACTTTTTTCATGACCATGCCATTAGAGTAGGACAGAGTTATGACCAAATTTGAAATATATAATACTAAAAAAAATAAGTATCTGTTACATATTTTTAACTTTAACTGAGTTTCTTTATTCATAGGGCTTGTTTCAGTCTTGAAGCATCAATGTTACCTCATGCACAAATTAAATGTTCATTACAGGTTCTTCCTCCAAAAAGTACCACCTTGGCCTGCACAGCCACAACAAAAACCTGACTAGCTATTATAAAGGCACTTGAAACAGTTTTTAACCTTTTGAGAAGACTCAAGCTGTACTTCCAGGTCATGTGCTCTCTGACGCAGCATCTCCAAATGTGTATTTTGCTCTCTGAGACGGTTCTGAATCAAGGACATTTGCTGCTGGGCTTGTAAGACTTCATTTTTCCCAGGGCTTTTACTCCTCAGCATCTCATTAACCTGAACACAGAAATGTACTCACAGTCAGAAGAAAGTGTGTACCAGAATAACTCATACACAAGTCTCACTGTGTGTGTACAATACACTGCGTTCATTTCCTCAGATTCACCCTGTGTCTTTCATTCTCAATGAATAAGAGTCTCTCTAAAAAGTCAGGCAACACTTCTCATGTTTTAGATACTATTATTTACTGTACAGATATAAATGTTAGATAATTCATCTCTATGAAGCCTCCAAAACAAAGCAGGACTTCCAATGGACTAGATATAGTGGTAAGAGGGCAATGAAAAAAACCAATCTTCTCTGCAAAGTATTTACAGCTCAATACTAAAGGGGTTTTTTTTCTCTCCACCTCCCTCCAAATGAAAAGAAAACACTTACCCCCATGGGGGTAAAAATAAAATGTGTTTTATTCATTTTTTAAACCTTCCTCTAAAGACTTTGCTAAAACCTAGAAGATAATATTTCAGACAGTATTAGCACTTGCATCTGTTACCAAAGTTGACAGGCTTCCAACAAACAACTTGCATCATATTACGAGCCTTACTGAGAATATGCCCAAAGGGCTACTTAGAGGCTTCAACATTGTCTTTCAATGGCCTATGGAGCAAATCCCAACAATCATCCATAGAGCAATTTTTACTATTACCACATATTTTGTCAACAGCAATCGGAATTGTACAAAGAAAGCAGCATTTATTGTTCTTTTCCAAAATTTCATTCAGCAGAGCATTTATTTTTGAGGGCATGAGCAACTCCTTCAAGAGAATCCCTGGACTTCAGGAAGTTCCAGGAATTATTTTTACTTTTTTAAAAATCCCCTTCTTATCCAGCCAGTTAAGACATGCAATGCCTCTCAGGAAAATTCTCATCTTGCAAACCTAAAATGGTAAGTAAACATAAATATGACTCTTTGCCATATACTACGAGGCTCCTGAGACAACAAATATACAGGTTTTCACAGAGAATGGCCACTAGAACACCCAGCATCACCAAACAAGAATAAAGTATCTAAAACACTATTTTTATATAGAGATGAAAGGCTGTAGTATGTTTAATTATCCAGGGATTAGATCTATGATCATTTTGTTGCACTGAAGCAGGTTCCTATGCATCACAGGGGCTGCGTCAACTGTCTTCAGGTTATTTTAAATCTCCTTCTTTGAGCCAAGTCACATTACCTTAATGCAGCAAGTTTCTGTCCAACAGCTGAGCTGGTACAGTGGCCCAGGCATATGCTCAGAGATTTCTTTGGCACAGGCGAGGACAACTGAACCCATGTAAGCTTGTATCATTGCAGCAATTGTCGTGTGTAGATTCCAAATCACTAACAGTATTGGGCAAAATTCCCTAACAAGGACTCATCTGATGGCCAAAGAAGTGCAATGACCTCTCAAACATTACGCAAGTATGCAGAAATTACAAGGATATTTCCAGGGCTTCTCCACAGCAAATGGAGAAAACGGCCTCGCCCTGAAATCATTTGCACTGCTGCATTGCAAGGTGAAGTACAAAGAGCTATGTGATAAGCTCAATGTTTTTACGTTCATCCTCCAAACCTGTTGTTCTTGTCTTGTAAGGAAACAGAAACTGGAGAAGGGGCACACCTGATGTAACTGAAGTTGTAAATCATGGATCTGACCAGCTACACGCGAAGCCTCCTCCTGTAGCTCATCCCGATCCTTCTTTGTCTGTTGAAGGCAGCTGGTTAGTTTCCTGATGACTTCATTCTGCTCCTGCACGGTAGTTTCCTGCACAGATCACAAGAAGCCCGCTTTTAAAATTCAAATATTCTTAATATATTAGGAGTGCTTAAAGCAAAGCTGTTAGAGTCTATAGTTACAATTAAGTTTTGACAAACTGGCACCAAAGGAACAGAAACATCTGTATGCAAACATGGTTGCAGGGGTGATGGAAGAGGAATCTTACACTGGTCTAAAAGAAGTGACAAAGCTAATCAGAAGTGACTTTTTAAACAAATGATAGGATACCAGTAATGAAAGAAAACTTGACTTGAAAAAAAACTTACTTGAAAATTTCGTAGCTCTTACTGATGTAAAAGCAATCAAGTTTTCTACTGTATGTAATGAATGTTTAGTACCCCCAAAATTGTTTCCTTCTTTTTAGCCACATGAGAGAAAGCTGAGACAGAATATATTAATTCTATGTTACGTTAATCGCATTAATCTTTTCAATTCATTTTTCACCAACAGGAAACAACTTAATTTCCCCTGTCCTAGAATGAGAAAAACAACATATAAAGGACAAGTAACTATTCTTCAAAAGCACCTGATAATTTACCTTTGCGTAGAAATGCTAGAGAAAGGGAATTCAAAAATTTTCTTCTTTTTAAATATTTTGGGAGAGTGGAAGGTACATGTCAGTTTAATAAAGTTTAACTTACCCTATTTAATCATTTGCCCATACAAAAAAAACCCACCCCAAAACCAAAAAGCCACAAGTATTTACAGGTTGCCCAGAGAGGTAGTAAAAGCCCCATCCCTGAAAGCATTCCAGGTCAGGTTGGACCCTGGGGCTCTGAGCAACCAGATCTAGTTGAAGACGTCCCTGCTTACTGCAGGGGAATTGGACTGGATGAGCTCTAAAGGTCCCTTCTAACCCGAACCATTCTATGAGTCTATGACTATTTACAAATATTCAAAAAGCATGAATGATATCTGAGGGGAAAGGAAGTATCGGGAGTGGCGGTGGCCGTGGTGCCTGCCATCCCATGTGAACGGTTGAAAAGGAGCCTAGCTGCATCCAGAAAGCAGTTTTAAGGCCTATAGACAGAAGCATTGACATTTCAGTTAGTACTTCCTTCTCAATAGTTTGAACAATACTTCAGTGGGGTTTTTCCACCATTTTTCAGCATGACCTTCATATATAATTTTTTTTTTTTTTAAATACAGTATTTATAATATAAGCCCCATGCTTTTATGTCGAGTCCCTACCTGAATGTATGCTCAACTATACTTACCTTACTGGTTCTCGCAGGTTCTCTCTATAAAGGCCCACTCCTCAACATAGTAAGAAAAACTACTAGTAAAAACTAGTAGGAAGTGTCCAGCCATTCCTCAGAAGAATTTAACTATGCATTTCATAAAAACTCTCTAAAAATAGGATTGCAGCTCTAATTTTATTCTCAGTTGATTCAACCCATATGAAGTCCTGGACACTGGTGAATGGAAAACTTCAGTACTGCTTTTCACAGAGCATTTTAACAAGGTGAAGCAACGATACTTAATTGTGAGTTTTACCTCCTAAATCCTTCTAGGGTTAAAATAAAGTCATATTATTGCCATTATCCAGCTCTGTGAAACATACCTGAAGTTGCATGGAGTCACTGTGCTGGGCAAGCTGCTCCTGTAGCTTGTCCATCTGTGCAGTGAGTCTGTCGACTGCTTCCTGCTTCTCCAGAAGTCTGTGCTCTAACTCAGCTATTCTCGCCTGACACATCTTCACATCAAGCTCACTGCATGCTGCAGCAGAATTGTTTGCAACTTTCTTCATAAAAGAAACAAAAATGTATTTATTCTCCAAAACAATATACCATTTCTGTTTTGCAATTACTCTGAATATAAATTTAGCGTCAAGCTTAAATTCTGGGCAAATTACCAGTTTAAAAGTAATTCAACATTGGGACTTTGTATTTAATACAAACATTATACATGAAGTCCTTAAGCCTTAAAAATTTCAAATAAATTTTTTTCATAGATAACATATTTTCATATGTGCTTTAAGGTGCAAACCTTAAAGTGTGTGTGTGCGGGGAATATTGCTAAAATTAAACAAAGTTTTTACATCCCCCTGTGCTAACTGGAGAACAGTCCATCCATAGGAAAAATAATAATGTAAAGTTTTTGACTTAAGGTGAAATTCAAGTGTAAGCAGCTACTGAAAATAAATAGTCAACATACTCTTGAGTTTTTATGGCCTTTAACAGCAAAACTAAGAGAGAAGCTGCTCTAGTCAATCCTGCAGTTTCTTAGGAGCAATACTGGCACAATTCTCACAGAAGAGACAGTATCTTGTACTTTATTTAAAGTAATTTTTGTTTTTTAATGTATGAAGCAAAGAATAAACCTACTTTTCAATGAAAAACATAATTCAAATTTCTCTGGACAATGTCCATGATTTCACTGAAACCAGTTCTCTTAGCTACCAGTTCTGCAGCCAGTACACGTACGTACAGAAAAGTACCTGGTTTAGATCGTAAAACAGTGAAATTGCATCACTTTGATAACGGTGCTCAATGGCTAATCCTTTTAGTAACCAATTATCACACTCTTCTTTCACACATATATCAGTATCTTTTACTCAGGATATATTCTTTCACACTTACTTCAGCTGCAGGATCATCCAGTACATCCCAGTTGGACAAGCCAGTGCTCCCCTGGTAAGTAAACAAATAAAACAAAGACTAAATCGTGGCCATTTTGAAGGTATATAAGGAAAAGCCGGATTATTCTGGAAACACCCTAAGCACATGAGCCCGAAAGGTCCACGTTGTGAGACAACATACCAGTGAGACATAAAGACTGACTTTAACGCTAAACTCAGCTGGTCACCCAAGATCAAATGAATGAAATAGAAGCAAAAAAAAATTACTATGAAAGTCTACTCAAAAATTTAGGGCTAAGTCTCACCATTGAGATATACTGTTTGTGGCAGTTTGAAGAAAAAAAAAACTGCTCGAAGGCTTTTGTTTTAAACTGACCAATTGAATTATTCCCTTCCATGTTACGATCGCCCATCTCATTGGCTGAGAAAGTTTCCCGCGAGCGTACTGTCCCTTTAAGAGCCGCAGGCTCGGGCGGTTTCCCCGGCTTTTCCCGGTTTTCTGGCTTCTCGGCAGCTTTCGCGGCTTTCTGGCTTTCGCGGCTTTTCCCGGTTTTCTGGCTTCTCGGTGGCTTTTCCGGCTTTCTGGCTTTCGCGGCTGTCCGGCTTCTTTCGGTTTTTCGTGTCTTTCCGCTCTCCGGACACTCCCGGCTCCGCGCTGCGGGAGGCACTGCAGGACCTCGGCTTCGCTCCGGGAAAGAGGCTTCTCCAGACACTGCGGCTCACCCCGCGCCGCCGGAGTGGAGCGAGACTGTGCGCCGGGGCAGCCCCCACCGCGCCGCCTGGGACAGACTGCTTGCGCCACCCGGAGACCCGCGCCTGGAGGCTGCTCTTTGCCTGCCGTAACACCGTATCGTCTTTTGCCTGCCAGCGCTGCCGCTTCTGGCTGTTTTGCTTCTACAAACGACGAGAACCGGTAGGAACAGCGCTTTGCACATTGGAGCCCCGCGTTCGTAACAGCCGCGGTTTCCCTTTGTTCACTCCACGAAAGCGCACACGTGGCCGGTGCCATTTTTGGACTGCACGTGGTACCGTCCCCCTTTCTCTCTTTTCTCGCGTTTAACCCTCGCCTTTCCATCCTGTACAAGCCCTCACATCTTGCATTGGTTTTTCCCTGCATATTATATATTTTGTTCTAGTTTTAATAAAAGTTTGTTTCAGTTTTCCAAACGTTCAGAGGTCTCACAAAATCTTTCTTTTCCTTTTCGTATCTCTGCTTTTTAACCCTTTTCTCTCCCGGAGGAGAGGGGTTCAGGGATAGGAAAGGACTCGTCCCCGTGCTCGGCTTGCCTCAGCCAACCGGCGACACTGTTTTATCTTCTGCTTCTGTGGCTTGCAAACAGAGTTGAGCACTCTTTACTACTTCATATTAGTAAACTGACCGGAGATTATTTAACAAATAAAATCATTCAGACCATTACGAAGGCAGTACTATTTTGACACATATACTTAATGTAGCTTGATCTCTTAAAAAGGTATTTACCTCTCACAAAATTCACAACAGGACACAGATTTAGCAAAGGCAGCCCATAGCCCTCCCTGTATTTTGACTCTGCATGAAGCAGTTTCCAATGACTACTGTCTCCCTAGAGGAGCCCTCTCCATGTAACCTAGAAAGCAATTCCACTTGCTGTACAAAGCAGCTGTTTTGACAGAAGCTGTTTAGAAGCAGTAAGTGATTTTTGTTTGTTTTTTAATTTAAGTTCAATAAGGACACTGCTATGGTAGAGTGACAAAATCCTGTGCATTTTTTCCTCAGTGCAGAGTGCTTGGTGTGTAGCTTCATAAATGCCTCTGCAATGCTGATGTTATGCTCAGGATGTCCCAAAAGTACCAGGGACACCCTCACAGCAGAAATCAGGAGAATATGTGCAACGGCATCTTCGTTACTGCAGGTTTGCACAGACACTAGTTTGGTGCTATGTGTGTGCTATGAAAACACATCAAGAACTGGAGAGCTGCTTTTTATGCAGAAGGCACCTCCTCCCTAAACTTTGTGGATCTTTGCACAGACAACATGGTGAAGCGCATTGGGAACGACTTTCTGAACAATCCCTCTGACCAAGACAGGCACAGCTTGTTGTAGCCAGAGAGTTGCCTTGTCGCTTCTGAGGCTTGTGAAAACATTAACCAACCACTTCTGAAGCAAGCTGGATTCCTATTAAAAAAAATTGTTCAAAACTACATTTTGCTTATTTTTATTACAAGAGAGAAAGTGTTTACATGACTGTCTAATCCACAGCTGATATATTAAAAATCTTGCTTGTGAGTTGAAGCAAGAAAGCAACGGCTTAACTCAGTCAGACCATTACCTCTACTAGCAGATGTCGAGTAACCTGCATTACAGGCTACGTTTCTATGTCTATTGACATGACCGCTTTAGAGGGTCACCAGCACAAACATACTGAAATATAGCAGGCACAAGCAGAGTCACATTTTAAACGAATCTGTCAGAGAACAGAATATCTACGCCGGCTTACAAACGGCTACTAAGAGCATGCTGGAACACATCATGTTTTTTCAGAACACATTAAGTACATTTGAGCCAGCAAAGTGAAACAAAACCAAACAATGCTGTGCTTTCTAAGCTCCTGGAAGCTTTGCTCATCTACTGTGTCTGGATTTGCTGTTCCATGGAGTCACAGCCACATAACCAGAAATCTGCCCAAAGAGTAGTCCATCGGAGTGAAAGGTGAAAGACCTCAATTTAGCAGGCTAACAGCAGAGAGCTCCTTGACAGTACCAGCTCTCCGTTCCATAAAATGGAGATTTTTTTTCCAATTATTTACATCACTTTGTAAGACAGTTAATTATTACAAGTGAAAATACATCAGTTTACTTTCTTCTCAATGGCAGCTACTTAGCAGTGCCAGAGAGCTAATACCCAGGTAAGTCAAACAATCCCCTGGAACACTTGTTATCTGCAGAGGGAGTGAAGGGAAGGGCAAGAAATATTAAGATTTACCTCTGTCTCTGTTGTTGTCTCTAGTAGGTTGGAGTCTTCAGCCTTACTCTCTACACCCTTACCAACATCTTGGGCCGCTAGCGCGTGCTCTTCCTTCGGAACGTCATGCGTGTGGACAAACGAGCCCTTCCTCTTCGCCGTCTTTTTCTGCGACTGCGTGATGTCGGTTTTTGGTTTT
Organism: Bucorvus abyssinicus; assembly: GCA_009769605.1. Lineage (NCBI taxonomy): Eukaryota > Metazoa > Chordata > Aves > Bucerotiformes > Bucorvidae > Bucorvus > Bucorvus abyssinicus. The sequence goes on from CM020029.1 coordinate 26,993,984, forward strand.
CGTTGTCTGAAGTAAGCAAACTGTACAGAAAAGATTGGAAGAGGTAGAGGGAGAGGTAAGTGAGGAAAAGGTAGCAGGAACACAAGATTAACACACTCATGGGTGATGAAGATCCTATCTTGATAAAATATATACATCTGCAGAAAAACCGCTTTATCTTCCTACTTTCTACACATTCAGAACATACTGGATAACTGTGCAATTAAGCAAGAAATCTCACACCAGTACTGAAGACTCATTTCAGTATGAGAATCAAATTTTGCTCAGTGAAACTTTGTATGTCAACGACAATCCAGAATTACAGGAAAACAGATCAGTAAAGGAATGAGTGCTAATATATTAGAATAATTAGGAAAAAAAAAACAATTAGGCAGTCTTTCTACAAGACCAGCAAAACCAATAACCCCTAGAAATGTATCTAAACAGATCTTTGCCAGTGTAAGCTTTAAGGTTAAAATTAACAGAAGTGAATCCTCGTGCTCCTTCCCTGCCACTCCCTTAAGAGAATATAGCAAAACTTCCTAGCCAGAAAGCAGCCTATGGTACATAAATAGCAAATCAATTAAGCCAGGTCATTTTAATTTCTTCTGTTGAAGAATCAGATGTTCTACTTTGTCAGACTATCACAGCTCTGTGAAGCACCAGGGACTTGTAAAGAATGTCACTGGCAGAATTCATTACCCAACTTTCCTTAGCACCTTAAACAGCTTAAAAAGGATTATGGCATTTTCAACTCTAGTATTGTGATTAGGCAGCAGTTCCAAGTAACATTTTCCTCACAGCATCGATCCAGACACCCATCTTGGAAGGAAATGGCCTTCTCCAAGGTTACAACCATAGGTTAATCAAGTGTAGCGTAATATATGCTTGTGATGAGATAAAGTATGACAGTCAAACGATGACGGGATTAAACATAATTGCCAAGTTCTACCTGCAATACATACGGAAATCCACTGCTTGACAGCTTGGTTTTCCCAATAAGCAGCCACCTCACAGAAAATCCTTATCCATTTCCTTTCATTCAACTTGTGGATTTAGCTCAGCCCTTTCTCCTTACACCTCTGCCCCTACAGCACCTTCTACCTGACAGCTTAGCTACTCAACAGACACACAGTCACACATCTGCCACGCTGAGCAGCCTGGTTCAAAGGTGTACTTGCAGAAAGACACGAGTTCCTTACCAGCAGTTGAGATCTTCATGTACCAATCCCTTATTTTTAAAGTTATGTTCTTTGGTTTCTGTAGCTGTTAATACTACATGCAGCTTAAACACAGACTGCGAGGTGTTGCATGACCTTTCATAATAAGCAAAACGAACAGGGCAGTACATAAAGCTGTGGTGAGACACAAATACTATTCTCTGAAATCAGGAGTTAACTCTCGCACCTACTGATGGCAATATATGTCAAAAATAGCTATTGCACTAATTAACCTGATAACACGAGGAAAAGGGACATGAGGAAACCCTGTAGAAAAATGGAGAGTAGAGGAAGCTACTGAAGCACGAAAAGAGGGGTAACAGGAGTAAAACAGTCAGAAAAGATGAGAAAGGAAAGGCAGAGAGCAGCCATCGTAGAGAGCAGTTAATGGTCTCATGAAGGGAGACCAAGTATTTGACATTAAAAAAGCAAGACTTGCCGTGACTGAACATCTAAATGAGTACGAATTTTTAAATGCACAGCTCAAAGAAAGCAAAACTTATTTTGTCCCATTGATATGCATTAAATATATGAATCTTAGTAAGTATCATGTAAAAATATCCAATTACTCCAAAATTTTAAGGAACTACTGGAGTTGTTGGCCCCTGAAAGTGTCTGGAGTCAAACACGCTCCAGATTTATGGAAACACTCGTTGAGGAAAACTCTATTTAGGGCAACATCAGGTTTCCAAAGCTTTGAATCAGCTACATAGATTTAAGTGTCATTGTAAGACTATTGTCAGATACTGTCATCCAACACGGAGTTTGTGTATGAAAAAAGCATATAAAATTGACGCTCCTCCATCCCAGTGAGATCCTATCATGCCCCTTTTGAAGGATCTAATTTTCAGTTTGCTATCTAGCAGCATGTGCAAAGGCAAAAGCTTTGCTTTTAGCCCAGATGTAGCATGCCACAGGAACACCACCAGCAGCATCCAAAGCAGCTCTCCGTAACAGAACACCTGGCCTTTCTGCAGGTACCAACACACTACAACTTCATTTCACCAGGACCAGGCAGTGAGAAGTGGCAACTGCAAGGCACCTCTAAATTGGTACAGCCAACACCATGATGCATGAGCATCCCAGAACTAGAAACGCAGAATTGTTTTGGTTGGAAGACACCTTTAAGATCACTAAGTCCAGCTGTTAACCTCCCCTGGCGCAACTTGAGGCTGTTTCCTCTTGTCCTGTCACATGTTCCTGCGGAGAAGAGACCAACCCCCACCTCGCTACAACCTCCTGTCACGGAATTGCCAAGAGCTAAAAGGTCTCCCCTGAGCCTCCTTTTCTGCAGGCTAAACACCCCCAGCTCCCTCAGCCACTCCTCAGCGCACCTGTGCTCCAGACCCCGCACCAGCTTCGCTGCCCTTCTCTGGACACACTCCAGCATGTCCTTCTCAATTTCCTTCTTGAAGTGAATCCTGAACCCAGGATTTGGGGGGGATGATCCCCACTCTGGTCCTGCTGGCCACACTAGAAGAACAAGCCTGACAGGTTTTGTGTCGTGTGCTCACCATGTCTTCCCCATCCCCGATTAGCTGCTATGCTGACACTCTTCCACCCCATTATGGCCAGCTGACTGGTACCAGCGGCAGAGAGAAAAACAACAGCACAGGAGTACTGTTGAGCCCTACCCAGCCTACCTCACACATCATTCACTCCTTGGCTCACTGATTTACATGCCTCAGAAATCTGTACCAAAAGAATACCCACAGAAAATGGCACAGAGCAGAAAACCACATCTTCACCAAATAGAAACAGCTTGTTCAAACAAAGCACAGTCCAGCTCTTAGATACGGTAAACAGAAACGACAAGTGCTCCTAGACAAAACCCAGAAATATTTTCTACAGCTTCCGCAAACCGATGAAGCGGGAAAACCTTCTGGAAAACACATACTCCTCTTTGAGCTCCTGCCATGGAAAACATAGGAACAGCAAAAACCTCTCACACATGAGGTACAGCACATGCAGGTCTGTAACTAGGGGCACAGCTGCCAACACCCATATGAGCTAACTCGAGGTGGAGGAAAAGAAGGGGGGAAAAAAGCAGCACTGAATACTTGAGTTGTGTTCCGTTTCTCAACTACTACCTCAGCTATCAGTATTGCATGATTAAACATGGAAATCTGAAGTACCCAATACAGTCAGTACTTAGCTGCCAAATCATGACAATTTTGGAATTACTATTATTATAAGCTGATAGCTTGAAAGCATTTCATTAATGGAGTTTTTATTCCTATATGAAAAAGAATAATGCAAGTAAAGAGGAAAACCTTCACACTACATTTGTTTCCCAAGTCATTATTTAGCACGTTAAAATCTAAGGCTGCCAAAGTCAAAAAAATAATTTTTTTACACTGAGGGTGGTTCACAGCTCCAGATTCCAGAAGTACGTGGCTGCAGGGAGCATGACTGCATGGCTTGCTGCAAGACAGGTTGCTTCAACAGAGGCCTGCAACACATATTCAGCCTGTCACGCCTGTCCCCTGCCGACAGGAGCACCCTCACGGTGGGGCAGTGAGATCACTCGGGAAGCTGAGCTGGATAAACACTGACCGCTTCTATATCGGTCCAGAGATGGTATCACCTTAAGGTGCTGCAGGCTTGCACCACAGGAAGGAAATACTGTACCTGCTGACGTTTCTCCCTTTCAAAACTGCATTTGTATTCATGGGGAAGGCAGCACAAAGAAAATAAGAAAAAACAAAGGGGAAAAGAACAAAAAGGAGAGGCATTTAGGTACTGCTCTATTATATAAGGGCCTTCACACACATGAGCTATCCAAAGGTGAAGCAAGTTACAGTCCCACAGCCCACCTACTCAGCAGCATGACCACATCCTGCTATGGGCTTAAGAATATAGAATCACAGAATCGTTTTGGTTGAAAGAGACCTTTAAGCTCATCTAGTCCGACTGTCCACCCTGCACTGCCAGGGTCCTAAACCATGTCCCTCAGCACCACATCAACATGTCTTTTAAACCCCTCCAGGGATGGGGACTTGACCACTGCCCTGGGCAGTCTGGGCCAGGGCTTCAAAACCCCAATGGGAATAAATTGTTCCTCAGATCCAACCTAAACTTCCCCTGGTGCAACTTGAGGCTGGTTCCTCTTGTCCTGTCACGTGTTCCTGCGGAGAAGAGACCGACCCCCACCTCGCTACAACCTCCTGTCACGGAATTGCCAAGAGCTAAAAGGTCTCCCGAGCCTCCTTTTCTGCAGGCTAAACACCCCCAGCTCCCTTAGCTGCTCCTTAGCACACTTGTGCTCAAGACCCTGCACCAGCTTCACTGCCCTTCTCTGGACACGCTCCAGCACCTCAATTTTCTTCTTGAAGTGAGGGGCCAAAACTGAATCCAGGATTTGAGGTGCAGCCTCCCCAGTGCCCAGTACAGGGGGACAATCCCTGCCCTGGTCCTGCTGGCCACACCAGTGCTGGTACAAGCCAGGATGCTGTTGGCCTTCTTGGCCACCTGGGCACACTGCTGGCTCATCTTCAGCTGCTGGCAACCAGCACCCCCAGGTCCTTTTCCCCGGGGCAGTTTCCAGCTGTTCTTCCCCCAGCCTGGAGCGTTGCAGATGGTTGTTGAACATGCAGCTCACATCTGCCTTGTAAACCCTGACATATGATCTTTGTGTCTAAAAAGCCCCAGTGGGTATTGCTTCCATTCATCTGTTCGGGTGTTTTTGAAAACTGCCTGGTGCCTACAACCTGTCAGCTAAGTAATGGGCCCTCAGGACTTTTTAATAAGCAGAGGAAGCAATACATCTGTCTCTGCCTTTCTGACCCCTCTCCTCTCCTCGCAGTATACCAGGTATGTGACACCATGCACTAGCAATGTTGACGGGGCTATTAATTTTTTTTTTTTAATGGTAAGATGAGAGAGATTTAGCACAAAGTTAAAAAAAAAAAAAACCACAAATGCAACACTGACTCTGCACACATAACTTGAAACGTAATGCAAGTCCCTACTTTTTTTTTTTTTTAAATGGCAAGCAACAGCTGTACAACAGGTGGGGACTAATAACTTATTAAAGGCAAGACTGTTGCATTTTTCTAACTATAAACAGACACTGCACTTAGAGAAGGGTTACAAAAGAAATGCTGACTTAAGTCTTGCCATGGCTAATATAACTTTTCAACCTGAAGAAATCCTGTTCTTGAAGTCTTCTCTCTTGATATTAATCCAAAAACTAATCATGCGATCGTTCTCCAACAAGGGATTGTGTCCACACAGCAGGTAACAAGGCTGCGAGGGCAAGTGGATGAGGAGCTGCCGAGCAGGAGTGGGGAGAGTGGCCACTGTGACAGCACCTGGGTGGGACAGGCCAGGGATGGAGAAGTTCTACTGCCCACCATCAAGCTGCTTCAGAGCAGCTCCAGCCAAAACCCTCCTCCCTTCCCAGTAACACTCTCTTTAATTGCCTGCTGACAGCACTGAGAGAAGGCAGCTGAAACAGAAACACCAAAGACTTCTGAAAAGATCATGGAAAGGTCTGATCTGTCCAGACCTCCCAGGCACTCCGTGTAGCCTCAGCTATCCTCTTCTAGCTAGAGTGCCCCATTCCAGTCCTACTGGGATGGCAAAATCAGGGCAAAGCTGTAGCTGCAGACTGGCAAGCCTTATTCAGCAGTAGAATCCAATATGCTACCTGCAGGTGCAAGGGCAAGTGGACTAGTCACTGAAATAACAAAACAAATGCAAACACCTATTCTTGGGGATTTTCACCTGGAAATAAAGTATTTCCACAAACAACTGAGTGGAATCTTAGGTAAAAATGAAGGCACTGAGAAAATCAAAACAAACACACAGACAAACCTAGAACCTGGGGGAAGCCATATGAACACTTCAAGCTGCTCCTCGCTCACTGGAAATAACGTTTATACACTCTGCTGTAACTCGGGAAATCTCCCGGGCAACCTGCGTTCAGGGAGCACCGCTGGGCACATTTACTTCTGGCAGAGGCCCGCTGCCCAGGTAAACCCCTCTCATCTCTTGACACAGCTCGGAACGGGCAGCAATGCTTCAGCGCTGCCGCCGCCCGGAACCCCGGCCGCGGGCTACGAGTGAGGCACCGGCACCGACCCCGCCACGCAACGAGGAAAAACCCATCGGCGCCCCGCCGCGGGGGAGAGGCCCGCGGCGGGCAGAGACGGTGCCGCGGACGGCTCCGGGAGCCAGCCCCCCCTCTCGGTGCCTGGCCAGGAGCAGGGCAGGGCGCCGGGGGGCAGGCCGGGAGCGGCCCCCCACAAGCCGGGACTCCTCCCCTCACCTTGGCCCTGCCGGCCTCCAGTTTCCGCCTCCGCGCCTCCTCCTCCGCGTCCATGCGGCGGGCACGACAGGGGCTCGGAGGCGGCCTCCAGGCCCGGCCCACGCCCCTCGGTGCCCCTACTGTCACACCGGAGCGGGCACAGAAGTTTCAGTCATGGCCGCCCCAGGGCCTTCTCCCCGCCCGCTCCCACTCCACCGCCAACCGCGAGGCGGTAGCACCCAGGGATGGCCAATAGAGGAGCAGGGCCTAGCCCACCCTCCCGGGAAAGGTAGGAAGCTCTCCGAGAATTGGCCAGGATCGCCATACGCAGGAGGCACGCCTGCCAATGGAGAGAGCAGCCGCTAGCCTAGCCCCGCCCACTCCCGCTAACTGACTTCTGGGGATAGACAGCGCATGCGGGAGCGCGATCTCTGCCTCCGCCCTGGCTGCCACCAGTGCCCGCCCCTCCTCAGCAGCCACCAATGGGAAACGTAGCGTCCGCCGCCCGGCCTGCACTGGATGGTCAGTTTCAAACGGGCCGCCAGCCACGGCCCCGCCCAGGGACAGGAGACGGCCAATGAGGAGAGGGGGGCCGCTGCCGCGGGAAAGCCGTTGCTGAGCGGCGCTGCGGGGCCGGCCCGGGCGGGTTCTGTCCTGGGGTCGCGGCTCCCTGGCTCCCTCTGCCCGCCCTGGAGCCGCTGCTGGTGCCTCGAGTCGAGGCCGGCGCTCAACGAAGAGGGGCTGCTTGTGGAAGCCGCGCCCTTGCAGGCGCTGGCGGCCTGGTCGGAGACGGAGGGAGGTGTTGGCGTAGGCGGGTTGACCGTGCAGCTTGGTTATAAACCTTTGCGAATAAATATTACCCTTTACAGAACAACTGGTCTGCCTTTTGTGAATGCTTTTATCATATGTGTTCCTCAGTTCGAGCTAACCACTTGCAATACCCTGGCTTTTTCTCTCTCAAAACACGGCAATGCAAGCATTTCATTATCCAACAGCCCCTTTTCTACCCCTGGACCTTTCCACGCACTTGGTTGTTAAGTTGGGCTCTTTTCTGTACGTATTTAGCCCAAATTCAAACACTGCATTGTCCAGGTCGTGAGCTGGACCTAGCTGCTCCTGTGGACTGTATCTATGCCGTCAGGGTTTCCCCTGCCTGTGTCAACCACCATCTAAAAAGGATGTGGGAAGAAACACAGACGTGTTCATATTCTTGGAATAAACCATCTTGTACCGATCTCCCACGTGATGGAAGTATTTCAGCATAGACAACAAAAGGACTGGAACAGTGTATGCTCAATGCTCCGAGGAGAAAGGCGAGGACGCCAGCAGCCAGGCTTTGTCTATACATCGGAAAGCCTGTCTGTGCCCAGAGCCAAGGCAGAGGTTAAGTTTTAAACCACTGCGGAAGTTGCTGGGGGACAGCACGGCTTTGCTTTTCTTCACAACCGATTTTGCTCTTCTAAGGAAGAGTGGAAGTTTCCGCGACCAAACCGCGCATGGACATTAGATCTGACAGCGAGGACTGAATCCTGAGGCTAATTCTGGTGACCTCCTGCTCTGTCAGCCCCTGAGGGGCTGTTTTGTTTATTTGTTTTCCTGGTAGTACTGCCGTGTCCTCTGACCCCATAGCCAGGATTCTGCGTTTGTCCCTGGTCAATGCTGAGAGATAAAGTCTGAATTACAAAATTTCTTAGTGCAAATGCTTGTGTAATTGGCACCATGTGAGAAGCAAAAGGAAACCGGTAAGCTCAGAACAAAGAAGTTTCATAAAAGAAAAAAGATAATATATAATGGCATTTATAATGGCAGTTTTGTTAGATCAGACATGTCACTTAAAAAAATTTTGTTTAAAATAAATTATTGCTTTGAGTTCTTGCACCAGCTAAAAATGTAAAATGAATAAGCCATGTTTGTTTGAGTTTCATGGATTTTGGTTTGTTGGTCGTTCTTTTTCTTTATTGTTTTAAATAATGAAGCCATGTGTTATGTTTTTTTACATCCCTGTCTGTTTGTTAAGGTATCAGGAGTTCTAATGCTGATCTAATTAAATTGACTCAAGTGGAAATATTTGAAAAGGACCCTGTCTCTAGCAGAATGCTGCCCACAACCACAGTCACCCCTCCACAAAAGGGTTTATGAACTAGGAAGGTACAGAGAGGAGTAACCAGGATCACCACGAGATTGTACAAACAGCCATACGGCCACAGTGTGATCAGAGGCACGGCTGATGCAGCACCTTCTGAGGGTGGCCGAGAGTGGAGGCCAAGAGGCGGGTAGGAAAGCAGCCCATGGGGGCTTCCTGGCCGAGTTATGAGATCACTGAGTGAGGAAAATAATTAAATAGTCTCTTGCTTAGAAAAGAGACACCTGAATGGGAAAAAGATACCTAAACAAATCTATTATTCTAAATTGCAAATGATATGGAAAACACCTATGGAGAACAGTTGTATAAATTTCACATAATAAATGAGAAGATTTCCAATAAACATTTTAGGAATCTAGATTTAAAACAGTCTAAATGTAATCCTTTTATTGCCTAACTCTTAAGTAAACTACTTACACAGTTTACTGACTAGGCTTATGCTTCAAGACAACCAGGGAACTCCCTGTTGTTGCAGCTGCCCAAAGGATGAAGGGATCAAAGATGTTAGAGATAACGGGGGAAAAATCTATTGGGGTTTTAAAGTACGAAAATGTACACAGAGCTGTTTTTCAGGAAAACTGCTGCTACATGAGAGGGTTCTCTGCTCTGCCGTGTCACTCGTAGCATTCACAAGCGAGCCCTGCCAAAGAAAGCTGAGCCTGGCTCTGGCAGGGCACGGCTATTTTGGGGATCCTCGCGTCTCAGTTTCTCTGACCTCCCCAGCGACTACCAGCCTGTGTATTTTGAAGGGCAGACTGCACACACGTGCTGTGTGGGTCACGGCTGGAGGGGCTGGTCTGTGCTGCTCCCACACAGCCCTCTGCAAGCATCCATCAGCTGCTCCAGCTGCTGGCCGTGCCTCAGCGACAGTTTTGCTATGCCCTTTGAGTAAGGAAGGGGTTGTAACTTTGCTCTCCGAGCAGCAGAACCAGGCTTAAAATATGATAGTGAGAATGAGTATTTGTTTCTTGGCTTCTTTCTCATGCCTTGGTGTTGATTTTATGGATGTCACTGACAAACTTTGCCCTGTTTTTTATGCTGGTAGGGCTTTGCTGGGAGAGCGAGACACCCTACAGGTTGTCTGGGAGATGGTAAGCAAAGGGATGGTACACCAGAAACCCTTTACTTGTTTACTCGTCTGGGGATGAGTTCCAGCTATGCTATTTATTTTTTTTTAGTTTTTAGTTACTATCTGGTGATGAAAACTCATACGACGGGTTACATCAGAAGTGCATGGGACTTACAGTGGGACAAACATTGCTATCAGGTATCCATTAGTGAGATCATAGTCTGACCCCCAGCACTGGGATTGTGTTAAAGAACCATTGGTTTTTACTTCTTTTTTTCTTGTCCACTAACGTACTGGGCATTTGCTTTACAAAAGGTACAGAAGCTTCTACACCTGGAGATTAAATTGTTTATATTGTGGATCAACACTACAAACTTAGCAACCAGGTTACAGGCACAAAGCCCTGAGCTACTCAGAAGACACTCATGACGCAGAGGGCCAGGTTTAGTGACACTGCTGGGGAAAGGCTGGCAACCATTCTGAACCGACAAATACTCACCTTTAGGTGCTCTTCTGTGACCATCGCAACCTGCAGCATGAAAACACATCAAGAGAAATGGCAGGAAGAGCTGTGTCTCTGACACTGTGGTGAACATCTTGTTCCTGTCTTTATCTGTGAGTGAATCTGAAGCTTTTATCTTCTTCCCTCAATTGCTCAAAATCTCGTAATTTTTTTTTTTTTTCTAACAGAGTTATTCTTCTGGGAAGATCATGGAGGGGAAAAATATGACCACTGAAAACACATCTGTCTTTTCTTGGCTTTTTAACCTGTTTGTGCCTGCCTACTCCTCCAGGAAACTACTACAATGACAGATCCTTCCATGGTGGATCAGCTGGCACGGCTGAAACTCAAGCTCCTAGAAAAGGTAAGGGAATAACTCTGCAGTGGTCACCTTTGCTCTGCTCTTTGCTCTTGCATGTTTCAGCATTAACACTGTATTTTAAATATTTACATTTCTACTGAGAAACAAAGAGGATCTGCAGCCAAATGAGTACCTCCTTCTTCATCCAAGCAGAAGCACACCAAAGTGCAGTGGTGCTACAGTCCCTGTCGCTTTCTTAAATAACATTGTCCAAGTGCACATTGACCTACAGTAAATTAAAAATAGAGCTCAAGTTACTTTGATCTGATGGGAGATGTCACCAGCTCAAAATCAGTTTGAGCTGTGACAGGCAAAGTTTAGAGTAAATTTTGGGTAAAGAGCACCTCAGACTGTTTCAAGGCAATTGTTGTCTTGTTTTTTTGTCTGTGTTCACATAACGTGTGTTGCCTGGTGAAACACGGGCAGACCGCTGGAAACGCATGAGGTGCCACACAGAATCACCGTAGCTTTTTGTTGTGACTCTGCACACTAACGCTGTTCCTGTGTTGAACTCTGCTGCCTGGCTCATAACCAGCTCTTGTGGTTCTACCAACAGAGACTAGAAAATGAACAGGAGAACCTAGAGAAGATGGAGTCACCTCTCCCAACTGCAAGTAAAAGAGCAGCATTTCTTCTAATTATGGACATGATATGGAAAGAGCTTAGTGATGTTCTCAAGCATGAGTTCCTCAGCAGGTCACACCAGACGATCACATCTCCTCCCTAAAAGCTGGGAGGGGCCTCTGCCCTTCAGTTGTTGGGCATTTGGGTAGTCAGAACTTGCTCTGTCTTGGCTTCTGTGACAGGAACATTGCCTGGAGAGCAGGAGGGAGGCTCTGAACTGGAGCTAGTGCTGCCCGAGATCAGCCTGGGTATCTATATCCATATGCAGCCCTGGAGAAGTTCCAGTGAAGCTTGTGCAGTAATACCAGTCTCAGTCCTAACCAAGGGGTGAATCTTAGCATCCTTGGTGCAAGGGGGACAGGCTTGCGATACTGTGCAGCCACCAACATTTTATCCTTTCAATTTCTTCAACTGGTTTTTTTTTGACAAAGGGAAGTTATCCACCAGCTAAGCACAGACATAAAATAACCTCCTGCCCATATGTCCTCTGCAGCCTCTCAGCTGCAGATGCTGGTTCAGCTGGAGCAAACTATTGGTGCTCCTAGCTCCTGTACATAGGAGTGAGCCCCTCTTGCAGTCCAGCTGCGTGCTTGGCTTTGGTGACTCCGAAATGGAGTCGTTAGGATGGCTGTGAGTCTCTGAAGGAACTGGGTGGGAGGAACACTCCACTACTAATGCTGCGTTACACTTCTGAAGCTGACCAACGCAGCCTTGTGCAGACCAGAACATAGTTTCCAATGTGAAAAAAATGTGACTTGATTTATGAAACAAATCAATATACTAAAAGAATTGGTCTTGAGGACTGCGCTGGTAAGAGCTGGGAAAATATTTTACCAGGAAACCATGCATGTGCAATTACATCCTGACTGTGGTTTGGGCAGAGAGGTCAGGAATCCCAGCATGAGTATGAAACTCCCAAAGTTTAGACAGTTCTCTATACAAGCTAGCAAACGAGCTAAAAGTTGATAAACAAGGGAGTTTAAAATAACTTGTGTCTTCTTCAAAGCCTTTCAAAGACTGCTACGGCATTTGACATGCAGGTAGTGCGTTCCCTTCCACAACGCTCCCACACGTGTTCTGTGTGCAGCGTGTTCATTTCTTTGCATGGTGCATGTAGAGTTTGCGATTATATTACCAGTGGATCAAAGGCTACCAGTAGAAGACCAGCAGTATTTCCAGATTATACTCTGGGCTCATATTCATTGAGCTGATGCACAAAGAGTTGGAAAGTTTCAATGCTGAGGCCAAAATTTACAAATCCCGTTAACAACCTGCAGTTTCAAAAGACAAAGTGACGCTTTTTGCAGCAGAGGCCTCCGATGTATCTGAAAACATTCTTTCTTATTTTCATTTCAAGCGAGTTCAAAACCAGCTGCATGTGGGAAGAACTAAAAGGAAGTCGATTCAGAACAAAAAAGAAACAGAAAAGTTGACATTCAAAGCTGAATTTGCTTTGATATGTCACAACGAGCTTTTTTACCCTTTAGACAATCATCCTCTGCATGTACAGGGTGTACCTAGAAAATTTCAGGCTGAAATGAGTTTCTAAGCTGAGAGGTTAAAAGGGGGCTTTAGAGAGCAATCTGAAAAGTTTATTTTCAAAGAAGGAGAGTTGACTTTGTAGAGCTGCTGAACAGCCGTGTCTGTGTGTGGCTTAAAGTCATTTTCTGTTCATGGATTTGACAAGAAAAGTAGCCTAAAGCCTTTTGTGGCAGAAGTCAAGCTATCTTATAACACGTTTTCCAAAATTAATCTCATAATGTAGGTGCTATAATAGCTCTGTCTTTGTGATCCTTTGAGAAGATAATGGACTTTTCCTCCTTCAGGGAACAGACGTGAGGATATGCTCCGGAGTGCCCTAAGGCGAAGGAAAGCTCTTCTGCAGGAGCTTAGGGTAAGAGCCCTCTTTGGGGACAGAAACAACTGTGCCACCAAAACAGGGACCATATTACTGTTACTTTGTGTTTGTGGAGGGTACTAACCATTAATGAAATGTTTCCCCAGACTTCTGGCAGTTTGTTCTTCACTTTTTTCCCTATGCCTTTTTGCCTGCACTGAAAACTGTATGGCTTCAAGATATGTGGGAAGAAAAACTCTCTCTATACTTGTGCGGGCACTGGCTGAGTGCTTCCGTTCATGCCGTGGTCACTTGTGGTCTGCCTGCCAGACACAGCAGTGACGGACATCTCTGCAGCGGTGTTTTGGCGAGGGAGGCTGTGCCCTGCTGCCAGCTCCCAGGGGCTAACCCCATTTAGTCCAGAGAGCATAACAATATTGCCTGCCTTTCTGTGACCAGGTTCTCTCTAAGAAGATACTTCATTTTGCAGGAGCAGCACCTTCTGGAAGAGCTTTCACAGCCCCCTGCACCAACTGGAGGACATAACCACAGAGCTGCCCCGCCCCAGGTCTACCAGATTCCTTTTCCAGCTCCCCAAGCGGAGCCACCAAGGATTATCCAGCAGACAGTAAGGATCCTCTCTCCTAGGAAACACCAGTCTGAGACAATACCCACTTGGGAACTGTACGGAAACGCTCGTCCTGCTGAGAGGGAAGATACTCCCCTTGCTGTTGTATGGGACCCTTACTGCCCTAGGCAAGATCTAAGGGAAATCATCCTACAAATAAGGCACAAAATTAACAGTGTGAATGGTTTACCACAGGAACGAGGTAACAAGAGGAGTGGGAAGATTGCCCACGCTCTGGCCCGATCTTTCAGCCATTTTCCAATGTACATCACTGTCTGTGCAACCCACAACCTCAACAGCTTCTCCATGAGGATGTCATGGGAGACAATGTCCAAAGCCTTACCGAAGTCCAGGCAGACAATACTGCTCTGCCCTCTCAAAGATGAGGGAGCTGGCCAAAGCCAACCCCAACTTTTCCATTTTCCTTTCTTTTTCAGATGCCGTCTCAGCCTGCCACCATCATTCAGCAGTTACCTCAGCCGCCCCCCCTGATCACGCAGATCCCCCCTGCCCAGCCTTTTGCAGCCCCCCACTCTGGAAGCATCAAAGAAGGTAATGTACCCTCTGTCTAGCAGCCAGCTCCCATCACCAGGCCCGGAGAGGGCAGGCGAAGTGCTACAGCAAGTGGATAGGGGCACAGGACAGTGTCCAAGCTAGTTAGTATCGTGCTGTTTCATGACCAGGCTGCTGCTGGAGCTGTGGGAATTGCACTCCAAAAATGGACTAGATACCATTTCTGAGAGGTTTTCAGGCACGCTCTTACTGCTAAAACTGAAGAAAATTGGACTACAACTCAGCAAAGCCAAGTTCAGCTGCCAGGGAAGCCTGGGAGAGCAAACCAGCTCAACACAAGGCACTGAATAATGTAACTAATGCACACGGATGATTCAAAAATTAACAAACAGGCTTCTAAAATCTGTTTTCATTCTTTTGTTCCCTCTTAACCTGCTGCTCAATCTCCTTGGAACAATGATGGCTTTTACTATGCCCCATGTTTGGAAACAAGACAGAAGAGATGGGAGTGCTGTTCCAAATACAGTGCAATGCCAATAAAAAGAGTCTGTTTCTAAACATAGGTGGATGCTACTCTGAAATAATGCATGAGCAAAAGCCTGGGATGACTTCCCTGGCTCAGCCTTCAGCCAAAGGTTTCTTCATCCCACAGAGAATCCTCAGTCACAAAACTGCAATATTTCTCAGCTCTTTCTTCATCTAAGTGTCTGGATTTTTTAATCAGAGTTTATGTTCATAAACAAAACAGTCCCAGTTCATGCACGACTTTTCTGAAGCTGATACATCTAAATTACTTTAGCTATGACCAGTTAAAAAAAAATGGAGTTGTCTTGATTTTTTTTTTTTCCTTCTTTTTGGTTTTTTTTCCCCTCTCCCTGCTTCCTTCCCACTCCCCCTGCCCCAAGAAAATTAGTTTCACTGCACAGGTCCTTTGTGATTAGGCCCCAGGCATCATGGTAAGTAGATTTATGTGCATGCAGTGGGCTTTCAAGGTGGCACTGCAATATCACGTAAAGCTGAGGAAACCTCTCCCATGGAAAGCAATGGTCTTGAGTTATAGCAATGATCTTGAGCTTGCAGGGACGCTAACAGACGAGGATGGTCAACAGCAGCTTTCCTGTAGAAGGGAGGAGAAACAGGAGAGCTGGTAGGAACAATCTTATTCATAGACATTAATTTTGCACTTCCTGGACAAATCATGCTAATACTCTTCATGCGTCCCTTTCAGCTGCTTTGTCTTGGCTGCAGTGACCAGTCTGCATGCTGGAGGGCACTTGCCAAGATGCCTCTGCTGCTTGTCAGTTGCTGATAAAGCTCTTACTTTCTTCCCTGGGGTGACCTCCTCCTAGATATGGTAGAGATGATGCTGATGCAGAACGCTCAGATGCACCAGATCATCATGCAGAACATGATGCTGAAGGCTCTGCCGCCAATGGCGTTCGCCCAGCCCGCTGGAGCCAGCTATCCCCTGCCTCAGCACACACAGCAGGTAACCACGCTGGAGGCTGAAGGGCATCCTTTGTCTCACGAGGCAGCGGTTCATCTCCTGGGGAGGGTGCAGGGCCTGGAGAAAATGTGCAGGAAGTCTGGGATGTTTAAGAGCTGTGCGCATCTCCAAACGCACGGCACTGTGACAGGACCCAAAGGAAGATCATCTCCTCCACAAGTGCCAACTGGATTCAGTCCAGCTCTAAAAATTATCTGGCCTGTACAGTTGAACCACTAACAGAGTACACATGGAAGGCATCTGTACTGGGCATCTGCTGCTGTAGGTCCACTTGCTGCAAACAGCAGGGCAAGATTTGTGTTACAAACCCTGTAACTGGTAAAGTCGGACCGGGCTGTTTCAAATGGGCTAGAGATGAAGCACACGTTTTGTGATCCTACCTGGAGCCCCACAGCTCTACTTCCTGTCTCACTGAACACCTGTGGCTACTGAGCTCTGACAGGACAGAGCTTAAAGACACTGTGGTGTGTACGTCCCTAGAGGGATTTTTCCAGACCATGCCCAGTGCCTGATCAGAGGTAGGTAATTTTGAACATACCCCTGGACGCCCGGTTCCTAAGCGGTTTTTGACAAGGAGATACAGCTCCTCAGCGTCCGTAAGTGCTTTGGAAAAATGTGTTTCTAATATCTACTTTGGAGCACGTATTACCTGAGAAGCAAGGACAGTTGATCTTTGGGGAGGAGGGGATGTCCCAGTGTTGCAAAAACTTCCCCTGTACTTCTCCTACCCTCCGTTTTCAGGCTAACTCTGTCTTTTCCCCGTGCTGTAAGAACGGTTTGTTTTCTTTTCCTCAGACATTAAGGTTGTTGGCTGCTGAGAAAGTAACTCCCGCTCATCTGCAGCCCTCGCCCCGTCCCCTGGCACCTTTCCTGTGTGCTCTTTGCAAAGGCAGCAGGCAGCTGAAAAGGCCGCGCACCGCCGGCTTACCGGCAGGGTAGGAAACGCAATCCTCCTCCACAGCCCCCATGGCCGGGAGCGAGCGGACGGGTTTGTGCGCCTGCGGGGACCACATGTCTGCCCCGGACAGAAAGCCCCTGACAGCAGCTGTGAGCTCTCTCGTTTCAGGGCACTGATGTCCCGGGAGGCCGCCCGTGGTGCAGAGGGGCCTGCTGGCTTATCAGCCATGGTCCTGGGCAGGACTTGCTGTAGAAATGGCAGGCAGTGCCCACTCCTCGTGCTCCGGGCGTCACCTTGGGCAGAAGTCCTTTTCTATTTTCCTCAAACTTTGCAGTTTCTGCTTTTGAATACTCTTTCCCCCTTGTCAAGGGGGAGATGTGTGGGGCAGACCGTGGTGTAGGGAGAGCCAGCGGATTCATCTGCAGCTTTCTGTGAAGGACCCTGCGTCTAAAGGGAAGATGGCAGAGGAAGAGCATGCGTTCCTCTGGTCCCCACCTTCCTCCCCAGGCCCTCCTGTCACTGTGCGTCTCCCTGACGCAGACGGGTGGAATAAACCGAGGATAGTGGGGTCTGACCATCTCTGAATATCAGGTGAAATCTGAAATCTCCCAGTCTTTGCTGGACCTTCTGTGTTGGTGTCCAGGCTCTATGTCGCAGGCTCTATGCTGGAGCCTGCAAAACCCATCTCCGGACACATGCTGAAGGACTTGCTTTACCAAGGGGTGGCGAGTGGGAACGCAGCCCCTCAGCCAGGGACCCTTCCCGTGGAGGCACTGATTTCACAGATCACCCCTTGTCTCTCTCCAACAAGGACCTGCAGTTTGCTGCTCCGCTGCCTGTGAGAGCAGACAGGCCCAGGCCACCCGCAGTGCACCACCACCATCACTACCCTCCCACAGGGATGTTCCCAGTGCCCCACGGGGGCTTCCCATCCACATCGGCGGCACGTCACTGGACCAGCAGCACTCTCCCTGCCCTGCCGACGTAAGTAAACTGGCAGCCATGGTGGTAACTTTTAGCCCTTCCTTCCTGTTCAGGAAGGGTAGCAAGATAGGCCAGACAATCCCACACCTCCGTGGTTCTTCACTAAGGCCAGTCCTGAATATTTTTAATGCAACAACAGGATTGAGGCGGGTTAAGTGATGATTTGATACACCCCAACTTATAACTTGAGTGATTAACCCTTGCTTCCTGTGGATTGGACATGAGGATCAGACAATGTCTACAGAGGATACCAAGCTGTGTCCCTGCCACACAGAGCCACCACCCAGCGATGCTGCATGGCTCCACTCCACAGTGGCTGTTACTCTGGGTTTGGGTCTCCCTGTGAACCCAACAGACACCTGCTAACTAGGGGCTGCATGTGCTTTACATTAAGGCTAAGGTTCCCAGCAGGATTTATATTCTTAAAACACTGCTGAGACATTTGCTAATCAGAATTTCCTGGAGAAAAGCCCACCACCACTCGCTGAGAGAAACAGTACAAAGGGAGGGCAGTACTCAGAAATAAAGCTGAGCCTTGGCAATAAGCCTGTGCTTGTGGCTGGGGCGTGCTTGTGCCTTCCCTGCTCTCTCTGAGCTTGACCTGGTCGGCTTTCTAGGTGTGAGCAGATCACACCTGGGACCAGTGTTTGAACTAGGCTGCTCATGAGAATGCTAGTGGCAAGAGAGACCTTGGGCAGGAATGCGAGCCAAGAGATAGCAGTGTTCTTGCTGAGTACATCAGAGGAGGACAGCAAGAAAGCAGGCATGGAAGCAACAGAGCTAGGAAGTTCTTACGTGCTGAGGCTGGTGAAGAAATGCACGTTGCTAGAGTGTGGTGGGATGGCTGGGGACTTTGGCATGGGTATTCACTGTTGCATTGGTGAGAACACGGCTTTTATTTCTGTGCTGTGGCTCTTTCAAAGCCTTAGGGAACAGAAGGCAGCTGCATCCTCAGGCATGGGTGACCTGCTGGCAGGCGTAGCTTCATGGACCTCTTTAGCATGGGATTTGAATTCCTGAACAGATTATTTACCTAATGAGATTATAAGGGATGAACTATTCTACCCCCTTCACTTTTCTATAGGTTTGTAATCTGCACCAGTTAACATCTCTTGGCTCCTTCCAGAAACATGCCATTAGCTGCTTGCAAAAGTCAGCAAAGGAAGACCTTATGGCTTTTAAGCTGTCTTCTTCCTCTTCTTCAGCTACCTTCCACCATGAGTGATGAGATCCAGCATATCTACAGAGTCCTTTTGCGGCTGCAGCAAGCCTGTGCTGTTGGCTATTACCAAACACAATACAGCTGTTTTTCTTGTTGCAGGTGGCCCACCTACTGACAGCACGTGTTCCTCTACAAGTGGACCGTAGCATGGCTGAGATCACCCTGCATTTGGACAGTCCCTGAATAATCTGTCTGATTGACTGCCTAGTGTCTGTAAGTCTGCACATTGTTGAGACAAGAAGTGAATGGGAGAAAGACTGCAGATGTTCAGGAGAAACCTACTCTGTGCCTGCAGTCTGCTCACCCATTTCTGCTATTTCATTTGTTTCCTCTCATCTTCCAAGCCCAGACCAGCCACAAGCAATCACCACCTTTTTTGCTGCCCTTCACGGAATCAAGAAAATCCATCCCAAAGTGTCTTGCAGGCCTGGCAGCCAACAACAGCCTGTTGGCATGAAATAATCTTAACACCAGTGTTATCTGAGCCCTTGCAAATGAGCATGATCCAGCTCCATAATAAAATCCTGAAGTTCTTCCTTGGATATTGGCATGTCTTTTTCTTCAGCAACACAAAGCAAACACTCATTCCACTGATTTTCAGAGGGCAGGCTTTAATCCGAGCTATCCTGTCCTCTTTGTTTTCACTTCGCACTCCTTGGGAGGGTCATTCAGAGCCTTAATCAAGCGATACTTTTTCGTGCTCTCAGCAGTCTGCTTGTGTTTAATACAGGAAGATAAGCAACGAATTAGTAGCACTTCCTCAGTGTCTTCCCACCTTCTCCTGTTTTTGAAGTGGAGAACAGCTTTACTTTGTTTCTGCCTGGTGCAATTTGTGAGTGCACCTGATGAAGATAACCTAAATTTTGCTTGAAATAGTTACCCAGAAGAAAAGATATTGCAGTGGGCATAGATAGTCCCTGACAGGCAAAATTCAGTCTGGTTTGCCAAGAGCTGTTGTCAGTGGCTAAGGAGATAGGTTTGGCAGTGAGAAGCTCATGTGTATTATCTTGGAAGGAAAAAAACCTTCCATCTGTGGCCCGTTTACCACAGTGCACAGCGCTGCTTCCCTGCGTGTCTGTGCCTCCTGCCTCCGGAGCAGGGTCACAGACCATGGCTGAGGTCGTTTGCACAGTATTACGAGACCAGCTTTAGTGACACAACTCTACACTGTGCTATCCACAGGAGTCCATGAGTTTACTGCTGTACCTTAAAGTGCTGCTACCAAATTGGTGAGCCAGGGTGGTGGAACAATCTGTAAAGCGTACCCATGGACAAGTATGCAAAGGGTGCTGTGAGTGATATTTCCAAATAATAACTCACTGCTGGAAGCTAATGGTGTGCTGTCTGTGCTCTGCAAACAATTAACAAATCATTTATTTACTATGTAAAACTCTTTGCCCTCTCTGCTCTGTTGTCTTTGCTCTGTGTGTGTGAGTCAGTGTGGATCAAGTCATGGCTGCGTAGATCAGAAAAACCCAGTGAAGGGTCTTCAGTGGCCACTCATTCAGGCACAGTGCCAGAGTCCATGGGCACTAATAGCCTTTAACAACACCAGCAAACCCCAATGGGGACCCCTGCTCTCCCCAAGGCCAGCAGTTCCATTTAAGCTTGGTGCTGGGGTGCTTATGGGTCCAGTTGACCCTGTCGTGCATGTCCTCTCCTTGCACGGTACTGCAGGTCGGGACCGTGGCATGTGGCACTTGTTCCCATCCCTTCGGGAGCAGCTGGCCCTTGCTGCACCAGGAACCAGGACGTGCATTGGAGAACAGCGCTGGGCTTGTGCAGGGCATTGGCCTCGCTTGTTTGAGACAAATCTGCTGGTTTGGGCTGTGCGTGGCAGGTTTAGCAACAAACAGTCCTTGGTGTATGTTCACGTATGCATTTTCCCTGTCTGCTGTTTGATTACTGTGTGTAGGCTGTAAATGGCTTCTCCCTTTTAAAAGCATTTTAAATGCATGCAGCATTGGCTCAGCAGAGCACGTCCTCCCAAGGACGGGCATGTGAAATGGTGCACGCAATATCTCCTCACAGCCTCATCCAAGTCCTGGAAAGCTCCTGCAGATTAGGCACGGACCCTCTGCTCAGCATCACACCACAAATTGCTCAAGCCGTGCACAGCTTCCCTGGGCGGAAGATGTCCTCACAGAAGGGATTAGGCCCCTGGGCAAGGAGTGTGGTTCACATCCCACCCTGAAGAGAGTGCCCTCAGGCTGGCTACAGGAGTTACTCCACATCATCCCACCGTGCCTCTGCAGTTGCAACCCAGTAAAGCATCCGCAAAAGCCCGGCAGACACAAGTTCTCCTCCTGCTCTGTGCGAGTTTCATTAGGAAGTCCTTGAAGGCTACAGAATTGCTTTACAATTTTCGAGAGAGGCCTTTTAATAAAGCGTGGTTGAATTAAACCACATTCACAACTCTTCACCTAAGGCTCAGTGTGGATGTCTACATGGCCAGGCTGATTCCCCGACAGTCTCTGGGCTGGGAGTTAAACTTTAATACAAGCGGGGGCAGGAGAAGCCAGGCGTGATTCAGCCACCCATGTCTGACCTCTTCCCCTCCCCGCAGGTAAGGGCAGCGCAGCAGGAAGGGGAGTGGGGACGCAGCACTGTCCTGGGTTAGGAAAAAAACCAGGTTTTCCTGTTGGGATGGTTTCTTTTAAAATGACCAATTGTGGTGTATTCCTCCCATTTACGTTTGCACATCTCATTGGCTCTGAAAACTGTCGAGGGCTTCCTGCCCCTCTAAAAGCGGCACACTGGGGCTGGCTCCAGTGCACACGGCGAGTTTTGCACTTCTGGGAACTGGCACTTTTTGGCTTGGCGGGGTTGGCACCAGCTCTGCTCTCCAGCTTAGAGCTCGCTTTCTCTTGGGGTACCGCACATCCCTGCACCGGCTGCAGTCCTGCCTGCCTGGACCTCGTCGCCGTGGCTCCAGACCTCCTTTCTTCCTGTTCACCGGCACCTGGATCTGGTCCGCCCCCCGCACCGAGTGGGACAGACCCCTGCCACCGCCGCCACCGTTTTCTGCCGCCGGCGTGCACCAGAGCTGTGTTCCTTTGCTGCCCTCCCTGCTGCCGCCGCCGCTTCTGCTGCCGTTTCTTCAACACGACCAAATCGGCTCGGCTCGGCGTGGCTCCTGCTTCCACGTGGCAGCGCAGCGTTTGTTCCGCCCCCGCCAATCCACCGGCTACGGCTACGTGGCTGCTGCCATTTTGGAAACTGCCTGGTATTTTATGTTTTTTTCCTTTCGCTTTTGTTTCCTTAACCACATTTAACCCTCGCTTTCCAATCCCATATAAACCTGTTAATATTTCATTTGTTCTTACGTATATAATATTTTTTCTAGTATTATTAAACTTGTTTTAGTTTCCCAAACTTAAGAGGTCTTACAAATTTTTCTTTCTTTCTTATCTCTGCTTTTAACTCTTTTTTTCCCGGAGCAGGAGAGAGGTTTTAGAGAGAGGAAAGAACACATCCCGGTGATTGGCATACCTTGGCCAACAGGTGACAAGCACTAAGAACCTGTCACCCAGGAACTGCCCCAGCGATGGAGCCCGGTGACCCACGGGGGAAAAGAGTTGCCATCATCGGTGGTGGTCTGGTAGGAATTTGGCTGCTGTGTGATTGCATTTGCCAGGGAGCTGGGCATTGCTTGCGTGTGGGGTAAATGTTTTTCTGAAAAATA
Organism: Bucorvus abyssinicus; assembly: GCA_009769605.1. Lineage (NCBI taxonomy): Eukaryota > Metazoa > Chordata > Aves > Bucerotiformes > Bucorvidae > Bucorvus > Bucorvus abyssinicus. The sequence continues at coordinate 27,016,407 of CM020029.1, forward strand.
GCTCCTCCTTCAGATGATGGGGTGTTATGGAGGAGTTAGTTGAGTTCCAATTGCGGGAGGAGGCAAGTCTCATTGGAGCAGCTAGGAGAGGAATGGTTTGGGAGTGGTTTTCCTCCACTGGCACTTGCAGAATGGTCTGACACTAAAGGACACCATGCAGCATTGCAGCACCTAAAGCTCTCTTTTGACTTTTTGGCCATCAGCTTCTTGGTCCCTGTGCTGCTGGAGAAGAGCGATGACAGAAGACTCTGTAGTTCTGACAGCAATTAATGATGGAAATTAAACAAGAAAGTGACAGCCATCCATGTAAATAACAAGCAGGACATACGTGTGCTGTCCTTTCTAAGGCAACATCTTGCTTTTGCACAGGTCTAGCGTCCCCCACTGTGTTCCCATGGGAATGCCGCATCACCCTGTTCTTTGTCGAGGAAAATGCAGTCCAGGGAGCAGCAGGGAGCTTGTCTGTACCTGCTCTTGAAGTCTCTGGCTGAAGGGATTAGCCCTGATGCAATTGATCACTGCATGTAAACAAGCTCTGAACTCGGTATGAGTTTTGATGGGTGCCTTTTGTCTTGGAGGCTCTGCAGACACATCAGGGGTGCCAGAGGACTTCTCTCCAGGAAGACGTCCGCACAGTTTCTTGATCAAAGGGTCTTCCTGTATGTGCTGAGCTGCATTCCTTGACCGCTGCTTTCCCTTGATGCATCTCAGCAGTGATCTGTGATACAGCTACTAGTGAAACACTCCAGCCACAATTCCTGATCCTTCTCTTGTAGGTGGGTGCACTAAATGCCTGTTTCTTTGCTAGACGAGGTTTCCATGTTGATGTTTATGAAGCCAGGGAAGGTAAGTTCAGCTTGATCATTGCTGCTTTATTAATGTCGCTATCCCTTTACTGGTGACAGCTCCTGAAGAAGCAAAAGAGGAACTGTGTGAGCTCACTAAGCTGCAGAAAGAAAATGAAATCTGAAAGCTTGGCATTTTGGGGATATGTTGGCTTGTGTGGAGAGAACCCACCCTTCAGCTACTAAAATTATGCCCTTTTTCATGTTCTTGGCTAAATATTGATTCAAATCCTCACCTTTGAAAATCAGTCTCTACATGAAGAATTATAGCACAGTTCTGTTGAATTAGGCTGGATCAGAAGTTCGGAAGCGACAGCTGCTGTTAATGCTGCAGCACCTCTGTTAGGGTTAAAAGAATCAACCTGACTCATAGCCATGACCGTTGGTAGTGAGGAGGGCTGGTGGTGAGAGGGGCAGGAGGAGTGCTGTCAGGAAGCCTCCAGCTCTGCAGGGCACCGAAACAGAAATGATGAATTCGGAGCCCAGGTGCTGGCTAAAAGGGAGAGAAATTGTTTGCCTTCGGTGTCTATCAGGTGACAGACAAATAAAGCCTGGGCAGAGGTGTTGAGCCGAGCGGCAGATGAGAATGACACCATGGAAGGAGAAACTCAACTCGAACATGTAGTGAAGGGAAGAAGCAGCCCATTCTGACCCGTGGTCTCTGTGGTTACTGTTCCTGCTTGGGCAGATGTCGGGACGGGTGTTTCTGCTAAACGGCTCCTGGCTGCACCTGTCCTGAGTCCTGTGCACAGCTCTGGGTCTCTGCTGCGGAACTGGAGGGTCTCAGCAGCCAGCCCCAAGGGGTGCCAGCAGGCTGCAGGCTCAGAGCAAGGGCTAAGGGCTTTTCACTGTGGTTTAACTCGTAAACTCTTCGCTGAGCGTTGTATATGCTAGAAGTGTCACAGGTTCAAAAAGCCTCTGGTTGCTCGTACTTGCCTTCTGAGTTGGATGGATTTTGCTGCTCTGCTCCAGTTCTTGGCCCATTACTCGTGCTGAGATGCAATCCTGAAAGCTACTGGGATGAGGCTCTGCCACATGCACTGGCTGAACAATCCGGGAAGCCTGACTGAGGCCATTTGGAGGGGGAACAGGCCAGTGCCGAGACATTTCCATCTTAACAATGATGGAGAGGGTGGCCTGCCAGTCTCCTGAAAATCAGCAGTCTGTGGGTCTCTGCAGGAGCTGCCAGGCATTCATCGTCGGCTCTCCCTGCTTGGAGGGGAAATGGCTCTTACTGATAACGTGCCCTCCGGCACTGTGGGGAGCTGTCAGAATCCAGCCTTCCCTTGGAAGCACTTGGCTGCAGCTGCTTCTTCCAGGCTAGACGTGGCACACAGCATGAAGATGCTCAGCTGCCTCCCCGACAGCTGAATGTGCCTTTTGATTCCTGCCCTCTCTGCACGCAGCGTGGGGCCACGGGGACTCCCCACTGCCCTGCCTGTTGTCGCTGCAGGGATTTCAGGAGATGCCACCTGCACCAGGCTGTGCTATCGGTGCCTCCTTAACCAACTGCTCTTTCCACACAGACATCCGGGTGGCCAGCTTTACCCGTGGCAGAAGCATTAACTTGGCCCTGTCCCACAGAGGACGCCAAGCCCTCCAAGCCGTGGGGATGGAAGAGCAGGTACCCTGGCAGCTTCTGTCGGTGGTGGGGTCACTGTGGTTAAAACACTGTTGACTTCAGCTGTTGACAGATGGGCTCTCTTCTGCTCCCCAAGCACACAGCGGCCACTGCAGAGATATCTCTGCTTTCGTGACGTGGAGGTAAACTTCTCCTATCACATGCCCACAGCTTGTCTCTCCACTGCTTTGTGGCACAGCTTCCAATGGGGATCTCCCCCAGCCGGGGACAGCACCCAACCCCAGGCAGCTGGGGTCTGCTCGTGGCAGAGGGTGCTCCCCTAGGAGACCAACATCAGACGACACCTCCCAGTGTTCACCTCCCTGTCATGCTCTCCTCACTCTTGGAGGGTGAGGGCCAATGGGGCAGGAGTAGGCAGACTCCCAAAAGAGCTGGAGTACCAGCATGATGTGATAAAGCGGGCTGGTTTCCCCCACCAACATAGCCAGATTTGTATTTTCCCACAAAACCTTGAACTTTGGGCTGCCCTGAAATCTGTGCACACCGACTTCTGCCCAGCACGCTTGGCTCAGAGCCCAGCACTCCTCTGCAGGGTGCTCAGTACTACCTAACATGCAGCTTTTGGTAGTGGGGGGATCTCCTGGCCTCCTCTCCCTCCCCCTGCAGAGGAGCCCAGGCAGCTTGTATCCCAGGATCAGGATGTAATATGGATGTCATCCTCTGCCCTGTCAGACACCCTGGGACTTTTCCTGTCACTTCTGTCCAAAAACAATTTTCCTGATTTTTATTAGAACGAGCTTGTAAGTAACCTCAGTAAAATGTATCAGTGTGGCATTGACAGCTCTATAGAACTTTCCCCAGTAACCTGGATAACCACAGGAACACCTATGAGCAGAGAGCATCCCATGCTCCCTGGAGTGTGCTGCGCGGGGTGGGTGGGGGGTGGGAGTGGCGCTTGGTAGCTTGTGCCCTCCCCTCGGCAACTCAGTTTTGGCCAGAAGGCTGGGTTGTGTTCCCTTCCATTTCAGATTGTGTCCAAAGGCATTCCCATGCGGGCAAGGAGGATACATACACCCTCGGGGAAGAAATACTCCATCCCCTATGGGAAGAAGAACCAGGTACTGGTCTTGTGCTGCCAATCTGCAGACGCTTCACAGAGCACGAGGGGTCTTTGACGGTGTTTGTAGCTCTGTGTGAAGGACAGCCTGAGGCTCACGCTCTTAGAAAGGACACTGTGAGCAGGAAGGGGTCTGTGTGAAGCCCTGGTGTCGGTGGGGCTGTTGGGAGAGGATGAGGTTTCTCCTCCAGCCTTGCAGAGCATCCTTCAGCAATGCCTCCTGACCCCTGTGTTTGTTTGCCTTGCAGTACATTCTCTCTGTGGACAGAGCAAACTTAAACAGAGAGCTGCTCACAGGTAGGCTCCCAGATCTGCTTGCAAACATTTTTACACCCTGTTCACTGAGGATTTAGGGTTTGCCCCTTGATCAGGAGACTTTGGGCCCCAGGCTCTCTCTGCCCCTAAGTTCTGCATAATCTGGCTCTCAGGAAGTGCAAACATGAACTAGCTGTGTTTTCAAGAAGAAAACCTGTGTTGTTTCCCTGCTGCTTGTCTGACACAGAAGGATATTAAACAAGTCCCCCCAAGGCCTTTCTGCATATGCAGCTCTCCAGCATTCACCCTTGAGTAGGAGCTGCCTCCACTCCCCGGCTCCTGGCACTGGCATCTGCTCCCAGAACTTCACCAGCCAAAGCAGAAGATACCTCCTCAGCCTTGCCACAGTTTGTGGCATTTCTCACAACCCCTGACCGTACAAATAGGAATTGGAGCACCATGGCAAAGTATGTAATTAGGCCAGGCCAAATATCCCTATTGACTACAGGCACCTCATCCCATTCTAAAACACAGTATGGTGATGGTGGAAACAGGTCAATGGCTCATGTCATTGTGGAGAAGGAAGAAATCTTTGCAGGACTCCTCGCACTTTTAAAATAGTTTTCACCAAAGTTGACCAAACGCAGTCCGAGTGTGCCCTGCCCTCCAGCCATTGCTCCATACAGCAATCTGATTTGCTATAGTGGCAAAAGTCCCTATAATTTAGGGATCTCTTGGAAACATTATTGGGGTCACAGTAAAAGCTTTTACATTTAGTTGTCTTTTCTTTTCACAGCAGCTGAGAAGTACTCTAACACTAAACTGTACTTTGGACACAAGCTCCTAGGGTGCAATGCAGAGCTGGGGATGTTAACCATTCAAAGGTAACTCTTTTAATGCGCAAGCCTGGGATCAAGTGCTGTGCTTAGTTTCTGCTTAATCATTCATGAAACAATTGAGCAATCTCTGTTTGAAACATGTAATTCCAAAGTGTCAGCTTTGGAAAAGGGAGACATCAAAGCAGGGTTCATAGGAGGCTGAAAAAAATTTAAGGACCGCTTATCCCCCCCCAGCAGCCTGGCAGTAGGGCAGGCACACGCTTGCTGACCCATGTGGGGAATAAACGGGACAGTCTCCATAGCACTGTTTTTCAGGGGCAGATTGCTCAGCAGGGAGAGCAGCTAATGACCTTGTTCATAGTCATGTGAAGTTCTGGTCACGGCCCTGGCTGCCTGGGGGTTATCCCCCAGGGTCATCCCCCCTTGTCCACTCTACCGAACAGTAGCACTGTCCCAACAGTGTCTGCTGTATTCGTGGGCAGAGCTGGCAGAGTTATGTTTTTGATAACCTACAGGATAATGATTTACCCTAACACTGAGCTCCCCAGCCAGCGAAAGCCAATCTTCCCTTGCCCTAGAAGATTAATAATGCTGGAGGTGACCCTGGCATTTTGCAGAAGGTAGATCCGCTGTGCCCAGTGGTGCTGAGCTGGCCTGGAGTTACGGCAGGATTGATGCAAGGCACGCTACTCCTTTCAGATCTGACCAGCAGCCCTTGCAAGTCAGCTATGATCTCATCGTGGGATGCGATGGAGCCTTCTCAACAGTCAGAAAGCAGTTCATGAGGCAAAAGCGCTTTAACTACAGTCACGAGTATATTCCTCATGGTTATATGGAGCTGACCATCCCTCCCAAGGATGGAGATGTAAGTGTTCCTGTACTGGGGGCTGCTACCACCTTTGCAGGTGGGACACCTTGCTCCCCTCTCATGCTACAGCAGATCTACAGCAACAAATTTCTTGCGTGGGTCTCAGCCAAGAGGTTAAAACTTTCCTAGGAAAGTCAGGCATCTCTTCTTCTTCCAGTGGTGAGGCCAATGTCTTGGTACCTGGCTGCAAATATCCTAGAGAGCCTGTCCCAAAGCAGTGGGGTTAACTCTAGCTCTGAGAGGTTCTGGGGATACGGGAACATGTCTGTGAGGACATCAGTGACTGCAAACTAACAGATTTTTGCCCATCTTTCCTACACTTTCCTCTTGCCTTTGTTCTGTGTCTCCCTGAAGCATCAAGTCTGAGAAACGGGCCCTGTGGTCATTGTGTCTTCTCGTGGTACAAAGGATGGGAACTGGTGTACTGGTGTGGAGGGGAACCAGCGGCTGGGCTAGGGAAGCTGAGCAGGACAGGTCAGGAACACAAGGCGCTTTTCCTTCTCTTTCAGTTTGCCATGGAACCAAACTACCTTCATATCTGGCCGAGAAACACCTTCATGATGATCGCACTGCCCAACATGGTGATCACCCATGGCCACACTCCCCTGGGGCACAGGAGACGAACTGGCTGAGGTGGCAGGCACATGGCAGGGGCTGGGAGGGCCAACAAGGTGCCAGGAGGGATCCCCAACCTCTGCCAGGTGTCCCACAGCATGGGGGGTGCATGACAGGACCCCCAGAGCTGGTCCTGCCTCACAGCGCTGAGCAGGTACCTGTGCCGCCTCTCTGCACCCACACATCTGAGCTCCCTGAATCCCCCAAAAACCAGCTCTCTGCAGCTGGGTGTTACAAACCAGGTATGGAAGTTTCAGGACAGTGTGCCAGATCACACGCTGCCCATTTCTGTCCCTCCCCGCCTACCCCCAGCGTGTGCAAGCCCATCATAGGAAACGTGGTGGCCAGGCACTCATCCCCATGCGCAAATGGGTGGCTGTGATTGCTGGGTGACAGGCTGGGCGTGGAGCTGCTGCTCCAAGTGCCAGGTGCTCTCTATGGCCTTGGGCTTCTTTCTGACCTTCATCCCTGGCTGGCAGGACAAGTCCTTCACCTGCACGCTCTTCATGCCCTTTGAGGAATTCGAGAAGCTCACAACAGGCGAGCAAGTGCTGGGTTTTTTCCAGACCTACTTCCCAGATGCCATCCCCCTCATTGGAGAGTAAGTATTTCCATCTCCCCTGGTCGCCCATCAACACAGTGCTGCGAAGCCAGGGAACACATCCGTGCTCAGCCTCAGGGTCCTGGTGACAGGGTTACAAATGCTCTTGGGATGGATCCCCATGCCCCGTAGGTCTACGTTGCTTCTGCACTGGAATAACAGGGTAGGTTTAGGTTGGACCTGAAGAACAATTTCTTCCCTGCTGGGGTTGTCAAGGCCTGGCCCAGGCTGCCCAGGACAGTGGTCGAGTCCCCATCCCTGGAGGGGTTTAACAGATGAGTCAATGGGGTGCTGAAGGACATGGTTTAGTGGTGACCTGGCAGTGCTGGGGGAACGGTTGGACTGGATGATCTTAAAGGTCTCTTCCAACCCAAACGATTCTGTGATTCCGTGATTCTGTGACTTCATATAAACTTAGAAACTCAGGTATCGTCTGGTATATCCTTCCTACAGTGACCGACCACCGCTGCTCATGGTAAGAGGACTGAGATGTCGATGACACTTCCTCACAGTCAGGTAGTGTGCAGAGCTTAGAACCTGCAGGTTTTCTGGCTTCCACATTTTCCCCAGCACAAATAGCCTAGTGAATAGACTTGGGTTTTGCATCCTAATGCTGACAGTGCCCGTGGCCCTGGCTTCCTGAGCTTGGATGTGGCATGACTTGCTCTTCTCGTCTCTTGTGGTCCCATAAGTGAAGTATCTGGTTTTTTTGCCCAAAGGCGAGAGCTGAAGCACGATTACTTTTTGCTGCCAGCCCAGGCCATGATATCTGTGAAGTGCTCCTCCTACCACCTTGCTTCGCGGTGTGTGCTGATGGGAGATGCCGCGCATGCCGTTGTGCCCTTCTATGGACAGGGCATGAATGCAGTAAGTTCATGGCTGGCCCTGGGCCATGTCAACTGGGTCCCCACACCTTCCCATGGGGGAGGGGACTGTGTGGGAGGGAGTCCAGCAGGGCTGCCCCAGGCTGCCAAGAAAGGCCACCTCTGGATTTCTCTGCAAGACCCCTGGCAGAGTGGCCTGGAGTGAGACTCCAGCTGAAGCTGTGGTTGGTGGGACCCTGCACGTGTGAACAGCTATGCTAGCTTCGCTTCTGTGAGAGCACTTCTTGTGAACGCATGGTTCCTTCTGCCTGTTTATCCTCTAATTTTCCTCCCAGGGCTTTGAGGATTGTCTGGTTTTCGATGAATTAATGGACCAGTTCCACAATGACCTTGGTGAGTGATCCAGCCAGGGAAGAGCGAGAGCAGAGGAGGATCCCTCTGCAGCTGAAGGCAGCTGAATGCCCATGAGCTGCTGCTTTCTTCTCCCAGGTGCCTGCCTGCCCGAGTTCTCCAGGCTGAGGGTACCAGATGACCACGCAATCTCAGATTTAGCCATGTACAACTATGTAGAGGTAGGTGAGCCACCCGGTATAAAAAGGCCTAAACCATAGGCCTTGAATCAGAATTGACTTATTGATCGAACCCCCAACTTGCATATCTAGAGCCAGATACCTCGCATATCTAAAGCCAAATGTCTTGCATATCTAAAGCCAGGAAAACAATAACTCCTCAGATGTGTCCCAGATCCTGGCCAGATTTGAGGCACATCTGGGTGAAGTGATACCAACCTACCAAATGTTTGCCGTGCAGGTAGTCACGTAGTCCTGTTTGATAAAGAATATAAAAGCAGGACCCCTTTCACAGCGAAGTTGGAGACCTCACCTACGGGTGGACGCACTGTGTAGGAATTCCCAATGGCCAGGAGGGTTCTCCAAATCCTTCGCTGTGACTGGGGCTCCCCAGCTGATGTACAGGATTTGGATGATGGTAACGTATGAAAGGCAATTGGTGATGTGTCTTTCTTAACCACTATAGCTGACTTTCTGTAGTAATGATTAGGTGCATTATCTTGCGTGCTCTTTTTACCCTGCTTACTCTGTTTCCTGCTTTAAGCTAAAGTAAAATACGTTTATTTTTGTTTTTAACTTGGTTTCTGTGTCCTTGCTGTTGACCCCTCATCATTTGGCAAAACACACACACAGACTTGTGGTCCCATGGGCCATGCACATGGCGGCACCCTGTTAGAATGCACACAGTGGGCAGGAGCTCTGGCAGGACTCTGGTCAAGCTCTCACCCTGGCAGACTGTACCCTGAAAGCTCCTTGGGAATGCCGCTGGGGCTGGGGAGGCTCTTCTCCCTGCAGTGACCTCCAGGACAGGCAGCGGGAGATCTAGAAAGCTCAGGGGGCTCTGCCAAGGTGCCCTGGCAAAGGGGTGATGGTTGCTCTGTCACAGATGCGCGAGCATGTGAATTCAACGTGGTTCATTTTCCGGAAGCATATAGACAACTTCCTCCACACCCTCATGCCTTCCACCATCGTCCCACTGTACACCATGGTAAGTCCAGCACCTACATCCCCGCTGCCTGAGCTGCCACAAGCTCTCCGGGGCTGGCTTTGTGGTGGTGACATGCTCCTGTACCGTCCTAGGTGACCTTCACCAGAATTCGCTACCATGAGGCACTTCAGCGCTGGAAATGGCAGAAAAAGGTTGGTCGGTGGTAGTGCCCAGCCTCCCCATGCCATCAGCCTTGTGAGCTGCACATCCTGCACGCCAGCACTGCTCAGCTGCGGAGCAGGGGGGCTTTGGTGGTGGGATATTGCCAGGTGGATGTAGGTGTGAAGGCTTTGCTTGATGCTGCAGGGTAGGAGCAAACCTCTGATGATGTTGGGGTTTCTCTTTGCATTTGCAGATAATTAATCGAGGGCTCTTTGTCGTGGGGGCAGCAGGACTGTGCGGCACCTACCTGCTCATAAGATGGCTGGCACGGGAGTTGGACTTCTGCTCGGAAAGCTTGTGGGGCTGGTCCCATTATCTGAAGAGTATTGGAAATTTTCCCTTTGGCACGCAAGTGGCCTAAATGTAAAGGGTGCTCCCGGGTGTAGTAAAAGTGAAGGCATGGGCTGTAGACTCAGTCGGAATATGTTGTTTCTCTTGAGATGTGGCCTGGCAGCTCCTGCAGCCCCTCTGCCTCCTGCCCTCCTGGGACCAGTGGTGGTCCTTCTCCCCAGGTGAATGAAGCCCATTGGGGCACAGAATGGTCAGAGAGGCTCTGCAGGGGCTCAGGTAGGTCTCTGCCTCATCTCAGCAGCCTTGTCTGGAGTGATGCGGTGTGTCATGGGCTGGGTGTGGGTTTTATGTGCAGTGATGGAGGGAGTGTGCACTCTCCCAGCCAGCAGGATAGCTCCCTGAACTGGTCAGGGTGTCCCAGACCATATTGCTGACTTCTGCTCTTACCAAAATCAAGTCAACATCTTGACTTGAAAAGCAGCCACCCTCCTCCCCATCCCATGTCAAAGAAAACATGGTTCAGTTATTCTTGGTGGAAATGAAACAACTTTAAGAAAGGATGTTCTGGGACAGTGCTTGAAGCCTGGAGAAAGGGCCATTCCATGTTTGGCTGAGAAATACTTCTGACTTCTGCAAGCAGGTCTCCACAGAGAGCTCACCAAGCCGCTGGGCTAAAGCAAGACCAGGGGCCTGAAGGACCCTCCTAGCTCCATGTTTTCCCTCTGGGCTTTTGCATGTGCCCTGGCACATACTTCTGTCTCATGCAATTACTGATCATCTTTCTTCTTGAAAAAGTCTGGATCCCTCACCAACATTCTGTAATTGTCCTCTGAAGCATGTATGTCATGGTGCTTGTACTGCAACACTACACCAGCACTGAGACCTGCAGATGCTGATGCGGGGAGATGGTCTCTTCACCCAGGCTACAACAAGCTCTGTCTGGGTCCCTGGCAATGGGCGTTGCATCCAGGATCCAGAGTCCTCACTGGTGCCACTGGTGTCTGTGTAGCCAGGCACGGGGTGCATGGGACCTACACTGAGTGGGGGTCCTTGAGCCAAAGATAGCTGCAGGCTGGGATAGTACTGGGGGGAGTATCAAGACACAGTTTCCTTCTTACCTTGCCCTAGACCCTCACAGTCACTGTTGGAGAACAGCAGAACAGCCCGAATTAACCTCTGGTCGGACACGGTACAGCCACTGCTGTTTAAGGTGATTTAGATAGAGCTGCCAGCAGATGTGCAGGGACAAGAACTGGTTTGCATTATTGAGTGAGTAATTTTTGACTTGCAGGGGAGCAACTTTCAGGAGGTAGATGGCAGTCTAGTGTAGAAGACTGTTAGTTTGTTCCTCTGGCCAGCATCTTTCCCAGGCACTGTGTCTAGGGGAGATGCTGGCAGCAGACAGGACTTTGCTGTAGTTTCTCCGAGGAATGCTTCAGCTGCTGCCCTTGCACCCGATTCTTAGCCAGACAGATGTATTTACTTTATATATTAATTCTTACTAACGTTAAACTTCTTCAGAGAGCAGATGAAGGTGTGACATAATACAGCTATACGCAAAGTATTCCCAAACTTAAAGCAACTATGGAATTACACCGCTATTTTACAGGAATGACCCCACAACGTAAGAGCAGTTAGCTGCTGTGCATGGTCTGGAAAAGCGCTGAGCTGAAGCAGCTCCCAGTACTGCTGGGTCTTTTGCATGTCTGGCCCTCGGCTTGTCTGTTGCGCTCGCAGAGCAGGGAAGAGATCTCGCGCTGGGGGTGGTGGAAGAAGCTGTGGCCAAGCTTTGAGATGCAGGCAATGTTTCACATGGTTGGTGCTTATGTTTCATCATTCAAACAGTTGCTCCTTTGCTTCCTTGTCATGCAGAAGGCTAAGGGCCTGGTAGGGGTAAGCCAAGCTTGCAGGAGCCCAAGCAGAACTTTGCCCAAGGTCATTCTGAGAGGGCAGCGACACTGGGAAGCAGCTGATGGTTTGGGAAAAAGATTCAGGGCATGTTCCCCAGCTGCTCTTCACCCTCGAGTACAGGTGCTCACTAGCCCTTAGGGCCCATCACCTCACTGCCACAACCAGAGCAGACCACCAGGTGGAGGACCCTCCACATCCAACTCAGCAGTGAGGGCTTTAGAAACTAGTGCAAACATAGTGGTGGAGACCAGTGCAGGAGGGGAAGGCACGGAGCAGCCTGGGAGCAGATCCTGCTAGAGCAGGAGGGAAATGGCTCCAAATCACAGCAGGAAGGACTCTGTGCACTCAGCTGGATTTGGGGCTTGGTGTCCAAGACTCCTGCCAGAGGGCAAAGTTAGCATCAAGAGCTGAGATGGTCGGTAACTGGTACAGGAGCTGTTGCGTGTGGCCGCTAGCGAGACTTGCTCTGCAGTCCCATCCCAGCAAAGCTGTGTCTGTTCCCTTCTCCCAGCTCCACTAACCCCACGAGTGAGTGCTGTGCCAGGAGACAGGCGTGGTGCAGACCCTCAGCCAGTGCCTGACGTGCTGGTGGCCTCTTGTAGGAAGGGAACAAACCAACAGGATAAAGAAGAGTAGGTGGCAGCCTTAGTCTGAGATTTCCTTAGCTTGGCTTTTTCTTTATTTAATGGTGGTTCTTAGCACTGCCGGGCATTGCTCCGCCTCATTGATCATTGAACCTTGGGTTCACGACTGTGGTGGTGGCACTCTTGAAGAGGGGGTTATCAGCCTGGAGGGAGAGCAGTAAGACACCCGTGTTGTTGTACTGGATTGGATTTTCAGCAGGGCATTACCCACCCCACCCCTCTCGATGTCGACAGTGGAGACAGCATTGGCAGAAGAGCCCACAGGCTGCCTTAGCCCCTTGCAAAATCCAGCCAGACTGTGACATTGGCCAGTGGGGAGGGCTCAAGTCTGCCATGGCTGCCTCTGGAGAGGATGTCCTCTCCAGGTGTCCCCGCCACATGTACATGATCATCCCAGCACATCCCACCGCCACGGACAGGCTCTCTTACATCATTCCACTTGGCCTTGGACTTCTCCTTCTCAAACCGGCGGTATTCCCGGCGGTCAAACAGCTCTGTCAAGAGCCGCCACATCAGCAGGAGCAGCAGGCCAATGAGGGCCACGCCGGCAACAGTGCCACCCACGATCAACGCGATGTTGGGAGGTTCAGGGCACTCTGTGGGACACACAGATGGCATCCAGCTTAAGCCCCCAGCGAAGTGGTGAGACTACCATGGCAGAGCTGGCAGCCTGCCTGCAGAGCGGCAGAAGGACCACAGCTGGGGTACCTTTTGTAGGACTGACAGTGACGGTATACATCTCCTCGCCATCCTCCTGGACCATGCGGAAGGAGATCCAGCAGTTTTGGGAGTCCTTCTCCCTGCACTGCTTGCTCATCCCCGTCGGCTCCGCAGACACCTGGATGTTTGGGCAGGCCTGGGAGCAGTTCTTCTCGAAGGGGCCACTCTCAAAGGCCTTGCATTCCACACAGGAGCTGCAAAACAGGTGGCCACAGCTCACCTCTGCAGGGGCAGAGGCCCTCTCACCTGGCTTTGGCTGCAGCTGGACTCTGCCCCAGCACAGGCAGGGCTTGCTTGCACCTGCCCAAGAAGTGAGCGGGATCCCCACTGCCCACCCCATGCCTTCTCCGCATGCCTCACTCACACGTATCTACCACAGGGCGAGGGGCAGCCAGGGCAGTCCTGGCAGAAGGGGGGCTGGTATCCATCCCGGCACTGGCAGCGGTTGCAGTGGCAGGTCCCGCGGAGGCTGCACTCATTGCGGCGGCTGTTCAAGCAGCCATCAGTCGACTTCTTGCACTGGCAGGCGCTGCCCTGGTATCCAGATGCACACTTGCACTCCCCGCAGTCACATAAGCCACGGTCTGTGGGGGAAGACCTTTCAGACCAGAATGCTACAGAGACCGAGGTCGCCCTTCCTCTGCCCATGCTTGGAGAGCATTACCCACCCTGTGCTCTCCATGCCACCCTCCATGGGGTGATCAAGGAGGTCCTGCAGGCTGGTGCAGTGGGACCCCTAAACCCACCCACTTGGGTTTTGGCAGGGAAAGGCAGCATCTCCCTGGGGATGCAGTGCCCTGGTGGAGAACTCATCATGCAGATGCATCACCTTTGCCACCACAGGGGAAGCCGTTATGAAACTCGCAGTTCATGTTGTCGCACTCGCAGAAGGCGCCGTAGATCTGCTTGTCAGGCACATCACTGGTGTGGCAGATGCACTGCCCACACACACAGTCCCCCAGCCCCGAGCAGATGATCGAGCTGTTGTCCTTCCTGCAGCTGCCCTCCAGCTCCTTGCTAGTCTTGCCTTTGGTTTCACACTCACAGTTCTTCCCCGTGTAGCCTGAATTGCAGCTGCCGACAAAGGAGAGGAGCGAGCCTGGGTCAGCGGCCGCAAGAAATGCTGTGGGGCACGTGCGGGGCCCAGACACCAGCCAAAGCAGGGCAAATCTGGGACAGTGTCATCGAAAGCCAACCACGGTATGTTGGTACTAGCTCCATGCTGGAGGAGGGCAGCTGACTGGGAGGAAATCTCAGAGATGCTGCTAGTACCCCAGTCATATTTACAACACCAAATGGTTGCCTGGAAATAATTGTTATGTTTATAATTTCCAAATCCTTGCCAAGGAGATCTGAGTTTTTCCTGAGGAAACCCAGTCTTTTCCTCTCCTTGTCACTGATGGACCATAAAGCTATAATCACACTTAAAGACCTGTGTGAACTGCAGCCCAGAAGTGGGATTTTTGAGAGATTCCTGCAGAAATCTGTGTCTGCTCAGATTGGTCAGTTGGATGGACAGCTGGGTGGGTGGGTGGGTGGGTGGATGCCTTCAGGAAAGCAGCAGAGGCTCTACAACACTATGTACCCTGCCTCCATGAACATAATCTGCTTCTCTGAACAAGAAAATTGGTGCAAAGCTGCAGAGCTGAGTCCTTGGCTTGGCCTGATGTCCCTCTCCCAGAAGCTCCCCAGTTCTGGCAGTGTTTGAAATAGTGTTTTGGGGGCAAAGCACGTACCTGCAGATCCCACAGACAATGCTGCCTTTCCCATTGCAGGTGGTTGGGTCGGGCTGCTCGTTGCAGTTGCAGTCACAGTTGCTGTCCACGCGGACAGTGAGGGTATCTGTGAAGCCCAGTGGCCGGATGGTGAAGGACTGGCTTTTGATGCACTCCTTGGCTGTGACCTTCACTTTGAAGGTGACCTAGAAAGTGCAGAGTGAGAAAGGGAAGGCCCAGAGGCCATCAGATAGCTTCAGCAATCATAGGGTGGCATCGGCCCCAGGCTGAGCACATGCACTTTGAGAACAACGGAGGATCCCCCCATCCCACAGTATTTTGGACACTCGGCATTAAATTCATGTAAACAGAAAGACTAGAACTACAGGCTGGGTTCCTGCTGTTAAACAGGATGGGCATTGGGAACCTTGTGAGCTGTGGGGCATTCCTGGTATGGGAGAGTGTACCTCTTCGTTGATCTTGACATTGTCGCACTGCCCTCTCGCTTCGTCCAAGATGACCTTGGAAGGACTGCACATGGAGTCATATTTGACATCTAGGACATCAGGCAGGGTGGAATGGTCCAGGATGATCCGCGAGGAGAGGTTCTGTGGGGAAATGGTAGAGAAAGTGCCATCAGTCCAAGAGGAGACCAAAGCAAGGAGGTGTGGGGTTGCAGGTCGGGGCTTCCCTCCAGCCCAAGAGACAGGGGCAGGGAGCACCCCAGGCTGGCACCTCAGCTGTCTGGGGTGGTTCTGGAAAGACAGGTGATAGCACTAGAGAGGCGGGAACCTTTTGCTTGTTGTGGGCAGAGGGAGTCAGTGTGTCCTGTACTCAAAGCCCTGGTCCCAACTGCTCTCTGACAGTGAGGACACATGGTGGAAATCTTTCCCAGTTCTGAGCTCTGCCAGACAGGCGGAACACAGCCCCCTCCAGCACTTACATTGTAGGCCACCTGGATGAGTTCAATGATGTTGCTGGAGTCCTCGTTCAGCTCTCCCACTGCTGACTTTGGGATCATCTCACTGAGTTTCTGCCAATGGAGAGCAAAGTGGTGAGCGGTCCCTGCCGTGTGACAGTGGAGCAGGGGGCAGCAGCAGGAGGACATGCACAGCTCTTTCTCTCCTCCTGGGGAGGGAGGGAGGCACTTGCACCATCTGAACTCTCCTTACCTTGTAAACATCCACCACCTTACTGGTGACAGCAAAAATGGGCTGAATGTTGTTTTCAGCAAGTTTCTGGACCAGCTGGCCGACAGATGGGTAGTCCTAGGTGGGAAGAGGGACATTGCGCTCAGCACAATCCCCCCCACCAGCAGAAGAGTGGACAGTTTGGGCTTCGCAGCCCAAATGACAGTGATTATGTTGACCTTGTGGTCTCAGAAACAGGCTTTTTATGTGACTTTTTTTTCTGTGTGAGGGAGCAACGCTGAGAGTGCAGAGCTGCTCAGCAACCTCCGGGGTACTTACAAACTCATTGCTCTTTTTGTACATGTTGTCCTCTAAGTGGCACTGGCCATCGTTGGGGGTCAGAATGGCCCCAAGCTTGCCATCACCGGCAAAGTGGAAGCCATCGTCAGTAGCATACACCAGCAAGCGGGTCACGTTGCGCCAGCCGATCAAGTCCTGCAAGTGGCATAGAGACCTGTCCCTGAATGGGGCTGGGAGGACAGTGCCAGCAGGCATGGTACAGCCCTTGCCAAAATCTTACATCAACCAGAGTATGGGAGAGGGGGTACAGGAGAGGTGGGTTACAGGAGACCAGGTCAGGAGGCTCTGGGGTAAGATGCTCTCTTGTACCTCCCCAGAGCAACCTGCCCTGCTGCTGAATCAGGTCTTATACATGATGGGCTTCCAGAGCTCACCTGGAGAGGCGCAGAGCCACCTCCTGAGGGACAGTCCGTGAGCATAGGTCGCAGCTCTCATGCCTGCATATAGCTGCCAGCAGCAGGATAGACACAGGGACTCACCCCACACACCGCTGCCTGCATCATGGCATCCAGCCCCCCCTCCGGGGCATCCAGGTTCCCTGAGATGAACTGCTTCCCCACTTCGCTCTCGAACTTCTTGGCATTGTCGGTCAGTGAGAGGATGTGCTTGAAGGCAAAGGGAGGCTGGCATTGCTTGTCCTTTTCGGGGCAGGGGTTCTTCAGCTTCTCTGGGTGCGTGTTCACGAAGGGCAGCACTGTCTTGTCCACGAAGGAGCCAAACCCTGGGGCATCCAACACTGCAGCGTCAGGGGCAGGGACAGCAGCAACCAGCAGGCATCCCCTCAGCACAGGGCATGGACAATCTGCTGGTGCCTGTGTACATGTCCACGTCCCTCACCCTGGCACAATCTCCAGCCTGGCGAAGGACAGGTCACACTGCCTGCTGACTGCCTGCATCCCACTCCAGCCCTGCAGCTCTTTCCAGCTGTGCTGGGGTCCCGTGCCGGAGACAGGCTCACCTATGCGGCGAGAAGGGGTGGTGCTCTCCAGTGCCCTGAGCAGTTCCCCTCCCAGCTTCTTCACCTTCTCCAGGTCATCCAGCATGGAGTAGGAGAGGTCCATGAGGTAGTAGAGATCAATGGGGTACCCCACGGCACGGCGAAACTTCACCTCAAATTCAGCAGGCTGGCCTGCGGGACAGGGATAATGGGATCAGCTGTTGTGCGGTAGCTCACGTCTCACCCCGCTGCCCACCACCTGCTGGGATCCTCCTCTCTTTCAGAAGGAAGAAATTTTTTATGCTGAGGGTGGTGAAACACTGACATAGATCACCTAGAGAGGTGGTAGAAGTCCCATCCCTGGAAACATTCCAGGTCAGGTTGGATCTTAGGGCTTTGAGCAACCTGCACTAGCTGAAGATGTCCCTGCTCACTGCAGGGGGTTTGGACCAGACATCCTTTAAAGGACCCTTTCAACCCAAAGCATTCTGTGATTCTGTGATTTTATGATTTAAATGTGGGCTGCAACGTGCTGCCACATCCTAGCTGAAGCTGTAGGCGAGCAAAAAAGCGTTGGGAATGCCAGGCAGACCGTACCTATCCTCAGTTTCAGGTGCACCTCTTGGGGAATCAGCTGTACGTCATTGCTTAAGGGTCTGCCCTGTGTTGTTGTAACGTCATTGACTGGAAACTCAATCTTGTCACGAGGGCATCCCCTCTGCTGCAGCTGCTCCACAGTGTCGCAGCGGATGGAGTCTGGCTCACCGGCTTTGGTGAAATTCTGCGTGTTCAAACATTAGCAGGAGAAAATCAGAGGTGCAGAAGGTGAACTGGCTCGTTACAAGATGACCTAGCTCCCAAACCAGGCCTTCAAGGTATTGATGGAGAAAGGAAGGTTGAAGGGTCTTGTCTGTCAGATCCCTCTTGGCCCCATCCACCATGTAGGACATGAAATACACCCACAGCAGTCTCCACCATGGGCAGAGCTGGGCAGGCAGGGTGACTATCCCACTGCCTGTTAGCTGACCACTGGGGGCTGACAGTGTGAGAGGCTAAACGGACCCACCGGTTCCTTGCACCAGGCGCAGCCAGGACCAGATTGGATGCAGTCCTTGCATGTCCCAACCTTGATCTTTGGGCACTCCATGGCAAAGGCTGAAATGGAGAGAAGACAGAGTTGGGGCCAGTCTGCAGCAGCAGCAGCCATGGGGTGCTCTAATACCCAGCACTGGGCACTCATGCTGTTCTGAGCCTGCCTTGCCTATAAAACCCACCCTGGGGAGCACTGGCAGGGTCATTACCTGCCTTGTTATCCCTCAGGTGGGCTGGCTCAAGTTATCTTCAGATCCCGGGAAATGCAGGATCTGGCCCTTGCATGCCTCTCACTGCCATGTTTCCGCTGCTGCTGGGCAGCATTTGGGTTTCCCCCTTATTTCACTGCCCATGTAAGGAGCTGTGAGGAAGGCAGCAAAGAAGGGTAGGTTGGGCTCACCGATTGTCACCAGCAGCAATACCCAGGTCACCACTGACAGCCGGAGGCAGCAGTCAGGCAACATTATCTGCAAGACAAAAAGCACCTCTGTGACCACCTGGTGCATGATGGCCTCAGGGATGGGAGCCCTTGAACCCTGTAGGAAATGGCTGCAGAGGATGGTGGCCCCAGGGCGAGACCCCTTCCTGCAGCCATCCCACTGCTGGCAGAGCCTGAGAGCAGTCCCGGGAGTCAGGCAGCCGGGGCCAGGGCAGGGCACCCTGGAGGTGTAGGCTGACTCCGGACGGGTGCTTGTGTGCTCTTTCAGAAACAGTTACGGTTTCCAGTAGACATAGCTTTTGGACCAGATGTGGAAGTCAGCAGAGCAGGAACACGCACTGAACTGCTGCAAAGCTCGATGTAGTGTTTATCCAGCCTCTGTGACCTGTATGGTTGTGTCTGTGTAGCACTGGAAAACCTCAAGCACTGCATTTAGTTTTTACTAAATGTGAGTATTCTCAGCTTCTGTGTTGAGCTATATTTGGATGGAAATGGGTATCAAAATCAACAGAAGGACCATTTCTACTAATTAACTAGCATGGCATGCTAGATATATGGCAAAAAAAGTCTGTTAGTACTTGCTTTACATTTAACTGTTTCATCAAAGACATTAAGTATTTCGCATAGTGACTTAATACAAGTTTTCTTGCTGAGGGTTTCCAACAAGCGAGGGCTTCCAGTGTCACAGCAGAGAAGATCGACATCCCAGCAGAGCCTCAGCCCCATCTCCGAGGCAAGTGGAGAGGCTGGCTCACACTGCGTGGTGAGGTCCAGCCTGTCAGTGTGGCAACCATCAGGCTGGCCCCTGCACAGGCGCAGGGGCAGGAAGGAGTATGGGGTGTTGGAGTCAGACCTGCATGGGAAGCAGGGCCAGGACGTGATGCTGTGGGTGGGGGCTCTGATCCCGAGGCTGGGGAGGTGGCTGCACATTTCTTACTGGTGTGCAGGGAAGGACTGCCAGCACATGTTTCAAACCCCACAAACACTTGCTATCCTCAGTTATACCAGCGTTTTAGAGCATGAGAGACCCCGTTCTTCACAAGCACGTTCTCACAGTGCTTGTTGTAGCTGCTCACCCTAACCACTGCTTGCCCCAAAGCACATCTCCTGCCCCCAGAAATTTATGCCATCCATAAAGCTGGCTAAATCGCTCTCAGGGAGTGGTTTTTTAGTGTTTTTCCTGTGTTGTCAACAAGATCATGTTCATTAATGCTGTCATTTCTCGTAACACCTCCCCCCCACCCCCGCACAGGCTTGAAGCAAAACCCAACAGAGCAGTGGCCTTGCAACATGGACGCACACGGGGAAGTGAGAAAAGCGGAATTCATTAAAAGAGGAAAAAGGAATAAGAAAGCCCGACAGAACAACAAGCATTGCCCTTTTTAGCAATACTCCACACACAGACGAAAACAGCTCATTGGTTTTGAAATAGCTCTGACGCTGCCCTGAGCAAGACAACAACTACTCCTGGCTCCTGGCAGCTTCACAAAGGGCCATCACCCCTCCTGTGAACCTGCCGAATTAACAGCTCAGAGTGAGATGGAAACAAGGAAAGCAGAGAAGGCACTGAGGCCAGTTTAGTGTGTAGGGCTGCTCAGATTCCCTTCTGAGACATCAGCATGCCCTTCCTTATCTCATCAGCCTCTGTAAGACACCAGACGAGCAAAGAATGACACTGGTCAGCCTTGAAAGAAGGTCTGGTCTCCCCCTGAGGGCAGAGGCCATCTGGATTTGGAAGTCTGCAGCCTTGGGAAACCCACCCTGACCTGAAGCCACCCTCCCTGGCAGCGCTCCAGCAGCCTTGCCACTGCACAGAGGCACCTCTGTGGTCACCCACTCAAACCTTCACGGTAATGTGGCCCAGGAGCTCAGTCTGCCACGTCTGGCCCAAGACCATCCTGTGGTGAGTGGACAGAGCCCTTCTTCACAAAGATGCCCCCCATAAGTCCCTCTCCACCACCACAGTCCACCATGGTAAGTTTTTAGGGGCATTGTTTATCATCACAGCTACAACATCCCTGTCTGCATGATATGCACTTGCCGTGCTTAGCTGGCCCAACAAGTTGGTCACCTCCACGTTCTGCCTGCAATGTTTGAGCTTGCAGACAACTAGAAGAACTCCTAAAATAAACATAAAAGAGAAGGTCTTAATGGTAAAAGCTCTTATCAAGGTAGGGTGGACACCAGGTCCCTGTTGGATCCTCCTGGGTGCACCTTGCTGGGAAATGGCTTTGATCACTCATTTGGGCTTTGGCACTCTATGCCCGAGATGCGCCCAGTGACCTGTTCCAGCCTGACTGAGAGGTCCTCCAAGAGCAGCATCACACTCCGAGGCACAGCTGGCTCTTACACAACCACATTTGCTGCCTTCTTAACTATATTCATGCTCTTAATTTATTACTGATGGCTGCTTGCATCTGCTTTGCCACGCATGTCAAGTTAATTAGTAGAGACCTGGGGATGCTGAAAATAGTGTGAGCTCATATTTCTGCACCACCACTCCCCAAAAAATGGGGCCAGGGAAGCTAGGTCTTGTCCAGCAAGAACTGCTGCTGTTGTGAGGAGGGAAGAGCTACTCCCACCCTTGTTTCCTGTAGCAGTCAGCTGACTGACACCCCAAACGCGCCTGACTAGGCTCCAGCTCTTCTACAAGCTAGAAGTTCCCACACAGGCTGTGGGGACCAAAACCACTGGTTGGATGAGCTCCTGCCATCCCACCTGGCCAACATTTCCAAGTGTTTAATTCCTGCTGTCACGCCAAGGCGATGGGGTGGATTGAGGTTCCTGCTTACAGGCTCATCTCGTAAAATAGACAAAGTTTCAAATTAAAACTGGATTGAAAAAAGCTCCAAACCCCAGAAATAAAGTGGGAACCTCAGGACACACCCAGCTCTGACTGCTACTGAATTTTGTAATGTAGGGTTCATCTCGTGGGCTGGATTTTGTTGCCTAATCCCTGAAGTCATTCTTTTCCCTTGTCGCAAGAATGTAAAGCACACCCTGATACTAGAGGAGAGCAGCAGAAGAAAGCTCACAGCGACTTTTCTTCTGCTGTGGAGGGAAATTATTCACTCGTATGTGGGTGGGAGAATGTATATGCAGTGTAGGGTGGCTCACAGAGAACAAATGGGGCTTCTGCTTTTGTTTGCTTCCTTACACGGTTCAGAAGTGGGGAAAGCAGGTTTTCAGTCTGACTCTCCACATCAGCAGGGTCCAGACATGGGTCTCAGCAGTGAGTGTTTTCTCCAAACCTCTTGACCATCCCTTTGGCTCTCTTCTGGACTGGCACTGCCACTGCCAGTGCTGGGTGTGCTCTGCCTGGGTTGTTGGGGTCCTTTTTCCTCTTTTTCATAAATGAAGGCAAGCAGAGGGATGCACATAGTCCACCCTCAGCCCTGCTGTGAAGGAGCTGAACTGCAGAGCTTTACAATCACCTTCAACCCAGGGTAGGGAGCAAGGTGCCAAGACTGAGCACCCTGGCTAGGGGCAGGGCATGTTGCCAATGGGCTCTGCTCCCTGGCCTGGGCTGCATGGTGGCATCAGGGGGAGAAGGCTGCACCCCAGGTGCAGGGTTGCCCTTTGCCCTGAGCTCTGATCTTCTCACCACATGCCTTGGGTGACTTGGGACCGGGGCTCTGCTTCACCAGGAGCCATTTGTAGACAGCACCACATTATTCAATCCATGGAGCATCTCTCGCTTGCTGTGTGGTATATACTTGGCATGACTCGGGCAGGACAAGATGCTCCTAAAGGGTCTGCGAGCCAGAAAATGTGCAGGCGGCCTCAGGGAAGGTGCACAGGGAAAGGGCTGTGTTCTGCCTTGCATGTGGGCAGGGAGCAAAGCTGAGGCATGCCGGCCTTTCAGGGCACCAAGCATGCTGGGGGTGTCGGTGGGATGGAGCAGGACCCTGCACAGCATGGTGGAGCAAGGTGGGATTTATAAATAGGGCTGAAGGGGAAGTGTTGATGCTAATGGCGATCTCGTTGCTATAAATAATTGGAGCATTCAACAGCAGAAGCAGATCTTGCAGTCTGATAGCCACAACTTCCTTTCAGTGCTTTGCTAAACGTCCATTTCCTCACAAAACAGGAGGATGCGCTTTTGTGCCAGTACCCTGGGAGGACTCTCAGGAGTTTGCACCATCTGCCTGCAACAGTGAGGTGCCACCACTGTCAGCGCTTGTGCCTTGGTGCCCCAGGGCACTTGCTCCACGTTCCCAAGTGTCCCTGGTGCTGCGTCACCATCATGCTGTGACAAAGACGGCGGGTGTTACCCAGCACCCAGCACCACTGCTCCTTCCCCCCCAGCTTTGGGCAGCCCCAGACACCACGCACGGGTGGTATATGAACGGAGTGGGGTACAGCAAGGACAGGAGGGTGGATGCCACTAGGCTCATGGCCATTTCTTCCATCACTTGGCTGCATGATGCAGATAGTTCCCATCAAGGCAGACAGACACATACAGGGCTGCCCGCAGGCTATGACTCCCTCCGGGCAGAGTATCACATTCAGTGGGTGTGTATTCATATTTGTATACATATTTTTATTTTTTATGTATTTATATATATTTTTGTATATTTATATATATTTATATATATTTATATATTAAAAATATATTTATATATATAAATTGCAGAAAATAAAATAAAATATAAAAGTATTATATATATATAAAGAACATAGATATATTCCTATGTCCTATTATAGGAATATGTATATATTTTATATATATTTCCTTCCATCAGCCTCCAGTTCCTGCAGAGGCTGGGTGTGTGGGATAAGCACTCTGCCATGTGCACCAAGGCCCTGGCCCATGGGGTCCCTTGTCTTTGAGCACTGAGGTCCCTGGATGTCTGTGGGATACTCGCCCTGCCAGGGGAGGGTGGGGGTTTGTGTTGTTGGGTCTCCTGGGGTCAGAGCCTTGCTTGGGTAGGAAGGGGCTGCCCTGCCGGCTGCTGTGTCCCAGGTAGTCTGAGATTTTTAAGAGCAAAAGCCATTTCTTGTGTCTCATCTCCAAGGAGCATCACCCCTTGGCCAATCCCAGCAGTGATGCTGTGATGGCTGCTGGGTTTGCAAAGATGCAGTCATGGGCCTGAGCAGGTACCCAGATACCTGCCTGAGAGCACAGCCTGTCCCCTGGGGCTGGCAGAGCTCGTGCTTCATGGGAGCAAAGGAGGGATCTCCCACTGTCACCAGCCCTGCAGTAACTCCAGTATGTCTTTCTCTGAGAAAACCAATCATCTTGCACCATGTTCTCCAGCATGATGAGATCACTCAAGACTGAAAGAGCAAGAGGATGAGGACAGCAGAAGTGCAAAACCATGGTGTGAAGCAGGATGTGACAGCTGCACCAGCAAATTGCACCATTTAAAGCCTTCCCACACCTTGCAGAAGCTGCATACAGGCGTCTGTGCCGGCCACAGGACACGATGCCTCTGTGAGAGTTCACGTGTTCGCTTTGTGCCTCCTGGGAGGCTGGGAGCTGGAGCCGTAGTGCTGGAAAAGGCAGTGAAAACAGATGCCAGGCTGCTTTCCCTGACACCTGGGGGCCACCTGAGAGCCATGGAGACTTTGGGAAGGAACTGCTCTCCCCAGCGTCACCTTGCCCGCAGCCTTTGCTGCTTTCCCTGCCACCACCAGGCATTTTCAATGGTCATCAGCAGAGTAGTCAATGTACAGAACACAGAGAGATGGAGCGGAAGAGCGAGGGTCTCAGCCCCCTCTCCCAGGACCACTGGAGTGCAGGGACCTCCAGGAAGGTTCCTGTGCCAGCGTGCAGGCAGTGGCACTGTGCTGAGCTCCCCCAGTGGCCTCCACTGCCGTGCCAGTGCCCTCTTCCCCTCTGAGTTGTCACATCCTGCCGCCAGGTGTGGGGGCTTCTATGGATCCCATCGGGAAGCGGAGGGAGACGGCACAGCCCCTAGCCCTGGCACTTGCCTGGTGATGCTGGCAAGCACACAGCCCACACTGCTCTCCCCAGCACCACGTGTGAGGAGCAGGGGGGGCATTCTGCACCCTCTGTGCTCTGTTTTCCAGGCCTGCAGGGCTGTGAGGAAGGGGTTGTGTGGGGTTGGACACCCTCCCCACAATAACCACCTGCAGTTGCAGGCTTTAGGATTAAGCAAAAAGCAAAACCATTACAGACCAGGCAAGATGCCTTTGCAAAGGCTGTGCAGACTGACCGCCATGCCATGCTGCATGTGGGCGGCACACCGTGCTGACTGAGCTCCCTGCAGCCTGTCTAAGGAATTGAGTGGCCAGAGATTCAATAAGGATCTATAAAACAGATACACAGGAAACACACGGAATCACACAGAATCATTTGGTTGGAAGAGACCTTTAAGATCATCCAGTCCAACTGTTCACCCTGCACTGCCAGGGTCCCTAAACCATGTCCCTCAGCACCACATCCACACGGCTTTTAAACGCTTCCAGGAATGGGGACTCCACCTCCCTGGACAGCCTGTTCCAGTGCCCCACAACCCTCTCTGTAAATATATTCTTCCTAATATCCAACCTAAATCTCCCCTGGTGCATCTTGAGGCTGTTTCCTCTTGTCCTGCCACTTGTTACATGGGAGAAGAGTCCGATCCCCACCTCAATACAACCTCCTTTCAGGTAGTTGTAAAGAGCAATAAGGTCTCCCCTCAGCCTCCTCTTCTCCAGATTAAACAACCCCAGTTCCCTCAGCTGCTCCTCACAAGACTTGTTCTCTAGACCCTTCATCAGCTTCGTTGCCCTTCTCTGGACACGCTCCAGTACCAGAGCTATGAAACCACCTTGTCGCCCAGCTGCCTCCTCACCCCAAAAGGAGGAACGGAAGCAAAGAAAATGGAGATGCTGTACTTGCCTCGCATCCAGCCCTCTCCTCCGTCCTGTGCTTGGGCTGGGATGAGATGGTCTCAGGTTCTCAGGCTTGGCTGGAAAAAGCAGCTGGGCATCGGGAGCTTTGCGATGTACCCCAACTGTTCCTTTCTACGTCTGTCTTAGAGTCAACTGGGGCAGAAAGGAGGAAGTCAGAGCAGTGGTTGCAGGAGGGTGTGTTCCCCGCTCCCTCCCGCCCCAAAACCCAACCAGCCCCATTTGCACTGGCCAAAGCCCTGCCAAAGCAACCTGCCCTGCGGGGCTGAGGTCATCTCCTCCCTGGGCAATACTGGGGGGTCTGCAGCCCTCCTGCTGCACTTGGTAAAGGGACCCTATCCAAAACTCACCCTTTTGGTCCCAATTTTAACTTTTCACAGCACGGCGGGGGGCCAGCCCAGTCTCCCAGTGGGCAGATAAAGCTGGTGGTGGGGGAAACTGGTACCTCTGGGAGCTATCGGTACCCCTGGGTGTGGAGCAGATGGGGAGCTGGCCCCCCTCAGGCTCTTCACCGGGCTCTGATGTTTTTGGCTTGAGGCTCGCTGTGGGGGTAGCGAGGCCTCCTCGCTCGGCAGAGGATGCTGGGGCCGGTCTCGCTGTGGCACAGCTCGGGGCTGTGTGGGTTCCTTTTCATCAGCCTTCAGATTTTGGTGTGCAGGCTGCGGTAACTCCTCCCAATGCACCCACAGCAGAATTTCCCTGAGCAGAGAACTGGCTCCCGGCAACTGTCTCTTAACCTCTTCAGGGCACGAAAATAAACCACCAAAAAGTCGATGAGAAAACATACAGGATTGGAGATTTTTTAAACAGATGATGAATGAGCAGCTTTTGTTAATTGCTTTGTAGGTTCCCTTCCAGCAAGGTAACGCTGCTTAACCGTCCCCAGGGCTCAGAGTAGGGACTGTTCTCTTTGACATCGAGGTCACCCTCAGGCAGTTCGCAGACGACACCCAGTTGGGTGGGAGTGTGGATCTGCTGGAGGGTCGGGAGCCTCCACAGCGGCGTTGGGACAGGCTGGAGCAATGGGCCAAGAATGGGCAGGATACAGCAGCGACAGAGCCCGAGGACAAGCCTGCTGGGAGCTGGTGTGCCCACCCCAGCTTGCTTGGAAAGCCCAGGTGGCAGCAGCTAGACGCTGTGGAGCAGCCCCTAGCCCTTGAGCGGGTCAGCTGGGGCAGATAAAGCTGGGAAGGCTGGTGGGACTTCCTGCCAGCATTGCTGGTTGCAAACCTAGGGGAAGGAAGTGTGCTTGAGTGAGATGGGCTGTCGTAATTTTTAATTTTACGTTGCAGAAAGACCTTATCAGGCTGTCCTTTTCCCTGGGTTTGTCACCTGCTCCCACCGACAAAAGGTTAAGGGAAGGGGCTGGGAGAGCTGGGAGTCTCCTGAGCTGAACCAGCAGGAGCAGGGTAAGCATACCATGGGTCCTTGCAGCCCAGAGCTGAAGATTGCTGGCATACTTCCAGTACCTCCTGAGTGGCTGCTCATGCTCTCTCGCAGCTTTGGCCTTGAGTGGACATCCTCAGCAAGGCACTGTCCTAGAAATTCCCAGAGGACCCTTAACACATGAGTGTCTCCCCTCTCCCTCCACCTCCAGCGTAGCAGTGCTTAGCCTGGCAGGTAGCTCCTTAATCCTGGCTATTTACTACCTGTATTAGCCAATGAGTAGTTACTCTTATGCTGTGTCCATGCTGCTGAAGGGGGTGGCCATCCTTTGGAGACGTGGAGGTGCTTACTCGTAGCATGTATGGAGCTACTGTCCATTTTAAGCTGTTAGACATTGCTTTTTCCATTGTCCATTAACTGTCTTTATTTTTATTAGTTTCCCTTTTTATTTTTATTAGAGTTGATTGTGGATTGTGTTTCCCCCACCACAGAGTGCAAGACCTTTGTAGTTTTTGCAGGATGCTCTTGAACAGCCGGGGTGGTGAGCAGGGCATCCAGCTGGGCAGCCAGCTGGGCACTCTCAGAGCGGTTTCTCCCTGGAGTCACTGATTTTCGTGATCAGAGACATCATTTTGGGGCTTTGCTTCTCAGGGATGCTCACCCAGCTGAAAGCAGGGTAATGAAAGTTTTCCTGGGGTTATTTTCCATCCCTGATGGACATTAAGTCTTCCCTGGTGTGTCCCAGCCACTACCATACTCAGGCTGAATAAGCAGTGCAACAGGAGCAGGGATTCAGGGCAGCAGTGGGATCTCCATCCTCAAAGATATTTTTTATTTTCAACCTTCTAGGACTTGCATAGGGGTATGCTGGGTTGTAAGCAAGGGCCTAAACTGGATGTGGCGCCCAAGAGATGGACTCATCAATGCTGCCCTTCCGGCCAGAAGCAGCTTGGCTTCTGCTGGCCTCACTCTTCTCATCGTTTGCCACATCTTCACTCATGTTCTGCAAGCCAGGACTGAACAAGGGACCTGGGGAAAAGCAAAAAGGAACATCAGCTGGCATGGAGAAGGACATCGCAAGAAGTTTGCCTCGCTTTAAGAAACCAGTTACCGGTGAACACAATATTTGTCACTGTATGTTTTGTATTGTTTTTTATTTATTATCTAAGGTTTCCCAAGAGCAGTGGAAAAATGCTACCCAGGGTAACCCCAAAGCAAGGGTGGGGATGCAGGTCCCTGGGGCTGCTCTCCGGTGTCAGGCCCAGGGAAACATGGCTTGGTGGGGGACAGGGAAGGTGGAAAAAGGTCAGCTGGAAAACAAAGATATATTAATCAGGGAGCACCTGTCGGGGCTTTTTTAATAGTAGAACCACTGTGGGGTTCCCAAGACTGGAGCTTTTGATTCACCTCGGGGGGTAGAAGCAGCTTTGCATTTCACCCCCTCCTCACACGCGCACGTGGCAACGTGCGGCAAGGGCTGAGGCTGATTTGCTGGGGGGCTCCACCTGGGTCTGTAGCCCCCTGGACAAAGACATGCTCGGGCACCACTGGGGCTCATCAAGTGTTTTCTGCTGTTGGAACTATGGAAATAATTTCGGGCAGGGAGCTTTGAAGTCCAGTTTTCTGTCCTAGCACCGTGGCATCCTGATCTCTGGCTAGTGCTACGGAGGAGCCTCAGCTCTACCACGGGCTGGAACTGTGCCGCAGGGTCCCCGCGTTTAACCTGCGCACACCCAAGGAACACCCTCCGGCTCGCCTCCGGGAGCCACCTTCGCCGGGCTGCCTGCCCCCCTGCCAGCCTGAAGGCGATTAAGCCCCCGGCTGCCCATCAAAGCGACCGGCGGCAGAACAGCGGCGTTTAAGACACCATCATTACACTTCAGAGCCAACAGCCGCAAGGCGGGCTGGCTGCGGCGCTCCCCGGCCTCTGCCCGTCACACCGGGCGAGGAGGGGACGCTCCTCAGGGCCCCAACCCCGCCGGGCCCGGTGCTGGTGCTCTCCGCTGCCGAAGCCGCCCCGGGAGCTGGAGTCTGGCCAGTGGCGGCCCCAAGACGGGAGAGACGCGGCGCGGCACAGCCCGCCCCTTCCGCGCCGCCGCCCGGCCCTGGCCCGTCCGGGACCCGCCGCCGCTCCCCGAGCCCGGCAGCCGGCAAGGTAGCGGGGACGGGCGGGGAACGGCGCGGAGCGCGGCGGCCGCGGAACACAGGCTCCTGGAGCTTCAGGACTCCAGCGCAAGGCCCCGCCTATGCACCACGGGGTCCCAGCGAGCTGCTCCGCACCATCAGCCACGATGTGGAACTGCCACATCACTGCCCCCCAGTGGCAGCCGCGGCAGCCACTGCACCTGCGGCAGCTCCACTGTGGCGGCCAGCGCACCATGCCCAGGCCTCGAGCAGCAGAGAGGAGAGCTGGCCCGGGGAGGTGGCGGTGACAGCAGTCTCTTAGGAATGGAACACTCCAAACCGAGACTTTGTGGAACTCTGCTGTAGGAAGAGCCTGGGGGGCCCGGGCCGGTGGGGTTGCTCTTACCTACCCCTGCCTGCTCAGGGAGGCACCTGCTGCCGTCGGGATGGTGCTGGGATTGGGTTTTTAGATGAGTGTTGCCTGGTGGTGCTTGTGCTGACTCCTGCTTCACGTTTCTTTTGGGCAAGGACTGGGACTTCTCATCTTCCGGTGTGTTTTCCGGGCTGAAGATTGACCCTGATACTCTAGTAAAGCAGCTCAACTTGGACTCCAGGAGCATTGTTTCCTCCAGAACAGGTTTGTTGTTGTACTTTGGGTGAGTGCCGCGTCAGGCTGTGAGCAAAGACAGCGGGGACCGTGTTTGTGGTGGCTGTCAGAACAAGCCCAGGAGAATGGAGCCCAAACCCAGCTCCCCGTGTTCCTGCAGGGGCTGGGGGAAGTGGTTTATGCTTGGGGCTGGAGGAGGCAGAACGGCTTCAGGGGCCTTGGTGCTCCCTCAGTGGGGAACTGGCTCCAGGCTGCCTGGCAGCTGCTGGGCCCCGGAGCCCCCACCCGTGGGATGTCCTCATGTGTGTGGGATGTCCTCCTGTGACCCGGGGGCCGCAGAGCCTGGGCTGTAACTCGGGCGCTGGGCTTCCTCTGTGGCCGCTCTTGCCTCACCAGCAGCTGCCATGCTCACCCCAGTATTTGGTCAGCAAGGTGCTTGTTGTGCCCCCGCAGGGCTTCACCCAGGGCAGCCTGATGGCAGCCAGTTCTTCCCTCCTGTCCTTTGCTGGTGCCAGGTCCATGGCCCCGGGCAGAAGAGTCCAGCTTGCCAGGGAGTGAGAGTGGGAACCGGGAGGAGGTGATGGAGGCTTTTCTAGTCCCGCAACAGGGAAACGCTCCCTCGAGTTGTGTAGAGGCAGACAGAGCTTTGTATCTGAAATGCGGCGTCACCTCTCTAGATGGGACCTGGTGGCACAGCAGCCTGTGCTGGAGCAGAAGGTGCATGTGACGCCTAAATACCTCATTTGCAAACTTCATTAGTCTCTTCTCTCCAGGCAGATGAGTTCTGCTGCAGTGACTCTGTTTTCCAGTCCAGGGCTGGAAACAAACCCAGTGACCTCCTCGAGGGCCAGTGGTTCCCCGAGCACTGGAGAGCTGTTGCACATTTGGGCACAGAGCGAGGGGATTGGGAGAGTTGGGTGCAGGTGCTGTTGCTGGGGATGTTTGCCCGCTGCGCGGGAACCCACATGCAACATGTTGTTTCCAAACCCGGAGCTCATTGTTCTTCCTCTGCTGGGAACAGGACGCGTGTGCGTGCCTGTGACCACAGCCACCTCTGCTATGGGATAGCCCGTGTCCTGGAGGGCTGGCAGCAGAGACCCTGGCCTGGCAGGGCAGGCTGGGCTGTGCGAGACTGGTTTATGGACAGACCGTGCTGCTGGGGCCTGGCTGTGTTTCATGCTCTCTGGGGCTGGCTTCCTGCAGGCGGTGGGCAATGCTGACCCGGTGCTTTGTGCTCCCTGACCCTTTGCAGATGATGGGCTAAAAATAGCTGTTCCTTTGGGGGCTCAAAACTGCCATTCCACGAGGCAAAAAGCCATTTGATTTTCTGTTGTAAGATCTTCCCAAGCTGCTGCCCCTTTCTCCTTGTATCGCTCTGGAGCCTGTGGAGACTTTTTCATGATGGAAATCAGTTCTTCTGTTGTGTGTGTTAATTCAGTGAACTGTCACTGTGCTGTGCACACAATGGTGGACACCCTGGAGTTAGAAAGAGATTCCAGGCGGATGTGCTTTGTCTCCTGGGATCTCTGGTCAGCTGAGAGCCTGCTCAGCAGGAAATTCAACTTGACTCCAACCCTCCCTGCCTTTCTTCCCACTCCTCTTAGCTCAGACCACAGCACTTTCTTTTTTGGTGTGTTGGAGTGTTTAGCAATTAAAGGATTAAAAAAATAAATTGTGCTTGTTTGAATGATCACATCTTTTCTGGTCACCCTCTCTTGAGGGTCCTGGTTGCTTCAGGGCTTTACACTGGCTTGTTTCCACAAAGGAAAGACACACAGATGAGGTGACGGAGCAGGACTGACAGGGAAGAGCACGTGGGTGTCCCAGGATCAGCTCTCTGCAGAGCTCCTGCAGCACAGCCAGCCACAGCCCCAGAGAGAGCACAGCCTCCTCCACACCCTGTGCAGCCGGTCCAGCAGCACCCACAGCCTGGATCAGGAGGCACAATTTTCCTCTGCAGTGCTCAGGAGAATGAGGGTCTTAACCACCAGTTTGGAGATGGAGGAGCTGGGGTCATCTGTCATGTCTTGGAAGACTGAACAGAGTGGGACAGAGCCACGAACAGAGCCTGGGTCTGTGGCAACCCCAGGAATCCCTCCTGCCAGGGCCACCCCACCCAGCTCTTCCCAGGGCCAGGAGGGAGCAGGGCCCAACGGCTTCACCTGGAAGGTGCTGGCCATGAATACCCCCACCCTGTGCTCCTGAAACCTCTCTGTGCTCTGCCCATACCACCCTCACCCACAGGGAGCACAGCCCTCCCCAGCCGAGATTGCATCTCCCTGCCCAGGGTCTTTCCTCCCCGCCAGCCCCCGCAGATGCCCCCCTGCCCTCACTCACCCTCGTAGATGACCTGGAGCTTCTCCTGCCGTCCCCTCATATGCCACCCAGCAAGCTCTAGAGACACAAAGCCCATATCAGGGCTGGAAGAGGGCAGCAGGGAGCCCTGTGGGCGCCCCGGCCCCACATCAGGTACTCAGGGCTCCACAGCCATGGGGCTGATTCCTGCTGCCGGCGCAGCAGCCGGGGCTGGGGCCAAACTGCAGTGGGGGGGACCCCGGGGTGGTGGCTCAGCAAGGAACCTGATGGCCGCAAGTTGGATGGACTCCTGTGGGTTCTGCAGGTAGTCCAGGGCCTGCTGCAGGTACTCATCTGCTCAGCTCCAGTGCTCTGCCAGCTGCAGAGAGCACAAGGGGACAGAGGGAGGGGTTGGAGCAGACTCTTCCCCCTCGGTCCCTGTGTTCAGCACTGGCCTTCCCTGCCAGGACACCCTCGACACCCAGCCAGTGGCTGGCTGGTGCTGCGCTGGGAGGGATCAGAGGACAGGATGCTCGATGGGGAGCTGTGGTGCCACCCCGCTGCCAAGGCCCAGCTGGGCAGGGGCTCCCTCAGCACCCCCGGGCTCAGGGAGAGAAAGGAGACTGAAGCAGAGCCCACAGGGCCACATGCCCCAGGGAAGGGAGCATGTGTGGGGTGGAGGCTGGCAGCAATGGGCTACAGCAGTGGGCAGGGGCATTGCTGCCAGCCCCACATACAGGGCATTGGGGGCAGGGTCTTCTGCAGTCTGGGGCTGGGTGACCATCCTCACCAGGTGCTTGACAAGTGTCCGTATCTTCATGCTCTCCACCAGCTTACTGAGCTTCCTCTTCCTCAGACACTCAGTAGCTTGAAAGAGGGTTAGGCAAGAGATCTGCAGAGCAGCAGAGGCTGCAAGATGGCACCGCTGCCCAGGGCACAGGACCTGCATCCCCTGCACCTGGGCAGGGCTCAGGGCCCTTCCTAGCCCCTGGTGCAAAGATGCAGCAGCTGAGGAACACAGGCGTCAGCAGGTTGGGTGCCCAGGTCAGTCCTTATCTCAGGCAGCTGGTGGTGTTGGGGCAGCAGAACAGACCCACCTCCCCGAGCTGCTGCTCTGTGGCCAAGGCGAGGAGGAGGCTGGAGGATGCTCCGCCAGGCAACAGGGCAGGAGGCCGCTGAGCCACCTCCCATGGGGACACCAGGAGGTCAGAAACCCTCACCTGTGCCACGTCCTCCTCCTCATCATGGAGGTGGAAGAACAGTGGGAGCATGCTCTGGTGCACAAGCGCCTGCAGTGGCTTTTCTACCACTTCCTCTACAACCACCATCATGTCATGGAAGAGGGAAATGGAGAGCTGCTGCACATTGTCATTGTCCTGTTGGAAAGAAAGAGGACAAGAGCCCCTCAAACACAGACCATCTGCAGTCTAAAGTTACAGCATCTCACATTAGTATTTGTCAGGCTGTAGTGGTACAACTGACCTTGTTAAATGGAGTGCTTACACAGCATAGAAGATGACCTCTGTATCAACTTTAACTACAGTTAACATTAACTAGAGGTAATTTCCTTATTTAAAGTGGGGAAAAATAGATAACAGTAAGGAGCTTTTATTAGACACAAGTGTGCAACATACTGAGTGCAGTGAAAATCCCAGAAGTTGCATGTGCTTACTGGTACTTCTGGTGAGTGTAAGGCACCAGTTTGTTATTATCAGCAATGGAAGGGACCACCTTTGCTTGTGCACAGTGAGAAAATTCAGAAATTCAGGAAGGGAAGAAGCATGCCAAGGGAGTAACATGGCGATTTCCTCCATTGACCTGAGACACACATGTACTACTTCCTTCCCTAACGTGAGGTGGTCTGCTGCTAGGGCAGCTGGTGCAGCCTAGTGTTCTGTGTTGCAGCACTGAGGGGTGTTTTCTGCGGCTGCAGGGACCCTCACAGGGCTGAGTTACAGCTGGCCTGCCCATGTCCTTCTGCAGGTTCTTTCAAACTAGGAGGGGACAACCTGAACTTCTGTACAGCAGAGTGGTGTTAACAGAGGTGCTCTTGTTTGAAGATAGATAAAAGAACCCCCCTTCCCCCAGAGCAGGACAGAGGAGACTACGTACCAGGGTAAATTTTGAGTAATGATACTGAAGAGCTGCTGTAAGTTTCTATCAGCAGAGGAAACGCAAATTTTTATTTTAAAAAGTCCTTTTAGTTGTTTAAATCAGTGAAGGAAACCTGGCTTTGTTTGTGCCCTTGCTTGCTTACAGTTGGTGCTGGGGTTTTTGCTGGTTTTGCTACTGCTTTTGCTTTTCCAGCACAGGTTAAAGAAAAAAAGTTCTGTTGAAGATGGGCCCAAGAGCATTCCATTACTTACAGGTATTGCGAGCAATAAAACGCTCCTAGAAAGCAGCAGACACAATTCCAACCTTACGGAGACACGAGAAGTGAAAGATGAAGAGATACCGTTCTGACACAACCACACCTCAGAGCATCACCACGTCTGGTCATTAAAACGTGTACTGCAATTCTGAACCACACTGGCTGTGCCGCGACTGCAGCGTTCCCAGAACCAGCCCGCTCCCCAGCCCAAACACATCCACACTTATATCTCTTGAAGAAAGTGTTTGCATTACAGTCTGAAGAGAAACACTGTGTTTCACCTGTTAGTCCTGTGTCTGTCACACACTGAGCCTCCAGTACGTCAAAGTTAGCTGGTACTGAAGAGTGCGAGGTGGTCCTGTTGTGCTGTCTTACAGGCTTGATTTATTTGCAGAAGCCTGCTTGTGAGAAGCTGACTTATGGAATAAAGTACCTTCAATAATCCTGTCAAGTGGAGAAGCTACAAGGAAGGAGTAAAAGTTGTTATAACAAGTCAGATTTTCTTTTTAGGAGGGGTTACAAGAAGATATGTCAATAAATTTCACAAATTATGTAAGGACAGTGTAGTAAGATTCCTGTGTAATATCTGCAAGGAAATTGTAATTAACATCTCTTACAGTGAGGTTACAGCAGATAACTTTTGAAGAGGTCCCCATCTGATGGGTGTGCACAACACAGATCCTGGAATTCAAGTTCCATTTACCCAAACCATTCAGCTCAAAAGCATGACAGGGAGTTAACTAAGATAGAAGCAGTGCTGGCAAGGCTAAGAAAGCCAGGGTCTACCTATGCACGTTTAGTTTTCTTTCACTGCTCTCTCAGATGAAGATGAGTTATTTGCCTTTCAGAATCAGGTTTTAACAATATTTGCATGTTGAAAACTGTACACAGATATTAGGAGAAATAAAAATAATCAAAATCACCTGTAAGGAACACACCTCACTCCACCCTTGGAGATTGTTTTTCAAGGGCCCCAGAGGACAAGTAAACCAGTCAGTACTAAGGCAGCGTGCAGTCAGCTAACAGAAATCTGGCAGAGGCAACTGGTAAAAAGAAACAGCAAACAATCACCCAGGAATAAACTTCTAAAGATACCCAAAGGCCTTGCTCTGACTGACCTCAGTGGGTGATGAGTCTTACTGACCTTTTATACCTTTCTGATTCTGACACTTAGGCCACTGTTTCACTTAATGCCAAGTCTGGATTCTGACACCGTACCATGTTAAATAACAACTAACATTAACAGTGTGACGCGGATGGAGGTGGCTTTCAAGGGAAGATTCTGTCCCGTGCACTCGTGGCACTAGAATCTAGCTAAAAGAGAAAGCCTGGTCCAGTCCAAACTCTGCTGAAAGCCTCCCACTGATACCAGCTGAATGAAGCAAATACGATTTGAATAAGACCACAAAGGTTAGGCACTGCAATGCAGCAAACACCAGAGTATTTTAGAAAGAAGATTTTAATTTTTTGGAAGAAACAGGTTTTCTGAAATACACAATCAGGACATTAAGACTAAGGAAGATTTTTATTTTAATAGAAAACTCAGAAGGATGCAGTATCTGCTCAGATATGTACCTCCACATTGCGCTGCATGTTGCTGTAACAAATTTCTTAGTCATAGCTCTCGTTATGGACAGATGGTTCCTACAGCAAAAATATAGAAAAATAATTTGGATTTAAGTCTAGAACACCTGCAACTTTTCATATGCAAAAAAATAAATCCAACTAGTCATAGAAAAGTGGCTGATAAGGATGAGAATAGGGCTGTGCGTCTGAAGAGCCACACTTAACACGGATTCCGAACTGCAGAAATGAGCATTTTTCCTCAGCCTCATAAAAATAGTTTGTCAATGAAAAAATACCAGTATGTAATACATTTAATACAATTTATACAAGATCTCGGATTATGGAATAATAAGCTAAAATCAAACGTACTGCTTTTTCAAATGGTCTTGTATATAGTGATACTCTCAGTGTATACAGTGTGCATGCATGTACCTGTACACACACACAGAAAGAAAGAGGCGCAGAGAGATTTGCTGAAGAATTCTACAGGATTATCTGATTTCATTGCAGATCACAGCGTACAGAGTTCCTGGGGTCTTTCTAACACAGGCTGCTCTAAAAACCAATAATGCTGACTGGTATCACCACATATCTACAACAGGGTTTTGCTCTTACGAATTTAATTATCAATTTATTTTTCCAATCTAGATTTCTTTTTCCTAAGAAGTAAATGCTGCTTTGGTAAGATTCTGAACTGTCATGACAAATTCCCTGCGAACAGCTTGAGCAAAGCCTTGAAAGTATGAATTAATTTTGATAGCTAGCCAGTAATAAAGATACCAACAAGTTTTAAGCAGCAACAGATTTAAAATGACTATGTTGTGACTTATTTTCTTCACCAACAAGCATCTTGAGCAAGAAACTGAAATGAAGAGATTAGATTTCTCTGCTTGCTATTGCTGTGACATTTTAAGCCACCAAAGTCACAGCTGGCACTGAGAGAACAGTGGCATCAGCAGAGACCTCCATCCTTGCAGGACATAGATTGCACTGCGACACCCGGCCAACACTGCCGTGGAAAGGCCTGTGATCTGCGGTGTCCGGCGTGTGATGCTTCCGTCGGGTCTTTTCTGAATGGGTTGGATTCTCCGTGGTCCTTGCAGTTGTAGACTGCTCTTGATTTTTCCCAGCTCCTTTATTTTTAGACCTGAAGCTGCTGTGCTGCTGTCTTCGGTGTTCAGACCTGGAACCACTCTTTGTAGTATTTTGATCTGCCTCATTACTGGCACCTTGTGACTTAAGAGATCCATTGAGCCGGATGTTTTGGTGCTGTGGGTTGAATCTCCGTCTCTGACTAGGAGGCCCATTCTACCCAGAAAGATATTGAATAACTGTTAGGTTATCTGAACCCTTCCAATAGAATAAGAAATACAGCAATCAGAATCGACAAAAGCTGCAGAGCAAGATATTCAGTGTAACTAGGAGGGGAAAAACACTACACAGGTTTGATTGTTTCTGGAGCTCTCTGTTTATATCACTTAAAAACTGAACTGTGAGTAACATGCTGCACCTGAGTAGCCTGAAAATACAGGTGGCAGGTTCACTGATGCCAAATTAAGACCTGCCATGACTCAACAGAGTACAGAAAGGGGGAGGAAATACTAGACATCTCAACAGCAGCACTTCAGAAGCACTGAAGAACCTGATACTGACTGATGTTTTCCAAAATCACAAAAATACCTTTCCTAGTAAAGTACTGAACTAATGTAAATCCTGCAGGATTGCAGGAAGAACAGAAATTCACATGTAAATTAAAGTCAAGTTAAGAGTCCACATGGTGGGAGAGATGCCCATTGTGATCCCTTGCTCAGAGAAGCCTTTGATCCTTAGTGGGAAGAGGCTGAATTGCTTTGTTGGTGTGACTGCCAGGTCAGCTGATTCCATACTGCACTGATATGACGGAATGCTCCCACATTTCCCTTCAGACACTTACTTAGGCCTAAAATCCCTACTGGGCCAAAGTTCAGACCAACTTCAGTGACAGCTTTCCCTAAGCACAGGAGGTCAAGGACATTCTAAAGTGATCATATAATGACATCGCTACCGATGATAGCCCAACGCTGTAAGCTGTATTATACAGCTTCTGAAATCCTGTGCTTTTAAACCTGGCAGGATTCCACTTTCATAGTCTGTCTAATAATCATGCTTCAACAGCACATCAGCTGATCATTTGTCACAAAGAAGGAATAAATGTTTCTCCACCGTAGCATGTAGGGCAATTAGCTGTTATGGAGAGCTTTTCTTCTTCAGTCCATTAACTCCACTAGTCACTTCAAAACACCAGACAGTGCTCTTTGCTGTCACAGCATTTCTGGGATTTCCATCTTGTATGTTTACACTGCCTTGGAAATGAAGCTGGAAAATATATCCTTACATATTTTCAAAAATTATTAATTAATTAGATGGACTGCAAACCAGTGTTTGATTTTGTATTAACAGCTATTTTTCTTAAATTTTAAAATAATTTAGTTTAGCTCATACTGTTTTCTTACCTGCTTATTTGTTTGGGTTCCTTGGGAAGAAGACTCTGTATGATTGGAAGGAAGATGACTTTGCACTTTATCAGAGTTCTTGGCATTACTAGAGGACTTTCGAGTGTGCGTATTTTGCTTGCCAGTTGTTGCATGTGAGGTCATTGAAGACAGCACTGAACTACATGGTGTTCTTGAGGAATAGTTGTTCTTTGGGTGAGAAACTATAAAAAAAAAAAAGTATTCTGTGTTACCAGTTAAATGATCAACATCTAAACATAAGGCTGTCGTCTTACCTGTTCACAGTTCATTTTGGTAGAGTCATTCCAGCATTACTTTAAAAATGTATTTTCAACAAAAAGATGTACAAAGATGCCCGGCACCAGGAGTTCTGGATATATGTCAGTCCAATTACTTCTGTTTCTTCCTGACCTACACTGTTAGTGTATGCTGCCTACGCTTGCTCCACCTAGAACATACCTCCCTTTGCACAATCTCAGTGGGTTTGGTTATTGCTTTTGTTCAAGCCCTCAACAGTGGCTGTTCTGAGCTATAGGCCTGGTATAATCTCTACCTGAGGAGTGTTTGCAGCCCCCAGAAGGGAATGGACCTCATTGTGAGCTGCTCCAAACAGAAACACCTTTTGCACTGAAGAGCTCTTATCACAGACATGCCAACAGCATGAGCTGTTCACGTAAGATCACTGAGGGCAGAGTAGAGTTGAGGTCTTCTGACCGCCACTGCACTACCAGGCATTTGTAAGCTGGCACTGCTTCCCTGCTGATAGCTGCTCTTTTGACTTCACTGACCACCTCATCTCAACAGCTCTGTACCATGCTCTCCTTAAGGAATGCTTCAGTGAAATGAGGGGTAAATAATCAACTTGAGAATTCACTGCAGCAGAAGTTACTTAGGAAAGTAATTCAGTGAGTTCAGAAAAACCAGTTTGCAGTTGTACCCTCAGCAGCTGTGGTTGTATTAGTCAGGATAATCTTTCCAGAATTTTCAATCTCTTAACCTTTAGGATATGAGAGAGGCTCTGTGAGGTGACTGTGAACTATTAGATAGATTACTAGGAAACTTGTGCCTGCCTTTGAAACATGCTGGGCTGGCTTCAGTCAGGGACAGGATATGGGGTTAGACAGATCTTCAAAGTTTCTGCAAAAGCAATGCTTAGCATCTAATGAATTAATCTGGTTACACCTCACAGAAGTCTGTTCTTTAGCTGCGCAGTCAGAAAATTGCATTGGCAGATTGGGTGGTATTTTTTCTTTTGTCTATTTCTAGTAACTCCTTGAAAATGTTAATTATTTTTCTTCCTGAAGTTGTTTTTCTTCCACTAGGGTGCATTAGTTCAGTATTGCATTAACAGTTTTTCCCCAAGTGATGGTACTGATGAGACAGGGTAACAGCTGGGGCAAAACACTACAGCATTTACCTTTTTTTGAGGAAAAAAGGCATGACAAAGCTGAGGAATAGGCTGGTTTGTATTTCACGACAAGGACATGATGCTTGGAGCAGAATGTGAATCTGCATTTCCAAGCACAAGGGCAGACGATTTGGAAACAGGAACATTTGGGACTATCTTTAGCTCCTGAAAAACCCAGCGAATACTGTTATGAAGTTGGAGAGTTACTTCCTAGCAGGAGAGCTGAACTGGTCTCATAACATTATGCTCATACACAGAAAAGCTTCCGATTTACCAGCTATTCATAAATCACTGAATTTGAGTGTTCCCCAGGGCTGATTTTAATTTCCACTTGGAAATTCTGTTGAGATGGAAAACTCCAACTGTTCTGAGTTATACTTGGAAATGTCTGACAAAGAGACCACTGTACAGACGCTGACGGACTGCGCAGCCACACGTACAGCGAGTCTAATGTGCTTCACACCGTACAGTTGGCTTGAGCATGTGCAGCAGGTCTGCTGCATCCCGACAGACCACTCGTGGCAGGGTGCTGCATACACACGGGTGGTACACATGCCACTATTTCTACCAGCATTTCCTCAATAGGTATGTGAACAATATGTTCTGAGAACTTTGGTATGAGAAATCACCAGCACTTACTTTCTCCACAGAGCTGAATTTGGGTCTTCAGCTGTTCTGTATCACAGGAAAATCGGGCAGACCTGCCCAGCTCTTCATCATATTTCCGTTCACTCACAAAGTGCTGCAACAATACAGACAAGGTAACCCCGATTTGTGTTTTGAGCAAAAGACTGTATGTGTGGTACAGAAACCAATCAACATTGATCCTAAGTTCACTTTAAGGCTCAGCAGACTCTTCACTGTGCCCTGTACACCGGATCTCTGCGCAGAGCCAAGTGTTTTCCCATCCTTATCAAATTACACAGCTCGTAGCCCAGCGACAGGAGGATCACTTGTGCACTTGGGAAGTGGGTCAATTTCACGTGTTTGACCACTGAACCTGAAGCTATAGGTTACTTGTTAACTGAGTCTGATAACTGATACACAAACAGCAGAACTCCCCACTGCCACACTGATGAGGGAACAGCTCACACTGATAGCATTCACACTGATAGCATCCACACGCTGCTCAGAGGTGCTTGTGATGCTTTAGAAGGTGTGCCTTCCCCTTGGAAAGCTCGTTACCCTTTGGCCCATGGCAGGAATGAACAGCCTGGGCTGTTAACATGACAGCTTTTGCCTGGCATTTATGCAAACAGCTAAATACCCAAGCAGAAGTAAATGCCTGACCTTAATTTCAGCCCTGAGTTCAGCCAGTTGTGCTTCAGCCATCTGACTGGCCAGGTCTGTCAGTCTCTTCAACTCCTCCGCTTTCTTCTGCCGAGCAGTCAGGATTTCCACTGCCAAATACCAACAGTCAGTAATTAATGCTTGGAAGGGAAATTGCTCTGTAGTTCATAACTCTTCAGGCATTTACACTGTACATCACATGACCCCTGACCTCAGCTGGACTTCCAGTATGCTGCTTGCACTGACCAAGTCAATCAGCGTATTTAACTGAACTGCCTGATACTGAAAAAGAGCTGGAAATAGGGCAGCTGTCAGAAAAATCAAAGTTAAGCCAAACCTTCAATGTTTAGACAAACAGAGCAGACACATGTTTTTTTGAGTTTTCCAGTGCTTTATTTTTAAGCACAAAATCAGGGAGCCAAATCCCCATTTTTAAAAAACACCTGAAATTATCATGTTTGGAAGTTTCCCCAGTATTGACAGTAAGAGGAAGATTACCCACTGTTAAACAGTCCTCCAGTGCAGCTAAGAGATGTGAAAATAAAGAGTAATGTAAATTTGGTTAGCAGGTTACAATCCTGTAACAATGTTCTGCCTAGAATTCTGAAGGCACTTTACAAGCCTACAACAGCCTTGAGATACAGTAGAAACTACCCTGTTAAAGACAGGCACAGGGGCCATGGAGCGTCACACACAGAGCTGGCATTAAAAGAAGGAAAGAATCTGCCCTGTGCAAATGCAGCATGTTGTGTGCCCATGGATAATAGTTTGGTTTACTTTCTGCAAAAATGACTACTATACCTGGCCAAGATTAACAAAGGGGCCCTATGGTACCATCAGCCCTGGACACTGGATTTCCAAAACACATTTGCTTATGCCGTTAGGGCTTAGATCCACATCTGCTGCTATCAATGGGAATTTCTCCACTGGTTTTCCTAGGAGTGAGCCTATACTCTGCAGCAGATTATGGCAACCTGGTCTCTGCAGGTAACTGAAAAGCTGCTCTGTTTCCACCTACAACCCCTCCCCACATAACACAGAACTTCTAATCCACACCTATTTCATGTTAGTACTAGAAAAGCTAGCACACAAAGTTCCAAACACAAACTAGTACCATCCTTTGCTGTAACAACTCATACCTTTTACACAGATGCAACTGCGAGTGACTTAGCTGGCAACGGAGGATTTAATAAGAGTTTCACTAGGACAACGTTTGGGAACTGAGAGTTCTAAATGCGAATGAAGCATTCAACAATGTTACAGGTATTTGTGACCCTCAAATTCCAAGATCAATAACAGGACTGTATGCACGCATAGCAGTGATGTTTTCACCTGCCAGGCAAAGCATTGTTCTAACAACGCTTCGCTTAGTGCATTCTGCTGAAACACATCACCTGGATTACCAGGCCATGAATACCAGATCGCAGAAGGAGTCTAAGACAGATATTGTGGTATCCTAATACATGACTCATCTTGCTTGTTTTTTCCCAAACACCTTACCCATGCAAAAACTGGAGACAACATGAAAGCCTGGAACCAGATCGACTCCCACAGATTACCAAGAAAACAGATTCCAGTAAATATCTGGGGTTTGAATTTTTTATTGTTCTAACTCATAAGCTTGACGCTGTGCATGCCTATGCAATAACCTCTTCCCCTAATAATGTCCAGTATTCCAACTCCTATGTAATATAAGCAAACAGTGATTAAGAAATGGAAATAAAGGGATCAACAAACCATAAAAATAAGAAAAAAAAAGTGGTCAAAAAGCTCTGGTAAAGTAAACAGAAGGAATGAAGAATTTAAATCTAATTTCATACGAACTTTTGGTTTACCTTAGTTTTGTAATATTGAAGTTGTGATGTGCGATCCTTATGGATAGAAACTACACAAACTATCCCAAAACATCCAAGGCTTATTTGCTTGTATACATGTACAACAAACGATGCTAGGATGCCACTAATCAAATTTACATACTGTGTCACTTTCTGCCAAACAAAACAAATGTTTCCATGGCTATTCCAAAAGTTCCTTGTGTGTTTTTTGTTTTGGTTTTTTTTTTTTTTACTTACTGGCTTCTTCTTTAACTTTATCAATTTCTGCCATTAATGATACTTCTTTGTCTACGATGCTAAAAAAAGAAAAAAAGAAAGAAAAAACCACAAATTAATCCGTGCTAGAACTCCATCGGTATCAAAAGATGTTAGTGTGCAAAGACTTCAGACCTTAATTGTGGGCAGTCTTGAAATTAGTAAGACTTAAAAAAATGGAAGAAACAGCCAGGCAGATCGATTGCAAAAATGAGTGATAATCAATGTATGCTGATTGACACAAACATCTCACTGGCCTGCCCACGCGTCTGCACAGACATGGAAGTCACTCGGATTTCCCTCTTCAGCACTGCCTGGGCACAGCAGTTCTCAAGGGCTCAACAGTCTGTTTCTTAGTTCAGCCAGGTACACCACTGCCGCTACCCAGGGTAACACAGCTTAGCTCTCAGCACAATATTAAAGAATAAAACAGGATTAAAGCCATGTGGAAAGAGGCCTTTCTCTTCCTTAGATAGAGATATTCTTGCAAAATGTCAGAGTAAACAGGAAAAAGGTTTGTGATGTAAACAAGTATTAACGTATCTCCATAACAGAGGTCTGCTTCCTTGCCCCCTATCCTCTCCAGACTGAGAACTGTGGTTCCCCTTTTAACTGGCCTTCCTAAAGGTCCCGTGTGCCTCCCCTTTCACAAATCTCTGGTGCACAATCCCTGACAGTACTTTTAAGCTGTCCAAGTGCAAACTGATCAGGTGGGTCTACTGAGAGCAGTCAGTGGGTCTGGTAAATTGTTCACATCATCAACCCAGTGACACTGTTCAGTGAAACATCCATCTCCAGTGGGTAGGGCTCTGGGGTGCTACTCCATTTCCCCCTCACTAGATTATCTGTAGTCATGTTCACATTTAATAAACACCACCAATGTTCATGTTTATGTTTGTGTTAAGTGAGTAAACTCTAGCAGCTGGGGGTAAATTGCAAGAGGTAGGTCAAGCACCAGGAGTAAATCCAGGCACAGGCTCAAGAGCAGAGTAGAGTTCTTAACCCTTTCAGTAACATCATCCTGAAACATAAGCTTTTATAAATCCTGAAGACTATGAGTTATATGTGAACTAGCTCCCATCAGAAGGAAGACATTATAGAAACCTCAAGAACAAAACATCTGTCTAGAATCCCCTTA
This sequence comes from Bucorvus abyssinicus, assembly GCA_009769605.1. NCBI lineage: Eukaryota > Metazoa > Chordata > Aves > Bucerotiformes > Bucorvidae > Bucorvus > Bucorvus abyssinicus. The sequence goes on from CM020029.1 coordinate 27,060,539, forward strand.
GCAAGGAAAGAAAAGATTGTACAGGGCTCCATGGGCAGCAATTAGAAGACTTCCAGGGAAGGACTGACAGTTGTTAACTAGAACACGGGAAGGTTAAGGGCAGGCAGCATGGGGAACACAGGGCAGATACAGCTGACCCAACCAGGAATTTACCAGCTGGAACATGTTCAAGTGCCACACAGCCTTCTTGGAAACCTGCCCATAAATTAACCAACCTCATATGGGAGGTTTACAGCAGAAGTTCTGCAGAGTCCTGCCCTCGGGTTTTACCAGTCAACCACACCACCCTTAGAGGAAAAGCTTCTGCCATTGCACTACCTCCCAACAGCAGGGACAGAAGCAGGCTGGCTGATTGGCAAAGGATGCAGTAAGACAATAAAACTGCAGCGCAACACATTTTTCTGTTTCACACATATAAACACAATTAGAAATATTGTTTAGGCCTGCCAGGTCAGTTTAGTATGACCTACACACTAGAGGAAGTAAAACAGTGGGGTTTTTATGGTAGAGCAGATCAGTTAAGAGAAATACATGTATAGTGAAAGGACACACTTGTTCCAGTTGGCCCTCAATATTCTCCAGGCATAAGCATTAAGCTTGGACTCCAAACAGGCAGGTGATGATTCCAGCTTGCTAATCTAAACAGCCACAGCTTTTCAGAATTAATCTGTTTTCAATTAGCTTTTGTAACTACATGGTGTAATAAACTTCCTTGGCTTTCACAGCACATGGCTGAAATGAGTCTTGTCAGTTCTCACCTGTTTCTACTCTCCACAAAAGAGATGTTAATGGTCTTTAGAGTTTTCCCCTAAATGTAAAGTCTGCACATTTACGCTTGTGCTGTCTGTTACAAAAGCGCCTCCCTAAGTGCGCTACACAGGTTATATAATCATATAAACTTTTGGCTGGAAAAAATATTAAAGCAACAACTTACAACAACAGAGCTCATCAGAACTGCGCTTTGGCCCAGTTCACGACTGTCCTCTTCCCACTCCAGTAACAGATCCTTGCTAAACTGCTGGGCTCCTAACATTTTATTTTGATGCCAAATAAAAACCACTTTTAATACAAGAATGAGAACAAGGCTAGAGCAGTGCTGTATTTATTATATTTTACAGTCAGATATCATCTGTTGCTAGACAGTTTGCTGCTCCTAATGTTTTAGTGTGGTCTCTGATGAACATTTCAGGAAAGCGTTTTGATGTTGTAGAGGCCAGGACTCTGAGAAATTTGATGGAGAACAACCACCTGAGTACTTCCCTCATAGCTACAAATTAACATTGAGGAAAACTACAGAGTAACACAAGAGAAAAAGTGTTTGGTGTCTTTGTCAATACGAGATTAGTTAATGCGATAAACTCAGTTTCCGTAATTGACAGATCTTCATAGGGTTGCCCTTCCCTGAAGACAATGCAGCTGTACTAACACACCAGTGAAGACGTGGACGTGCTCTCGACAAAGGAGAGGAACATACTAGTTCTCATCTGAAAGTGCACAGCCACATTTCTCAGCTTTGACATCATGAACTACTGTATTTCCAGGGACAGCAGGGGAAGTTAATGGTTCTTTAGAAATATCACAGGCCAACCAGCACTGGGAAATGCTACATCTCTTCTTAGTTCACACAGGGGTCAATTCTTAAAGAAACAGAGTAGGAAACAATCTGATTCCTTTCTAGTCACATAGAGCACTTCAGTGCAAAATTGACCAACTCCTCCTTCATGAAGACTTTGGCAAAGTTATAAACAAACAAAAATGACAGAGAAAGCTGGAAAACTGGACAAAAAAAAGGACAAATATAAGAAGAAAACAAAATGCTAACACATACAAAAGGAGAAAGATGAGAATACTGTGGAAAAATCAATGGATAAATAATCATCTCTTGTTCCTGCTGAGATCCCACTGTTTTCACATGAAGCTCAGAGAACAACTGAAGCTGAATAGCTTTTGAACTCTTAATTGGTTTTAATGTGTTTTCTGCAATAATACCCAACTTGGCCTCAATAGGATGACTATGATCAGATCTCAGCACTAGCATTATTGAGGGCTGCTCGAAGCTCAGCTCAGCAACACCTTCTGTGAACGTATTTTAATGCTTCTTGCGGTGTACATGATCACAAGATGCTATATCAAGCTGGTACACTCCGGTGCACAGCCTGCCGCCACTGCTGTGCTGTGGAGAGCTGGATACTGGGTGCTGTAAGAAGATTCCACACACTTGCATTATCACCAGGTTTGAGCTGTAGCAGAGCAAAGAACAGAATGCATTTCCAATATAAAGGCACCTCAGGGAAAATGTTCTGCTAATTCCTTCTCTCTAGTTGTGCTGTTTCTCTTGGGTCTTCTACAGCACCAGGGTTAAAATCATATATATGCTTCTTTAGCTGAGGTTCTGGTCAGACCATAACCTTGTCTATTTTTTCTCCTTATTCCCAGAACTACGATGCTATCAGGCTTCAGCCATCCCTTTCCTTCCCTCCAACATCAGTGCTTGGGCATGTTCCATAGACCACTTATTCCTCTCACTCACTTTCTCTGGATCAGGACCTGGGTACCAAACTCTAGCTATCTGCATCATATCACTGTTCACTGCAGGTGAGTATCTGTACTTTGGAACACAGCATTCAGCACCGCTGGACTTTAATAACCAGAGGAAATGTTGAGATGGGGTTTAGGAAGGAGACAATTTTAATGAAGGAACACAGTAAGGCAGAGGCTTAAATTAGAAGACATGCAAATGGGGCCAGGACACAGCCAGTGCTTGTACTGCAGAGATGTGGATGCAGCAGGAGAGAGAGCAGCTCTCTAGGAGTCATTTTGCTGATTCTGAATGCAAGAGCGTAAGTGTCCTACTCCTGGTCAAACAGACAGGGCTTGTGCCTTGTACTTCTGCAGGCTGGCAGAATTCACACTAGTATATGATGGCAAGAGCTGCAAACACCAAACTGCAGTAAGTTGCTGGCACAGCAATGATGGGGTAAATTATGCTGACAGCTGCCTCATTTCACAGTCCCATACTCAGAACAAATTCTGAATTTGTTCTGACATTAATGGAAACAAATTAATCTTCCTCTAGTTTACTGCATGAAATTCAGTGCTTGCACAGTGAAAAAGAAAAGATATTTTCAGTCAGCTGCAATACCTCAAAATCCCACTAAAATGCCTCTTCAGAAAAGCTGCTTCAGATTGCCAGGCTGGCTGATTTATAGCTTTGCTGATGAAAATCACAAAGGTTCCAGATGACCAGAATCTTCTCTTTCGTTCTTCCTCTCCTAGGCATTACGATAAACCTACTGTGCCTAAAGAGATGGGGAGATAAAAAGCCCAAGCGGACACGGAGGCAAACATGCTGACACAACTCACAAAGTTAAGCCACAGCTGCACAGCACGGAGGTTACTGTTAAGAGTGGAATTCAAATGAGTCCTTTCAAAGCCCGGATAAAGCCCCCAAAACGCCCATTTTCTCCTTGAGGTGTTTAATAAGCTTTACTCTTCCCTGAAGCAGCTTTGTGCATAGTGTGGGAATAAATGTTGTTCTGGAGGCTGAGGAAGACACCGTCAGCTGTAGCATTCTGAGCCACTGCAGCAGGGCTTTTCATCTGGAAGAGGGAAAGAGCTCTTTTTTTCATGAGCAACCTCTGGGGTCTAGCTCAGCAGTTAAGCCACTGCAACATTGAGGTACAACTGGAGTCCTCTTTTCATGAGGGAGTAGTTGTAGGACAGTGGTGGAGTTTGACAGCTTAGGCTTCAAAAACCACAACACCCCATTCTCCAGTGACTGTGCTCCGTCAGGGGGCTTTGGAACAGACCCCACTAGCTCCTTAAAGATGTACAGGAAAATTCATGGGATAATCCTGGTAGGAGCAGGATTGGTCTTTAAGTATTATGCCTCATTTCCTGTACACATTTCCCTTCTAGCATGAATATATTTGACCTCCAGGTGGGGGGAAAAGACAACTGAGAAGGACGTCTAAGCCAACTGTATTTCAGAAAAGAATTCCCCACCCTGATCCAAAAATCAGAGCTCTCTCTGTCAAACTTACAGCATGATGTGATGAGAATATAAACATAAAGTCCAACCACCTATAATGGGTGATGACAAGGTTTAGAGGATTACAGAACAGCCCCAAGATTTTGTAATTGGAGAAATGATACTTCAAGCTTTCTTTATATTAATAAACCTTTAGGAAAAGCTGTGATTACATTACATACTTATTATTATATTCTAAAATAATATTCTTCCAGTATTAGTTCAATAGTATTTAAATGGTCACGGTGCTTGAAGGCTGTTGTTTGATGAATGTATTAGCACACGCACCATGTTTAAGCAGCAAACTAATTACATGAATCTTCATTCGGACCACAAATACAGTCTGACAATAAGCAGATCAACAAGACAGAATAAAGCAGTTTCACTGAAATCCTTTCCTCTGCAGTGTACTAGCTGGTACAAGTAAAAATGTCCAAAGGCTTTTAGTTATTCCAGATTATTTTATGTTATTCTTTAGCTACCTTCACTAATACTGCTCTCTTTAGCATCCAGCCAGCACAGTGGGGTCTGCTAAAGCCATCACAATTAAAGGTCTATTTGCATTTTTCTTTTAAGATCTCTTTGCGAACAATTAGAAATTTACTGCCTGATCATAAAAACTTACGTTGAAAACTGACATGGAAAATCTTTTCCTGAATGAGGACTTCTAAAGTTTATTGATTTAGAAATGAAAGCATCACCTCAGGATTTGCCAGTTTTGATGACTGTATGAGCTGTACCATGGCTTGGCAGCATCCTGCACGTTCTTACATAAATTTGTCTAGCTCTTGTGCCTAACACCTGTTGAAGTTTTTTGAGACGATTATTACCTGTATGTGTTTAATAAGTTAGCTTGCTCCTTAGGCTGACAACAATCAGAAAGGATGTATTCACTTTTCATGCTTAATGACACACACAAAAGCAACAATCTATCTGCATGGCCCCATGTGCTTGTGTTTGAGGATGACAAACACACCTATGAATGACTGGGAGGGAAGAGAGAAGATGCAAGGCCAGAAACTATGAACAACAGGCTAACAGACAGTGTAATCCATCTCCGGATTTCACCTCTTCAATCTATCTTCACCAGCTTAGTGAAACATATGGGGATGAAGCAAACATCTGTAAAAGACAAAGGGGGCAAGAAGGGAGACAGTATGTGTCTCACTGAAACCCAAACCACCCAATTTCATGAGCTCCGTCTGTTCTCTCCATCAATGGCTAATCCCAAACTGCTCTCAACTCTCTCCACTTTGGGTAATCCCAAACTGCTGGAGGTCACACAAAGAGAGCAAGCACAAGCCTCTCTCCTGGTGCTGCAGCTCTGCAGGCAAGTAGCCAGCCTGAGGCCAGAGCTGCAGGACCAGGTCCTTCCGACAGCAGGGGCAGGGCCCAGGGGCTCAGTAAAAGCGTTGGGCTTTGGAGGTATCTGAAAACCCAGCTGGGCCCGAGGAACCAAAATGCTTGGGAGACTTTTTGCCTTCTCTCCACTGCCAAGGTTATGGACTAGATGTGTGACTGATGGGCAAACAAGTATCAGAACAAATTACATGAGGATGTGGAAGTCTGTACTTTAGAGGCGTAAGGACTAGCAGAGGTGAGCTCAGACACACAGCTCATGAGGACTGCCTGGAAATGCCGAGAGAAACAGCACAGGAACTCTGCTCAGTGTAAAGCAACAGCAGTCCTGGCCTTTCCAGCCATCTGCCCATACTCTAAACTACCACACTGCTAACACAGACAGGCAGCTCTTCATCTGGTGCCACTGATTCTGGGCTACAGGCAACTGAAAACCATCATCTTTACAGTTTGCCCAGTAGGGTCCCAGAACTGGGTTCACTCACTGCTCTGCAGCTGGGAGCACCAGCAGCATTGTTCATTACCCAGCACCCAGCTTGTACACACACAACTACATTCTTTTAAATGAATTCTTTCCCCATTCAACCACTCCTCTGCTTTGATTTTACTCAGAAAACAACAGAAAACCTGCCATACCTTCCCCAAACACACAGTACATGTTTTCCAGTGGTTCCCTGAATGTATTTTAATGCATTTTTTTAAATTGTTGGTATTGCTACATTTTTCCAGCATTATGTCAATTTTTTTTACCCAGTCTATGGTGGAGCTTTCAAGTGCTTTTTGTTCACTCAAAAAATCTTTAACTGTGTTGGTTTTCATGGTCTTTATAAAGCATTGGACATACCAATGCATTTGAGATGCAAAGTAGAGGAAGCTTGACTGTCTTTCGCCCCATTCTGCATGCAGTGTAATTAAACTTGGCCCTCACTGTTTTCTACAGATGGTTTTCCATTCGTGGTTGGGAGCAGACTGTACGGGCCAGGAGCAGATGTTTCCTTTTAGTTCTCCATATGACTGTGTGGATGCTCAATATGTGAAAATGATTTTCTGGCAAGAGGTGTTATGGGGAACTGTGGGTCCTTTTGTGCTCTACACACTTCACTCAGGTTTCCTGGGGCTCTCTTTTTATCCCCGAGATCGTTATTCAGTCTCTTGCTGGGAAAGTGAGAACACAATTAGAGCATATGGGTTTTAACCTTGGCAATGCGCATCTCGAGCACGCTCTGGTGAAAGGGGAGTTCATCTGGCTTTTCTGACCTTTCCCTGCTACTTCAGCACTACCTGATACTCTCTTTCCCTTGCTCTGCACTACCGTGAGACTTGGCTATGCTCTGACATGTTTTACATCCAAGCATAAGTGGAGCACCTTATGTTTTCGTTCACACAAAGGTATTCCTGAAAACCATACACCAAAACTGGAGCATTTTTAAACAAACATCTTTCTGGCATTGTTTTTTGTCCTCATTAACAAGTTAAAACTGGAAGCAAGCATTGCATTTCCTTTTCCAATTGTTTACAGGTGTCACAGCACACCTGCTCCACACCACTCCTTTCTCAGATTGTGGGAGGGTGATATGCACTGTTTTGCCAGATCGCTGAGTTTTAAATAGCAGCACAGCACTGACTGCGCATGTTCAGGTGTAACTTCATCAGTTAGGTTAAGCTGTGAAATACTGAGCCAGATAGAGACAAGGACTTCCACTGGCAACAACCACTCAACAGTTCCTGCTGCTAAAATGAAAAGTTCCAATGAATCTTTCTGCTAAAGCTTTCAGGACATCTTAGACCATATGTTCTATTAATTTATCTCCATAATAATAGTTTTCTATGCTATATGGATGTAGGAGTAAGATATATGATGTTACCTTTGCACTACTTCGTCCTTTCTGTGATTGGTAAAATCATGAGAAGATTAAAGAAAAAAGGCAATTATTAGAAAGTCAAAAAGTTTACTGACTCTCAAAATGCAGTTTTGATTCTGATCTTGACAGTAAATGCAAAAAGAAGGACATGGAAAGGGTCTTTCATCCTGTTGCCAAAGGAAGAAAAAGAAAAACAAACCCAAGAGAGACCACAGAGAGTATAAGTTTGAGCATGTGACTGCAAGATTAAAGCTTCTGACTTAGCTTCACTAAAACCCCTGAGGTGTTGACAGCTGCGTGTGACAGGGACCAGTTAAGCTCACATCTAGGTTATGGTATTGAGTCCCCTTAAGTGTTCCCTGCAGTTCTGATCACAGACAGCACCTCATCAGTTGCTGTTGTGTGTTTATCTGTTGTACATCTCAAGAAGAACTTGCAAAAAGCTTTGGAATCGCTATCACAAAGGAGACCAGATACAGTCTCATGCCTTTCCTTTCGGTTACTCCACAGCATTCCAGGAGCAACAGTTTAGCTGAATTGCTTCATTTTCCCTTGACAGACAAGTTGACCGTGCCACAGCAAAATCCCCATGCCCAAGGAAGGTGATAAATATGTGAAAGGCTGAGTACTCAATTACCTTACCCTCTCACTACCACTAGTGATGCTTCTTTCAATCTTGAAGCAGGGAAACTGCCATGTAAATAACACAAATTAAATCACTCAGCCCAGGAATATGATGTGTTGACTGTATGATGTCTGAAGCAGTATGCATCACTGCTTCTGGTGATTTCTACTGAAATCCAGTGAATCTACAGCAGCTGGCTGCAAGTTCCTGAAAATGAGGCAGTAAAGACAACTCTTCCCATATTTGTCACAGTTTAAGCCACAAGGTCATAAGAAATATCCCCAAACTGTTTTTAATTTTAGCAAAGGTGTTAAGTCATGTGTTTTACTGTTTAAACCACTTTGAATGAACTAGAGATGAGAACTGGAAATGAAGTGATGGATGGAAAAGTTCGAAGAAACTATGAGGGAAAGAAAAACAAAAAGAATGGTGGACAAGAAGCAAAGATGATGGGAAATGAAGAGACAGTAAAGGACTGGCTGCCAAAGAAGGTAAGATCAAAGATGAATTCTAGGAAGAAGAGATTTAAAGGAGGTAAAAGAAATTTCAGAAAACTCCAAAGACAGGATTGTTGGAAAAGCTTTTGTTTGCTCAGATATGCTGCCACTGAACTTGATACAAAAGAATTAGGTCAAGATGGATCACTTAGGAAAAACACAAAACAGTGATTTTTTTTTTTTTCAAAGAACTGTAGTTTTGTCACTCTGTGTACATATGTAAACATACCCTTATGCATCTATCACCTCCTTTTTGGGGAGGAGTTAAAGGCACCACATATATTTTTGATTAAACCAAATGCTGCAAAGAAACAGGGTGTAAGCACCCCCTCCCCACCAATGCCAGTGGCCTAATTCAACCCCCCCCCCCTCAGGTGGTGCTGAGTTACCTACCAGCTGTGTAACTCTGCAAAAGCAGCTTTGATCTTCTTCACTGAGTTATCCACCTCTTCTTTGATCATCATACGGTATCTGGTTAGAGAAACAGTGCAACGTTGCAAGTCTTTTACTGACTTTTCAATGTTTGGCCCTAAAATAGAAAACAAAAATTGCACAGAAGTCAGAAAGCCTGCTTTGGCTTTTCTGAATGAGGGAGCAGGATCTATTCAACGTGTTATTTGTCCAGCTTAGGATGAAGAGGTTTTATCCTAATGAAATCCATAAATACAATTTTTCTATAGCCCTTCTGTGGTGCTCTTCAGTTTTTAAACATTTTTACCCAAATCCATCCTGAAAATCAAATCAATGTTAAAACAGCACTGTTAATTCAAATAATTTATTTTAAATTTCATTTAATATAGTATTAAATAGACCATCAATTGTTCTACTCATTTTTGTTATGCTGCATGTGATTCTGCTCTCACTTTCCAACACATCTCTTCTTCAGGTATATGCTTTCTTTTCTCTAGAGGCCTCAGCTGCCTGATCACCTCAGCACACAGCAAACAGGGATCCCACTTACCTCTTTTTTTGACTGAATCGTCTGTCTTTGTTTCAAGCTGGGTTGTGCCACTGGATAATTTAACTGAGGAAGATTTTGACTTTGGCCTGCCTTGGTTACACTGGAGTTGAACTGATGACTGAAGAGACTCAGGCCATTCTACTCCATTCATAGTCTTTGGGTTCAATTCCACAGATACTTTCTGATGTTCTTGATCTTTGTCTGCAATAAAACATTAAGGTAGAAAACAGGGAGTTATAAGATTAAGAAAGATATGAAGCCTTATTGTTGAGTCTGAGTGACTTTGTTTTCTTCATTGGCATGTGCTCTACAGAACCTCAGAAAGCAATGACAGAACAGAAACAAAATGGTTTTGGTTATTAAACACTAATCAAAACACATCTATGTTTCAGCAGGCTAAAAAGAAAAACCCAGTAAAAAAAAAATGAACTCTTCCACACTGATATGAAAAAACACCTCATAACAGAGAAAGCTTACTACCAATGGTAATCTTTGCCCAAACATTAGGGACCAGAACTAGAGTGGAAGTCTGCTATGGAAAGCATGAGACTTTAATGTCAATATCTAGCTAGCTAGCTCACACACACAAAACGTTTATTGTTTAATCAGCATTTTAAAAGCACTGGTTAAATACTCCTACCTGAAATACTTACCTTGCCTGACTACAGATTTCTATCAAAAGCAGCTGCTAAGAGGGACCAAGCAGGAAATGAAACACTGTCAAAGATAAGGCTCCTGGGCTCAACTGCTTCAGAGGGATATGATAACAATGCCTGAGCCTGTTTGGCTGCCATGAGACAACTTGTTTTACTCATTTCAAGACTCCAAAGAGATTCAGGATATCATCATCATGACAGAGGGACAAGCAGCCAAAGAACGACTATGACAACTGACAGGCAAGGCCAGCTATTACTGCCACTGTGAATTTTAGTTAAGGAAACACGCACAGAAAATTATTTGTTGTGCTAACTCATTTCTCCAATCTTCGTACTCGCTTTGATGAATGAATGATAGTTAGTTCTGAAGATGCTCTTTATGTACCACTTTATTCAGCTGCTGTGGTGTGGTGTCCGGAGAAAAGGGGCTTGTCAGACATTTTGCAAGGAAACATATCATACGGCAAATAGTGCCCCAACATACATCTACTTGCATGACTTTAATAGCTAGGTGCATCATTTTGTACAAACATCTCTCTCCAACTTCTTTTTATTATATTCTACTTCATGGCAATAAACATACCATGATCTTTATGTAAATGGGTGCTTGGCTACTGCCCATTACAAAGTTGTCTCGTGCTGGATGAACTGACCTGTGATTTCTGGACAGACCAGTGCTGACTCTACAAATCCTGACCCTTTGCTCTTAGGAGAAGCAGCTTCCAGTTTCTGCTTGGCAAAACCACTGCAAGGGGTGTCCTTAGAGCATCCATTAAGATGGCAGTCATATATTCCCTGGGGCTCTTGAGATGCCTTCTCAGGTCCACCATTCTTGGGTTTAGGATCTTTACTGCCTTGGTGCTGTTTAGATTTGCTTCTTTTTTTCCTATTGTTCTAAATGGAGAAATACAGCAAGAACAGAGACATCACTCACTGCAACTCATATGAACTCAAAATATAATTGGTAAATTGTCTGTGCTCTTAAAATTCCATACAAATAACACCAGTGTAATGCAATTTACAGGCCATGCTGTGCTATACAACACACTGCATCTGTTCAGCTGCATATATAAACCATTTCAAATAAAACTTGAAACCTCAGGCTGGTTTTCCCCTTCCTTCCACACTGAAAACTTGCACTGCAAAATGGTAACAGAGCCTCTGCTAAGATGCTGCTCAAAATGTTTGCAGTCACTTGGGACAAGCAGTTCCTAACCATCCAGGGGACATCCACACAGTAACACGGACAAAACCTTAAGGCATCACTCTGGTCAGGTAGAAAGTGACCACAGGGACAGAGGTTGGCTGCTGCTTCTGTAGCTCTCCCAACCATAAAAAGAAGCCTCTATGACAGTAGCTCACAGGGCAGTCTCCTGGTACAGCTCCGGCTTGGAGAGATATATATAAGCACGAAGATCACATCCCAAATATACCCCTGAAGTATCTGACTTGATAGATTCACTAATGCATGACTCCTAACAGATGAATCCTGTAGAGAAGTTATTTTTACACTGGGCAGCAAAAACTTCATCACTGTGAGAGGCTGTGACTACCCAGGATACAATTTATTAAAAAGTTTATTAAAAGTGTTTCTGCACATGGGCTGTTTTGGGATTTGTTCTGTGCTTGTCCAGAGTCTGCCTGCCACACACATATACTCACACATGCTGTCCCAGAAATTCTCTCAGAACACCAGGCTAGAGAGACAGCAGCAGATGAACAGGATTACAGATAACACATACATTTGCTTTCAAGTATTCTGATTACCGGTGTGAATGAAGTCACCTGTGTTAGCAAAGGCAAACAAAGGACTGGCCAAAATAGAAGTACTATATCAACTACAGACAGCTGATAAATGGTCTGAACACTTTGATCCTCCAGAGCAAGTTTTTACCTTCTTCTTCCCTGTCATATTCCATTCCTTTAGAACCTGAGTTGCGCTGCCTAAAGAAAGGAAAGATAACACATTTCAAGAGAAGTTCAGCCACAAAAAAGAACAGTGTGTTCAAGAACAGTTTCTAGTCTCCTAGCTGGGCAGCATTTCCGTTTGTCGTGGTAAATTATCTTACATGGGGAGAACAAAACGGGTGCTGCCATCTTTCTCCTTTTTAGATACTGGTTTGATGTGATTACACTATGTACGTAGGTGGGCTACTTGGCACTACTGCTTTTCGTGGTCTTCATTCCACAAAGTAATTAAGTGGGTGCCTAACAAAGCACTAGCGTAAGTCCCAGAAAAATTAACACTTAAATCTCCTGCCTGAACAGGGAGCCACCTCAGCACCCTCGTATAAACACTGGGTATACTACATAGTCCACCCTGACTCTAGAGCTTCTGAAAGTTTTAAAGTCTTTTGGCACTTTTATCATACGCTTCCTATGTGTTATCTGTCATATTCAGAAGATATAAGAACATAAAAATGAGGACTTAAATAGCATTCAAATGACTAATTCCATGGACTCCTGCAGAAATTCTACAGCACACAAAAAGAGTAAACTTAGGCCTGGCAGGAAAAAAAAGTTTAAAATTTATAATGAAATATTCTTACAATTTCATATACTTGAAACTCTGTCCGCAAGCCCTAATTAATTGGTTAGATAAATTTATGGAAAAAAGTGAGAGCAGCCTTGGTCAGACCAGTGCCAGCTGTCACGTTAGAGAAAACTCTTCTGCATCTACTTAACATAATTATTCTGTTCTCCTGAACCCTAAAGCTTAAAATAGATGCTCATGGTAAACATGCAGTCTGAATCATCATCTGATCTACTACAGCAGTGTCTGCCACAATAATCCTTTTAATCACAGGTTAAAGGTATTCTGGTTGAATTTAAGAGGATTTCTTACAGATTTTGGTGAAAGTTCAAAATATTTGCCATTATATATTTATCAGAAAAATGCTACTTAAATACAAGTGACCTTTGATTAGAGATGGTCTCATGATGCAAAATACAAACTCAGATCCAAATTTCAAATGGCTTGAACTTTCAGTGGAGTCTTGGTTCAGCCGGTACAAATGTCAAGGCTATTTGCAAAATTCAGATTGAGGTTTGAATGTCAATGTATGCATCAAGCTCAGGGCTTTAGGGGCCTGGTTATCTGCTTCAGAACTATCTCAAATTCTTATTAGTTACCGTACCTTCAATAGCGAATCATATTCTGACATATTTAAAGAGCATTAATTTTTGTGCAGAATAAAGAAGGTCTGCAACAAGAATGACAAAGTCATGCAGAACAGATAAACAGTCATGTCAAACTCATACCGTGAGGATCGAGGAGGGTCAATTATAAAAAACATGAACTTCAAGTGTCACAATCACGTGAATTTCAGCAGAACAACAGAATATATTTTGAGACCCTAGAGACAATGAATACCTCAGCATGCAATTGAATCACTCATGCCTTAGTGAAAAAGGTACACTGTACTCACCATCCATGAAAGCTTGAACAGCCTTGTCTACATTATTATCAAACTGCTGCAACACCAGAACGATCTCATTATTGCTTTTGTTTGGAACAATTGATCGGATTGCATTGATCTGGAGGGAGAAAAAAGGACAACAGTAACATATAGGTTTATCATACTCCTTGAGACAACAAGGTACCTCTCTACCAACGCATGTTCACATAAATGCGTGTTACACATAACGTACTCACAAGTATACAAAAGATATCTGTATGAAGCAACACCCATCCTCTCTTTACCTGGCCCATGCAAACAATGAAAACAATTTGTTCAAGAGGCCAAATTGAAGTCTAGTAGCCAGTAAGCCCACATCCAAACCCTACCCCCTCAGTCACAGTGGGAGAACTAGACAGATAGAATTTGGCCTTATGCTTCTTCTCCTAAGTGTTCCGTTTGCTGGTGACCTGACAAGACACATCACCTGTACAAACTTATGGAGTACACGACTACTTCAAAAAGGCTGCTGCATGGCCTTGTTACATTGAAGTTATGAGTGGTGATTATTGGACATCTGGAAAATAGTCATATGCATAAAAATAGTCACAGGCTAAAATAAAACCGTATCACTTTTAAAAGCTCCAGTGCCTGCTCAGCATAATTTCAGTGCACTGTTCCAGATCTATAGTGACCAAGAAGCTTATGTAACAGAATCCTTAAACAAAGGACAGCCGAAGCCAAATACTTCCTTCAGGAAACTCTGTTGATGGATGAGGTGTTACACCCACAGATGACTCTGGCACACCATGCTTTGACTTCACAGCATTTTCTATTGCTGTATTGTCTCCAGTATCCATTCATACCAAATAGCAATTCAACTCTCAATGTTTTAAATACAATGTTCCTACAGGAATCATGATGATTTACTTTCTCATGCCCATATTAACATAGTTGAAAGTAAACAGTGACATGAAACTTAATGACTATGTTGTTTTAATGCTAGACAAGCTTTACTAGGTAGTACCAAAACAAAAATACTTGATTAAACATAATTACCAAAACTAACAAAAGCCTATGGTAGTACTCTGAAAAAAACAAGACAATCAGTGCCAAAAACCAGTCTAGTAGTTCCAAATCAACTTTTGAGCTTCAGTGTCAAGCTATCCAGCATGTATTTCCTGTCAGAAACCTGTTATTGCACTGCAAATGTTTATCTGGCACTCTTCTTTGCCATCTTTTTGTGGGGATGCATCCCTGATTAGGGTGTACTTTATCTACTGCATCATGCTGTCATCATGCTGATTTCTGATTGTGCAGCACTGGTGGCCTATTTATTGTACTGCGAAATATAATTGGGGAAAAAATAAACCATGAAGACAAATCTGTTTAAGAGAACTAGGTTGGCTTACATGGTGAAAACATTCATACTACCTTGTCTTAGCTGTCTGGTTAGATGCGAAGAGCAATCTTTCTAGATGCCCATTATGGAGTCTCCAATAGTGAAGACACCAGAAGGTGATTCAGAACACTTAAATGCTCAGATTTATGACCAAAAGTCTTATTTATGACACTCCTCAACCACTGTATTTCCCTGTCCCATACACTAAACATAAGTCACGACTCACTGTGCAAGAACAGAACCTGAAATGAACGAGGTCTCTGATTCTCAGTGTCTGCTGGACTTTGCTTCAGCACCACGAAAGGCTGATGCTTGCTTCAGCTAAATCCACACAGGGTCAAACTTTCTTGAGAACGCTTTTTAGGTGCGTACACATGGGGAGGGAAGTAGTGAGTATAACTCTCTATGCACTGTAGGCATTCAAGTGACAGCCAACGCAAATCAATAGGATGTGCAGAGAAAGCCCTGGAAAAAGGACTTTTATTAATCTTATCACCATGGGCACAGGCATGCTGTTTACCGATAAAGCTCCAACAAGTATGAACTGAGCTGGCTCCGTAACAATAAAAGTTGGCAAAGACACGAGGGTAAAGCAAGCCACAAGCTGCAGTCCATTCTATGTACAAACTGGTAGTTGTCGAATATTTCCACCATGTGGATTACATCTTCACATTCTCACAAAAATCTCCCCTCTTTTTTCACTATCATGTGGATCATCTCTCTGCCTACTCAAAATTGCATCATCTTTTTGTGGCAACTGCTTGCAGGAAAAATAGTAAAAGGAAATATCTTGTGTATTCCAACAATCTTTAAATATAAGCATGGGAATAGGATTTCTAGGCCCTTCTTTGCTATGAAAGGTCTGGAAGCCTCAAGAAGTATCTGGAAACAACAAAGTAAGGCCAAGACCACAGGATGGATCAGGCAACTCGCCACACACTGCAGTTTGGAAACTTCTTAAAGACATTAAGAAGAACATCTGTGGGGTGGAGAACACTGACACAGAAGGACTTGACCAGAGAGACTATGTGTTTTAGACTACAGAATCTACTGAAGACTTTCTGTTTGTACTGTATGGTCTTTCTTAAGAAGGTTTTGATTAATAGAAAAAACAGAATTAAAAAGTGCTTCATCTGACTTAGTACTAAAATGCACAAAGGTTATAGAAATGTATGTGTGGAGATAACTCAGAAAAAGCAAGATGATATTCTTAGGAAGAATACTCGCCAATACAGAGAAAAGAAATTAAGGACATGACCAACACTGTGGACGCAGTCCTGGTTTATTTGGACTATATAACAATTCAATTTAGGGAACATTAACATACTGAGGAGCTCATTGGTTCTACTGCCAAAACCCAACAATATCATTTGTTGATGGCTGTACAAAATAAACATTTATTCATCTTTCCATTTAGAAAATAAAAAACTTAAGAAGCTTCATGAGAAAATTCCTCAAGAAAAGAACATCAGATTGCCAAGTAAAGCACCCAGACTTAGGGAATTCCAGATTAGAAGTTGCTCGCACTTTCTTAACCTATGTGTGCTATGACACCAAAGATACTTACAAGTTGTTTCTGCTTTCCAGATTTCTGTAGCAACATATGTGGGATACAATAGAGGAAAACTAAAATGTGCAACCAGTAGAACATGTCAGTATTGAGAAAAAACACTTATTTACTGCTGTGATCAGAAACAACAAAAGCAGACAAACCCAGAACTCCAACAGAGGAGAAATTCCATAAGGTATTGTTCTGAAATGAAATACTTTGTTGTAAAAAATTTTTAGGAACAAAATGGAATAACGTTACCATATTTTTTCTGTAATTTCAAAGACAAACAGATCCATGCGCCACACATCAGGTCTCCAACATAAGCACTGTCTGACATGTTTTCATCTGGAATACAACTGGAACTGTTCCACACAGGCAATGAAAAAGTCAGCAATTTCTGTGCATCCAGAAATTACTGACAAATGTCTACAAGTCTCAAATTGTGACGTGACAGTGTGTCTGGGAGGAGGACAACGCGTGTTGAGGAAGACTAAGCCATGACAGCCTTAGGCTAGAAATGCAAATTTCATGGTCCCTGATAGTCCACCTCTTAGTCCTTTCACCCTGGTTTCAAAAATATGTGTATTATTTCTACGTCTGAAGCTCAGGTCTGTCTCCACATGTCCCATACATTTCCCACGCAAAACATGTCCCATATATTTCTGGAAAGGAACATAGTGATACAAAAGAAAAAGCCAAAGGGAAGAGTAGACAACCTTCCTGACAGCATAATCCTAACACAAATGCACTTCTACAGCTGAAGGTCATAAGAGATCTATCACTGTGATGAACAAAGGCACAGCAAAGCTCCAGGAATGCTTGACAAATACAAGATGACAAGCGGGAGATATACTAAAGGTCTGGATCCACGCATCATCCCAGGTACGCTGTTCCTCTCTGGATCACCTGCCAGTGCAGGTGATAAGCCAGCTCTTTTGCTAGTACAGCTACACACCACAGCTGCTTATAAGCCTCCAGCTGCTTGAGAGAAGCCAGTTACTTCCTCATTCAGAAAACCATATAGAGCTCATTTTTATTAAAGGTGGAATAGGATATTTCCAGGGTAGGAGATAATTCCCAACTTTATCTCTCTAAACTTACAGTCCTCAAACTTAGCAAGAATGTCCATCTTCTCAACATGTAAGCAACAGATTATGGAATTAGAATAATCTAATATTGTATGGCTTTGCATCAACAAATTCCTTTTTAAAGATATTTAACATCCTTTAGGATGAAAAAAAGTATAAGAGCCAAAGAATCTCCTAACATGCAGTGATACTGCATAAATCCTTAACAGTTTGCAAGAACAGACTCACAGCGGCCTCCTTTATTAGATTTATTTCTGTGTATGTAGGAGAAAACAGGTTTTTCCTACTCACTGAAACCTGATCACAGGAAGAACAGTGTTACCAGACAGACTACAGGGAAGTCAACTATTTTAATGATTTTGTGAATCATCCTGTCTTTATCCAGTGTAGATTCCCAGTGAACTTCTGTCATCATCTGGATGCTAGACAATCATTCCAGGACACAAAGAGAATTCAGCAACGTACCTTCTGAACCACAGATAACTGTGCTATTAATGTCAGTTGAGAAGCTGTCCCTGATAGTAGTTAAATTCCTCGGCTTTCTCCCCTGTAGCTTGACCAGAAAGCATATTTCTTTGTTTACCTCTAAGACAACTTGCTTGGCATTTCAGCTTACAAAAGCAACTTTAAAACAATCATGTATCTAAAATATGAAGCTGCTATCTTGAAAACAGCTGTGTATGCTCAAGAACATGGAAGGCAAACCCCATGTCCACCTCCATTTAAACCCATAAGCCAGAGACCTGCCCTGAAAGCATGCGTTTCATTTCTGTGGCCCTAGCTACTCTACAGAGTGGATAAGGTTGAAGCTAGTTCCAAGTTTGGAAGACCTTTAACCACTTTTCTAAGCTGAAGTCTTAAACACACACTTAGTTTGAAATACTTGCTCAAGCCCTGTTAAAGTCACTGCAATTTGAGCCAGGTTGCATCTCATCAGGACGAGAATTCCACAGTCGTGAGGTCGTTTTGATCAGTCTTACACAAATTGCAGAGGACTGCCCAGAAGTGATGTCAAAACTGAAAAAGGTTCCAAGTCCCTCAGATAAGCTGTTTCTACCCCAAAATAAAATCCCCAAGGTCTGATCAGATATACTTGACTGTTTTTCTGAGGATTACTGTTAAACTATAGGCAATCTCACTTGGGGCAATTTTTTGGCTTGCCTTAGAAAAAAAAATTCAGTACCAGGTGAATTCTGAGGACCATGGCACACAGAAGAGGAGGGCGCTGACATTCCAGCTTCTCATGGTACCTTACTTGACATTCTTATGAACACCCATCTCATGAGTCTTTCTTGATTACATACTAAGCAAGAACCAAGCTGACATCGCTGTGTACTCCCCTGAGTTCTTTTGGTTCTCTGTTAAGTTTCAAATGGTTCCCAGGCAACTGTAACAACATGGAATCAATCACTGCCTGTTTGCTGCTCTACTTCATCTGCCTCCCGCTGGCACCATCTCAAAGAGGATGTTTCTGGTGAATAAGTAACACATCCGGGGTTCAGAGAATTTGTTTATATATTTCTGACATAGTGACAAATTAAACTTCTTTGCTGAAAGCTCACGGCTGTTCTGAAACCCCTGAACACAGCTGCTCCAATCCCCCTGAAGTAAGTTACTATTATGGTCACTTACTCAGAAATGTCTTACTTATGCAGACCCACCTTCAGTTTGTGCTGAACACTAAGATCTTCTCTAAGTTAGGAGCTAAATGTATTTATAAGTACGGTTACCATGAATACACAGACATTTTCCTACTTTATTTTTACTGCCTGTCAGTAGCAAATCTTTATGTACACATATACACCATATGTAGGCACTGCAACTGAGGACAGGTAGCAGTGCAGGCCACGTTCAACTAGGCTACAACTCCAGTTTGGGCTGGCCCAAATCCTTCAGGAGGAGCAGGGAAGGAGGGCTGTCTGCAGAACATCACTGCTTTCTATAATCAAGGAATTTGGCATTAGCAGATGTCCTGGCTACATTAAACAGTAAAATGCATTTTTGAAACACTTAATGGCAGAATTTAAGGTTTTGAAAACTCCTACACAAACGTACTTCACAAATACAATTTGCCTTGCTGCAGTTAAGAGTTCAGAAGCTTTACTAACTGAGTTCGTCACAACACACTGAACAAATGTTAGCATCCCTTTGAGCAAAATAACAGCTTTGGTCAGGTCAACATCTCTCTGTCTACTACATGACCTGTTTATTCCACCGATACCTTTGGATCATTTACCTCCAATAAGCACAGAAGAAATTCTACTTGCTGCAGTAAACTACTTTTAGGCAATCATGATGGATTTATTATGCCGTCCTATCCCCCAAACTTGTAAACTAATTAAATGGAAAACCGAGACATTTCCAGAATCCCGAAAGAACATATTGTAAAGTTTGACTTAGTAAGAGCTGTTCTGCTTAAGTAATGACAGCACTGTTTAGAGCCCTGAAACTATACAATACTCTTAATGTGAGTTAAATGGCTCATCAAGTGACAGAACTGCATTTTGATCAACTTTGCTGGTCCTTGGACTAGGTTAGTCTACTTCAACACATGGGCAAGGAACAGCTGCAAAGGTCAACTTTAAGGAGACTTGGTGAAATCATAGATTGGAAACTATCTGGTTTTGTAATGTATTATGTTAAATTTATACATTACTTCCATTCTTTACGCTATGAATCCCACTCTTTCCTTGCATGCTGACTATCACTTATGAAAACCACAGCTATGGTGTAATGTAAACAAAACCGTGAAACCCTCCCCAAAACATATCTGAATAAAATTCCCTTCTTGCAGTTTATGGCACAACCCTGACCATCTGCTCCTACAGCTCTGACACTTGAAACAACAAAAGCATTTCAGGAGAACTTCAGAAAAACCTCACTTCTAACAGAATCCCAAGAGGAGGATTTTCATCTGAAGGAATATTTTGCCAATTCCACCTAACATCAGATCTCACTTGTTTGAACATGTTTAGACACACAATAAAAGGGAGAAATAAAAAAGATAGGCCTAACAGCAAGTCCTGAAGTTTGAACAATTCCTGGTATTTCTTTGGATCAAAACCACAATCACATGCCAGAGCTGAATGGTTATCCTGGGGAGTGCCTGGTATCACTCTGCTCATGTTAAACTAGTAGGGTCTAATTGTTGCAGGAGGCAATACATTGCTTGTATTCCTCACCCCAACTGCTGCTTCTTTGGAAGCCTTGTCATCCAGAATCTCAGCATCCCTTCTGGCGATGTACTACGATAATGCTTGAATACCTCCATTAATTTTATGGAATTATTTTGGATTTAAACCAATGAATTTGACCCATTTTATCCCTTAATTCAGTGAATTCATGTGCATATGATCTGAACTATTTGTAACACTCAGTCTCCAAAACTCCTGATACTAGAAATCAAGTCCTTAGTTCTATTGTATTTTCAGGCAGAGATGAGTATAATCAGAGGCAAGAGGGAGACTGGCATAGTGAAGGAAGACTACAGCAAGAGTCAGGGCAGAGGGAATTATTCTGAGAGAAATTCTGATGGTAAACTTCTCCTTGTATTAGCTATGCAGGCACGTAATGACCCTTGTGGCTGCTGAAATGCAGAACTGGTGTTATTCCAGAAAATCTGTGGGTTATATGCATGAAAATATGGTAATCAGAACAGTTCTGGTTCCCCACAAGAGTATCACAGCTGCAGGAGCCTCTGCCAGCTATGGAAACTTCCATTGGCCTTCCTGACATCACAGGCCAATATTTATATAAATCTCTCAGGGGATAAAAAAGAGATATAAAATGTTTAACCTATTGACTTTATGAACTATTTCAGCTGAAATACCGAGTGAATTACACGAGTATAAGTACTACAGTAGTGTTCTCTTATGACTTAAATCACGGGCAGGGTCTTACAGAGCCTGTACATGAGCATAATGCCCAAAACGTCTACTTCAGCCTCCCATCACCTTTCAAACAGTAGCAGAGGTTTTGTTTCCTTAATTTCCTTGAAATATTGTCTCTTTGCAGAAAAGCAAAAATGCTTCTCATGAACCAAGGTTAATATACTGATGCTGTCAATACCTGCCTGTGTACTGAACTCTATGCACAGAGTCAATGCATATTAGAGTTCAGTATACGAGTGGTGTGTGAAGGAGCGGGGATGAAATATGTATGTAAATACCATTTTGGTTGCACTGTACTGGTACTTGAACCTACCTTTTCCTTGATATTTACAGGAGAATTGATTTCTGCCATCTCTCTTCAGGTAAGAATATTGTCTGTGAAAGGAGGAAAAAAAAAAAAAAAAAAGAGGGTCATTTGGAGGTTTTAATCCCAACCTGTCAAAGAAACACTTATAAAGACTAATTGCATGTGCCTACCTATATGCATTACAGAAACTTGAGAGCATTTAATGTCCCGCACAGCAGTGCTCAATCTTGCCAAAAAGCAAAGTTAGTCCACATTTCATATCTTCCCCAGATTACTTCTGCAAACACATTTAAAAATGCCTCCTAGTTGTGAACCTGGATAGAAGGGGTATCATGCTTCTCCCAGCCACACCTCTTGGACCCTATTCATTATTACTTGATACCTTTGAGGCTTTAAAGAGGAGAAATGCCTCAGACGAACTCAACAGCTCTGGTTTTCTCATTCACCAGCAACTTCAATTTTTTGTCAGAAATATTGTCTGCAGATCCTCTCTTGAAAAGCAGCTAGCTGTGCTGGGCGAGTAAGGTGAGAAACACTGCATGGCTGCTTTGCTGGTTTATTGGTTTGTGGTTTTTTTTTTCTTTTGTTGTTTTTTTTTTTCTTCCCCCAAAACTAACTCAGAGGACTTAGCTACCCAGCCTCTACGGAAACCAACAGGGCCTGTACAGTTAAATCTCCAAGTCTGCTCTGAAGACTTGGGCACATGAATGGAATTTGCATGTGATTAAGAAGCCCTGCAATATGCTTTCTATTTCCAGTTATGTGGCTGGGTGAGAGACACTGTACCACATATTGAAGAGTTAACACAGGGAAGGGAGTCCAGTTGCCTACTCCTGCTTCCATCAAAACCAACTGCCTCAGACTTCAGTAAAGAACAGACTTGAATATTCACATTTTACAATTAAGTCACACAAAGAATTACAGAAAAGATAGTGAAATGGAACAAAAGCTTGCTCTGCTCACCAAGCTTAACTCTACTGTATGTTGATAAGAAGGTATAGATGTACATAAACACAAATGAAATCTTAGTTCTTTCCAAGTCTTGAAGTTGAAACACTTAGTCCTTTTGCCCATTTGAGCCATTTGCTACATGGACTGATGTAAGACATCCCATAATTCTTCTAAATCTCTTTTAATGCACTTAAACAATCCTCCCTTAACTCCTGCTTTGAAACATAGCACTTCAGTGGAGTTCAAACTCCAAAAACTAAGTGCTTCTCTTACAGTATCCACTGATAGCATTTAAATCTTGTTGCTAATCTTTGTATGCATCTGCTTTAAAAGATGAGACTCAGGGAAGCACATTCTCAAAACTAACATGACTTTGTAATAAATGGGGAAGAGACGATGAGAAGAAAAGGCATGAATGTTTGAGTTTTGGTCTGATGAACACACACTGAATTACAGAAACCCTCAAAAATAAGGTGCCAGATGAAAAAAGTTCTCTCCATTGCCAGTTATTTAAAAAAAAAAAGTTTGAAATGAGTGAGGTTCCTCTTACCATCTCTATTTTACAATACCATGATTATCTGTATTTAGCCAGTAGCTCAACCACTTTGCAAAGACACTGAGCTGGAGTCTCACAATGTCTAATAAGACTTCCTTCTTCCTGTCAGCTGGGCCACCCTGTCACTCTTGAAAGCCTGACTGTCTGCTGCTATCTCAGCTCAGAACACTCCTCTTCCTGTCTGTCCTTACATCAAAGCTGAAAGAGCTCAAATCAGTTTGACAAACCCACCCTATGGCTAAAACCAGAGTTATATAATGTCTGGACAGAGCAGGCAGAACGATCACACAGAGTACCAGCTTGGGGCAACTTTGTTTCCAATATTTAGTGTGTTCCAACAACTAAAGGAAAGTGTTGAGAAATTATTGTAGTCTGTAGTCCCTATACAACATTTTGCTGCCAGCTATTTCTCCTGCCAAATAGAACATGAGACACTGGTCATTGAATTTCCCAGGCAGACTGAAAAACTTCGTTCTAACGTTACTCTGCAAGTCTTCATCTCCCTTAGTGCTTTTCAGAAAAGCACGTGTTCTGCCTAGTGACATCAGAGCCATGCTGGACTGAGAGGATTCGCTGTCTAACAGATAACCGTATGTTAAGGAATGGTTAAGGAATGGTTAAGGAATTTGACTAGTCCACCCTTATAACTACTATCTAGCAGCTTTTGTAATGTTACAGGCAGCTGATGGAAGCCTGCCCTCTTGCATACCTATTTAAATATGCTTAAACCCATCCAACACCTTATAACAATATTAACAAAGAAAAGAGGAAAAAACTGTTCTTGAGAAACTAATACACACCACAGAAATAAGTACGACAAGGATTGTAGCTGACAAACCGTTCTGGCCTTAGAAGCCTATTAACCTATAAAAAACAATAAATAATGGGAAAAGATCTTTGTCACCTGAAATCTGCAGGTTCTGCTTTTTCAGCCCGTTTTACTAATTTTGTACCAAAACTCTAAATTTTAAAACTGCATCTTGTATGAAGCATATCAATCCCAATAATTGTACTTTGTGAAAGCCCCACACCTCTCAATTCATTTGCTTCAAAGATACCACCTAAATAATTCTTCAAATGTAAATTCTAGTTGCTGATTAAACCCTACTACAGCACTTAGCCACATTTCCTCTTTGTAGCAATGCTCTGTCTCCATTTAAAGCCAGACATAAAAACTTTCTACAACACCTTGCCAGACCTCACTTGTCTTCTCTTTGCTGTACGCTCCAGGTATTACTATAATTAGTCTTCCACTGATGAGCATGGGGCTGATTCAGCTGGCTTGCGACTGCAGGCTAGTTCAGGAAGGCTTGGCAAGCCATACACAACATACCCTCACTTGCTTTTTTTCTTTCTCTCTCATTTTTTTCCTTCTCTTTCATTTTTTTTTCCCTTTTAAGATCAAGAACTAGGAGGACACCAGCTTTTACAAATGGACTCACTCCTCTGTGCTTTGACTCTTCATGAATATGCGTATTACAGCCATCAGAATGAAGATGCTAAAACTGACTTTGAGCTATTTTTCATTCACCTTCTCCAAGGACAGATAATTGAAATAACCTGCATAAAATACTTGCTCATTTATATAACTCACTCCAGCACTGCTTGTTACATAAAATACAAAGGATACATTAAAAGGAAAATGGCAGTGTAGCACTAGTTTTTAAAAATAATATTTATGGCCATACTTTATAGCTAATAAACTTAATTTTCTCATTGTAGCACAAGCTGATTTATTGAATTAAATGGCATTTTTTCCTCTGATGGTATTTTAATCTTCTAGTGAACAATTACTTCATTTCTAATCCTGTGACAAAAGATTATAGCATATGAATACTTTTATGAACAAAATAGTCCCACTGAACTTTAGAAGCTTTCGTTCCAGGCTTGGAGCTAAATTTGTGCTGCTACATTGTCATTATGAACTCTTCAGAGAAGCTTCTTTCTGCCTGAGCTGTGGAATGTCAGAATACGACCCTCAGCAGAGCCCTAAAGCCAGAGGGGAACAGTGTTTTGCATATCACTAACAGCATGCACACAAAAAAACCCTTTGGAGACAGATCTTTTACAGAAGATTTTCTGCAGTGGCTAAGATTGAGTTATACACAAGCACTGTATTTATAATGCACAAACCAGTGTGTATCAGAGGTTCTCAGCCTGAAAGTCAGCTTACATGCTTCATCTTTCTCCACATCTCTTGCTTGTACTTGTGCTCCTGCCATGCCACTGCATGTCATGCCAACAGGCCTTCCATGAAAAAGAAATAAAAGGAAAAATACTACAGAATACCTAAACAGGTCATTAATTTCCAAATGCATTACCCAAACTAGGAGATCACTCTCAGTTGCTTGTTACACCCTGACCTCAACTACTGACAGAAGGGTTTTATTTCTATACCTATTACACACATCCAAATTTTACTTGTAAAGCAAAGCATTTCAATCGCATCCAAGGGAATGCTGCAGAGAAAACTGGACGAAGTTTGGCAGAGCCTTCCTTCTCTCCCTTCCCAAATGAAGCAATTCATAGCACTCTACACAGGTTTAAGCTAATGTGAAACTGGACCATGGCAGCTAAAGTGCTGGCACTGCAGCTGTGGCACAGGCGCTCTGTACCGCAGACCTTACTGCAAGCAGCAGCGTTCAGCAGGGCAGACAATTAGGAACAGCCTTTAAGCACTGCAGCAAAACATGCCAGAGCTCCTATATATAGATATATATACCTGTCACAGCCTTAAGTATGTAGCTGCTCGCCCAGCCTCTACAGAAGTTTCCTTTCTGTCCTCAAGCAGCTCTGAAATACCACTGCTGCTGTGTTCAACTTCCAAAGAATACCTGCCACCTTTCCACGAGTACCACCTTCAGAGGTGTTTGGCTTACCTTCCAGCTAGATAGGCCTTCGGGTAGAGTTGGCAAACACTCCATTTTACACAACATGGGTGGGATTATCTGCATCTCAAGCATCAGAGAATCATGAGACCAAGCCTGTGCCCTGCTGCAAAACCTGGCGATTACCACCTGGCACATTTATATTTCAGACTTAGAAACAATATCAGAAAAAGAAGAAACATGCTGCCCTCCCACAAAATCAAAAAGAATCTCCTTGCAAATACACAGAAGGGGAAAGGAGTTTGAGAGCATAGATGTTGTGAGAAAGATGCAACTGGTGAAAAGACTCCCAACAGTAAGCTCTAATAGAGTGGAGAAGGTTGTGTGTGACACTTTTTCCACCATTTCTGACATTTGAACATACAACTTACCTTTCACAACACGGAACAGAAAATGCCCCCAGATACAGTACAGAATAATCCAGTGTTGGAAGGGTTTTCCCATCTGTAGGTTTATGGATGAATAGTCTCCTACACCCACAAATTACATATTTCCTCATCTGCTCACTGCAACTCTTTCCTTTAATAATGCTCCCCCCACCCTGGCACAATAGGGATCCCAGGTCCAACTGACTTGACCCTTGCCAATGCTTCTCTGATTCCTATCTGCTTCTACCATCACCTGCTGCACCTTGTGCTAACCCAGTCCATCCTTTCACTGTGCCAATTTGTCAAATGTCCCATGATCAACCTTTTCAAAATTCCACACAGCACCCCCAAAAAGCCCTCTGCCAGTTTCTTTGCACTGCCCTCCTCTTCCTTTTTACAACTCAGGTGACCCCTTGAGTACAGACACTTTGGGTAATGGTACAGCAACACAAGGCAGGAGATAAATGGATACACGACCCTACCACTGACCATCTTGTTACCAGCCCTACTCAGCAAGACTATACACACTCACTGATTAATCTTTCACTGTTAACAGAGCAACTGGAGTTTAAAATCTTGTAATTCAAATATGTTAATAAAGTAGATAAATGCCAGAATGTAGATTTTTAAATTTTTTATTAAGATCCATTTATTCATTTCCAAATAGTTCAGTCAAAATCCCCCAGCTCCAACAATCTTGAATGCAAGGTACAGGTGGAACAAAGCAATCACAATTTTAGACCCAACTTCAAAAAATAAGATGTAAATGCTAAGCATCTAATGAGATTGCAGCTCCCTGCACTACACTATCATCTTCAGCACTTATATTTCCTCCACAGAATGACATCTCATTTTCAAATGGGATTCCTGCCTATCCATATGCATTCCATTACACTGTCTTGCTTGCAGACTTGCCCATGCCCTAGGTAAAGACAAGATGAGCAGAATCAGAGACACATGGCCTCCACTCCACATTTGACTCTGACCTTCATTATAATGAGATCCTATCACAGAACTGCAGATGAAAGCTGGGATGAACGCACCTTTCCTGATGCAGTTCTAAATTAACATTATTGTATCAGAAAGACTGACAAAGCTGCAAGAACGTGATTCCAAAATTCAAGTACTTCAGAAAGGAATTCTTCACGTTGTCACTCAGCTTGTATTTAAACATCAGAAGAAAAAAATCACCTCATTAGTTCAAAGGCCAAACATAAGTGTGCATATGATTGTTAGTTATAAAAATCAGTGTCCTTAGTCGTGCACAGAGCCCTGTGCTTGCAAAACTACTAGAGAGAGTATGAGATTTAGACACTTGTCTTCAGTATCTCGAGATTAGCAACTAGTAGTTGCTACTGTAATCCAGTGTCTAAAGACAAATACAATCATTAAAAAATAAACACATACACATAACCAGTGTCAAAGGCATCTAGGACATACTAACAAGTGTCCTCCCAGCTGTCCTTTTATCCTGCTGTAAATGAACACGCTTAGTAAAAACAATATCCAGTATAATTAATACAGAAGTGCTATTTTTCCAGTACTGTTTTATGCCTTTGTAAAGATTGTTTCCAGAAATGGTCCACACCATCATTTCGTTATTTCATGGTTTTCAGAAGTTTGAGATTAGCCACTTCAAGCTAGTTAAGTGCCTTTTCTGATGATAGCTGAGGCCTTTAGTAGCATAGACGTATGTACATGAGTGCCCACACATTCCAGAATGTTCTCCATTTGCAGAGCCCAATCCCACTACCATGCCCTGGTCACAGCACGCAGCCATTGCCTCTGCATTCTCCCCACTCTGTTCAGCTAAAGCAGCCTGATTCCCTGATGGTCACCACATGCTGCCTGAAGCTGACTGGCTGCAGAGCCAGAAACAGGTTGCAGGAAATAAAATGTCTTACTGATTCCACATGTAGGTCTGGATTCCTACAGAAAAGAGGCTTATGCTCCCCCACTGTTGATCACCTCCTTCCCAAGGAGTTCTTAAATGATGGACATTACAGCCTGAGAAAGAGGAAGATGTCTCGGAGCTCTACAGCCTTGCAGACTGCTTACCTGAAAATAGACTGTAAGGCATAAAGGTGTGGAAAATACAGTGGTGCATCAGGAACTCATTTATGTTATTTAACACTAAAAAATCCAGACCTGAGAGGCCATGGACCTATCTGTTATAAAAAAGCACAGAGGAGAGAGTGGGACATGAGAGGAAGGACAGTCCTTCACACCCGCATCAGCATCCTTTGAAGCCTGTCGCTGATCTTTCTCAGATTTCTGCCAAGGACAGGAATGGTTCTAAGCAGGTATCACAGTAATGCTGTGATGTCCAACCAGTGTCGCAACAAAATGGCTAGGCACCAGCAAGTCCTGTACCTCATTCCAACAGACCATATTGCATTCTAATCTCATTGTGCTCTCCTCTTTCTAAGCAGAAGTGATGCTCCTAATAAAACTGAGGGAGAGCCTGTGTTTACCCTCTCCTGTCAGCTAGCTTGCTTCCCTCTCCCAGTCCTAGCGCATGAGCAAAGTCAGGACACTACATATGTGTGCTCCATAGAGATTTGTGCTTTCACACTGGGAAGAGAGCAAGACGGTGTGTGATGGATCCTCAGGTCCTCCATGCACCTAGTCCTGCAGCCCTCACTGTAATAAAGTCCTGCAGAGGAATGGTCCAGCCCTTAGCAAGGTTAGTGTCGCCGGTTGGCTGAGGCAAGCCAATCACGAGGACGAGTCCTCTCCAATCTCTAAACCCCTTTTTCCCCTGACCTGGAGAGAAAGGGTTAAAAAGCAGAGATATGAAAAGGAAAAGAAAGATTTTGTGAGACCTCCGAACGTTTGGAAAACTGAAACAAACTTTAATAAAACTAGAACAAAATATATAATATGCAGGGAAAAAACCAATGCGAAATCTGAGGGTTTATACGGGATGGAAAAGCGAGGGTTAAACGCGAGTAAGAGAGAGAGTGGGACGGTGCCGCGCAGAGTCCGAAATGGCGCCGGTCACGTGTGTGCCCTCGTGGAGTAAACAAAGGATCCGCGGCTGTTACGAACGCCGGGCTCCAACGTGCAAACCCCGAGCTATGCTGTTCCTACCGGTCTGGTCGTGCAAATTAAAGGAAGCAAAGCAGCAAGAAGCAGCAGCGCTGGCGGCAGAGAGAGAGACACAGCCCCGAGGCGCGGGTTCCAGTGGCCAGCGCAGTCTGTCCCAGGCGGCACGGCGGGTGGCTTCCCCAGCACACAGCTCCGCTCCACTCCAGCAGCGTGGGGGAGCCGTAGCCGCAAGCAGGCAGGCAGGCAGGGTCCGAGCTGAGGAGAGACAGCCTGTAAGGTCCCCGAAGCCAAGCCGTGAGTCTGGAAAAGCCTCTTCCCGGAGCGAAGCTGCAGGTCCGCGGCGCCCCTCGCAGTGCGAAGCCGGAAGTGTCCCAGAGAGCGAAAGGAGCCGAAAGCCCAAAAAGCCGTGAAAGAGCCTGTGGTATCCGGCTCTTAAAGGCACAGTACGCTCGTGAGAAACTTTCTCAACCAATGAGATGTGTAATCGTAGCATGGAAGGGAATAGTCCAATTGGTCAGTTTAAAACAAAAGCTTTCAAGCAGTTTTTTTCCTCAAACTGCCACAGTTAGCTTGAGAGAGGGTCAGAAGAAAGCTTCTTTACTGACATCTTCCCCAAACTCCATTAGTATTTAACGCAGTTCGCAAGTATTCAGTGATATGAGCATATCTTTTGATATGGCTTGAGTCATTAAAAGTCATTTACACTGGCTCTTGTTTCAGCTCAGAATTACAGGCTAAGAGACAGGGTCAGTTAATTTGCTTCTGCAGTTGCCCATCCGTGGAATGCTAGAGGAGTATGGCACAGGAATGCTAACAGGAGAGGCTGTAATGTAGCAGTACACCTAGCCTCAACCAGAGTGGGTTCTCTAAACGGTAATAACAGAGGGACAAACATGAGTATCAGGAACTGTTCAAATTCACACTTGTTTTAGATGTTAAGAAATAAAATTATCACAAGGAATAAAAATTCTACCCGCAGGCTGGTACAGTGTAATAGTTATAGTAAATTCTCATAATCCTGGAATAAATCTCAAGTTCAAAGTCTTGGAGCTATTGACATTTCAGCCTTCTTTCTATTAAGTGTTCTAACCCCACACCACCTTCCCTTCTCACTCGGACAGCTCTGAAGAGCCAGTTTACCATTGCTGGATGTGCAGAGCTGATTCTCAGCACAAACAGGTTGGAGCAACTCCTTTGAGAATTCAAGGAGCAACATGGACTTAAACCAGCTGCTTGCTGGTCCCACAGGACAGGACAGCAGAGACACACACACCCCCCCCCACCGGCTGCAGACATAGAGAAGTAGCCTCTGGGCAGTGGCATTTTGAACACAGTCACCAGAGCTGCCCTGGCTGAGCACGTAGGGAAGCGCTACACTCATGATGACAAGCTAGCAGGTTTACGCTGAGCTTGAAGAAGGAAAGAGCTTCACCAGAGCTCTGAAAGAGCTCCCTGAAGTAAAAGTGCTTTTGATGAAAACTGATAAAGCCAACTGGACTCAACGGGAGGCAAGACAGACCTAAAGAAGCCTTAATGCAGGTAGGCCTCAGGTGACTAACGTATGTGCAAAGCATATGTAAGGACACTTTGAGTCAGCAAGGTTATGCATATGCATGAAGGCAAGTACATGATTTAAATGTGATAGAGCAGTCTGAACTTTCCAGAAGATGAACAGTGAAATTAAATGCAGCCTTTCATTTTCTAAGACCAGTTCACCCCATATATGTCCTTTTCCTTGAACAGTATTTTAAATTACTTTTACAAATATACACGTATGCATACACACAAAATGTATGTACACAAAAACTCTAAAAAATGCTTACTAGTTCCTCTATTAAAATGACTTGATGCATACCCATGATAAACAGATGGAGTCCCAGCAGTATTCATGTGTTAACAGCACCCACAGAGTGACACACACACCAGAGGCAATACCACTGACATTTGAGTATTCTCAGATTTACAGCAGTTGCTGCATTCCTCTCCTCCCCAATCTTCCTACCCCCCAAGGAAACGTTCATTTTTTGTGTTAACAAAAGGTATTCCTGGAAAAACAACAGCAGCAGCATGTAAGTTAATTAACCTACAATTACTTATTGTTCATACAGCCCTTCAACCTAATTGCTATTACACATTAAAATAAATGGCTATTACAGTGCTTACTGGACATTGAACTGCACTGGTTTAGAGAAGAAAAGAAGCAGCCAATTAATCTTTTAATCTGAAACCCCCACTACCCAGGTAACATGGAAAAGAATTATAAAAGTACAGTCAACCACTGCAGATCGTGTCCCGCCAAAACCTTGCAAAGGCACCTTAACCAGTTTCTCCTCCCACAGCCACTGCAACAGTCAGAAGACAAGGCCAGAAAACTGTTCTGCTTTTGAGGATCAATAGCATATGAAATGTTGCCTT
Source organism: Bucorvus abyssinicus (assembly GCA_009769605.1). Taxonomy (NCBI): domain Eukaryota; kingdom Metazoa; phylum Chordata; class Aves; order Bucerotiformes; family Bucorvidae; genus Bucorvus; species Bucorvus abyssinicus. The sequence goes on from CM020029.1 coordinate 27,092,395, forward strand.
ACACACATGAACTGAGGTCTGTGTTTAACCAGGCATCTAAGGGGCTTTTTAAAAAAACCTACAGATTTCTTAACTTGGCAAGGATAATCTTGATAAAGCTGTTTGACTAGCCACAGGAATGAACGTGACACATGGGCAGCAAGTGGAGTAATCCTATCAACAGAATAAAAAGAAGGTGTTTTATTTATCTGATGAGGAACATTTTGAAGGAAATACATGTATGTTTGATTTTGAAGGTACTTTTCTCAGATACAGGTAAGATCAGTTACACCATACAGTGCAGATACATACGCTGGAGCATTTCTCGGCTCATCTCTTTTGCCCATTCACTGGAGCAACCTTTGGTATGCCACAGTCCATGAATTGATAAAATCTGTGGCATGTGATGCAGACCTTTACTTTGCATCTGTCCAGAATTTCAGGAATATTTAACACAGCTTTGTAGGATAAAGTGACATACTATTTGCTCCATGGAATCTAGTGCTCAAAAGCATAAAATTAAGCTCTCATTTGCAGTTACCAGCAACGCCCTCCCTACCTGTTGAAGCTGTCAGTGTGCTAAAGGATGCCATACCCACTCTTCTTGGGCAAACATAGATAGTAGCACGTTTCAGACTAGTGCACAGAAAAGGATGTTTTGTATGGGAACTTCAAAATTGCCTTAAATACTAAATCCCCCTTCCCACTGCTGTTAGTTGGCAATATTACAACAGCATGTACAAGCTCCTGTATATTTCATGTAGGCACTATTGAAGAAACAGTGCCATTTAACAGAGTTCCCACACTCACCAAGCCAAATCCACAGTATCTCAGCTTGCTCTACCCATCCTGTAAGCAGTAAGAACTAGCAGACAATAAACTGGGCTGGTTCAGAATTTTCCAATCAAAAAGGGCGTTTGTTGGGGCGGGTGGAGTTACTTCATCATAACTGAAACATTTCTCAAACATCTGCTGAACGTGGCTTCTCAAAAAAACTAATCAAATTCTCTATACGCCAGTTATCCTTCCCCAGAGAGCCAAAGTTACAGCAAAACTTAGGATAAGCAAAGTTCAGCCTATCAAAGCAGGAAGTTACTGTGGCTTGTGCAGTCTCAGAAGAGCTGACCACAATGTTTATTGTCAAGTAAGGCCCTGTATCAGTCATGTGTTTCCTTTACTCTTCTAGAGCTACCCCAAGTAAAGGCAAAAGTGGCTCCTGAACAGCCAGTGCTTTTTTAAGTCTCTGACTATATTTTCATGAAGACACGCACAAAGTTACCACTTAATTCACAAAGAGCAGTTCTGGCAGTCACTTGTACAGACTTCTTACTGTTGACAAAACCATGCAGTCAGAACTACCACAAATTCACATCTCCAGTTCACTGACATACCAAAACATGCAGACCTGGCTCTGCAGGCGGTAGATGGGAGCTGTGACTAGATTCTGTGGTTAAGACAGCTCGATCACAGGCATCCACAGAACCAAGAATTTTGGCTGAAGAGAGCTGGCTCTGTAGTTGCTCAATATTTGGACTCTCCAACAATGAAAAAAAAAAGCCAAACGCATCTATGAGGATCAATTTAACACAGGACGGGATTCAGCTTCACTGACCATCTGCCTTAAATATGCAGATTTCTCAGTAATATTAACACAGGTAGAGTTGTTCCAAGAGCTGAACTTCATTCGTCATGATTTTTCCAGGGGTTCTGCTCATTAATGGAGCCCACACTAGCCACCTCTCTTACGACCAGAGCACAGCAAACAGGGACTTCTTTGGCTCCTCTTAAACTGCCTGAATTGTGCAGCTGGAGGAAAAACATAAGAACTCTTTTACCACTTTATCCCCACATACATCCTGCTTCTGCATAGGGCACAAATTACTGACTTGCTCCTCCATTCTAGCAGAACACACATGCCATCCTACTGCCCTCAGAGGTGTTGTTTATTCCTCTGCTGCTGAGGATAAAGATATCCACAATTCATCCAACCTACTCTGAGTCCATGCTCCACAGAGAGAACAAAACCACAAGCTGTCATTGGCAAATTAAAACTACTTAACCCTTTATAGCATGAACCATTTCAGAACACACTGGAGGGGGGCAGGTCTGTCCTACCTTCACTGCAGGCTGCATTTTTATGAATCTGTTCATTCTCCCCCATCATTCAAGGAAACCTCCATTCAAATCAGTGCTTCAGTATTGAAAAGCCACCAGAAATTGCCTAACACCTTTTCTGGAGACACTGAAGCTTCGGTTTCACTGTGCTTACTGTGTGACCAACCAAATCCCATAATGTCATGTCTCTCCTGGAACTGGAAAGCACTGACTCACAAATCCAGTAAGAGATTTGAAGATAGCCACCACAAACTATTCCATTCAGACCAGTCACACTGCTATATGTTCACAGAAGCCTTTGTTATGCTTTTCACCACCAGGAACAAACGCTTATCCATCTCAATGCAACATAAGTGGAATAAAGAAAGGCCAGCAGTAACAACAGAGCAGTCTAAACAACCTAAAAATAATCTCTTCACGAACTCAAAAGTCTCCTTTAACCTAGATGATTTCCTCAGAACATTCTGTGAAAGCTCAACCTGATTTCAGTTTCAGACTCTGGTATTGATCAAAGTGATCATTGAAATCTAATCTGAATTATTTCCCAAGCTCTTGCATCACACAGCTGCTAGTTAGTTCTCATTGACAGCAGCATACGTGATCAAAAATAAAGTGTTGCAGGGAAGAACAGGGACACTGACAATAAAGTAATTCATTAAAACATTTTTTTCAAAAGTGAACTAAGATTTCACTCCTACTTCAGACCTTTTGGTTTTTTATTTTTCAGTTTCCTAGGATAATCACATAACTGTAATTCTTAAGGTTTTAATTTTGAAACCATTTTTTCTGTCCAATATTATGATAAATGCAGAAAATTCCATATCAGAAGACTTGCAGAGCTGATTATTTTAAGGCACAAAGTTACATATTTATCCAGACAGTAACAAGACGCATCTATTGGTAACTGCAGAACTACTCATCTCTGAGATAATCTGCCCACTGTGAACATCAGGCTCTTCAGAATTACTCTTGCCGGACAGAGTCAGCTTGAACATGTAGCCCTTATTCAAAAAAAGCACTTAAGTGCTACTGAATTGCACAACCTTAATTTTTCTCTGAGAATGTCTCAAAACATTTAACTGCAGCACATACTTAGGGTCTTTTTGAACTGTTTCAGAAATACCTGTGATACTAATGAAAATGATTTATTTGCATATGCAAGAAAACATTTTTAATGAAGAAAACTCTGTTCTTAAGATCTTACAAAAGAATTTTGTTCTTCTGATAATTCTTTTTTCAATGCTACATTAAAAGATAAGTAAGCGTACTGAGTCTGATGGGATGGAGTTAACTTTCTCCACAGCAGCCCATCTGGGGCTGTGTTTTGGATCTGGGGCTACCACAGCGCTGAATGCACACCAGTGTTTTGGCTGTCGCTGAGCTGAGCTTGCACAAGGGCCAAGGCCACCTCAGCTTCCCAGTACACCCCCCAGTCAGGAGGCTGAGGGTGGGCAGAGCCTGGGAGGGGACACACTGGGGCAGCTGACCCAGACTGGCCAGAGGGATATTCCATATCCCTCCCTTTCCATACCCAAAAGCTCAGAAATAAAAACTGGGGTAGAGGAAGGAAAAGATGGAATTTTTTTGTTTCCAAGGTGGCTGCTTGGAGAGTGGCTGGGCACTCGTTTGCCTGTGGGAGGTGGTGGGCCATCTCCTCTGCTTTGCTTGTTTTTTCTATCTCACCTTTTCTTCACTTAATTAAAGTGTTTTTATCTCAACTCAAGAGTTTTCTTGATTTTGTTCTTCCTATTTTCTCCCTCTGTCCCACTGTGGAGAGCTGGTGAGGGGAGTGAGGGAGCAGCTCTGCGGGTGCCTGGCCACTAGCTGGGGTAAATCCACCATAGCGAGTCATACAGAAAATCCACTCCAGATTAGTGTTCTATACATTTCAGATTCCAATGTAGAACTTGCCCCAATATTCAGTATCTACAATATTCTACTATTTCTGTAGATATTTCTATGGCACTTTACGTCCAAGTATCTGAGCTAAGTATGATCCTCAGCACAACTCCATAGTCTGAAGAAGCATTTATTGTTATCGTTTTACTGATGGGTAGAGAGGTAGAGAGACACTATAGGAAAAGTTTTGCAGAGGCGATTAAAAATTTTGGCCTCATTTCCAGGAAGAACATTTACACGTCTTAAATAGCAACCTGAAGGTTATTCAAGAGCTGAAAAAACCAGCCCTTTACAAGTCTCAGGGCCTTACTGACCTCCCTACTACTGCCCCTCTAAGTACACAACCTGCTTCACAAATTTGGACCTTCACCAACAAGCCAGCAAAAATTTCCTTATTTTCAGAGCCACAAGACATTATTTTGATGTGGAAGACCAAGTACAGCTGAGAAACTACCATCTTTTCACTGAAATCACTGAATGCCAGCACTGCTCTCTTGAGAAATCCCTGTGCTGTGTAACACTGCTGACAAGGGTGGAGAGGCTTCCAAGGTGTCTTGCTCTCTAGACAGGCCATCTGTTTCTGACAGCTCAAGGTCTACTCAGGAACTGACCCGGTGACTCACTTAGCTGTAGTAAATAGAGCTCAGAGCCAGGCAAGTAATATTTCATAAGCTACTTGGCCACACTTGAGATCAGCAGATGTGTAAGAACCACTTTGGGCATCCGTATCTTTTTTTCTTCTTTCCTTTGCGGAAGTCACACAGCTCACCACTACTAAGTTTACTGTGCTAAAGTATTAACTAACAGAGTAGTTCTATTCAGCCACTCCCCATAAACCTTCCACCACCACCAGCTCTGGAATCTTGCCATGTAGCAACTCTGTGTAAAAAAAAGTTTAAAGGAAAAAGGAAATCCTTAAGAAACAGTGTGACTACCCTCCACCAAAAATATATGGTGTGTGCAGTGCCTAACAGGTGCAAACGAGTCCTCCTTCTGCCAATTTGCTTTGTCTTAGCACTTCACAAACCTCAGTACCTGATCTGTTTATCATCCCGACACCATGCTCACCTGAGGAGTATTGTTATCTCATTTTATAGGTTTAAAATTGAGGCAGTAAGTGACTCACTGAAGATTTCTCAGGCAGCTATTCACAGGGAACTCAATCCAGATGTCCTAAGCTGCAAGTAAACTGGAGAACCTTAAAGATATTTGAAAAAATGGTCAACCCCATTAGAACGACACAGAATGAGGTCATTAGTCTACTTGTTAGACTCAGGCTTGGACCAGACTGAGCTTATGCTTTCATAACACGCTGAACAGAGAGAAATTGCCTACGGAACAGCAAAAGGAATTACTCGATATGTTCAAACATTTTCTTCAAAACAAGTGACAAAAAACTGAGGTAACTGCAGAGACCCTGCTTCTCAGTTTTGCAGTCTGCAGGTTTATCTAATTCTTCTTTTTTCTTTTCCTATTACTATGAAGCTGCCCTTCCTTTTTGAAGTATCGTCCTATTTATTACCCAACACACACATGTGCAGTGTGAAAGTAGGCACACTTACCCACGAATCTGTGTCTCTGTAAGAGGTCAAAGCAACACAGTAAGGACTTTAGAAAGCACCATTTTACTAGTTGTCACATTTGTTTTTTTTTTCTCTCCTCTGTGATCACTGTGGCACTATGATCCGCTTTATCAGGACAGCTCCAGAAACCTGATGAACTCAGTTGTAAAGTACAGGTTGAAAGTGTGACTTACACATTTCTGAATCTGTCCACCCACATGCCAGTCACAATGATTAGCAGAGAGAGATATAGAAGTTATCTTACCACTGTGAATGACTCCAGTTTCTGGTCTTACTTTTCTATCTTCTCCAATAGACTGTATTTCCTGCAAAACCAGCTGGAAGTTAAAAAGAAAGTAATTAGTTAATTTACTCTTGGTTTACTTTACTGTTCTCTCCTTACTGGAGACTTTTGTGAAAAAAAAAAAACAAACCACACCCTCATCCCCTTACTGGTCTGGACAACATGTGGAGGTGCCAATAGATGCCCTTACTGGTTTTTACAGAGCTTATCTTCACCGCCATGCAAGCTTAGGCAATTACCTAAGCCTCGTTGTTAGCCTCCTTCCTGACCACACATACAATTCACCCAGCTAAAACAAACCTGTTTTTAAAACTAACACATATTTTAGACTCAAACTAGCCAGCATGAAGATGTGCAGAAAGATAAACCCAGAAGTGATGCAAACTGTTCTATCCATTAATGCCAGACACCTGCAGGTGCAAGTGACAGTAACTCACCAGTTACTGATCAAATACCTCCGAGATGGGGGATTTTTTCCTTCAGAATTACAAAACACTCTCTGTAACAGACTACAAGTGTGTGACTGCTGTCCTATTTCATCCATTTTATACTTACTGAAACAACACATTTTGTCAAAGCCCATGTGAAGTTTTAGAGTACTAAAGGCCTGTCAGAGTCACAGGGTTTATTTTAAAGCAAGGCAGAAAGCTCTTAATTGCTTCTGCAGCTGAAATGGCCAGGTATTCCCAGAAGCACTTCACCTAGCAAAGGCTCCCACAGCTTAGGTCCCAAAGTCCACTGCAATCCAAACACCTATTCCTGCATGGCTTGCTGAGCCACAGTTATGTTCAAAATCAAAGGAATGGATGAAGGAATTTAAAATGCAATGCTTCAATGAAGAAATACAAGCACATGTGTCACAGTGCTAAAGAGCACTTCTGGGTGCTGGAATCTATACTACAGGCACAGCTCCTGAGATGAACAGAGGGGCTGGAAATCTGCTGAAGGAAGCACATCCGCATCCTTGCATTTGGGCAGACTACCCTAACCAGGAGCTCGAGAAGAGGCCTATGCCACGGCCCTACCAGCACTTTGTGCTTCAGTGGAAGGCTTGGCTGTTGATACTCTTTCAAAGGGACACAAGGAAGGACTGAGGAGGGAAATGCTGTGTATCCCTTTAGGCTAGTGAGCACCTGAATTGAGACCAAGACAGACATCAATATCCCTGATAGTTAGTGCATTTTCTACACCACCATATGGACATCTAACTTCTTCCAGTGATGTCTGTGGTCTGCAGGTGGTGTTTTTAGGATTTAAACAGAACAAATCAGATCATGCACACTATTGTACTGAAGCACCCTAGTGATTCTGCTTTTTTCCTGCATAACACACCACCTACTAAACGCCAGTTTTGACCTTCTTGTACCTAAGTTGGATTTCCAACTGGAGTTGGAGAGAAACGTATTTCTGTCCCACTCCCCATCCCACCCCACCCCCACTCAGTTCTTTTGATTTTTGTCCTTTCAAACTGCATGAAATATTGAAGATCAAAGTGACAAAATCCCATTTCTTTATGTGTTCTCAGGTATGAAATATGGTCACTGGTACGAAATTATTCAAGTTAGAGTTGTAATTCTTGTGCTTTGAGGGCTGCTACTCTTAAAGACTATTTTAAAAGACAAAGGAACACAAGCAAAATAAAAAGGTTTTGTTTTGCATCACTGTAAAGAACAGATAACCCAGATGACTATATACCATATGTAAAATATAAAACCCAAAAAGTTTTATTGGATATTGTAAAGACTTGTTCTTTCCAAACAAGTTTGACCAAATGAGATGTAATGCCTTGGGGGAAAAAAAAAAAAAGGATTCTTATGCAACATTTCTCCATCATTTGATTATCTTTCTAACTCAGCGCTTTGTCCTTACTCAATGTTCCATGGCATATTATCAAAGAAAACATTATGGAGGAAATAATGAGTCAAGGGAGGGGAAAGGAAATCAAGAGTAAGGGTACAACACTTACATAGAAACTTACTTTATCAAACTTACTTTTTATCAAAGAAAATGCTACAAACATTTAAGGTAATTACCCATCATAATGAAAGGTCAATTCTTAGAGTGACTTTTATTTTCAAACAAAAAAGCCCCTGAAACAGGAAAGCATGCTCTGACTCTGCAGGCAATGATACAGACTCTCAAAATAGCGGTCCGCATCCCTCTGTGGCTGATCTATGGCCAGTGAAGGCTACATGTGCAGAGATGACATGAAACACCCTCTTAGAGCCTTCGACCCATTGTCCCCCACTGCAGGGCATGAAGAGAAAAGCAGCAGAGCTTGAGATATCACATCACCAAACCTCAAATCAAACAGAGCTCAGTGACAAACAACTGCACCAAAACTAACATAAGCCAAAAAAAGCAGCAGGAATCAGCGCTCCTCACAGCTCTACAGCCCTGGCAAACGTTCAAATAAACCAAGCACTTAAATCCCACCCCATCTTGAACTCTAGCCTTTTTAACGGTTCCCTAATCCTAGTATTAATGTGATACATGACACACACAGCACCAGAAACAGATACCAAGATTAAATCTAGATCACAACAGCTATTCATAGAGATGTGGGCCTGAATGCATATAACAGTCTGGACAGGAGCCCTCATCCTATCTGAATCTTCTTCACTCTTTGGAAGAGTAAAACAAGCTCTTTGACCACTTCACTTCTGATGCCTCAGCCTGACACCAACCTTAACCGAAGGTTTCACAACACACCCGGTCACACAGAGGAGCTCAAGAAACTAAATACTGCACTCTGCTAATTCTACTGTAGATCTGCGAGCCTTCTAGATCCTACCAGTAAACATAACCTTCAATCCCTCTATTCCTGAGTACAGATCCTAAACACAGTGTTAAGTCTAGCCCAGTGACAAAGATTAACACTGAAATTAACTGGAAGTTATTTGACTGTGTCTAAATCAGCTCTTATCTTTGTGGGAGACAGCAGGAAAATAAAGCCCTCCAGTCCTAAATCAAAACCTCACTTGAAACATAGCTATCCTCCAGCACAACTCCACATTCAAACAGAAGCCATGAGATCCTGCCTTCAGTAACCTGCATTCAAGCAGAAAGATATTGCAGGGCTGAATACTAAACCGAACCCAACACTACATAGTCACAAGCTCAACTGAAGACTGCTCTAAGGAGGACTAGAAGCCTTCAGTTCTGCTAGCTTGCAGGGTCCAACGCTCACACCTAACTCTAACATCTCTACCTGTCACTTCTACATTTAATGTCAAGAACAGTTTGTTTGGGCTTTGTTTTGGCTTTTGGTTTTTTGGGTTCACATCCACCAACACCCATCCACCCCCCCAAAAAAAAGCTTAACAACCAAAACAAAAGCTTCAGAATTGGACCAGCTCCCGTCCTATGACAGATTTCTATTCAGTGACACAAATGGGATAATAATATCACAGCACAGCAAAGAAGACGATCCATGTTCAACGCTGGTTCAAGAGGGAATTACAGTAAATGAAGAAATCTGCAATGAGGAAGAAAACTGTAAATGCTGTGTCATCTTGTCAAGGAGAAAAATGAATCCTGAAGGCTCTTGTGTCAGAGAGCCGGCAATGCCGTCAGACATACAACTGGCACCACTTCAGTTTCAGCCAGCATGAAATAGCACAGTTCAAAAACCAACCCAACCCTGGTGTTTACTATGATCTGTATGTCTTAAAGGACTTGAATATCCAGTCCTTCCAGCCTGTGAAGCTCCTTCCTGGTTGTGTGGGAACTTTGTTGTGAGCTAAAGCATCAATAGAGGCCTCACGCTCTTTATAGATTCAACACTGAGAAGTTCTACTTCCTACAATAACTGCTGTCTGCTTCCTATGCTTTCCACACTTCTGCTAGATGGAGATCGGTTTTTCCACAGCTGGTAATGTTTTACTTGGATGTGTTTATTTTTTCTCCATCTCTGGCTGACTCACAGATACCTCCACTCACTTAAGTCTTCTCCGCTCTCAGAAACAGTAAGAGGGTTTCTGCTAACCCAGGTACACTGTAATGACCCTGGCAGATTTATGAAAAAGTTCTCTGTTCACCAAGGAACTAATCCACACACTCCCAGAGAAGCCTTACTTCGGGAATTAATTTCATTTAAAAAACCCCACATTCATTTGTAACATATCAATAGAACAGCTGTCTCAGAGTTCCTACCTACTTCAGCCTAAAGGTGATAAAAAAAATGATACTCTTCACTTTGCAGGATTCTTCTATGCAGTAGGGATGACCACAGAATAGCTACCCAGGCACTATGCTATGTTTATTTCTTCGAGTTTCTGTATACTTTGTCAAGATCAGCTAATTGGATTTCAGATGAGAATTTTCTGTGAAACACACGAGTCGGCATGCCAAAATTATTCCCCTAAGGGCAGGAGAGCTACAGAAGTGACATGTCACAAAATGACATGAGATCCTCAGCCAAACAGTTATGACAGTTCTTCATTATTATCATTACTAAAAAAAATATTCCCTAACACATTCCAAGCTAAGCTTTGAGTCTTTTTCCCCGCCTCAAACTGAGGATGCACATAAAGAGTATCTGAAAAGGCCATATCCCAGATGGCGTTAGCAAAACTGCCCAACAACATAAGCCATTATTTGTTATTCCTCACTTCTAGTGAGGATCCCAGCTTCTGAACTTAATGAGTTTGTGCAGAATCCTAGAAGTAGTCTAATATACAGAAAAAACATATTTAAAATAGAAAGCCTTTGTAAGTAGCCAAGTGGAATACTTGAGGAAAAAAATGATCATTGAAGAGGCTGTAGAAGGTTTACAGTTCTGTTTTGTTTGGATCTGTACAGTAGCCTGGCCCATAAATAGACTCCAGGTTTTTTTACATTTGCTTTGCTTTCTTTGAGAGTGATGGGAATGATGGTAACCAAGCAACACCAAAGCCGGGAAGCCCTGGTTCAGACAATTGCTGATACCCTCATGAGGTAGGATGTGTTCAGTACCTAGATGAGTTATGGCACCTCTGTTTTTTAAGATCCATTAGGATCTTCAGGGGCCACAAGATCCTACAACGAATGAGAAAAAGATTCTGTACAATCTGCAGACTCTCCATGCCTCTGTGTGAAAACTGTCTCCTCTGAATTGAACTCTGCTGCTGCTTACGAGTCCACTATGAGTTTTATTCACTGTTTTTACACACTGAAAGGTCAATCTGCCAGGAAAGATTCCTCTTACTGAGGCTGGGGAACTCAGATGTACTGTTTCAGACAGCCTAAGTGTTAACAAGTCAAGAGTAGCCTCCACAGATTTTTTTAGAAAATTTACTGTGGACCCATGTAAATTGGAGTACGTGTGTTTACACAGAACATAACCTTACAGTTAATTCTAAAAGACAATCACAGAAAGAGTTACAAAGTTAAAAAAAAATCCACAGTGTCATTTTCTGGGCAAAAACTATCCTCCCATTCATCTTTAGCAAATCAGAACAATTGAGCATTTTACAGCTTCTACGATTAGTAACAGCTGAAATACCTCAATTTCAATTTGAGGGCAATCACCGTATTTTCGAAATGGCACATCCTCCTGTAATCTCTCTTCAGCCTCCCAACAGGACAGAAGCTGCTGAAGGAAGTGGTACTTCATATTTTGCACACTTAAGCAAAATCAGTTGTGCCCTCACTCTGCCACCTGGTTTTTATTCAGCACTTCTTTAAACTGCTCCAAAACCAAAACAGATGTTTTCTTAATAACAAAGCCAATGTATATTTCTGTATATACATTTCAAGACATAATCATATTCTGAGAAAGAGAAGTATGTAAATGATGCTTTTTTAAAAAAGTTAAAATTATTTGCTTATCCAAATAAGCAGTAGGCAGAGAAAATATGTCTGAGTACATACGCTTTTAACAGAATGAAGGACTATTTTAGGAGACAAAGGGTATCTACTGACCATAATCAATGTGTGCTGGAGAATGCATCAAGGCTGTGGATGCTGGGTTTATGCTGCAGTTCACTAGACAGCATTACAGCAGTTTAATGTCACAGTGAGGCAGTGAGATCAGTACCAAATGCAACATCGTACAGCTATAGCAGACAGGCACTTAACAACATGATTCTGTGAAATCTATAGGGTCCATTAAAAAACTCCATCCTGAGTACAGCTTCTCCTGGTGCTGACACTCAGTTGATACTGGGGTTACTGTGCATTACATTATATCAGAGGCTACAATAAATAAGAAATAAAATCACCAAAAAGCCCCAACTAGGGACCACATCTAAAGACATCCCCTCCAAGTTACAATGGGACACAAAGATAAGGGGGCTGCAGGGGATGTGGTCTGCTGCCACCCTCACTGTGCTTGTGGAAAAAAGAAAAAAAAAAAAAAAAAAATCACACCATGAATGTGAAAAGAGGAACTTTTCATCAACACTAACTCATGTCATAATGACAGTGTTGAGTCTGCCTTTGTAACAACATACGTGGACATGAAGTTCAAAGACAACAGCACCTCCTGGGACTCCTTACTGGAAAGTAGCCCAGCAGAGGGACGTACACTCTGCATCACTCACTGAGTAGGTGCTGCATCCTACTCAGAGAGCAGTAACTTCACCAAGGGTCCAGTGCTTCAGTGGCAATGGCATCCTCAAGTCTGATTCCACCTCATTCCATCCTAGCTGGCCTGATCTCGAGAGGAAGAGGACTGAGAACCCCAGCCAGCAATCACCCAAGCAGTTTCACACTCTCGTCTCCTTCCTGGCACTCGTACAGGAGCTGAACACAACTATGAAGCATGTTTGGTAGTACAGAGCTCCTGGGATAGACATATTCCTTCTTTTATAAAACTCCAATCCTTATTTCTCTCCATTTAGAATGGGGAAATACACAAATAGTAAGAACAGGATGATAATGAACAAAAATGAATAATGAAATGTAAATATAACTCTAGTCTCTTTCGAAGTTTTAATAGGAAGGAGAAGCAATATTACCCAGGGGATGTTGGTCAGACTCAGTCATGAGCGTACATGAGATCTCATTTCCACATGGTATTCCACATCGCAGAGGAAAGCACGAAGAGCTCTCACAGCCCTAAGACAGAAGGTTCCATGAAACACTGATTTGTACAACCAAGCAGCCTTTTCATGGGAATGATGTACAAGTTACAAAAAACCACTCAAAGTTTTGAAGCAAACTTCTCATGCTGGAACTTACTGTTTCCTTGATGACTTAAAATATTTTGGCCCAGGCTTCAGCTGAGATGCTTGTGCCAGTCTTCTACTTGTGAAGGAATTAGGCTAAAATAAAGCAAAAATACAGCCTGGTTTTCTTTTCTGCTAATGAGTTTAGCTAAAAAGTGAGTGCTGGTGCAAATCCGGAATGCCTTCAGTGAACTCAGATACACCCTGTGCTAAAGGAAATCAGAGTTTGCCTCAGTTTATTGCCATAGCACCTTCTGTATGGGTCAGTTATTCAGAATTCAAGTCAGCATTTACTTTCCTAGGAACAAACAACTATTTACTGCTGACACTGAGCCTCAGCAACTGACTTATGACTTGGCACCTCTGCTCCAAGTGTCTTTCAGATACCAAGAGTAAAGTTTGTTGCAGTAATATCCACTCACCGACAAGACATAGTCTGAAGATTTTATGGTACACTAAAAAAAGTAATGTTACATTTAATGACAGAAAGTTGCATGGAAAACACTATGTGCAAGCAACATGGTCATGCCACAAGAGAAACTAACATTTATCAGGAACACAGATGTGTTTCCAGAGACCAAGGTGCTGCTTTGACCCTACTCTTTACACATATAGTGAATATGAAATGAAATTACAGAGGCATTTTTGTAATGGCTCAGAAAGGTGCACTCTCTCTGAGTTCCTTTCTTCTGATGGCCTCAGTTTGGTGAAGAGACGTTCAATTCACCCAAGCTCTTTGTGTTTCTCACAGTGGAATGCTTCCATCTGTCAGTAATCACAGGAATATTATCACATGGCTGTTAACGTAATGGTTAGGACTTTCTTAGCAGTTCTCTTCTTGCCTTCTCCTTTCATGGAATTAGAATAACTCTTCTACTTCACACAACTTGAGGCCAAATATTTTACACAAATTATTCACCTTGGATTCATCAGCCACTTTGAGGTAGCAAAAACTAATATAATCTAGTTTTTTCATATTTTTTTAAAAACAAAACAAACCAAAATAAATCCTAGATTCTCATCAAAAGCAAACAGACTCCTGGATGGCTCTAGGTTTCAGCCTATACCCTGGATATGGAAATACAGTTCTAAATAATCTGGGGAAGCAACTAGAAACAGGCCAGGGTTGGGCCTGACTCCTCTTCCTGGGCTGATCCTGATGCAGGATCACACTGTAGGAAGGTAAACCTGGCAGACCCTTCCAAGGAAGAAGCTACACAGAAATTTAAAACTGTCATGTAAAAAAACACACAGAGTCAGACCAGAGTAAATCATACTATCTTCATCTCTGTATGTATGACACACGCTTCTTTGACTTCCTTATGTCACATGTGCTGAAAATTTTACATGAGTCCAGATCATGCTGAGCATGAGCGGCTGATCTATTCCCAGCCCAGCACTGCCATCTGACTGCCCTGTGGATGTTTAACTACACACAGTTTATTTGTATACTTTTTTTCTGGGGGGGAGGTTGTTTTGTTTTAAAAAGGTACTACAGGAACCTTTTTACATTTGTATTAATGCAGAGGGTTAATAACTTAGGGAGTTCATCTGCTGTTGCAAGAGCCTGCGTGTTCCTCTATTTTCCATTTCAATTAAGAGCACATCGCTTTCCAAAGCTCTTTTCTGTGGCCAGTAGTGCAATCTGAAAATGTCCAAAAATGCAGTGCATGAGAGCCACTGAGGTCCCTCCCAGAAAAATCCTAAACTAGCAGAAGGCAAAGCCTTTTATGGAGCCTGGTACCAAATTTCTTTAAAGACAAAATCCAGCAAAACCAGCACGTTCAGCAGCAGTCGTCCCAATCCACCCCAGCTGCCAGCTGGCGCCAACTCCAGTGCTCCCAGTGCCTGCCACAGGGCCTGCTGCAGGAATGCAGCTCTTCAAGGGCCTCACTCCCATACATATGTGGCAAAGCACCTCCACCAGACTCCTGCCTCACAGCCCAACATTTCAAAAGGACTAGCCCTTGCCCAGGTCTTTTGGCACTGCAGGAATACAGCCCTTGCTGTCATGCTGTTTGACCATTTCCCTCCAGGAAACCACTTCTGCAGAGCTGCTCTCTGCCTTTGCAGGCAGCCCAGGGAGGATGCAGAGCCTGACAGGCTGAGTTCAGCCCAGAGTGAGCACTATACAATGATACAAAATGTCTATTTTTGGTCATAAGTAACAGCAACCTTGAGATTTTTCTTTTTTAATTTACAGAAAATTAATCTTTAATATCAGGCTGAGCAGATCTCCAAAAGGAAGAAGATATTATTCACTTAAAATAGTTAAAGTTGTGCTACTCAGTTTAATTAATGACTGCATTTAAATTACTTCATTCCTTTAATATGATGCAACAATAATGACTAACCTTTTTGCAGTTTAATAAACCTTGCAACTGCAAGATAATCCTTTTCCATTTAACAAGCTCCTTGTTATAGCTTAATAAATCTGGTTTTGCTCTTTGGCAATTCTCATTAAAATGCTTTGGAAGGTACCACCATTCACCTACTGCCTGATTTTCAGAGGAACTGACCGCACACAATTCCAATTAAAACTTTCTGCACTCAACATCTCTGAAACTCCAACACCAGGAAGGCAATTAGAAGTTTGCAACCTTTCCTCATCTACAGGGTAATGTGCAAAATAATCAGGGTCGAACACAGTGTAACCTAAGAGAGGGGAATCACTTGTTAAAATGCTAACGTGGGAACTTCAGTTCATCCCGTGAGTGTAGAGAAAGGCAACCCATCATTCTTTGTCAAATGATGGCAGGGCAGTGGATGAATTGACATACAGGACCATCTGTTGCCAGATGAGGCAACAGCAGAGACTTTCAGACTGACAAATGCCTGCCCTTGTACAGAACTTCCTTGATTTTGTAGGCTTACTCTGCTTACTGCAAAATAAAATGCAACACTTCACATTTGAGTACCCTTCACCCCAAAACACCGTGGGCTGTGAACCCTCTCGCAGAACTGCCTCAGTCACCAGTGGAGCAAAAGGCGACATACTGCTGCAACCTGCTCCGCAGCTGCGTTTCATGCTGTATTCTTGGCCAAGGACACAGAACCAAACTCCTACTCACATCAAAAGTGCTGCAAAACTTCCAATACATGCAGAGCTCTGACAGGACCCTAGTTTGAAATATTCCCTCCCCAGAAACCAAGCTGCAGAGGACCTAGACTGCCCCTATTTCAGACACGTGAAGGGCTTATGCCTCTCACAACAGGAAATAATTGTGATATTAAAGGCCATGCTGTGATGCAGACCCAATAGTAACCATTAGAACCATCTTGTATCAAAAAGCCCAGTAAACTTACTGCAAAAAAATAACTACAACACAAAAAATTTAATCTAAATATTAAAACAATACTGATTTTACACCAGTATCACAAAAGCACAACTCCACCAATGTTGAGGATTTCCTGTCTTCAGCATATACCAGAATAAGGAACATTTTCCATAGTCCCCTTTCGCACAAAGATAAATGCTAGAGACTCAGAGTTCTGATGTAAAGCTGATTGTCTGCCCTGCTCAAGGTTTCCCCACACATCACTTTGGGGTATTTATTTTACTTCTTTTAGGATAAAATAATAATTACCACATTAAAAAAAGTCAGTGCAGCTATGACAATCAACTCTATGACAACCATGTTCTCTAGCCTTCTGCAAAACCTTCCAATCCACCAGCAAGTCGTTAAAGAATCAGCATACATAGACCAACAAGGCACAAAAGCACAAATATTAAAGACAAGTGCATGGATTTAGCAACAGATAATAACGGGAGAACTGTTTTTTACGGAGGGACAAGTGAGCAGTGGTAACAGGCCGCACTCTATACCTGTGGATTTCAGTGAGCATAAGCCCCAAGAGAATCTGGCTATAAATCAGTAACCTATGAACTGCTGCAAGCCCATCATTTCCATCAGATCCTTAACCAAATGGCCAAGCCCGAGGAGAAGCCCCGATCTTGTATTACCATCACACAGAAAAGATATTCCATGTAACTCCCCCCTTTCACCCTCACCTCACCAGCTTCCATTTGTAACTGAGTATGTAAACAGACATGGTCAAAACCCTAGTGCCTTTTGATTTCCAGAGGTCCTTCCAGCCCCTGGGATTTTCCCTGACAGTCCTCCCTCACCAGGGCTCCTTCCAACCACTATCTTCTGCTCTCTTCTCTACTAATAGCATCTGAGCACTCTTCTTACACAGCAGCTGCTTTAGTTCACCTGTATTTGCCTCACGCTGCAGAACCCCTCAGGGCACTGTTGGCAGACACATCTCTTGCCTCACCCACACTACAGCTCTGTGCATCTGACAGTAAACCTGATCTTTTGACTCCTTTCTGTTGTTCTTTCCTTACGTTTCAGACCTGGCTGCATCTCTGTTGGCCAGATGAATCATCCAATCTTTTCTGGATTCCACTGTGGTTGTACACAACATAATTTGGCTACTGTAGAGGAAGAAACCCTCAAGTTCTTTGAGGATTTTAATGAGAATTAGGTTTTCTGCTTTGGCTGCAGAACATGGGCAACCTCAGGAGCTGCAGAAACAGATGAAGAAGCCCTTCTCCACCTGAGTGCTGCGCAGAGGGTCTGTCTCCACAATATCCCTCTCCTCATCAACTCCAGAGCAAGGAGCACAAGCTCTGATCCAAACATCAAAGCACAACTTCAACTGTTAAGCTGCTGCTTAACAAACCAGCCAACTCAAAACAAATTCTAGCCAGCACTAACTTATTATCAGAAAACAGAATTATAAAAAAAGGCAATATTTCATTCAGATCACTAAATCAAATACTGCACAGGCTGGTATTACTGCACAGGATAGCAATGCCCTCCATCAACATAGACAGAAGAATTCCCACAGTGATGACATTTTGAGACTCGGAGGTTTTTTTACCGCTAGTATAAATCTCAGCCTCCGAATCCATTCCCACCCAGAAGTACTGCCACACCCAGACTGCATGTGAAAGGCTTTTATTGCATTTAATTTTACACAGAGAACCATAGGCAGCACTGTAATTTAACTACTAAAAGTAGAGAGTGTAAGGGTAGTGCAGAAGCGGAAGCCACAAACTGAATTTGTGCAGGACAGTACATACTCAAAGCTGGTTTTCAGATTACCAGGAAAGAAACTCAGTCTGAAACAATCACTTGAGTATATGCTTGAACTTCGAGCAATCCGAAGTACCAATACTCTTTCTTGGTAGTTGTACCTGAACCAGTAAGGAAGCCTCAAGTCCTCATCTGGCATCCCATTAACTATCAGCATGCATCAATCTTGAGCAGCAATAAAAGCCAGGAGCCATGGCAAGCACTCAGGCAGACGCTCCAGTCTGAACCTTCAGGTTCTGCCCAGGTTGCTACCAAAATCAACCAGGATCCTGAAGAGCTACTATCATCCAGAAATGTCTCATAGCACAAACACTAATTTTTGGTGCTGTTCCAGATAAGATTCAGTCAAACACCATAAACACTTGCATGGATTATGCATAAGCTTCAGACAACAAACACCAGCCTACCTGCCCTGAATGTGAGGTGTTTGTCTTGAAACATTGCCAGGCAGGTTGGCCTTACCAGCACAGAAGGGTAACAACTCTGTGAGACTGCATTGTCAAGACAACAGTGGCAGCAGCTTCTTTAATTTTAACTCAAAACACACCCACAACTTTCAAGAATAATCACCTCCCAAGAACCTCACTCAGTCCACCTGGCCCTGCACAGCACAAACAGGTAACATTGCGCAATGCCCCTCAGAACATAAAATAGCATCAGACCTCTCAAAAGCACAGTTCATGGAAACACCAGGTTTAAGTTACCGCTTTAAAAACAGAGAACAGACCTTCAGTCAATCACCATCAAATGAAACTGTACCAGTTTACACAGGCCAAAATCTGTCCCCAGCTCTGAGCAGCAGCACACTGGTATTCACAAACAGCTGAGGTTCCTTTGCCATTTGAACTCTTGCCTTTTCAACACTTGGGAGATTAGATTCATCAGTATTTTAAACACTGGACACAGTACACAGCCATAAGCATTTTTTTTTCAGTCAGCAAACCCCTAGAAAGAGGACTGAAAGGCTGTTATGAAGGCTAATCACTATCCTTTTCTTGAACAACCACATGAAAATCAGTGACTGTTCCACAAGGGATTGAAAGGGCCTTTTGTCTGAATGAAAAGGCCAAGGAGTCACAAAGTATTGCAGATTCATTTGTAACTCATGGGTTTTGAAGAAACTGTATAGCTTCAGTTAAGAGCAAACCAAGAAAAGAACAGACTTTGAAAACGTTATGCCACAACCCTTTCTACTATGTACATGCAGAGTATATTTTTAGATTATTCTCTTTTGTATTACAAAAAGATGGGCAGACATTATGTATTATTGTTGTTTTACAAAGAAGTTTAAAACACATGCAGAGTTTTGACTTTATTCCAAAACCCTAATTAGGGTCTGCTGCACTATTTTCCTTTTCTAAACAGAAAACCATCAGAAGCTTTTTGGTACAAGATCTAGTGAAAGAATAATTGCACTGGGATAAGAAGTGAAAGCACTGTTGCTTAATAATCACTTCAGTAACTGAGCACATTTGCCATCACCCATAAAGCATATGGTGGCCTCTTCAACAAGACATTTTTATATTGAAAAACTAGCATTTGACTCTTTAATTTGGAAGTCTGTTTCTGAAGCCTTTCACAAAAAAGGGTCATTTACATCTGCTGATGACTTCTCCAAAGCAAGAAACATTTTACTCCTCCACTTGCCCCAGTCACATTTTCAGTTCTCCAGTTTTACGCACAAATGCTCACATACCCCAAATGGGATTTGCTTCCATTAAAGTTTCTAAACAAGCTTCACATGGACAAACTGAGCAGGAAGGACAGTGGGGGGCCTGTACTCGGCACTGGTGAGGCAACACCTTGAATACTGTGTCCAGTTTTGGGCCCTTCACTACAAGAAGGACATTGAGGTGCTAGAGTGTGTCCAGAAAAGGGCAATGAAGCTGATGAAGGATCTAGAGAACAAGTCTTACAAAGAGTGGCTGAGGGAGCTGTGGTTGGTTAGTCTGGAGAAAAGAAAGCTCAGGGGAGACCTTATTGCTCTCTATAACTGCCTGAAAGGAGGTTGTAGCAAGTTGGGGGTTGGACTCTACTCCCATATGACAAGTGATAGGACTACAGGAAATGGCCTCAAGTTGCACCAGGGGAGGTTTAAGTTGGATATTAGGAAAAATTTCTTCATTGCAAGGGTTGTGAAGCACTGGAACAGTCTGCCCAGGGAGGTGGTGGAGTCCTCATCCCTGGAAGTGTTTAAAAGATGTGTAGATGTGGCGCTGAGTGGCTTGTTTTAAGGACCCTGGCAGTGCAGGGTGTACAGTTGGACTGGATGATCTTAAAGGTCTCTTCCAACCAGATGATTCTGTGATAAGCAAACCCAGATTTCTTCTACTCCATATCCAGAACTAAGCAACTATTGCACTTCCATTTAGAAACAAGTCACAGCTGTCAGACTTGCCCTCTTCACCTGTCCGTTCCACCCACACATTGTGAAACTAAACAGGAAAAAAAAAAAAAAAAAAAAAAAAAAAAATCACTTTTCACTCTCCAACTTCTTGCCACATCTCAGAATTTATATTCCTTGTGCTCCCACAACTCCTCCTGAAATCAAGCGTTATATTTTGCACAAACCACTGGTCGAGGTACCAGTTCGATTTTGCTCTTCTGACCATCCTGTGAAATGACATCAGGTATGGAGCTGGTCTTTGGCAGTTACAAGACAGCACTACTGAGGCAAAACCTTTGCAGCAGGAATCACCCACAATAGCACTTTCAGATATATATCAGAAGTAAAAGTCTTGCCATGCCAAATATATCCCCACAGTAACTGCACACCCCATCACCTCACACTCTGTAAAATATGAGCTTATAGTTCTCAGGACTGCAAAGAGAATCTGGCAAACGCAAAGCAGAGGCAAAACAACAGTAGAGGCTGCACTTTCTCCTTGAAGTTCAGAGTGCTCAAAAACAACCCAGGCAAAGAGATGCGAACAGCACAGCCCCGGCTAATCCCAGTGAAGTTCAGGGCCAAATTCTTTGATAAAATAATGCTACAGAGCTGCTTTCAAACAACCATTACCAGGGGGGAAGGTACCCAGTCTAAACTAAAAGCACTTTGCTATCAAAGTTAACTACTTCAGTACTGCACCTTTTTGTACATGAAGGAGGAAACTGCGAGAAAGCTGATGAAGCATCTGAGTAGGGAAGAAGGAAGAAGAAACTGAAGGATTAGGACAGTGCAGAAAAACACGAAGGAGGCAGTAGTGCCAGCCTAGGCATGGAGTCATATTTCCCTGGAGTAACATGGACAATAAAATCCTCAATGCTAACTACAAGTTAACAACAATTAACAGTTAACTGTAAGCTATTTTTCCTCCCTTGGACTCTGTGCAAAGCCTCACTGCCCCTGGGTCTTCTCCAAATCGTTACACAGCTTTACTTTTATCCTCCAGCGCACAGTGAAAAGTGGGGTTTGACCTTTCCTTTAGATGTGTAAAACCAACACCAGATTGTTTTGAGAAAGTGGTTGAGGATTTTTTTTTATCATTATTCTGCATGTTTAGTGTACTTAGCAGTGTCCAAAGACCTCTAAGACATAGGCCCCGGAAACATACTAGGAGATACAGTCCCGAGAATGACAACAGAGGCAAGTGTGTGTGTGGGTGAAAAGGAACACAAATACAACAGCCTACAGAAATGAACAACAAATACAGGTTGTCTGCAAGTGCTGACAGGCATAGCTTTGGTACTTCTACTATTGCTAGAAGAAGCCTCAAATAAAATACAAAACACATGGGAGGCCATAGGAATTTTGTTGTGCTTTCTCTTAAAAATGGGCCTGAAGCGACTGTAGTTCTGGACAGGTATTTCATTAAACTCTGGGAAAAGGCGGAAAGGTGTCCTGACACAGTCTCATTTCCATTTCTTTGAGGAAAAGGCTAGATAAGAAAAACTCATCTAGTCTCAGAACCAAACCTCCCTCAACACAGGAAGTACTTGGAGATGCTTGTGTTCAATTTTTAGGCTCACTGCTGTATACCAGAACAAAAAAATAACTCTCAAGTACATGTTTCTTCTCAGGCACCTGCCTGAGCATAAGGTCTGTGGAAACAAACCCTTCACTTCAGTATAACCTGAGAACATTCTGAAGGGTACCTAATTTACTTCACCTTAATTGTAACACTTTCTTACCCAGTAAATTTCCCAGAGTTGTGACCTTACCTCCTTACATGTTTATACAGTGCCTGACATAGTACAAGCCTTATCTCAATTAGTGTCTCGTTACATTTAACTGATCCTGCTATTCTCATAAAGGGCTAAATTCCTTCAACTCCCATAACACAGTTAGTGGGAGAACACTCACAGACAGCGTTCAGCTCCAGCAGTTTGCTCTGGCGCCTCACAAAGTTCATCAACTTGTTCTGACCTGGAAATCATTCTGCATTTACACAGTTTGACAGCATTCACGGAAACAATTGCAGCAAGGGCGCAGCGTCCTGCTCACAGAAGCTTGAAGACTCGAGTTAGTAACATTCAACAGGCTACCACCTAGAATTTCTGTTGTGGCCAGTACAAATACGTTCCTAGTTAACCTTGGCATTCTGCATGCACCAGCCTTCTCCAATTTCTGTTCAGAAAGTTTTCAGTTTACCTTCCTTGAATCATCACATTTTATGTGGAAAATATTTTATGATGGCATCAAGAACTCAAACAGAAGAAAGATACTTTACACACAGCCTGGTAATTCAAATTTAGAAGTTAACAGAAAAGAATTCCCACAGAAGATCATTAGTTGCCTTGAAGCACAATTTCAAACCGGAATCAAACCAATCCAGGATAATGTGACCTGGAATAAAAGAGATGGGTTTTCTGTAGTGCCTCTTAGCTCTTCTAAAGAAAATAAATCTGGTAGTACAAACGACTTATATCTCCGGACGATGAAGCTAAGGGTAGGGAAGAAACTTACACTACTCATTTACAGCTCAAAGGAAGCATTGCATTCTCATAGAGAATAAAAAAATATTGTCAGCTACCAGTGCTTATCAATGAATTCCACACCTAACGATTACATTTTTCACGCACAGTAAAAAAGAAAACAAACGTTAAAAAAATCCCAAACATAAAATCCAAAACCCCTGTCACCGTAGCAGTCCATTACCTTGGCGCAGATAAAACAAACCCTCAAACGGGTGCATCTCTGCAGAAACAGTAGCTAGGGCACAGCAACCTTCATCCCTGTCTTGTGGTATGTCAGCACTCGCAGCACCGTTTCACAGCCCAAGCAAAAACGTAAGGCAGCGTTTCAGGAACAAACGTACCGCCGGCTCAGCGCCTCTGGCCGCGAAGACGGACGGGGATAAACGGCTGCTCTCGGAAAGACCCGGTTCGCCGTTCCCCGGGTGCGCGGTTAATCATTTACGATCGAAGCTGTTACTGAAGAGCCTTGAACAGCACGGCACAGTTTCGACTCCGGCGGCGCCTGGGAGCTGGCGGAGCGGCGGGAGAGGACGGCCCGCGGCGAGCGGCTCCGGGGCGCTGGCAGAGTCGGTCCCGGCGCACGCCGGGCGGGGTCCGAAGGGCCGGGCCCAGCTGCAGATTTCGTGCCGCCAGGAGGGGGCCCGCCTACCTCCGCCCGCAACCGGATCTCGGCGGAGGATCCGAAGCGTTAGAGCAGCGGGTAGGGTGACGCGGAGGGAGGGGGGGGGGAACGGTCCCTGTGGTGCCGCGCGGCACCCCTCTGCGGGAAGCTCCCGGCGGGCCCTCCTCCGCCCCCCGCAGGTGCCGCCGAGGAGTAGGGAGGGCAGGGCAGCACCTTACCTGGTAGCGGCCGGACCGCGGCGAGGTCGGGGCGCCGCGGCGGAGGCCCGGGAAGAGGCTGAGGAGCCGCGGGGCGCGGCAGCCGGTTGTGGGTCGCGGCTGTTGCACCGCCGCCCCCTCGCGGGGACACGCCTCGCGCCCCTCCCCTGCACGCGCGCACCGCCCCGCGCCCGCCCCGCCTCCGTAACGGCAGCAAAGGCCCCCGCCCAGAGCAACGGCGGCCGGGACGTGTCGTCCGCCTCGTGGGTGCCGGAGGGTAAGCGTGATGTGGGACGGGGGGAGAGGGCAGCCCCCGGCCCCCCCCGGCGCCAGACCGTTCTGTTCTGCAGCGGGCTCATGGTTTCTGCGTGCCCCTCTTGCCACGTACGAGCAAATGCCCGAGACGCGCAGTGACCCCACGAGTCTCACGGAAAGTCAGTTCCAGAACTTCTCACTAAGCGAAAGGAAACAACTCAGTGCCAGGGAGTGAATCGTCCTGTCCGCGAATGCTTGTGACGAACGACCGGAATGTAAAAAAAACTTACCACAAGTTTTCCAGTAGTGGATGTTTTAAAATACCACCTAAAAGCTCCAGAGAAAATACATCGTCAGGGTCGTTAACACAAAGCTAGCAGAGCAATAACTAACTATCCACCTTCAATTTTTACAGCAGGATGTGGAGGTACAATGGCACGTTTGGAAATACAGAAATCTGAGTGAATTTTCCATAAACAGCTGTAACCTGGATTTACTGTCAGTACTGGTGTCTCACTCCATCATCAGCATTTCCCTCAATCCAAACACAGATCAGTTCTCATTTTGTCAGCAAGGTGAGCCACAAGCACTACAAAATAATAACATTTCTCTGAAATCCACTGCACACCTCTCGTCCTGCTAATGCAAAGGGGCACTCGTGGTCATAATGCGCCTCTCCTTGGACTCACTGCCCTCAGCCAGAAAACAAGCTTCTTACACCTTCAGACACTTGTCCAGCTGCTGGGCACTAATTAGATATTTGATGTTATAGCAAGGCCACCGGCTCAGAATTAAGATTTCATTTGGAATCATGTCTTCCAAACTATTCAGATCTTTAGTAAAAGCTGGTTTATCTTCAACAAGGTGACTTTGACTGTCCAGCCTGTATCTGTGTTCTGTGAGTGCTCTTTGTAGTATTGCTGACGTTTATCTGCACCCTGAGCTGTATGAATTTTCCTGAGAGTTTTTTGGAAACGATTCTGAAGTTCAAGAGAACGCTGCATTATACTCACAGAACAAGGGTGCTGCTGACCTTTCAGCACAGAGAATAGATGTGAATCAGGGACCTCAGCCTCGTCTAAAAGCACACAGTGGAAGCACATGGGATGAAAGGCTCTAAAAGCTTTACAAATTATGTTTGGATGGGGGAGAACAGGGAGAAAGAGAATGTGGGAAAAAGAAGAATGAAAAAGGATCCTGCTGTTTAGCTCATGCATAAACTGTATGCACTCAGCCAAAGGTCACTCCTTTTATTTTCTCATTAATTTCAATGGTGGTAGATGGTGTATGAAGAAAATCTAAAAATAAGAATAGCCAGAAATAGCTCAGTGTAGTGGGAAGAAAAACCTGAGCTGCAACTTCATTCCTTATCTTTACTTTTGACTTTTTAAAAAGTAGTGACTTAGTTATTTAAGATGAACTGTAGATTTGTTTAGAAAAGTTAAAGATGACATTAAGTGTTCTACTTTTTATCTATTTTCCAATGCAGTTTTTGTACCTATCCACATAAATTCCTGGGTGGTTGGGGTTTTTTTTCCATCCACCACTGTTGGTGAGAAATGGTGTTATTTGGCCAGTTTTGAGGGTGGGCTGTCTGGGTGCTAAACACAAGTGAGGAAAACACTAAGTACTAGGCTGAGTTGAAAACAAATAGAGAAGGAATAAGAGCTCTGGGAATACAAAAGCTGCCACAAGGGAATTGCCATCCACAGCAACTGAACATAGAGGCCGGAATGGGAACACCGAAGGGATCGTGAGTATTCTGCAGTGAGGATCATGAATGGCTGCTTCAAACAAATCTTCAGGAAACAGAAGCCCTTCATGCAGAGGCTGATGCATCATCTGCCAGCTTTTCTTCTAGGGAATAAAGGGCCAATATCAAGAAGCTCCCCTCAAGGTGCCACAGATTCTACCTCACTGTTGAAGGAGTTTTACAATTACCCCACCAGCTTTTTAATTTTTGCAGCAAACGTATAAAGCCACCTTGACTTGCAGTACATTTGGCTGTATGCAGAGCCTACACTTTAAAAAGAGGACACCACCTGCCCAGAGTTCATTCTCATCTTCTGTATATACCAAATAGCTGTATGAACCTTATGGTCACCACATGCTGCAGTGTTCAGTTCCTCTGTCGAGGTTATTCACTGAGAAGGTGAAATGATAATCCAGAACAATTAAACATCCCAGCTGGAACCTTTGGGTTATATTAGAAATGAGGTGGCCTGGTCAGGTCACTGACATTGGATTTTGCATTAAATCCTCAGTTCACAATATTTCCTATACAACCGTGGTCATATTTCCGACGTGACCACAGACAACTGATATAATTTCTCTGGGCCTCAGCTTCCCATCTGCAAAAGAAGAAAGGAATTTCCAAACCTCAGTGTGTATGACAAAGATTATGAGATACTCCAGGTGTAGCTGTACAGTGTAGTAACTTGGGCAGTAGAGGTGCCTTAATGATTTCTTGCTCTCTTGCAACCTCCCCGTCTCCATCCTGGCACTGTAATCTGTTATTCTACTCAGTGAAAGCTCCCCGCAGACCAGACCACTGAAATGACCTGGGGTAAAAATACTAACCCCCTCTTCTTTAAAGATCTCTTAACTGAGATCCAGTTAATATTTGAAGCTCTGGCAGCTGGTGACCTGTCAGGGCAAGGACCTTGAAAACCAACATGTCATACTTTAACATTGGATAATGATCTGCAGGGGTCCAGAGGGATCTCACAACACAACCTTTATAATCATTGTTTCTGAAGAGGAAGAACACAGCGCCACACACGACACAGTTTGTATCTTGTGGCGCTTGATTACTGTCTGGGCTAGGGATGAGCAGGAACCAACTGTTTGTTGGTTTCAATACCAGAATTGGTGAATAAAAGTTTGTTAATTTGCAACAAATGAAAACAGTTGAAATTCCCCTGGCAAAAAACTACTTCTGGCCCCCAACAGGGAGAAATTGATTCAACACAGAAATTTGGAGATAAACTGGTAGAGTCACAGTGGTCTGGCAAGAGATCTGAGGGTGAAGATATGGAAAACAACAAATTACGTAGCACATGTTGCACAGCACTTGCTAATCTGGGGCATAAACGTAACATGGCTCTTTCAAGGCAGAAGAAGGGCTGATAAGAACATCTTATCCTGGCTTTTGTTAACTGCAGTTAAAAACGGCAATGTTGGCAGAAAGTAGTTCAAAGAGAGGCACCAGAAACTATTAACAGGGATGTGTCTTCAGGAGATCTGTGTTTACACGCTTGGCTTAGGAGAAAGCTGCCAAGCAAAGACAAGAAAAAATCCTTTCAAGGGACGTGGGTGCAGCCATAAAGAGCATTATATAGAGTATCAACATGGAAAGACGAAAAAGAAGATTCATGGTAACTACTAAAAATCCTGTCGGTCAGTCACAGTGGACCAATCAGCTAGAGGGGCTGGGTTTCTACGTGTTAACATCAGACAGTTGTATTCAACACTCAGAAAACTTTTGGAAGCAGAAAAGCCCCTGCATTTGCATGCGTGATCACAAGTAAAAACATCAAGGAAGACAGCTTTTGTGGCTCTCAAAGCTACGGGTCAAATTCCGAAAGGATAATTTACAACCCATGCGTAAGTCAATGGCCGTTACATTTGCTCAGACAAGGCCTGAATTTGACTAAACGGTTGTGAGCACACAGGCTACATACTATATAAACAAAAATCCACTTTGCAATGTGATTATTTATATCAAAGATCATTTCAACTGCTGCTCTGTGATCTCACATTTGATTAAAAATACAGTGTTCTCTAATGACTGTGACAGTCATTTACAATATTCTAAGACACATTTGTATTTTTACTTTTTTTTTTTTTTTTTAAGATTGGCAAACAGGCTGGTTAAAACCTTCACCTAAACATGCACCTGAAAAAGAGAACCCGAGCATTTTGAGATTCAAGAAGCAATGCAGCACTATCTTGTGGTATCTAATATTTCAGAGCAAGTGGACTTGAGCAGGGTGGTAAACACTTAAGAATGACTGAAGTTCAAAAACAAACAAAAAGAAGCCTTGAGCTCACTCTTGTAGTAAATGGAAAAGAAGTGAGGGAAAGCTTGGCAAAAATCAGCATAATAGTAGGCTTATTGTTGAATCTGAAAGCTTCATTTTCCAACAGTGTCCCTTTTCTGGGAAGCTGCACAACCACTCTGAAAGTGCTTTCTATAGAGATGATAAATCTATGGTGGAGATTTATGCACATTTAGATTAAGTCAGGAAATCAGTAATGAAAAGAATAATTAAATACAGAGACAAAAACCTAGAAGAAAAATTACCAAAAGCCCCCAAAACAAACAGCCCACAATACACCATGATATATCAGACCCTGGGATTCTGACTCTGACTTTGGCACCTATTCTTGCTCAAGCAACATACCGGGTGAGCAACCTCATCCTCTTCCCCACTGTGGTTCCCAGGACTCTAGAAAGGGGCACTTGCCTGTAAGGCAAACAAACCTCGGTAACCCAGAGACATTCTGCCAGAGTCTGACTCCAGCGGCTTACTGCTTTATGGTCTGAAATGTCTTGGTCCACACCTGGAACTCCAGCAACAGAAAAAACAAGGACCATCCATTAGCTGGTAGCACTAGTAGCTTGCTGTTCTCTGTCTGGGCTCGATATCGTAAGTAGAAAATCTGAGGGTTCCTAAGCTAAATGAGAGCTTTTGAACATTACAATCTCCACTTCATAACCAACAGCCCAGTCTTTCCAGGCACAAGTAAGTGAAGTGCTGCGTGAACTGGCATTTTTGACACAGAGGTCCCTTCTTCCCTCTTGGCTTTACAAGATGTACAGCCGACTAGAGTGCTGATGGTAAAGCAAACACACTGACTGAACAAAATTCAGTGAAAAAGCCCTTTTCTTTCGCATCACTGCAACTCTAAACCTTGCAAACTCAGTACCATATCATAGTCCAGTGAGCAAACAACTCCAGCTTTGTGGATATGGTGCACAAATGCTGCAGCTCTGTGAGAATCTTTAATTTGCGCATCATGACTTTTAAAATAATTTATTTATTAAATCTTGTCCCACTTCTCTAAAGTGGATTCAGTTCTAGTGCCTGATTAATCTCATGTGGGAGCGGAGGACAAATGCAGTTGAAAAAAGTTGATATGTAAAAGATGTAGGTCTGCTTCCAAGTTTTGCAGTGCAAGGTGATCTATAGTAGAAACTATTTACAATACTTTCTCCTACACCACTGGACCAAAAAAAAAAAGTCCCACAACAAGTACGGCAATTCCGATCTCCACACAAGGGTTCTGTCCTGGGCAGTGGACAGAATGGTACTTCAGCCCTTGCCCCCTTCTTTCTGTTAACAGGAGTAATTTACAACAACTTAAAAATTTTTTCCACAGGAGCTGGGTGAGTTTGTTGCCATTCACTTTCTGCTGCTAGCAAGCCAGGCTCTGTGTGAACAACAGCCTTGTGAGAAAAAGCACCGTATCATTTATTAATCGCAGAAATCAAGGCAATTTCCCTTAAACACTGAATCTGATAGCAAAGTATTCCCCTGCCATTTAGTAATGAATGAGAGTTAAACCGTCACTTCCATTTGTGTAATGAATGAATCTGTGTAACAGGGAATGATGCAAAGGAGGGACTACACTCCAGGGCTTTACATATGGACATTACATTGGTTTCCTTCACATCAAAAAAAGTCATCTGCACAAGGTAATCCTAACCAGAAGGAGAAAGAGCAGAAATATTCAGTGTTTTGAAGCAGGGTTTCAAAATCTGGAATTCAACATAAAACTTACCTGGAAAATAATGTAAATAATGGAAGTGGCACATTAAAATTATGATTTAACTGCTGGAGTCAGGAGTTTGGCAGTTGAGGTTATTGTTGTTGATAGTGACGTGTCTGACAGGATTTGAAGAAGGGGTTGGCCAACAGGCAGAAATATATAATCAAGCTGGAAAAAAGTGAGGATTACAGCTTTAGTGTTGTTACACAGCACACAGGGAATTAAAGGAAAGTAGTAAAAATTAGATTGTAATGACTTCTAGAAGAAACTAAAAGTATCAAAAAACTAAGGGGTGACAAGGTTTGCTCACTCAGCAGTGTGCTTTAGAAGTACAATAATAATGGAAAATATGCCAGCAGTGTGATTCAGAAATTACCAAGGTAACATGAGGTTTAATTTGGAATGGTGCCAAGCACAGATTTGTCTCTGAAAAGACTCAAATGAAGCTCAAAGTGGTAGAATCCAAATTCCTCAAAAGCAAAAGGGAAGTGTCCCCACACCTCCGTGCTTCCAGCAAGCAGCACCTCTATTTAACAGGGAGAGAGTCCCAGCTCAGAAAGTGCCTCACCCCTGGCTGCACAGGAAGGCTGTGCAAGAACCCAGGACTGAACTCAGCACTCCAGCACAACCCTACCTTCTAGGAACTGTTGAAAATTACCCTAAAATTAAAACTGCTTAGAACAACACCCTGGCTATACCATGAACAAAATCTGTCTAGGTGCAATTACTTGACTTAATGCACAAACTTAGCTCACTGCTTTCAAAGACCAGAAAGCACAGCTTATGGGCTAAGAGAAGACAAAACTGAAAAAGGGACAATATACACACACACTCTACAAAAACAACCCCAGCTTTGGGGGTCATCCTTTGTACAAGTGTCCTACTGCGTGTAGCAGAATTCAGACAATAGTTCTGTAGTCATGGTCCCCAAATCTTCTAGGATGTAATAAACATGTCCCAATTACCAACCATTTTATTATACAAGAATATATTTTTTGATTAAAATCCTTAGGCTGGCTTCAAAATTTTATGAGAAATAGATTATTGTGTGCCAGAGCACTTCCCCCTGAAAGATATGTAAGGAGTTAACTCGCACAGATGCATATTGTTACTTATCAGCACTCTGCTGCCATTCCCATGACAGCACAGCAAAGCCTGTTCTGTTTTGCCCCAGCAGAACTCCCAGTTGACTTTCAAATGCAGAATCTTAACAGAAACTCACGTTTGAGGCAAGATTTTGCATTGTGTCCTAAAAGCTCAATCTGATATGAAATGTAACAAAAACAAAAGGTGGAACAAAAGGCTGTACTTTCATAAGGCTAACAGAACACTGAGAGGCTGGTTCTGCTGTTTGCAGTACAGCACGTGTAAAAAGAATCAAACAACAGAACAAGTATTTTCTAGTGTAAAATGTGCCAAAAAACTACCTGTATCTTCTTTTGTTGCTCACAGACAAGTGCCAGGATCAGCCTGTTGCTGCTGCCTACAGGATGTGTGTCTGACAAGAAAGATCATGGTCCAGTGAAACAACAGTAGGTTCATCGGGAAAGTATGTAAAAGAGCAAGTGGAATGCGCCAAAGGAGCAGTCAAGAACACGTAACCTCCCAGCCATGATTACATTTCTGATCTGCATATCCAATGGCTTATAAATATTCATATGATAACTGGTGCAGAAGGAGGCTGCTGGGGTATCAGAATTGCATTTTCTGATTTACCCTGACACTTTGCACACAGTTCATGCCTGAAGAATAAAGAGGGAAGAGAACGCTACAGACAAATAACATAAGGAGTATGACCACTTCCTAGCTGGTTCAGGCTCCTTATCTGGCTCTACACAGGTCAAATAATTAAGGAGTCCCTCTCACATTAAAAAGCTCCTCCACCAATCCCGTTCACCAAAGCTGCATGAGTAGAACTACTGATAAAAGGTCACCCACCATTCCTGCAGAGAAACAATTAGGAGGAGGTAGAGAAGACAGGTGAGCAAGTCTCAGTGAAACACGGATGAGGAGACAGAGCAGATGCATGGAAGCAGGTCTCATTCTCCTGGAGAAGAGGTGCAGTGTGTGTGTGTGAACATAATGAAAGACCCAGATGGTCTTCTCCACCTTTGCTAATGCAGGTCTTGGAGGACAGAGTTACCTGAACAACCTGTTCCCTCTTTTAAAACTTGTTGTGTCATCCGAGTTTACCCTGCTGAGCCAACGACAAAATAACAAAGTATTTAGCTGTTTCCCCCATCATGTCACAAACATTATATAAGCTGTGTGTTGTCTACAGCAAAGTAAGAGTTAATTTCCCCACAGGAACAGTGGCAGAGAAATCAAGCAAGAAAGGAGATCGAGCAAACCTGCAGGCTGCAAGTTATGCCATTTGATTCCCAGCTTTAAATAAACCCTTTGAAGTAGAACAGGTTTTTCATGTTAAAAAAAAAAAGATGCTTTTCAGTATTCATTGTTTATGGCTGCAAAAATTACTCCACTTGAACTCTAAGCTGCATATTCAATGTTGAAAAAAATAGCAGAACAATCTATGTGCAGACACCTGCTATTCCTACAGCTCCCATGCTGCCTCCAGCACTTATTAGCTGCAGCAGCACTAAGTGTTTCAGTGAAAGCTGACGTATTTTTGCAGGCATGTTCCAGAAACTTCACCTTGATCCTTGCAAACCATGAACTGGATAGTATAGCTCCACAACTGAAAAGTCTGAATAAACTATGGAAAAAAAATAGTGCACCATCTTTGTGAACTTCACTTGTCAAGAAGATCTTTGAGAGCCACAGAAGAGAATATACCATGTGAAGAAATAAACACCGTAGCTGCTGGTTTCAAAGCACCCTCCTCTCTTTGTCTTCCACAGCTCCTGATATTAGATTATCAATATCAAGCAGAAGTGCAAATAGCTTTCTAAATGAAGAGTAAGTTTGCGCTTATCTAAGGAAGTCTGGCAACTTTGCCAATCAAATCCACATAATCGATTCTTTTGTTAAAAGCAGAAAGTTGAAGACGATGAGGCGTGCCTAAGAGGCTCTCAAAAGGATGAGTAATGTCTATAGAGAACAAAGGGAGAACTTCATGGTTATCTTCTACTGTATAGATCTTGCTTCAGTATCTAAAGAGTTCCCCCTTGTCACCTCTGAGATCTCCAGAACTTCATAGATTTGATAGCACTGAAATCTGTGCCAGAATTCCCCAAGTTTTATCTCCTCCATGAGAAATAAACGGTCTACATCTCCTGTACACAGAGAAGATAAACGGTCTGTGTCTCCTGTACACATCAATGGGTGATGAAAAGGACCTCACCAAATGGCTGCTGAGTATTTGTGTCTCTGTGAGTAACAGCTGTAAGTTAAGGATTACAGGCCTGAGTACATGCAATCCCAAACGCTGAGTCCCAGAAGTTTTGAGCTGTAATGAAACAGGCTAGGAAGCTCTAGTTAAATTTAACTGTAACTTTAACATGTAAAAGAACAGCTGCACTTCCAAGAGCAAAGCCCCAAAAACTAAAAGGCAATGAAGAAAAAACAAGCTTATAACATCTTTCTTCTAAAATGGCTCTATGAAGGGAGAAAGCACCAGGTTTAGAATAAAATCTAAAGTAGGACTTGCTTGTTCTTACTTGTCTGGTAGTTGTTCCAGGGATACCAACAATTGGCCACAATCCCCTCATCAATGTGTTGTGATTAACAAGATCGAAAGCTACCCAGTGGTCAAGTAAGATGAACTGCTGGCAGTTAGTCAATGTGGGTTCAGGAAGATATAATTTGTCATGCTCAGCATTCATTGCTACAGCAAAGCTGCTCTGAGATCAAAATCCTGACTGTAATCCATCAAGCCAATACCTACAGCGAGTCGAACCGCAGAGCATTAATGATGACACAGCTGGCTGCAGGGGTGCTGCTAGGAATTGGTACGCCCAACTGCCATCAGTGTGTAGAAAGCTTTGGACGGAAGGAAAAGCAGTGGGGTGATTCCTAATAACTGCAACATAGTATCAAAAGGGTCATTAAAAACAAACCAAATCATGCTATGCTGATTTTTGAAGGAGAATTATTTAGGCCTGCTGCTCACAATTTAAACAAGAGGTGTGTCTACACATCCCCACCTCCTATGGGCAGAAAAACTCAGCTCTCCTCCCAGTCAACATCAGCCCAGGTCCAACTGAGCAGTGTGAGTCATCTCCCCACCACTGCCCTACCCCTACCGCTTTCACAGGAACCAACCTCCAGCAGCTACCGTCACAGGCTGTGTTTAGGGTGGGAGCACTGGCAGAAAGAATCAATGTGTTGGACAATTCAAACTAACTGGAAATGGCCTTTGCTGGTGGGCAGTAAGAATCCCACTGTCATGTGAAATTGGTTTTGCTCAGGGCCACTGCTGGCACTTTAGCTCTGTCTTGCCTACTAGACAGGGTGTGAAATAACTATGTGGACTGCCTGTGCAAAAGCAATCTGCCACTTTCGCCTCCATGAAAGCAGCATCAATCTGACATTCAGCAAGACTCGGCCCAAACTCTGCACAGCTTGCTCTGGTGAGTCACCTCAGAGAAACCTTCCATGCGATTGAAATCCAGCAACAGCACTCACTCCTTTGGTTCTGCTTCCATTGCCTTTGTCACTTTGACCCTTCGTCTCCCATCCGTGGGATTCTTGGCTTTAGGGTACATTGTTTTCATCTAAATAGAGAGCTGCTGCTCTTCGGCCTTTTTGTCTCTCTACTACAACCTTGGCTGCCTTTAATGGATCCTGCGTGAAATTAGGCTTAGTTTGCTTTCTAATCAACTTTGGTGACTTATGCTTTTAATTATTCCTTAACATTCCTCCAGTCTGCATGGATGCTGCATTACAAAGAACCCTTTCTACGTGTCATTGTGGTTTCGACTTGAGGGGAAAAAATATTTCACAAATGGTACTGATACAAGAAATATATGCCATTTATCATAAACCATTATGATTTTATTCTCTCCAGCTGGAGCAGCAGACGCGTTAATGTTTTTCCAACTGAAAGAGTACCATGTGATTTACTATTCCACGAGGAGCTGGAGTTTGACAAGGTCCTTCCTTAGATACAACCTCTGTGGGATTCTCAACATATTGTAAATTGCTGGATCTGAGTAACCTCTCTCCAAAACCACAGCAGGCCTCCGACTGCCTTGCATGCAAAGATTTAACAGGTTAATTGACCAAATCACGCTCACTTCAATAGCCCCTTTGTGTTCAAGACTTGACTTGTGGAAGAGCTCTGAAAGTTTAGAGCACAACATAAGTGGTGAGCATTACTGGGTCACATTTTGAGGTTCAGAATCAGTTGTTACTTAATGTTTACTCGGGCAAACTTCCATTAAAGTAGAGCACTGAATCAAAAACCCAGTAAGGACGTCCTAATTTCACCCATTATTAATCATTTGATGTATCAATTAAAAGTAATGTTCTCTGACATCTTTTACTCTTGCCTGATTAAATATCACTCCAAATAAAAGATATTCAGCTGTCACTTAAAAGTGTGATTTATTGCTAGCCAACCCACTCATCTGACAGTTGAATGAACTGAGAAGTTTCTAGGAAGGTTCTCAAACCCATCTTTCATTACAGTTATATTTACTGCCAGTTTCTGACTGTTTGTATTTAGCAATAATTAGAACAAACAATCCAGAAATGAGGTCTGGAAAAAACACATATCCTAGGAATATTAACTGTGCATGAACCACCAGCCATTTTTTAAGACATCAAGATCTTTTCCCATCATAGCAGACATATGATGTACTGACATTAACTATACTTGCAAGTAGTTCAGAGTAGTGGGAGATTTCTTCATACTGGTAAGAGTAGTTCTCTTAGTACTTCACATCTCCTATAAAATATGTTTTACTAAAGTATTCATTTCCCAGTTATTTGGAATGGAAGAGTTCAGACATAAGCAGGGCAGTAAAATTTTGAACCTATCATCTAAAATATTTGTTCCCATGAAAAAAATACAGAAAAACTAATGGGCCTGCTGCCATTATTGCCACCAGGGTTTCACCTTCCATGCCCTGGCAACCAGGACTAAAGGTGTGTTGGTCAGTCATTTGCCTGGTAAAGTAAAGCACTCTTCATTTCTAGAATTTAAAGATGAAGAGACTCGCCTCCTGTCAGGTGAGGAAGTGACATTTCAACCAGAAAAGAGCACTTGAACTTCTTAACATCAGTGGTACAGGGTCAGATCACAGGTCTGACCTCAGCATCTCATCTCTCAGAGTCACCGTCAATCACCGATGCTTATGAAAGAGTGACATGAGAGCAAGTGCGCAGTGCAGCTTCTCCACTAAACTCCCCTAGTTTCCAGAAACGTGCAGCTTGGGCACATTTCTTCTGGCACAGTGGAACTTACCAGGATCAAGATCTTAATCTTTCAGGCTTTGAATGAAGGAAATGCCAAAGAGCACTGGAGTGTGTCATTTCACATGGGTGACAACTCCTAAAGTCCCAATAGTCACCTGGATCAAGGCCAGGCTCCTAAGCCCCTTGCAGAAATTTAACACTAAACTTTGAGATGCTGGGAGGAGAAGGACATTTTCTTAGTCTTGGCTGATTTTGCTCTGAGGCTGCTGGAGTCTGACAGAAGGCAAGCCTCAACGGTGTTATGTCCTCAGGGTTTATCAAAGTTGTCCTTACTCAAAGGTATGATCTGAAGAACACTGGGCCAGACTCTGGAGATCTTACTCCTTCTACTTCTGCAAACTTCAAAAGACCTTTAACAAGCTTTTATGCAAGCAATGTAATATTTCAACCTAAGGTAAATGAATCTCACAAGAAAAACTTACTTTTTGTTCAATCCTAGGAAAGGAAATAACCCAGCTTTTTGGGTCAAATCTAATCCCTCTGAAGGCATGTGACTTTAGTAAGGGAGAATTTTATCCCCACTTCCTGAATACACTAAATATATAATAATTATTGAATAATTCTCTTGCATTGTTTCTTGGAATGCAGATTTGAGAGACCAAAAGAAGCCTTAATAAGGGCATAAATATTTTGTAATAACTTGCAATATACAAAAAATATACAACTTAAAAAGGCGAATTCTGTAAATGAAATACAGAGCTACTCTCAGCAAGCTCACTGTTACCAAGAGATTTCAATGACAACAACTTATATCAGTATAAAGTTCTCTCCATCTACAAAATCCTTATCCTGACAACCTTTTCTTTCACTCTAACAAAAGCTGGCACTTTTGCCATGTGCGCAAAGCGGAGATATTTCCTGTTTGCTGCATAGGAACTGAAGCAAGAAATCATGTAAGTGCAAGTCTGAAACACTAGGGAAGGACATTCAAATAACTTTGCACAGTCTAGACAGGCTCAGCACTGTCTACCTCAGAAATTGTGATCCAGTCATATCCAAACATGAGGTTGTCTCTGAAGCATAATATCTTTCAAAAATCTACCTTTTAGGGTTTTTTTAAGTCTTTGCCGTAATTCAAATACTCAGATAAATTTTTTTTACTAGTTTAGAAAAATTAGAAGCAACATTTCACCTGATCATATGCTGCCAAGGAGCTAGAACATGAAGAAAAATACAAAATGTTGCAAAAACCAAAATAAAAGTTTGTGAGAGTGAACAATAACATTTCAGGAAAAACTCAGCTGATTGGGGGGTGGGGCAAAGTGTCCCTAGGATAAGCATCCAAAAAAAGGTAGAAAAAAGAATTAGGAAAATTGGAAAAACTAAAAAGTTTTATACTGCTTTTTTTACTCAAACATCAACAAAATTCAGAATCAGCTTTCAATGAGAGAAAAAATGGGAATAATCTTGCCTATACTGTAGCTTTAAAAGTCATTAAAAGTATGTGAAAAGAGATGGGAGGCAGAAGGGACTCCAGAACAGACCTAGTCTGTGCTGGCAGGTACTCGTTCAACATTGCTGAGGGACGTTCCTCAGCCTCTTTGAATACTCCAGCATTTCAAAGCCTGTATAGTCAGAAAACCTTTCCTCATATCAAATTTCTGTTTTCCTTGCCGTAAATTAAACTAATTTTCCCATATCCAGTGGAAGGACAACTTATCATTGTTCTTCTGAGAACAATTTTTATATTTTCATTTTATCTTCTCTTAGCTTTTTGGTTTTTAGACTAAAAAGTCCCTTTTTCTCCCTTTATCTCATAAACTAGATTTTCTCAGCTTTCATTATTATCCCAGCTTCCCCAGGCTCAGGTTCTTTGTACAGTTCTCACAAGAACTGGTGACCTACTTTATAAATACCCGAAAAAGCCCATGTATAAACAGCACTACAACATTAAATCAAAAAAGTGTAAGTTACAGTTTAATATATTTATAACAACTTGTCAGTCAGTCTCATCATTGCTGAAAGATTCACAATCCCTCCACAGCATTCTTTGACTTGTCCTGTGGTAACATTTTAAAGTTATTGGAATGTGTAATTTTCTTATAAAGGTGATGAAATTCGGGACAAATGTAAATATTTTCTCCTCGAGAGAGAAGTCTAGGGAGTACACCTCAGAAGTCCTGAGCCATGGATGCCAAGGAAAGGAAGAGAGATCAAAAGATCTCCTTCCTGCAGGTCCAATGAGTGTTCGTAATAACTTTCAGCTAAGGCTGGTGAAGGGGGGAAAGTGTATGACTAACTTCACTCCATGTGAAAAAAGAATATAATAAATGTTTTTAACCCAAAGATATGAAAAGAAAGACAGAAAAGCTGTAGGGGTGATTAACTGACCTGAGAGAAGGAATCAGCCATCAGCCAGGGCCACGAGGAACACCTGAAGCTGGGCAAGGAAATCTTGGCAAAGTAACAGGTATGAATGGGTCGATGCAAGGTTGAGGTGGTTCCCACAGGCAAATTAGGGTTACAAATGCTCCCTGCGAATTAGGGAGTGAAATTGGTATCCAGCTGCTCAAACCAGTAACCTGAAAGAATTGCTGAGCAAAGATGATGATGGTTGCGGGCTGTCGATTTTAATAAAGACACTGAAAAACTGAAGGAATTAAGTGGGCTCCAGTCATGAGAAAATATGGCAGTAAAGGCAAAAGTAAATTGCTCACCAACACCCCAAGAAAAATACAGAGGATATGCAAACATGCAGTGACACAAAACCTAGAGCTAGACATTATACACAGCAATTTGATTAAAAACCAGACAGACCTTGTCTGGTAGTAAACTGTAATGGGGGTGCAGCATTGCCCCAGAATCTCGTAATAATGATTTTGGCAACCGGGACAGAGTGAGCATGTTCTCTGTACCTGCAAGTCTGTGGTCTGCCAAGACAGAGGCAGATGTCTGTCTTCACAGAAACCATTTGGAGATATTGGATAGATCAGCAATCATAACACAGAGAAATTTAAAAGATATTTGAGGACTGAATAGAACAAAGAGGGCTAGTAACTTTTTCTACTGGCTAAATTAACAGTTTTGAAGAACCTGCAAAGAGCTACCAGATGTACCAAGAAGAAAGCCAGGCTAAGCACAGCAGATTTTGCTGGTAACATAAGAAAATATGAGCCTCAGTGTGCTAGTGGAAAATGGGAGAGAAGTAGTAACAGGATGAGTGAACAGGCCAAGGAGTTGCAGGAGTAATGAAATGTGGTAATCATCTACAGAAAAGGAAGTATTTGATGTCTCTACAGTGAGAAAGTGATCCCAAAGAAAATGGGGAAATTGGAATTCGTAAACCAGGATACACAAGGATAAACTAAAAAAAGGTAGTAAGATGTGGGTTTGTGCTGCGTCTGGCTGGGATGGAGTTAACTTTCTCCACAGCAGCCCATCTGGGGCTGTGTTTTGGATCTGGGGCTACCACAGCGCTGAATACACACCAGTGTTTTGGCTGTCGCTGAGCTGAGCTTGCACAAGGGCCAAGGCCACCTCAGCTTCCCAGTACACCCCCCAGTCAGGAGGCTGAGGGTGGGCAGAGCCTGGGAGGGGACACACTGGGGCAGCTGACCCAGACTGGCCAGAGGGATATTCCATATCCCTCCCTTTCCATACCCAAAAGCTCAGAAATAAAAACTGGGGTAGAGAAAGGAAAAGATGGAATTTTTGTTTCCAAGGTGGCTGCTTGGAGAGTGGCTGGGCACTGTTTGCCTGTGGGAGGTGGTGGGCCATCTCCTCTGCTTTGCTTGTTTCCACCTGGCCACACCACCCCCTGGAATTTTCTTCACATATTAAATTTTTTTTTTTTTTTTAATCAAAACTCAAGATTTTCTGGATTTTGTTCTTCCTATTTTCTTCCTACTGTGAGGAGCTGGTGAGGGGCATTAGTGAGCAGCTGTGTGAGTGCGTGGCTGCTGGCTGGGGTCAGACACTGATTAGAAGATGAGGCACTTTATTTAGTACTGTACTTTAACAGAGCTTAGCTGGCATTAAAAAAAAAAAAATTAAAATCCCAAATTTTAACTGCAGCGTTTGGTTTTACTCCAACTACCCAGACTTGCAACCAGTGCTACCAGCAGAACAGAACCTGCCTGGACTTTCTTCAGCCAGTTCAAGAATCCTTCAACAGACAGTGCTGCACAGTTTAGGAGCACTTCACCCTTGTATATGCCTATTATAAAACCTTAAGACATAAAAGAACAAAACGAATTATTCTCCAGTTATTATTTCATTTTCCAGAAAAGCAATGAACATATTACCCATGCAGAATATGGAAAGACTAATAAAATATCTCATTGACTAAGCTCATGTCCTTGAAACGCAAGCAATAAAGTTCTTTACCATGACCCGATTGGAGGAATAACATTTACAGCTCGACATGTTCCGGAAACATCAGGGAAACTTTATTTACTGCTAAGAAGGAAGAAATATAGTGTTTATTCTTTAAACAGATAAATATTTGGCAACAAAAAGGGTAAGAAAGCAAGCCAGAGTGGAAGATTTAAAGACAGGGGAAAAAGGTATCACAAACTAATAAACCCTTGAAGTGGCAGGAGGCTGAGAAGTAATGCATCTGTTTCACTATTTTTCAGCATGTAATGCGAACTTTCAAAGAAATCCAAGTGGAAAGATGCAACATCTTAGTTTTCATTTCAGCAAATGCCTTCAGGCCATTAGCGTAGGTCACATACACTTGGCACCCTGGGCCAGGCTCCGGCTGCTCCCTGAATGCAGCAAATGAAGGCTGGTGGTCCATTCTGCAGCATCCCAGAGAGCCCAGCTCACAATCAGATTGCACATCACAAGTGCCATCACATCTCACAGTGAAGAACAGGACCTGGGAATCCTCACTCACTGTCATCATTATGCACTTTTAGAGAAACAGCCTGTCCTTTCACTCAAACGCATATGTGATAGATAGAAAACTAGGACCTATACATTATATAGTGAGACGGAGAGAGAAGATTTGGGTTTTTTTAAATACATGGAAGTAGTAACAGAGTAACAGATTTGATTAGGAAAAGATGCTGGAGATAACAAGGTCTTGGCTGCTGGCCAAGGTGTATGTGTGCTTATTTTTCCACCATGCCCAAAGAAGGGGTCACAGGCAAGAGATCTAATCTTCTCCCAGAGATCCTCCATTCCTCACAATTATCAATTAATGAGTTCACGATAAGCCTTGGTTAGTTTGGGGCTATCTTAGTTGAAAACTATAAATTATAATGGCATATGCAGATAAGCTTGGAGAGGTACTTATGAGAACCAAATGAATTGTATATACAAAACTATAATTCAACATGAGAATATTCAATAACTGCAATCTGTTATAGATGGGAAATATGACTCTATATGAATGATAATGCTAATCTAATATCCAAACAATTCGCATAATTTCATAACCAGTATATCTTTCTATTTTCTGGTACAGCAACTTTGTGGCACAAAGGGTCTCTCCCTCCTCCTTCATGCTTCCCATCCTACTGATGGGCTCACCACGTATCTGGCTGATGGTGGAACATCGTAATGTTTGTGAACATTACGGCATGCACACCCTGCACGTCAACACAGACCATTTTGCATTTCACAGCTGACTGCTCTGCTTGCTGACCCACTGGTGCTCTCAGGCCGGGCACAATGGGTGGGCTAACCGTAGCTCAGTGGGGTATTTTCTGCAAGTCCTATTGAGTAATGAGATTTTGGAACAGAAAACTGAGTCATAGCAAATGTTTTTAGTGCCTTTTCAGCAAGGTTTTTACTGTATTGCAGTACTTCAGTTTACATTTGTGGGATGTTGGTTCTGCCTCTGCTGCAACATGGCTCGTAATGTGCAGGTGGAGAACAACACCATGAGGTCACTCTAGGTAACCTTTAAGTGATTAAGCAAGAAATCAGTAATTAAAAATAATCCTTGGGCAAGAGAGACTAAGCCCCAGTGAAATTTCTCTGTGAGCAATTGCCAGGAAGGAATCAACTTTGGAAGAAGTCATAGGACTCTCCACCTGGCTACAGCTTACTGCTGGCAGGCCCAATATTGCTGCCACTCCACCACAGCGAGGAGTGCAGAATCCCGTTCTAAAGGATACAGTGCTGCTTATGCAGACAAAGCTGCGCTCATTAGTATGGAAAAGCGGGTACAAGAGCATATGGCCTCTCTACAGCCTAAACACACAGGTAGTGCAGGATCCCTACCATGTCAACTGATACACCAGGAAATGTACCAGCGATCCGCAGCTTACAAACAGAAGCCAGTGCAGGGATGGACTGCTGATAGACACCATCGCTCCTGCATCACAAATGTCCTGGACAATCCACCTCTGTTTCCATGGACTGAATCCCATAGGATTCTTTATTCCTGTCCCCTCTTTTCTACTATCTTCAAGTGTGAGCAAGGGCAAATGTTCAGCAGTTGTCCTGTGACGAGAGAAGAGGGAACTAAACTGAACTTAAGGAGTTACACTGATTAAGAGGGCCCAGCTCTTGTTTTCTGGGAAGTTAAGCACTCATTTTTCTGCACAGCCTGGCAGATTAGCATGCTGACTGCGTAGCAATCCCACTAATATGAGCAGAATTCAGTTCTCAGCACCTTCCTTTGCAGAGCTGCCCAAATACAAATATCATAACCTATTGCTAAGTATCCATTTTAAAAAAGAATTATCTGTTTTTTCCAGTTAAGCTGAAGTTAATTTTACAGGATGTGATCTAACAGTTTTTTCGTGACTCTACTCCTCTTAATAAACTGATTTACGTGCTTTTGCTATTAGTATTAGGATAAGAGAATACAATATCCTCCGAGAGAGCGTCAGCTTGTGCAGAAGAATGCAAATGCACTGATGGCTTTGGAATGTGGTAGATTTACAGCAGCTGAACAATTGACTGTCTTCCAGCAAAACTGTTGCAAAGGTCACAGATACACATATCCAAAACTTGTCAAACAACACTTGCACTTCTATTTTAAGTGGGATTCCTCGTAGCTGCTAAACTTACAGTAATCCACATGGTATTATGTAGCAGAGATTACTCTGAATCTAATGACCCTGTAGACACATATGGTGTAACTTTGGCTACTTCACTACTAAATCAGTCTTTTAACTGGGCCTAAGATTAGATTACAAACTGCAGTGAAAAATGCAGCATGAGATGGCTGGTTTACATTTACAGAACTTGGATTTGGTTTAACAGCCTTTTCCAACTTTAGCTCATGATGTGTAATAGGGATGTTACACTGCAGCAGCGTTGTTCATCCACTATTTATTCTTTTTCACTAACAACATTTGTGAATTGCTTCTTTGAATTTGACAGCAGATAAATTAAGATTGCCTTGCTTTCTAAGTACGTGAATGGCACTTCTCCTATAGAAAATGGTTAGTAACTTCAAATGACTTATGTAGCATCATGCAGACAG
The DNA here is from genome assembly GCA_009769605.1 of Bucorvus abyssinicus. NCBI lineage: Eukaryota > Metazoa > Chordata > Aves > Bucerotiformes > Bucorvidae > Bucorvus > Bucorvus abyssinicus. The sequence continues at coordinate 27,136,044 of CM020029.1, forward strand.
AAGTGTGTAACCTGAAGTTCTTCCTCCCCCCTCAGTTTTCAGCTTTATTGAAAAGATGTACTACTCCATTAGAAAGTCAGTAAGAAAATTAACATGTTGAGTATCTATAAATGTAAGTTAGTTACTTTGGAGCTGATAGAGATCATGCTATTGAATTCAGTGGACTTTGGATGACACCATTTAGTTTTCTACTGATTAATTCTGTATTTCACACAATCTTTTGCATGGTCTAATGCAGAAACTACAGGATTGATTTTGCAGCACTGTACTGCACACAGTTGTGAAGGAGATTTTATAGAGTAATGCAATCACATGATAACTATTTGGGTATAAGTCAGCCTCCCTCTGTCAGCACAATTACTTCTGTTTCAAAGCAGAAATTCCTTCTATATTCTTATAAGCTCAAATGGATTCCCGCTAAATGCCTTCCTTTTTTACTTCCCTAAATGGACACATATTTTTCTTGCTACACTCACTGTCATAATATTCACCGCAGAGTAAGGAAAGTGCTTTGCATGTGTTGGGTTTTTGTTTTGGCTTTGTTTTGGTTGGGGTTTGCTTGTTTGTTTTTGGTTTTCATAAGTATTTGGTTTTAAATCCTCCTTGACTCCCTTAAAAAACAGGACAGGAACATTTCTCCCAAGCACAGTATCCAGAGGAGAAGAAAAATCTTGGGGTCAGAGAAAGAATGGTTCAGGCTTGATAGGTCTAATTTTTCAATTAATTCCCTTATGACCAGAGTGATGGCCAAGAGCTCTGTAGAAGCCTCAACTTATTTTACTTGCTCACAAGGACTTCTGTGTGATGGGCAACTGAAAATAAACACACCAGAGGACAGCACAGTGCATAAGTCAAGAGGAGAAGGAGAAAATAACCAAGTATCTCACAGAGACCTAAAGCACAAACCTGAGGCAGCAGCTATGGTAGAGACTATTCCTGGAATTCAATACTTTCGGACTTGCTATGTAAAAGGGCCCTTTGTTCGTCAGCAAGTTTTGAGGGTTATCTGAAGGACACATTCTTCTCTGCTGTTTTTAAGAGTCCTATGCTAGTTACACATCCTGTTCTCAGATCAGAAGCAGCAAAGACAGTCTTACTTCAGTCTGTCCACATCCACCCCACTGAGGAAAGCCAGTGCACATCAGCTACCAATCTTCTTTGCACAGTTCCCAGTCCAACAATGAACTACTCTGTGCTTATCATTAAATGACATTGTCAATCAAAGCCAGCATTCTTAAGCCTTATCCGTTAGTCGAACTGGATTTTAACTGACCATCTTCTGTCCTTATGCACCATTTCACTGTCAACAGCACAACCCTTCAATCCAGCAGAAGATGAGTACTCAGATTACATCAATGTGTTCATTTCTCTTTAGTGCATTTAATTAATGAGGTAGTTTGTCTGCCTGCCACATGATACTTGGTCAGGGAAACGATCACAAATGAAACCAGGTAACTTCAAAGCACACATTAAGCCATCTAGGTAAATACAGATAGGGTGAGATAAATATTTAGCAGGAAACGTACATTACTGCCAGGGTACACAATCCTAGTGAAGTGCATTCTCAACCGCGTATGGATAACATTTTGCATAATTCTGTGGTTATTGATATACTCTATATACACTTGCAACAACCTCCAGGTACTTGGCATACCTCAACACACTTTTATCTTTTAAAAGCCTTGGAAAAACAGAAGACTAATTACTAACGTGTACTAGGTCTCCTGTTTGCTCCAGTAACCCTTATTCTTAAAGATGAAATCATGTACTTTTGGTAGCAAAACAAGAAGAGTTCACATGACAATACTGTGATGTAAGCAGCAAGGCCTGCTCATGCAGACCATTTGTGAACTTCCAGGAGAGGAACCAGACATTACAGAACTTTCGCAAGACCCACATGGATCCTGAGGCTGCAGGGTTTATGTCCCCTGAGCAGTACAGAACACGTGGAGCAAACCATGGCTGGGATGCAGGTCAGGCTCTGATAAACCAACACCAAATTTTTGTTGAACGTAGGCAAAGATCACGACAGGCTATTTCTGTCCCATGTTACGTCCGTGTTACTCCTTTACAATATTTTGTGGCTTATTTTCCTCTGCAGCTCTGCTCAGTGTCTTATCTATAGCCTGATGTGTTTCTGCACAGCCTCTCTCATGTCCTGCAATTTAAACTAAAAGCCACAACAATCATTCTAGCAAATTTTTACAGCAAAGCTGCTTCTGCCAGGTCCCTGGAACTACACTAGTCAAATTATTCGACAGTCCTGGAGTGATTGCCAGATAGCTGGAAATGTGAGCACTCCTCAGCCTTTGGAACAGACCTGTCCTAACTGGACCTCAGAAATTGCTTACTGGCCTGATTCCCTTTAATGTGAAAGCCATGCCTCTGTTGGCAGGAGGCTATAAAGCCCATTCAACTAAGCGTTACAGTTATCTTAGGGCCCTAATGACTTCTTACAAGAAGACTATCAAGAATCTCTGACCTATTTTCTTCAGAAAGCACCAGCTAAGCAGGATTTTACAAGGCCATTCCTGCCCTGTTCAGAAACACTAGTGCTAGATATGCTCCAGTTACACTGTACCAGGGGATTTCGTGTTAGTGTAACTGTCTTTCAAATGTTTACAACAGGGTCTCAGTTTTATCAGTTAGCCATGTCCTGACTGGACAGAAACTTCAAACAAATTACCAATTTATGTGCTTTACGGTACCCACAATACTTGGTAGAAGATTAAAAAAAAAAAACAAAACCTCTGCTTTTTCCCTCCTTTTTCTTTGTACACTTCAATTTTGAAGCTGTGAGTGCTGATCTGTCTTCAGTTACTTAAAAAGAAGCATTGTACACAGTACAGTATTATACCAATTATGGTTTATATATGTGAATGTATGTGACTACATTCTTTAAGTAAACAGTGAGCAGCAGCGCAGTCTGTGACCTTTTGGAAAATAAGAAGTTGCCATTGGAAAAAATTAGTTAGCAGAGAGCTGTATGTGATTGTGGCTACTATTCATTCTGTCAGAGATGGAAAATAAAGAGAAGAGCACAGCAGTCTGTCAGACCCTGCTGAGGCAAACACATGGGAATTATCACACGTACATCAGAACCTGGCTTCTGGGAGTGGAGGTGGTAAATTCCAATCAAGGCTGCATCCCCAGACAAAGTACCTCTCTGATGGAACTCACTGGAGGCCCCTGAACCCGTCAGAGCCAGCTAAGGAGAGCAGTCTGACAGCACAGACAGCAGATGCTGTTCTGCAGGCAGGTGCAGCCAGCACTGGGCAAGGGCATCCCTGCCTATGGCTGGCAGTACCAAAACAAAGACAGGCTTTGAGTACGCTGAATATTGAAAAACACGTAACCATCTTCCAGTCTCTGCAAGCCGTTAGAGCACCCAATCAGCAGGAGCTGCAGACAGTGGCTTGCAGCCTCAAGAACAAATTTCTTTTTGCAAGAAGGTTTAAATCAGAAGGTGAGCTCTTTCCTCGGTGAAGTCTTTGACAGATGTTCTGCTGTCTTGCCTGGAGTTATGATTTCACCCATCAAGATGAAAAGATACTTATTCAGCATTAATTCCACCATTTTGTCTCAATGCCCACCAACAGAAAGGAACACCATGAAGTATTTTATGACTTTTTCGTGAAGAGGCTTCAGGAAGATTACGTATCTTCTGGCATACCACTTGTCCTCCTTATATTCCACAGCAATGACAAACACAGGGTAGTTCTTCTAATAGGTTATCTGGACATACATTCAGAAACACCTTTGTATTTAGGAGATCTTTGTAACAGCTGCTATCCAGGAGAGAACTACGATGTCAAAAAGCACGAGTGACCTAAGCCTGAGGACAGTTTAACCAGAATAGGAAGGCTAAACAGACCCGTCTGAATCCAGGATGCTGGTCAAAATACTCACTACTGTAGAACTTCCTAGATCACTAAAAATTACTTTTTTTTTTTTTTTTTAATCAGACACAAAACCAAGCTGTGACTGCCAGATAGGAATGGGCAAGGAATGGCAGAGGCCACACAGCCAGAACACTGCAGACACTGTCATTATGAGTACCAGTAACAGCAGCCCCACCCAGACCGTTTCTATTGTGTTAGGGACTGTGTTTTCAAAGGCTCAATAGGCAAGGAGCAAAAAAAGCCTAAGAAGAAAATATGAGAGACCTAAAGTGATTTGCCTTCAGCTAGACATGAGATGACATGTATGGGAATAGGACCTATGTCTCTGGTTTCCCAGAACACTGTCCTCTCTATTTTCTTGAAGTAGGCTGTTAAACCTTCCCCCCTGCACCCCCCTTCCATATATTTCTAAAAGGGAATGAAACCAGACAGTCAACAAGTAAAATTCTCAAGACTCCTGAATGAAGAAGGACACTAAGTCCTTGCCAAGGGTCTAGCTGCCTATACAAGGAAGCTGGACATAAATTGAGAAAAAATTTAAGTTTCCTCTGAAACTACAGAGGAGTTTGTGTCCCGTCCTGTCCAGCCCCATTCCATCTCCCCCTGCTCAGCCCTTTTAGGGAAGAAGCATATTGAAAACTCACCCTTCAGCTTGTATTGTTCATTTCCCTGCACAGAAAAATTAGGAGATGTAAATTAAGCTGACAGTCACAAAAAAAGCTGTTGGAAAGGTTACCAGGATGTGTGTGTAAGCCAGGTAATACCACATCCAAAGGTTCTCATATTTTATTGGTGATAAAAGCAACACTCCCACCCCCACCATGGAAAGTCCAATAGTTGGAGACAGTTTTCCACCAGCTGATGCTCTCATCCAAGGAAAATACTTTGATAGGGAAAACAGCTGCTAACATGGATTTCTGCGGTGTTCATTGGACCAAGAACAGTGTCAACAGCCATGAGTGAAAGGACTATCTTGGAAGCAAAACCCTCCTCTTCCAGGGGAGAGAACCGGTTTTGCTGTTGCCTTCCTAGGCCCCAGACTTCTTGTCTGCCAGCTACCTGGTTTTTGGAGGGGTGTTAATTTTATCAGCAGGCTCTGCAAAGAAGCGAGGTGGGTGATAATGGTCAACACTAGCCCACAGAGAGCAGACTGGTTATTCCACTTAGCACCAGAGCTGTTTAATAACATTTCTCTCTGTAAACAAACAAGACACACAGCAGCAATAAACATACACAAAATTTTCCATATAAAATCTCACCCAGACACCTCAATGTTGCCACTTTAAAGAGCTGGTATACGAATTCTCTGCGCCTCACAGGAGAAAAATTGAAAGACTAACATAAAAAAAGATTAAAATGAAAGCTATAAACATTCCAGAAAACAAGGAAATAAGTAGAAACCTGACATCTGCTAACAACTGTCACCCACAGCTGCTAATTTTGAATTTGGCAGAAGTTCCATTTCCAGCACCGTTTTTCTGTATTCGTACAGTCTCGCTCTGAAGCCAAATACCTCTCTCATTTCAGTCAGCAGTGCTGCATGGTGTGGGGCCCATTGGCTCTGCCACGTTTTTAAGTTTTCCTTCTCTGTAACTTTCATAAAATACTCAAATCCAACTCAAATCCTAGCTTTGCTAGATGACTTTCATGATCTGCCCATTTCTTCACTACTAACAATTCATCAGGTAAAACTCACCCCACATTTCTAGTTACTTGCTTGACCTGTAGAAGGGAGACACTTTTCACACATGCAAGCTGGCTAATACCTCTTTCTAACAATCACTGACTTCTCACAGCCTTGGCAGGTATCTGATACCCCCATTCATACAATTTTCTACGAACAGTGAAGAGGAGTGAGGCATTTGCATCTTTTCCTTTTCAACTGTGATTTGGATTGGTTTTGGCAGAGTCCCTTTGTAACAGCAATGCGTCAGACGCTAAATGCTAAAATACAAAAAAAAAAAAAAAAAAAAATAGTGAAGCCTTCAGATAAATTCCAAGTGCATTTAATACAGCACTGTCAGCTCTAAAGGTCAGGCTCTGGTTTGATGAAAGTTTGCTCAATGCAATAGTAACTGCATGTGTAAACACTCTTTTCTGTTGCGTGCCTGTAACTTGCAGGCGCAAAAGCCCTTTCTGTCCCATGCAGCTGACAAAACTCAGCAGAAGAAATATAATAAATGCCAAATAAATAACAAATCAATCAATTTGCATTTGCCAGCAGGTAATCTGCATGCTAAACAGAAGAGTGAGTTACATCCTGCAGAGACAGGACCACGTTATCAATCACTGAAACGCAGGACAGGAACACAAATCAACTCTCCAGTTTGCTGGCCATCAGACGAGACTTTCCAAACTGGCAACAGCCAGAATTTTAAGTAGATAAAGATGTGTGTAAGTGCCCATGGGATTTTTCCAAAACACAGACAAGCTCAATTCCCATGCAAGTCAACAGGGACTAAGCACGAAATGGGATTTTCAAATGCAGTGAGGGATTTTCCTGCCATTTCTAAGTAGTCCTTGTGTATCTTTCAAACTTAAGTAAACTCCCTTTTGAAAACAGTTTTTCAGAAGTGACTTTAGGTTCCTGTGAACTACATTTCAGTTACAGTGCTCTGTGAAAATCAGTTAGTCACCAGAGGAACTAGCAATAACTGCTTCACAGCAGGACTTGTACAAGTAGGATGCCAGTGTGTCCCCTGAACAAGATCCTTAGCTGATATAAATCAGCAGCAATTGGATCTTTCCAAGGACTGGCTTTATATGCTTAAGGCTAAAAAAATAGAACCCAAAAGGCAGAAAATTTGGAATCCACATCCTAATAACCATTTTGTGTAATGTCAGGCTTGAGGGATCCATGTCCCTCCCTCTTTGTACCCACTGAAGGAGAAAGTGGAAACTGATGATCTTTTCAGTGTTCAGCTAGCAGCAGCTTCTGCTGCTAATTAATCTTCAAGCTTGATACTACCCAAGCACTTAAGTTTGAATTGAAAATAGCATGTGAGCTTGGATATTCCAGCATAAAAAGAACACGTACACATGTTAAAAAAAAAAAATTGCAAGGAGAACATGGCCAGCCACTATTTTGTGATGGACTTATCAGTTCCTTGCTTAAGCAGATTGCTACGCATTTCTTAGCGGAGAGCATCTTAGGATAAGCATATATGAAAGCATTCCCCATAGAAGAGATGGCAACCACTGGTCCTGTGGCCAGCATCTTTGTAGAAATGGAGAGAAGTTGTTGACCAAAATCACACAGGAAAGCTTGTCAAATCCCGAACTGGCTATTCCTTGCCAAGAACACTCACACCACAACTGCATAAGCTGAGCAATTACTTTTACTGCTTGACCGTGTTGCAAATGCCCTACTACATTCACCTCTGGGGCAGACCCAAGAGCTGCTGCTCTGTTTGCTCAGCCTGCAGTCTTTCACTGATCAAGATTCCAGAAAGTTGCAGTGCCAGTCTAGAAATTAAAGCTATTCTAGAAACAAGTAAATAAGTGAAATTGCCACCATCACTCTTACCATATTTGAAATCATTAGAAAAATAATTTTTTTAAAATAATGATTTACCAAATAGAGTAATTTAATACAAACATCCTCTCTCCAGTCCAACTTCACCAATTGCTCGGAGTCCTCTTTGATTATATGCAACAGGGGCCTCCTCCTTCACTCACAGACATGCCAGCTCCTAGCCTTTAACTGAGCCACAGGGAAGCTCAGTGTCATGGACAAGCTGAAATGACCATGTTTTCAGTCAGAATCCAGGAGATTTCCTAGCAACAATTGATTTTTGAGATCACAAAATTAACTACAACTTTTTTTTGGTAAGCATGCTGCTATTACAACATACTGAAAAATACGCACATGTTCCTACTGACTCAAAGAGTAATTTTTCCAGTGACTTAATGTCTGAATTAATCCATCATGAGACACAGAAGTGTCATTAACATTCAACCCAAGCAAGAGAGCAGCTTTAAGCGTGTCCACACGTTTGCGTCACTCCAGCCATGGTTCACTACCTTGAATACTCATTACACCAGCCTGCTCAGTCCTGGCAAACACCAAACAAATTTTCATCGGTCCTGTACTTATTAAACCAAAGGAACCTTGCACTGACAAGCGTGTAGCTGGTGTGTTTCAGAGCCCCGGAGAGCATTCGCAAGCTACCTTTGAAAAAGTCTCTTTCATACAAGCACAGGTTGGCACAGTAAGTAACAGAACTTTAGACTCTACAGAGCCTTTCAATAAATGAGGAAAGTGTTTTGAAAATGGAAAAAGTGAATCCCCAAGACCTTCCCAAAGTTGAAAGGTAGCTCTGCAGCCCAGGAGGTGATTTGAAAGGAAATTCTCTTCCTACCAATATACCTAACGTATACACCTTACCCATGGGGCACCGCTGCATTTTTCCAAACAAAAATGTACAACTGAGAGACATTTTCATGAAGCCAATTTTCCCCACAGGCCAAACTGATTTTGTTCCCATCCACCTGCAGCCAGAGATATGTTCTGCACAGAGTGCAGATCCTCCCAGTCGCTCCCCAGCACTCTTCCCCAAATGTCAATGGCATGCAAAATAGTTCCACATGCAAATGAGCAGCTCAGTGACTGGCAACAAAACCATCCTGTTATTCCGGTTCTATGTCTCAAGAAAAACGAGGCATCCTCACTACATACGTTACCTTCTGTCTAAAGCCTCTATTAAACATTCAGTGGCAAGATCCAGAATAACGCATACATCTTGGATTGTGTCCCAGTATCACTTAATAAACTAACGCTTTATTGTTTAGTTGTACCAAAAACTTACTGTACATTAGAAGCAAGAAGAGCAATCTCAGATCCCTGTCTTGGTTAATAGTTTTAAATTCCATTAGATAAATGTGAATGAAAAGGTTGTATCAAGAGAGGGCAGATCCATTATTTTTTACAGGAAGCTTCTATCAACCCCAAACTATGGAAATTCCCATATATGAAACCACTTTGCATTAGAGTTTAAAAAAAAAAAACTACTGGCAATTTGTAGCTAGATTGTATTCCAGACACTTAACAGATCCTCCTTTACAATAAGTACACGTAGCACCTTCAACATAGTGGTTTTACAGCTCTCAGCAGTTTAAATCTGTAAGATTCTCAGAACTCCTTTCACAAAGTTGTACTACAGCACTCTGCAAAAATTCAGATACCTCCTGTAAGCCCATGCAACAAAAAAATTTTCTCCTGTCATGAAGTCCTTGCAGGAAACAGCAACTTACTGGGTGACAGGTTGAACACAGCTTGTACGCTAACAGTTCCCTACTGGTTTCCATAGGGTGTCAGATACATCAAACATACCAACAGTTCTCACAACAAGAACATAAATAGCACTTAAAAATGAATAACTTTGGCCATAATAAAAATCATTCAACTCTAGTGTTACCAGTACCAGCACTACTTTTAACTACCTGATGAAGTCTCAGCAATTAGTATTATATCATTCAGCTCAAAGAAGGATTTGCAAGGGCAAAATTTTGCTTTCCACCTGAATCTACAATAATTACTAAAACTTTAGTAGTTCTTAGATGTTAATGTCACCTGTTTAAATGAACCAACATTTACTATGTAACTGACAACAGAGTTCATGGTGCAGCTGCACAAGTGGAGGCACAAACTTAGTATTAAGATCATGATCTCAAGCAGTTCCAGCTATCATAAGCTTCAAGAACTCCTGTATTTCAAGGCATTTTTATGCAAAAGTCATGCTAAAGTCTCATGAATCACTGGACTTCAGCCCATCCTTCTCATGAAAACTAATATAAATCACACTGCATACACCAATGCTATACTACGAACTGGAATCGTGCAGATTGGTTCAAAAAGCATCAGCCCAATTTAAGTTTTTGCATTAGTAAGATGTCATGGTCCCAGGATGCACCTATGTAACGCTATTCCAGCAAAAGCAAATATTGAGGCTGATGAGATTCAGTTTCAAGAAATCCCCAATCATCATTGCAAAGGAGTTCCAGGAAATGTTGGTATTGATTTCAGAATAAGTGAGTTTATGGATCAAAAAGCTTTTGCTTCCTTTATCTAATTCTTTTGTAAGGGTTAAAGGTTAATTTCAACCCAGACACAAATCCTCTGCAGCCACAGTATCGAGCTGGAGTCCTGTATCGGGGGCAGACTTACTAGAGAAGATTTGGGAAGTCATCAACCCCAATGGTCTCAGAGACAAGTCTGAAGTGTGCCATGAAGTAATGCCAGGGTGCATTAAAGCATTCAGCTTCGTACAGCACCGTGCAGACATGAAGCCTCTTGTGCAGTTGCACGCAGAGCCCTGCTCTGGACAGAGTGCTGACACGGCACATCAGTGGTCAAAACACCCTGCAGAGCAAGACTGAAAGCACTGCGTGACCTTGGAACAGCCTGATGTCCCTGGGGATATGCACAGCAGGAGCACATCTCCCACGGAGCCCACAGCAGGATATATTTGGATATATTTTGCTAAATACAGCACAATGCGAAGACGTTATAATACATTTCTTATTTACAGCTACTACTCTTAAAGTCTCCTGGGTCTGCTCTTCCACCAGCCTTGCAGAATGGCTAGGAGCACTTCCCGAAATCACTCGGAAACTGGTAGGAGCAAGCCAAACTGAAAGAGGTTTTGATACAGACTGCTGGTTAATCATTTGCCCATTTAATGAAACATGTAAACAAAGCTTCATAGCAGAGATGTTTGTTAGGGAGCATTTATCAGCTCTTTAATGTTTAGCATCTGAAAAGTTCTGTTATTCTTCCAAATCATATCTTGATGCTAATTTTGTAACATTCAGCTCCACCAAAATGATCCTGTAGTATAAAGCAGCAGCAGTAGTTCTGCAAGAAAAGGAAATTAAGAATGGGCTCAAAGGCAGATCTATGCCTGCTACAAGCTTTGTCAAAACCATGCATGGTAACTCGGTAACCCTGTGTAAAGTGATCCGGTGATCCCACCTGCACATGGGCTTAACAAGCAGGTTCCTTTCTGTTAGTACCCCACAGGTGGAACTGCGGATGAGCATCGAGTCACTGTATATCTGTAGATACAGTGCCTGACTTTCAGCAGCAGCTCTGCTTTTTCTGTCACTTAGAGACCCCCATTTACTCACTTTAGGAATACTGCATTTTAAATAGAAAAATGTTGAGACATAATGGTCATGACTACAGATTAGTTTGTTGTTTTTTTTAAAATCAGTGGCTGAACTCCAAAAGTGCATACGAGTGAGGAAGACATTTAGTAATGATCTATCAGGAGGATAGCTTAAAAAAATCCCACCAAATATTTGGGATCAAATAAGTAAGTTCTAGTTCCTCAAAGATGAGCTTAAAATAACACATAGTTGTCATTTCTATGCTTCCAATGAGTGCTGGCTAACTGATAGGTTTTACTCCTCCTAATTCAAGCTACTGCCTCTGTATCAGGCCAGCACAGACACCTCCAAATTAGTTCAGAGCATTAACTTTCCGGATTTTTTTTTTTTTTTTAAAAAAAACCCACAGGACTCATGCATTGTATTTTCTTTTGTGAGTTTGCAGAGGTGGTTTGAAGAGGTTTTTCTGTTTGACATACCATGCTTGTATCAAGACCTTCATACTTTCAGATCTCCACTACTTGCTTCAATTTTTCCTATTTTTCACTTCCATTTTCCAAATATGCTTTTGGAATTGTCACCAATAGGGAGGATTGAGGAAAAAAAAAAACCCATAACTAAGTGCTGAGCTCACTTTACCATATGTGAAATTGCAACTACAAGCCAAAGCTTTTTTTTTTTTTTTTTAATCATCTAATCTATTGCAGAAGATGCCAGAAAATGGAGGAGCCAAGGACTTAACAGGTAGTGGGCCAATATGTAAGCACTGAAGGCCTATTCCAGCTGTCAGCAAAAGCACTGGAAAGACTGGATCAGGGCCTAAGGGTTTTAAATCTGAAGTTGGAAGGGTCTTGCCACAAGAAGAAAAATCTGGTTCATGCTACAACATAATCAACACTAAAAATAACTTTTTTTTTTAATTACTTCCAAAGTAAACTGCCTCTTGAGACAATGATGTTTGGTGCCCATGGACAAGAGTTGCAGTAAACTGGGAATTTTTAAAAGCAAGGAATTCTTAGCTCTGTGTGCGCACATATCCATGAGATCACACAACAGACTTAACAATTGCTCTAAATGTATGTGCTGGGCTGAGGTTTTAAATGTCTCACTGCCTTTTTTCCCAGCCCCTCCCCAAAACTTCAGAGAACTCATTCCCACTTGACTCACTACAAGGCTTTTTGTTTCTTGATACGGAGGCTGTACCTCTCAAGGGAGTCAACACAGGATCTGCAGATCTAACACACAACTCATACCTCATTTCGGCATTCAGTCGCCTTCGCCTCTTTCTACCTGTGCAAGTGAGGCTGGGTGAGCTTTCAGGGTGTATTCAGGGAGCTGAAGGCAGGCAGGAAAGCGGGACCCTCCATCCCTTTGCAGGGGCTGCACAGCCTGGGCTAGTCCAGAACCAGTCACACCACCACATTACCTGTCTGTTGCTATTCAAAAAAATACAAGTACAGAAGCTTTCCACATGGGATTCACTTATTAGAAAGATGTAAATAAAAAGCAGTAGCGGAAAACCCACATGCTGGCTGCTGCGAACACCTCTCAGCACCACTGCAATAATATTTGTTTCACACATGTCCTGGCTTAGCAGGCACCTGATTTACATTTTCACACTCTGTATCAGCTTTTCACGCACGTGTCCTGTAGCATATTGTTCATACATCAGACACCACTGTCATCTCATTTTTCAGTGCTAAGTGACATAACTAGGTTATTGCACAGGAAAAAAACCACTTGCTCTGAAGTACTCCTGCACCAGAACACGATAACCTTGAGGTAACATATGAATCTATGACATGGCAATTTTTATTTTAAAAAAGCCATTAACCTGTTTATAACTATGAACCTATTTAATATCCAGACTTCTCCCTACTGCACTGTAATAACGAACTCTGCCTGTTTAATTAAAAATGGTAACAAGTAACTACAAATCCACTTGTGTCAACAGGACTGCACTTATTTCTAGCAGTCCCAGATTTGGCCCAGAAGCCACCGAACTCACTCGTCCCATTTTCTGACGTTCCAAGGTAGGACAGACCCACACCAGAACTCTGCCATTTTAATAAATGACCTTACAGTAGGCTGGATGGGCTGACTGAGTTATTGATCTGGTATGAGAGAGTACTAATTTGCTAAGCTGTGTGAAAAAGTTTAGCCCTAAGCTGCAAAGCACCTCCTGACAGCTCAAGGAGTTCTCTCTGGTCTGGGTTAATCAGCTGGTTCCCAAAGGAAATGGGACTGTGAGAGTCACAATGTAGGAGTAATTTATTGTGCATGTAGGTTCACATCCTGTGTAACTTATAAACTAGCAGATTTCAAACAAAGTTGACAGAGGAAAGAGCAATTCAGAAATAATTAAGAGAAAACAAGCAGCTACATAGTGTCTTCTATGTTCGGCATCTGGCTTAGGGACAGCTTCTGTTGGACATCCAAGAACATAGTTGGAAGGCTACTCTTATCAATTTTGCAGCTGTAAAAAAACCTCCACATTTGCATAAGTCATGAGGCAGAAATGTATAGAAACCAGATTTGTTACTTCAGTTGCTCATTTTGTCCTGAAGGAAGAGAGAAGTCCAAGGCTTTTCTGGATGGGATACTATTCGCACATTGGTTTACCAGTGGTACACAAATTCTCATACTGTATCACAGCACATGTAAAACGCAGGACTAAATGCTTCCCCCAGTGATTGAATGGTAAGCAAATACACCCTTTGCTTAAGAAGCCAAGAGGTTACTTTGGTACAAACACTGGGGCAGATAAAGGTTATTTAAGCATTCTTGGCACTGGCTTCCTCTCTCCCTTGAATTCTTGTTTTAACTCATTTTTCACTTTTACCTTGCCCTTCACCTTTATGGAATTTCTGTCAGTGGTAATGAAGAATGTTGGCTGTGCTTGCTTGCACAATGAGAGATGCAGGTGTGTCACTAACAGAAGAGCTCACTGCCAGCATGACAGCTGACACCACTGTCGGTAGAACTGCAACCACGTTCCATAACTGTGTGACCCTGGGATCACATAAAAACATTTAATTAAAACAGAGGGCTCTGTGTTTTACAGAAATAAATTTCTACAAGCAAGAGGAAAACAAGAGCATTTCATGAAGGGCTAGGTAAAGGTTATTTTGCTGATTTTCACCTGATACTGTGCATTTTCCATGCAGAAAGTGCCACGTGGCCTTCAGATTGGAATTACACACCTGAAGCTTGGCTGAACATGTCAGAGTCCTCCCAGCCTTCTGCCTGAGGTGCTCAGAGTGTTGTGGTGGAACAAGCAATCTGTCCCTTGAAGCACAAGGAGGTTGTCATTCTACAGTCTTATTTATATAGTATTTTTCATTTAATTTCAGGGTTATAAAAAGATCTTGAGGAAAGGCTTTCAGGTCTCAAACTAGAGTTTACAGATCCCATGAACACTTTACTGACATTCTGTGTCAGGAGTAAAGCTTACGGGTAATGCTGAAAAGCAGAAGTATTATGCTTTCTGCTGGTACTCATATACCTCCATTCTCCTCTAAGTCACAAGGCGCCAGTCACAACCCTGGGCCTGCGAAGTCACCCTGGAGAATCCCCTGTGAGGAAAGGGTGCCTGCCTCAGTGGGTCCCGACAAAGTGCAAGGACTTTGCCTTTGCAGAACCCATGTTCTGTGTGTAACGGGATAAAGCAACACACAGTAATGCAGGTCACTAAAGAAAAAGGCTTTTTTCAGCCAGGTTTATTCCAGCCTGAGAAAGGATGTGAGATGTGTCATGTTTCCACTGGACAGATTTGAATCAAATATCTAACCTGTTTTATCCATTCATACAAGCTCTGAGAAGGGACTAAAAGAACATGGTGTAAGTTAGGAGGAATGTGTTTGGACAAGCAGTCTGCATGATGCACTTCTTGGCTAGTAGCGTCAGCCTCTTAATATATATATTTTTTATGTGCAGAAAAATTGCTGTAAATATTCAGTGCACAAAAAAGTCAGTAACACCCCCCATCTGAACCCCAAAAAAATGTGTACCAAAGGAAAATTTTGATTTGGCAAGGTACAAGCTACATTGGTATTTCTAACTTCCACATCAACAGGGGCAATAAGCTGACTCCTTGCTGGTGATGCCTCTTGTCAGGAGAGTCAGGAGATCTCTGTACAGTTTCTACTTAGTCAAAAGTTATCAACGTATTTTTAGATCTGGATTTACACAGCCTACTCTCTCAGATGAGAAATGTTCCAGTCAATCATAGACAGACAGGCAGCTCATCAATGGGCAGCAACTGTACTTTCAAACCAGCCTCAAACCTGCTCCAATTTACAATGGAAGGAGCAGGGATGAGGGAAAGCTAATTAAAAATCCTGACTGACTTGAGAACTATGTAAGCAAAAATAAGATTGAGCCCTTGCCTCAAAATCTTTAGCAGTTACAACCTGAAGGCCAGGACAGCCACGATGGACAGGTTGTACTGCCGTCATGCTTTTGTCCAGAGATTGGAAAAGAGAAGGCATCCTTTTTGTTTGGTCTGCACTCTCATCTCATTAATGGCCATATTCTACTAAAAACTGAATGCCACAGTGAGTGTCAATGTACATCCAGCTCTGGACATTTTTCTCAATCCTTAGAGGAGACCTAAATCTATCTGGGCACTGAAATGCTGCTGGGGAAAAGAATGTCTGAAAGAAAAAAGAGCAAAATCAACAGCAATAAAGAAGGTTGAACCTGCACAGATGAGCAATAATACATGATCCAAGTTAATGTCTTCCTCATTGTTCTGCGTATTAAAAACCTGACCAATAACAAACAGCAGCTATGTAGCTCAAGCCATGTCATTGCCACAGTTTATATTTTGAAGATTCATGAGTTTATGGTTTCTGTGTAAACTAAAAGTACACTTGCACGACAGTAAAAGAATTACAGCCCATAAATTGGGTACTATCACTTTCTGCTCAAGTGCCTTCATGCTGGAGTAACCTAAGCCATTTTACTTCACGTCTGAGTGCACTCGGCTCATATCAGTTTAGTTTGTACCTCTGATAGGCAGGGACCTTGCGCAACCTAAATTTACATTTAAAGAATTTTACTTACTACCAGTGAATCAAAAGCACTTCATAAGATCAGGGTGAAAGGCACAGGGAGAAATCAATGCCCATGCAGGCTGATTTGGCAAGAAGAGGACTGGAAAGAGTCTTGAGAAGATGAGTAAAAAAAAAGGGGGGGGGGCCATGTGGGGTGGGATGTAAAATTTCCAGGTATGACAAATTTAATTGCTTGCTGTACTAGAGAGAGCCAAAGCCACATCAAACATTTTAAATTATTCTTCTACAGAAATACCAGTTGAGACCATCACTGGGAGGAGCTACGATCCATCTGGAAACAGAGGCAGCCACGAGTGGAAGTTTCACATCAATGGGTCACTGTCCTTAAACCCTGACACACAACACAAAGAAGTTTGCAAACAGCTGGTTTAGTACATACTTGTAGGCATATGTGGTCAGAGAAGTCCACACCATGTCAGAGCAGTACTGTCAAACCACCTATTCTGCAAAACAGCCAAGTTTTGGGCCCGTGGCCGTGTGACAGAAATGAGTCAATCATAACCCTAGAGGTGCTCAATGAACTAAACAATCAAGGGGTTTACATGTTAGTGATCATTGGTAAACACATCCAAAAAGCATCTAACACTGTTTTATCATTGTAGGACTTCTGATAAAGTCCAGCAGCTCTGTTGAAATACTCCTTACTCTGTTCACTCCTCTTCCCTGTAACTGCAGGTTTGGTAGGAATCCTAAATGCCTTGGCTGGGGAAGAGAAAAAGGTACAAAGACTGAAATGGCAAAACCTGATCACCATTATCAGCTGTGCCTGGTACATGGGAGTATTGCAGCAAAATACAGGCTTCAGCTGAGAAAAGCTCAGCAGGCAAGTTATTTTCTGCTTTTAAAAAGTGTATTTCTGGGCTCCAAAATAGACAGACTAATGATAAACATTTAAAATGCTTCCAGAAAGATACATAACCTATAGACAAAATTATAATTTTGCCCAGAACAGAAAATTATGCCTTTGGGCGGGGGGTGGTGCGGGGGACATGACAGTCACCTGTGTTGACGTTCCAAAGTCAGGATATCGGCTTCATCCAAAACTGGCTTGTTAGTCTGAATCCATGACTTACGCTACTACAGCTATCCATCTTTGTCTATCTTTACGTGCTATGCGGTCTCTCAAGATTCAGCTCAGTACATACTTTTGTCTGGAAACTCCAGTGAGGACAGGATTGGAAGATGAAGAGAAAAAGACAGGAGCTCAATTTTTTTTTTTAACTGTTCTTTGGTGCACATCAAACAAGGATCCCAATTATACCCAACCTATTCACACCATGACTCACAAACATCTGTGCTAACATGAAGATGCACAAATCTCTCTCAAGAAGACAAACTTACTCTTGTACTATTGTGAAGGTGCAGCAAGCAGTGAAAAGCAGATGATGTCAGGAAGTATCAGCCAAGCAACATTTATGCTCAAGTCAGGCACCTGCTAATGATCTGGAACAATGTTCTGTTAGCATTATTGAAAAGAAAACCACAGCTTGTTTAATAAGACAGTCCTGTTAGGTTAGGAGATGTAGCCTGAGGCAGTGCCAGGAATACATGTGATTATTCAGATAACAACTTCCAGCTCAGTGTTCTAAGTCGTCCCCTCAGTGTCCTGAATGTCTCTGGGACCAAGATGTGTTCTGGGATCACAACTGCCAAATCACTGAGCACAGGCTGCGCTATAGCTGCTCTTTGCACAAAGTTTTGTCACTGACACTGGGACATGCACTCTCTAGTGCTCCACAGCAGGACTGGAGCCAGCCAGACTTCCTGCAGCTGCCACAGCCATACCCGCAAGCGTGGCTGACTTGCACTCATGTCTAGAGTACAGGCACCACAAACAGGATGGTCAGAATCATACCCAGAATACCAGCACTTTCCCCTTCCTAGCCCATCTCCATAATGTGCTCCACCATCAGTCTGGGGCTCCCATTACTAACCCATTTTGTTTAACTGTTTATAACAGAGATCAGAAAGGAAAGATTCCCTCTAGGGAGGATTACTAATTTAGGGAAATCCTTCACGGACTCAAAAAATCTGCACTAAAATAAAGCATGCCTTGGAGTTTTCAAAAGACTAGCAGGGTTTGAGAGAAAACAGGTTCTTCCAAGCTGTCACTGTTCTTTGCAGGGACCCAGCTCTGTGGAAAAATACAACATTCTGATTTGTGAATCTGATCCAGTTTTTTTAACTGGGATGCTGTCCAAAGTAATGTATTAAAGAACTTCCTTCTTTCAAATAATTTTTTCCCATTCTAGCTTTCTGGAAGTAGCCTCTCTCCACTGAGAAAATTTGTTATTTTGGTTATTCACCATTTCCACAAGTAATGAAATGTTATTCATCTAAAGGGTGGAGTGGCAGCTTTAAAGCACGGTTCTTAACAACAGTGAATTTACTTTTGCATTTGCAACTGATAAAATTCTTCTAGCAGAGCGTGGAACTTTGTTCAGTTCTCAGTTTGTTATTATGCAGTTGTGATTAAATCGATCAATCATTGATGTGAACCTGAAAAATCTTTTGAAAATGCTGTTCCCAGCTGCAGTGGTTTCAGTTTTTCGTGAGTTACAGGACATTGCAGTGGGAGTATGGCAGAGTTCAGCCAGAAGCCTTTTAGGATACTGTTTCAGACAGAGCCTCTCTCTCTCTCCCTCTTCTGGGATTAGGCTTATTACCTGGGTGATCATTAGGCACATAACTAATCTCAGTCACTGTCTATCAAGAACTGAAAGAATTAAGCTAGTTGATATACAGAGATCAGATCAGCCCCAAAGGCATTACTTGCTGAGCACTTAGAGAAAATAGATCCTGAGGAGTTACGTGTGGCATTTTAAAGCTAATGCAGAACTTAGAAAGCTGAACTAGTGAAACCAACATCTTCACTCAGTCCATCAACTAACCACGCTATCAAAATGCTGAAAACCGGCATATCAATCCTGAATATATCAACTTTTTACAAAAAAAAAAAAAGTCTCAAGCCGTGAGCCACTTCACAGTAGCTACACAATGAAGTCCCAGATGACATCGCTTCAAGACCAAGCCCAGAATCCTTGAACACAGAAGCACAAGTCCCTGATGTCTCCATCCAAAGATCAGGTGCTTAGGCATAGAAAGCTGTTTAGATATCTACTGAGATTTCCAAGAACCAGGTTTGGTACTTAAAGTTAGGTAAAAAAAAAAAAAAGGATTTTTAGGTGTTTACCCTGTTCAAGCACATCTGGAAACTTTGCTAAGCAAGTATCAGCCTCATTCAGTGATCGAGTACTGTGTAAGGTCCAATTTCAGGTCTCAGTAAAAGCTGAACCTGTTCCAGGAAGGTGGCAAACAGCCACACTGTATTTTCCAGTAGAGTCTGAGGGTTTGAGGGCATATTATTTGGTGCAAAGAAACCTTGTCTGTTCCTCACTAATTTTCACAGTATGCTACACAGACAGAGATCATAGCAAAGATTAAGTACGTGCCAGGCAACCCACACTGTTGGGAGGAGGTTCCTAAAAACCCTAGTGTCCCTAACAATAAAAAAAATCTCATTTGTCCACAAGATTAAATGCAATATACATCCAAATCATAGTACTCACCCTAGAAACCTCAAAGATGTGATCAAAGCACCCTTTCAGGAAAGAGTCTTGCCAAACAGACTGCTCCTGGTAACTTCAGAAGGCTTGCTTACCTTGTGCAAGCTCTGCCCCGTTCCAGGACACCAGATCACACAAGGACATGCTACATGTTTGTAGCAACACAGCTTTAAAAGACACTAATTTAAGGTGTCAGAGATCTCTGCACCTCCAGAAAAGCCAGGATTGAAAGCAGAAAGAAGGATTTCTAGTACAAATCACTTGTTTTGCCACTGCCTGCACCCCCCACCCCCCCGAAGTCTAGACCTGCAGTTGAGCAACCATTTCACTGAGGAGGTAGTATTATGTTTGCACTGCCAAGTTTTGTCAAGAAGAGACAAGTGACGGTTATGCAACACCGTGCGAGAGACTGTTCTAATCTACTTGATACCTCTAAAATTGCTTCCTCTGCATCAACCTCCAAGAGAGAAATAAACACCGATACCACAACCATGAAGGAAAATGCAGCAGCAATAGTTATAGTGGCTTGAAGATCTCTTTGAAAGTCCGAAACTGCTCCTGATGCAGCTGGCAACACACCTGCCCTTACCAGCTCTGTCAACCCTCAGAACCACTTGCTAAGCCAGAACTGCTCTTCAGGCTCTGGATGGTGGTGGCCGACAGCCAGCCCGGCTTCTCGGTGCTGCTTACACTGTGCAGACAAGCAGTATAAGCCCAGGGAATTAAAGCTTCATCAGCTCTGTGCTTTCATGTTGAAGAGGCAAAGGAAAAGCTTCCTTTGCACTTAAAGGAACAGGAAGACTGTGATGTTATGAAGTTACTAGGGTAAACTACACCTTCAATAATGAGCCATTGTTCAGCAAAAAAAAAAAAACCAAACAAACAAAACAGGAGAGCCCTCTTCTTCAGAATAACATCGCATGATTTGATATTTTTAAAGAGGCACATTGATAGAGATATAAAATACATAAACACCATCATAAGAAACTTGTTTGCTTGTACCTCTATACTCTTCTCTGGTTTTAAAGCGGAGACCTCCTTCCTTGTTTTGAGTGCATTTCCTCCGCAGTGCATGAGGTGGGGCCTCCCTGCTGCTTGAGAAGGTTCCCTTTATAGAACGCTGAACAATGACTTTGGAAGAGTTTTGATTGACAATAGCTTACATATGGCATTACAGAAAAAGAGGCTATTTTAAGTATTGTTTTTCTCCGAGAACGGATTTTAAAGGGGCACCACGTGCTCCAAACTTGCTGGCAATACATTGAGCCTCCTCTCAAAGCCTGCCTCTGGAACTGCTCCCTGGCTTGTGATGGAAATGTACTGGTCCATCACCCTTACCAACATTTACAGGGTGGTGGAAGTACATTATTTCCTACACTTGTGAGGTTTTGGGAACATGGTAGGATTGGTGTATAACATGCAATTCTGAACAGGATTCCCAAAAAACATTGATACGCTGTTGTCAGGTATGCGGATCTACAGCAATAGATACATTTCTTCCACATAAACCCAAAGAAAAGGAAAAGACACTTGAACAATGGTTCAAGCCTACTCTACTCCCTAGTGTCTGAGTTTTTAAAATTTACTTATAATACGTTATTACAAGGAAATATGAGTTTTAGTTAAAGAGACATTTTTAAATGTATTTGACCAAATATCAGGGAAAAGATGAGTCTTTGGGTCTTTCTCACTTTTCATCAAGATCTAATGCCAAAACATAACGTTAAAGGCATCACACTGACACATATTGGCTTTCAGATAAGAAGTTCACATTTCTGATCATAATCAAGGATTCTAGGAATTATTCTTTCAGCAAATAATAGTCAGGAAGAACATAGTGACCTTGCAACATTTCAACCTGCACTGAGAGCTCTCTGCCAACTTAAATTTTGCTGACGATTTCTATGATTATACATCATTTTGTTTTCTAAACAGCTGCATTGCTTTATGAAGCTCTTTCTAATACTATTCATGGGGGCACGAAAGAACACCTATCAACTGCAGTGATTACAAACATTTCCAAGATCAAAGATGATTATCCTTATCAAGTTTTATAAGAAAAGTAGTATTAGCTGGTAGTCATTTATAAACACTTTTCTAAGCGTCTACAGCTATGACGAGTCACTTGGAACAAAACAAAAAACATGCAGATTTTTTTCTTATGAATTCTCTCTGAATTAAATATGTTTTCTCTAAATATATTATCAACATTGATCATGTACAAACCAATCTATTTCGGGTAAGAAGATCACTAACAATTATCTGTCATCTGTGACAGGTCACTTGATAAAGGAGACATCAGCATTTCTGTTTTCTGGGTATCGACAACTTTGTCTAATGGAAGCAACATAAAGGTCTTCCCAGTGGCTAGTGTGGGAAGGGAGCAGTGAAGCAGCTTACCTCCCTTTAACCCAAACCAGGTTCTGAATTTGCACATACTGATTGGCAGAGATAGGCACACAAAGAGTTAGACTTTAAAATATTATCTGAGCTACATTTTTCCTCTATACTAAAGGGTATGCTGATAAGTGAGAAAATACTACAAAAAAAAGTCAAGTCACTGCTTTACTTACTCCACAAGGCTTCTAATATTGTGGTCAAACATCAGACCTTCGTGAGACAATTATTCACTGTGAAGGAAAAAGATGGTGGTTATCAAAGCAGTAAACTGTTACCTATTTTTGGTTAAACAACTTCAGGGCTTGCACAGTTTTTCCTAGCATTAGCATGAATTAGCTACAGGCTAATTCCATAAATATACAAGGCCAAAGTTATCTCTAAGGTACAGCAAAGCTTATTTTGATATAAATTAAAACCACCTCAATTTTAATGCAAAATAATGAAAAAGGCAGTATTAGTGCCTTCTGCCTGATTCAAATAAACGTTTTATTACAGAAGTTAACTTCACTGAGCTCTGGACGGTTCATTACATTAGCATCATTGTTCACATCTATAACCAGAAACAATCACGCTCCTCAGCCTTAAGTGACGGGTGACTCCAGCATTTATAGCAATAGCTTGTACTGGGAACATCAAAAGCCTTAGTTTAGGCAAAAACCTTGGCAGAGGGATAGAATTCAGCTTTACATCATAATCCTGAGCAATTAATCATGACATTACAAAGGGCAAATAGCTCAGTGCCTCACTGCGAGGTATTGTAACTTTAAAGCTATTTTATGTTGTGGTATTTTCCTCATCCATGTGAGAGCTCTTCCTTGCCTCTCAGCAAAACTTCCATTTTCCCTTCTGAGCAATCATGCAAGTAGAATCTTTTAGATGTGTGGCACAAAGGTATTTTGCAGATTCAGCCTCACAAACTCCTTTTCCCTGATACTTCCAGATTCAGGAACAATGTTTGCTAGAAAGGCAATCCATTTCCCTGGAAGAAAACAGGGAGTGGATAGACACTGCCACCAGGGAGCATTTAATATTCTTCCTAAACAAGCGATTCAAGTTAGTGCATGCAGACTCACAGAACGGAACTGCAATGCTAAGCAAAAACATCTGCTTTCCCTATAGAAACAATAAAAACTTTCCACAACTGGCCTTCAAGATTCTCTTTCTTCTTTCGCCTGAGCCGATGCAGTCTAATCACAGGGAGTCACTTGGAACAATCATGCAAACACATCTGCCTTAACAGGTGCTGTGTTGTTCCTTGCAGCATTTCGAAGCAGTTCCCTTTTCAGTGAGCTCTGCTCGTTACAGCCTGTGCTTCATTTGTTTTTCCAGGAAAGATTCTCTAACCCAAGCCAGTTTGTCTGAAACACTGTTGCTCCGCTCCTTGCCTCTGCTGTCTGACTATGTGAGATACACTCACTTCAGACAGACCACATCTGTTCTGAGCCCTGTTATTACAAACTAGAAAAGTAGTAGTTGGGTGCTATTCTTCCTTATACCCAAGGAACTGTCATGAATTCTGACCTCATAGGTGTAGTTTCAATAAGTAGCAGGGAGATTTTAAATAGCTATATATATATATATAGCAGGGGAATACTGAGAGACTATCAGTGCTCCCAGTGCACAACTTCCGGGTTTGGATGATTAGAAATGCTTTCCCTTCCTAAATAGGACTAAAGAAATTGCACAGGGCAAACTCCTTACAGTAAAATCTCTCTTAACCAGAAAACCAGTTTAAGCCCTCAGGAGACACCAGCTGTTAAAACTGCATTTAGATGGCTTTGACTTAACAGTTTGAACAAGAATGCCACCACCTCCATGAAGGAAGGTATATACCACTAATGAAAAGGAAAAGAGAATCTCAAATGCCAACACACTGAAAAGATCTAAACCCTTCTTTTTTTTTTTTTTTCCCACAGGCAGAGGTGGTCAACTAGCTCATGCTTGTGTATCACATCCCCCTGCAAACATGAATCAGCACTGTCATTGACTTCTGTGATTGTTGTTATGCCTCACATGGATCCTAAAGCCCCACTTCCTACAAGCATGTGACCCAGGGACAGTCTCAGTGGCACTGGAAGATACACACTCCTAAGTCTTCAACATCAGAGAAAAGCTTGAAAGAAAATATGCCTTTAATGAGAGTACAAGCTCAGGAAGGCAGAATAAAACAAACCAAAAGCAGTCAGATCCCAGAGTTTAGTTTGTTTTACAAATAAGTCTTACAAAAATTAAGCCACTACCATAATTTTTGACTTATGGTCAGCAATACTGGATCAGAATAACAACAAAAAAATAAGCGGGAAGATTATTACGTAATATCAGGATGCCAACAACTATGCAGATGATGGTCTGACGTAACAAGATTCCTTTGGGGACAGCAGGCTGCCCAAGCACCGAATCACAGAATCATCTGGTTGGAAGAGACCTTCAAGATCATCTAGTCCAACCATTGACCTTGCACTGCCAGGGTCCCTAAACCATGTGCCTCAGCACCACATCCACACGGCTTTTACGCACTTCCAGGGATGGGGACTTCACCACCTCCCTGGGCAGCCTGTTCTAATGCTTAATGACCCTTTGTGTAAAGAACTGGTTCAACTGCAGAGACAAGGCTCCACACGGGAGAACCGCTGCTGAAAGAAGGCACAACCCTGCAACTCAATACTGCGTGTGATCAGCCCTGCAGAGATAGTGTATAAATGATTTTACACACTTTCACAAAGCTCATGACTGCTGGACTAGGCTGGTATCTGAGCAGTCTGTACTCCATTGGGAGCCCAGTCTATGAGAGTCCTTTTGAAATTAAAAACAGTAAAGTAGTAATGGAGGGAATAGGTAGCCAGGTGTGGAAGGAGAGGAGTAAGCCTTTCTTTGCCCACAATTAAATTGTTTGCAGCATGGAGCACTGTGCTGTCTGCTGCCGCAGGAGCATCCTGGGAGGATGCAGCACATGCTGCAGCAGTACTCTTTATTGTGAGGGCAAGCTTGGAGAGCTTTTATCTCCACTGGCTATCTTCTCTTTTCTCTGAGAGGCACAGCTGTTAACCAGAGAGCTACGTGAAGCAGGAAGTCTGGGTCACAGCTTATAAATAAGATGAAGCTTTACGGTAAGCTAACAAATACATGAGAGAGCTCACAAGAGAGTAAGATCTGTGTTCCTTCTATTTTGGGAAGTAGTACGGCACACAATTTGATTGCTGAACCAAAATACTCTGTGTGTTGCATTGTAATTCAAGCTCTGCCTCATTACATCAATGTTCTGCACGTCCTTCTCCCCACCTCCCCGCCGCGCATCTTGACTGCCAGGAAGGTCTGACTTTGGCCCTCTGCATATCCCTGAGGACTGTTAAATAAGAGAAATATAATGTAGAAAAATAAGCCACTGATACTGAAGTCTTAAATCAATATTAGAATAGGAAGCTTTAGGTCAAGGAAGTATTTGAAGCACAAACACTGGGCAATTTGATTCATGGAGAGGGCTGGCGCAGAGAGCTCTCCTGCTCTGAGGAAAGCAGCCTACAGCTGCTCTGGATAGCCAGGTGGCCCTCACGTAACACCAGAGAGGCAATTTTACTGCTCCAAGACCATGCTAGGGTAGAGCAGGTCTGGTTTCATGCAAAGCTGGGCTTTGGACTGCACTCAGTGGAGAGAGGAAAGTCACTGACACTGGAGAACTGCATTCCCTCATCAGCTGAGAAAGTGAATCTGGATATTCGTGACCTCTTCTACCCACCCCCCATTTCCACCTGTAAATGAACATGTTAAATAAAATGCTCTGAAAGCTGTTTGCAAAACAGGCTTTTCATTTCTTGGTAATTTAGAAAGAAAGACCAGTTACAGCAGTTGGCTTATAGGGCACACACACATTAACATTGCTGTATGTATACACAACACCATTTTAGGAGTAAGATATACCTGTCCCTTATCCTCACTGACTGTGCAGTCAGTCAAGGCACACTGCAACAGTGCTGTCAAAACTTCACAAAGAAATGCAACAGAAATGTGGGCAAGGAAAACGAAAATACCTGAAAGTACTTACATGGACCTCAAATCAATCTTGTTCAGGACTAACTTGGGAACATGGAGACCCGATGCTTGGGAGAGGGATATGTAAGTGGATAAAAGCTCCGTATCATTCCCAAGTCATTCAGGAAGAAAGCAAGAATGGTAAAACACTTACATATGGTGCTGTTCACAAAGAAAACAGGAAATATAGTCCACCAGGGAGTAATACTGAAGACTACTAAAACAGGCAGCCTGTTGCAAATGCAAACAAGAAATTAAAAGACAGGAGAAAGCGATTTAAAACTCCCCCACAACAGCTTTTACAAACCACAAAGTCCAGCAAACCAGCTAAGAAGCAAGCAAGCAAGCTCAACAAAATCTGATAACAGGAAACTAATGCTGGGCTTCCTCTGGCATTTTTTGATTGTCTAAATCAGCAAATGTTGTTTGGTTTTGTTTTGTTTTTTTTTGAAACAGCTTTGGGCATAATCTTTGAAACACAGGCTTATTTTTTTCTGGACACAGGATGAAAGAAATTACAACTTAATGCACCACAAAGAAAGCAAAAGGAACAAGAAAAGAGGGAAGAGCACACAGAATTTAGTAGAGAGACCAGGAACACACAGAGTTAAAAACGAAGTGAAGAGATGCTATGGTGGTAATGGGTTATTGGACGAAAAAACCCCAATGAAACAAGGAAAGAAATTCTTATTGGTCACACACACAGGGTCAGAAATAATGCTGGGGCAAAATCTCAAGTACTCGTTGCTACTATGCTCAACAGGAGAAATGAGATCCTGCAAACAAAGCTTGAGAATACAGAAATAAGTATGAAATTAGATGAAATTATTCCAACAGCAGATAAACCCAGCAAGCTCACCTACAGTGGTGAGCTCAGCTCTGGGTCAGGCCATCAGAGACATTGAGATGTTTGAGGAAAGACAATCAAATAATTCTGAGACTCCAATGAGATTGATGCATCTGCAAATGATTATCACCAGCTAACCTCCTGCATTAACTGCTATACAAATGCTTGGTCTGCAAGTAGGTTAGGAAAGAAGAGGTTGTATGAAAGTAAATAAGTAGAAAAGCAAGAAGGCTATTTGACTGCAGACTGAATAATCAGACAGTCTCGTGAGAAGGCACTGACTGCTGCTGAAGAGAAGTAACTGGGGATCTCACACATGAAGGCTTCAGCAGATGTGTCTTTACATTTTAAAATTTTCTGAAGACCTCCCTCACAACTGAGGCAAGACACTAAATCCTCTAGACTTAAGTTTCTTCCTGATAACACAGATATTATCCTACCTTTTATCACAAAATCAAGCCAAATTCAATTGCCTCTTTAGGTTGCCAATATGCTAGTGGGAAGGCGAATTTCTTGCAGGACTCTGAGGTGGCGTCCTGACAAGATCAAGTACAACACTGAAATTTCTGAGAAGAGTTAATGCTCACCTACCCTTCTGCAGAGAGGAGCAGCTAGAGTACAACATCCAGTCAGAATACCGACCTTCTCACAATGTTTTTATTTTGCTCAGTTTTTCTAAACTTAATTCCATTTCAGTGCTGTTACAGCTTCTGCTCTGGACTCAGAAAACCTACAACTTCCTGTTTATATGACTCTTGCATTACCATCCACCTTTGATCCCCTTCCTCCCTCTACTTCTGCTACTAGAATTCCAGAGATTTTGCCATAAGATCACTTAAGCCGATCTCCACCATAATGCAGGCACTAACTTTCACCCAGCCACCCCGCCAAAATCCATATTTTTCAGTGAAATGAATCAAGAGATTAAACCGTACACTGCAGGAGACCCTGCAGCACGATCTGTACCCGGGGACACTGCACTGGCAGAAAATACTGGACAAAACGCATGCAGACAATTCCATCAGCAAACAGCCTCCACTGGAGAGAAAGACAGCGAACCTCACCAATCTGGCCCTCAAAAAAACCTTCTTTCCAACCCAGAACCAGAAAGTCAAATGTGAAACATGTAAGAATAACTGACCAGATAAAGACTTGGCCTTTCCTTCTATGTCTGTGTTATCTCTCAGCAATAGAACACCTTCCTCTGCCTGGACTAACTGCTGTGTTGAGGAGAGAATAAAAAAAAATGCTGCCTTCTGGAGGAAGCACTTCTCAGCAGAAGTCCAGAGAGAATTCGGTGTATTAATACTGGAAATCCTCACCAATACCAACAAGCGGTGCACACTGCGCCCAGAGGCTCAGTGATTTCTCCAGTGTTCTACCTTATGAAACATACCTCTTATCTCAGAGAAAAAAGGTGACTTGAAGACAGTAATGACAAAAATGTCAGGGACAGGCTAATGGTTCAGAAGGTTTTGCTATAGGGGGCTGAGCCTGAGGTAGACCTAAGGGACAGTCACCCCATTGGCAATTAAAAGGACAAAGTGCCTGACCAAGCTCATTACAGATTTTAATAATATAGGTACTTTGAACATACAACAAATGAGAGATATCAGGCAGCTGCCAATCCAGGGTAGATCTCTTCATGACTTAATTCCCACCCCAGTCAAGCCAGCAGTGATTAGATGGTCACCTGTGTATTGGGCAATGCCTTGTGTGACATGAGTTACAAACTACACAAATTAATATTCATTAGCTTGCTCCTCATGTTATATTGCAGTCCCTCAATCCTGTTCCCTCTGGAAGTACATAAAAAAATCCCCCAAACCATTATGCATATTCATCAGTTCTCAGTTTATACCCACATTACAAAAAACATAACCATCACAAGCAATGACCTTGTTTGGCTGTACTGTAGATATGGAGCTTGAAGGTCCTGAAGCAGTGCACCACCACCAGCGAGCACAGAACCCTGTGTTCTGACAGACCCACAGGCTGTAACAAGGCTACGCGCATAATCTATAATCTAATTGCACCGCTGAAACTTTAATTCACAAACTTGGCAGCTGGTACTTAACTTATGGATGCTGCACTTGCCAAGTGGTTTCAGAAAGTTCAGAAGAAAGGGATTATGAAGGCATTTCCCCCAGCTCTCCTTCTTCATTCCTGATTTCTAGGGATGTGCCAGCTGCTAATTAGTGTAAGGCAAAGACATTCTGTAGCTGCTCTGATTTCCCACAGCTTTACCTCTCCCAGGCCTCCCCAATCAGACTGTGAAATCTCTGCAGACTGAAGGTTGGGCTTCAGCTCTAACCTTGGAAACTGAAATTCTTCCCTCACACAAATCAGAGTAGAAGTAGAGCTCGTTATGCAAAAGGTTACTGTCAACTGCAAAAATGTAATTTACATTATATCAACATTCAAGACACCACTTGTTTTCCTATACGTGCCAAATCTCCCAAGGCAAAGGGCTGCATCCTTGGTGAAATGCTACCTCTTCTGCCAGAGGCAATAGTAGCAAATTGGGGACAGAAGATTTCCAATACCAAAAAGGCAGATTGGTCCACGTGGACAATCTTGTCCTGACAGCCTAACACTACTATGATCTGTCCCTGCTTACACAAGCACTTTGCTTGTCCTGCTCCTTTCCCTCATAAATCTTGAGCACTATGGTACCAAGCTCACTATTAAAAGTCTTGTTCTGTGACAGCAAAGGAAGGAGGAAATGGCACACAACAGAAACTACAGTGCCTAATTTTAGCTTGCCTCTGAGAGGATAGCTTTAAAGGCAACAAAAAAGTTGCAGTCTTCTCCCATTAAAATGCACAACAATTTCGCCATCACCTTCAATAGGAGGCCCTTGTATGAGGAAAAGCACACATTGCTGAACTCAGAGCTGTCACAAAAGGGGTGTTTTCATCAGTGCTGTAGATAGACACAGTGACTTACTCAGCCTCCCTCCTACTTGGCAGGACTACAAAAACACAAAAGAATAGCACATCAGCAATGGGGAAAAAAGGGGGAAGAAAAGGAAGGAAACCCCCAGGACTTATTGTGGTCCATACTCACTGTGCAATTCCACGGAGCCCAGCTGCCTTTCCCTTAGAAGAACAAAAGCATGGCTGCACAGGCAATGCCTGCTTTTTGAACAGCTAAGTACCTCTTCCAGTACCCACACATGGGCCAGTGCTTAGAGATCAACCATCACATCCACATATGAGTGAGGAATGAAACCAAAACTACCTCCCACGACCTATGCTTGTATCCCATCTCAGATCAGCTGGCAGCCATCAGGTGACAAACATCCCCACCTGCAGCCAGTCACGCACCTTGGGCAGGAAACAAGTGTAACCACTCAACTACAAGGAGCAGCACAGAACTTGTGAAGCTTTGAAGGAGTAAGAACGCTATTATGACAAGCAGTATGACTTTTATTATGAAACAAATTTCCAGCAATAAGACCTGAAAATAATTAACTGAATACAATCTGAAGTGAAGGTAAGGTCAAGCTTGAACATGCCTTAAAAACCAGAGAAAGATGAATGTGGCCACTGAATTAATTAGACAATGCTGGGACAGGAGGGAAAGGAACCACAGTCAACATGATAAACACACTTTAAAATGAGAATATAAAGCTAAGGTTTGGTACTGTCAGACACTAAGGAGCCTGTGGGAATTCACATGTATGTTCATCTTTCCTGCATTAACACTGTTAAACTGTCACTTCAAAACAGGCAGGCGCTGCAGAGAGAAGTCACGATCGTTGACTCAGGATAAAAGCCTGTAAGAATATTGAGGCTTTTTAATGAGACAAGTCCAAATGATTTAAATAGCACTTAAATGCAAACCAATGCCTCTACCATTTTCTTCTCTACCCCTCTTACACTCTCATTAATGCCAGTCACTTCCCAGCCACGATAGCTTTGTGACCAAGGCCATCTACTGGCAAGTGGGGTGTGCAAATTAATGGGGGTTTTGTTGGCCAGATTTAATTAGTGCTTGTCGGGATTTAGACACAGGCATTGAAATTGTGCCAAGCAGCTGTCAGTAATTAGTAAACATGACCAGTTTTGTATGAACAAATAAATAAAGGCTTCCCAAACCCCACATGGACCTAAAGAAAAATGATTTTGCCGAGTGGAGAAGAATGTGGTACTTTGAACCTCCATCCCCAGTTCAAGCAAGGTCCAGACACCTTGTGACCTCAGCGTTCTGTGTAAACTGAATCAGAAATGGCAGCATTGCCAATGGAGATAGGAATTTTACCCTAAAAATCACTACCAAAGCTGGTAGCAGTGTTTTCAAGAATTACCAGGTTCTGAATGAAGAAGTTCGCACGCTAAAACTGGCTGTACACCCTAATTACAATGGTACTTGTCTCCCTGACCTAAAGCAACAGAAACGTTAAGTCAGGCAATGAGAGGGAAGGGAAATAAAGCACATCCAGAAAAATCCTTCCACACTGTGATTCCTAAGGTGATGTCCAAGACAAATCAGTAACAGAATTTAAGAGCACCAGTATGCTGTGACACAGAGATCCCCAGAGTTCTACCATTCCCTGTTCAGCAGCATTATTCCTGTATCACAACGTTTCTAATAAAACACTTCCTTTAGCTCTGTTTTAAAATTCTGTAACGCTTCAGTTAGCATTATCATTTTTACAGTAAAGTGTTTGCATGGCAGCACTGGAAATCCCCAAATTACAAGACAATATTCTCCTCCATCTTTGTCTTAGACCAAGATGAAGCAAACTTAACCCTTTACACATCCTTTTGGCCATGAGAATTTGTGACAACCTTGATGGTATACAGAATAGCTAGGAGCTGGCTTAAAGGCACTAAAATACATTTCTTACCTTAGATAATAGGAGGTTTGGGGGGATACTTTTGACTGGCAGTGCAGAAACCAGAAATTCCTGTTTTGCCTGAACAAGCAACACAGAAGAAAAGTATTTCCAGGAGAAAATGTGGATGCCATAAGATGACAAATGCCCTTCACTGACACTCACTTCAGTCTTCACAAACACTGACTTCATAATTGCTACGACGATCAGATTTATGACAGAATTTATGGACGGCAAGTAAAAAGGAGTCAAAGCTTCCTGTAAACTTCAATGTCCTCTTTAAGGTGTACCTTCGCCCATTCCTTCCAAGCTGGGCTTGGGGTTGTTATGTGGAGTTATTTTTGGGTGGGGGATGGTGTTTGGTTTTTTTTTTTTCCTGAAGCCAATATTAGACTGTAAATTTAATTACACCAGTTTTATTCACTGTGGAAGCAAACCACTTCCCAGTACAGTAAGCTGAGTAATGTATGTGCCTTTCGGATTTATTTATGGTGCAATAAGGCCATGGATAGTTACGCATCTGATTGAGATTTGTAGTCTCCAGGATCATTTTTAAAAGGAAGATTAGATGGGAAAAAAACCTCAAACACCCAATATCTGGCCCCCCAACCCACAGGACAAACAACTCTGCAGGAATAAAATGTGCATGTAAATTTCCAAAGACTTCTTTTTTTTTCCAGCAAAACTGTGTTACTATGATTTGGAGCATGTTCATATCAAGCCACAATTTTATAGTAATGAAAAGAATTTGTTTTGTTCATTAGTCATACAGAAGGGTTAACTGTGGCTTTGCTTCCAAAAATGGAGCACTCGCTAGTAACAGGGAAATCCCTCATCAGTCATGACAGAAAATCCCGCTTTGATACACCCAAGGGAATAAAAAAGGTACTAATAAAGTAACCCAAATTAAAAATTGAGGTATACCAGCATTTCTAGACAGCCCGCTGTTACTCCAATGTGAAAGCAGACACACCCAAATATAAAGATGACTTCACTGGCTTTTGTCTTTTTTTGCTCTGTAATAATGACTCCTTTTAGAAGTGCATCTGCATACTTCAGTAGTGTTTTGCAAGGTACTATGTCAAATACACCTGGTTGCAGCTTCTTGCAGCACATCATTCAGTGGTCAAACTGGACATGCTACCATTCAGCATCACTCCAGCAAACGGCTCACAGAATAATACATATTTTTCGCTTTGCCTCAACCTTTTCCAGACTGACTGCAGATGAAATGGCTATAGATAATTCTAAATATGGAATTTTGTTCCTCCCCTGAAGACAAGGCTCTGTCATCACTGAGCTTTGTCCAGAGGACAAATCACAAATTCTCCAGTATAAGGTCACACTACTTCTAAGGCAGAACAAAATACCGTAATTATTTTGCCAAGATTTGACATAGAAATCTGGTTGATAAGCTTTAAACATTCTTCTCAATAAATCACTGCATCAAAAGAGCTGAACTATGGAGAATTTAATTTATACCTTTCAATTACAGCTACTGTGAATCACAGCAATGACACTTTACACTTTCAAAATCTCTACAACATGCCTGGGTATAAAGTTAGCTTTGTCTTTTAAAGTTGAGATAGGTGATTAAAAAACCTGTTACGATGATCTCCTGTTGATCTACATATAAAAACCTCAAGCTACTCACACCAGGACTCTCATGTTCCAGGAACAGAGATAATCTGAGAACCAGGAAATTGTTCAGTTACAATATCTAATTTTAAGGATTTGCTCATTTCTTCAACGACCATTTGCAGCAGAGGACCTAATTTAGCATCAGTGTCAGGTCCTCTTTTAAATTCATGTTTTCGACTGATTTTTTCTTTCACAAACCTCTCAACTTCGAATTGCTTGTATGTTATTGAATTGAAAGAAATGTGTTTATTTATATATATATATATATGTATATCTTTGATCTATTTTCCGAGTGCAATGCTACAAGTTTTTTCTTACTCCAATCCCGTACCAAATACTGATAATGGCTCTAACTTTCTTAATCTCAAATACATTCAAAAGGGAGGTTACCTCAAAGTGAACTGCTGAGGCTAGACAATCTAAGAAGTCCATCTACCTCTCATTCATCTTGCATTTTATTCAGTTATATATTATACAGTCCCTAGGGGAAAAAGAGACAGGAAAATAACTCAGAGGGTCCACCAGCCATGAGTGTCATTTATCTTTAAACAGCACCATTTCTTCTCAGAGCCGACATACCCGTAACATCGGCCTGCATGAAACTCTGCTGTGTAAATAAATGGCTTGGATGAGCTTTAGTCCCAGTTAAACTTGTAGTAGCCTGTTCCAGAGAAAAGGCTTTATTGTAGTGGTGCAGCACAGTGCGAGTTTCAGAAACAATTCAGGGAAATAAAACATACAAAATTTCATCCTCTTTTGCAGAAGGTGGCAGGAAGAAAAAAGAGAGACTAAAAAGAGCCTGGTATTTGTTACATCAGAACATTTACACTGGTACAAAAAAAGACTGTAGAAGGCATTTATTCTAATAGCCTTGGATGTTCAATCCGTGTAATTGTCCAGTCTGGTTTTGCTCCTTCTGTAAATTCCCTTTGGAACCTGCAAAAGGAAAGACGGAAAGTGAAGAGTTGTTAAAATTTACTTGATCCTGAAAGAGATACTAATACCAACAAGAAATCAGGAAGCAATCTTTTACTTCAAAGTTATTCTTGTAAAAGCCCTTTAGACTCTCATGCTTATGCCCTAAAACGGAAGATGAAAATTAATTCTGTAGTAAAAAACAAAAAAGCACTGACTTCGGAGTGTTTTGGTTCAGAACCCAGAGACAGAATCGAGCAGCAACAGTAAAGACTGTCATATTAAGAAAGCGCTCAGTTTTCATAGCAGTAACTATGAATACAGATGTGTGGCAGATCTTCATCTCTGAATAAAAGATTTCTCTTAATGGGATGGTAACTGCTCTGTAAAGGGAAATCACATGGCTCCTCGCTCTACCTGACAATTTTCATTTTTACAGAACTTTTCAAAAGTAACATATTTCCAGAAATACATCAAAGATCAAGCTAGCAGTAGCACTGGATTTCCTTGAAAGAAAATTCCGCAGTTGTTGACAGGAAAATGAAAATGTTCACCCCTATTTTCGAAGAGTCTTTCTCTTCCTTTGACAGTCATTAATGCCTTCCTCCTTGAATACGTCAGTTTGACTGCTTGTCATCTAAAAGTAAGTCTGAGCTTCAAGATGAATATTTGTGCTCCCATGTAACATGCACATTGTGGGCAAGCGCAGTATAACCTCATTGCTTTGCAATTACATGCAAATCCCCTCCTGGAAACTGTCTTTTTCAGACATCCAAATACTTAACACTAGGCTTCCAAGGCCAAGTTTAGGTTAGCACTGTAAATAGCAGAAGGAACACCTACTGCAGAAATATCTCTGCTGGGGACTAGGAAGATATTTAGGGCTTTAAAGCTGGGAGGCTGCTGAGGCTCAATCAACCTCAGGAGCCTCCCAGCTTTATGGAAGATGCTGAATTCAGCTAAGGGATGGATCCACAAAAGTCCATCCAAGCAAAAAGCACTGGTGTCCTCAGACTGTTTCCTTTGTTTCAGAACTCCTCAGGAACCTCTTCCTCCTCCCCATAGTCTCTCTAATTCAAACACAGGCACAGAAGTCACTGATTATATCACATTTCTCACACAAAAATCCTCATTTCTCCCAGCTTCTGAGAATATTACTTTCAGTACATTTTGCCAGCTATGCAGGTATTTCTGCGCTGCTTCAACATCAGTACACTAACACAGGCATTATTTACGGGCATTCCTATGAAAATCCAGCTACCTAATATATGCTTTGAGGGCTCAAGTCAGAGTGGCATCCCTTATTTGAGCAGCAGGCAATGCTTGCTTTGCTCTGCCTTTCTGCAGAAAGCATGTGGCTAAATAATTTCCTCTTTCATGAGCTACTTTTTCAGCTAATTGCAGTTCTGACTTGTGTGCAGGAAGTGGCAAGTCAACAGCACTGCACTTGACTGCTTCACTCGACTGCACTGGTGTTAGCTGTGCTACAAGACATGGGAAATAAGAATTGACATTGGCTTATTTCCTGAAAGCTGCAGGAGCAGTATAGGAAAGGATCAGAAACCTCATTCAATGCTCCAGGTATTGCTCTTCCTGACTGAGAAACAGTTCCCAACAATGTCAACTCAGAAGCAAGGAAATAATATAACGACTTGAAGGGCTATTTTAAAAATTTGCCTTGGAATTAAAACTGGAAAGCTGGATGAGAACTATCTTAGATTAGCATCAAGGTAAATTAAAACATATCAATTTCTGCACTGGCACAGTGTGAATGCTTTCTGTTCCCAAACCGCGTGCCACACAGCCAGCCCATGTACACAGAGAAAAAAAGGGATAACTAAACTTACTCATAGTTTGCTGTTAAAAGACGTCTTTTTTCTTTTGTGCTTTCATCTCCAAATACAATCTGGAAAACTTTGGTTTCACCTGGTACTTCCTCAGGTAGGTTAGCACCATTCAGGTACCAGAAGCGCATCAGGATGCTAACAAACTTTCTTCCTGTTGGAAATAAATCAGAACATATGGTAGATCTCCCGTTTCTCATCGGTCAGATACTCCTATCTGCTACCTAGCAGATATTCTAATGAGACCCTGGAAGGGCAGCTGACTTCAGCCATAAAGACAAACTTGTTTGGGCACAGCACTACCTTAAAATAAATAAATAAATAAACAAGTCCTAGAACAAAGCCTATTCCATGAAAACAGAACACAAGTGAAGACAGCAAAATTTGTTCATTATCCAGCCTTCACTATTCCTCTTGGAAGACATATTTTTACTGCTGAAGCAAACAGCTTTCTGCATATAGTAGAATAATTGTTTTTGGGTGGTTTGAGATTGCTAAGTACTAATAATGTAAAAATCTGGAATTACAAAAGAAGAGGAATGAGCAAAACCTAAACAGAAGTTAAAACAGTACTATGACTTAATAATAATTATTAATTAATAACTTATTAATAATAAGTTTCTGATTTAAAAAGAAATCAAGGAATTATATAGAGATGAACTATAACCAGAAAAGCAAGGAACGAGACACAGTACTCAAACCCACATCCATAAGGAGAGCACCTGCTTAGCAGCAAAGCAGGAAACGAGACTGCCCACCGCTGAAATGTTTTAGAATTCTGAACATACCATCATCGTCATAGTAAATGCGAACATCTCCTTCTGTGGTATACATGATTGCATCGATGTCGGCTGCTAAAGCATCCCTGTGGGTGTCAGGGAGCAAAGAAATCTTTTCCTTCAGCATCCGAAGTACCTAAAGGCAGAAAATCTGTCACTTAGTTTTTCATTAGGAGACTGAAGTAACAATCTTTTCTCCCGCAGTTAATGAAATGACCTGTATCACTAAAACATTTGTATAACACATACAACAGCAGAAGTGGAAAAGCCCTGGGAAGTTTGGGCACTCCAAACGCTAATTCTGCGATATTAAAGAAGATCCATTTACTGCACAAACCAGTGAAAACCAACTATTTTAAGAAATGTTTAGAAAAGATACTGTCAAAATAGAAGCTGCAAAGCAAGGCCAGTAAGCCCAGAAAATTAAGCTTGCTTCTACAATTGTACTTACACTTTGCCTTGTCACTGCTGATTTCTCAGTATGTGTATATTCCTTCGCTTTCGATTCAACTATTTCTGAGTTATCTTTCACAAATTTCTTTGGAAATCAGTTCCATTACCACTGTTTCTCTTTGCCATTTTGTGATACACATTCCCATTAAAAAAAGTTTAATTGCTTGCAAATCAAAAAAGAATGAAAAATCATTGCCCTGGGACTTAAGTTCTACACTACGTTGACATCCACAGCACCCCAGTGTCCTAAGACCTATACAGCTGCGTTAAGGAGAAACAGAGTGTGGTGCATGAACTGCACAGAGGCATCACCTCAAACGCTGCAGGGGAAAGACATGTCACAAGGAAGGGTGAAGCTGTGCAGCACTTATTTTTAACTCATACTCAGTTTTGAGCCTAATTTGAATTGCCATTTTTGAGTAATGAACAAATCCAGAGGTCACACGGAAGCAAGACAAGATCTTCACCAGAAGACACTGGTTCCTAGTACATTTTGCAGGTATAAAGTTCACTGGCCAAAGCAAAAAAAAAAAAAAAAAGTAGCATCACAGCCTCATTCACTACATGCTCTGGTAACAAGGTCTCTGGATCAACGTTGACATGATCACCTGAAGAATTTAAGATGAGCAAAGGAAGAGGAGATGCTCTTTCAAAACAACTAAGAAACAAACTCACATTTTACTGCTATCTCTGCTCAGAGAGAGGAGGCAAGATTGTCCAGTGGGAATGCATTAGAACAGAACAAAATTTTTGCTGCAAAGGCATGGGTGCAGACATAGACCTGAAGTGTCTCCTCCACTTGACTCTGATGTATCTGCTACCTCTGTCCCCTGGGAAGGCCAAGACAACTTCAGCAATTAAAAATTCATGCAAACACAGAACGCCCAACACCTATGTTTAACTATCCCGGGCAGCCCTATACCTGAGACCATGATACAAGACTGAGGCCTTCCAGCCAAACCAGTAATGGGCTGTATGATCTGCTTGGGAGAATATTTGTGCAGCAGGGACAAGCATAAACCAGTCCTGTTCTTCATCTGAACTCTGGTGCACAGACTGGAAGTGTCAGCTATCAGCCTGCACCAACAGAGGTTCGCAATACCGCCTGTCATCCAGATCCACTGCCTTTCCATCCTTCCAGGGACACCAGCAAGCTTTTTGGCACTTGGTCCTTATGCTCAATGGCAAGTTAAATTAAGTTTCATGCCTTGAAATTAAACATCAAAAAGCTGCAGGACAAACACTTGTCCTGTTACATGCTATGTTGTTTCTCCCAAATTAAACCAAACTTGTAGTACTTGTGGATAATGATAGGCTGAATGCATGTTACTTCATCGTGGAAAATCAATTGCTAGAATAAGAGATGGAAAGTGTTTACCTCTGCTGATACGAGTTCATCCAGCAGGTCAAGTTTACGCTGAGACAGCAGCTTTGACACCACAGAAAAGGCCTACCAGAAAAAAAAAAGATATACATGAACAAATGACACTAGGTTGGCTTATTTTTCAGACAAATCCACCACTATATGACAAGCTACCCAAATATTCTATGATATAAAATGTCAATGTTTGTGGAGTATATCGCTATTGAAATGGAAGCCCTCCAATGTTAAACAAGTGGTTCCACAAACTGATAAAAACGTAAGGCCTCTTTGCAGTCTCGCATTTAAAGCATCAAACCTTTTGATAACAGGCATGTGAATGTACAGCTTACTAAAAAAAAGCATTACAGCCGTGAATTGGTTTTACTCTCTTTTTGATAATTCAAACAGTCTGTGTCTTACCCTGTAAATATTTTGCTACCCCGCCCACCTTCTCCTGTCAGTCAAAACAGAAGCTCCAGTTTACAAAATTTCCTTAAAAATCTGGTTTAGTCTCTAAACTGCTGGAAACTCAGCTACCCTCTTCCCCTCGGTTTTGCAGCTATATTTACATACAACAACGCCTTTACACATTCAAGTAGCGGGCAGAGTGTTTAGGACTCTGCAGCAAACAAAAACAAACAGAAAAACCAGGGCAAGGTAGAACAGGTGGTTCTGCACACCTGGCAACTACTTTAGTGTAGGTTTTGTTTGTTTCTCTTGAATTGATCTTAAACATTTTAACATTCAGTCTCCTACCATCTGGTGTGTTACTTTGAGCTTCCATTTGTTTGTTTTTAAATTAAATACAATAACCAAAGATTCAGGGCAGGTAACTCTGTAGAGTTTACAGCATTAGCTTTGAGCACTCTACCTCTTCGGCATATGCTGCTGACAAAGCCTACTGGCTTCATAAACTTGGAGAAGCAAATGCATGCATCAGCTCTATCCGTGCCTGCCCAAGGTTTGTCCCTTCAGGAACACCAGCTAAGGGATGACACAGTTCCCTTTAGAGTCTCTAAACTCCTGGAAGCACATTCCTCCATACCGCTCTGGGGCCGACTAAACCAGCTCATTTTAACTCTGGAATCTGGGAGATGAAAACCAGGAAAGCCTGAAGAGCAGCGCGGCTCCCGTTATTCTAACCTCCCCCTCCAGAGGCGAGGTACTGGGAGCCACACAACCCCGCCGCAGGCGCTACGATGCCCGCACGCCGAACGAAACCCGCGCTCCAGCAGCTCCCTGGAGAGGCTCAGCGGGGCCGCCCCGAGGCGTCGCCCCGGGCCCCGGCCGCCGCCCGCTCACCTGCTTGGCCCCCCGCGTGAACTCCTCGATGCTGAACTCCTGGTCGAAGTAGAGGCGGATGAGGAGGTAATAGAAGCGGGTGCGGAGCCATGCGAGGGGGCTGGTGATCCTCACCACCACCACCCGCCGCTGCGGACCCTCGGCCTCCGGCTCCTGCCCGGCGCTGCTGGCGAACCGCGCGGCGGGCGAGAGCGGGCGGAGCCCGGCGAGCGGCGGGGCCGAGGCGGCGGCGGGCGGCGGCGGCAGCGGCGGCGGCCGGACCCGGGCCCCCGCCGGCGCCGCCAGCGCGCGCGCGAACCAGCGGCCCCGGCCCGGAGCCGCCCGCAGCGCCATGATGGCCGCGGTGCTCCCCACGACCCGGCCCCGTCCACCGGAACTCCCGCTCCGCCGGAAACAGAGCCGCCGCCGCCGGCCGTTCCCTGGCGGCGGGGAGCCCTGCCGAGGTGGTGGCGGACCGGATCGCGCTCGCTCCGAGGAGTGCGCTGTCACCGCCGGACGGGCCTCCCGGAGAAGGGAGGAATCCGCTGGTTCCCCGGCCCTCGCCAAGCAGGAGGAGGGCAGGGAACGTTTCTGCCCGAGCTCTTCTTTTCCGGGGGGAGCGGCGGGAGACGGACGCGGGTCACCGGCGCGGAAGCGGCCATGGAGCAGCGGGAGCAGCCCGTGGTACCGGTGGAGTGGCTGGCCGGCGTCACTCGGGAGCAGTTCCTGCGAGATGTCTACCCCCGGGTAGGGCTCCGCTCCCGCCAGAGGGGCCCGGAGCCGCTCCGCAGCTGCGCAGGGGAGGGTGGGGCTCACCGGGCACGGTGGGCGCGGTGCAGCGGCCCGGCCTGGGCTGGCTGCTGCGTGGCGGACTGAGACTGTACGGGGAGACGAGGGAAGGCAGGAGATTCCCCGTGACACCTCCTCAGCCGGCAGAGCCAGCGCAGACAAACTGCCGGCTTTGGCGTTAGGTGTCTCCGAAGACGTATCGTGATTCGTTAAGTTGAATGTGGGTTTGGGAGCACGGAGCTCTGACAAACAAACCCCCTCTTAGCTGCTGAGCAGCTCTGATAGCTGATCTCTGTGTGATCTCACCGTATCCTTCCTTACCCAGCTGGGAAAGGAAATATAGTAACTGGAGGATCAGTCCCGTGGTTTACTGCATTTTGTTTCAACATTCAGCGTTCTGATTCACGTTGTTCTTTGTGACCAGATCTGTTGTGACTTTGTGTAGTGGGTCCTGGCATCCAACTGACTTGTTTGTGTGTACTTAGTTTGAAAAACTAATTCTGATTTTTTTTTCCCCTGGATGCTAAGATCATTTCATCATTGACTATTTTCTTGTTCCTTAGAGAAAGCCGGTAGTGCTGAAGGGAATGGAACTGGGCCCTTGCACAACCAAATGGACAGTAGATTACTTGAGCCAAGCTGAAGGATCTAAAGAAGTAAAGATTCATGTTTCTGTGGTGCCACAGATGGATTTCCTCAGTAAGAACTTTGTGTATAGGTACTTCATTCCAAGGCCTCTTGTATTTTAAAGGCATGTACTCGTAACTTTCAGACATACAGTGCATCTCTTTGAAGCTGAGGGTGAGAATATGAAGATGCTTTATGAAAATTTTAAATTACCTATCAAAATGCTGTCCTTGATTTCCCCCTCTTCACTCCACAAATATCTCAGCACCCTGAATAAATACTACAAGGGTGAAAGGAGTTGCCAACAAGGCCTTAAAAGTGATGCCATGAGGAAGTGTTAAACAGATTCTTTGACAGAACGCTCTTGTAGGAACACTAAGTGGGAACAAGATGTGTTCAGACAGCTGAACTTTGAAGAAGGCTGAAGCACACTCTGTAACTGTAAACAAACTACAAGTCTCTATGATTGGAGCCTATTGTTCAGCAGGAAAAACACCTTCTAATCGTGCTGTATTCTGCTTGCTGCACAGTGAGCTTTTGAATCTTTGAAATGAGGCTGGGCTTGGATGACTTTGCCTTTACGCTGTATCTTCTTTTCCCCGCTCTATTATGATTCTTACTACACTGTCTCTTACTGTGAGCGCACACACAGTTGACCTGGCATGCTGGTTTCAGCAGGTTTGTAGCCAGCCATATGGAGGGCTCTGCTGAGCACGCGTTAGGACTGCCACCTA
This sequence comes from Bucorvus abyssinicus, assembly GCA_009769605.1. NCBI lineage: Eukaryota > Metazoa > Chordata > Aves > Bucerotiformes > Bucorvidae > Bucorvus > Bucorvus abyssinicus. Next base: position 27,178,242 of record CM020029.1, read on the forward strand.
CTTCACTGGAAATTCAGGAAGCCCCCCATTCTAATATGAAGGGAGAATAAGTAGAACTAAGAGAATAGAAACACTGAGTACTTACTTAACATGCAGATCCACCCAGCTGCGCCGAGCCTACCGTGCCCGGTGAACCCCACCCTCCCCCTCGCAGCTGCAGAGCAGCTCTGGGCCCCTCCGGTGGGAGCGGAACCCTACCCAGGGGTAATTTAAAGTGACGCATGTGGGTAGTGCTGCTGTCCTGCTGTAAGCTTCGTGTCCCTACCCCTGTCTCTGTGTTGGTTCTGGAACTTATTCAGCCATGCTGTGATGTGCTACAGAAACTGGAATGTTTTTCTGCTGTTTTAGCTTTGCAGGCAGGTTCACCATGAGGTCAGATGAGTGCCAGTGCTAGCAGAAGGGAGGAGATGGGATGATGAGGGTAGGCAGCAAGGGTAGAGCTGTAGCAGCACCAGCATGCATCAGTTTAAGCTGTTGCAGAGCTGTGCGCTTGCTTGCTTCAGTAGCAAATGTGAATAAGCATGATATAACAGTTCAGCTGAAGTCAGAGGGTTGGGTTTTGTTTGTTTGTTTTTCCATTTATTTCAGTGGTTATTGTATTTGACTATTACAAACAAGCCTAAAATGTTTAGAGAAGTGGTCTAAGGACTGTCAGGTGTGGGTCACATTCTGGCAGAAGGGATATCAGATCACAAACAATTTTCTTGAGGACAGTTTCTTCTTAACCGTGGGTACTTGGTGGTTGCTCTGAAATTTGACATTTCCATGCAATATATTCATTATCCAGTGACACTTAATGTGAGACTGAGTTGAATGGACATACCATTGAATTGGTTACGTAATGTGTTATGTGACTACATAACATAACTGCAGTGACTACATGTCCTGTTCCTGCTTGTGCTTGGTTTGCCATTCAGCTATGAACTGATGCCAAAATCTGTGATCCCTATGAAAAGCTCCTATTATTTAAATAGAGTAACACTTCTATTGACTTCAGAGAGACAGGCTCTAATGCTCAGTGGTTCTTTTTGAATCTTCTGAAGTTGTCTTTAATAAATCCAAGGAAAACTGTAAAGAAACACTTGAAAATATCCTCTGGTAGCATACATTTAAAACAAATAAATCTCGTAAGAGAGCTCATGATTTTAAACTTGGCCCTGTGTTGTTGTATTGATTCATTGTATAAACATAAATATTTATAATTTCAGAACTCTGCCTTTTGATGTATTTGTACGAAGAGCAGCTGAAGTCAAACACAAAGAGTACTTTATTTCTGAGGTAATTTCCTTCGAGTCACAGTTTCTTCTGTCAGTTATTTTGCCAGTTTATGGAGGAGACAATGATGAACTCCAATGTAGTCTTACTCCAGTAAATCACTTGATCTTAGATTTAACTGTTTTGTGTGGCTTGGAGCCAAGGGAAAAAATGTGGGGAGCAATTTTTCTTGGAAGTCGTTTTGTATGTGTATAGTGTGGTTAAGTTCAGTCAGCCTGTTTCTGTTAACAAAAGCTGCTTACGTGAGCAAAAACTGCAGCATCACATTTAGAAATCAAACCTTACTTTAGAATAATAACCATCATTTACACATTTTGCAAGAAAATGCCGTGAAGATATTTTAGAGTTTGATTACATCTGCTATCACAATACAAATACAGATTTATTGTAACATAATTTGTGAGTAGCAAGTGTGTGGCTCTCTTTACGTATCAGTGTTTGAGCCATGGATTTTTCAGGTAACTGTGATAAGGAAGCGAACAGTTTTGAAGCCAATCGAAATAGCTTCCTGCATCAATGTTCTGAAGGACTGAAATTTTAATCTGCATTTGCTTTGAATCTGTTCAGCAACAGCAATGCTGAAGCAGCTGACAAGTTTCACCCCACCTCACTTTTCTCCTCTCAGTTACATATTTTTCCCATTTCTTGAGCTGAACAGCAGGGAGCAGCAGAGTAAAGGCAGTACAACAAAGCAGCAGAATTTGTAAATGCCATTTATTTGTTCCATATTTTATTGAAGCCCTGCATTAGATTAATGGGAAAAAACAGGCTCTTTGTTTAAGTGTGTTTGTAATTCTTGTTAAAAAAGCAAAACAATTCTCTCCTTGTGTTCTCTTCAGGATGAAAAATACTATTTGCGCTCAGTGGGTGAAGATGCCAGGAAGGTGAGTTACTCGAGATGACAGCTCTAATACTGTAAAGTTGCAGATTAGGAATATTTTTAAAAGCCTCTTGTCACCCGCTGGCTGTGTAGTACAGGCAGACAACTTGTTTACGGTCACTTCACCTGTGAATCTGATGGCATTTAGGTCAGAATAGTTAAATGTAAGTGTCTAAAATAGTTGTTGTTATACAAGAGCTTATCTGATCACTGAAGGGTACGTTCCTCCCTTCCATTCTTTCGCTTTTGTTGTAAACTAATGTCAAAGGGTTTCTGATGATGTCTCGCTTGATTTCCAGCAGCTGTGGTTCAAAGCAGCTCTGGCTGTTCTTGCTAGTATCATTGACCAAGGCGACACTGCAAAGGATGACCACCACAAAGCATCGCTATTTTCAGCCATTTGCCAATGCTGACGTGCTAGCCCTGTGTTTCATAAGATAGGAAATGATAGTTAAGTACCCTTATATTTTAATGTGCGTATACGGTTTTCTAAGAGTTGTGTCCTTGTTGTTTCAGGATATTGCAGATATCAGAAAGCAGTTTCCTGTTTTGGCAGAAGACGTTCAGATTCCAGAGTATTTTGAAAAGGACCAGTTTTTCTCTAGTGTCTTCCGCATCAGCTCAGCTGGATTACAGTTATGGACACATTATGATGTAGGTAATATATGAATACATGTATTTGGCATAAAATGTTGCAGATGGCATTATGCAGTTGAGATATGAAGGCGCAAAACTCTGACAAAGATCCGTTAATGACAAACTTCATGTATTTTGAAAAAGTGAAATTAATCACATTCAGTGGCACAGTCAATTTTAAACACATGTATTGTGAGGACATAATATCTTACTGGTTCTATGTCTAATTTCATACTTGTAAGATTAAATGATGTTTGATTTTGTTTCCTTTTTTTGATGTTTTGAGTTGCAGTTAAAAATCTGAAACACAGTAACTTTCAACATTTTTGTCTTCAGGATTTCTTTTGTTTTTTTTTTTTAATTCTAATGGCCAGATTGTTGGTAATTGTACAACAGTTGTGCTGGTCTGTTGCTGCAGTGCGGCAGATTCCAAATTAGACTGTCTTCTAACATTGTGCAGTGTAATTCTGAATAAATTTATTTATAAGAGATATTTTTTAGCATTATAATAAGGAAAAAGAATCCTTTATCAATAGAAAGTCAGCAAAATAAGTTAACACTGAAAAAGAAAAGTAATCCCAAATATATTCTTTTGTTCTATTTTGCTGACTTAGATATCTAAAGTATGGTAGGTCTTTGTGTCTTAAGATGGAAGAACTTGATTCTTATTTAAGGAAAAACATGGAGTTGTTGGAAAGCAATACTGTGTTTCCAGATACACCATTTGTCAAGAATGTGCAGCTGAGGGGATAAAGTAACTCACATTCTTGAGGTTTTGAGATTAACTGTATGTGGAAGCTTTTTTAGCTAATTCTTAACATGTGAAAGTTTTAATAACTCCCTCTTAAGCGGATGGTAATTTAGATTAGTTGCAGGCTCTGTATTCATTCCTAACTCTTGGCTAACATCTCTCTTACTATGCTTATTCCAGGTAATGGATAACTTCCTAATCCAAGTAACAGGGAGAAAACGAGTTGTTTTGTACAGTCCTAGAGATGCACAATATTTATATTTATCAGGTATGTGTGTCATATATATCTAGTTCAGAGTTGGGTGACTGCAGCACCTTTCCAGCTCACAAGTGTTGCACTGCAGATAAAAAAAAATCACTAACAACTTGTTGTAACAACTTGATGTAAAAGAAGTCATTTGGTCCCTTAACTCTTCTCCTGTTTGCTTTAGTCACAACTAATCATTTTAGTGGAGCGGGTTAGGAAATTTGCAGAGGAGCTCAGCAGCTTTGCCTGGTTCTGTTGTGTTCTGTCTGGTGTCCTACACGTCAGGGAGTCTTTTAGTGTTGCAGTTACAGGAGAAATACAGCCAACAGGAGACAATGTCTCCAGTAAACGAGGAATGCCATCAGGTTTCCCCGTTCTTTCAGAATTGCGGAACAAACCAGTATTAAATTTGACTCAGGAACTGCCATTTCCAGCAATGTGACAGTGTTACTGTTGGAAGAGTAGGAGCATATATTCATTACTCCTGAAAACTTTCCTAGGCACTAAGTCGGAGGTGCTGGATGTGGATGATCCAGACTTAGAGAAATATCCGCTTTTTGTGAAAGCCAAGCGCTATCAATGTTTTCTGGAAGCAGGAGATGTGTTATTCATTCCAGGTAAGTAACAGATAGTTCTGGACCATGTTGTGTTCTTAAGCAGTTTTGTTTGCAGTTTCTCATTTTTAGGGATGGTGAGAGGTTACCAAAGCGTTTCTGTGTTATACGTAGGAGCATCTAAAGACATTGGCAAAACCTTGTCTACTTCTTTCAACTGTACTGATTAGCCTAATAGCAGTTATTATTATATCTACCTACAAATCTTACCTCCCCTCAAAATTGCACTGTATGTTTCTGAATTTGGGTCTTAATAGATTAGCACTATAAGATCAACTTGTGAAATCTAAAATTACTGCAGTGACCTGAGTTTTCTAATGACAGAATATGAGTGAAGTCCCTTTTCTGTTCTGTAGCTCTGGCACTTACTAACGGTGAGGTGCGTGATTTGATGTGAGTTATGGATGGTAGAGTTATTGGATCTTCTAGAAATCTATAATCACCTTTGGGAATGGAAAGACAAGTCCTAATCATTGTTCTGCACAAACAGAAAATACAAAGCTGCTTCCTGGGCTGAGATGACAAAATTCTGGAGATAGGGAAAGGCATTTGAAGTACTCTTATTGAATTACTCCTACCTGTTAATAATTTTTTATTTTAACTCATCCTGAGCTTGTGGCAGATACTTACTCTGTTGCTTTTCAATGCAAAAATCACTTTAAGTCTGTTTCTTTCTAAAGAAGCTTTCGGTTACAGTTAGTGACTTGTTAGGAATCACGTGGAAGTTTTAGATTGTCATTTCCATTTTAGACATTCTTCCTTCTACAGCTCTGTGGTTCCACAATGTAATTTCTGAGGAGTTTGGAGTGGCACTGAATGTCTTTTGGAAGCACCTTCCTGCTGAGTGCTATGATAAGAGTGACACTTATGGAAATAAAGACCCCACAGCAGCCTCTCGAGCTATACAGATCCTGGACAGGGCCTTGAAAACACTCGAAGAACTACCGGAGGAATATAGGGATTTTTATGCTCGGAGAATGGTGTTACGCATCCAAGAAAAAGCCTATAGGAATGATTGTGGATAAAGTCACACATTGTAATTCATCAAGCTCCTGTGGAGGTAGGAAATGGTATGTTAATATGGAAACTATACATGTGTATGTATATACACTTTCTGTAAGACCAATAAGAACTGTGATGATAAACATTCAACTGTAACAAAGTTTACCTTGTAGATTTTCTTTTCTCATTTTTCTTCCTGTGCGCAGTCTGCTTGAGCTGCACATGGTCTCTTTTCTACATCAAGGCACACATTTGCAGGGCCTGCACTTACTTTTTTGGAGCGTTCTACTTAAATTGTTCTGAATGAAAGTTTTGGTATATGGGCTGGGCTGACAGCATATACGTTCAGAAGTAACTGCACATCTTCCTGAATGCTGCCTCACTTATTAAAATTTTGGAAGGCCATAGTGGTTGCAACTAATGTGCCCACAAGTCCATCCAGCTACAGTCCTAGAATCTGAAATGAAGTTCGTAGTTCTGGAGTGGATGAAGAATTTATTTGGAGCGGTATTTGAGATGCATTATGTTACCATATGAAAAGGGGCTGCATTGCCCCTTTTGGGATGGAGCCTGTTGTACGGGCATTGCAGACGGTTACTCCTCAGCAGATTGTGGTGCTTACAAAAGCTTTGTAAAATAAAGATGGGCATCTCGCAGAAAAGATAGGTTGTCATTGTCCCTTTGAAATCCCTCTGATGTTACTACTCATGCTGTTGGGGGAACGCAGCATTTATCTGACTTGGGTCAGTCTGTTCCTTCTAGCAGTGTTTTTCGAGAACTGTAACTTGTCAAAAGCTCTTAGACTAAATAGATATGTAGTGTTAATAAAGTGCTGGAAAAAACTTTCCCCAGAAGAGCAGGAGATTGCAACACTGCAGATTATTCTTCTAAACCTGCTCTTCTTGGCAGTTCAACACAGTGAAAATAGTCTGCTACCATGTGAGTGGGCACCCAGCCATCTTAATGAATAGGCATGAATGGAACCAGCCAAGCGATTCTGATGGGCATCATTGTACGTTCTGAGGGTAGAATTTAAATTTGGGATCACAAATAGGTCTCCCTAATTTTTTGTTGGAAAATGAACAAGGATTGCTTGTGCACACTGCTGAGACACAGTCTCTGCGTCTGTTAGGCCGGGGAAGCCTCTTGGCTTTGTGAGACTGGTAATGTTGAGGGCCCCATCTGAGCTGCAGAGGTGTACAGAGTGTATTCTTTGTGTGTTAGGACTAAATGGAGAGGCTCAGAATGCCTGCAGGGCCAGACAAAGCTGTGTTCCAGCACTGGCCTGCAGAGCTATCATTCTTAACTCTAACCACCAGCAGTTTTTGAATATGCTCATACAGAGAAGTACTGTGGTGATCCCTCATTGTGCCATTTCTTGATTCTCTCCCAAAAGAGAGGTGCTAACCTCCTGCTCTCAGCCCCTCTCAACACTCAATAAGGAAAGATGCATGGAGCAGCAATATGTGTATGAGTGACCAGCTTATGTGGTAGCTAGGGAGAAGTGCCTGCTGTGCTCTGGAGGGAGGGTGGGAGCCTTTTGGGGCTCCCAGGGAGAGGAGAAAGCAGGAGGAAAATCCTGTGGGTCAAATGCATTCACTGCTGTGCCACCTAATGGTGATATTAAGATTTTCAATAATACTTATTTCATAGTATGTATGTAAAAAGCATAAATAAGATCCAGATTGAAAACAGCCATGTAAAACACGCAGCTCCATGCGTGACGCTGTGTTTGTACAGAAATGCTCAGTAGCTATTGCTTGCAATAATAACACAGATCGCAGTAATGGACAAGTTTTGCTGTGAAAACATTTATACTTCAGCTGTCAAGCAGTACAGAAATTGCTTAAAACTTCCATCAGACAAAATCAATGTATTTCTCATACTGGTGAGCAGGAAAGAGGAGCTATGCAGATAGCCTGCAAGGGATGCAAGAGCTTTACCTGGCACGCAGGTGTAGGAGCGCTGCTCAGAGGGTGAACTCTGGTGTGGGAGCTGTGAAGAGCCCTGTTCTGCACTCCAGCACTGGTGTGTCTCTTCACTCTGTGCCTTGCAGCAGTACTCTCTTTAGAAACAACTCAGCTCTGAAGTTCCAAGTTTAACAAAGGAAACTAACAACTGTGACTGAAAGTGCTCTCTGAAAGCTTACTAAAGGAAAATTTATTCTGAACCTTGAAGTACTGGCATTCTGCTCCTTTTCAAGTACATGAGATATTTATACACATGAAGAAAAAAACAGTAAGAATTTATTCTTCCCTTTTGTTCCACCAGATGCTTTTCTGGTCATTTGCTTAAGCAGAATTCAACATTCCTTGGGACCCTTGGCAACGTGTAATAAAGCCCTAATGACAGGAAACCACAACAAAGCCATCACTACTTTATAACCCACACACTATGTGCAAAATGACCACCTGCATCTGTTTTCCATGGTTTCCACAGTGAGGTAGAACAGCTAATCCTGTGCAAGTGGTTTTTGTCAGTGGAAGGAGTGAATTATGCTGTTAATACTGATCGAATGAATTTAGTCAGGAATGGTATGTCTGACACTGGAGAAGCAGTGCCTGTCTGCCACAGAGGATCTTGCATTACTGACTTAATGACTTCATGTGATTTTCTTCAAGGTAAAAACAGTCACCTTGCATCTGAACAGAGCTGAGAGATCCATAAAGACTAACAGAAAGCCAGCTTTGGTCTTAGAGTCTCCATCTGCAGTATTTCAACGTGTCTAAATTTTCATCAGGTTATCAGAAGGAAACCTTTTGCTTTCTTGAATCTACCATCCTTACACAAATGAAAAGATATTTCAATGTAAGACTAAAAGGACTGTGAAGAAGTGACTCCACAGGTGATTTGAAAAGGCTGTCTCTTGTGGATTGCAGTCTGAGACATCTGCCTTCGCTTTTGTATTGCACAGGAACACCAGACACACAGTTCATGGTGGTGGATTCTGCCAAGCAGTGATGCACCTAAAAACGTGTCTCACAACAGAGCACACACATGCAAAGAAAGTTACTGTTCTTTAACTCCTGCCTTATATTACCTGATAAGAGCCCAGGTAATTTAAAATAAGCTTTCAAGGTGAATGGATGGGTATACTTTAACCTCAGTGCTTCAACTTTCAGTCTGTATGAGACAACACAGATTGTTTATGTGCGAAGATGAAGGAACTGTTAGCTTGGGAAAGAGCATTGTAAGAAGCGCTGTAAGAGGGTAGAAAAAACAGGTGACATTTTCTTTCTGCAAATAGCTCAAAGAATCTGTTGGGAAAACCTGAGTGTATGATCATGCACAATCAATCACATGTATCTGTGAATATCCACAGCTGTAAACATCGTAACTCCCAAACTGACCTAGGAGTCTTATTTAAAATAATTTCTATGACTATTTCAATACACAGCACTCCTGTTAGTTACCTCTATCAGCAATAATGTTAATTTAGTAAGATACAACAGCTCACATAAAGTGCTTGTGTGAACGTAAGAGAGACAGCAGGATATTATCAATGGGAGGACCAAAAAGATTGCTCCTTTCAGCAACACGTTAAGACTTAGACACTTAATTACCTTTCAAAATTAGGGACCAATACTGATTTATGCAGCAGCATTTACAGAGATGCAATTAAATTAGTCCTAGATAGGAAGAAGGTTAACGTTTCTAGTATGAGGCACACAAAATCATTTAAGTCATATAGAATCTGGACAATTACACAGAATCAAGCCTCGTTTTAAAGAATTTAACTGGCATATCTTAAAAACATTTTAGCATTTCTCAAAATCTGAAGAATGTCTTGTCTATTGTACAAGAAACAAGCATGTAATATAAAGAATACCAGCTACTGGGTCCCAGGTTGCACTAAGGATTCATTGAAGAAAAGCTATCAAGTAAGACTGTTCTTTTTAACTTATGTCTCCACAAACACCTGATAAAGCTTAATCCACAAAACTTCACTGCGCATTCCTTGCTCAATGGTTTTACATTTCTATGAAAGTAGTTTCACCCATTAGAAACAGTTTATTTTCTACACGGTTTGCAGGATTTATTTTTAGCATGCATTGTGTAGTGAATGACAGAGGCACATTCCAACAGAGCACTACAACTGTTCAGAGAATGAAAAACAGCAGTCACTCTTCCCTCCCCAACATGAGGTCTCACAACAAGATTAGTTTTACAACAAAGTACTTATTCTTCAAATTAATACAGCCACACTTGAGCTTATTTTATTTCACAGTTATTGTAAGCAGCCTCCACCAAACAGGTTAATATTATTTTCATAGCACAGCCATCCAGAAACTTCTGAAGACAGTGTCAATATTTTAATAGCTGTTTCCAAAAATTTGCAACAACCTACTCCTGCTGTTTCGGCTGGCACAAGCTGTTTAGAAATTGGTCTGTGATCCTGTTATGGAACAGGGCAAGTTTTAGCAGACCCAGGTTAGCCTGGTCATTCTGAAACTGAGAGGGAGCAAGTTATGGAACATATAAACAAGTTGATACAAGCCCATTAAAGAAGGTCAATCAATAAATAGTGTTGAACAAAGTCTCCGAGAAAGAGCCTTAAAAAAAAGCAGATGGAACTATATTTCAAGTTCTTTTATAAATGTTAGGGTTGGTTTGCATGTTGCACTTTTCTCCATCGATTAAAATAGACTAATCCCCCTTTTGATCAACTAGGTACTTTAGTCTAATTATTATTAGCAATAAAGTTCACTTTGACATCATGAGGTACACTATGCATAATTGTCTCTACTACCTTTGATATTTTGAGTACTAAGAAAATTTTCTTAGAAGTTCAACACACTTTTCTCATTCTTCAGTGACACTAATATGTGTGCAACCTCTGCCAGAGTTGTGATAACACTGTCTCCAGTCAATCTGGCAAATTTTAATGATGCCAATAGGAGAAAGATGACCCATGACTTTCCTTTCACAGCGTAAGAGCCACAAGAAGCAAAAAGCAGGGGAAAGATGTTGCTAAGCCATCAAACACACAAACCAAGTTGAATAAAACAGCTTTGTTCAGAAGTGAGCCACATTTTTTGGTGTAATCTTCACAGCGTTCTGCTAACTTGCTTTTGGATTCCTACACTTCCAGGAAATCCAAACCCAATTTAAGCTACTGGTTCATTGTTAATAGCTACAGTTGTCTGTAAGATTGATTCTAAGATTTATTTGTAGATAAATGGAAGGTTACTTACAAGAGTAGAAAAGTTCCACTAATCCCCTCGTTTGTCCATCTTTAGTAATTCTTTCTGAAGAACATTCAGGTTTGGGGCCTGAACTATGTTACATCTGTTGAATCTGATTTGTCCAGCTTTGTATTTAATTGGGGGGGCGTCTGTACAAAAAATTAGGCTCTTAAAATAGATTTATGGGTGGCTCCAGAAGCAACTGCTGCAATACATTTAAAGGACATAATAGTTTTAAAAACTGAAGCGTTTTGAAACAGCTACAGTCAACATAGTCTAGAACTTTTTATGCAACTTCTAACATATTATGTACTTATGGCTCAATCAGATCAACATCAATGCAGCAATTAGCAAGAAAAACCTCACCAGTCCAAGGCAGGGATAAAGACAATGCTTGACTTGAAAGTACTGCTATTAGCACTGGTCCTTCTAAAAGTCAGTCAAAGCAACAGCAAGGTATGCTGAAAGAGCAACAAGCTGCACCATCATCGACAGTCTTGGTCACTTAACGTAGCTATGTCAAAACTTTCAAGCCCGTGGGTGAAATGGCTCTTCACTAGCGGATACTACACAATGAATTAATGGAAATTGATAGTGACAGAAAAGGCAAGGTGCATGCAGGGAAGAAAACTGGATTGGCACTATTATTTGAATACGTAAATACTTGTGACTTTGTTTCAATTAGCAGAAATGTTACAAAACCGGAAGATTTAATGAACTAACTAAAACAGTTTTCACCAAAATATTTAACTAAGATTTTTCTAACAATCACCATTTTCCTTAAGCCAAAAACTAACCTTATGTCTGTTACTGACAAAGACAAAAGCTTTTAGCCCTGGAAGCTACTGAATTAAAGTATCCAGACATTTGAAAGTCTTGAGGACTTTAAACTCCCATTAAAGGTAGTATATGAGAATAGACATCCAGGACTAAGAATTTTGACAACAGTTTGAGAATAAACACATTTAACAAAAAAAAACAAAAACAAAACAACCAACCATGTATAGGATAGTTCTTCATAATCTTTTTTTCCAGGAATCAAAGGACAATATCTGTTGTAGGTATAGGGTCCCAATCCTCTTTTCTAAGCTACTGAAATTTATATACAGAATCCATTAGCAATGCAGGACTGATTTAATATTCTCTTCAGAAAGCATCCACTCAAAGTTGTAAATCTAGATGACAACATTTACAGTGTTAAAAGTGCTTTTACAATGCATATTCAGATACATACAGTCTCAAAATACTTCATGAACTCTGAAATGATTATCTAAGGAGGGAACGTCATCAGCAAAATGTAGTTGATCATTTATTTCCACACCAAATTCTTCAAGTATCTGTACAAATTTCTCGTGCTCTCTCCCAATCCACGACCTCATTGTGTCAAAGACTTGGTATGGTGTAACATGAGCATGAACTTCAATTCCTGTCTCTGCAAGTTCTTTCAGCACTTCGGGGTAAGTAACCCAAGTATTGCTTCCTCCCGAGTGGCCACCATCCAACCAGTAAATTGCTCTGATGTTTCTTAAGAAGGCATCTGTATTCTTGTCTTTTTTAGCTTCCTTTATCTCATAAAGCAGCTGGTTCAAAACCACACAACCTTTACTGAAGCCAATCAAAGTAAATGACGCTGCACCTACAGCAGACGGTATAATGAAGTTCACAGCAGAATTATTAGAGCATTCACAATCTCTCTCTCTTTCTGCAGATGAGCAGCCATTTGCTGTAGGAACAGACTGCGGCTGTGACTTACAAGCGGCTATTTTTGCATCCTTGCTGACACCATGCACACTTTTCTGGGACAGCAGAATATTCTGAGAGAGTCTGAATGCATTAACTAGCAATGCACGGAGATGCTTGAAAGCTCCAAAGTCAGCGCTGTGCTCTGGTGCTCCAAACATGTTGCTCACCACAAAGTTGTCATAACAACTGAATTTGTGCAGGTGCATTCGAGAACACTTTACAACCCAAATAAAGCTATTAGGGAACCGGCGGGCAAGTATGGTAGCAACATTCTCAAAACTCCAGTGCTCCCACTGAAAGTTTTCTGGGTGGCAAGACATGATGTCATGATAGTTCTGAAAAATTAAAAAAAAAAACAACAGAAAAGACACATTACTACATAGTGAAAACACTTCAGCTCTCTCTAGCGAACTTGTAGTCATAAGAAAGGACTGTAACTAACAGAGACACATGCATTAGAGACACTCGCTTGCTAGGCTTCCAGAACAAGAAACTAGCACGTTTAGGTTTACTTACTCTAATGTTTTTACCACACATTTTTCACACCCCCAAAATTAATACAATAAAAATAAGCACATGGAAATATTAATAATCATTGTTGACTTCACTCAGAAGTGAAAGTAGTATTCAATTTCATACGACACAGAATACATCATTTTACTGTATTATCCCTGTCTGCAGAAATACTGATTATCTCATTACAAATCAACAATAGACTTAAAACTCTGTAGTAAGTTTTGTCTTTTATACAGAGTAGGGAGTCTTTAGTCATCTTGTTCACATCCATATGGGGCACCGGTGGAAAAAAATTAAACCCCAAATCATGAATGATCCCCACCTCCGAATTCATTATTGCAGAGAATACTAATTTGTTTTCTTAAGGAATAAGAAACCCATATGCAGGAAAGGTAATCAGAAAGGTTTTCTTAGGCCACCCCAATCCTTAAAATGCAAATCCACAAAGTTCTGTATCTTTACCTTACAAAGAAGGAAAGCCTCTTCCCTAGAACAAAATGACACTGTCCCTGCTTTGGAGAAGGGATGGCTTTTGGGATTAGCTCACTGCCCCGAGTACTAGAGCATGTATTGCTGCAGAGGCTGACCACATGCCTAGGGACAACACCTCAGAGTGTCTTCAGTTTCTTGTCTACTCAGAGACAAGCCGTGCCTGTTTCAGAACACGCTGAGGAGGCGCCAGCCCCTGTGAGATACCCCCAGGACGGTGTCTGGGATGTCCGTACAGCTGCACAGGGATGTGGTGCAGACCCTGACGAGGACAACTTGCCATCTTAGGACTCCACCGTCTTCTCCCCACTAACGGTCTTTGATATGATTTCAGATATCGCCGACACTGCCAGAAATGGCGATCTCGGGCAGTACTATCGAGGAAGGCCCATTCCCGTTACATTCACCCGACGGTAACGGGCAAGAGACCACGTAAAAGATGCTTCCCCCAGGAAGTGGCTCCGACTCGCCGCGGCGGGACCCCCGCAGCCCGGCAATGCCGCCGCCTCCTCCGCACCCCTCAGGCCCACAGAGCCCGTGCGGTCAGCAGCTGCCTCCCGCGCCGCTCCCGCCCTCCCGGCACCCGCCCGGCCCGCTCCCACCCACCATTGCTTATCGGCCGCAGCCCGCCCCGCCGTACCTGCACATCCCCCGGGAAGTAGACAACATGATGCTGAGGCGGGGCCGGGCCCCGCGGGGCCGGCGGCAGCAGCAGCAGCAGCTCGTTGGCCCGGTGCGGCTCCGCGCCCGGCACCTCAGGCAGCCGCAGCCACGGCGGGCTCAGCCGCGCTGGAGAACCCGTGCCGCTGCCAACCGCAGGCCCCGCGGCGCAGGCGGCCGGCGCCCCGCAGAGGCTCATGCTTCTGCCCAGGCAGAGGGCAGCAGGGCCGACAAGCCCCCGCAGCAGCGAGGCAGCGGCTGGCGGGCAGCGCTTGCTCATGGGACCACCGACCCCGCGTCCCCCCGGCTGCCTCCGGCTCGCCCGCGGCCCGGCGACGCACCGCGCCTGCGCACCGCCCCCGCCACGCCCCCCCGCCATCCTCCGCCTATCGGCGCCGCCCGCGGCCCCCTCGAGAGACCCGGCAGGGGACGTCGCACGTGCGCGGCCGAGCGCCGGGGGCGGGGCCACGCGCGTCTAATGGCCGCCCCTTCAGCGATGACGTCGCCGAAGCCTTTAAAATGAGCGTGGCGGGAAGCGCGTGGCAGTGCCTTTAGTTGGGGTGTCTTGCGCGCTTCTCCTCGCGTTGTTTGGCGCACCAGCGCTCCGTCAGCTCGGCTCGGGTGCTGGCGGGTCAGGGTACCAGCAGGCTCTCCTTCCTGCAGGCCGTGTGGTGCTCCAGGTGAGCCTACGCCGGTGCAGGCCGCGTGGGTGTACCCTCCCCGTGCTAAAGCACAGCTGAGGTGGGGCTGCCCGGCTGGCGGCCCATGTGTGCCGCCAAACCGTGGAGATGGCGCTGGGTCAGCCGGCGCCTCTCAGTGTGGTTTGGCTGCAGAAGGGCTCCTGCAGCACAGTGCAAACCCAGAGCAGGTTGCTGTAGCACAGTTACAGCACTAGGACATGTCTTATGCTCCACCCAGAGCAGTTAATTTCAAAACAAAGAGGTTTGTGGCTTCATTTATTTCCTAAAGGTGTTGGTTGTACTTTTTTTAAAAAAAGTTTAATCTACTTACTTTTATTCTATTAATGTTACTGTACTGGTGGTAAAGCTTCCATGTGTAACTGTTGTGAGACATTCTGCACTTTACATGGCAAACAAAGCAAGGAAGCAGGGCCTTGCCTTTATTACTAAGCATGCTTGCTTGATTGGTCTAGGATTTTCCTCCTTCATGTATTCATTCTTCTGTTCTATTTTCATGGTCCAGTTAAATATGCTTGTAAGCAATCCTGGAAGAACACCTGATACCAAGTTTGACTCTTAATAGTTGAGTCAGCTGTGCAAGAAAGTTAATTGGGCAGTGATTGCATAATCAGGGCACTTGCATCAAACTATTGACTGGTTTCTTCTTGTTGGGAAATTCAACAAATGAAAAGAAACATGGTGATATTAAAGGGTTTTTGTCAGTGTAGCAAGCTAGTAATGAGCAGAGCACTTTAGAATGGCTTATTTTCCAGGTATAAATTCTAGCCTGTATGTTTTTGTGCAGCTTTCTTGTGGAGCTTCAGTTTCAGCAATGAGGTGTTCATGGTCAACTCGGCACACTTACATTTTTCATGTATTTTGCATGATTCTTTGGGCTTGTACCAGAGCAAGCTCAACAGTTCTTACTGCCCGCATTCTAAAACTCATCCAAAGGCTCTTCCGGAAAGCAGGCCTGCACCTTGTCATTGTGGGTCCACACATGAGCTCGGAAGAACACTGCATTGTGATGTGTACTGTGAGATTTCATTGTTTGCTTTGTGAGCAGTATGTATTTTTCTTTACTTACAGAAATCAGAACAAGGTTGATGCCGGGTTCTCTTGCTGAAGATGGTAAGATATTTTAAAGGTTATCTTTTCACTTCATGTGTGTCTAGGGTTAATAAAAATTTTTTACTTCTGTGTTTTATAGATGTTGTTTATTTTAAATTGTGTATATTTGAACTTAACATTGTAACTTCTTGTATGAAAATTGTTTGATATGGTTAGAGCTTTTTTTCTCAAAACCTGATGGGGAAAAAAAAATCCCACTTTTGGTCACCAGAAGATGGTGCTGTGCAGTGTGGTTTGAACAGTCTGAATCCGAACAGTCAGCTGATTATAATTGCTTTCACATCTTGAGAGCTGTTATTAGAGGTGCATTTCATCAATTCCTTCTTTTGTTTAGCAGCTGAATAACATGGGCAGTATTTCTAACCTTTACGGGAGAGCTAGTTGTCAGTTCCAAATTTCTCCAGGTATTCCTGCCTGTGCTCCCAGGAATTTAAAACTTTGAGCAATTTAGAACCATGGATGTTCTGAGGCTGGAAGATACCTCTGGTGATGGTCTAGACTAACCCACCTGCTCAAAATAGGGTCAGCTGGAGCAGGTTGCTCAGGACCATGTCTAGGTGGGCTTTTGAATGTCCTGTTCCAGTGTTTGATCACCTGCACAGGAAGAAAGGTGATTTGGTGATGGTTAAATGCTTCCCTGTATTTCAACCTGTGCCCATAGCTTCATGTCCTGTCACTGGACACCAGTGAGAATCCAGCTCTCATCTTTACTTACCTTATACATGCTGATAACATCCCCTGACCTTTCTCTTCTCTAGGCTTGTGAGTCCCAACTTTCAATCTGTCCTTAGGTTACAGATGCTCCTGTCTCTTAACTGTATGGCCAGCTTTTCACTGTACTTGCTCCAGTATGTTCATGTCTCTTGTAGCAGAAAGCATAGAATTGGATGCAGCACTGGTGATGCCACATCTGAATAGAGGGGAAGCACCACCTCCTTTGACCTGCTGGCAAAGCTTTTTCTAACATAGCCTAGGATGATTTTTGGCTTTCTTTGCAACAAGGATTCATTGCATATTGTCTTGAATATTTATCACTTACTGCATATTTATCATTCTCCTGTAGCATACATCATCTAGGAAATCTCAATATTTAATCTGTTCTCAAAGACACCAGTGTGACAGGTTCCAAATATCTGCTTAGAAGAACCACAGAATAAGTTTGGTATGAGAACTGAGAATGCTTTCTGATGAAACTTCAGGCTATGTTTGAAAAGAGGTAAAAATGGATGCCTAAATTAGCTCCTAAAGTTAGGTACATAAACAAGTAGTCTGATTTTTCTGAAGAGATTTTGTGTTATCTACCTGTATATATTAGAAACCGAACTGTGAAGGTCCAAATCTGACTGTCACATACTCAGAAGGATACTTAACTTGACTAGCTGGATGAGCATAAGTAAAGGTCAATAATAAAGACATCAAGTAAAGGTTTGGAACCCTATTTTACTCTGGCTTCTGTGCTGCCTGTGGGAAGGTGGGATGGCGCTGGAGTTAGTGGGGCTCTGTATGGAAAGAAGGTTCATTTAGGAAAAAACTTAGGGTTGAAGTTCATAAAAGTCTTGTGAGACACCTGCATTTGTTGAGACCACAATTTATGGTGCCTGGGGCCAGCTGGAAATATTCAGGTGTTTGCTTTAGAATTTCTCCAAGCAAAAACTCATTCTCCTTCTGGTTTGAGTTTTTGGAGTGTGGTTGCAGAATGTCTTCTAGATGTATTTTTTTTTTTCTGTGAGCAAGTCCTAAGGCTACAATCTTAATGGAAACTTTCACAATGCCTCTGCTAATGAAGCAAAATTAGGGAAAAAAAATCTCTAGCTCCCTCATACAACTTTTTATTTCAGTTCATGCAGGCACATTTTCTTAATCCGATTTTGAACAGTCCTGTTCCATGATGACATCAAAAGTTTTGATTAAGAGGGCTAATGAAACCTTGTCACTTCTGTTCCCTGTTAGGTACTGTGCTAAAGGAATACTAGGCAAGACCTGCTAAATGCATGAGATAAAACATAAGTGGTCTGCTTTTCTCCTATGAAGTGGATAATTTTTTAAAGAATGCCCACAAATGTGTAGAATGATAGAATGCCTGTGCTATGAAAACCTTGTTACTTGGACCTTACTTGCCTAAGGTTTGCTTACATGGGCCGAGCTCTGTTATGATTAATGATAGCTGATGGTGGTATACATAACATGGTTTTCCCACCTAAAATAAAGCACCAACCTATTCCTGCTTTCAAGAAGGTAGAAGAAATCTTCCATGGCATACACTAGATTTACAATGGTAGAGTGAGTGCTCCGAGTTTGCTTCTAATCCTTGTCCCAATCCTTAGAAATATCACGCAGCACAGGCACAAAATACTGTATTTTGAGGGGCATTTGTCAGCCTTCCAGTTTGTCCTGTTCTTTGTGATGCCTCATTCCTCCATTTGTCTCTTATTCTTTCCAAGTTTTTGCTTGCTATGCTTTCTGTCATTGTAAAAGGAAAGACCTTTTTACGTTCTCTTCTTACCACATCTGCTCTTCTTCCCCTTCCAGCAGTCCTCATTGTTTTCATAGACCGGATTGGACCTGAGGCAGCTCCTGATCTGTCGGCCTGTCCTGCATGCTGGACTGCACAGTTCACGGCTCACTGTGGCTGTCTGCTATAGGTTGAACAGGGAGGTGAAGTGCATAGCGTTTTGTCATAACTCTGCAGAAGGTTATCCATGTATCATGGGGAGTCTGGCAGAGAGAACATGTATCATGGTTGATTAGCCATGATGAAAGACATGCATATCAAAATTAATTACTCTGGAGAGAACTAATGACATATTCACCACTTCAGTTTCTCTGAGCTCCCAAGTAGACCTGCGGAGTGGTTAATCAGTTTCAATTATCGGAGGGAACTATCTGCAGTTTCAGTAGGAAGGGCACCACTGCAAAAGTAATCTTTAGTACAATCAAAGCACTTTTTCTGGAATTGGCTACATTTAATTGCCTTTATAGCTCATATACCAATCCTGTGCTTTCATTCAGAGCGCAGACAAACAGCACAGAATACAATACAATTCTGTTTTTATGTGTTTTCTCAGACCAAGAAAATACATTATAGTTTTAATTATACCATTTAAATTAAAGCATTTTAGTAGATGCTTCACCAAAATTCTAGGTGAGGAACAACTGCCTGGTGATGTGGCAATAATCTCTTTAGCCAAATATCTAATATATATGAATTTCTAGCTGCTCGTAATAGCAACTGTAGTATTTCATGGTACTTCAGAGATCTTCAGAAAAACATGATTCTTGCCCAACTAATGTGCAGTGTGCTTATATACATATTTGCGTATCTGTGCATTGTATGTTGGATTTGAATTTCCTTTTAAACATTTTTCAGCTATACATTCATTCAGATGGCTAGTTTGCATTTTGGCAGAGACTTGGAATAGCTGTGAAAACCCGTGTTAAATACTGCTAGGAAACTCCTTTGCAGTTGATACACAGCTATGCCTTTCACTATTGAAAGTGCCAGGCCTGGCTCAATGTTCTTCCAGGTACAAGAACACTTAAAGACTGAGTTACCTGTCTCCATGGTGAAGTGTGCACGGAGAAATTCCCAGCGGCTACACAGTGATGAATGGCTAGGTCTTGGCTTGTAGTTTTATTAGCTTATTAGTGGCAACAGTTCAAATGGAATTACAGCTATTATGCTCCATTGTAAGTACTAAACAATTTACTTCTGCTGAAATTCCTACTGACAGCTCCGCCTGCCAGCATCCATCTTTTGTGTGTGTATGGATATTCAGGAGAGCACAGGGGAGAGTAAATTACTCTCTCTGCAATTTACTGAGTTGTATGAAAGTGAGAATAAAAGCTTTTCAGCATGAAAAATAAATCCATGTTCTTTTTCTGTCAGCTGTGTGGAGAAGCTACTAAAATAACAGGATATGTGATCTCATTTCTGTTTTTTTTTAATGGAAAAAATTGGGCTGTATAAAGAATTCAGAACTACTGCTACGGTTTGAAACACCTTTTTCTCCTGTACTGTTTTTCTGTGGAAATTGGTTCTGTTTAATCATGAAGTCCATCTACCTGTCAGTGCTTTCCAATGTCCACATTGGCCACTTTAAATGAAGAGTAGAACTTGCAGAGCTAATAATCTAAGTGTTTGGAAAACCGCTGAAGGAATAATTAGGATGACTCAAAGGAATGCCCCTACTGAAGGATGGCTGGGGAGAATTCAGCCTTTGCAGAGCGTGTTTGAAAGCAATAGGCTGAAAATTCTGTATGTGATGGCTCTGTCCTGCTCGGGTTCACAGAGGACAGGGTGGGTAGGAAGGGCTGGAAAAGAAGTTTGGTGCCATCTTGTGAAGTTTTGTTTCTGTTAAATCTAACAGTGGAAGCAATGTGACTGAAAGCAATATGCATAGACAGATTTTGTCAGGATGTTTTGCCAGCAAGGAGATGACAGGATGGATATTTTCTGCCTACCTGGATTATGGGTTTCTCAAAGCTTTGGGTTTGGCTGTGTTCAGTCTTGTATGTCCTAAAAATCAGAGCAACAATCACCTGCATGTTTCAATGTGCATATCTCAAAAACCAGACTAGGTGGTAGGACTGGTTTTACACAGCATTAGCAAATACTACAGAAAATCTCAATAGGAACAGACAAGGAAACAAATTCATATTGTCCTACTTTAGCCACTTTTAATAGGCAGCTAAATTCTGTGGACAGTGAAAGGATGCACCTCCAGGTCTGGATTTAGAGCCAGAGATACATTTAGGAGACTGTCTAGCAAATGGATGCCTCATGCCAGTTTTGGCGTGAGCTGCTTCTCCAAACTGCCAGCTATTTTTGCTGCATCCCATACTGAAGTAGAGAAGCCCCAATTCTATGATCTATTTTTAAAGATTCCTTCTCCCTTTAAATAAAACCAGGATATGCATAGACTTTAAAAATATATCCTCTCAGAAACTTAGATTTTATTGAGAATGGCAGTGTTTGGGTCCATTTTTAACAAAAGTTATGTGGGAGTAACTTCCTGAGAGGAATACATGGTTTTCTTCTGTAATCACTGCTTTTAATTTTCTTAATGCACTTTTCACTGTTGTTTTGTCTGAATACATTTTTATTTTTGTTCCTCCAGACAGGATCCTGCCACAAGCATTTTTAAATCAGACATTAATAGCATAGTTCACAGTTGTTACTGCCAGTGCTCAAACACAAATACTGCATTTGTGTTTGGAGGAAAGAGCAAACATCAGATCTTAATTATGTACATTTGTGCTTTCTTCTGTGCTTAAACAATCTTGCAGAAGACGTTTATGTCACTATCAGTTAACTGTAGGTATTTATCAGGATCTCCAGCTGTATGGTTTGCATTGGTGGGGATTTTGAACCCATTTTTGCTTGCTGTTTTTAAGTGGCAGAATTGCCAGGGAAACTTGAAGGTTTGTACGTTTCCTTTCTCCATAAGAAAATACTAGAAGAGACTTTTGTGTTGAATGCTTAACTAAAATCAGGTGATTTATTTGTGGACTGTTTGCAAACAGTTCTTTGGGTTTCTTGCTGAGATTTGGTATGACTGAGCAGGCTGAGCATTAGAGCAATGGTCACAATTATGGAGTCCTGGCTTCATTCCTGTGACCTGCTCTCTAACCTCTTGTGTTCTGTTTCTGAATAGACAGTGATGAGTGGTTTGTCAGCTCTTTGGAGCATGGATTGTGTTTCAGTCTGTCACAACAGCACTGTCCTCTTGGCGTTTTTAGGCATATTTCTAGTGATAAGCTTTAAAACTCATATCTAGGTCATTCAGGCTTTGGATTGCTGATCAGTTATTGAAAGTTGTTATTGTCATTCACGATTCTTTGATGTATCACTAGAATCACATCATAATTATTCTTTCTTCGGTTTTGTAAGGTATGGGAGGTGCTGAACTTCAGCCTGAGTAAACTCCTAGCAAGACATTTATTCTTTGCAAAGAACTATAAACAAAAGTTCTTTGTATGTTAAAGAAGATAAAGGTCACAAAGAAAATCCTATTACTTGTTGTGGAGCTTGGTTGGGTCTCATTTATGAAAGCAAGAATAGAATTGGGCCTGTTACGAGTGAAGTGTCAGAGGGTGCTCAGAGAACATCCACCAAGGACTCTGATCGGTTTGCTACTCAGAATAAAAGAAGTATCAGCCAAACCTAAGGATGGTTCTGTGCCATGCAGAACCTCTGGCCTTTATCAATAGAATTGTGGCAAGTAAACCAGGGATGTTGTGACCTAAGAGTACAAGTATTCGCAAATCACACCACTGAACAAAGTAAAGCTTCAACATCCTATTTTTGGGTCTATATAAATCCACTTTCGCTTATTTCTCATTTTAAAATCTGGACTTCTAATGTGCTAGCATTTTGTTTTAGATTGGTATTGTAAACAGTTGAAATTTTTAAATTATTTTGTAATATATTTAACTGATAAAGCTGACAGTGAGCAGCAGATGCTTTAGAGTTGGCTGAAGTCCGTTCTGTTTAAGCGTAGTCATTACCAAGGTGTTTTTCCACGGGGAACTCAGCCACTGTGGAACAAGCCACAAAACCTGAAGTTTTGATGACAAATTTGTAGATCAAGATTTTTAAAGCTGAGGAGTGATCTTGAGTGCTTAACTAGCATTGAGGAGCTTAATTTCCTAACATTACTCTGTCTGGTAGCTCAGACGCTTTTCATATAGCATCATATGATAACTCCAAAATTAAGCTGTGAAAAAGCATCAGAAATGTCTGAAAGATATGGTTGTAAGTTGAAAGATATGGACCTAAGTTTTACTTCAGAATTCAAAATTCATTGAGGCAAGTATAATCTCTGGACAAATAAACCACTTAGTGAAACCATGTTCTTTAGAAAAGCACTGCCTTTAACAATGTTATGCAACTTCAGGTACTTTGTGGTTTTCATCATGTGTTTAATAGTTTTTGACTGCCAGATGAGCTAACACGGGTGAACAAAGGCTGATATGTGCTTTTTGACAGCTCTGGATGAAGTGAGTGAAAAGCGGCATAACTTGTGTGAACAGCTTACAGGGAGAGTTTGAGTGTTGTCATAGCTGGTACCACTCAGATGATCTTCAAAGTTCTAGCACCTGAACTTCAAGAGCTGGTTGCATTCTGTGTCAGACCTTCTTAGTCTAGAAATAACATACAGGGTAGTTGAGTTCTCAGAAGAAATTAAGGCAGGAGCGGGAGAAGAGCAGAGGAGCTTTTTCTGTGTATTGAATTCGTTATGTATGACTCTTAGATTTCTAATAATACAACTTGTTACAGGGCTAGTCCCTTCTGATAGTGCTGGATTTTCTGAACCTTTATTTTGTGCATAAAGATTGTCCCATTTGCAGGTCATATTAGTTTCAGTAATCTTTCAGTTTAATACTTGCAGCATGGATATCTGTATTTGCTGTTAACCCACTCTTTTCAAACTAACCTGATCAGGAGCATAATTTGTTACTGTGATCTCCTGAATGCTTAAGCTCTTCAGCCTCTTCAGTAAGAGAAGCAGTGCCTAGATTTTACCCTCTTATTCCCTAGCTTAATCAAGTATACACAGAAAAATCAAGTCAGCTATTACACCCACCCCAGGTGTGTGCTGTTCACAGCTCAGTACTTTTCCCAGTACCCTGGCCTGTGTGGTTTTCTCTCAAGCTGCACTGTCAGAGTTCAAGTAACCAAAAATTGCTTCTTCCTTTGCAGTTTCTACTACAGGATGTGGTTCCATAGCAATATATGACAGTTAAAGTTGGTACAGTACTGTGCTCTTACTTCCAAGTTTTTACCCTTTCCTGTCAGAGGTCCTGGCCTTTGTGTGGTGAGGGTCTGAGTTTATTCTGCTCACGATTAGTCACTCTTCTGTTGGCTAATTTTCTCTGAAATGCCAACTCTATTACAGCAGAGTCATTATGTTGCTCGGGATGGAGAAATGTATGGAGTGGCAGCAGCTACAGTTCAGATGGGATTGAACTGCTGTGGGACCTCTCCCTAAGAACATGCCAAAATGATAACCATGGGAGAAACTATTCCTGGTCTGTACGCTCAAACTTCAACAGTTTTCTAACATCATCTTTCATTTTCACTGAAAAGGACTCTGAGTTTGTAGTGAGCAGTTAGGACTTCCCAAATTCTGCTGAGTGAAGAATAACAGTATGCAAGACTCACGGACGGCAAAGTTGTAATTTGGAGCAAACAATTTAGCTTTTCCCTCTCTTCTCACATTGTGAGGAGCTTATGGCTTTCTCCAGCTTATTATTCAGAACTGTTCATCAAATAACCATGGATGTTTGTGGTATGTGTTTTGCACATAGATGATTGACTACATATATTTCACAACTCAAATTCTGAGATTATATTTTTAATTAGATGTTTAGATCACACGATATTTTTCCTTTCTTTGTCTTGACCTTCATTTCCTTTGTTTAAAGTTTCCTCAGTAAATGTTTGGTTCTTAAATTATCTACCAGTAATTCTTTGTATTCCCTGTTTTCATCACTTTTGCCATCTGGTGGCAAAATGTGGAATGCTGCAGCATGTGAAAAGCAAAGGCCCTGCTTTTAGAGAAAGGATCTCTTCTGCTGACACTGAGAAGAGTGGAGCAAGTCCTGCCTGTTTCCCAACAAATCTGGTCTCTTTGTGTCACCAAGTGAATCACTCTATATAAAATACCACGAGATTTTTCAGAGTGCTCCAAAGGTGTTAAGCATTCAGCCTGAAAGAAAAAAAAGAGCTTTCCTAGCTTATTTTTTCAGTATCAGCTCTGTTTCAGAGGGCTAAGTCTAGCTCTGCTTCTGTTGAAGTAAACAGCAAGACTGATACTGACTTATGGTTTTGTGCATGCTGTATATACTAGAGTAACTATAAAGTTTACTTTTACTAATGACTTCACTGTTGTGTTATGAAGGGGTCACATTAAATTTTTTCTTAATTTCTTTTTAAACAGCTACTACACAGTAGCAGCTGAAATATGCTGAAATGATTTCTCCAGGTTGAAAGGGACAACAACTCTGGTGTGCTGGATAGTAGTACATGGTGAGTTTGCAAAGTCCTTTTTTTTTTTTTCATGGAAGCCACTGTAATTTTAATTCTCGTAACTGTTTCTAAATTACTTTTAAAATGCAGCCCTCAGTTCGCCCTCAGATGTTTGTAATTACTACTGAATCAGTGCCTCCAAAGTTAATGAATAAAAGCTAATACACAGTGAAAATAGGAATTTTGCAAGGCTAGGACAAATGTTCCAGGGACTCTCATGACATTAAATTATTAAATGTTTGGAATATTTTTTCTTTTCTAGGTTTTTTTAATTGAAAGATCCTATTTTTATATAATTTAACTATTTAACAGGGAAATAAGGTATATTCTCAGTTTTTAATAATCTGTTTGGTATAAGGTTTATGTTAGTCAATAATTAGTATCCCTTCCCATTACTGAGGCAGTTCTAGTATATTTTTAATGACTACCAGTAGTATATGCTTATCCAATGCAATTTAGAAATAAAGCATGGTACAGCTTTCCCATATTTTCATAAGTAAGCTTGTATTCTTGGAAATGTGTAATATAATGAACTATGTGGTGTAATAAGTTCAATGTTTGTTTTTGTGTGTATGTATAAATACAAAGCGTATGGGTGTGCACACAAACATTCAAACATCTCTTTCAGTGAAAACTAGTACTTCATCATATGCTTAGAAATGCTGCTTTCAGTTAATGCTGTTTTGCTGTTGGTTCTGTTATGATGCTTAATTTTTAATGAAATTAAAATGTAGTTCTTTCTTTATTCTTGGACTATTTCACATTGAATTCCTCAAGGAACTGCGCAAGGGCAACATTAGGTTTGCATTAGTGTTATTTTTCAGGTCATGCACATGTTGCAGTCATTGAGGGTTCAAAGCCCATGACAGTTTAAATAAGGTGGCCATTTAAATTGTAGACCTGAGAGCTTTTCAATTTTTAATGTTTGATTTCTGAATAAGAAGTTGCTGGTATAATTTGAGTTATTGAATGGAGCACAGTGAACTGCTCATGAAGTAGGCTTCACTGCGGTAACCTTGGCAGTGGGGCTGATGGGATTCACGCTGGTTAATTGGAGTATATGAATTGGAATCCCCAGTTGTGCACTGAACTTGGCCATTGGCTATGGGCAATTATTGTGTCAGGTATCAGGTAACTGGATAACAGTTACCAGATAGACAGGTTTCCTATTTACGAGCAATGACTGCCTGAAGGATGTTCATTCTTCCAAAGCATGTAGTCAGGCTGTTAATCTGTTAGGTTCATTTAACCAAGGTTACAGTGGCTTCTCAAAATACTTAAACATCTTCAGCTTGCAAACTACCTTCGTAATTCCAAAAACCACTTAAGCTGCCAGGAAGCAATGCTGCTGCTCCAAGAGGTAGTTATACCCTTATTCCAACCAACTGGTCATTCCAACATTTCACTCTTCCTGCCTCTGTGCCAACTCAGCTGCTTATACACACTTATTACATGTATATAATTATTAAATGCAGCTCTAATTAATTCCCAGTTGTAATTAGAACATTTCCTAAAGGCCATTCAAGAAGCCTGTGTCAAAGTTGAACTGAAGCAAAACCTTTTTTAGGTCCTTGCCTTATTGGCAAGACATTCCAAGCTGCTGGAGATGAATAAATAGCTGCTTCCTGCTGTATTAGTAAGGTGATTAGCTATGACTTTTTGCTGCAAAGTATGTGTTTAATAGAAAGCCTTCTCAATCTTATGGGGTAGGAAAACAATATGAGGTTTTCCCAGTAATTGACTTTGTATTAAGTTCCATTTAGCAGTTGCCTATGAAGGATCCACAAAACCTGAATGGGTTGTTCAATTTCTTATTCCAAAAATTTTCTGCTGAAAGATTCTATCTTTTTTTAGATAACAGAGCTCTAAACTTGTTTTCTAATAAGCTACTGTCTGTTAGCTGTAGCCTGATGTCTTCAGGAAAAGAAAATGTACTTCGTCTTCTGAATTTTGATTCAGAAATGCTTCTTCCCATTGGAGTGAGAGCCTGTCTGAAATGGCTTCCTTGTTATGTCAGATCTAAGTCTGTGTTTGAAATGGGTCAGGAGGCAATTCCTCTGGTTTCCTTACTAGTTGATATCACCCTGTGTGTTCTGGCATGTCTGTGGACCCCTTGTTGGCTGTGGAAAAATGGCTGTACTTTGTGCTGTCAACTTTTCTGTTAAAAATCTCAGAAGGTTGAACTGTGTGGTTTCTGGTGCAAATACCTCCAGGCCTTTGATCAATTGTGTCAGGAGGGCAATAACCCCAAGCCTGTCTTGGAGTAGGAAAGCTGTGGTCCTCACTAGTGTTTCTGTTCCTGAATGATGCCCTTTGGAGGAAGGGTAACTTGTACAAACCTCAAATCTTAAGCAAGACAGTATCATGTGCCCTCCTGCTGCCTGAGAAAACAGGTAGGGGAAGGCACATGGTCATTGCTTTTGAAGGGCATTCTTGCAAGGCCTTCAACTCAAACTGAGATTCTTGAAGACTAAATGATAGAAGTGAAAGTCTGTTTATGATGCCTGATGGACATCATTACTGAGGTTAAAAATTACTCATCTGGAATGCAAAGCTTTTAATATTATCCTATTTCTAAATTCACTTGTCTATTGTTGCTTCTCTGGAGTTCCCGTGACTTTTGGCTGTTAAAGTTACCTGCAGTGCATACTCAAGTACAGATGTTGAACATTGTAAATATCAAAGCGATATAAAGAAATAATCAACAAACAGGTTTCAGGAGAATCGTATGTACATTTCTCTAGCAAGAATCAGATGCATAGAATAGATCCTGGTTTTATGGATGGATTTGGGAGAGAAATAGGCTCCAGCAGGAAACATGCAACCAGTCTTCTCAAGTCATGTCTTAAAATATTTGCCTTACTGACACCTGTGCTGCTGCTTTTCTAGCATTAAGTTATGGTGATCAGCATGATTTTTTGAAGAACAAGAGCTGCTCTTTTCTAGCAAAATGAGGAAAATTCCCCATGGCAATGCCAGGGAGAGGAGTCCCCTTCCAAAAATGTGGGAAATGGCAGGCACCAGCTGCAGCATGCGGCCTCTTTTTCACACATCTCTGAAATGTCCATTCCTGACCTCCTTCAAAGAGGCTCAGCAGCTACCCCAGCTCTATCTCAGCGTAGCTGATATTGCAGTTCCTGCTGTGGCAGCCCCTCAGCCAAGGCATGGAACAGAAACTGGTCTCTAAATGTGAAATACCCTGCTGGAAGAAACCAGAATATATAGGTACAGGTATCTTAGTTCTAGCCCTTCCCAAAACAGCATTGTCTTTTAATGAAATAGCTCCACTAAACAAAGTTCTTTGCATAAACTTTGGTTTTTGAAGGGTCTTAAATAGCCAAAGAGCCTGGATAACATTTTGCATCTGACCACTGTCTACTGTACATGTACATATACAGTATATTCTACATGTTTATATGTATATAGACTTACACATGTGTCTATGCACATGCATGCACACAAAACCACCTATAAAACCTGTGTGTACTTAGAAATCTTCCCAGTCTTCCCAGGCTTTTGCTGGGGAGGAGTAGGAACTGGATAGGATTCTGAGGCTGATGGCTTGGAGGAGCCAGCTGTTGGCTCTGATCCAGTCTGTAAATGCTTTTGTATTGTTGCTATGCCACATGTAAAATGTGTTAAAGTGATAATCAGTACATTTGCAGTAAGGGCATTTTTATGCATAAACTCTTACTGTTTAATTTTGAAGCAAAAGACAATGTATCTATGGTCATCCAGTATAATTTTGTTAATCCAAATGAGAAATCACATACTCCTCCATTTATACAAACTGTCAAAGAGCAGCTGATGCCATAGTATGAAGCTAATGGAACTGAGGCATTTTGTACCGGCTGAAGATCTCATCTTGTGATCTCAGGACAGTTCAATGTCATGCCAAATACTTGGATTGTTTGCTCGCGGAATAATTTTTGTGCATAGATGCAAGCTCCAAGAAGGGTCTCCAATGTAATTTATGTTCTGAGGTACTAACTTTTGAATTACGAAGAAGTATCCAGAACTACTTATGAGCTTACATTATTTTATATGTATTTGTTTGAAGCAAAGGCCTGGATACACCCAAAACACAGCAGCAGAAGGCTGGCTTATAGTCAGTAACTTTGGAAAATGTCCTGATTTTCACACATTTTGCTCTAGTTGATCAAAAGGACTTTGGCACCAGACTCATCTCAAGTTTTAAACAATTGTAAAAGAAAATGGTGAGGACGTCAACAAAGGAGTTCACTTGAATCTGGCAACACTTTGGCACTGGATGTTGCTGAATGCAGGCAGTAATCTTGCTGAACTGGATACTGTGGTGATTTAATAATGGAGTCTATCCGTTTCTCTTCTCCAGGGTGACTTTAGTTCCACTATTCATAGCTGTTCTCTCATTATCTGGGATATCTATATAAGGAAATGAAAACCTGTCATCTCCCGTTCCTCCTGGGTGCTGGTTTGTTCCTTTCATGCCACCCTGAATGCTGTGCTGCCTTGCAGGGTGTTTTCCCATGGCTGTTCCCAGTGTGGAGCACTCTGTGCTATCAGTGGTGATAGAGTACAGACAGCAGTCCTTCAGCACTGCATGCCTCAGAAGTGCCTGCTTATTAGACTGGAACTGTCATCTTCATTAAGTAGCTATTTAACTGTGATTAACAGTCACTACTCAAGATATGCTGTTCAACTGTATCCTACTGGACTTGTGACAGCCGCTATAACTAGTTATACTAGATTAGCAAACTTATAGCAAAGCTGTCATGGCTGATTTGATTATTCTCACAGTGAAGCTTGTGCTGTTTTCAGTGAATAGAATCAAGTGTTTAATGATGTGGAATCTAGGAATGAGTAATTGTAGTAGCTTGTAAGGCAAGTGACCTTGCTAAAACACCATGGGCTGCGCAGTCTGCTTATGCTATCGAAATGCTAGGGCGTTTTGAAAGTCTTATTAGCATGCTTAATCTCTTGTGCAGAGTGAGGAGAGAATCAAATTTATACTAGTTGTGATGTACTCTCAGCTGGTACTGAGAAGGGGCTCCAGCAGTGTCAGTGGGCTGATCTGACAGTGGATTGAGAAAATGGAGGAGTTGGTTGTTCTACAGCTTGGGCCTAAAGAAGTCTTGATTTCTGTCATTCTCTAGGAACAAAAAATCTTCTGATGACCTGATTTCTTTTCTGAGGGTTTTAGTTAAGATTTTTTAAAACTTGTATTAGCAAAGTGGATTGAATACTGACAGATAACTGAAGATATAAATGAAGATATCATTTCTTAACCTTCTTAAAGGCTATCATTTCCAAAGCAAAAGGTATTATTTCTCAGTTCAGGTTATTCAGAAAAGGTAATGCCTGATTGTTCTCCATTATGCTATTTTGTGCCAGTTTTGCAAAGCTAAAATCTTTCAATATAAAGAATTACTGTTTTTTATGAATTCTGAACTTGATCTTAAAGGTCTCTTCCAACCAGATGATTCTGTGAAGAGTGACGGACATTGTGGGGCTTACCATCTGTGTGATAAAGGGGAATTTCCAGGGTTGGCTGGGAGCTGTGAGGAACGCTGTAGGAAACCTGTTTGCATTGTATGGTGTGACAGAGCACTCAAGTCATGCAGTCCATCAGGCACTGGCCTCTCCTAGTGCCTCACCCCTCTGGTGGATGCTTTTTTGTTGGAAAGCTTCAGCTCGTGACCTGCCACTTTTCCAGTCTTTTGTATTACAAATAGGAAAACATCAGCAGGCCAGATCCTTGCACAATCCACTCTCAGGCACAAGCGGTATAATCATAAATGGCTTAAGGAATAATCTGTGAAAAGATTTGGACTTAGCAGTTCTCCTTCCACACGTGTGGGTTATGTAAGGGTTAACAGTGATCAAGAGCTGTAGATCTGTTTCCTGTGATGGAGTAAAGCATTCAGCTTGTAAACATTGCTTGGATGAAAGTGGCTTCAGAACTGTCAGAAACCAGTCCCTAAATAAATGTCGTTATAAGTCACTTTGATATAGGTTTATTCACTTTTGATGTATTATAAATAATGCAAATTTAATGTCCATCTGGACAGTAGGTTTTTGCCAACTGCTACCAGACCAGCTGCAAAATTCACTGACTACAAGCTATGCAGCTGCCACATGCAGTCTGTGCCAAGAAGGAGCATACTGCTAAAGCTCCTTCAAGTGCTTGGGCTGGTAAACCTTACTGGAAGCAGATGAACAGAGAGGAAGATGTCAAACACAGAAAGTAAGGGCTTATGTATGGGCATGTACCTCAGTTTTAAGAAGGTTGCTCAGAGAAGCCAGCTGAGATCTCATCACTTTTGCTTGCAGTGGCCCTCATGATTTTTGTTGGTTGTTTCCTATTGTAATGCGTGTTGCTGACATATTGTCTGCACTTTGTGGCATGTAGTAATAGCTGCACAAATGCATAGAATATCTATGTACTTACAATTTTGTCTCTTCTGGATGTGTTTATCTTCACTTTGTTTAGTCTTCCTGCCTTGTTGGCTGCTTATCTGAATGAAGACAGTAGACATCCATCCTTAGGGACAGCTCCCTGTCAATGTCTTCAGACTGCTTTGGCCCTGCCGGTTTTGGATCCACTTCGCACTCTTAAATATTGGGGATATCCCCCATTTTCTTGAGCAACTGGTTTGCTTTGTTTGTCATTCAGGATTTTGATACTCATCCAACTGCTCAGTGTTTTGGAGTGTGTGTCCCAGTGGACCTCAAGATGCTGATGAGGAGCCTAGGGCTAATGCTCTGTAAATGGAAACTGACAGTTCCCAGCAAAGGCAATTGAAACTCTGATGACAGGGGAAAATACAAGGTCTAAATTGGAGGTGGATCCAAGATTATTGCAAGTTTTTTCATTACAAGGGTGTTCTTTACCTTCAGGGAGAGATCTGTGCTTTTTGACCATTGATATTTATTAAATTGTCTAATATATTTAGATCTCTGCAAACACAAAGCCTGTGCTTTAGACACTCACTCTAAATATGAGCTGTATAAAGTGATGCTCAGGTACAAAAAGAATAAAGCTTTCTAATGAAGAGTTCAGGGGGTCAAATGTAGTTATTTTAAATTGGAGGCATGTGATATTCAGCCATGTTCTCTAGCTGTTCTAAGGTTCAGAGCAGATTTTCAGCTGGGAAAAATCAATGTTGGCTTTTTGACTGCATTGGATCTATACAGGTTAACATGTGCTGAGAAGCCAGCTGTTACTTTGTCTTAGTGTGTGTGGCTGGGTTATGTGCTGCTCTGTTCATGTTGTTCAGCATCCCTAGCACTGTACTTGGGAGTTTTCAAGAGCAGGAGGAGCAAGCATCATGATTCTGTCATCTTCCAGACCACAGTACATGGTCTGGGGGGAATTAGTCTTCTCTGCTACAGAAACTAGTATCATAGTACCTTAGTGGGGAGGGATGCATGAATGTGTGTACTTAACTACGAAATGGGTAACTAGCCTCTTCAGCAATAAACTTTTAAAAAGTCCTGATTTTGAGAGGTTGGTATGTTATTGCTGAGTGACTCAGAAATTTTTCTTAATGTCAGTCACATTACACCTCATAAAAGAGGAGGGTTTTAAGACAGGAATTGGGCTAGCAGGCAGCTCTGGACACTTCAGGTTTTGTGTTCAGCTCTCCATTGCAGTGGTCCAGCTTTTCATCCATGGGACATGGGGGCTGTCCTGAATCCTAGACTGCAGGAAATGCAGATCATTCCCTCATGTTCATTATTTTGAGTCAGTAAAAATACCATATAGAAAAATAAGCAGAATTCTTTGAAAACTGAACTAAACCTGGAAGTATTTATCCCAAGTCTTAGGTGCTAGAGCTGGCTGTTCTTAAACATTTTGAGCTTCAGCTCCCTCCAATTTTATGGCTTTCATCTTTAGTTGTCCATTGTATACACAGAATGAAACGTGCTTTGGGCTGGTCATTCAAACAGTTTGTTTACTGAAGTCCAGTGTCAAAACTACTAAACCTTGGTATCTGTGCACACACGTTTTATAAAACCACCCATGTTTATGATGAATTTGGCCAGCCCTCATAACTGAACTCCCCAGATGTGCTCCACTTGGCCCTGTGTCTATTAAAATCCATGTTCTGAGAACAGGTGCTAACAGCAGCTTGTTACTAGGGAAAGCTAATGAGTTGGAGACACCCATCATGATGATGGGGTGGGTGTTGAAGTCCAGTAATGGATTGTGATGGCCAAAATGTGCCATTGTGGCCTCTAATATGCACCCTAGAGGACTTTATTGCAGCTGTAAAATAGGACTTTTAAAATATGAAGCATATTTCTAAGAATTTACAATTAGTTAAAGATTGCTTTTGAAGAAAATACTGCAATATAAAGTAGCTAATTGAGCAATATAAGCCATAAATGCATCAGGGAAACTCTTAAAGGACACTTTTAAAGCTGACTTCAGAATTCTGATGGGCTTTTTTTTTTTTTTTTTAAAGTATTGCTGCCTCTAGCAAGACTCCTTTCAAAAGCTGATAGGTAATGAGGAGATTGGAGACAGAACTTTGCTTCCATGAAAGGAAGTGGTAAATTGCCATTGACTCCCACTGCTGGTCTGCTTTCATAAAACAGGAGTAGAGAGAAGGACTGACAGACGCTGGTGGAGTGGGCAATACCTTTTGGTGCCGCAGGAGGCTTCCTTTTTATGACTTTGGAAAAGTTATTTTCACATGGTGGTGGGAGATCAGAGAAAACATTATTTTCCACTCTTCATTTTTGGATCTAGGTCTGTATGGCAATAGGAACAAAACTGATTGTGATATTAATATAAAAAGGTTTGCTAAAATTTTGCACTGTTTTCATTGTGTTATAAAAGTAATTAAAGTTTAAAGTAATATAAAACTCCTCTAATTACAGTAGGATTTTAAAGTATATTTCAAACTTCTTTCCAGGTCTCTAGAGTTCTGTTAGCAGTGAATGAACTTTTTTGGGCAAAATGTATTCAATTTTCACATAATAAATACTTCTAAATGAAGTAATTTTTGATACAGAAATATGTTGGGCAAAAACGTATTTCAAAAATGCTGCCTGACATTGCTCTTTCAATGGAAAATCCTGTTCGCTGTTGTGTGCCAAAGTGGTCACTTGGACCTGACTTCAGGTGGCCGGTGTAGCTTCTCATGGGAACTCTTAAGATCATGCCTTTCATTGGTGAAGCAATTATTCCGATAATTGTGATTGCTCTTAAGGTCGAGATCTGTACATCACCCAGTTTGTTTGAATTCTCCCAGTCTTTGCTTAGTACAGGAATACAAGGAAGGTCTCTGTGGAAATCATTGTTCACACTCTCACAGCTGCTATGGACACATTCAGAACATAAATAGAAGTCATTGAAGCCCCTATGATAGAATGGCTCTGGTGCAGTGGTTACATAATTCACCATCAGATTAGAGCTGATTTGACAGACTTGAGCAGCTATGAGGAATTGACCGAGATATTGCCAGTGTAATTTTACCTGAATAGTAGGATTAATTATAAATACCAATCAAGCTCCCTTCAGGCACAATGCAAATTCCAAATGTGGCCAGAGATTTGGGCCGAGGTCTTCAGTGCTACGGAAAGTATTTGTGAGTTCAGATCCCACTGAGAACAACAGAAACTGGGCATCAAACACTGTAGGTGGCTTGTACCAGTCTGGAGTTTTCACAGTGATCTTTCAGTCCTCCTGAGACTTGTAATAGGTGTAAAGGAAATAACCAGGGGGTCTGCCCTGAGTCTAGCATCTCTGTAACAACAGGCTGTGCTGGAATGCGAGTACAGAATTACAGGCGCATCCACATCCTCTGCCCATTGGGCCAGCCTCTTTACTTCAGTGATGTACTGTCTTCATTACAGAATTACTGATTGGACAAAGAGCTTTCATATAGTAATAATCAGTGCCTTAGGCCAGGTATCAGGTGGCTTTTATGGCCATCTGTGTGGTCCCACATTTAACCACATGGATATAGAAGTGGAGAAACTGCTGTCACCTTCATATATTTTTCCTATCAGCTGAACAAATGTCTCTCAGGTCTCAGGCCTGTCTCTTTTGCTAAGCCAGCAACCCTCTGCATTATTTCATCAAATAGATAATCATCTCTGTCCAGAAATCTTTCCTATCTGCACATGGACAATCCTGTTAGCATCAAAGAAATGGTGATAATTCTATCTCTATTTTCATTTTGTAAATCAGTGTGGTGTAACCCTGCCATGCCAACTCAGGACTGTTTGATTTTAGTGCCTGTTAGAACTGGAATGGACTTCAAGTGCTATATCAATTAGCACTACATATATCATGGTGAATTTATATCCTGAAGGAAGCAGATAGTGCCTCATCTTAAAATAATATTTAATTAGGAAAAACAGGAAACAAAATTAAAAGTAATGTTTCATTTTTGAAATAATGCAGAACAGCAGAAAGTGCTGGCCTAGTTGACTGCATTGTTCAAGACCCAATTGTGTGATGTGGGGCAAACAGGGGATGTTAAAACTTTTAACATGATGATAGTTTAGTACTAGTAAAATAGGAGCATTTTTTGTAGTGAGACTGTTGCCTTTTTATCTTTACCCATAGGCTTGCATAAGAATGTCATTTTTCCTTAAGTCTCATTCTCAGAGCAAACTAATTTAATCTTAAAAATGCACATAGAAGGTGTAAAACAGGAAGACTGTTAAAAGGAAACCCAGATTTATTATTTTTATAAGAATCTTGATTTGGGTAGCCTGGGTCATGATCTTAGCATGCTTCATATATTCTGAGAATGTTTCAAAGTTTTTCATTGTTATTTTACTTTGATTACCAGGAATGAACTTTGAAGTAACTGGTGTTGCCACAGGTACAAGTTCTGACCAGTCTGGGCAGACATTTGGACATGTGAACTACACTTAGCTGTATTTTTACTGCCCTAAAAGCACAGTCTTCTAACGCTGGCAATCTAGGGGTCTACTCCTTCAAGTGCTCACTGTGGAGAAACTGTTTGCTCCAGATTAGGAAGCATTGGGATTTTGTGGGTTTGGAGAGGCTGAGCCCACTAAAAAGAAAACCTTTTTGTGCTTTATGACTAGCTCCTATGCTAATATGGCCCAGAGCATAACAAGCTTGGTGGTTTTGGCATACTATCAGTTTGTTTGAATATGAAACTCAAAGCAAATCTTGGAGGGTGTGAACACAGATGTGAACCAAAACCAGAAGAAAAGTTTGTACAGCCCCATGAGAATTGAAACTAATTCTCTATACTGTTCTTGTCTGGAAGTAAAATTGCATCAAGAAATAAATCCTGCCATAAAAGTCTTATAATAGTCCCTGCCCTAAAAGGCTTATAGCCAGTGTAGAAATTGTAATGCATGGGCAGGAAAGCATAATGCAGACAGTACTAAACACAGACCTCTTATAGGTGTTACAGCAGAGCATATGAAGTGATGTGGAAGAGAACGGTGAAGTAGTTTTACAGTTACCTCCTGTCATACATGAAAGACGTGTGGGATAAAGCATGAGGAAGCATTTCTGGAAGTGTAACAAGTGGGTAATGAATGCTTACATTGCAAAACAGGGGGCAGAAAGCTGTCATAGTGACAGAAAATGAGAAGATATAAGTAGAGTAAGACTTGTCCTTGAAGGCTTTAAATACAAAGTACTTTCTAATAAAAGCCAATCAAAGTTGAAGAGCTATGTGAGATTAAAAAGATTCTTTTTTCTTGTTTGGCGATTGCCTGCTTTGAGTGTCCTGAAATTCCTGAGAAGTGGCTGTCATAATCCAGGATATTCAGGAGAGGGCAGCATCAACCTAAACAACAAGTGGGGAACACATTTAATTTAAGGACTTCAGTCTAACTGGGAGAGATTCCAAAAGGTAACACAGATACAATTAAGTTTGTTAAAACCAGAATCTATTTTGTATTCTGACATTAAGACAAAGCAACTTCATAATCCAGAATTATAGGAGCATTTTAGTGTCTCTGCAATGACATTTGTTTTGTTATCTTCCAAGAGTACCACATTCCTCAGAATAGTGGTTACTGCACCTTAGTTATAGTTATGACACCTACAGCCCTGTAATTACAGGTCTTCTGAAACAAAAATGGAAGCAGAATGCAAAAAGGACTAAACTTCTCTTCATTCTGTGACTGAAATGCTCCTGAAGTTGTAGCCACAGCCAATGCTGACCAGGTATCAATACAGGTGGTGACACATTGGTCCTGAGGATCTCAGGTGGCAGGAAAGTGCTCAAAGACATCAGTTTGGCTTTGAATTAGAGATTGACTCAGATGCAAGATTTGGGCTAAACCAGGCAAATGCTCATGTAATTACATGATGGTCTTAGGCGTAAGTGAATTTGCTAGATGTGACTGAACAAGGACTGGAGCAAGTCTGTTGTTACTGGGTTAGCCATTCCTCCTCTAGCTGTCTGTGACTAATAATGCTCCATGTTGAGAGTTAAATTCTGACCCCATTGAGTTGGCCCATATGAGATTTTACTCACTTTCCCACAGGATTTTACTTTAACAAAGCACTTGCAAATATGTACAAGTCCCACTGATGCCAGTGATGCTTACATATATGCTGAAGTGTTTTGCTGAGAGAACTGTGAAAGTAAGTCCAAATCCTTTGGTCATCAGTATAGCAAGACTGTCCACCTGCACAGTGGCAATAGGTGAGCTAGGAAAAACAACTGTGCAAGCTTTTCTTGTAAGAGTTAACTGTATTCTGAATCAGGACATGTGGAGATGAAAATGTATGTTGCAAATACTATTGTTCTCCTGCTGACTGCATTTTTTAAGTTTCTGGGTAATTACAGCTTTTTTTGCTGGGTGTATTTACAGTTCTTTGGCTGAGGAAGGTGCATCATATTTCACTTGATCCCTTAAAGGCTAAAAGAACTGGAACATGGAAGCTGTTGTATTTTGTGAATGTCATGGTGGGTTATTTAACCTTGAATTATGTGTGAAAATCATGTTTCCGCATACAGACCACATGTATATGCTTAATGAATACAACCCTAAAGGTTTGTAAAGAACCTGAGTTTATATACACCATTAAATATGATCTTGACAGGCTAATTAGTTAGAAATTTCACCCTTGCTTATAGTGTACACCATTTAATGGTCAATAACAGTAAAACCTAGGTAAACTGTGCTCTTTATTAATAAACATTATGTGCTTCTGGCTTTGAAAGAAGGAAATGGATTACTTGTTTTTCTCCTGTGACTGGACTGCTGGCATAGTAAAATCCAAGCAATTAACGTTATGCATAGATCACTTCATGTGAGATATGAAAGCTGTACAGATAATTTTGTTTTCTATAAAAACAAGGATAAGCAATATCCCACCTCAGAGACTTCAAGAGAGGGTCCGAGGTCTCTGGGGATCAATATTGAATGGAGAGACTTTCTCCTGTACATTACAGGTTTGGATCCAACCAAGATTAGTACTAACTGGAACTGGTTGTTAGCTACTTCTTGTTGGATAGCTTCTGTCTGGTTTTGATTAGATAATGTATGTTATACCTCCAAAGCCTCCTCTACAAATGGCACTGTTGGTCTTGCTAACGGAGTCACTGAAATGGAATGATCATTAATGTGCACCACTGCCCTCCTCCCGGCAGGGGCCTCTCTGAGTTAGCATTTGAAACATGGAACTGAATGATCTCTGTGGAGCTGTGAACTTATGTGAGAAGCTGCTGTTCTGCCTACGCACACATGATCACCCTTTCTATTCCAGTCTGGGAGCTCCCCAGATGATGTCTGCTTTGGAGATGTATGTAAATTATCAACTCATTTTAGCTTTTCAGCTAATGGGATTCTCAGTTTAAGCCAGCAGAAAATACCCATGACCTAATGTTTGCATCCCTTGCTTCGCTATAGGGTGACATTACTGAAACAAAATGGCCACTTGTCCTAGAGTGACACGTTTACTATGTACAGTGTCAGGCACGTTATGTTGTGTAGAAAGACCCACAAACACGTGGCAGAGAACCAATCTATTAAAGGTCTCTTGTGATAGCGGTCTCTTCTTTAGCCATACTCTATAAACATATGTCGAAAATGTTTTAATAGTTTAGTTAGAAAAATCCACCTAGTAGTTCCTGTGGCTACATATAAGAATTTAGATTGCCTTTGTACTTTACAAAGGTAGTTGTTTAGCACTAAAGGAAGACTTGGGATTGGATGAACACCACTTGCTTCTTTGCAAAGAGCATGTCATATTGGCCCTGCCTGAAGAAAGCAGAATTTTCAACTGGTTATGACTATGGTTTTGTTTAAAATAGATGTGCGTAGTGCACCTCTCTTCTCCCTCCAAAGAAGTTTCCTGAGCATCAAACATAGTTCTTAGACATATGGAAAAGTATGTGAGCCAAGGTCCAGCTAACAACTAATCACCTCAGCACTTAGAAATGGACCTGTTAGGTGTGGGAGACTTCCCTCTGTCCTGTCTATTCCATTCTTCCATTTTCTTATCAAATACAAAATGTGTTTAGAAGGTCACCAGTTCAGGAAACTTTTCCTACCTTTTCTGTCCTACAGCAGTTCCTGCAAAATACCTATGCTGAACTAACTTTATGGGTCACGATTATTGATGAGTTGGGAATCCTGGGAATTATGAAGGATGAGTTAACTTTTTCCATGGGTGCTTTTCCCTAAGCAGCTTTGCAGTACAGCATCTGTGGATACTTTTTTTTGCATCACTTTTTCACTAGGCTGTACAATGGCTAGTCCAAGTCAGAGCTGACTCAGGTAGAAATATAGTTCACTCCTGTATCCTTTTTCCCCCCCCCGAGTTTAGATCAGATCATGTCTGATCAGTTCTCAAACATATCCAGGTGCTGTGAGTATGACTGAAAGGGCCCTGTATGGTGGATGATGTGTGACATTCTGCAGATAAAGGGCAAATATTGTGCCCCTCATGTCCTTCCTCTCCTTTCTTTATCAGTTTTCCTTCCTCTAAAACATTCTTCTGATCATTCACATTTTTAGATGCACTCAGAGAAATGGTATTTGTTTTCCCAGACTCCTCTGGCTGTTCTGGACCCCTTAATCTCCCAGGTTTCTAGTTTTTCTCAAGTTCTTTCCCAGGCTGTGGGACCTAACAGCTGAAGCCCTACTGTAGTCCATATGCTACCAGAGCCACTTAGTTTAGAGAACCTAGAAACATAATACAGGTATAGGCAGAACACAGCTTTTTTTTTTTTCAAACTACAAGCTTGGAATGGGTCATTAACCAAGCTGGTTTTATGTTCCTCAGTTCTGAAGGAAAGCTGCTGCTTCTGAAAGTGTGTTCCAAAAGTAAATCGTTTTTTCTCTAGAGAATCAAAGGGAGTTGTTCAGATCACAGCTGAACTTACCTCTGCAATAACAAATGTCTCAGTATGCTAAAATGTAGGGGCTGTGAGCCTCAGTGGATGCTTTTGTTGTTGAATATGAAAGCAAAATCATATTGCTCCTTGGGTGATGGATTCCCATTAGTAGGTAGCCACCATCTTGTTCACAAGAAATTCTTAATCATTAGCATGTATGCAAACTGCTTATGGTTGACTGGTTGGCTTTTAGCAGAGACAACACAAAGAAGAAATGAGACATATATTGGATTAAGGTAAGCAGTCTCTATTACCACAACTATATTGCTAACTTATGTTTAATTGCTCAGCATTTATGAGGTTCAGAGTTTATTGTCTTTCTTGCCACATAGTAGGCTGGGCAAGTTAAAAAAGCTCCAAGTTTCAAAGGCTAGAGTTTTGGGAGCCTGCCAGCACTGATCTGTTTAACAAACAGGCAGCAGGGTGCTTATTAGTAGGTTGTGGTTTGCAAACCATGAAGCCTGTGGGGCCAGATGCACCAATCAAATAGAGAATCTATAGATCAGTAAGCCTGTGGGATGAAAAAGGGGAGCAGCACGGAGTATAAATATATTTTTTCATAGGCTTCAATTAGGCCAACATAAATTATTCTTGTAACTCTTTCTGTTGACCCAGCAGTCTAAGTATTAGTATAAGCAACATTTGTTCCAAATTGCTTCTCTTAGAATTTCCTGATGACTTATAATTATGTAGTACTTAGTACTAAAAGAACAAGCGCCAAATTGCTCTTATTATTTCTATGTAATTCAGTGTTACAAATAGCACCTACTCTCAACTCAAGGTGTTTATATATTATTCATAAAAGCACAACAAAAATGAGCAGTGAATCAACCACTGCACAAGACCAGGTGATTATCTGGTCTGAATTGCACGGTTCTGTGGAAGCCAAGATGAGTCTATGAGTTCTCTGAAGTCACTGGGGCTATGAAAATTTCGTGTTGTTAAGGATACAGCCACAGGACTCTGTAAATGACATTTCACCCCTTTAATTTTCCAGCTTCAATTGGAATAAATGAAGCAGCAGTCAATGAAACTTCAGCCATGAAGTTTCCAAGAGCAGATTATACTATTTTAATTACTTGAACTTTTCTGATTATTATTTTTTTTCAATTGTTTCAGGCTGTGAATCACTTGTGAATTCTTTGTGATGATGACTGCTAAAAGTAGTCCATTTTCATGCTGTACCTCATCACTTAAGTTTTGTGGCAAGGTTCCCTTTTCCTAACTGCCCACCTGCTGAACCCATGGCAATTCCATGACTTGAGCATACCCAGTCCTGTTTATTTCTATCAGTGTTCTTGTGAACACAGTTTTACTTTTACAAATGTTTGTAAGGAGCAAGTGAAAGATGATGTAATGCTGCTAAACCAACACTTTTTTCATATAAAAATCTGTGAATTCTTTTTGTTGTGAGTACCCAATTCTGGTTTCAGTTCCCTACTCCAGGAAAGATTAGTAGAAAAGAAAGAACCTGAAAGAGTATTTTGAAGGTTGATTGAGGAAAAGAAATTAATTTCTGCAGCTGAGAATCTTGTTGAAAATGCTCAGAGGCATAGAACAAAACCAAAGTACTCTCTTCTCAGCCTCTTTCCACTGTTTTCAGCATTTTCTCTTTTCCTTCTGTTCAGTAAGTGAGGGCTGCCCTAAATTTTGAGTTTAAAAAAAAAAAACAAACCACAAAACATGATGGCAGTTTTCTTTCAATGCTTGTCTCAAGCTTTGCATGGTTGACATGAATTTACTCAGAAGATACTGGTCATTGACAAAAAAGTCTTTCTAATCTGTGCTTTTCATGTCATTATTTTGGGGCTCATACTGGCAAGATACTTCAGTATGTAGCAAGGGTTTCGTATTTCAGCAGTTCCCTGTTGATGTGCTAGGGAGAGTGGTGTGTTTAAAATTCAATGTGTCCTTACAGCACTCAGGTTAGTGCAAACTGGGGCTTTGCACTGGTGGAAGTGAGATCATGTTCACCCCCAATGTCACCAGCTCAGCAAAATTAAAAGAAGTCAGGTTGCCATTTTCAGAATGTGTGATTACTTGGATGTTTCGTACCCTTCCATTACAAGTCTACTTCAAGTCGTATCATATAAAGGCTACATTAGGTCTTTTTAGGTAGGAAATCAAGAGTCTATTGTTCTGAGACTAAATTAGGACTAGAGGCCAGATTAATAAATAATATGATTCACTTTCCAGAACTCTTAAATGTCACTAGGCAAGCACACATCTGTGAGGTTATTAGCCTCATTATTCCTGTGCAGAGCTGACATCTAGGAGAACAAACAAGAACAAAGACTAGCTACAAAAGAGCCTAATGCTAATGCAGAAAACCTACATATCATTGAATTTAGGGCAATCTAAAACCCAGAAATCATTATTTTCCAAACTCTTGCACTTCAGGGAAATGCAATTACTCTGTGACCCTTATATGAAGTTGATCTTTTAGGTATATTGTTTCCCATTTTCTCTTTTTGAGGGCCAAGGACCACAACCCAGCCAAAGCAGCCATTTGCTCTTCCATGTGTGTGAGCACTGTGATAACCCTGTTCCCCAGCTCAGTTCACAAAAAGTCTGTTTTCAAAGCCTATGAAGTTTCAGATGCATTGAGCAGGAGAAGAGTAAGAGCCAGTAGGCCTCACTGTGTTGACATCCTTTTCTACAATATTCCCAGAAAGAAATGGAAGAAAATCTTCCTCTTTTTTCATCTCAGAGGATGTCTGTAGCTGGAGAGGCTCCTCCTGCTTGTACCACTAGAGTAACAGGAAGTCCTTACGAAATGGCTGTGCAGGAGTTAATGCTTTCCAGTGCCCCTGTCCCACTGAAAGGTGTCCTAAATAAAAGGCAAGAATAGTTTTTTCTTTGCTAGAATGTCTTCTCAGAATAAACAAGAGAACATTAATCCCCCACCGCTTCATGCCGATCTCAATACCTCTGTCTGCAGCCAGCAGTTAGTCCAGTATGTGAAAACCTCAGGAAGTAAGGAAATGATGCAGCAGTTAGCTCAACCAATAGTCTTTCTCCCATCTCAGGTCTTTTTTGCATGACCGCACACCCGAAAAGGGCCAGAACTATTTGGATTGCTTAGATAGAAAAGTCTTACGCTCTGGTAGAATTTGCAATAGTGTGTGTTAAGTCAGACTGGCTAAGCCAAGTTAACTATCTTGGTTTAAAATATCAGAGAAAAAAGGCATCTTGGTTCTGAACGTGGGTTAGTACTTGCTATGACCTTTCCAAGTTTCTCAATTATCTGTTACTTTAACTGATAACTTCACTTAATCTTAGTTATCTTGGTTTTGCTGCTATTATAGTCTTAGGTAGGAAGATCCAGCAACCACAGATAAGAACCTTTTCTTTTTTCTTTTTTTTTTCCTCCTCTGTTTGGATGTATCATTTGAACCTGATTTGCTAATGGATAAGTGTTTACACCTTCCAAGGGTTTTTGTGGAGCTGGAGATGCTTGGGACTTCTGAACTTTAAGTATTTAATGATGCATGGGAAAACCAAGACAATACTGACACTCCAAGAACACCACATGCTGCCTGTCTGTAAAGAAAGCAAGATGAAAATTCTTTTCTTCTACTAAATCAGTGGATTATAGATAATGCCATGAAACTGGACCAATGTTTTCATGAAAACGAGTTGTCTTTTTTGAATTCATGCCATCTTGCTTTGCCTCAAATGCTCTATTTGGCTGAAGTTCAGCAGGGGTATTAGGAACTGTTGCTAGCTGAATGAAGAACAAACTCTCACAGCCAAAATTAAGAACAGTGCTGTCTTCTGCAGGGTTTTTAAAACCTAATTAAAGTAAATACTTTGGAATGATTAAAAGGCATACACCATTTTAAGATAAAAGTTTATTATAGTTAAAAAAGGAAGCTCTGTAATTTAAAATGGAAAGTTTATGAAGCTTCAGGATAAACCTCAGCTAGGAAAAATAACAGGTTTCAGATGTTCCAAATATCATACGTTAACCCCAAATGATCGTTCTGTAACACCAGTTTCCTTAGTCCACGGTGGTCAGAATTAGAACACCCACTCTGCTTAAAGGCACAATGCTCACTGCAAACAGCCATAATCACCCTGTTATTGGCCTGTACCAAGGCTCCAAGCTTCACCATTTAAAGAGGGGATGATTGCATATCTATCCCAACTAGATCTGATTTTGTCATATCTGGGCCTGCTTTGAGCAGGAGGTTGGACCAGAGACCTCTCAAAGACCTCTCCAACCAGAATGATCGCAGGGTTCTAGTGAGACAAATGACTGCTAGAGTAATATCTGATGAGACCAAACAGCTGGGAAATGACAAGTTTTGCAAGGTTGTTAGTATTCCACATGATCTCTGTATATGATAGAGAAAGGGAGAGAATATTCAAATGTTATTTCCTTGAAAGTAGCTGTTATTTAATATATAGTCAGATTTATTTGGATGGTTACTATAATTAAATTGCAGCTGGCTATCAGAAACATATTGAAAGTTAACAACTATGTAGGAAATTT
Source organism: Bucorvus abyssinicus (assembly GCA_009769605.1). NCBI lineage: Eukaryota > Metazoa > Chordata > Aves > Bucerotiformes > Bucorvidae > Bucorvus > Bucorvus abyssinicus. Next base: position 27,222,922 of record CM020029.1, read on the forward strand.
TCTAAAAAGCAACAATTAAGTGTATTGGGGAGACAAGTCTACAAATCTTTTACAGGTGCTATCAGAAAAGAGACAGGAAAAATAATATCAGAAAGCAGTATAATTAAAAGGATTAAATTTTTAAAAGCTGCCTTTTTTTTCTTTTGGGAGCACCCTCCTGATAGTATGCTATTTCTCAGAATTTTATTTTGCACTCATTTTTATTGCCCTTCACCACTGGTCATTCCATTGACTATGTATAACTTAATCCTGTAACTGCTGTCATTGGGCGTTGTACTTACTGTGGTGAGGGACATCCTCACTGTAGTGAGCATCTGTAGGGCCTGGCCTTCAACATATGATGTCCTTGTGGTTGCAGTGTTGTCATTCCATCTTTTGCTTCACACACTGCACTGTTTTTGTAAACAGTAATACAGAGCAACCCTTTGAAGATACAGAATTCAGTAACATGTCAGCGATCAAATACATAAGCACACAATATTCAAACACGCTATTTGTGTCATTATTAAAGCACAATAAACTCTCTTGCTAAGAGGATAGTAAGAGCAGATCAGATTTTTACAGAAGACACATTAAATCCCCAGAGCCCCATCAAAACACTCTCTTTTCTGTCATTTCCCCTTCGTGAAAAGCTTCCTCTGCTCTTTTGAAAGCGCTTTCATTCTTCCTTAGAGAACACCTCAATTTTAAAATCAGCACAGTAGATTCATGTCACCCGTATTTTATATTCTCTCCCATAAGAAAATTCTTCATCTACTAAGTCTTGACTAGTTGTTAGCTCCCTCTGCTTCTTTCTAGCCCCGTCACTGAATTACTGCTGTGTTTCTTTCTGTGGTGCAGTCCTTAGAAAATATGCTGCAAAACCACAGTCTTGAAGAAGGGGTCCACACTCTGCCGATATGAACTTCATTTCAGGAGCAGACCTCTGATACCTGGAATTTTTTATTCAAACTTTTTAATATTAGTTAATTAAGATCCTTAAGCCAGCATATCCTGACCTACTGTATCCACCTCCCAAAGGAACTTTATGGTCCGTGCCCTGGCTTTGCCAGCTGTGATGAGCATTTATTAAATGAGGGTATTAAAATACTTTCTGGCATGAAGAACTTATATGATAAATCCTGGAGCTGGTATAATGCACTTCTGAACCAACTCCCTTAACCTGATGAAGCTATCTGTTAAAAGTACAACCAAACACTAATATTTCCTGGCTAAAATTGATGACCAGCTTAAGCTTTTTAAAGTATATGCTAATACAAGTAGCTGCTATAAAAACACTCTGTGATTACCCAGCCAGGCTACCCATCAGTTAGCACTGGAAAATCTCCCAACTCAGGAAAAAAAAATTAAAAAAATAATCTTAGAAACTAAATGAGCAAGTAGGCCATAAGATGCTTTTTCATACTTTTATGGCTGCTTTATTTTACAAATTATTCTTTATTCTTTTTCTTATATTTTCCAGCTATTTGATGATGGGAATATGCACTGCTAGTATACAGAGTTGGGTGGTGTAGTGAAGGCCCGTGCTATGTAAATGAATCTATATAAACTACTGAAAAAAACATTATCTGCTTTGATTTCAAATTAGATTAATTCCTAATCAAAGAACCCTGGAAACTTGTCTCATGCTCTTTTGTTTCACAACTGGCTTGTCTGTTTATACTTAAAGATTACACATAGTATAGATAAAGATTTCATTCTCTGTTGCCCAACATACGATATTACGGACTCCTGTTCTCTCTCAGCATGAAGGTGATACTGGTATCACAATTTGGATGTCCTTGTCAGAAGAAACAACACTGAGTGACCTTTCATAATTTAATTTTTTTAATTTGACCGTTCTCAATTAAAGAGGGGTCTTTGGAAAACTGCCTGCTTGGCACTCAGCTATGTTTCTCAGGAGGCAAGGTTCAGATCATTTTCACAGCCGTAGTAAGCTCCAATTTGAGGCTGTGCATAAGCATGTTCAGAACAACTGATAAGCTAGACGGAACCTGAAAGTAGCTTTTAATCTCTCCCCATTTCACAAGAAAACAGGAGGCATTCACACGGAAGCACTCTGCAGCTCATGAAGGGTGATCATGTTACTGTTCAGTGCCTATCACGACACTTTTGTCGGCTTTTTAATTCTAAAATCAGCTGCCTCAATTTTTTGTCCTCAAAACATGCCAAACTTCTCTGTCTCTTGAAAACCCACTTAAAAGCATAGGGCCTCTCAAATTTTCTTTCAAGAGTAGCTTCTGTGCTTTCATAGTACTCGAGGAAATGCCTAAAAACTCGAGGAAAAAATCTCTAGCTCACCAATCTTTAGCCTACTTTAAGGGATCCAGCCAGATCCTTCCCACAACTGCTTGCTTAGCCGACAGCTCAGCTGTCTGGAGTCACCAGTCTGTAGCTTAATGAAAATGTGAGGAACAGAGGTTCCTCCAGATAGTTTTTAGAAAGCCAGTATTGTTTGATGAGAAGTTAGTATCACCATTATAAATATCTCTGCTCATTGTTAAGTTAATTTCCTAAACTGCTTATCTTGTTAAAGGTAACTTCTGTGTTTATAGCTGATGGTACTGCATTTTGGGCAACATTTCTTTTAAAGTAGATCATCTACTCATGGTGAAGTCCTTTCAAATCAGCAGATGCTACATGAGGGTGTCACCTGTCAGTTATGATTCTCTTAAGAATCATTAAATTTTGGTGCTTTGACACTATATGAGTCTTTGGTGAAACAGCCTAATAAATAAGGTAGAAGCAAATAAATTGGATATCAAAAGCATCAACATTCATGGAAACAAGACTTTCCTCGGTTTGTTTTAATACTTGTTTGAGATGGGCTGGATTGGCTTTTGGGACTATAACAACTGTAGCATTGTTTAGGAATTATCTTTCTGAGCAGTTTTGAATTAACTAATGAAGTGTAATTTTCTCTGCATGTAATTTTGTATAATCTGATAATAAGCACAGTTTAAAAAAATTGGCACATGCATCATGTTTTCAGGGGTACAGTGTAGTTTTAACAGCACTTCATGACCTGCTGTGAATTAGTGTGTGTCTGAATGGGACTGAGGACTGTTGTATCCATGGGATTTCAAAACACTCTCCAGTACAGCAACATTTTTTTGGAGTAACTTGATATGAACTGGGAATAGAACACTAATCAACAGGCTTCTGAGTGCTCAACTTCATCCACTTGACTCCTGTATCTCTTGTGGTCTTAAGCATAAGGAGGCTTATTGATTTCTTGCTAACAGCTTTGACACAGTCTGTGTTATCAGTAGTGCTTTCTGTGTTTGGGCTGGACAATCAAAGTATTTGCCTACCTCAGTCTGAACGGCAAAGCGTAGTCACTCACTTCTCCACCTTACAGAATCATAAAGAGAACTGGGGTAAGGAAAGGCTCATAAAGGCTTTCTTCCTTTGTTCTGGAATCCTGGTGGCTTTTGTGCTAGCAACAGAAGAGGAGGTTGTATTTCCATCTCAGGAAAAGGTCCTACACAATCTGCTCTGTTGGCCTTGCTTTGAGAAACAGTGATGGTCTAGGTGGTATCCAGAGGTGCCTTCCAACCTCACCCATTCCTTACCAACGAGCAGGACTGATCAGTCAAGGACAAGAACTTCCCTGAACAAGAACTAGTCAGGTTCCTGAGAAATACAAAGAGACCAGTTTACTGCCTGTAGCCCTCAGCAGTACCAGTTATGCAACTGGAAACCTTGCTTCACAGAGAAATGCTACTGCTTTTCTGCTCATTGAGTTACCAGTTTTCTGGGGTAAAGCTTCTTAAGGTGTTTTAATTCAGTTTATACTTCAAATTGGCAGCAGCTGACTTAAGATGTTTTCATTAAATTTGAAGTGGCAGATATCAAGCTGGCTAGAGAAAAGTGAGCCCCACGGAACAGCAATCTTACCTTGCTTTGTTTTGTGCATGGGAAGGTAACCTTTGGTGACACAGCCGTACAAATGAATAGTTGACAAGAGCTGGTTTGCTCGTGCATGACCGAGTGCCTGGGGTGTTAGTACGTACGTGTCTGTGTGAAAATAGCAGGCAGGCAAGACAGGAAGGTGTTCATACTGGATTTACAAATACTAATGGAGTGATGCGAGGTGTGATGGCATAAGCAGACTGAGCAAAGGCGTATATTAAGGAACCTAACCTGTACATTTTGTATGTAGTAGCGCTTGGATTTTCCATCTGCAAATGTTCGTAGTTCATTCAAAGGAGTAGTCCTTAACTGTGCTGCTGTTGAATACTGTTGGGTTATTTTTTAAGGAAAAGATACAGTGACAAGGCTGTGGTTAAAATATGACTAAATACTAGTGCTAACTGTTTATCTGGGTGGAAAGAGAGTACAGCCTGTTTGTTCTCACTGGAAACCCTTAAAAACCCAGGATCAAAATTTCATTGCCTCAGGCCTATGCGCCACCAGTGGACCTGCGTGTGAACACCTGTGTACAGCAGCAGTCCTCGGGGACAATGTCTTTTTGACAGAATGGTTTTGTATTGGTTCTTTGGTGTTGCCGAACTTAGGTAGTTGCTCCCTTACCTCTACTTACTGGGAAGGAGAAAGTCACTGTGGTTTTAGAATACTTTAAGGCAACTTCACTTGCTTTTCCATGGTTAGAGTTTGCTAACTGTCTAAAACAGCCACTGGTAGCAGTGGAAATCAGCCACTAGTGCACGCTTTGGCAAGAACAAACCAGGGTTAACCACATTCACTCCTGGCTCTTTGTGTCAGTAAGGATTTTATTATAGGTCAGTGCTTATGCTTGTCCTTAACCTTCAATCTATGCATCCTTGATGGTCTCTCAAAGTTTGGAAAAGCCCTGCATGATACCTGTGCCCACAGACACAGAAGGCTGGAGAAGAGAGGAAAAGAAGTTAACTCTTTCAGATCTGTATGGGTTTGTAAACAGGGTAACTTTGCACAGGATGATGCTTGTCCTTCCCGCACCCCCACCCCAGGAGTTAAAAAATATTTCTACATTTTGAGAAACCCTTCACTAGAGTTTGCTAGGAGTTAAAAAGCCTTTTCCAGCTGTGACTGCTGTACCAGGGAGGTGATGTACTTAAACCGGGAGGCACAGAGACTGATGTGACCAAGACCACTCTGCAGCTCAGTGGTGGAGAGAGGTTTCCTGGTGCTTGCCGCTAAAATGCCCTGTTTCTCCAAAGAGGATCTGATAGTGCATTCCTTCTTGATTGATGACTCAGTAGCCCTTTACTCTCTCCGCAGAGTGGACAGTGAAAGAAATTGCAGTTTTCTGCCCCTCTCCACAAATGCAGTTCCTTACCCTCGGTATGCCCTTAGCCCCGATGTGGAGGGGCCATTAAGGGCAATTCAGTCCACACTGTGTATCTGATTTTAGGTTTCTTGGATGAGGCTGCCAAAGCAGGGAACAGTTAATGCCAATTACAGTCGTGGCTTTTGTGTGAAGAACATTAGTCCAGTAAGAGCTGTCCTGGGACCACCGAGCTGTTTTACAGAAGCCAGCAAACAAGCCACCCAATGGAAATCATTTGCAGTCTTGAAAGTACAGCATCTTGCCAGAGTTTTTGGAAAAGCTCTTGTAAATGCCAACTCTCTTCGCATGTTGAAACCAAGAAATTCCTTTCTTGGCCTTGGTGACGTCTTCACCTTGATTTTTTTTTATTCCTTAAAACACACTTCTGTTTTTTCATGAGGGCTTTAAAATGATCTTCTAAATGTGATTAAATTGTGTATGTGCTGGAGGCTTTCATGAGCAAACCAGATTTTAAAGTGACTTTTCCTGTTCACATACAGTTACTTGTAACCCAGAGACTGTGCTGGAGTGTGCTGTGTGAAAGCCTCTGTGCCAGGTAGGTTCACATTTCACCAGGGCAGCATTAGTTTCTTTTCACTCCTCAGTTTACATTTCCAAACATAGCAGTACACAAGTACTGGAGGATTAATTTTACATCTTGTAAAGAGGTTAGCATTGTTCATGATAATGCACAGCCTTTGTTATAATTACAGCAAGTCATGGGAAGGTTCAACTATTTCATTAACTGACTGAAAACAACGAAGTCTAAAGTTTCATTAAAATCAGATGTAATACTTGTGTTCCAAGATCAGTTGGAAAGTAATAGGAATAATCTAAGCCATAATATCCCAACTAAGGCTGAGCTGTGCTAATCACATTGGGGATCATACTGCAGTGATTCTGCAATAAAATATGTCGTATTGCAATCACAGCCTTTGGCTGTAATCTCCAGGAGATGAGGAGAGTTACGGCAAGATGATTTGTGCTTTGCTTATGAAAGCATGTATGTGAGGTTCTTTCCTGCAACCAGGTACTAGGTTAAGGAGCTGACTTGGGTACCTTGGTTGTATTTTTCTCATAACTTAACTGTCACAAATGGCAGCTGGAGTGCATGACAGATTGCCCGAAGATGCCCCAGCAGTTTGTGGGCTGGGCAGAGCTGATGCAGGGATTCCCTCTACAATTAATTTTTCCAGGAAATAATTATGGTGGTGTACAGAGGTGAAATAAAGCATCCTGATGATTATTAATGGTCACATATCGCTTTTAATTTCTTCTTGCTCAAAGAAATCAAGTTGGGCAACTCCTCCTCCAGAATATAAACAATAGAGTTTGATTATAGGTACTTTCTGAGTAAAAGTCTGGAACTCAGTAGCAGCTCCTGATGGTAAAGAAAGAGGACAGGGAGATCTGACTGGTGTTACCCCAGAGAAGACAAAGTCACTTGAACAGCAGCAGTGCTCAGTGCTAAGCTTCCAGTTCCCCGTGCTGGACAGGCAGTCACAGCCTCCACACCAGCGCAGGCAAAAGGGGTACACAACTGAGTGGTTATGGGGGACTCATACAGACAAAACCAGGCTTTCCAGTGGCAGCAAATAGTTTGTTGTGCAAGGAGTGAGAGTTCAGCTTCAGGAGCTTGAGACAATGTTCAGTGAAGGAACAACATTTTTGTGAGCTGCTAAAGAAATCTCTTGAACTGCAGCAGTCTGAATTCCAAGGGAATTTTGATGTGCTGGTGGAAAAGTGATTTGTTAGAAAGTGGGTCTGTGATAAAGGCACCAACAGAGTGAAGGAGGCCTGACTGGGTTAGAAGAGAGCTGAGAACATAAAAGCGATGCAATGTAACCTGCATTTTGATTCAAGAATCCTCTCATGGAATGAGCTGAAGTAATTAAACTTCGCAAAGCATTACAGTCTTAGTTGTATCTCAGAACCTTTAATCACACAAAAATATATTCAGCCCAGAATTAAAACACTAATCAGGGGATATGAAATTAAAAATAAGAAGCAGAAAACATGACTTTTGACTAAATGAATTGGCTGTAAAAACTGGGGTGAAAATGTGGTATAAAATTATCAAAGCTCTCTTTGCAATTTTTGCCACACTTCCTCAGCCACAAATACGCTTTCCCACATAAGACAGTAACTGTGTTTCTCTGTAGAGCTCTCACTTAAGTACAGCAGAGTGCTAGGTTAGTATCAAAGCTCTGAACGCAAACTATTAGTGTTTTCTTTCTTCCTTCTTTCCTTTGGAAAAAATTGAGAGGTTTGTTTCAATTATGCATTTTTAACAGGTTCAGATTACAAAACAATATATTCTACACACATATAAAAATGAAGGTGCTGAGAATTTCTTTCAGTAAGATCCTCCTAAAAGATCTGTTCTTTCCTGTGGAATGCGTATATGAGCCTTTGGAAAAGTGAAGAATATTTTCAGCATACAGACAGCAGTCTGCTTTCTAATTCCACACTAAATGCACACCCTGATGCTGGGTTGGTGCTGGAAGAAGTTCTTCAGAAAGGTTATATGATACAGTGCTCAAGAAGAGGAGTCGCTGGATTCATGGCCTATGTTCTTCAAGGTTCCCGTGCGTAGCCCTGGCCTCTAGGAATTGGCCTGCCAGTGGGTGTTTCATTACTTCTTAAGGCAACTGCAAAGTTCAGTAAAACGCAGTGTGTTTCAAACAGTGTCTGCTTCTGTCTTACCTCTAGGAAACACATAAGTTTAAACCTCTTTTCTTTACCTTTTATTAACATCCTGTTCTATTGGAGCTGAAAAATCTCATTGCTCTATTTATTGACCCATGTGCAATTTCAGCAAGTTATACAACGAACTGCCTTGCTGGAGAGTAACCATTTGAGGATTGGGGTTTTTTTATGTGTCAGCTCTCATCTGGAATATTTTAGAAGAGGATTAATCACTTCCCAGTTTTGTTGAACCTGAAACAAGACTTTCTGACTAAAATGCACATAACTTAATTTTCCTGTGGCTGGCTATAAAAACCACCAAGAGATGATGCCATCCAGCAAGGATACTTTAATTTGGTTTCAGGGAGAAAGAGACTCAGTTTGGCACAGAGTCATGGGGTAGTGGAAATATTCATACAAAAGTAATACCCATTTGTTTTCTGTACCCTATACCCCTGATGCGGTCAGCTTATTTCATTTGCAGCAGCATGGGCTCCCTTTCAGGGGTCTCCTTGGCTCAGGGAAGGTAAAATCCATTGGTAACAATCAGAATCTTGCTTTTTCAGTGTCATATTGCTTGCAAGGGGAGCAAAGGCAACAACACAGAGTCAGCACTGGAGTGTGGTTAAGTTACTTGATTGTGAAAATTAGATATAGAAAAAAGAAGATCAATGTCTGCATTCGGGAGTAGAACATGCATAAGCTTGTTATGTCACTGTGAACATTGCTTTTTAAAATTTGAATATTTGAAATCATTTCCTTGTTTTATCCAAGTTGGAATGTCAATATCCGAAATAGATGAGTTCACAGTATAATGTACATGGTGTGGTTGAGTGTGATAAGATTTATGCCTAATCTGAAGGGCTTGAAGAAACTTAAGCCAATTTAAAATGTTTCAGATAGGCCACCGCAAAATTGAAACACTAAAACCACTTTATACACTTACCATGTAAAACTTTGCCGTAATCTGCTATGACTTACCTTTGAGAAGTCAAACTGGAACAAAAAGATAAAGCAGTAACTAGCATAACAGTCAAAGTGCACATTCCAAATGCAAATAAGCCTTTATAGCTCAGGGTAATCTTGAAACAGAGGTGGTTAAAGAGAGCACATCATGACCCCAAAACACACAGACATGTTAAGAGCTGTACGTATGTGGGTATTTATTTATGTATGTGTGTATGTAAATATTACTCCTCGTGTGTGTTCCATCAGTGATGATCTCAGTGGAGATCCCTTTCCAGCAGTCCTGGATGTGGAGAGAAGCCCTGTCTTGTAAATGTATGTGTGCTGATTGCTGCATCAAGATCAACTCCAATGCCCGCTTGTCGTATTTTTGTTATTCAGGGGTGACAGCAGCTTCAAACCACCCAAGCAGATCATGATCCTAAAATGCTGTAAGAACTGTTCTTTGGATAAATATAATGTCAGTGTTATTGTAGATAAAACCCAGTATTTCAGAAGAGCGTTATTTATTTTATTATATGGTATGTAATGAACATCATTCTCAAATGCCTTGATGTTGAACCTTCACCTGTGGCTTCCTTACCGTGTAAAGACAAAATCCTTGTATTTCTAATCACATTAGCAAGATGAGCAGGAGAGAGTTCTGTGTGGCTGCCCAGTCACCTAGAGGGTGATATCGACAGCCGCAGTAAAGAGGTGAGGAAGCATCTCAGCCACGTTCTCTATTACAATAGCAGAAGCACAAGTTTGCTCATCAAATTCCTTCCTCAGCTGGTCCCTCAGGGAGGTGAGTGTGGTCACCTCCCAAGTTTGCTAGTACTGACACATCTGCTTTGTGAGTGGCAAATTAAAACATCTGCAAGGAGCGGAGACCGCTGCCACCAGGCACATGAACTGCATGTGAAGCTGTGGTTTTCTCAGGATCTCAGAGCATTCTTCACAGAGCACTACCATGGGCAAGCCCTCACTAGGTCTGATGCAAACAGGAGTTTCCAATCCCTGCTAGACAGTTAAAAGGCTACAGAAAAAAACAAAAAAACCCCAAACTTCTGTGGATTCCTGGAAAGTTTTCTTCGTTGTCCTTAGCTGGTCTGACAGACCTCCAATAACTCCCTGGGAGGAATGGCAATGTCCCCCTAGCACCCAGCTTGCCTCTGGGTTTGTAAACTTGTGCTAGAGCCATAAATATGAGGCATCTAGAAAGTGCCAAAACCCATGATAAACGAGTCCATTTGTTGCAGATCCTGCAGCCTTCTGCTGGAAGGCAGGAGACGCTTGTGATGTAAATTCAGTGGTACATAAGTACTTTAACACCTAGAAAACATCTCTGTCTTTCTTGCTGGCAATGTGTTTAGCATCAAATTAAATGTTCATGACAGTTCCCCACAAGTTATTATATGTTATTTGCTGCCACTGCCACATTGCAAAAGCCTTGCTGTGGTGGCAGAGTAACAGGAATTCATAGTATTGGATACAAAGAGTCTTTCAGAAGAAAGACATGCAGAAACCTTTAGCCTCAAATTATTTCATTCCTGTCATTCCCTTAAACAGATATATGAGACGAATTAATCTATCATCCCCCATCAAATAATTTCTCACTCCTCAGCTGTGGAATTTTAGGATATTAAGAAGCTTGTGAGACAGCGGTGTTGATTGCCAGTTCAGCAGAAACTTTAGACCTCTGTGTCAAAACTAAGCTTGTTTGACATGCGGGACCAAAATATTTGCAGTTGTATAATGATGAGGAGGCTTTGGCTTTTGTTTTTGGTTTGCTTTTTAAGTAGTTCTGGTATAGTAGTTGATGTCCTGTTTTGCAAGGCACTGCTGTTAGAGGACTCTGATGTGAAGAGGAAACTGCACTGTTTCTTGGGATGAAACACTAGATGTCTATGATGATGAAGAACAAAAAGTAATGAAAACTGTAGCAGTCTTACTGCTGGGATGGAGGTCTCAGACATACACAGGACACAAATGAGCATGTACAGCTTTGAGCTGTCGATACCCCATTGCTGGTCACTCTATGTACACTGCGTGTCTGCGACTCACATATTCCTGTGTCTGCAGGGCTGTCCTCTGGTAGATGGAAGCTGGGGCTAATTGGGATACCTGCCAGTTCCTGGATTAGATTGACTAACCTGTAGGTCTTCGATAAGCAGCATGCAGGTCTTTTTCAGCGTGCTGTGCTGAGGATTCCTTGTGACTGACACATCACCAGGAAGGCTTGAAGGTAGTCTGGCAGTGGCACAAGAAATTCTGATCTTGGAAATTTTGGCCTGCTTTTTTCAATTTTAAAATGAGTGCTACTTGTTTATTGTAAACTATTAAGAAATTGCCTGTTGTAGTAAGTACTACTGTGTTTGTTTCAGCACTACCTGTAACAGCAATCTGACCTGGCACTTATTCCACGTGATTCACATTTTCCCAGGTAAAGATGTTCCAGGAAAGAGAAATGAGTAGTGGTGGTTGTTATCCTGTCTGTTCTCATTGTTTTGAACCATGCTGGTTTTAGACATGTGATTAGAGGGAATGTGCTGCTCTTTTTGTCTTCTGCAGCAACCTCCCCTCCTTCCCACTTCCTAACAACGCTTCTCTTGGTGAGAGCCTTGCATGAAGAAATAGGCAAATCTATACACAGTATTTGTTCCCCTTGGCAGCAGTCAGCTGTCAGTCCAGGGAAGCCACAATCTCCTGCAGGGCTCTGGTTGATGGTGCTAGGAACAGAGGATCTGGCATACAGTCTTTCAAATATCAGTCACAGATCTGTGGATTCTTGGGACTGGGCCCTGTGCTGTTCTGGAGAGGGGTGAATCTCATCACTACTGGCATCAAACTGATTAAAACTCTACAAAATAACATGGCAGAGAGGTCCCCTGAAATGGTATTTCAGGTACCAGAAAATATATGGTTTTAAATAAGCACTTTGGTTAGTTTGAATAAAGATAACAAGTCATGCTGCCTTAACTGCTTCTGCTCACTTCATCAGAAGAAAAGCTTTTTAGTTAAGCCGCTGAGCTGTGACTCAGATCTGTGTTCATTTTGTTCTGCTGCAGAATTCCTAGGTGGCTTGGACAACTTCTTTAATCTCTGTTCCCACCTAAAAAGGCACAGTGATAAGACTCTTTTTATTTGTCTTAAGTTTTTAAATGGTGAGGTTGGACAGCAGGGATCGCCCCTTCCTGTGGGGATACAAGGGATTCAGTAGGAGGGAACCTCATTTCAGCTGAGCCTTAAAGTCCTCTTTTGTTGTTACACAGCTAATAATGGTATCTGTGAAGTAGAGCTGCCTATTATTTAAGTTTAAGATTAAAGGAAAAAGTTACATACCAACTCCAAGGCTTTTCATGTTGTGAGATTTCTTACACATTCTAGAAACCTGTATTATTACAGAACTGGCTGGAGGCAGAGACCAAGAATCTGGAACTGCCCAACGGGGAAAGGGGGAGAAAAAAATCCTACCAGTGCTTCTCTTGTCTGTGGGAGAAAAGGGAGCTGCTGTGCACACCAGAGCAGGTGGGGTACTGAATCTGGAGCACAAAGAGCGAAGTTACTGCTGGGACATGAGCCGGCTTCCTTTCATGTTTGAGGTGGTAGAGGCAGCCATGATTTGAGAGTTGCTGCATGGCTTTTGAATGAATACAAAGGGGCAGATGGTTCCACTTAGTTCTGAACTGAGATGCAATCATATCTGTGAATCACACAGTGGCAAATCACCGTAATCTGCCTTACAATGCATTGTACTGCTGCAAACTGCAACGTACTGCAGCAGCAGCAGCAAACCCTCCTCACTGACTGGGGTTGTACCTGCCAAAGGCACAGTGCCGCGCTGAAGCAGTAAGGTACAGAAAGAAGTGCTTTCTGCCGCAGAAAAGAGCAACCTTAACAGGAGTCAAGGCTCCCTAATCCAGGACTAGTATCGTCGTGTTCAGTTTGCATGATTGCATTTTGCAAATAGTTATTATTGTTGATGTTGTTCTAAAAATAACCTGGCATTTCCTAAGTTGGCTGTTTGAACATTAGTGAGGTACGTAGTGTGAAGAGACGTGCTATCTTAGAGCTAACACTTCCAGAATAAATTAAATTTCTCCTGTACTAGCTGCCACTTCTACTGCTGCTGTCTGGAGACACTATGAGAACAACTGATTAATGAATCTTGCCTTATCAGCTGTAGGAGTAGGATCAGAAAATACCTCTACCGGTATGTTTCTAGCCCCTTCCTCTTCTCAGAGCATTTACTCTTATTTAAATCATTAAAATAGCAAGTTGAGGTCCTATAAGCAAAATGTAACTAACACGAAGCCAAGCGAACAGATGATGATCACAACCCAGGTATTCATAAATACCTGCCCTCTTTAAAGGAAGGAAAGTCTACAGGAGTGGCTTCTTACACAGAGGCTGAAAAAAAGATATAAGCTGCTCAATCGAAGCTTGCAGTGCTTGGGGATTAGTTCCCATACCTGCAATGTCCAGATAACACCAGACTGCTCCTGCCAAACTGACTTGCCTGTGGTGCAGCAGCAGGAACAACCTCCCTGGGTGCTACTGATGGCATTTCATGGAGGCCTCAGACTCCATGAGGGAGTTTGGGCTGAGGCTTGCCTACTTCACCATCAAAGCAGTAACCTACAGATCCTGTTTTTTCCAGTGCTTATAAAGGAAAATGTAAGGAATAAGGAGTGAATGAGAAAGACCTATTCTTGACTGGAATCAAGGGTGTTAAATTAAGATCTTTCAGGAAGGCAGATTTGCGTGGTGCATAACGGAAATATATGCTCCTAGAAGGGATTCTGAAGGCTTTGTCAGACAGTTAGGGAGATTTTGGCACTGGAATGCTCACCAAGGATCAGACAACCACACTGTAATTCTCTGGTGAAGTGTTTTCTTATTGTTTCTAAATTACTGACTGGGATGACTAACAGGCAGCAGCTTCACGACCGTGACTTTCTTTTTTCCTTTCTTCCTTCTTGAATTTGACATGTTTTTAGCATGTGCTAGCAGTGCTGATTTAAACCATTGGGATGATGTGAAACTCTCATCCTGAAAGTAAAAGAGAGGAGTACCAAGCTAGCCATGTTGGATGAGCTTTTGACACGTGCTCATCACTCAGGTCAGAGAGGGGTCTGTGGCAAAATCCTGTACAGGTCTCTGAGGGTGCAGTGTTGGCCATGGGTAGGGAAGCTGAAGAAGAGTAGATGGTGTTTACTACATCTGATAAGCACGTAGCTTTAGGGCTCCTGGTGTGCGCTAATGACGCTGCGCAAACTTGTACACAGTTGTGTCAGGCCACTGCAAGTCCTATTCCATATTGGTGTGAAGCCTTTGGTGCTGGAGATGCTTAGGTAGCACGCTGGTGTAGAGCAGCTGTCAGCTGGGAGGGGCACACACTTCTGCCACTAAGTATTTTTCTGTAACAAGGCAAGCAACTATTTTATCTATTTAATTACACAATGCAAATGCCTCTTGCCAAGATCCTGACTTCTCAGTTTAAAGATGTGTTAATTGAGTAACAGACAATATTTGTCACAAGGGAACTGTATGTCTCAGGGATGTCTGCCGCCAGATCACAACACGTTCTGCAGAGCAGTGGTTTTTTAAGCAGCACATCTCTGTTGCACCGTGTGGGTTCTGCTGTGGCTATCATTCCAGACAGGACTGGCCGTAACCCCTGGAATAGATCAGCAGTGTGAGCTTTGTTTTGTTATTGTGGTAACCCTTGTAACCCGAGAAGTCAATAGCTGACTTCTTTAGTTTAATTTATCTTATAATACAGAAATGGCAATGTGCTTCTGGTAACGAAACCCAATTCTGTTTATATTTTCCAGTCCATAAAGAAACATTGTGTCTTGCTGCTTCAGTCATTTTGAGACTACAGTCTTGAGATTGTGCCCCTCAAAAAGCCTATGAAGGATTGCTCTAAATATTCCCAGGAACTGGTGATCTCGAGGTAGTTATCGTATCTTTTTAGTGCCTGTCACCATCTAGGATATCGAGTCAATAATCTTCAAGAACTTTTGGAAATCAGATTGCAGAAGACTGTCTCGAGATATCTTAAGCAAGCTTGCTTCTCTGATGGTGGACACTAGAACTTACTAAAATCAGATATATCAGATCAGATACTCAAAATGACTAGTCAGTAGTAGAAAAAAATGGGTGACGGCAATCAACCCTAATGGAAAAGTTATGACTGGGAATGTAAAGGTGCTCAGAAAGAGGTGTTTCCTACCTGGCCATGGAGGATACTTGCTGGTTCAGAATGTGTAAGGTCTCTGAAACCAGAAGCAGGGAATGGAAACTGAATCTACACCTAGTTCTCTCTTGATGGATTCTGTCTGTTACTGCCATCTTGATTATAGATATGAAAAATGAAGTGGTTACAGATACAAATCTGGCACATAGAGGAAGCATTTTTAATTTCATTTCATCACACATTTCCAGTGCTGCCTTGAGGAATTCTCAGTCTTTCGTTCTTTACTTCTTCATTTGACAAATGATCATTAGAAAACATAGAAATTCCCCATTTTCTGAAGAGTTCTGAAATTAAATGCATAAAAAGTGGAAGGTCCTCAGACCCCGTGCTAACAGGGACCATACCAAGACATTAGACAGATGGCATTATGCATCAATTTCTGCTCAGCAATGAGGAAGACGATTCATTTCTCCAACCCTTTTAGCTTTTTACTAAAGTATTGTGTTGTCTCAAAAATATGCATTTCTTTCCATCAAGACTTTCTAAGCTGAATGATTCATGGAGGAGGGGAACAAAACCCCATATTTTAATATGATTATAGATAATTCAATTTCCATGCTGGTGATCAGCAATTAATTAGTAGCTGAAAACATTAATCCAGTCTGTGAACCACAAAGCTACAGTATATTCCAATGACTCCAAGATAGAGCGAACCTTTGGAGCCAGTTTAGTAACATAAGTAGAGCACAAATCTGACCAAAGCGATCTAATGAAAAAGTTCAAGCACGGCCCAATGGTCTCTAGAAAGTTAGAATTCCAGAATAATTGAATTCAGAGTAATTTCATCCATTTGTGTGGGCTTCTGTGAAGTGGGAGATGGACAAGAGTTTTATTTCATTCTGGCTCATCTAAAGAAATCTTAGACTTTTCCTTACTGCTCAGATTACCTTCAGTTTTCAGTATGGCATTTTATAAGAGTTTGTTGGGCCTGTGTGCTATTGTTCCTCACGTAATCGTATGGAAATTCTGGGTGGAAGCTAGCACAATGGTTTTACCACCATGATTGGTACACATTTTCCACACATGATAAATGCGAGCAATTTGCTAAATGCCTGCCAATTACATACTGTAACTTTCCCTTTTATGCGCTTATTCCTAGAAGCTAGAGACTCTAATGCCAGTGTACGAATCTGCCTTTAGAACTGTTAAACCAGTGGTGCTATTGAAATGAGTTCTTGTATCTCCTACTGGCAGCTACAATTTTGGTTAAAAGGATGGTGAATATAGGCTACATCAGTTCCAAAAGGGGGAAGTCCTGCAAGCCAATTCCAGCGCCATTTTTTGTCTGGCTATTTGCAAAGTTCCCAGTTCTTCCATCTGTCTACCCTGGCTTCCATGTAATAAGTTAATAGTGCAATAATAGCTGATGAACTGGGAGGGAACAGAGGAAGCAGCAAAGCTGTGCTATGAAAGGAACAATGTGCCCTTACAATGATAAACTGATCCCATTCCATTAAATCACAAAGCTGTCTCCACTCTTCTCTTCATCCCACATGAGCGGCTGAAGAAAAAACCATGGAATTGCTATCGCTCACTGCAGCTGTCAGGAAATGATACTAATTAGTTTAATTTGCAATAACACAAGCACTTAACTCTCCAAATAATCTAAGTTAGTAAGTCAGTTTTTATATTATGACAGTGACATGTTTAAGAGCCTCTGGAGCAGTGATTTCTTTAACCTCTGACTCAAATGGCTTACAAAGGAACACGGCAAAACTCTGTCCCATGTTATTCCGGTACCTGCTTGTGAGGGCAATTCCTTGATGGGGAATTATGGCAGCATTACTTAAAGAGGAGAAAACCTGACAGCTCTCATACACTGGTGTTTTGCAAGGCGATGTCAAGTAAAGAAATCTTACTAAAAAAGAAATACTGTCCTATGGTATCAGTTACTACAACAAAAGATGGTCAAAACGACTTATTTTTCTCATTTCATGTCTTTGTGCTGTTTCTGAATTTGGCTGTAGTTTCTTATTTGTTTTGTTTCCTGGCATTCACACACTTGTCTTCTGGTCTTGTGTGTGAGCTTCTAAAGCTTCTGGCCAAGGCAGAAAATGTTGATGAAACATTTGGAAATACTAGCCAAACTCAAAAAGAAAACAAATATCCCTAGACTGGCTTGAAAATAATGAGGTTTTTTTTAAAAAAAAACAACTATAAATAAGGTTGGTTTTGCTTGCTCTCTCTCTTTAGACCTCTCATATTTCAGCCTGGACAGTCATAGGAGGTTGTTCAACATTGTGAAATTCTCTGATATAATCAGCAGCAATTTGATGTAACAGCAACATGCGAGCTTTGGAGTTGTAGCGTAATCAAACCGTGGAAATGAATGGGGCACTTCATACTCCTCCAAGTTCGTGTTTCAGGCTTTATGCAAACTCGAACACTACATTAATTAAGGCATTGCTTGTGTTGTCGGTGATTATTCTGCATTTGCTTAATATGATAACAGTGGTGGTGTGGAGAAAGAGGAGAATGGGCGTACACTGTAGTGGCTGACCTTCATTTTCTAATAAAGACTTACATTTTTGGAGCTTAAACAAAGAGGAAAAATCAGTGGCAAGTTCCCCAGTGATGGAACTGTGGAAATTGGTGGCTCCTGAAAGCAGACACAGTAAGCTGATTTAGAAGCCTTGACTGTGTTGGGTTTTAAAGGCTTCAGTCAGACTTTCAAGATTCGATCTTAAGATCTTTGTGTAACTGGTAGAGTTTCACTATACAGAACCAATCACACCCTTCTCTGAATCTCCTCTGCTTCCTGGATTTTATTTCAAGACATCACTTAGAGATGTACTCTTCCCAGTCTTTACAGTCCAGTGAAGGTCTGACAGACCTGAATGCCAGGAACAGTGGTAACTGTTTTGAAAGGGTATCAGTTTAATAAAGAGGAAAAAAAAAAAGTCTCTGTAATCAGGGAAAAAAGGGAAGAAAACAAAAGCTTATTTACTTAAAGAAAAAAAAAAGTTGAACTCTTTCTTTGTCCTGTTTTCTTCAAACCTCATAATTCAGTTTATCAACTGTCAATAACCAAATGCATGTTTCTCTTTTCCCAAGAGCTGATTAAAGCTGTGGTCTCCTCCTGTAATTCATGGCATTCCATTGTGTTTGTTTCTCCTGGAATTTTCAGGCTGAATTACTGTAACTAATACACCACTAACTCTGCACTGCAAAAGCCCTGACCTTTTGAATCTCTCCTTCTTAGCAGAAAATTGGCATAGAAAATTTCAACCCAGTAAATGCTTTTAACCTTTTACTTTATCTTGATCCAGAAATACATATACACCATCTTATTAAGTTAGTTTGCCACCAGTATCAGGTTGGGTTAGAGCGTTCTAAAGATGAGGATATAGGAAAAGATGAACTATTTCATTTGCAGTGGATTAGCAATAACCAGGAAAAGACTGAAAACAGCCTGTTTGGTCTCGCTCTGAAATGGGATCATACAGTTAATTCATGTACAAGTGCCCATGCACACACTGATCACAAGTCCTCCCAAAAGTCACTTCCTGTTTGGAAATCATCAGTTTTCCATGTCTGCTTCAGAAACAGTTGGAGAAAGGTTTTGTAGCTGAAAAAATGATTATCTGAAAAATGGTTCTGATTACGACTTGAATTCAAATCACGGCATTAGCTCCTTAGACCCTGCACAAACTGATAAAGTATTCCAAATGGCAAGTGCTAAATGTCTTTGCCAGGCAAACAGATCTTCTCATGGTCATTGGTACCACGTCAAGTCTGCCACTGATGATGGAGGCTTAGCAACATAGTGCCGCGTAGTATGAAATTGCACAGAAGAGAATGTCTGTGGTAATTGGAGGGTTATAAAATGACAATCATCTGGGGGTGCTTATGTGCTGGTTGAATCACTTTAGGAAGCTGATGTTGCTGTTGAGGCTGCTCTTTTTTCCCTAACGTTGTGAGGTGAATGTTGAAACTTTTCAGGCTCTAGTTCTGTAGTATGTTGCTTTTGCAGATACATCCTACACTGAGAAAAAAGCAATAAACTTTTGAACAGGGTAGCAAAAAACATTAAGTGAATTGCCCTTGACCAGGGACTTCTGTGCTTTCTGGTTAGATTTTTCAGGTAGAATGACATGTATTTTCCCATGAGTTTTGGCTAGGCTTCAGGCACGATGTGTGGAGGAATAGACAAACAACTTGAACCTCTGTCTGAAAAAGCCACAGCCAGATGGTATAGCTCTCTGTGGCATGATTCCTTTGAAGAGTAAAACCTTGCTCAGCATGTGAATTGGAAACTTCAAACTAAAGGGGAGTTGCCACTGGACAGCTTTGCTGCACAGGACCAGGACTAACAGTATGCTACATTCTTCTATCAGCAGTAGTGTGGCCCGCAGGAGGAGGGAAATGATTGTCCCCCTATACTTGGAGGTGGTGAGGCCACACCTTGAGTACTGGGTCCAGTTTTGGGCCCCTCACTTCAAGAAGGACGTTGGGGTGCTGGAGCAGGTTCAGAGAAGGGCAACAATACTAGTGAAGGGTTTAGAGAAATTGTCTTATGAGGAGCAACTCAGGGAACTGGGATTGTTTAGTCTGGAGAAGAGGAGGCTCAGAGGAGACCTTGTCGCTCTCTACAACTACCTGAAAGGAGAATGTAGTGAGATAGGGATTGGTCTCTTCTCTCGTGTTACAAATGACAGGATGAGAGAAAATGGCCTTAAGTTGCATCGGGGGAAATTTAGGTTGGATATCAGGAAAAATTTCTTTATATAGAGGGTCATTAAGCATTGGAACAGGTTGCCCAGGGAAGTGGTGGAGTCCCCATCCCTGGAAGTGTTTAGAAGACGTTGTTGATGCGGTGCTGAGGGACATGGTTTAGGGACCCTGGCAGTGCAGGGCAAACAGTTGGACTGGATGATCTTAAAGGTCTCTTCCAACGAGATGATTCTGTGATTCTTCCTAAAGGAGTAGTTGCTGACACCTTCCTCTTTAAGCTAGAGCTAGTAATTTCAGGTAGTAATACGGATAGGACAGCTTCCTAGTTTTGCCCCACACCTTTTTTTATCCCTTGTTGCTGATACTCATCCTCAATATAACTGCTTTCTACTGCTGACTTCACTGTTATAAAATACTTAGTTTTTTGATGCTAGATCAAATAAAACACCTAGAACCACTTTACAGCTAGACAAGACAAACTCCTGGGCAGATGGATGTTACAAAAGTAAACAGATAGATCACTAACAAAATTAAAATTCTTAAGATTGTTGATCAACAATTTAAATCCTGGATTTTCAAAAATCTACATTAAGCAGAGTTAAGTATTTGACAGAAAAACTTTTTGTAGCCTTTGCAATGTTTGAACATTCAGTTAGAATCAGAGTGAAAAGTAGATTTCTTTAATGAGTCTGCTCTCTGGGGACAGCAATGTAGCTGAACTGAAATATGTTCTTTCTGCTGCCTTTTTTTTTTTTTTTTTTTGAATAGGTTGTTATGCTCTAAACCCACGATGAAAAATATCTTCTCCTAAAGTGTGTAATTACCCTCTGTCACTCTCAAATCTCCCCTGGCTTCTGAGCTCATTTAATAACAGTGAACAGATGAGCAAAAGTTGTAATTGAAGGCACTATCAATTTGTTACTCAGCACATAAATACCTATAATGATAGTGTGCTTGTCAGCAGCCATTGTTTCCAGCTCTGCCCATTCTCTGTTTCTTCAGGGAATACCATCCTCTTGTGCAGAAAGTGAGAGAAAAAACAGGGATTTCAGACCAGGCAAAAAGGGCCCAAAGAATTAGAGAGTGTGTATAATGGTCTCCCTAAGGTTTCAGACTGCTGAATCGAAAAGTTTTAACTTGGAGGTTCACATCTGCACAGACCCATGTCAAATCTGGACTGATTTGCCTGCTAACAAGAAACGTGTTGAGCGAATTGGGGCAAAAGGTACAGGTTTATCTCTAGCTTGTCAGAAGCACAAGCTCATTTTGTATGTCATGTTCCACTTAACCTATTTCATATCCGAATGGACACAACAAGGTGGAGCACAGTGGATGACTGCTCTCTGAGTGGCTGACTGTGGGGAGATTCAGAGACAGCAGTATGTTGTGTGGGAAGGAGGGAGTGCACTCCTTGCACTCTAGACTCTGCTGGAAAAGACATCACAGACCCAAACTCATTTTGCTTATGCACTCCAGTGGGTTGGTCACAGAGAGACCATGGGGTACATAGATGGGTGAATTCAAACATACCTGCCACAACCTAGCCCTGCCTTGCTGGAAGTACTTCTTGTGCCAGACCTCAGATCTCCCTACATCCAGCAAGGACATGAGGTGGGCCAGGCAGGGCAGAGTTACTGGCTGCAATTCCAGTAGAAACTGTGCGGGCCGTGTGAGTATTTGAAAACACATGCATCATTTCTCCTGTTGATTCTCTGTTTTCTTCAACCTTTCACCTCAAATGAAGACAGGATCTGAATCTGCTACGTTACAGATCTCTGGCCCTGCTGCTTTTTTTTGCAGATAAAGCACCACTTTGTGCTCTGCTTTTAATGTATTAATTTCTTAACATTTTAAATAGGGGGGTGGGGTGGGGAGGAAATGGCCACTGTTGTGTGTAATGTTTGAAACATCACTATTTACAGCATAGGCTTCTCCAAACGGATTGCACTGATGGTGCCCTGAGAAAGCAGAGTACAGATGGGACAAGGCTAGGCTGTGGCATTTTTTATGACCAGTGGGAAAATCCCCTCCAGGCAATCCTTTGCTTTGCTACACACAGATATTCCAGGGCAGAGTCAACAGCAGTCTCTAAAGTACCTTCCTCCAGAATACATCCATGTTACTGGGATGTAAAATGTAGGGTTTTGTCAGTGCTATATAGGCAGTGCTCCCGTAAAAAATATTTCTGTGGTGCTCTATTGTTTGTTTGTTTCCCTAGGGAGATGTATCTTTAACTCTGAAAGGAAACCCAGATTGTCTTGGGTTTACCCTATTGTATTCTCCAGAATCGAAGGTACAGTCAGTGGGATTTGAGACATATGTAAAACCCACAAAAGAAAATATTCTGAAGGCAAACGGGAATTAACTTCTGAAACACACCACTGCATGATGTTATTGGGAATCTTTTTTTTAATAGATGGTTTTATGTATCACAGTCAGGCTGGGGAAACATTGTAAAGTGACGATAATTTTGAGGCCAGCATTTTTTAAATAACCTAGATAGGCACTGCCTAGCAGGTATCACACTAATGTTTCTGAAGACATAATTTACTTTTCACTTCTTTTATTAATAGATCCTCAAAATATTTGCTAAACTGCCAGAACTCCTGGCGGTTAGAAAAGGCCATGCTTGCCTCCTGATTGAACCTCATCTTTCCACCAAAACCTGCCCCTGTTCCAGCTCTGTCATTTCTTTGGGTATCAGAATGTCAACCCTGTGGTTTCTGTTGTAGGATTAAAAAGGGTTGTTTCAAAGAGTCAGGCTGTGAATGAAACCGGGGATCTCAGAGTACGAAGGGCAGAGACAAGCCTTGCCCAGCGGCAGCTCTGCTCCAAGCCCTTGCTTCTGGTCCTTCACTCTGAAGGTTCCTGTGTGAGTGCACACATGTGTCTGCTCATGAGGGCACTTCCACAGGAAAGTGCAGCTATTCTGTTCTTCATTACCATATTCTATCAATTGTAACTTCACGAGGTTCTCAAGACCCTGACATGCAAACAATCAACTCTCAGCTACATTCACAAAAGAGAAAGAGGAATAGCAGCCTTTGTTCTATTTCTTTTTGTCTTCTGTATCTTTTCTCCTTTTGTATCTTCCTTTTGTTCAGATCAGGTACTTTTTGTAAAAACATTCTCTGCCTTTTTTCTGTGTTAGTTTTATAAGAGAACAAGCTCTTTGGCCACTTCTGTGAGTCAGAGTGAAGGTTAAAAATGAATACTCTGTTCACCTCCTTTGATAAAGCCTTTTTTCCCTATCTGTTGGGATTATCATCCATGTCTGATCAGTCTGTTGGGACTGCGTCCAAACTCAGGGCCTTGTCATCCAATCCAAAAGCAGCCCAGGATAAATTCCTGGTCCCAAGGCCCAAAAGCCACAGACCATGAATCCTTCCTGCTAGGCAAATATTCCTCAGTACCCTCTGTTTCTCTCCAGCTCCTTTCATTGCAAGTTTTGACCAGGAGCAAAATGCTGCCAGGAGCTCTGTATCATTCAGCATCTGTCCCACCAGTTAGTACAGCAGCACCAGTGGGCTCAGCTCACAGTGTGAAAAAGGCAGCAGAGCCACAGGATTCTTTGTGCATTGAGCCATTCCTGCAGCGAACAGGATAAACTGCCGTGTGTATCTTCAGTTCAGATGTAATGCATGGGACAACAGACTCCGAGACTAGAAAAAACACAGGAATGGGTTATGGTTTTTTATTGATTGAATAGATGTTCAATGAATACAACCCTGAGGCCAGATTTGTGTTGTAACTGAGCCCAGTGATGAGTATCACTACTGTGAATGCCACAATCAAATTCCCACTGATTTTATACAGTACTTAAAAATAACTTGCAAAACCACAAGGTGATATTACCTTCCTATAGATCTTTCTTCTTATTAGTTTTTAGGTTTAATTACATTTCTGCTTGTTCTATACCTCTCCCAGGCCTGCTTCCCCCATCTCACAAACGCTCGTGTACAAATGATTTACATGATCTGCTGAAAGGACCCAGAGGTGCTTTGCAAATTATGGACTTGATTCTCCCTTTTAAGCCATTACCTTTCACCTGTGAAGGAGTGTGACAAGCGAGCTAAGCCAGCTGTCAGGCTGTGTCATGGAACTGCAGTCATTCAAGGCATTTGAAAGCAAGAGAAGGTTTGGTGCTTTAGATCTTGATGTCCCTTTCTCAGAAGAAAGGGTCTTCTCTATCCCCATCATAGAAATGTGCCTAGAGAGACTGTTGGATTTAACAGCCTTTATATGTACGTACACATGGGAGAACAGATTCAAAGTTCAAAGTTCAAAAAAACTGTGAAAAAGGACTGGGAAAGTCGTCTGTTTCAGTTACCTCCTAATTCTGCTGTGCTGGTACTCCAGAGAACATTGCTGTCAATGGCATTTACAGCTGTGAACTGAAGGGGGTGCATGGCCATGCGATAAGGACATTCGTCTACTCCTCAAAGTTTGTTAGTTGACTCAGTTCCCCCAGTTCCAATTTGCAGCAGAGGAATATTGTTTTCTCAGAGTATTTGTAAGACCTGGCTTTTGTTTTCTTCAAATCGTTAAGTGCACAAGAGCCAGCTGTCAGGATTCAAAGGAAGCAAGAGGCAGAATTACAATTAACAACTGACCAGCTGTTCTAGGCTAACAGAAATCAGGCCAAATGAGTGTGGGGAGAGCAGGACAAGACTGTCCTGACCGCATTGCATGACACAGACACATGTCCCAGGCTGGCCAGTGCTCAGCGAGGACAAAAGCCTCATCTTCCCCTTGGTAAAGCTGTTGTTAGGTGCCAGCCAACAAAATATGTGAGTTGATTTTCCATCTTTCAGAAAGGAAGAACAAAAAGTAGAATTGTGTTTTACAGACAGTTTCAGCAGTGAATTAAATCTGTTTCTACTGATGTATTTGATTTTTCTTTTAAATATACCACAGTTCTTAGGTAATCCTGTCTCATGTGACACAACAGATTCCTAATATGCTTTTTTTTTTTCCAGAAATACTTATTTTTCCATGTAAGGATCCCAATAAACACATCTTTTGGGGTGAAAAAACCAAACGCACTGTACAAGTCCAGGTAAAGTTTGCTCTGTAACCAGATGTTGCCAACTGAAGCTTCTGTATGTCCAGTATATCTGAAAAGAACAGTTCTCGCTATGCAGAGTTCATACTTTGACATCCCATTTTACTCAGGAAAAAAAAATGAGTTTGAGCTTTCTCTGAAAAAGCTCTTCAACGTGGTTCATCAACTAGGAAAGCACTCAGCTATCATTTGAGATTATAAGGTTTGCGCAAGTTTGTGTATCAATAAATAATAATACATCTGCCATTCGGGTCTTGTTCTGGGGAGCTGGAGTGGAAGAGCATATATTGTAACCTCTGCAGTTTTGCTTTTGCCTGAGGCAAGACCCTGGCTCCATAGAAAGCAGTGGCAAATCTTGCATGAGTTTAGCGACACAGGATTTCTTCTCAGATTTTCAGTATTATAGTGGGCATCACACACCACTGGCCAAAACATTTACAGCCATTATCTATTGGGATGAAGTTCCAGCGCTCACATTACCGAAGAAAATCCTTTAGTTAGATACATTAGCATTGGAGCTAAAGAGAGATCATATGTTGCCTTTCCACCCAAGCAGAACGTGCACGTGCACAAGTACTCCACACCTCACTGGGTCCAAGGCCCTGGATGAGTGGGAAAGTACACACTGCTTCCAGAACACCATAATTTCACTCTTTACTTTCTTCCCCCCAGTTTAGAGCTACGTGAATAATTGTCAGGGCCCTGAGGGCACTAAGAGGCCTTAATGGCCCTGCTCAGCCTCACCTGGGGCTGCCCCTTACCCACCCTGCCCAGGGGCACAGGGACTCTATTTGAGCAGCCCCTGCTGCTTCTTGGAACTAACATGTAAAAAAGCCACACAGGAAAAGAAGCTCTTCAGGTCAGATTAAAATACTTTTGTGGTGGTTAAAGAAATAGAATAAAAGTTTGGAAAAGGTTAACCTAATGTATTCCAAATATATATATTGAAATCAAAGGGTAGATATTTTTGGGTTGGTTGGTTTGGTTGGCACTTTTTTTTTTTCATTTGGAGCTAGTGGCCCCATTTTTAAACCATTTGGTTATATTTTATCTGAAAAAAAGTTTATATTAGAATGAAAGTGTTGTCTAGAAAATGTTGTGAAGAAGCAGTTGTGTCTAGAATGGTATTTGCCCCCAATTACTTCATCTGCTGGGGGCAAATAGGGAAAAAAGGAGTGAGTGCAAAGATCTCTTTACCTTCCCGGTCCTTACTATCTACAGCAGGAGCTGTATGGAGTCTTGATGGCTCCTGACCCTCACATTGCAGCTCCCTATCTTCTCTTTTCAGTAAGATCTTTAACTGAATGCTAAATTCAGCCTCCTTCTTTACAAGCTTAAGAATGTAGTGTATTATACCTGCTGAATAATGGGGTCTGGATGTGTGTTTTAGCTCCTGCTACTCCTCCAACTCCTTCATGCTGTTGCTTGTCAGAACAGTACTTTGTAGCATCCTCATCTGCTGACTGTCCTTAATTGTTTTTTAGTAATCTTCTGGGCTGACCATTCTGAACTTTGTCCACTAGCAACCACATATTTGCTAAAGACCCGCTGAGAATGAAAGGGAGAGGAGATCAGAAATGCTGTTCATATGAAATCAGAAATTAAATGTACTTATGGTTTCACTTTCTTGAGGTAAGCAGATTTCCATTTTCCACATGAAGCTACTTTAGCGGATGTTGTTCTTAAAATATACAACCAACATAAAACCCAAGCAGTTACAAGAAATAAATTTCTCACAAAGAATGCCAGCCTACAGTAATATTACAATGAGCTGGGGCATGTTTTTTTAATCACAAATGCCCCAAACAGCATGCAATTGCATTATTTTTGTACAATGCTTATTACTAATGTGCTGTCAGTAGGAAAAAAATCCGAATTCCTAAAAATTATTTTGAATAATTAATTATAGCCACCTGTTTAAACTGACTGTCTCTAGACCCTAAGGCAGCAGGGTCTGCAAGAGAATAACTCTCCCAAAACAACAGCATCCAGCTAAAGTCAAGGTGAACATCAGCTGGAAACTAGCAAATATTGTGAGTTTATCCAAGACTTGTAGCTTGGCCAGTGGCACAAAACTGGAAACTGATGATGTCTTCAAGGCAGGTCCCTCCATGGGGCAGCTCTGTCTGAATGATAGCTGAGGGGCTTCATTTGTTATCCTACTGAATATATCAGGGGAATAAAACTCTTCACGTCTGTCAGAGTCACCCTTTGCGAGTCGTGGATCCCAGGGTGGCTCCTGTGTTCTTCCAGGTGTTCATTACTCATCTTGCAGTAGACCTGGTAAACCAGTTGAAGTTTCTTCACAGTGTGTTAGACCCATTGAGGTTGGGTTTTTTTAGGGTTTTGGTTTTTTTAGGGTTTTGGGTTTTTTTTTTTTTCAGATTTCTTGTATCTGGTCAGGGTTATCTGATTTTTTTGTTTGCTTGGGTTTTTTCATTTTTGTTGCCCTGATAATCATTCACTCCTTTGATTTAGTAACAGTAAAAGTAGCTTTCTGTGAGACAGAAATGATTTACTGTGAGTTAAGGAGGCCTGATGGACTATACCAAAGAACAATAGAAGACAAAGATTGGGAGAAACTTTTTTTTTTTAGTGTTATTCCAAATTCTAGTCGACTTTATCAACAAGGTTGTTCTAATTTCTACCAGGCTGCACAAATCCCAGACTTCAGAAACAGCATAAATGAGAAGGGAATTATCTGAAGTCTTAGTCAATGTTTGAACATTCCCTACAGCAAAAATTGTCGGTGTAGAAAAGGAAATGCTTATGAACATATGTATTTATTGTGGATAAACCTTCAGTAAAGTGGTCCTTAAAGTAATTGAATGGCAAAGGGTTAGTACAGTTTAGCTTAGGTACTTGTGTAACGGCACAGAAACTTGCTCCCAATGCAACTCTAGAAATGGGACTTCGGCCATAGATATGTGTAAGATTCAGCCCAGTTTCTCAAACTTCTTTCCCACATGGAGTTGATTGTTGATTCAGACCAGGTGATGAGTCAAATGAAGTTTTAAAATATTTTCAATGTGTGAAAGAAGATATAATAAGCAAGTACTATTTTTCCTAGGGAATTTCTAGATGTTACTATTAAGAGACCAACAAAATGTGTAATCCAAATATTTGTGTCCCAATAAGATGTTAATAATTATTCTAAAAATGGAAAGATTGCAGAACAACCAAAATCAAATTAAAATCTGAGAGCCTGGATTGTGCCTTGCAGTTTGGAAATGTTTTCCCAGGTTGGGATGCAGCCTGGTCTGGAAGAATGGTCAGCACAGGGAATCAGGGATGACTGGGGAGCCTGCCAGTGACTGGCTGCATAGCCTCGGACAGGCAGTCAGCTCCTTGCCTCACTTCCCCCTCGCACCAAATGAGGTTCAGTGCATTCGGAGGGTGAGAAGTTGGGGAGCAGCAGGGCAGAATCCTTGTTGTCTTTCTGGAGCCTGCCTTCAGGCAAGACAGGAACATGACTATTCTGCAAGCACTTGGCTCCTCCTCACTTGGGGAAAGGGCAAGGGCTGCCTTGGCAAGTTCAGTGTCAATCAAGACTTTACAACCTGTCAGCAAACAGATCCTTACAGATCTCTCTAAGGCTGCTAAGTGGGCCAGCTTTGTTTCCTTTTACAGATGTAGAAAATAAGAGGTGACTTGAGAGGTTCTTTAGTTGTGCTTTTGTGACTTAGGAGGATGCATCTGGCAGAATATTAGTCAGACTTGTTCTACTGTATCAATAATGCACTTCTGAAAACCCCACCCAAGAGATCTCTGTAGACCAAGAACTGGAGCAAAACCAAGTCTGTACCCCAAGCCTCTGAGTAGCCAGGCGGTGCACTAAACATTGGACCATCTCTTTAAAACTGGAGCCGGTGAGACTTGAGCTCCACCAGACATTAGTAAGAACAAGTAGTGCTCATGTGAACGTTGTCAAATAGCAATGCTGCATTCCAGAGGGATGTAGGGACAGAGAGAACCCTTCATATCACTGCAGTGTTTGGGTCATTCTTGATATCTCAAGGTCAGATTTCAGCTGGTGTGGGCTCAGCTGGAGAGTAGAAGAATAGGTCCAGACTTGCATGCACAGAATGCATTTCATCTGCTTTTATAACACTGGAAGGTAAAATGTGTCATACGTAGTGTTGCTAGTTCTTAGTAAATCCTCTTTCTGTACTGAGACTCTGTGCACTTTTAAGTATCTGAGAGTTATCCATTAGCACCTCCTATTTCCAAGCCCCTCCTCTTCCATTGAATTCTGGAATCCTTCCAATGGACCATAAACCAGAACAGGGAATGAGAGTGCCAGTTACCAGTCTAGGCTCGTTGAATGTGATGAGACCCTTAGCAAAGTCTCTCCTCTTTGCAATCAGGCCCATGAAAGGTACACTAATCTGCTCTTTGTTGGGCTAGCCTTTGCTTTTGGCCACTGGATTGGGAAACAAACCTCTAAATGCAACATTGCCAACAGTCCAAAAGTGATTCTGCAGCCCGCTAGGAGTTCTGGTGCGGCAGACTTGGTGTGCAAAAGAGGTTGACTTTAATTTGCAAGAAAAGGGAAGGTTTGCCTGACTTTGGAAATTATGAAAGATAGCTGAGTAAAGGCTCGAGGAGCTGTGGCTGCACTGAGGGAAGTGGGTGGACAGATCCCTGTATACAATAGTGCTATGAGATGTGAAATTGCTAAAATAGCCCCTGCCTAATGTAATCACCTTTCAAAGAATATTTGAGAGGCATTTTGTCAGTCAAATATAAACAAAGACTATGTTTGAAATTCAAAACTTGTCCAAAGTAATTTTTCTTTCAAAGGCTGTTTCCCCTTCTTGTACTCATTCTAGTGCTTTGGAAAGACATCTTTTTAGAGAACAAGCTATTTTTAATTGTTTATTAAAAAAAAAAAAGGAACCAAACCCCTTTTACAAAGCAGTAAGGAAAACCAAATGCATCTTCCAACAACTCCACTTTTCTAGGAGCAATAGCGAGCACAATAGAAGCTGCATAAAAGCAGTCATTACCCAAGAACTTTTAGGAAACGCTAGCACTATTTCTAGAGCAGAGATCTCGGGAGAATACAGAGAGAACAGTATGCCATGGTACCAGTAAGATATTTTTTACCATTTACAAAGAGGCTGTATCAGGACAATAACTTCGGATCTTATAACAATTTCCCATTCTAAAACGTTCCAGATTGCATTACAAACCAGTTGGGTGACCCCTTAGCTGTCCCTGCATAAGACTCCTGTTGGCTTCAAAGGCAGCGCTGTGTTCAGGCTGACACGGGATCGCGACCTTGACCCACAGACAAATTATTCACTGTGGTGGCTTTAACTCGTGCTGAACAGGAACTACTGAAAGGAAAGGGAGAAAACTGCCTAGTATCATCTTTATTTGCTGTCGCTTAAGGCAGGAAATTAAAACCACCCACCTCTTTTTGCAATTAAAATTGTGCTGGGAATCAAATTGTGGAAGACGTAAGTCAGTAGCATTGAGATGCGATGCTGAATACATCCCAGCTGTGTCAGGGATCCCTTGATCTCTCTTATAATGACAAATAATCACCTCCTCCATTTCACATCGTGAACGCTGAAGTTCGTGAACGCTGAAGGTCATGAACACCAGGA
Organism: Bucorvus abyssinicus; assembly: GCA_009769605.1. Classification (NCBI taxonomy): domain Eukaryota; kingdom Metazoa; phylum Chordata; class Aves; order Bucerotiformes; family Bucorvidae; genus Bucorvus; species Bucorvus abyssinicus. Next base: position 27,253,449 of record CM020029.1, read on the forward strand.
ATAGTGGCATGTGGTTTCTCGTGGCTTTGCATCTGGCAGCTATAAGCCATGACAAAGAGTTTCTTCGCTACAGGTAGCGTGTTCATATCTGCTTTCCTTTTCAGTTAATTCTCTCTCGTCTAATAAGATGGTTTGTCTTGCACCTTTTCTTAAGGCAGGCCACACCAGGGGCGTATTGACAGGACTGCTCTCCTCTACCCATCTCCCAGTTGCTCATTACTGACAGGAATTTACTGGCCTTTCTCACTTCTGTCACAGTTCTTCAGGGCTCTCTTGTAACTTTTAACCATCAGCTACAAGTTTTTAGAGGAAGTTCTGAATACATGATAACTGTGTATTATTTGATTTATAGGAAACTGGGGAAAATAAAAAGTCACTGATGCTATTTGCAAGCACTGGTGGAAATTCTCTCAAAAGTTAAGGTGTTAATTTGTGGGCACTAGCACAGTCCCTCTTGGTTGCAATTTGAATCACCAAAAGGTTTCAAAACAAATGTATACCATTGTATGTTCTACCCTTTTTACACTTGGGGATTAAAAAAGGGTAGGAGTCTTGTTCCAAGGAGGCCTCTGGGAGGGCACACAGCCTAGATGTCCTCAGACCCTCTACCATCTTGCTGGGAAATCCTTAATTGCGCAGAACTAGGGGCAAAGAGATGACTTGTGAGCTACCAGTGGCCCCCACCAAGTGCCACCTCCAAGAGAAAAGTTGCTGCACTGCTGGTTGAGGGCCTTATCCTGCTCTAAGTGTCCACTCAGCTGGGCAGCCGCAGCCTTGGCCTAATCTTTAAGAACTTGGGGAAATGAGTTGTGCACTATCCGTCGGTCATTAATGCATTGAAGAGAAATCCAGCCTGGCAGTTGCACGGCTGCTTTCTATGCCTGTTTTTCCATGAAGCCTACCTCCTATTATGTTTCTTTATTAGCTGTTGTTTCTAATTTTTGTGAAGGGATCAGGAAGCTTGTTTTAGCCGCAGTGAGTAAACTGTCTTGGCAGAAATGAGGAAACTGTTAAGAGGGAGGGGCTGCTGCATTGTGTGGGTTACTTAATTGTCTTAATCGAGCTTATATTAATAGACCTCAGACTTCCTCTCTTCTCATTCCTTTTCCAAGCTGAAAGACACCCAAGGCCGCGGTAAACCCGAGGGGCGGAGGAGGGCGGGGCGCGGGGGCGGGCGGTGCGTTCCCTCCCCTGTTTGCTTTGTGGGAGCGGGCGAGTTCGTTGGGGTTTTACTGTTGAAGCTTTCGAAAGCGGTGTATGTCGGTGAGCGCAGGCTGCCAGGCAGGCCCATAAAAGCAAGCCCATGTAATCAAGGTGGAAATTGAGCAAATGATTTCTTTGGGTCTCTTCCTTGTCATCACCACCCCACCTCACCGCCCGCCCAGCTCTCGGCTTCCCCCGGCGGTGACGGGGCTGAGAGCTGGAGAGGGCCGTGGGCGGCAGCCTCTGTGCCATGGCGGGGCCGGCCGCGTCAGCCCGAGCCCTGCGGGGCCGCAGAGGAGCGGGCAGCAAGCCGGGTTTCTGCCGCCCGGGCGGCACACGGCGGGCAGCCGGGCCGCCGACGTGCGGGGGCAGCTGGAGGTGCGCTTGCCAGTAGTCTGCAGATATTTGTTTGCCTGTGGTCGCCCCAGAGGCAGATGTGCCGGAAGGGGGTCTCGATTGGCGCGGAGCCTCGCTGGGCGGACGGGCGCAGCCTGCGGCCAGTTCCCCGCCCGGGCACCGGAACAGAACTTCGCGCCCCGCAGCGGGGCCTGGTGGCTGCTGAGCCCTCGGGGCTCCTAGTTGCTAGATCCCCCTGCACTCCCAACCGCTTCTCCAGCTGCAGACCCTGCAGATCGGAGGAAAACACCTGGCGGTGCAAACCCGGGACAACCGCCTCCATTTGTAGGCGTGCAGATGCCACCATAACCTGCTAGAAGGTCCCTGAGTGGGGTCAGGAGGCCGAGGGCAAACCAAAGGACGGCGTTAGCGATGCTGCTTGCACTCGCCCTTTCAGTTGCAAGGACCGGCCTTTGCAGGGAGAGTGGACGCGCGGTGATAGTGGCGGCAGCGTTTTGCGAACAAGCGGAGAGGCCGGGGAGCATCCACCCGAGGCAGGGCACGCCGGGAGAGAGGGAAGGCCCTGTGCCTTGGCCACTTGGCAGGGTCGGGCCGCCAGCCTGATGATGCTCGGTCGTCCCGATCTGTGGAGTGCCAGGGAGAGGCTGTCTCGGTCCCCGGGCTCAGCTTCTCAGCCCGGGAAGGGGTCTTCTGCTGCCCGCGCACTTGGCCCACGCCCGACCATCTCGTCTTGCCCTAAAGGTGTCTCGAAGGGCAAGGGAAGCGGGGCGGGTCCCCTCCCGCCGTGCTGGCCTCGGGGCTCGCCTCGCCCCGCAGCACCTGCTGCCTTGCGTCCGGCTCCCGCGGCGGTAGCATGGAGAGTCGCAGAGGGTGACGGTCTCAAAGCTCGGATGCTGCTGACACGGTCCTCCCGGGGTGTCGGGAGTAGGTCCGTCCCCATCCTATAGGAGCCAGAGACCGGCTCCCCCTGCTAGGGGCTTCCCCGTCAGTCCGGTGCCTGGCGAAGCTCCGTGTCCCCTTCCTACTCAGTGCAGCGTGCCAGCAGGGCTGTGAGCTCACACCGGTACGATCACCAGTGTCTGTCCGGGGAGGTACTGCTGCCAGGCTGGCGAGGAGCCAGCCCAGTTTCGGACTGGCCCGAGCGAGTGCCGGAGTTCCCTCGGGCCCGGGGAAAGGAGCAAGCGGGGGTGGAGGCTGGAGCCGCCAGGGCGCGGGGTGTCGTGAACTCACCACCCCACCGACCCCCCCCCCCGAGGCGTGCACTCCTCGAGTAGCCCATCAATCGGATGGAGGCAGTTCTGTGAAAAGCCTTCGGAGCTGGCCGACGGGGTGGCTAGGCTCTTGAGCAGCCCCTCTCTTGCAAGCGATGTAGAAAAAGCCCAGAGCTGCGAAACTGAGAAAGTTGGGCGAATTCCTCCCTGTTGTGCGAGAGGAGACTGAAGCCGTACGCCACGACCCTGTCTGAGAGCACGCACGGGAGCCGCTGCATCTCCGCCTTGTCTTCGCTGCGAGGGGAGATGCTGCAGACCGAGAAATCCCGTCGGATCTGGTCCAAAATACAGGCGCTGTCTAACTGTCTTCACCCTCGGTAAACGCGCGCAGAAAAGCCTCAAACTGGGGTGCTGCCGCTGTTCATGTCCCTTTTAGCGAGGCGGGATTTACAGAGCTATTCCCAGGGACAGAACAAATACCTGCTAAGAACTGAAGGCGCCACAAGTTGTTGCACAGATGAATTGATCCAGTAATCGCTAGGGCTATAACATCCTTATTTATGCTAAAGCATGTGACACAATCTTCAAAATGGGGTAGCTCCAAGTTACCACCTCTTTATTACTTACACAAGGTAATAGGTGAAGTGACTTTTACCTTCTTTACTTGAAGGAAGCACAAAGAAGCAGACAGGTAATTCCACGCTGTTAATTTTTATGATGTGATGGGTAGGGAAGGGAGAGGTTGAAGTAAAAACTGGGAAGACCGATTATGAAATCTCGGAGTTTATGTAGTAGTGACCCGCTTAGATCTCGTGATTATTTTTTCTTAAACTGCGTTTGCAAATGTGTTAAGAAAATCTGGCACCTTATCTGCCCGTGCGTGAACCGATTTGTTCTGTCCGAGAGGATGATTTGATAGTAGGCACCTCTATTTCTGTCACTAATTTGAAATCTCGCCTTACTATAGCATTTTAAATCAAGTGTTTAGCGGTTGCATTCCAGGGTGCGGAGAGAGGGACGTGGTAGCCGTCTCTCCCGCTTCGGGGCTCTGCGGTGCCGGTGAGGATTGCCATTCCGTTCCGAGAGCAGTAGAGCGCTGGTTTTTGCCGTCTGCCGCGGTCAATTTGCGATAGCATCACCGTTCCTCTCGGGTGAGGCTTGCCAGGCTTAAGGCTGAAAAAAGTGTCTCGTATACAAAACGCTCGGAATATTTACAGGTAATTGTGACTGTCAAATACTCTGGCGTGTTGACAAAGCGCAGAGGTTTTGGAGAGTTTCGTCTTTCGGAGGGCAGAAGGCTGCGGCGGCGTGGAACCCCTGCGAGGGGCAGCGGCTGAGCACCGACGCCCGTTCGGCCGGGGGACGGGGCTGCCGCCGGCGGTGTGGCCGAAAGGCGCTCCCCGGGACAGAAGTGCAGCGGTTCACGGAGCAGAGCAAGCGAGAGCTGCCGTCCCCGCTGGGGGCTCGCTCGTTAGATGCTAGTTTAGTTGGAGTGGTACCGTGACGGGGAGCAGGCGAGCACTGCGCCTGTTCTGGTTTTGCAATGGGATTTCAGGCGGCGGACACCGCTAACCCGTCCCTGGACAAACCTGAAATTTGTCACGGGAGCGCGGTGGCTGCGCTCAGGCCGGCGGCCCGTCGAGCGCGGGGGGAGCGGGGTTAGCCGGAGGGGCGCTGCTTCTGCCGCAGGCCGGGGGAACGTTGGGGCTGGGAGAAGACGAGGCTTTGGGCGGAATCGCACCCGCTGCATGACAGCGGTGCGTGGCCGCGGCGCCTCGGCACAGCGGCCGCGCAGCCACCAGGACCGCGGCGGCGGCTGCTGCTCTCGCACTGCGGCTCTGAGAGGTGGCAGTCCCGGCCCGCTCCGTGCCCTGCTCGCAGCCGGGGGGGTGGGGGGGGGCGGGGGAGGGTGGGTGGGTGGGGTAGGGTGCCGTCGGAGGCTGTGGAAGCAGCGGGAGGCTAGCTCCAAGGAGCCCAGAGGGCAGAAGGCAGGCAGGCAGGCTGCGGGCAGTATCTCCAGGCCCCCGCTGCCTTGGCATCTGCCGGGGAGGCATTTTCCTCGTTTCTGCCTCGCCGGGAAGGCATGTCCAGGTTGGAGGGCGCCGCATCTGCAAGGCTACCGGGGCCGCCCCGGGCGGCGGGCGTCATTTGGCCACCCTTGAACATGCTGGGAGCGGGTGGGCAGCCCCAGACCCGGAGGGGTCCTTCCGCGGGCCAGGTACTAACCCTGGCCCCTAAAGCTCTTCGTGTTTGCGCCTATGTTTTGAGGCCGCAGGAAAAGATGATAAGATTGTTTGCAAGCGGAGAAGCGACAGAATTTGGCCTTTTCCTGCCCCGGTGCCCCACGTATGTCCCCTCTGCAGAGCGTCCTGCTGAGCCCCGCGGGTAGCAGCGCAGGGCTTGTAAAGCATGACGAGCTAAGCGTTACCCGTCAGGCTCTCGCAGCTTTCCTGCTGCGGTGATTTCGCCAGGGACAGGGACAAGAGGAGCCCGGTTCGTGGCACGGCCGGGGAGGCTCTGAGCTGCCTGCCCGTTTGCTGGAGCTGGGCTGTGGGGCGTTTGCTGCTCGTGTGTATTAGGGTGCGTTTCCTCGATCTGTTTGACGGCGTTTTCAGCCTTTACAGTCCAATAAACCCTCAGCTGCTTATCTTTACTCGAAATCCCCTGCACTGTCTGCCCCTTGTCTCTGAGCAGATCCGCAGCCTTCAGTTATTTGCAGAGAAAACTCTAAATCTCCAGCCCGGACACCCCGGCCGCACAGGCTGACCTGCCCTTGGCTTCAGCGGAGCGGCAGGGAGCGGGGGCGGGAGGTGGGGGCCGGCAGCGGGGACCCGCGCGGTCCCGCCACCGCGCTGCCCCCCAGCACCATTTCGCGTGGAAGGAACCGGCAGGAGCTGCTGCCTTGTGCCGCAGAGCGGAGGGTTCCCCATATGCGTTTGCTGGGTTTAATTTACACGGGCGGTTTGCGTACACAGATCGGAGTGTCTGTTAAGAGGCAAAGTTTGGATTTAGCAGGAAAATGGCACGCTGCTCTGCATAGGAGTCATTTGCTAATGAGTCGCGCCGTCCTGGGGAATGAGCTCGGCGGGGCTGGGGCTGAGCGCGGCTCCCCGGAAAGGTCTTGGGGAGGGCGCTGGGAAGCGGCTTTGTCCTCGCGGCTCTCCTGGGGTCTTTACTCCCAGCCGGTCTCTGCCGGCCACAGGAGCTTGGAGAGAGTTTGGGAGGCGGTGGTGTCCAACGTGGGCGGGTAATGCTGTGCTTCCAGGTCGGAGCCGGGCGGGAAAGAAGGGCTGATATCTTGCTTATTTAAGTAAATCGTTGCAATTAAAACGATTCGTGCCTCGGGGTACGAGTCCTCAGCCCTGCACGCTCGGCTCGTCCTGCTGAGCTCCGCCGTCTCTCGCCCCTGCCCCACGTGAGAGCGCGGTTGGAGGGAAGAGCGGGCTCCTCCCGCGCCCCGCAAACACCTTTGGGGTGAGGGGGCAGGCGCCAGGCTGGCTCCTGGGCAGCGGCGGGCGGCTCGCCGCTGCAGCCCCCTCCCGCATTCGTTCATGCCGCAACTCAGGCCGTGCGCGACAGGCGGGACGCTCGTTTCCTCGCTCGGCGTGGCCACTCCGGAGTGAGAGCAGGGGTCGCCGCCCGGCCCGAGGCGAATGGCACTGGGGTGGCCTTGGGCTGCTGCAAAAGAGCAGCCGCAGCTGGTGCTCGGGTGGCGGGGCTCATCTCGGTATTTGTTAGTCACTTCTTCCTCGGATCTAGGGAATTATCCTTAATCGCAACGAAGGTGGCGAAACTCTTCCTTCATTTCTAGCTATAAACTGCTAATTTGAAGGAGAAGAGCCTCAGGGCACAGGCAGTGCGGTCTGTGCTCTCTGCTCCTGACAGTTTCCAAATCTAAGCAGATCTATTTTAGAGAAGCCATACAAACCCGGAGTCTCGCAAGTCTGTTAAAGGTGAGGCGGGTCGATGAGCGTGAAATCTCACGGAGGAAATGCCTCGCGGCTCGTACTGCAGCGTGCGATTGCGGGAAAATGCAAACCTGCGGCTGGGGGGACAGCCAAGAGCTGAGACGAGCGTGAGGAACAAGGGGAAGCTGTAGACCGCAGGAGGGAGCCTGTCAGGACACCGGCAGCGGCCGGCTCAGCCCGGCAGCGGCTGGCTCAGCCCCGCACCGGCCGTCCCGACGGCCCGGTCCGCCGGCGAATCCCGCTCCCCGCGCCCGCCTCGGCCGGGGGTGAGCTGCCTTCTGGGCACAGAAATACGGTGTAGTAACAGCTCCGGCCGAGTCCTTCCCTTCCCCATATACGTCTGGCTGTAGAGATTTCCTCTCCATTGTCCGCTGCTGCTTCTCTATGTAACTAACGTTAGCGGCAAAAGACATATTAGTAAAATCAGCGAGGGGAATGAAGAAGGCGAGGGTAGGGTATGCAGAGATACCGCTATCCCGAAACCGTTTAGTCAGAGCTCGGACGCCGTAAAGACGCTTTTGGTTTTGTTGGATTTTTTCTTTTACAATTGGCATAGCACGAAGGAGCCGTGTGGACCCCAGCGGAGCTGGAGGCGGCCGAGGGCGCGCAGAGAAAGCAGAGCCGGCTCCCGCGGGGCCGAGGCGCGGTGCAGCGGAGCCGGGGGACTCTCCAGGCGCCCCCCGGCCGGTCAGCCGGCGGTGAAGTGCGGCTGGGGAACGGCGATGTCCGCCCCGTGCTCCCGCTGGCACTGCCGGCTGGGGCCACCGCTCTCCCCTCGAAGTGCTGCGGGCAGGTCTGGGCTCCTCCCGCCGCTGGCATCAGGGACATTAAGGCTTCGTTTTAGCTTCACCTCCTAAACCTGGCGCCAAGCGAGGGAGCGCGGTAGTGCGGAGCGGCTCCTACAGCAGCAGGGTTAGACGGCTAGTCCCCGACAGCGAGCGCTCGGTGGTGGGGCCGCTCCGCCGAGGCGTGGGGTGACGGGCGCAGCGCCTGTCCCGGCCCGCCAAGGCAGCGCGAAATAAGCGCAGAGGGGCAGGAGGGCAGACCCGCCGCGCTGCTCGCCGTGGGTTGTCCCGGGCCAGTCTTTCTGCTCTGCCCGGGCCGGGCCGGGCTCTGCGTGTGCCGGAGCCTCGACGGCATGCGGCACGGCGGGCGAGGCGGCAGGGCGGAGCGGCGCTGCCGGGAGGGGCCCGGCAGGCCCCCGCGGCAGGTGCTGCAAGCCCTGTCTGGCCGCACCGGACTGCCGGGGAGGCGGGCGGGCAGGAGTCGCGGCCGCCTCGGGCTGAGCCGGCGCCGGTGCCCGCGCGATGGCGCTGTGCGAAGGGGAACTCGTCTCGGGACGGGTCGGGCGGGTGGTCCGATGCTGTCCGTCCCGGGCCCCGGCTCCGAGGCACGACCGCAGGCTCGGGTACCGCCGCGATGGCGGCCGCTGGGAAGGCAACACCGGCCGAGCGGAAGCAGGGAAACAGAAACTCTCGCCTGCGGGAGCCGCCCTCCCCTTCCCAAGCCCGCCTGCCTCGGTGTCCCAGCGGTGCTTGCTGCGGCCCCCGCCCCCGCCGGGGCTGCGGGGCCACCCCGCTCCCAGTCCCGCCAGCCGCTGCGCCGTCGGGGCAGCCCTAGGCCTCCGCGCTCCGACGTGGTGCCCGCAGGCGGCGGGCCGGCGCCCCCCGGGACCCAGGTGTGAGGCGGCCGGGGCCCCCAGCCCCACTGAGCCCCGCGGTGAAGCGGCCGTCCCGCGACCGCCGTGGCCTTTGGGAGGCACCGGGCGGGAGGGGAGGAAAGACACGAGGAGAGACCACAGGAGCCGGGAGATGCGGTGGATCCCTTCGGGCACGACGTCCGGCTTTCGGCTTTTCGGGCCCCTCCGGCCCTGGGGGCAGCACCCCCGGCACGGCGGGCGGCGGAGGCGCGGGAGCCTGCGGCAGCTCCAGATGCAGCCGCCCGCCTCTGAAGCCTGTGCAGGCACGGAGCTGCGATCGCTTCCATGAGTTTTGGCTTTAACAGCGGTAGTTAATGAAAACCAAACCTTTCCAAGGAGGTGTTTTTGTTCGTTTGTTTTGTTCAAAAATTTTTTTGGCAATCAACCACTTGAGGCGTCCATAAACTTCAGTAACGGGGAGCGCTGGGGACTCGGAGCGCATACACTCCTGCTCTCACCAGAGTGCGAGAGCAGAAAACGCTCATAATGGAGTTCGTGTCAGAAAAAGTGGTTGTTATTAATAACAATAATTTTAAAATTCTCTTATTTTTATAGCGAGATTGAGGACGGATGGGGGAAAGCGATGGGAAATAATCACCCTTTTTTTTCCAGTGAAAAATAAGGACAACGTGAAAATCATGCACTGGGGAAAACCAAATAAACAAACGAAAAAAAAATTTGTAATTTGAAACAGAAAGAAAAGGCTTTTATTGGGAAAAATATGTAAAAGAAAAATAAGCATCGCATAACATAAAATCTGTCTAAATTAAATGACGTTTATAAAACAGAAGTTACCAACTAGCAAAATTTATATGCGCGTGGTTTGGTTTCCCCTTAGTTTTACTAGTTTTGCTTCCACATCGAAATTTTCAAATGATTACCGCTCCTGATTCCAAAGTTAAAAGAGTATTTTCTGTAAACATTCCATTTATAAATACAGGAATAACCACGTATTTGGTCCCTGGTATTCCAGGGACCATGCAAATAAGAAAGCAGCTGCCCGTGGGGAAAAAAAAACGAACGTGAAAGAAAGGTGCAGCGGATTCATTGCAAATAAAGCGATTGCTACATATATATTTAAATGTATTTAATTTTATGCATTATTCAAATGCCCTTCTGACTAGTTTAATAATTTAGAATCGATAGTTTTCCTAAAAACTTTATAAAATATTTACACGTAATAAAATATTAATCGATTAACAAGCCAGTCGTACTCTTATAGGAGCTTTACTGAAGTCCTCTAATCGTGCCGTCGCCACACGTCTCTGCTGTTAGGGAAAGGATCACTGACAAAATGTAAATGAAGATCTTCAGACGGTGGTGTTTATAAAATAGCTCATTAATGGGCTTGGATCGAATCTCTCCATCCATCCACATCATCAGATATAATAATAGTAACGAATCAGACAGGGAAGATCCTGGCTAAACCATTGGCATTTTTTTTTCCAGAAGTACTGAAGTCCTAAATCACCAATTCTTCTAACTTTCTGGCCACTGATCCGCGGGAATTCGTAGTTCATCGTCAAAGGTAAGAAGAAAACATTATTCAATTATTCGATAGCTCCTGGAAAAGGTTAACTTCTGTGTAAGAGCTGCTGAGCTTTATCAGTTTTAGGAGAAAAAACAAAACAAAACAAGGAGAAAAGTTAGATCGGGTTATTTAAATAGAAAAACGAGAGTTCTCCAAACTTTGAGACTTCTTTCTGAAAGGGACGGCAGGGACTTGGCTGGCGACAGCTGCGGCGCTCTCTCCTCCTCCGCAGCCTGAGCGTTCCCGGCACCGGCGCTCGCTCTTCCGACAGCTCCCGGAGCTCCGGCCTCGGCGGCAGCCGCCGCGCCCCGGCCTTCCGCTGCCCCCCGCATCTTTTCTGGCTCCCCCAAACTTCAGCCGGCGATGGGACTCGGCTCCCACTCCCGCTCACGGCTCGCTGTCCCGGGGCGAGGCTCGCACGGCACGCAGCCTTTGGCGGCAGGTCCCCCTGCCCCTTCCGCGGAGGGAAAAGACACGAGTTCTTCGGCCGAGGCGGGGGAAGCCGCACTTGGCGCTGCTTTTTGGGGCCAGGAGTCGGATGTGGAGGGAAGCGATTATGTCTCTTACCCTGCCCGGGGATCCTCTGCTTTTCCCGGCAGCGCTTCCAGGGGCTGTCCGGAGCCCACCGGGAGAGTCGAGCGCTCGGCGGGTGAGCTGTCACTGCCGCTCGGAGGAAAGGAGGGGAGCACGGGGCCAGCGGCGGCCGAGCTCCCGCGGGGAACCTGCCCTTCCCCTCCTCCAGATCCCGGGGCAGCACCGGCCGGGCTAGCCGAACCGGGACGGCTGCGTGCGGGTTCGGAGCTACCGCTCCTGCCCACTCTAGCCTCCCCGGGCGCTTACAGGGCGGACGGAAACCTGCCGCCAGGGCTGCCCAGTGCCGGTGATGCTCCCGCCGTGCCCGGGGCGGGGGCTCTCCGCTCCCCCCCTTACACCCCCGTAGCCCCCTCTTTTTTTTGACCCTCCGGCGCCACCGTAAAAGGCAGCGCTCTTAAGGGGGCACGGCGGGGAGGGCGGCGCCGTGTAGGGGGCCAGCAGCGGACGGGCGGCGGGGGAGGACGAGGGGGGAGGGCAGGCGGGCACCTTTGCTGCCCGCCAGCCCCCTCCCCGTCTTCCCTCGCCGCCCGTCTGCCGCCCGTCCCCCGCGCCGGAGGGGATTTCCTCGGTCCACCTTAACGCCGGGCTCGTTCTGCCGCCGGGCGAGCGGGGAGGGCTCGGCGGCGCGGGGCCGCGGCTCATTCCCCCGCGCCCCCCGGGCCGGGCAGGGGGCGCTGCGAGCCCTCGGGGCGCGCCGCCTATCTCGGTCCTGCCGCGGGAAGCGCCCGCTCCGCCGCTGGCCCCGGAGAGCAGCCCCGGTGCACCTTGCACCCGAGGGAGAGGTGGCTGCCTGCTGGGGCGACCGCTGGCCTCCCCGGGAGCGGCATGGTCCCGATCCAGCTCCGCTGCATCCTCCCCGCCGGAGCTTTTCCCTCCCGCTGACTGCACTTAGCCAGCGCTGTCATCTCCTGCCCGGAGCTCCCCTATTAAATAATTTAGCGGCGGCGGCAGCGGCAGAAGCAGCGTTTCCCTGCCCTCTTGTCACCTCCTCCCGGCTCCCCGCCATCAATTATTCAGGGCTAGCCCGGTAACTGCCTGGAGCCGGGCGCGGAGAGAAGGGTGACGGCGAGGCCCTACTTGGGGCCGGGCCGGGCCGCCCGCCCGTGCTCGGCGCCCCGGAGGAAGCGTAACTGGCCCTGGGGGTGGCAGCTCCCGCCGCACCGCGAAAAGTTACTGCCGCCTCGATCCGGCGGGTGGAGGTTGCGGGAGGGTCCCCGCCGTCGTTCGACTTCCCCGGAGGGTGCCCGGGTGGCAGGAAGCGGCCGAGGCCGCACGGGCTGCGTCGGACCGACCCGGGCTCCTGGACTGGATGGCGGTGGCAGTTTTGCTCCTCCCCGGTCGGTCCAGTCTCCCCAACTCCGTCTTTCCCTTTGTCGTTCCCCCCCCCCGCCTTCCCCTTCTCCCAGCTCCTCCTCCTCTCCTTCTTCCCCTTCGGCCTTACCTCAGACCGACTGCCACTGTCCTTGTGCCCTTCTGCCCTGGGTCTCTCCTGTCACCACCGCGTCGTCCTGCCGCGCTTCCCCTTCCCCACCCAGCCCTCCCTCCGTGCGGCACCGCGCTCGCTTTTCGTGTGAGAGATGTATTATTTATTTATTGGTGTTTAATTTTCTGCCAGGTGGGTCTCTGCCTCCCACCCCTGCGCGCTGCGGGGCCACCCGGGCCGGGGCTGCGCGGGGCGGGCCGGCCCGGCCCGGGAGGGGTGGGCTGCTAAGCGCCCGTCTGCGCCCGATCCCCAGATAGTACCAAGATTCGATATTTGCGGGGGGGGGGGAGGGGGGGGCGGGGAGGGGGAGGGGTGTCGGAGGCGAGGAGGGGTGGCGATGTTTGGGATGCACAGCCCTGGGACGGCAACGCCGCGCAGACAGACAGGCAGACACACACACGCACACACAGGCGCGCACACACACCAAACCCGAAACCAAGGACAACCCCAAAAAGGACTCACTCTGCCTCGATGACTCAACGCAACTAATAACCGTTTCTCCGCTCTCTGTGGCGAGTCCCTCCTGCCGCTGCTGTCGCTGGCAGAGGAAGGAACGATTGAAAGTGACACACCGGGGGCCGCCGCTGCCGCTTCCCGGCGCCGCCAGGCACCCGTCGCCGCCGCGGAGCCCGGGAGAGCGGCGCTCCCTCCTCTTCTCCTCCCCCCATCTCCCCCGGTATTGATTTTTCTCCGCTGAAGGTGTGAGAAGCCGGCTCCCTCTCCCCTCTCCTCCGCGCCGCATCCGGCGACCCTGCCGCTCCCCGCCCCCTCGCCCCGACCGCCCAGCTCCGCTCCGCTCGCCACCCGGGACCCTCCGGGAAGGGGCTCCGGCCCCTGCCGCCCCGGGTAGCGCGGGCAATCGCCCCGGCCCCGCCGCCTCAGCAGCCCCAGAGGAGGGCAAGGAGGGGGCTGCGGGTGGGGGGAAGCAGTAGAAGGGAAGAAAGCGGCGTGAGAGGAGGAAACAAGAAAACTTTCCACCCTGGATTCTCTACTTCTGATCCATGGACAGAGCCCAACTCAGCCAACTTACAGACAGGCTATAAGCAGTAAGTACAGCAGCAGCTCCCGGGAGCCGCTCGCTAGAGGCTTCCTCGCCGGCAGCCAGATACTCCGGGACTGCACAGCTGGCCGGCGCGGGGGGGGCCGTGCCAGCGGGGCCGCCCGGACCGGCAGCCTCTTCCCTGCGGCCCCCGGGGGCGGGCCGCGTCTGAGGCCGGACTCGGGGCGCAGCACCTGGCTGCGGCGGGCGGGTGAGCTGCCTGCCGGCCTGCCCGGCGCGATGGGGACCGGGGCGCAGCGCTGCCCGTCGCCGCCTGGACAGGTACCAGGACCCGCGGGCCGGGTGGTTAAGGCAGCCGGCCCGGGCCGGGGCCGTCGAGGCCGAACCGCACGCTTTCAGCGAGGCCGGCTTCGGCGGCGGGAGCGGAGCGTTATCGCGCCTGGTCGGCGCTCGCCCGCCTGCACTGAACTGAGCGACCCGGGGAACGCGCTGCGGGGGCTCGGGCGAGCGGGGCCCGGAGCCGGGCGGCGGCGCGGGCCGGCAGCAGCTGAAGCGCCTCTGTTTTTCTCGCTTCTAGGTCCGTGCTCCTTCTACTGCGACCTGCCAGCGGGAGCCGCGTCTCCGAGCATGGAGCGGAGGAGTGAGAGCCCCTGCCTGCGGGACAGCCCCGACAGAGGCAGCGGCAGCCCCGATGTCAAAGGGCCCCCTCCCGGGAAGGTGGCCAGGCTGGAGCAGAACGGCAGCCCCATGGGCACCCGCGGGAGGCCCAACGGCGCCGTCACCAAGCCCGTGGGAGGTAACCGTACGGCCGGCCGACCCGACGCGGGCCGGCGCGCGCAGAGCCGCGTGCCCGGGGTGGCATTTGGCGGGGAGGGGTCGTCACCGTGCGCTCAGGTGCTGGCAGGTTCGTGTGGCAGTTGGTGGGCTGCTGCCCGTTGTCCTGGAAAGCGTGGAGCTTCTCCACACCGCCGCGGAGTTCGGGGTCCGTGGAAGGGCTTCCGCCGCGGTCTGCGGCGTGCAGAACCCGCTCGTCAGAAGGCCGCCTTCCTAAAGAGGCCACCCCTAGGCCCGGGCTCTACGCAGGCGGCTCGCAGAAGGCCAGGCCTAATGCTGCTGGGCGAGAGCTGGGCCCTGCGCTTTCTGCAGAAGTGGCGGATCGCCGCCGAGGCAGCCCGCGGGCATCCCCCCTGCGCCGCCGGTCGCCCCCGGAGGGCACGGCAGCGGCCTGGGCAGCGCCTCCAGGTTAGGTACAGGCGGCCTGGCTGCATTTACGGGTGCGGTGACACGAATTTGGTGTGTTACACCCACCATCACAGCTCTGAGAATGGGGTCTCCAGGGTGGAAAAAATGGCAACGTGTATGTTTGCATTTAGGTTTTTTTTTTCTTTCTCTAAATGGCGTTTTATAGCAGTTATAAAAGAGAACAGGGCAAAAGGCGTGCAAGTTTCAGCTCTTACAGCGAGATTATTGAGCAGCAGTTTTCCATCATTCCTGCAATTCTCTAGAATACTTCAGCTTTCACACTTTGCCATCTAGTTGCTCGTCAGTTTTGTGTTTAGAGCATGACACGCGTGATTGCCTTTTTTTTCTCCCCCCTTTCAAACAGCTAAACTTTCCAGTCACTTCTCCTAAGTGCCCTCTTTTTTTAATCTTAACTCTGATGCTGTCGGGTTTAACACAGTGCAACCTCGTGTTGGAAACAATATATTTTAAAATCTTGAAATTAGTCAGATGTTGTGAGCAAAGTAATGCAGAACAGGCCACGAGGAACTTCACCTTTTCTTTTTTAAGAAAAAATCTTTCTGCATTTGTGTTTTAAAATGTGCGGAGTGGTAACACACAAATACAGTTGTTTAAACACAAAGAGCTTGTGTAAATGACATTTCAAGAGATACTTTGATACAGTCGTCACATGACTGTTACGTGAGGTTTATTTAGCGATTTTACCATTAGATGCTTGTTTTAGAGCTCTTTGGCTCAATTGGCTTCCTAATTGCGGAAGTTTGCCAAGGGGCTGCAGATTTGATTTTATTTTAAAAACGTAGGATTCATTTCTATACCTAATGAAGGGTAAGAGATCTCACCAGTTCTTTCTGTTTCTTGGATGACTATATGTCTGTTTTTTAAACGTCTTCTCAATGTTCTCCTAATGTATGGAAGAAGAAGAAACAGCTTTGCAGTGAAAGACTTGTAGTACTGTTCCACTTTAACAAATGGCCGAGGAATAATTTGTTGAATAATTGTAAAAATAGTTAATCATATAAAAAGTAATTTACATAGGTTTGGATGCCTTTCTTGAGAGTGCGGCTGCTTGATTTTAAAGAGAATGTTAGAAATTGGAGCGGAAATCTTTTTCCTTGGGCATTTATAGAAATATACTTTAAGGGAATGATTGAACTGTTTTGCAAGATATGTGTTGCTTTCTAATTGCAGCTGCGTTTGCCAAAGGAAATTCACCGGCTTTTAGAGTTCTGTCGGTGGTTCAGCTTCAGTCTGGCCTGTTAAGTTAGGGAAGATTTCTTCCACTTAAGACAAAGACTCATTTCTCAAAGCAAACTTTTAAGAGCTTACATTTTCTTTCATTATTCTCCAGCTCATTTAGAGAGTTGATGCAGACTGGAGTATAAAAGTGTGGGGAAATAGGGAATGCAGAAGTAAGGGTTTTTTTTCTTGATGTTCTTTAAATGGTCTCAATCTCTTTGTCTTTAGGCTATTCATAATAAAGTTTATTCATTACTCCTTATTGATACTGAAACCAAGAAGAAAATTATTCTTGTCTGAATACTTACCTAGGTTCTATAATACTCAATACTAAATTAGTTAAGGCAGATTTTTTTAATAAGATAATGGTGCTGTTTAAAATTGATTTCATTTTTTTCCCTCCTGGAAGTGCTCTCAGGATAAATCAACATAGCTAATTTCCAGATATTTTTTCTGTTGCTCTTTTTGAAGTTTGATCTTTAAGAACCTGTGTGACCAAGTGATTTTTTTTTTCTGAGTGCAGATTGCACTGCTTTGGGTTTTTTTGGAAGGCTGTATATTTGCAGTGATCACTGTGGCAGTAGTAATTTTTTCACTAGAGTTGTGAAATGCAGTGGTGGATGTTCACGGAAAGGCTTACTTTTAATATACTGGCAAATAAGTATAAAACTTCTCTTCAAATAAATATTAATAAAGGCTCTTTTAGCATTGTTCCTAGTGTTTGAGAAAAAGGAAACTTGAAAGTCATAATGAAATGACATCTGAGGTTTCAGTTGTCAGTCTTTCAGTTTATTCTTATTTTCAAGCCTTAAAAAGTGCTATTATTCATTGAATGCGAACTTCATTTGTGAAAAAAAATTGAAGTACTTTACTGGAAACTGGAGACCATTTTAGGTTTTATTTTATTTTATTCTGTAAGTCGTATGTAAAGGTTTTGAAAGCAAAGACAGATGCTGGCAGTTCTTTTTTTTTCATCTCATTTTGGGCCTTAGGTGTAAAAATGCTGAATTTCCTTCCTGCTTGTCAGGTGGCTTTTTGGTGTAATAATATCTGTTTCTGAACTTAATCCATGAGAACAGAATGATAAGCTCTCAACTAACTGGTGCCGGGATGAGCCATTAGTGACAAGTTTTATAATTGTAGTGTTTGCTACAATTATTATTCCAGTGACTTGTTTGAGACATAGAGAAATATTATAGTGCTGTAGGTGGTTTTAGCTTTCTGTCTAGATTTATGAGTGAAAAAGTGTTTTAAAATAAGATTTGGTAGCACAGACAGAAAATCAATTGTTCTCATGAGAAATTTTGCCTTATGACTCTCCTGTTTTTTATTCTGGACCCGAATGTACTTAATTCAAAGGGCTGTTAACGGCAGCTATAATAAACTAGCGGAGGTCACTAAAAAGATAAACGGGGTCTTCAAGGTGGTGTTTAACAGGGGATTTGAAAGTTTTGGTGCTGTTTACGATGTTGTCAGCATCAGTCCAAGGTGTTAAGAGTTCAGTTTTGGTTTGCCTGACTAACGCAGTGCCGTCTGAAATGTGTCAGCAGTTATCTGACCAGTCTGTTTTAAAACCTGTATGTAATAAAGCACAAGTACTCAAATATTCAGAAGGGGCTGGTTTTATAAAGGTTCTTGGGAAAAAGAGGTTAATACCGCTTTAAAAAACATACGAAGCCTGGGAGAGAGTTTAGAGCAAACAAGAGCACTATGGTGTTGACAGCTTTATATCCCTGTTGGGTAACATTCACTTACTAGAATTGGCGTCTCCTCTCACTTAGTAATTCACTCCATAAGGATTAAAAAAAGAGGGATGATTAATGGCTAGGAAACTTATATTTACAAAATTGTTGATTGCAATTCATGAACCTGTTTGTGTGTGAGTGGATATGCATATACGTATATGTGAGTTGGTTTTGAAGAGTGTAGGAAATAAGCATCAAAAGCCTCTGAGTGCAATTTAAAATGCCAGTATGCAGAAAGAGCTGTTTTGAAGTTTGGTTTTTCTAAAATAGAAATATAGAACTAAAATATAGCCAAGGGAGCACGTTCAAATTTGGAGCAGGAAATGATTGCAAAAAATTTGCTGGTTAGTTTAGTTTGATGCAGTCTGATAGTAAGACATTCTTATTCATTTAGATCTTAAAATATGTGATTTAATTTACAGAATATTAGCAGAGAAGAAAGCTTTCAGACAATTCAAACTAAATTGCATGACCAGGATGTTAGTCAGTAGCTGTGGTTACGGGGCTCGTACAAAGTCAGATGTACCAGAACATGCATGCAATGACTCTTTGGAGCGCTGCTGCTAATTGCTCTGAGCCCTGTAAAGTTCTGATGTCTCATGGTCCTGTCTGCGTAGCCGTATTTAGGAATGTTTTAATGTATCTCTGGGGTGACAGAAATGCCAGCTGAGGATGGTTCAAGAGCTATTTGTCAATATCCATTCTAAATATTCCTGCAAAAATGTCATAGGGTTTGTGCTACCTTTTAGATCTTTTACAACGGTTTGAAGTAGTTTACTGGAGAGAAAACCCACTCTGTGCAGACAGAGGAATACAGCTTGGTCAAATTTGGTCCTCTGTTCTAAACGATTGGTTAGCATTGAGCTCTAACTGGCACCTGAACAGTGTGAGGAAGCGTGTTTCAGTTGCCCTTACAGATTGAGCGAAGTGAAAGGTTAAGATTTAGACAGTCTTCCTGCCTAGGTCCTAGATGAAGAATATCTTCCTGCTACCTGCAAGAAGTACGTAGCTTTTTGAAAGAATTAAATGCGTCGAGATACAAAACCATGAAAGCTGTAAATCCTTGTTAGTTCGGGAACCAGCAGTACGTGAATATATTTGATGTTTTATCTGTCATGGAATGGTTGGAAAATGTTGCCTTGTACTTTCATATAGTTCCGTAGGGATCCTGAGGCAATGTAAATTCTTGGATTTTACGCGTTTCTGTTGCATAATGACAAAGAGACCACTGATGGAACAGGAACAGCAAGAAAAGCAAGACAGTGATTTCTTTTTTGTGACCGATGGTTAAAAATGAGTTTCTGGTCTTTTTGCTGATTTCCACCCCCCTTTTCCAATCAGATTATGTCATGTAAATAGAGCAGTCACTCCTGAAGGGTCATGCAGTGTATCAGCTGTATTTTTGCTGAGGTAGAAAAATAGTCTTTCTTTATGTGTTTTCAGTACTTGGTCTGTTATTAAAATAAAGACACGGTTGGTTAAAACATATGTGCAATTGAACATGCACATTAAACAGAATATAGGGTATCCACCCATTCGGTGACCTAGGCATAATGTGATGTTTAAAGTAATTTTGGAACTCTTAAGTTTCATCTGCACAAAGCCACTGACAATTTTGCCTTCAAGATTTAAGATTGGCTATAGTAAGGTTGTGTTTTTTCCTGCAACGTTTCCTAAGTGTTTTGAGTCAACTCCCCGCTTCCTCCCTGCCTTAACCCATGGCCACGTTAGTTAACTGGAGGCTATGATTCTTACCTTGAACCACAGGGAAAAATAAGAAACCAACATATTTGAAAAAAGTCAATGTTAATTCTCCCCTCCCCCTTTATAAATTGGGTCCTGCCTTTTCTTAGTTTCACTGGGATAGAACAGAGTGTCTTTACTGCCAATTATTCATAGAACGATGTTTTGAAAGCTCCTGTTAAGGCGAGTCTGTCAGTGACTCCCAAGAATTGTTTTTATGCCTGAAGAAGATGGCAGGATCATATCAAAAAGTATAAAGATGCAAGTGCGGGAAGGTATTTTCAAGAAATTAAATAGCGACGTATTTCTCACTCAGAATTTAGATGAAGGATTTGGACACAGAAGGAAGAAAAACGGTGTTAAACTTTCATTGTTGTGAATAAACACTTAAAGGTGAGGTTTAAAGATTCCTTTCCAAAATACTTAATTTTTGGGAGTCTTCGTATTATTTTAGTGTACTGAATATTTTATCTAGATTTAAAAGTAGAAAAAAACCTGGCATAATGTAATCAAGTAATCATTTCAGCAGACAGCTATGTCACGTTAAAAATTTCTAGTTTGTAGCGCAGACTCTCAGATGGTGTAGGGTACTTTGAAATACCTTTACAAGTGTTTGAGTTTAATTCTCTTCATGGATATGCTAGTCTGAGTATTTATTTTTGCAGTTACTTTCTATTACTGCTTAAAGCTGCCTGTGTGGAATGGAGAGGAAAAGGGCCACAATAGTGATTTGGAGCTTAAGTAAAATACTTGGTCCAGTAAGATTTTTGTCATTCCCATTGACACAGGAGATGGGAATACAATGTGGCATCTATGATGTTGTCAAGCGCAGACAGTTTGACTGCAGTCACGTATGTATTTATATTCACCAAACAGCTGTGTGACCTGTTTAGGAAAATTCTTATTTTTGTGATCAAGCAGTCCCCAGCCTGCTTTTAAATCTTATTTTTAAACTTTTCAAAATAACCGTAAATCTGCAGAACTTCGGAAGGCTTTATTTCGAATCCCAAATTGCAAGCCATAGATAAGTTAGGCCTTTAATTACCAACCCTCATAATTCAGTTAAATTAGTAACTACTGCTGTGTTTGAGGATTAAAGGCCCAGTTTTTGAAGGTACGAAGTATTACCAAGTCCCTTTGAATTGATACGATGGAGGTTTGTTCAAGATAACCCGTGCCTCATTCAGGTGCTGTACCTACCAAACAAGCGTGCTCTCGTCCTGAGGCTCAGAGGGGGTTTGAAACCAGCCCGCAGTGCAGAACAAGAAACCGATGCCCTTTCTAGCATTGAAAAAATTGTGTTGTGGTATTTGGTTGCTCCTGTACGAAATGTCCTGGGTCAGATGCATCGGTCCTCACGATGACATGTGTCACTAATGCAGATGGAAGAAATAGTCATAGCAGACAAAAGGCAGCTGAGGATTCAATGGCTTTTGAGAAATGTTTTCTAGCCTCTAGCCATACTGGAAAAAAACCTGCCTTCCAACCAGCTCTGTACTTGTTGCAGAATGCTTCTCCGTGACGTCTCTGCTGTGGGGTTACGTACTAATGAGTTCACATCGATTAATGATACGAAAGATAGAAAATACCCTTTGCCGTTTGCTTCAAGGGGAATTGTTCGTCCGTCTCTAGAGGTTCTGGTGGCCATTCACAAGTGTTGACCGCTTTAATGCGTGTTACGTTCTCAGCCAGCAAGTCACATTGTCCAAATTGTCGCAATTCTACTGTTAGGAGGGTTTTTTTTTTCCAGAATTCCTGCGCTTTGTACAAAAGCAGATACTGCAGCTGGTGTGTGCTTTGTCCCCGTCTTCATTTGCATTCATCCAAATACTACTAATAGAAAAATGTTTCATGTCATATTTTCAATTCTATTTCCTTTATTTTAGGGAACTTTTAAAAACCCCATGAACTAGTATTTTAAGTCATTTTTTCTGTTTAAATACCTGTACTAGCTCAGCTGGTATCTCCTGAAGATTTACAAATATACCAAGATGTCACCATTTGTCTATTAGCAATTTAAGGCTGCTGACACTGTGAAACTCCTATAAACAATGTTGGAAAGAGGTTTTTTGTTTGTTGGTTTTTTTTAATAGTGTAATTCTTACTCTGATTTTTAAATATGTGAACATTGATGTTGCTAATATCCAAGGACTTACGTAAAACCTCCTTCCAGGAGGCATTTCTGCTTGGAATAAGGCTACACAAATAATTTACAGGATTGCTTCGAAGATGAAGCGTGAGACCTGCACTGCTGGTATTGTAAGCTGGGTGCTAGTGCAGAGATCTTGTGACTGAACTCAAGATATATTTTAAATGTATCTTGGCAAATGCTGAATTGATGTTACATGCAGCGGTATTAGGAAAAAGAGAAGTTTGTCATTATTTGTAGAAGCCTTGTGAAGGGAGCAGAAAGAACTTGAAAAAAAGAGACGGGCAGCTCTAGATCAGAGTTTAGGCATATGACTTGTTTTCTAAATAGAAAATTACCTGGCTGATAGTAAAAATTGTCAGTCATTTTGCTCTAACGGATGTCCTTGCACAAGACGGACATGCAATATTAAACAGTCTGAGCACAACTGTACCTTGTTAGTAGCAATGTCAGCAAGGTAAGAAAGCTCAGAAAGAGATTAATAAAAATAACCTGTCAGACTATATTTCACATGAAGCCGCGGCATCTCTCGAGATAACCGTACACCCACTGTGCGGTAAAATGTCTCCCACTTAAATACGCTCCCTCGTTATTTGTTCCCCAAAGACACACACACTGAGATGAACAGATACCCTATGGACAGCGGTATCTTTTCAAAAGAACTAAATCTGGCAAGAAATGTCATGAGGGGAGATTCTTGTATCAAAACCTGTGGTTCGTGTTGCTGCACACAGCCACGGGGTTACTTTCTCTCTCCCTCTCAGATGTTCTGTTCTGTTCCTATAACGTCGAGAAGCGGCTGGAATAGGCTGCCTTTACTTGTGCATTGCCGACACTTCACTGTCTAGAAGTTGCTGACTTTGTCTGAGTTAGGACAGAAACTTCAGAGCAGTGAGGAAACTCACATAGAAGTATTTACCATCCTGGTAATCCGAACTCACACAGTGTTTTGTCATAAATTTAGCTGACAGGCATATATTGGAAATGAAGCGTGTCATTCTCAAAACTATAACCAGACTATTTTGCGAGAGTAATATAAATTCATATTTTGAACATATTTGGGTTGATATGCATTTCCATTATTTATATATTAAAATTAGATGTGCACAATTTCCAGCCTTATTATTTTGAATGGCTATTAAGAAATGTAGTTATGAATTATGAGTTACACAATACTTTGGAGTAAAAGGTGATTTTCATAATGTCTTTTCCCAACTTACAAATAACTTTTTTTGCCATAATACAAACATGCGAACAGAGCAACATGATAGATGTCTCTTTAAGTATCGTAGTAAAAGAAAATGACTTGTATTCTGAGGCTGTGGGTAGTTTATGTTGTTTTGGACCCATTTCCCAAGTAGTGATCGAAAACAGATTACAATAACAATTATACAGTCAGAAGATGCAATATCCATTTCTGTTTTAATTGAGTGAAAGAATAATAAAAACATCATTAAGAAAAATGAGGTGGACCTGTCATGCACTCTACCAATTTTTAGACTTCAAGAAAATAAAGAGTAACAGAAGTGTAGGCTTTTTTTTTTTTTTAATTTTTCCTTTTTTTTAAGTAGAGTTTGTTGTTCAGGCTGGAAGTCTGGCTGGTAGACTTCATATGGGCTCCTGTGAGCAAATGTGCAGTAAGGAGGCAAACTGCTTGATTGTAAAGCTCAGGTTAGGCATTGGATGAGTGTCTGGGTTTGGCATAATCATGTGTGTAATCTTTCTGTCGTTGATTTGAGCCTCACTGATTGTGTTATATTAATGCCATACCGACCTGCCAAATAGATGAGCTCAGAGAATGCCATGGACAGGCAGAAAGTAGTAAAAAGACTTTTTTCTCCTTCAAAATAAAGAGCTGTGCTATTTGATGTTTTTTTCCCGTTTTATTTGCCTTTCCAAATCTGTGGACATGTATGGCAGTATGAATACTCAGTCTCTTAAGCCATTGCTACCTGGGACTGACTCTTCTGTGACCCTTTAGCTACCTCACCATCTCAGTCTTCTGATTAAAACCCTGCAGACAGAAGGGCTCTGCGCTGGGCAGCACTGCAGCTGTCCTCCTCTTGACGAAGGATCTAACGGTAGCTGAAGGCCCAAGGCTGAGGGAACGTAGCTCTCTGTGTTCTCTGAAGCTGAGTCCTAGAGCTGTAAGCAGAAGCATCCTTCCTGCCATACCAGACACGGGAAGAGAGATGGTTTCTACGGTAGCCTTGGCTCTAGTCGTGTCCCATACAGCTGTATAAATCAACATTTGGCATGGCATCCAAAAGTGAATCAGGAGCCAGTTAGCCTGTGGAGAGCAGATGTAATCTACTTTCTTTGGTGAACACCTCTCAGGGAGCGCATGCATTTGCGCTAGCAGAAGTATCTGGTTCTCCTGTGTAGCTCTGTGTACGTAATGTTGTAGCAGTTCAGCGTGTTGAGCCCTAAAAACACAGGTTGCTGACTGCTAACAAGTGAATCCACTCACAGTAGGTCAGCCTGTAGGTAGGTCCTTTCCAGTCTCTCTCCCCAAAGTATCACTAACTGGCTGAACAAAGTGTACTGTGCACCCCTGAGAAAGAGCATGTACCTGTTCACTCTTTTTCCTCAACCACATGACTTGTTTGATGAAGATGGGCTGTGGGTGCAGGCGATCTGAAGACTCTGGTTATTGATTGGTGAAAAGGGGGACAGAGCGGGAAGTTAGCTGCTTTCTAGAGGATGGAATGACGAAGCCGATCATACTCCTTCTTCCTTGTGGTTCTGTTCTCCATTCATTTTCCTGCTGAAGATCTGGTGAACATTTCTGTGGTCTTCTTATGCCAGAAAAATACCATGTGGTAATGAAGTTGCCACAGCAGTAGCTGGACTCTTGCTGAAAGCATAGCCTGATGAAGGGCTCCATGAGTAACCACTGAGTTTGATGGCATTTATTCTGAGACAGTGTTTAATGCGGCTTGTCCTATTGTGTGTGTACTTGTAACTTTTGCCCATAACCAATTCTGCCATATCTGTTGACATTGTCACTTAAGACATGAGGTTTCCTAATGCTGCCAGTATCCAAAAGACATGAGGGAAGGAGGCAGTGATCACACTGATTAGAGACGCATTCAGCTTGTCTTACAGCCGGAGCCTGCAATGGGGTTTGAAGGCAGAGATGTAGGTGCAGTAGTTACGTTAGACTTTCTGTCAGCTATTTATCTGGTAGCGTGAAGGAGAGGTGATAAGATTTCTTTTTCTTACCAGGGGATGGTTCACAGAGGAATGGAGATGAAGGAGAAAAGAGCTTGCTGGTGGGTCCCAGTGGAGATCCCAAAACAGGCCCGAGTGTGGTACGCACCTCCTCTCCAGAATAAACCTCAAATCAGCTATGAAAGCTTTTCTGTTACATTACAGGGGACTTATCCCAGTACCAGGAGACTGGTTAATATAACCTTCATTAAAATGCTTTTGCTAGAAGATGTTTTTTTGCTTTAAAAATTACATAATATGGTGGCATCTGCTAGCACCACCAAAGTTAAGGGCTTATTAGTGGTTCCAGTTTTCAGGATTTAAAAATGTTGGTCATTAAAATTAATGCTGGGTGGAACTTGGCATAGAGAGCCTTAGCCCCTTAGGCGAGTTTTACGTAGTTGAGAGAAAAACAGCAGAAAGCCATACCCCAAACCAACTCCCCCTCCCAAACCCTAAACTTGTTTTTAAGTTACAGAAACGAAAACCTGAAACTTATAGGAAATTAATGGCTTAAGATGAATTTTTTAAAAAGCACCAGTTTAATTTAAAAGCCTTTCCTTCACTGGTTTTGAGTGAAATGAGCCTATTTTCCATTAGTTCATATTACAAAGTACTGCTGTGGTGTATTTTTTCTTCTTTTTTAACTGGGAAACAAGTTTAAACAACTGAGGTGTTTTATTTAGGAAAAATGTAGCTTTAGTGTCTTCACCTTTGCCTTTTGATGGGAATGGTTGGACTAGATGACCTTAAGGGTCTTTTCCAACCTCAAAGATTCTATGATCTTTTCTATGAATTGGAAAGCCCGCATGTGGCTCTGGCTGAACCTGTGACAGGTTCAAAGCTCGAGTTGAGTTAGTGCAACTAGTTTAGCAAAGGGGTTGAGTTACCAGGAGCAGCTGGTCCCCTTTGACTAATAAAAGGCTTCATCTCTCATGGGTAACACTTCTGCCCCAGACATGCAGCAGGAGAGGATGCACCAGAGGTAAATCCTTCGTATCCCTCTCTGTTTCTCATTTCTTGTTCGTCTCAGCACAGGCTCTGAATACGGCTTTTCTTTTATACCGTTTTTCGAGAAACTCAAGTATTATCAAATGAAGTTATGAGTTTCATATATGTTTCTGTGGTGAGGTAGTGGCCTGGAATATTTTGTGTGAGACAGTAAAGCTGTATTTCAGCTAGGAGAAGGATGCTTTGGCTAGTTAAGCTGTCAGAAGCAGGGGATGTCTGCAGAGATGTTAGTGACTTCTTTATAAGATTTCCTGAGATCTGGGATAGTTGTGATGGTTGGGAGACTGAAGCCACAGAAAGGACTGGAAGCTGAAGAAGGATGTAAATAATATCTTGTGGTAAGCATTCACCATTGGCTAAAATATAGTATGTAGAAATGCATTTCCTGCCTACAGATTTATTGAATATGTAAAGCCAGAAAAAATAACTGAGGAGGAGGAGAAAGATACTGTACTTAGTTTTACTTCCTCTGGCCCTCCTAAGAAGAAAAATTCTACAATGTAATGTTATTTAACATGATTTTGTTTCTTTGGCAAACATCGTATTAAAATCATCTGTGGACCGAGCTGCTCTTTACCAAATTGCATCCTGGAACAAATTATTTGCAGCGGGCTTATAAACCCATGAAGAGTAGGAGTTTAGCAGCGTCACATTACTGGTTATGTGCAAAATCAGATATCTCACATTTTGTCTCGAACACACTGGAGAGCAGAGGATTAGCAGAAAGTAAGGTCCTTGTTTTTAAACAAAACCATGTGCTGTAATGAGGTGCTTGATGGTTTTGTTTTGCACAGGATTGTACAGCTGCAAAGATTCCGATACGATGTCCTGTGTTTGACACAGAGATTTCCTGTGGCTGCCTGTCAGTGTGCACACAGCTTTCTTCATGTGGTTCCGAGGGGTTAGTGACAAACAACTGCAAAGTCATCCTCCAGCCTCCATTAAAGAAGATTTACAGTAGAATTGTCAGCCTCATAATGAGACAGTTGTAAGCTGGTACTTGATACGTAAATAGCTGAAACACAGTCCATTTACCCAAACCAAGCATTTATTGTAAATAAGTTAAGTGCAAACAGCTTATATTCTGTCCAATTTAATTATATTTATAATTCATGGGGTAGGTTGAAAGTGAGCCTTAATGGGCGTGAGTAACCCTTGCTGAAATGTGTGATCTCTCTCTCTTCCACCACCTCACTGAATTGCACAGGCATGGGCTGGACCTGTGATCTGCTTCAAGCCTGATCCTCTTGAGGGTGAATAGTCTTGTACGTGTGGCACTGTGGAGATGGTACGAAGATCTCACATCACCACCAGCTACAGCTACACCGTGATTTCAATAAAAGTGGTGTTGAGATCAGAGCAAAAACCTGTGTTCTCAAATACTGCTTTCAAATCCTTCCTCTTAGAAAATAATGTTTTGGTATTGAACTTGATAATTTCTCATTACAAAATTATCTTTTCTCATATGTGATTTTAAAGGTCTTTTCCAACTAAAATGATTCTACGTTTGTCCATCTAGCCAAGCCTTGAATAGAAACCTTCTGATTATTAGCTTACGCACTAGGATTTTGCTTCCAATCACTTCAGGATTTGCAGTTTACACTGTTGTGAAGAAGCGGCACACTGAAGCTTTGAAGCTTCAAAGCTTGCCACCCCCCCACCCCCACCCCCCGCTTTTTTTCTCTTGGTGATGGTGTTAAGTTTTTCAGAATAGAAATCACGGATTTCTGTTGCACGAGGTACATAAGATGGCCATCTTTGGTGCACAAAGTCAGGTATTTCTGTATAACTGAAAGCTGTCAAACTTAATTGATTTCTGCATTCTCAATGAGAACTGCAGGGTGTGAGGAGGAGAACTGGCAAACCTGTCCTGTGCCGCATGGCTGCTGACTTCTGCCTTTTAAAACAGTTTTCTCAGTTCAGAGTAGTTTTTCAAATTTGTTTAAAAGAAAAGGAGAGTTAAACACCAACTCGGTGTAGGTAAGGTCAGCTCTGTTGCAGCACAAAGAGAAGTAAATAACTGGACTGCTTTCCCTTCACTGCCTTTGCTGGATGAAGGGCTCTCACCTCAAGAAAAAGCAGAACCAGGTTAGGTTTAGGAAACCTTTGTAGTTTGATTGCTTCCTGTGGTTACTGCCAGCTGTGGAAGCAGGCTTTATTCTTGAATATACAGAGTCTTTATCTGGATGATTTCCTCAAGGTGACCCGTGCTTTGCTAACTGGCCTTCCCAGACTCTGTTGTTAGGGTATGGGTCTACTCTTAGAAGTCCAGCTGAGGTTGTTTGTAATTCAGTGTTCTGAAGCATACGTGGGAATAAACATTTGTGGGTTCTGCTCTTGCCGTTACCTCGATTTTTATTTTTATTTGTTTCTCTGTATTGGAAAGACTAGCATAGAGAATGACCCGCGTTACAGCCCCTGCCAGGGAAAACGTTTTCTGCAAACAGGAATGAAGAGTTTTCAGCAATTTATGAATTTTAAAATAAATGTCCTGGTTTCTGAACTCCCAGCCGTAGAAACTTGCTTTGTCTTTGAGGGAAATTTCTCTGCGTGTGTGTCTGTGTTCTGTTTAAAATATCCCAACAACAAACCAATAAACAAACCCTAAAAACCCAGAGCACAACAGCAACAACAAAAACTTTATTTTCCACTTTCTTCATTTGATAAAAATCTCTCCACTGTAGAATGATTTCCTTTGGGTTTGACACCGCCATTTGATCTCAGTTTTTAATAATTTTGGTGGGTTTCACTCCCAGAAGAAAACATGCTTGTGTTGTGAAGTATTCCCACTAGAAATCTGGGAAGTCTTAAAACCTCATGTTACTCAGGGCTAAGAACTGGCTTCTTTATTAATTCCCTGCTAGACAACCCTTGTACAGTAAATCTTTCCATAACACCAGGCTGTTGAAATTAATCAAGCTGATGTTTGGAAATTGTTAAAATTAGATTAAATTAAATAACACCTAGACAGGGCTCAAAACTTGTGCTGATGGAAACAGATTTTAATCTAAAAAGACATGAATTTTATTGGCGCCTCTTCTTATTGGTTTATCTGCATATTATACTTATTAGGACATGCAAGTGGTGCTCCCTGTTTAATGGCTGGAGAGGTGGGTGGCTGAAATCGTTTAACCTGCTCCTCAGCTTTATGTACCCTTTTCTTTTTTGCTTTAGGTGGCAAGACTGTCATGGTTATGTGGAAGTGGACAATGCGTAGAAGTGCTATGCTGAGTATCACATTTATGACTTGCTTTAAAGCATGTGCTGGACAAAGTGTCATTTGCAAATGAACAAAAGAAACAGGCAGGATAATAATATCCAAATAATAATATTTGTTCTGTCTTGTCCTTCTAGTTGGTCATTAGAAATTTACAGTTTTACTTGCAAACCTACCAACTGAAAATGTTTTGTAGGGAGCTGCATGACTGCAGTTTGATAATATTTTTAACTGGCTTCGAGTTTTGTAAAAATAAATGTTCTGTGCAGCAGTTTTCACTTCTCGAACGACATACCTGTTTCTCTTGCCTTCATTTTTAAGAATGGATTGCTCCCTGGTGAAGTAAAACTATAGACTGAAATGGGCATGGAGGAGAAAACGTGCATTTGGACGCAGGTCTCTTTGATACATATATAATTTCTTTTTAATTTCTCTGCCCCTTAGCAGAGTCTCAGCAAAAAAATGTAACTATATTTACAAAGTCGTCTCTGTGCATTGCAGCTTTTCTGTGAAAGTAACAGCGGAGCTGAAATCCTATCTCTGAATTTGTTTTAAAAATATCTGTTATACAAAGGTACTGGTCACTGCTAACCGTTCTGTTCTTCTGGGTAATAGTGGGAACAATTTTTTACTGTTCTGTTCTGTGGATTAGAAAGAATTCTTGCTGTGTAAGGATGTCCTTATAAAAGCCTTTATGTCTTTATCTTGTTTTATGCTCCCCGAGCATTTTATGCAGGTGCTGTCTTTGTGGGGGTCAGAGCTCAGTGAGGATCATGGAAGAGCTGCTTCTAAGTCATCTGAGTGAATTGACATCAAGGAGAATGAGTCTTTCATATAATTTGTGATCACCGTTAATGTTTTTTGTGCATTCCAGCATTTAAGGAAACAAACTGTTTCCTTTTTAGCTCTCAGATTACCCCTTGTTTTCTCTGTGTGTGACGATCAGTGGCATGTGTCATCTCCCATGAGGTGTACAGCTGAAGAGCATCGTTCACTGCAGCATCTTTCTAAAGCCTGGAGAGCAAATGCACGGAGGTTCAGTGCAGAAGGGACCTCAGCCTTTTTTGTACGTGTGCATGGGAGAGGAAGGATGACAGTCGTTCTGTCTGATGGGGCATAAGGGAAAGAGCTGAGAAGTTTCTCAGTTTATGAGTAAGGCTGGTGTGTGTCACTGTAGCACTGCTTGCGAGACATCAC
Organism: Bucorvus abyssinicus; assembly: GCA_009769605.1. Taxonomy (NCBI): domain Eukaryota; kingdom Metazoa; phylum Chordata; class Aves; order Bucerotiformes; family Bucorvidae; genus Bucorvus; species Bucorvus abyssinicus. The sequence continues at coordinate 27,283,251 of CM020029.1, forward strand.
TATGGCTGCTTGGTCTCCTGCTCTCTGAGTATTGCTGTCAGTTCTTCACCTGGAATGACAATGAGCGGTGACTAACTTGCACTGCTTTTCTATAAGGGCCCTGTAGTGAGCTGGAGGTATAATATATGCATCTAGGAGCAAGACATGGTGTATGTAAGTGTGTAAAGACTTTTGGCTGCAGATTTTTTTCCTTCTGATTCCAACATACTGGAAGTACATTAAATTATTTTCAGATAACATCAGGAAACAGCGAAGCTTGAGGCAATAAATCCATTGGAGACATTATAGCTTAACTCTACAATGTGAACTAGAGGGCAAAGCAGATGGAACTTCCTCAGAGTGAGATTTACTTGGAAAATAAGTTGGATTACTGTTGGTTTTTAGTAAAATAGCATTGGTATTAAGATTTCAGATGCTCTAGCAAGAGGCATGAGAATGGGTTAGCAATGGCAGATGTGGTAACCTGCCCTTTGCTCTCTGTTTTTAAGGTACTAATAGCAGCTTATCGTCAGTTATGCTGGGTCACTCGGTTCAGAGATGTTTTTGCAAAGGCTTTTTCTGTAGCAAGGTCCCTGCAAGCATGGGTAGCAGGAAGGGGCGGGAGAGTCATCATGGGCAAGAGTCCTGTGGATCCTTCGTGCCATCCATAAAGTGATGTCATGTACAGCATCAGCCTAGCATTTGAGATCCTGGTTATACTGAGACAGTGAGCGATTGTGGAGAATAGGTGGAACTTCTGTGCTGAAAAGGTGGAAAGACTGTTATGTGATAAGGAGAGCATCCAGCAGGAGGGTAAAAGACGCAGTGGCATCCCTCTCATCAGTTTGCATTCATCTTCTTCTTCCGTCATGCCAAAATGTAATTTACACAACTGACATCACAGCCTCAGCATTTGCCTGAGTATCTTTATCTGTTGTTAAGACAGTGATAGCCTGATTGAAAGTGCCATGGTGGGCTGTATGTTTGACAGGAGGGGAAGTTCATCACTTATGAAGGTTAAATTTCATTTTAACTAGTTAAATGATTTATGGAAAAATAGAGTTCAGTTTTTAACCTTTGATAGGAATGGAAATTTTTTCATTGACTGCAGAGGAACAGGATCAGCTGCACTGTTTTCAGGAAAGCACCTAGAGGTTTTTTTTTCACTGAGATTTTTTATTTTAACACCGTGTGTTAGAATTTGGCTGCTTGAACTTGCAAAGTGCATCAGTTTAAACTAGAATCAAGCGGTAAGGAGGGAGCAGCATCAACATGATGCTATAACCTACTTACGCATTGCTTCAGGATGTGTTTTAAAACAAAGAACTAAACCACATGAACTGGATATCGTGGCTCATAGCTGCTGCTGCTGGCTTGCAGTTAGACTGTCAGATTGGGAGCTGCTCCATGCCAGATTGGTCACTAAGTGAGAATTGTTCATCTAAAATATATTTTAAAGTAAATCTAGTCTCTGGAAATTCAAGAGAAGGAGGATTTAAGTTGCTTAACAGTTGTGCTAAGTGTGACTGTATCAGGGCAGGGTGATGCCTCTGAAGGGATATGTAATGATGGGTTTGTAGATACTGAAGTTACTGATGGTAGAAGATCTTGAAGATATTTAACTGACTTTGTATAGAAGGAGAAGTGAAATGTGACTTTCTCCTCGTTTTCCCTGGAAGAAGTGCCTGGTCCAGGAATACAGTGACTTGTCTCTGGCCTTTCATAAATATACTCAGTTATTTTTCATGGTTGTTGTCCACTGGAGATGGTTGTATTTCATTCTTAAGAACCAGAGTTAGAGGTGATCTTTCTGGCAGTATTATGAGCCTTAGGTATCACATTTTGAGAACTACTTCAGGCTGAGATTTGTGTCTGTCCCAATATTTCCTAGTTTTATCTAGGGGCTAACGAATTGTGTGTAACCAACTAACACGTTTCTGTGAGTGGAGGTAATGGTTACTCCTGTATCACCTCCTGGCTACAGGCTGGCCTGTAGCAGGTGGTGGGAATGGCCATGCAGTTCTGTAGGTTTTCCATCTGTTCCATCTTCCCTTCATGCACGTACTTCGAGTACTGTAGGGCTATCTCCTGCAAATGGGCTTGTTTCTCTACTGTCTGTAGTATTGAATCCCTTTAAGTTCATGCCCCACTATTTATTGCCATAGATGCTTGATCCTGTAACCACAAAAGCAAATTTACAATAACACAAAAGAAAATTGAATCCAGACCACGCCCTGAGTTTTCCACTTCTGTGGTTCCTCCTCATCCTTGATCCTCTTTCGAAGAGAGCTGTTCTCACTGTCTTCATACATGCAACAGGAGAACAGCCTCTGGCCTCTCTGGGTCTGCACAGCCATCAACTGCCAATGCAAGGTTATTTTCAGCAAAATCAATGCAAAGGTATTTTCCTTGCAGACTGAGAAGGCTGGCCATGGTCTGAAAATGTGCAAATAAGCCTATCCCAGCCAAGGACTGTATATGGGACCAGCCTTTGCTGATTCCTCCATACGTTCACTGTGTGGAGAGAAGCGGAAGCGGCATTTGTTTGTCAGGTTTTTGTATGGCTGAGCGTGGAGAAGCTCTGCCCTGGAAGAACAGGGACATTCATGGAACCGTAGAAAACTTCCACAATGTTGAAAAGGTTTTATTAGGAAATGTTGTTCATCCTCATGCTGACTGTGATTCTGTTCCTGAATTGTATTCTCTGGAGCTTTTAGTGTGGTTTTTAAATGAGTCAAGTGATGAGACTTCAGTATTTCCCTTGGAAAGAAAGCAAAAGCTATCCCACAGGGAAGAAAGGCAGATTTCCACTCAAGACGAGCCTTCTAGGAGGTGTTGTAATTTACAGTTTTAATCAGAGATGAATGACATGCTTCTTGTTCTTGTCTTATTGAAGCTTTGTTGTTTTTTTGTTTTTTTTTTTATCTAGGTTTGATGATTCCAGTCTTTTGTGTGGTGGAGCAGTCAGATGCCTCTCTTGAATACGATAATCGAGAAGAGCATGCTGAGTTCGTTCTGGTTCGCAAAGATGTGCTCTTTAGCCAGCTGGTGGAGACAGCGCTCCTGGCTCTGGGGTATTCCCACAGTTCGGCAGCTCAGGCTCAAGGTATTCAATAAAGTTCTTTTCCCCCTTCTCTGCAGTGGCAGAAGACAGCACCTGAGGGTGTTCGATATAAGGAGAAAGCAAGAAAATTAGTGGCAAATCTTGGATATGGTTATATCAGTTGTGTTGATTGACTGCTTAATCTTAAACAAGGTGTACAAGCAGCCCTGCCTGGTTAGCCTGCCTAGAATGCATTAGTAGGGTCTTGCTGAAGTGTGAAATAAGGTGCTAATGATCAGTCAGCATATTCCTGACACATTTGTTCTGTACCACGAGGTGGGTTGCTGCTTCGAGGAAGTCAGCACAGAAGAGCTTGACAGTACAGCTAGCTGGTATCTATCCTCTTTGTGTCAGTGCCATTCTGAACAGCATATTACGGTTCTTCATTTTCAGAATCATCCTCTGTATATAATGGTTATATATATGTACGTGCTATCTTTATGGTCAATAGTTGTAAGTGCTAAACGTGCAGACTGATTTCTCTGTTTTTTCTTACTTCTTATATGGCTGCAAAGCCCTTTGTAAAGCTCTACAGTCCATTCCACTTAGAGATGATTCTACAGTAGCAGCAAAAGCTTTAAATAAACAAAGCTTTCCTCTCTCTACCCAAAATATCAGCTTGAAAAAAATCAAACCTAAAATCCTAATCTTGAGGGAGATGGGCAGGAGGTGGTGGGTTGGGAAAAATCTTCCCATAATTACCTTTGCATTTCAAGAGGCTTTTTTATAATAAACAGGTTATTTCAGTGCTTATTCTTTTGGATCAGAAGTCTGTAAGGTTCAGTTTCATCTCCAAGTCACCAATAAAACCTGTGCACCTTTAGAGTAGTTTAATAGAAACTTTGCCTGGGGATTTGGACTTTATCTGTTGATTTTAGTCATTTTGTATAGCTAGGTGTTTGAATGCGTGAGCTGAGGGAGCATTGGGGGTGTTGAATCCCGGAGTTCCAGGCAGTGGTTAATAGCACAGGCTCCCTGTACAAACTTCTTTCCAGGCAGAGTGATAATGATTCATTTCCTCTGTCAGCCTCTGCTCTGTGAGAGAGGCTCAGGTTCTTTACACAGGCAGAGCTCCTGCACATGTGTTTGTTTACACAGCATGCTAATAAAAGCTCTGCAAGAAGGTAGTTGGTTTTTTTTTTAATATGAAACATTTTGTGTCATTTTAGGGACACTTTTTTTCCTGACTGTAAAAGGTCAGCATATCCCACTGTGTCTCCCCTGGTGAGCCAGCTTCCTGTTTGACAGCGCTATCCATCTCAGTTAATGTGGTTGCTCAACGTGGTCCGAGCTAACATGTGGAACATGCTGCATGAGATGGCCAAGATTTGATTCTTGGCACTCAGAAGGGGAATGGGCTTTGTGAGAAACCTGCTCCAAGGAGGCATGCCATTCAGTGCAGTGATCCACGCTGGTTGAGCACCTCACTGGGGGAACCTTGCTTCCACAGCATCTCTTTGCTGTGAGAACAGCGAGGAGGAGAGACAGATTGGCTGGCAAAGGGAATTAATTACTGTGCGGGGAGGGAATGGCCACTGTGTTTTGGAACCACAGGCTTTGACACTGAGCAGGTTCAGGTACTTATCTATCGCTTGATATGCTGCTTGAATAACTCCTCTATAAAATAAAAGTTTAATCTCTAGTTGTTGTTATTAGTCTAAAAAGACTAAGGCATTTTTGTCTTTAAGGCAGCTTTGCACTAGAAGACAACAGATGGTATAATCTTTAGAAACAGACAGAAGATATCTTAAAGACTTGTCAGCTAACAAATCTCTTACTTGGTCAGTTTGTTTACCTTCACACTGAAGGACCAGTTCTCCAAAGTCTTTTATGCATCCTGGGCAAATACAGGTCATGGTGATTTTAAGCAATGAAGCCGAAGTATGCAGCATGTTCTGTATATCTTGCTCCTGTGCTAGCTGTCTGCAAGTGAAGAGATGAGGTATGGGCAGAGACTGAGTGCCAATAGATCTCTGAGGCTGTTCAGTTTAATGAGAAAATTTACAGAAAATTTGGCTATAATCTGTCAATGAGGTTTGATAGAAGCATGCTACTCAATTGTTGATGCAAGGATTTATTTGGGAACACAATTTTCTGATATTAAAAAGAGGGGGAAAAAAAATAAAGCTACTTGCTTTGTCTACTTGCTTTGTTCCCTCCGGTTGTAGGAAAAGTCTACTGCTGTTCTAGTGCTTGGGATTGATTTCATTTAGCAATATACATTGAAGAACAGTCACTTACTTCTCTTCTGCGCTTTATGATCAGCTGAATTACAGGATATACCTGAGAAGTTGAAGATCCTCAGGTGTGTTTTTCAAAGCTTTGAGCAACATGCTCTGCAAAACACTGACATGAGTAATGTCCCATGTCCTCCAGGGACAAAGTAGATGTGAGCTTGTCAAAGCTTCTGTATTGTAAAGGATGTGTAAGCTGTCATGTAGCTTGTAATAATTGTCACCTTTTGTGCTGGGAAAGTGTTTCATTTTGCCCCTCTCTTGTTCTGGATGACTCTGAGAGAATTAGCAATGTTCACTTCATCTCATGGGAAACATCTTGCCTTTGCCTGTACCTTTCAGAACAGGGTGTCCAGTGGTGATAAAAGAGCTAGTTGTGGGGGAAGTGAGGAGTTGTGGCAGCAGAGGGAATTGCCATGCAGTTTCACAGCACGTTTGCTGTGGTTCACCATGGCACTTGTACAGCCCTGCTGAGGCTCACGCAGGTGGTGCGTGCCTTGTGTGTAGGGCCCTGCCTCACACTTGCCAGCTGTAAGGCAGCACGGCAGGGTGTTGGTGCCAGAAGGGAAGGGGTAGATGATGCATTGCCTCCCCAAGGGGTCTGTGTGCCCAAAGGGGCCCAGAAATGCAGAGCTCCCCAAGGAGGTGATGCTGTGTCTGTGCACATGAGCTGTAGCCTGCACACACAGCTGCCACGTGGCCTGGAGTCTCATGTACTGACTTGTGGTCACTTGGCTTATCATGGCTAACTTTTAGTCCTGGTCATTAGATAAATTGAGAAATCTTAGCATAAATAATCTTGAGACAAATATATATTAGGAGGTATACATGAAGGTGGTCCCATGCCTCAGCAGAAGCAGTTCTTTATTCCCACACAGTTTGGGCAGGACAAGTTTATTACACAAACAGCTGGTTGTGAGCATTTTTTGTTGATGGTGGCGAGAGCAAAGACTTTTCCAGCAAGTGCTACCCTTGTGAAACTTCCCTTTTCTGACAGGAGCTGTGAAAAGTCTTCTGGAACAGCATGGGAATTCGTTAACAGCTTGCACTGGGGTGTGAAAGTTGGTGGTGTGAATGGCAACAAAGGTTTAATAAACATTTATGTATTTTTCTTTCTTCACTTGAGTCTATACCTGACACTAGGGAACCTGCTACATGTAGCTTCCAGAAAGGAAAAGAGTCATGCTTAAAGGGGCACCTGTTCTATGTGTAGTTTAATCACATTTACATGCCCCGATGCAATTTTTTTGGTGGGCAGGGTGTTCTAACTGGGTTGTGCAAGAGAAGTGAACTGGTAGGGACTACATACAGTTACATAGTGCTGAGTGCTGGAACCAAAGCAGTGTGAAAGTATCTGCAGTCTGGAGTACTCTGTGTGCAGTCCTGCAACTTTGGGACCTGCTGTGGAAGCTGATCCCCTCCTCAGTGTGGGGTGGAGGAAGAACAGTGCTAGTTTGACACTTTTAGCAAGTTCTATCTTCTTAGAATCCATATGAAAAAAAAATAGTGATTTATTGTGGATATATGTATACCTGTTTTTCCTTTTGACCAGTTCCTTGGTAGCTCTCATGAGTGCATAGACACAGCTGGTATACATTGTCTGCAGAAGCTTGCAAAGCTGAATGGGCCATCAAAATGGAGTTTGTCTTCTCCCAGGTGCTGCTGCTTGGTGTGTTGGCTGGGCAGTGTGGAGCGCCTGCCCTGACTGCTGCCTGTGGGCAGCTTTAGCTGAGCACTGGGAAAGGAGTTGCTTGGGTTAATTGCTGTCTGTGGCCACCACAAGGAAAGGAGTGTACAGAAGGGTGAAATGGTCTGGAGATGCCAAGTGGAGCAGCAACAGGGATGAGAAAATAGCAGAGGGAAGTTAACACAAAGTGAGAGAAACATTAGCTCTTTCTCATCCCTGTCACTGTAGAGATTGCCAAGCCTTGGTGCTGAAGCAATGTGTTGCCAGGAGCAGAGCCATTGCAAGAAGCAGTGCCCTGTGTTAATGCCTTGGATGCCCCTTTTCATGCTGCCTAGTTTCTTCCAGTGCTGTGTACTGACTGAAGACTGGGGAGCCCTGTGGCTGTGGAGAGCTGGGAGTGGCTGAAGGCTGGAAGGAGAGGCTGGCAGCGGTCAGTGGGGAAGGCTTAAGACAAGAATGAGAAACAGAGAAGGTTTAAATATCTTGCCTTAGCATGGGCATGGAGGAGGGTGATGCTCTTTGGGGATCATGATTTAGCAAGCTGAGATCAGACAGCATCGGCCCTGTCAGCCTTGCGTGACTGGAGAGGGGAAGAAGAAAATTTGAGGCTGTCAGTCAGTGCCGGCCCTGGCATGACACCCAGAAGTATATCTCAGGACCAAGTGTGCTCCTCTGGATGCCTCACCTGTGAGGCTCTGATATTGCTTGCATCCACAGGAAGTTCTAAGACAGGCTTGGCTTGGCTTTGGGGCTTCTGCGGAGCACTGGGCTCTGAAGCACTAGAGGTGCTGTTCTCGTAGTGTGCTAGAGTAGGAGAGAAAGCTGGCTCTCCTGACTGCACAGCAAGGAAACCAAGGCACACACACACAAGGGCTCTCCTCTGGATCCGTAGTGCACATGGCTGGGGCAGGAAGGAACCCTGACTGCAGATGTGTCTGTGCCTTGGTTTCCTTGCTGTGCAATGACGTTTAGCGAATCAATCCAAACCGCAGGCTTCTGTGTGTGAGTATGTGTCATCCTGAATGCTGGGCTCCTTCACTCCAGATAGCCTTTTGTGAGACCGGTATGACCATCTTGCCACTTATGGGTTTATAACCATGTGTACAAATATTTGAAGGGTGTAAATACCGATGAGGGAAGGGATTAGCCTAAGCTAGTCCAAGAGGGTAAGCCTTGGGAGTAACTGAAAGGACCTGAGCGGATCATTAGCAGAGAAAGATCCTATGAAATATTCCCATCTGTGCTGTTTCCAGGACCATAATCGCTTCAATCGAATGTCAGGTAAAGGCAGAACATACCAGCTGGGGGCTGTATTGAACACACACAAGCTGGTTTTCTATTTCTGTATCAAGAAAGGTGCAGTCAAAGTGTAGTGAAATTCTAATAAACTGTGCTTCATGTGTACAGCTACATTTGCTGTAGCTGGGAAGAGCAGAATTGCTGTTTTTCACACAAGTTCGAGGTAGCAGGATGAAAAAAAATGAGAGGAAACCTGGGTTCAGGTTTCCCCTGTGAATAATGTGCAATAAATTACAAGGGTGCCATAATCTGGGACCTTCTGACTCCTCAGCCAACTTTTCAGCAGTTTGGTCTTACTGCATCTATAATTAACAGCTCCCTGCTTTTAGTAATCCTCTTTGCCCCCCTTGCTTCTACTGGGTACACTTTTTATGGGTAAGCTCTTTTTTTTTTCTCTCCAGTTTTGCAGGTGGAATAGTAAAAGGCCCAGATCAAATCCTTAACAGTAATGTGTGTGAGGGATACGACTCAAATGGAGGTCTTTCAGTAAACTGACGTGTGATTCCACGACAACTTGTCTGGGATTGCTAAACAGGCTGAATTTCTGGCAGTGATGCTCAACCACCCAGATCAAAGTTTTCCTTGTAAAAGCTGCTTCTTCCTGAATTGTACATTGCTGGAGTTGTATTCTTTGTCTTTCCTCCTGATGTTTGAAGGAAGTAGGCTGAGTACTTCGCAAATACTTATTTCCCTCCCTATATACAGACATTTACCAGCAAATCACTGTTTCGTCCTCCCGACAAAACTTCATGACGACTCTAAGTGAAACTCAATTAAAGGAGCCATGAGAGTAAGTCAGAATTTAATGAGAATATCAAAAACCTTTTCCTCCTTTGTTTTTTTGATAGGCATTTCAGTACATAGTGGACACAGGACTGTGTCCAGACGTTGTTGTTAAAGGTTCAACATCTTGTGCCATTTCAATTAAAGCCCCAAAGTTCTCTTTAAACATTGCTAGGAACTCTTAAGAAATCTCATGTAGAAAATAAAAGAAGAGGTAGAGATTGAGGCTGCTTATATTTGTAGGGTTCACTAAAATTAATGTGGGGTTTTTTTTGCAGAAAATGTGACATATTAAGAAATGCTAGGATGTCACGTTTATATATATAAAAACGGAATATATTTTATGTTTTACTTTGTTATATATATAAATACATATATTTATAGTTTAATCTAGAATATAAACATATATTTTATACATGTACACGTACAAATATATCTATATAAAAGTATAACATATATACGGAAACAAAACATCAAAATCCAGTCAATAAACGAACCTTTTGGGTTACTGGTCACCCTCACTCTCTATCTGTAGTGTTATTTTAAGTAACCTCATTATCCCAGCAGCATGAACTCCAGTGAATATCTGATTCTTTGACAAGCTCACTGTCAAAGTTCGTAACTTCTAACCAGCGGTCAGGAAACATCTCTCTTTCCTTTTCTTCCCCGCCACCTCCCCATGCTGGTGTGTGTAACAGTTGCCATGTGGTACTGGATTTCTGATCCCAATATATTTTTACAGGATTCTTGTGATGGAACAAAACCTTCTACAAATAATAATCTATTTTTCTAGATGGCAAACATCTGGGTAGTATAAGTAAATGGGTAATTTATTAGTGTTTGAACAGCTTAAGGGAGGGGAACCTAAAGGTAGCCCTGAACAGCTCAGAACTTCTGGCGGCTGCTTCTGTCTCAAAAGGAGGGAACAGAGTCGAGAGAGCGGGCTTCAGCCATCCCAGTGAAACACTCTTTCTTCCTCCCCTGCGTGTCTGTGAGACTTTGCATACCTGCGATGGGAGTTTGAAGCCAAGTGCTTTGAAATGCATCATGTCTTGGGGACAGCTCCGGGGGCTCTGGTGAACTCGTTCCAGTGGTGTGTGTGTCATTTGTTCATTCCATGGTCATACTGGATCAAACTGACTGGGTTATGGGTAAAAAACATTAAACCTTCTGTCCCTCTCTCTCCTCCTTTGTTTCTGAGAAATACTGCTAAGGCTGTAACAGCAAACCAGTGCTTCTGCTTGATGAGGGCCATATTCTTTAGTGCTTTCCATTCACTTTATGTCGCAGGCTGTGTGTAAAAAGATAACGCTGCAGGACAGAAGTTTCCTCAAGCTTTGCACTTGTCAAAGAAAGACACTCCCATATTCTGCCAGTTTTGTAAACCAGTGAAGAAATGCTGGGGAAATTGAGCCACAGGCTTTTTTGTGTCACAGCAACCCTTATAGTAGTTTGGAGTAAAATAAAAATCAAGTTCACTCCGAAAGGCCTGTGTGTACTCAATTAAAAACTTAGACCAGAGTATAATAAATTCTGATTTTTCTTGGCCCCCTTCCCAACCTCTCAGCTAAGCCCACAAGCCCATGAACCACTGGTATTTTTTAGAAAAATTGGGAAATGATCTTTATTAATTTTCATTTAAAATCAAATTCTGTTGTCTTTTTCTTGCATGAATCTGATAATGAAGCAGTGCTGTATTTAAAAATGGGAATAAATTAGGTTAAACTAGGTCTTCCCCTGGCCGGAGAAGGAAAATGAGGTGAAGTTAGCAGCCTGTTAGCTAACAAGCCAAATATCTCAACGTTCAGCAGTATGAGAACAAAGCCTGGTGGGGGCTTAACATGTTAGTGTACCTTTTTTTTTCCCTTTTGTTTTTTTTAGACATTCTTGTCCACTGAGATTTTTTTTTTTCCCCAGTCCCTGCTGCAGGTAAGGGAAGCAGCATTTTAACCCTGTGGCATGAGGGGATGCTTTTTGCTCCAGGTACAGATTATTTTGTCCCATCTGCTTCCCCCACAGGGGTACAAAGCTGAGTCCACCTTCATCCCCTTCTTTCTTCAGCCTAGCAGAAGCCCGGCTCATCTGCTTATTGGGAAGCACATCCCAGTTCCTAGGCTCTCTGGTTTGCTGGGGTGTAGGTTCCCCTGTGCAGTGTTTATAATGGATATGCTGCTGGGGAGAAAGCAGAGTTCTTTCTGCTGGCTGCTCTGTCCAGAGTCTGTCATCAGTGCCCTGGTCTAGATCTCCCTGCACGTGTGAAAGGGAATTGGTTTGAGCATGGGGAGAGCAGCAGCACTGGCTGCAGAGTCCCTGGCTCACTCATGGTGTAAGGCAGTACTTCTCACTGCCCCTTAACCACATCAACAAGCTAAGCATGAAAACCAGTTTGTTTTGAAAGTGAAAACCGAGCAAAATAATCGGAAAAAAGGTAAAGGGGATAAACAGAAAGTGTTTCCTGGTTTTTAAAAAAAAAAAAAAAGAGGGAAGGCAGATGCACTGACCCCTGTTCTGTGTCTGATCGTCTCTTTAAGAAAGACCCCTCTGGCACTGGCAGCAAAGGGTCAATTTGGAGGGTTTCTCACTGCCACATTGTAGAAGGGACCTGGGTTTAATCCTCTTGGCCCTTGCTGGAATATAAATGAAAATGTCGATCAGCAGCCGTATTTGATGTTTGCATCTTTTCACACTGGTTCAGTTTCACAAGGGCAATCTGCCCTCTTGCATTGTTTGTCCTCGGGGGTCTGCAGGAGATTAAACCCTACATTTACAGAGTGGAAAAGGATGAGCAAACAACAATGCTATTAGTGTCCTCCTTTTGCCTACTGCCCTGCTCACTGGAAACTACTGAGAGTGCTGATCGAGGTTCCAGTTTAAGCTGTGGCTGAGAGAAGTGGGTATGTTCCCTCTTCCCATCCACTGAGCTACTTGGCTGCTCAGGATGGGTGCCTCTTCCTCTCTGTGCTGGCGCAGGACTTAGGGAAAATTGCTCATACTCGTTTGCCTTTCGGCCAGTGAATACCTTTGATTTATCCAGACAACTTAAAACCCTACATGTTTATGCAGGTGTGATTAAAATATGGCATTGCTTCAAGCTGAACGAGGTGAGGTTGGGGTATTTTTCACTGGGTATTTATAGGTGATTTTACTTTCAACTTTATTAGAACAGAAAAATAATTATTCTAAGATAAAGTAGCTGCCAATTGAACAATAAAGCTGTAGTAATCCTTGTATCTGGGGTCTGAATTTTATTCTATTTTCACTCCCCAGTTCTGTATCTGCAGCATCTTTGACTTCACCTGGCTTTTTCCACAGTTACCACTAAAGAGTTAAATTCAAGCAATCTGGGAGAGGAATGAGTGTGCCAGTCAGGATTCTTAGCTAAATTGCTTTCATACTTTGTTTTTACAATATATTTGCTGCTTAGCCACATTTTGGCCCTTTTCCTTTTTCTAACAAAAATCATTATGTGGGATAGCTGGTAGATAGTTCCTGCTTTCCTAGTGACAACTCCAGGCTAAAAATGTCCCGTGGCATAGGGGTCATTAACTGATGGCAGTTTCTATGCCTTTCTGAGGCTTTTTTCGGCACCAGCTACAGAATCTATGAAATTGTCTGTGGGGGGAAAGGTGTTTATCTTGTGTTGAAACTGAGGATGGACCAAGTGCATGAGGAAAGGAATGTATCAAATAATGAGCTATAAATACTACTAAATCTTTCTGAGATCCTGGAAGAGGATGTTTAGTCAGAATTGTGTGACAGTCGGCATGAGAAAATTGTCATTTTGTGAAATGCTACTGTAGAATAGGTTTCAAATGTCACTATTTATGTATCCATTTATATAGATAGCATCAATTATGTATTTTTAAATACTGGTGACGGGTCTAAAAACTGCCTGCGTTGCGAACAGCGAAGTTTCCTTTTTCTGTGGCTTGAGCGTTGAGAACAATTCTTTTTTTTTTTCTCAACCTGAAAGCTGTATTTGTTTGCTTAAAAGAATGAAGAATGGTATTTCATTGGTAATAGTCAGGAAGATTTATTAATATTTTATTGTGGAGCTTTTAAATGGAGAGCTACACACACTAGTTTTGTGTTGTTTTTTTTTTTCCCCCTGATATCTGTGCTAAAGGAGCATAGCAACACCATGCATTTGCATTTTCTGATCACTAAAAATCGCCCCTACCATAAATGTGTATGTGAAATTGAGAACCTAATTAAAAGATTAACAGCATGTACAGTACTTTACCCAAAAGGCATGTGTTAATTTGTTAAAACACTTACAATTTTTATGCTGTCTTTTTTGACGCTATCAAAATATTTTCAGTGGAGCTGGCTGAACCTGGTCTCTCTATTATAAATTCTTCTGCAGGGTAAGACAAATTAATTTCATATCTAATTGCATAAGGAATTATAAATTATCTTTTCTAAGAGACCTATGACACTAAAACACAGAATGAACAAATAAAACTGATTTGTTCTAGTACAAATGAAGATATATGGCCGTATTTTTATTACAGACACCATTTGTTTGGGTTGAGTGTCTGAATATTTTACAATAAGACACAAAGTGCTCTTTGTCGAGCGGTCGTTCTAGTAATGCATCTTAAGGTGCTTTACAACTAATTGCCATGAAACGGAGAAACCCAAATCAACAAAACCCAGCCCCACCCATAAAATGAAACCGTGCAGAATGGGGTAACTGTGTTTTATGTGCATTCACAGAAGCAGCGGCATCAGCCTCTTGGATCAAACAGGGAGCTTTTCTTATGTTGGCGGAGGAAAGACCTGTTGATTCATAAGCAAAAGGTGACTTGCTGTATGTACAACGACAGTTTCCAGCTAGGTGAGAGATGCCTCAGTCTAGACCAGAGCCCACTGGTGAAGGATTACAAGTCTGGTTTCTAGTGGGGAAACACGACTGATGTATAGGACAGTGTACTGAAGGTGGTGTTTCCCTCGTGTAAAGGGAAGCATAGGTCCTGCCATGGCCCCATCAGGGCCATGTAATCTGAGGAGATGCTGTGGTGCTGCAGAGTTTGGATTTCCTTCCCTCCTGTGGGATTCTGGAGGTATCGTGAACAAATGACCCTTCCTGCCCCTAAAGCACAACCAGGAGGTATCTCCTTCAGAAACAGCTGGGTATTTAGTGGTACACAGTGATGTATTATTTAATAATAAAGTTTTACTCTTATGGCAGAGTTTAGTAGAATCTGGCAAATGTTAAAGATTTGCCTTTTGTAACTACTCTCCATGGAATTTTATTCTGTCATTGCAAGTTTGAAATGGTTTATAGTAAATTTCCCATTTTGTACCAAACTGTGTCAGTGTTGGTGTCAAGGCTGCTCGAATGTTACTGAATGCTATTTAACCAGATTAGATTAAACCCTATTCCATTATTTAGTGCAAGTATATTGTTCATAAAGGAACAAATTAATATTCTCCTGATCTTTCAAGAGTTGAATTAATAAATTTACCATAAGGATTAGTTTGGTATTGTCTAATAGAGATGTTCTCTTACTTATTTATCCATAAGTACTTCTAGTACAAAGTTTATTGATACAAAGCTGCTTCCGTTAAGCTGATAGATAGATAGCAGATAGCTGATAGCAGATAGTGGAAGCCTGGTGCCAAATTGTCAAAATCCCAGCATATGTGTGCACTTATGAATTTTTCTAGAAGGGGGCCAGAGGGGTGGTATGGTACCTCATAAAGGCAAGTAGGAAAGAACCATAATAATTCTTAGCTAGAGAGCTTCCATGATCTGGTTTGAGTGATGTGAGATGAAAACTGCAGCATTTATGGTGAAAAGTGGATTACATTTTAAAGAAGCATTTATGCCTAATAATCCAAAGTGATTTCAATAATAAGGTTAAGGAATATTTTTGTTACCATAAAAACATAAGATCTTTTCCCCTTACCTTGTTTGTAGCTCTGTAGAAAATTTTCATTTTGCAAGGACTTTTTGGGCTGTACAATTTTGAGTGTGTGTCTGTACAGAGAAGTGGGGAGGGAGAAAGCAGAAAAGAAGAGAGAAGGCCAAGAGAGCAAATGTTTCTCTGCTGTTTGTAATAGCAATGTCATGTCTCTCTGAGGAACAGCAGAGCAATTTTTGGTAGTGTAAGAAACACCTGCACCATCTCACTGAGGTACAGCAACTCCTCTGTCTCACTCCTCTCCTTCCACTTCTTGTTGAAGTGAGATTGGGATGGAGGTACAGGGACAGCTGTAGTGCTGTCATGGCATGGTGGTGGAAGGAGGGGCTATTACAGAACAAAATTGCCATCAAACGACTTCAAGGCGTCTCCTGAATTCTTCGCTTTTTTATCTGTGTCTCTTGTGCATAAACTGGGGTTTTGCGTGTAAATGTGAGGGAGATGGAGAAATCTTAGCTGCAGATGGAACCTCCCTCCCCGTGTCTTGATATTTTAAAAAACCCAGAATTAGAAGGAGATAAATTTATATAGCCTTTGCACCATAATCATGTGGAAAGACCTGACACAAAGCCATAAGGCTTTTTTCACAGATTCGGTTGTCTGGAAATTGTGCAATGCTGTTTAAACAGAATGACTTTTAACAGATCGCAATAAATTAAAAAAAAAAATTTAAAGAATTGTGTTTTCACCAAAGATTACACGATGGCAGTGCTAACTCCCCTGCAATTAATAGACAGCGTGTACTTTGTTTTCTTTTGAGTGCTTAACATTTTGTCTAGATTTTATCTGGCCATGTATCCAGGAACTAGGTACGGATGCAAGCTGCTGTTACTGTATTTAGGACTATTAAGAGCATCCTATTGCTGTGTGGCAAGATGCGTCTCAACATTTGCCTTTGCAGCAATGTTGCTGTACATGCATATCCTGCAGTAGGTAGGCAGCCCCTTATCCACCTATTGTTAGATACAAAATGTAATTGGTTTATGACATAATAACTTCTTGCATCAACGCAGCATTTGTCTTTCACAAAACCTGCAGTTATTTTCTTAGAGCAGTTGCGAGCTGCAGTTTGCAGCTTAGCAGGAGGAAAGATGGAGTATGTTCTAATTTTGGCTTGGATTGTTGGGCTACTGTTGGCCCATTGTTGGCAGCCATGTGTTGTAGCAGCTTCTTTATAGAAGAAGACTGGTCCTGGTTTCCCTCTAATCTCAGACACCTACTGAATGTCTTTCTACATCCACCTAGTTGTGTGATGTTGTATTTAGGGGAAAGAAGTTGCTGTCTGATACAAGAAATGATGAGTTTAAATCTGGAAGCAAAAAAAATTCCCTTATTTCTGTGCTTGCTGGATTCAGTCTTTTATATAACATGCTTTATAGGAAAAGGACTACATTTGTACGGAAGGAGGTGCCAGAATGCTAATAGAGTATAGTAGCTCATCTGATGAGTGGGACAGACTTCTGCATGCTATTCCAAAACAAAATTAACCCCGTGTAGGAGTATAATACCTAGCATTGTTCATTCTTGACATTTTCTTTCCCATACTTCTGGGGCTGCTGATGAGGGGAGCTTCAGCTTCTCTTTAAAATTCTAATTTGTAGAGATAAAAAATAAAATCTTAGAGGATTCCATCAGAAGCTTGTGAGCATGATCCTGTCTTTGGCATAAGAACATGGAACAGAAAAGAATCCAAGCGTTTTAATTTGCTGGGAACACAAAGAAGCTGGTTGGTAACTTTGGGATGCAGTATTGCTCTCTGAAGCACATTACGGGTGTGGAGGCCTGTGGCAGCGCAATCATACGTGGGTCTGTGTTGGTTGCAAACATGGCTGCGGCCTCCTGTGGCCCTTTCATTATTTCTAAGCTTTTGGCACCGAGTACCAGTGGGGGATGCGTGAGGATGGGGAAACGAGAGAACTAGATATTAGAATTCAGTAGCAGATTTAAATTAAGCAGAAACCTCAGTATGTTATAAACTTGTAAGGCTATATATACACTATGGCATGTGGCTGGACCATAGTCATGCTCAGTAAACCACTGAATATTATAGGACAGTTCATATGTTTTCTAATTCTTCCCAGAAACAAGAGTATTTCAGTACTGAGTAATATCTTGTTATCCCGTTCATACTATTGACAACACAGCAATTTGAACTTGCAAAAGTAGCAGATTGGATACTTTCCTGAAACTACACGTACTATTTAGCATCTCACTGATGTTTTGACAGAACAGCACAGGGGCTGCCAGAAAGGGGGTCTGGAAGCGCCTTAAGGGAGCTAAGGGAGTTTAGTGAAGGTTGTGAAAAAGGTGCTTTCTGTTAGACATCCTGTGAAGAGAGAGATGGGAAAGGCCAGGAGATGCCAAAGTGGGAGCTATACTCCATGAACAAGGCTTTTTGAGCCAGGAGGAGTGTAGGGTGACAATTTCATTTGGGGCTTTGCTTCCTTGGTAGTAGCAGTTAAGAACAGGACTGAAAAAGCTGGTGGTAGTCAAGATAATGTCCCAGCCTCTTAAAACTTAAGTGTAAGGTGTATATCACAGAGTCAACTATTCCTTGCAGTGGTGGAAACTTAAATGCAATGTTCTGGTACTACTGTAGTAAGGCCAAAAATGGTGCTAGAAAGGTTTGTTCCGGTGTGAAGGCAAAGTGAAATGCAAAAGTTCGAAGGGCATCCAGTTGTGTGACGTAGAGTCCAAAACCAGTACACACAATGTGGTTAAGGGTTCATAATTGTTGGTGCTGTAGCTTCAACGCGGGATTCTGTAAAAGACAATTAAGCCATGTTTTAAGTTACAGCAGTGTAAATAAAGTCAAAGGCTTCTGAAGTCAATGGAGGTTTAGATTTCCAGTGATGCCATTGAGGGCAGAGGTTGAAAGATGATTTTTTCTTCCAGATGTATCTCAAGCTACATTTCAAGCTTGTTGTATATGAAGCAGTAAATAATCTGTTGGGAGGCAGGTTGGGAGCATAGGTAACGCAGCTTCACGTACATTTATCTATAGCATCGGTAACCACTGCTGATTGTTTGCAAAGTGCTTGTTTGGGGTGTTCCATCCATATATTTTTTCAGCTGTCTCCTAATATGGAAAAACAAACTCAATACAGCTGTTCTGGAGTGAGTTATTTAGCTACAGGAGATGTAGGCCAAAGCCATGTTACTACAGAACATTTTTCCTTATATGAAAGCCATCCATTTGCAGGATATATTTTTTTAAATGATCTTCAGAGTAACTTGATTTTTTTTTATAATACATCGTAGACACTTGGGTTTACGTTCTTGCTTATGTGAATACCTGAGACACAGTGACTTAGACTGGGACAACAAAATAAAATTACCCATAGGAATCCTCCAACCTCTGCAGAGTCGTGGAGAAATGTGACCTGTGTCCTTGGAGGACAGAAGTGTGGGAGCTCCAAGGCTGAAAGTAGGAAGGCAGTTTGTTTTAATAGATGTAAGATTTGACCTGGTTTCAAGTACTTTTCTGAAGACTGGAGGAAGGAGAAAGCTGCAGAGAGTGGGGAGACAGGTGAAGCCGGGGGCTAGGAGCCTTACAGGAGGCTGTGGTGTAGCTTTGGTTATGTTCAGTGTATGTGTGTGTGTTTGACAGCAAATATCCACCTTTTTGGCAAGGACTGAGAAGTTAGTCTTTAGCTTGACTAATACGTATGTGTATGTAAGAAAGTTTTAAAAGAAGGGGAAAATATTTTTTAACTTGGACTATTCGTGGTTGAAATATCATAAACACTTGGATGTAATGAGAGAGGTACAGTGACTTTTTGTTTTCAGAGAACTTGTTAGAAAGTTGAAATTAAGATTTGTATGTTTTGCAGAGGAGCTTTCTTTGTGAGGTTTTCATGTAAAACCAGGGTTCCCTGACTAAGTGCATCCATAAATCAAGATGGTGCTTTCTTTTCTTTGGAATTTAAGGTAAAGAGCTTTGGTTTTAAAGCATCAAGCGGTTAGTACTTGTCTGTAGACTTTTAAGTAGTGCACAAATGCACAAGATTTTCCTTTGATTAATGGATTTTTTTTTTCATTTATTAACAAGGTGGTTATATAGGAACATTCATCAGAAGCTTTAGAAGTTGTGGGAGATACATGATGTCATAGATGTCATTAAAGTAGTGCACTGCATTATGAAAGTTCAGAGCAACCATTGCTTTCTATCAGGGTGAATAATGGAGCATTCATTCACTCCTACCAAATTCTAACATCAAATATTCCATGGGCTCCCTTAAAACAGAAGTTGAGTCTATAGGAACATGCAGGGAGAAGTTACGCTTGGGAGCGTGTAATTGGGGTGCCTCAAAAGGAGTGGTAGGTGTTTCAAGTCCCAGAAGTTGTGGTGGTTCTGCACAAAAGCTAGCGACTCTCTGAGGTAAAAGCTCTGCAGATGGAAGTGGATGAAAAAATCTTGGCTGGCTCATGGGGAGCCTGTGAGAACAAATACTAGAGGCCAAATTCTGCTCGGTTACACCATCCTACGTTTGGACTAGCTCCAAAGATGAGCGCTTTCCCTGCTGTGACTAGACTGGAGGGAGTACAACTCTGAGGGGTCTGAGCAACCAGTGACTCGACTCTAAACCACACATAAAATGGGTTTAGCAATCTTGGACTGCTGAACAATGATTCATTTTATAATTTGACCACAAAATGATTTGGCAGTGATTTCTTCAAACAGCTCGAGCAACTGAATGAGCAAGGAGGAGTCGGGATTACCCTTAGCCCTACTGAGTGTTCTTGTTGGGCTGCAGGTCACAGCTTCCTGGTATAGCTGTTGCTGGGGGCTGCATAGGCTGGCTCGGGAGAGCTCTGCCGGCAATACAGACAGACAAAGGTCTCATTCTTTAGTGGTAAACGTGCCTTCACAGCCACCACTGTATACTAATACTTAAACAAAATGAAAGGAAATGTTAAGTCTGCTGCATGTTACTTGTTCGGGCTGTGAACAGCTGTATGGCAAATACATCTATAGTATAGCAGGGCGAGGAAGACGCAAGCAAACTTTCACAGCCATCCTTTCATGTCTCTAATTACATCCAGACTTAGCAGCAGTGTCATTGCATTTTGCAGAGGAGCGTGGCAGCCCTTGAAGTGAGATTTCTTGGTGTTCAATCCCACACGGTAGAAAAGGTCCATTGTACTCTTGACCTGCTTTAGAACAAACCATACTAACCCATGCGTGCATGCTCAGAGTTCCCCCTTTTCAGAGATGACTGCTATTTGTTGCAGGGGTTGCTATGGCAAACTGGGACAGAAAATCCTGTCTTTATGTTAAAGCGAAATACTTAGAAATTGTGAAGAGACAGATTTTAAGAATATAAATTAATGAAATGGCAGTAATTGCATTATTGCACTATCTTGCCAGGGAAATAGCTATTCCTGTGAGAGTCTATTACTGTGTTAGGTTTTGGAGCAGAGTGTAGTTTTTTGAAAGTGCTTTAGGTTTTCCAAATCTGTCTGTCTGCTTTTATTTACTTCTAACTAGTGATAAATAGCATCTTATCCCTGCAAAGGTGATCATCATCCTGCTTGCTTGAGATGTTCACAGACTGAACATGCATTTACACTTTGGGCTTAAATTGACAGAAGCAAGTAACTGTTACCTCACCAATCTGGCCCAAGTAGCAGCTCGATAGCTTGGCTTGTTGGGAGCAGTGTCTCTGGATTGGGGCCGGGAGCATTAGGCTTCTTCCGCAGAGGAGTCCCACAGCTGTCTAACGTGCCTTTTGCTCCTTGACTGCTGGAGGTGCCAAGTGTCAGACAGGGAAGAGAATTCTATGGGACATTTCTTCATTAGCAAGAAAAATTAAAAAAACCAAGGCTGTTTAATGTTACTTCCCTTATGTTTTTTTTCTCTGGGTCCTGACTACTTAACGCCTCTGACCGTGTTGTAGTGATGTCTTTCTTCAAATCTCCAATGAAAGGATGAAGAGTACGCTTTGGAAGCAGAACTGATAGACCGGATGCTGCCTGGCATATTTTTAGTCAATTAGAAAAACTGCTTGGAAATATTTTTTGCTTTTCATACTGAAAACAGGCAGTTCTATATCTTTACCTCTGTAATAGTAATTCATTTTTTTCCTACATTTTTAAGTGGGACTGTGTTATGGCCCTTTGATAATGTTTGGGGAGAAAATGCCCACTTCCCACATCTGAAAGAGAAATTAATATTTAAAAGGAGAAAGAGATCAAACCACTACACATGGAGAAAAATGAAAAATGGTTTTCGTAAACATGTTGCCTTGAACTATGAAGAGCCTTCCTCAGTTGACGCAGTGAGTTAAGTCCTTTTTTCAGGTATTCTCCAAGCGTCTTTGGTCTTTGCTCAGTTGATCTCAGTTGATCAATCAGCCTCTGGTTGGCTGAATGCGAGCTGAGGTCATTGACTCTGTGGTGATGATGCCAATACTGCTGGTCTTAGGAATTGACCTTCTGCTGTTTGCTTTTGTGTGCACAGGAAGAATCGGGCAGAAAGAGACATCAAAGTTCAGGAACTCTTGAGTCTTCTCAGTTTTGTCACTGCCTGTTTGTCTCCAAGAAGTCATCTTTGGCTGTGCTTCTGGTGCAGCTTGCTGCAGCTGGTTGTGCTGGTGAACGACAGTAAATACATACTTCGGCCGAACTTTTGGAGTTCATTTTAGGAGATGGAGAGTGTCGTTTTGTGTGTTCCCCTTGGGTTCCTGAGTAGGCAGCAGACTGTCCAATGCACCCAAGGAATGGAACGGAATGTAACAACGCTTCTGCACTGCAGATCAAATTTGATATGTTTGGGAAGGGGACCAGCAGCTTCCCAAAGGAAATTAAAAAAAAAAAAAAGATAAATGTAAAAATGTTTATAACTAGCTCAAGTCAGCATCCTCATCTGAAACTGGCCAAGTCAGATTCAAGATGCTTTTCATGCCACCCTGTTTGCCAGCTCTCTCTTAGACTGAGGCTTTTGTAATGATTCAAGAGTTCAACTCTGTGTTAGAAAAAGAAAGGCACCTCTTGTGGAATATCATTAAAAGCTGAGCCAGGTTTTTTCTCATTTAATATTACTTACTCGAATCCACTGTCTTTCCTAGTATTTTGTACAGCATTGTTCTTTCTCGTTACGTTTATCGTTATTCAGTCAAGAGGGTTTTCACTGCATTACCTGAGTTAAAATGATCTTGTGTTCAAGGCTACAATTAAGGAGTTTTGAGAACCTGGGTATTCTGATTGTTACCAGTGCAGAGATTAGGGATAGATGACTGAGTGCTTTGAAAGGGAGCTTTGTGTCCACCTGCCATCTTTCCTTATCTTTGTAAAAATGGCAAAGACTCAAATAATTTTAAAAATACAAAAAGGTTAATTGAATACTACTTTTCCATACATGTTGCAGTCATTTCTTATGGGTAAATGTATGCATAAAACACTTTAACTACACCCACAACGTTCATTCTTATTAGATGAATACACTTTTTAATACTCAATCTGCACAGTAAGTGAATAATTTCTATCTTAATTCTGCATTTTTCCTCTGTGGTTATAACCAAAATTATACAGATTCCCTTTGTGGAATTATATCCCGAACTACTTTCCCCCAAGGTATTTTTAAACTTTTTACCTAAATAATGTGCGTTATTTTAATTACAGCATTTAACAATTATCTGGAAGCTATTGGTTGTTATGTCAGTTCAAGGTGCCACTTAAGTCCTTCTTACAATTAACAAAATAATAATTGTTTCCAAGGCGGGCAGGGATATGAACCCAAACCAAATCCTAGCAGGCATGTCATTATCGTGGCAGGGGAAAGCAAAGGAGCAGATCCCTCCCTGGGTGAAAGCATCATGAAGAAATGGGTGGTTGTGTTTGTTTTGGCAGGGTGAAGCTGTCGTGAGCCCAGGGCCCCAGCCAAAACCGAGTGAGCTTTGAGTTGACTCAAGCTATTTCTCAAATGTTTTTGTGAACTCTCACTCCCCCGCTCGCCCTGCCCCCCCTGCTCCCCTCTCTTGTTTTAATTATACTTCTCAATGCTGGGAACATCACACCAGATCTTCCATGTTTTGGGATTATTTGTGAAAGGATTTCTCATCAGCTAATAGCCATTATTTCAAAAAAATCTTCATTGGTGCAGTTAAAATCTGAGCTCAGATGTGTGATCACATAAGGGGAAATTCCGTGGAGACTTGAAGTGGAACGAAGCCCCCTCCTTAATACTTTTGTCTAACATATGTCACTGTATTAAAAATAATTACTTTGGTTCCTTAGAGGGGAAGAGGAAGGTTTTTTTAAAGCTTGGAATTCTGTATTGAGTCGGCAAATAAACTCCTGAGATTGCTTTCATTTGAAAAGGATATTTTAAATGGTACCCTTTCCTTGAACGTTGGCCAGTTTAATTTAGATTATTGCTTCTGACAATTAACCTCATGTTGGGCTGCACTTGTCTCATTAGCAATGTGGTGAGTGATGAACTTGGATTCATGAGGGCTGAGCCCTCACCTGGGGAACTCACCCGCCAGGGCTGTGCCGCTGCTCTGACCATTAACAAATCCATGCAAAAGCTGTCCGTGGAGGATGGGACCGGGAAGTTAAACAAATACATTGGTAGTCTTAGCATATTCTTTTCAAATTATCAAAAAATATTTTCTTATTAAAACTATTCTTTGCATAATTTTGCCAGGAGAGAAAGTTAAACAGCAAAGGAGACATGAGCATGAGATCTAAAAACACTGTTTCCAAGTAATGTAGTTTTCATATTTTTTTTCCCTAACTTTTTCTAATTTGAGACAGAATTTCTCCTTCAAAATTTATCTGCTTTAAAAACAAGTTTTTAAATAAAAAGGGGATAGAGTGATCGGGAGTAAAGATAGGGCTAAACAATTAAAGAATAAAATTCTTAAATTCTGTCTGAATGTAATGCTTCATCTGCCAGGAAATGATCAGTTGTTTTGTTTTTCATTTAAGCAAAACCAGTTACACAAGTTGTGGTTTTATGAACTGATTTCCCCCCCTTTTTCTCCCCTGATTTTTATTCACTGAAGCAAAATATCCTTCACTTCCACAATCCACTGATCTGTGTTACACAGGGAATATTTTGAAATAATGTTGTCTTTTGGTGGTGATTTGATGAACAAAGGGATTGAAGATAATTTTCTGCAATAGAAATAATGACTTTACCAACTTTGTATAGTTGAAGGCCTCTCATCTAAATCTTGTCAGAGAATGACTACTAATGTTCAAACCCCAAGATGAAATAAAGAGCATTTTCTTGCAGTACTAGGAGAAAGAAATGGAAAAATAATTCTTTTTTCAATTTCTTTTTCTTCTTACATTTTTAATTTCTTAGTTTTAACAAGGTGCTCTGTACCTGTGTCTAAAGTTACATACATACATATTGACTGTCCAGTGTCCAGAGTTAATACAGATACACAGATCTTTATATGCAGCAAGGGGGAGAAGTGTTAGTCCTTTAAAGTATTTTGTTTTTTCCTTTTGATTTACACTTTGCATTTTATCATATCAGCTCCCTACAAGTAAAGGGATTACAAAGTAAAGTATTTACTTTACTACTTTTGCTATGAAAATCAGTAAGAGGAGCATGATTTAAACTGATGGGTCTGTTCTCTCCCATTATGTGGCAATGCGTGTAATACTGGCAGCCACTTAAAAGGTAGTATACGTGTTATTTAGAAATAGTTATTCCATTGAATATTTAATAATGTACACATGAAAACTGAGCCAGAGACTATGTGAAAAAAGATTTGCTCTGGCAGAAAAGTGAGTTATTTTAGTGAGAAAATGAATTTTTTTTTCCCCTTGACTGCAGGGAGAGATGGGTCTGTGCACCCAGCCAGTTAAATGCGTAGCCCATATGTGCACAGTGAGGAAAGCTAACACTGAGGTGTGAATGTGGCTGGCAGGGATTGCCGTGCCTGCCTGCGTATTCCTTTCTCATCTACAAGGGTGGCTTTGCCCTGCCCCAGGAGCTGGCATCTTTGTATTTGCTGGGCTGTCCGGCCCTGCATGGGCTGAGCGAGCGTACCTGGTGATAGGTAACCCATGAGCGTGGCTCTTGCGGAGCAGGCAGCTCGTGCTCATCCTGACCCACGGCAGCCTCTAGCCATCTCTTCCGCTCCTTTATAAATGTGGGTAAAATGCAGGGTAAGAAGATGGGAAAAGTCATGACTCAAGCTAAATAGGGTGTAAGTCATTGCCTTGGGGGTAGGAGGAGGGGACATTAGAGGTTTGTGTTCTGGAGATTTATTCCTGTAGAGCTGGGAGGTGACTGGCCATCATTCAGAGACAGGAGCAGCGTAGTGTGGGCTGGAGGAGAAAGGCAGCAGTGATGTGGCCATGGGTGGGTGAGCAGGCACCAACCAGCAGATCTGCTTGTCAGGAGGGATTCTTATCCAGAGCTGAAACCATCTTAGGGTCTGCAGTGAATCTGAGCTCTATTTTAGCAGAAAAGAAAGCCTATTCATTTGTTTGCAAGCAAAAATTAAAGCTATTTTCTTTGTACAGAACGAGACCTAAAGGGCTCCTAAAGGTTGAGACCGTTTTCTGGCTGGGACAGTTGTTGGTGGAGAGTTCTGCTGTCTCACTGAGGCCGAGGGAAAGTATGCATTGTTCTCGCCCATCAGCCTGTCAAGTCTACTAATCTCTTGTGAGATAATGACTCTGCAAACTCCTTTCTGGCAGAAAAACCCCTTAGCCATGATAAGAGCCTAATTTCACAGTTCCATCAAGATCCCTCTGAAGTTTTAACTGTGATACTTACATACATTTGCTAATATTTTCCTTCAATATAAAAGTTACTCAAAAGATGCTTCAGGTATGACATTCCTTTTATTTAGACAGGGCGCATGCAGACACACAACACAACTAATGGAATATAAAGCCTTTTGTAGACTATGTACCTGGATAAAAGCTGGCTTAAGTCCTTAATGTCTTGAAATCGGTACCTTCATTTCATTGCTGTTTGTAAAGAGCTTATGTTAGTGCAGCCTAAAGACAGAGGATTTTCCATTACAGATTGATGCTTTAGTTTCTATAAATGAACAGTGTTCTTTAGACATTTCCAGATGAGGGGCCTCCAGATCTTCAGTACTCTTCTTTGGGCATGCAATGGAAAGTATTTCACCTCACAATAGCTAAAGAAGGTAATGGGGAGGCCAGTATTTTGGGCCACCAGCAATGAAATTACTCCTGATTGTGAAGATTGGGTAGAACTTCATTTTCACCATGACTTGATTGGAACAACTTCTCAAATTTCATGATAGTTTAGTCTAGAACAGTGTATTCTCATGAAACATTATAGATTCATCCATAATCTATCCATTTTGTTTAATATTTAAGATTATTCTCTTCGATTACAATTTTAATGGTGTGGCATTGACCTTTTACATCTACACCACAGTGGGGCGTGGTCACACTGACAAAGACCCTTATTGCATGAGCTCTTCAAACCAGTTATACTGTGATAAATTGTAAACTAGGGACGTGACTGAGGAACATGAGAGCAGTTTTAATGCTGGTAGGCTCCTCTGATTGGATATTTATCCACCATAAACTCAACTGTGAAATGGACAGAGAGGGCACTTCTGAGGCAGTGGATTTTTCCAGGTGGACATGCATTACGATGGGTGTTTGGTCCTCACCTAGAGTGCTGCTGATCAAAAAGGCAGGCAGAAAAACTGAAGTGCTTCTACTCAGAGAGCTACAGAACAGAAGTAGTGATGGAGCATCCCATGTGGAGGGTGTGCTAATCACCTCTTGATTCCATATACTCTTTTACTTTTTTTTTTTTCCTTTTCTTTTTCCTTTCCTAAACTCATTAGAAAAAGAAGAAATTGCAAAAGGTTTTGAAGTCTGAATTATTTTACTATTAGGCATCTCAGACTTTTGGGATAATTCTTCAGTAATACAGTTTCTACTTAGAAAGTCTTTATTTCTTTGCAGTATATACATGTCTTAAGACCTGCAGTACGAAACAACCGGTAATACTCCACGTCTCCAAATAAACAACAGACTTCGTGGGAGTAAAATAGACTTTTATTAAGATGAAGACACCCACAGTGCAGTCCACATCCCGCCACCTGAGTGAGTGCCAAGAGCAGGGAATAGTTATTGGCTGTGGGAAACGACTGTGTCAGCAGAAACCAGGTTGAGGCTTTTCCTCCAGGGTGACCTTTGAAATCAGTCAGATTGTGAAAATGATAAACGTCCCAAAGCCACCACTGTGTTGTGCTCACTCTGCTGGTGGTGCTTCCTCAGCACTGAGTGTACTCTGGTTCCTTGTGCGAGTGTGGAGAGGAGAACACATCTGGGTTAGTCTGCCTATTCTTTTGGGAATGCACGTGCATGTGGTGTGTCTGCATCTTCCTACATAAGACTTTGGGAAGTACTGTTATTTTTATGTTATTATCTCCTTTACTATGATGTCATTAGTTGAAATCCGCAGTTTGTTGCTGGGTATTTGTGGTACAGAGGCGAACACGGACAGTAGTCTAAGTTATACCTTATGGTGAAATAGCGCCTTTGGTAGTTTCCACAGATTTTTCCAGTATTGATCCCACGTTCTGAATAAGGCATCATCCCAGTGTATCTTTATTTAATGATATTCCACAGATCTGTGGATGGGCTTCTGGATTCCTTTTCTGTTTACACACATATAGAAGCTGTTCATACATGGGTCCAAGGCACCCGGGACTTTGGGAGATCATTAGAAACAATAATCTTTCTTCCCTTTTTTCTTGAAATATCACCATGGGGGATTTTTTAGCTCTTTGCGTTTGAACATGAGATACGGTTTAGGAAAGAGAAAGAAGTGGCGAGTGCACTGAGCTCTGAAGGAATAGGGCTTTGGTACAGAAATTGGTTTAGTACAAGGAGTGTTGGTGTTAAGCAACAGTTTCTTTTAGCAGAAAACTCATCATCGGGGCTGTTGTGATAATCTATCTCTTCAAGTGTCTGCAGTGCCACAAAAAAAAAAAAAAAAAAAAAAGCCTGAAAGTGCTGGTGTGCTGCCTTCCAGCTTGGTGGGTTGTGAAGCACTGTGAGCTACTTACTGGAGGATGGATTTCAGGAGATATGGTACTAGAGCTTTCCAGTAGCTCATGAGGGTGTTTGCGATCCCACCAATGCTTGAGACTATTGAATCACAACAACCCCATGTAATGCTACAGGTTTGGCGAAGAGTGGCTGGAAGCTGCCTGGTGGAAAAGGACTTGGGGTGTTCGTCAACAGCAGCTGAAGATGAGCCAGCAGTGTGCCCAGGTGACCAAGAAGGCCAATGGTATCCTGGCTTGTATTAGAAATAGTGCGGCCACTACAGGGACATTGAGGTGCTGGAGCATGTCCAAAGAAGGACAGCGAAGCTGGGGCAGGGTCTGGAGCACAAGTGTGCTGAGGAGCAACTGAGGAACTGGGGCTGTTTAGCCTAGCGAAAAGGATGCTTAAGGGGAGACCTTCTCGCTCTTGACACCTCTCTGAAAGGAGGTTGTAGTGATGTGGGGGTTGGTTGCTTCTCCCAAGTAACAAGCAATAGAATGACAGAAAATGGTCTTAGATTGTGCCAGGGGCGGTGTAGGCTGGATATCAGGAAAAATTTCGTCACCAAAAGGGTTATAAAGCATTGGAACAGGCTGTTGAGGGCAGTGGTGGAGTCCCCATCCCTGGAGGGTTTTAAAAGACGTGTTTAGGGATGTGGTTTAGTGGTGACCTGGCAGTACAGGGTGAACGGTGGGACTGGATGATCTTAAAGGTCTCTTCCAACCAGCTGATTCTGTGATTCTATAAAGAAGCAGTAAACTTCTGGAAATGCTTCAGAGCATGATATACTTGTGCTCAAGCCTCCAGATCCAAATGTGAAGATGAAGATGATAACAGGATCCATAAGGGATCTGATGGCTTTGTAAGAAAAATAAGTTCAATTCTAGGAAGATGTGGGCTAAGAAAACAAATTCGGGTTCATCTCAGCATAATGTGGGCTCCTCAACGGTGCAAGAGAAAACTGTTTTTTCTGAGTCTGGTAACAGTTCCTGCTTGCTCTGAGTCATCTCCTCTGGTGGTGAACTACAGTCTTTTTTTTTCCTCCTTTGTTTTCTGTTGATAGGAAATGTAGCATAGTTCAGTAACCGGCAAAGCTTTATTTAGACTTGTCAGAAACGCAGAATTGTTTTGCTCTTCCTGGAAAGAAAAGAGGGAGATGAGGAACCTGAGAATCAGGTTATCAACTGAAGTGAGTGTCATCGAAGGAAAAATTTGTCTTGAATTTAATTGGATGTATCTGAACTTACAATGCTGCCCAAATTAGGGACTAGGATTATTAAAATGTATCTTGAAAAGGAATATTGCAACCTTAAAGATACAGTTCTCTGTCTTTTCTCTAGTAGATCAGTTTGTAAGGGAAGGGTAAGGTTTGATCCATTGCCTTTTACCCGTTTGTGAGCCATGAGGGAGATCTGAGCCCAAAGATCAACAGACTCTCAGTCTTTGGTCTATTGCATAGTCTTAAATATTTGTGTGCGTGCACATTTACATAGGGGTAATTTTGCTTTCCTTGTAATTTTTTAATGTAAAAATGATAGAGTGCAAGTCTTACCTCTTTTATTAACTGCTTCGTGGTAGATCTAGTTCTTAACTGAATGTCATTAAAATACTAGGACCGAGCGTATGGACATTGTTTGGTCTCATATGGATCTGGATAAGCTCTTATAATAATCCAGCTTCAGAGAGCAAAGGAGTTCTGAGTCAAATTACAGAGGTAACAGCAGCCATATCTTCACATATTTCATCTGTGTTGAATTAGTTGAAGCACTCGTTGTTTGGGGTATTCAGCAAAGTCCCCAATCCCTCTCTTTCCTCAGCAATACATGCTTTTCTACCCTGCTAGTTGGATTCTGCTAGTCCTACTAGTTCCTCAGTTGTTCCTGTTGTTTTTTTAATGAAAGTCAAGAACTGAATGTCTGGTGGGAGGAATGAAAAGACAGGAGAGAAGCCAAAAGTAATAATTTAGTGAAAAAATGTTCTGCTAGTCTTTGTACAGCATAAGGAAACCCCAAAAGACACAAATCTTAAAGTAAAGGGGTAAAGCTGTTAAACTACGTAGTCCAGAATAGGAATCTGCATTCAGTTACAGGGCTTGTTTGTGCAGCACAGCATGCTGTGTGTCCTTATTTTTCTTTGGACTGGAGACCCATGAATTTTCAAATCTGCTTGTAGTTGACTCAACACAAAGATAGTTGGCTACTGTATGTCTGCAGCCTAAGCCAGACCTTCTGTGCTCTCTGTAGCTGTTTCACTGTGAGTAGGCAGGATATTCAGATTCGTACAAGGCCAAACAATGTCTGTAGGCTTAATTCTAAGCCTATTAGCCTCTACAATGTCCTATTAGCAATGCTCTTTTATAACCTTTAAAATGTGTTTTATGTATTCAGTCACAATGCCATGTTATTGTTTTCCCTGCTCAGTGGACTGTCTTTCCGTGTGAAGCTTACAGGCAAGCATTGAAGCTGGATGAGTTGAAGGAGTTTGGGGCTCTGGCACCTTTTTAAAAACAGATACAGGTTTTTTCATCAAAGAAGGAAAACATCTTCTCCCTCTCTTCTCCATTTCAAAACATCATAATATAAAATCCAAGAAAGGCTTCTGGAGGGTGGAGTCCAAAGACTGTCCACTGAGATGCTTTGTTCTCCTTGCTGGAGGTGTTGTGAGGCAGGTTGTGTCAGTGGTGTTGGGCTGACGGGAAGGTGGCAGGTTGGAAAACAAATTGTTGTGTAAAGTTCTGGTCCTTTTACTCACATGCAGCCCCTTGTAGGTCATGAGATGGCAATGCAGTCTCTGGGTCCAGAATGTTCGAGGGGATGATCAGGCATTGTTTGTGGCTGTTAGAGAAAAGTACTGCCTGTTCAGTACACTTGTGTTCATATTTCTTAGCAACTGAGGCAAATACAACAAACCCCCAATTTTCAGCCCATAAGGCTGAGGTGAAGCATGTTACAGGTTCCCCACTAGCAGTATCTGACTATGTTGGCTCTCTGGGAGGCAGTAAATTATCAACAGGAACCATGGTCCCAGTGCCAGACTGAGGGATGGCATAGAACAGCCAGTGTTCTGCCAGGGAGCGTGGGACTCACAGAAAGGCAGCTGCTGTCCAAAGCAAAAAGAAGGCTGTGATTTGAAGATGACAAAGCAAACCTTCAGGCATGGGAGCAGCTAAGGAAGCTCTTTGATTAGGGAATAGGCTGAGGTGTGACCCTCCCAGTCTGGATATCAAAGGTGTTCAGCAGCCACCCCTCCCTGGGAGGAGGCATAGCCTTTGCTCCTGTGCAGCTGAGCAAGCTTCCCAGGATAGAGCTGGGGAGGATCTTACTGTAAGAGTAGAGATTGTCACAAAGACAGTAATTTAATGCAAAATGGGGAGAGTGCCACGTTTTGGGCTTTATGCAGGGGTGATGTTAGTGAAGAAGTGGGTGCTACAGCCCTGCAGGCATTGGGGCTACTGAATAGTACTGCTGAGAAAAGTAGCCCTGGTGTGATGGTGCCTTTCAGGAGAAGGCAGGCTGGTGGACGGTAAGGTTGAGCTCCAGGCTGCCAGGGTTCTGAAGGGCAACTGCTAAGAGCTGCTTAATGTTCTGGTTGCAGTAGCCTTTCTGTGATGGATTTTCATGACTGAAAAGACTTTGTTTTCATGCCGTGGAAGTGATGCTTATAGGAGTGGTTGTCTCACAAACAAAGAGAGAAAAAGAGAACTTCTTTCTCTTTATTCGTGTAGTACTTGCCGTCCAAGGTCATGCAGACTTATCCCAAAAACGGCCAGAGAGAGGCCATGCAGGGCTAAATGTGGTTTTCCTCAGTCGAGATAATAGTTTAAAAGTAATAGAGGAAACATAAAAAATACTTGCTTTTGTAATATTTTTTACCTTCTTTGCTTCCTCACCCTTCTATTTATTTGTGGTATTCATGTTCTATCTTATAACAGTTTTAGAAATATTCCCCTGAACTAAATAGCATCAACCTTTTTTTTTCTTGTTTCCTTACCAATTATTTGCTGTTTTTTCAAACAGAATAGGGGTTTGGAAAATTAAATAAAGACTTCCAAAATAACAAGCTCCAGAAAATTTTATTTAATTTGTGGATTCATTCTGTTCTCTCTCCCTCCCCTCTTTTTTTTTTCTTTAAGAAGATCTTTATTAATTTAGTCCAGTAACTTAGTGCCTATGTTAAATTAATCTAATTAAAGTCAGGGTCCTCACATAACGTTTCCCAAATGTGAAGCAGCATCTATTACATGAGGCACAATCTTTTTACTGTAAAATGTAAACCCGATATGCAGAATTACAAGGCATCAAACTGTTTGGTGTATGTTTAAGTCAAATACTTGAGTACAGTCATGCTGGAGGAAAGGAATGGGCAACACTAGCATTCAAAAGATTAAAAACTCAAACCAAATTTCATACACCAAAGTGATTTTCATCTGTGAAAGTGCTCTGAAGTTCAGCAGTTAAACCTGGTAACACCAGCAGTCTTTCTGTGGACAGTTCCTCACATCCACGTGCCTATATACATTTTCATACATAATCAGATAAATATACGTCACCATGTAAATGCATATGTTATAAAGTCTGTGAGTTGATACAGATGTTGAAGCCAGAAAGGCTGGATGTGAGCGTTTAAACAGACCGGCTCATAGACGCATTGTTGGACCGCAGTGTTTCACTCTGGAAACCACCATCAGTACACACAGTTCATGACAGCATTTTAAAACAGTACTAGCAAAGACCTCCAGCAGCAGCGGAACAAGGGGCTTTGTGCTGCCAGAGCTTTGGGTAGCTCAGCTGTGCCTTCCCCTTGGGTGAAGGTCACCCTTTTGTGCAGAGCCCTGAAGCTGCCCAAGTCCCCTAAGCTGGGGTGGAGCGTTTGTCATTCAGGCAGTGTGGGTGTTCCTGTTGATTTGTGGATATGTACATCACAGTGTAACCACATCATTTATTCCTGTTCTCTCACTGAATTATTTATTATGGACTGAAAGGAGGCAGGAGGGAGATTCTTTTGTATTGGCATAAACATAGGATTATGTTCATTGTGTGCTTTCAATCACTAAATCACCGATATGTCAATTGGCATAATACAGTCTACCTCACAGGATGTTACGAAGCTTAATTAATTAATGTTTTTAAAGTGCTTTGGGATCCTCTGATGAAAGGCGCTTTCGAAGTGCAGAGGAGGATTACCATGTATTACCCCAATGTCACTGATTGAAATTCAGTAGAATAATATGGGCACCCTTATAATAATGGGCAAAGGCAGTATAATATTTGTAAAATTTCCCTAAGAGCTAGAAAAAGCAGCTCAATATATAATACAAAATTAGTATAATCAGGGTTTTTTTTTTTTTTTTTAATTGTTCATGTTGCTTTTTTCTCTTTTCTGCTTGAAAAGTCATTCCCTGTGCTGGATTAACAATAATAACCACAATTACACCTTTATGTTGTTACAGTTTGATGATATACTACAGCCAGGTTACAGGTTAGAAACACAGGCTGAGTTATTACGTACTGCAGGGTAGTGATTTCCTGCAAACTGATTTATGGATAATAATTCTATGTGCTTATTACATGGGACAGGCAGTTCTTAATTCCTGTACCAAAGCACAGCTGAACAAAGGAAAATGACATGGTATAGCACAGGGACAAGATGCCTCTGAAGAGGATAAACAGGTGCAATCAACGTCACAAGAGCCTACCCCACTTGTAGGGGGCTCTGTCAATAGATAATGGCTTGACAGTCCCAGGAGAGGAGTTTCTATGGAGTGATTCATTGAGATCTTTCATTTGAAGTTGTAAAAGGAATTGAAAGTGTTTGGATGCTAATGCTAATCTGCAGTTTCATCTGAGTTTCTGTTGTGTCTGTAAGAGGTTGCCTAAAAGGAATGTGTTTAAACAAAACTGATTGAACTTAGAGCACAGCTGCAAATGTTGGTTGTGTTCTTCACCCCAGTCTTGTGTTTGCAATTGTCCACCCTCAGGCTGTGGTCCTGTGAGGCAGGGAAGTGAATGAGAGGACACCTCGTACAGCTCCACAATGTCACCACCATGTGAGGCATGGCGCCGATGTAAGTGCAGATTGAAATTTGCTCAACCTGTTTTGAAGGAGTATATATATCCCAGGAGATCTCATGCTGGATTGGTCACTGCCTATTCCCTCAGCCTTTCTGAGCTCACATGAACACTGGGATGTTTGCTGTGTCTGATGGCACAGGTTCGTGGTTTTGCCTAAGCTGGATGTAACCTTGTACTGCTGCAGCCTGCAACGTGGTGGTGAACGTGGAGCTGGAGCGTAAAAACCAAACTTTGCACTTCTCCAGTTTCCAGCTTGACCGTGCCCATCAGTCCACAAGGAGAGCAACTGTCTGTTTTAACACCTCATCTTATATGAGTCTCAGCAGGTTACGTTGGCTTGTGCTGTAGAAAATGAGAGGTTTTGCTGTGTGCATCAGGGATTCAAATGGTTCGTCTGCTCAGCATTGACAACTGCTTTTCTTAACTGTTTTCAGTAAGGAGACAGTGTTCTCTGCTATCCTTCTTTTCCCCCTTAGCCAAAAACCACAATATTCCTTCACTTTTCCTCTCTCTACATATTTGGACAAGTGTTACTCATGATTAATTTTGTAGCCGTCTCCAGAAAAATGTTGAGGTGGGAGTGGTGATACTAACAGGAACTTCCAAAATGTCCTTCATTAGATCCATTACTTAATTTTAGCCCTAGCATATCAGCATTTTAAATAAGTTGTATTAATCCTGTGTAACCTAACTAAAAGTATCCATTGAAGGTGTAACTCAGGTATGCTCATGATTTGTGGAAGGTGAAATCAGGAGTCTAACCATGGTGGGAGCAGGGGATAGTTTGTGAAGGGAGCCAGTGACAGTGTAAGCCATGTTCTTGGTCCAGTTCGCTCTGTTTAGCTGCAAAAAGAAATTTGGAAAAGGCTCCATTTTACAAGTTTGGTTTTACAGCAGTGATGTATGACAATGTCCATGAGGTGCCCCATGGGACTATCCAGATCTGAAGTTAACTGTGCAGGTGACTGGGAGATGCAGGACCGGACCTCATTATGTGTATGATGAAGAAGCGTCATAGCAGGACTATATTCTAAACCCCAGTGGTGGCATTAGAATGAATGCGCTGTATGGTTATCTTTCTGTTCGCAAAGACAAATGAGTCTTCTAGCCCACAGAGGTAAATAATTTTCTGGGACATTATAAAGTACTTAATAATGAAGGGTTTGCTAGCTTAGTGAAGGGACCTTTTTAGGGGGACAGTTTGGTCCTCTCAGATTTTACTGAGGCATCGTTCAGAGATGTCTTCTAGTGTGCAGAGAATACATTTGCTCAACAAGCTGGCATCATCTTCCCAAATGCAGCCTGAGTTTCCTTAAGAGCAGTGTCGGTACCATGAATAAACCACCTGTGAAGTCTGCTGAGGAGCTGGATGGAAACCATGGCTTCTGGCTATCGTTTGGACCAGCTTAATGTGCTCTGGAAAAAAAATTTTCACACATCGTATCACAGCAGCTGAAAAAATAGCGACATCAGCAGTGCTGTAACAGAGCAAGGACTTGCAGCAGGTGCTAACGTGCAGAGGCACCGATCACTACGGTAACACCTGGGTTGTCTAAATCCAGCCAAAACAATTTCCTCTCCAGTTGTAGAGGAGGATTTAAAAAAAAAGAAAATAGAAAAGAAAATCTACCAAACTTCCAGTAGTAGCAGACGTTTCCTGTAAAGCTATTTGCATAGTGCTGGCTCTGGTGCACCCTGGCTGCACTGTGGTTTTTCTATTTACACTTTTTTAGTTTGGGGACACCTTTGGTAGCTTCAGTGACCCCTGACTGTCTCTTTGTCTCTCGCCAGCATTGCCAGGCCCGAGCAGTTGCAGATGGTGTGCTCTCTGAGTGCTGTCCTTAATTGAATGAAAAATAAAGCCTCTTGGAAAATATTACCAGTTTAGATGTGACTACGGGGCACATATGATGCTATTTTTTCAATTACATGAAAACTTGGAGTGTTTAAACATAGGAAGCCAAGTGTTCTGTGAAGCTGGTCTAGATTTCTGGATTTTTAGGTGATTTTGCTTTAAATTATTATATAGCAGAAGGGGGTGAAGGAAGTCAGCAGCTAAATTGTGTTTCCCAGCATGTATTTAACTCATGGACCCTTGATGCTCATTTCATGACTAATACATGCTGTACTATATGCATTTCTTGTTGTCACCAGAGATAACATTAAGTAAACGATCCCCTTCAGAAAACAGCTTTTCTTGGCAAGTGGAATATGACTCAAGGAGCCAGCACTGGAGACATACGGTGCTGTGAATGAATGCTGTGTGTTACTCTACTGGATCTGAGTCCAGGCACTATTTATACTGCAGCATATTCAGCACCAGATTGTTAAATCTTAATACTGAAACAGTGCATCATTTAAATGTTTTTGTTCTGTTTATGTCCCGTTTTTCAAGCATTGGTTTATCAAGCAACACTTAGAAACTTTTGTTTTATTTGGAGAAGATCTCCCCTTGCCAAAAGCTTTCTAATCTGCCCTTGAAATATTAGCCTGTCTGTACCAGCATGTTGGAGTGAAACTTTGTGCCACTGAGGATGAACTAGGTCACTTCCGTCTTCTTTCAGCGTGTGGTGATAGAATACCTTGCAAAGCATTACGTCAACAATAAATGCAAAGATTTAAATGCTACAGGAAGGGAGTTGTACTCAATAACTTCAACCTGTGCAAGGATGGGGAAAAAACGTTCCATAGCGGGTATTTCCTGCACTTATAAGCGTTGTGTTCTGTATTGTCTCTGTGCAAGAAGCTTGTTTCATTGTTCCAGAGGTGCTTTTGCCATTTATTTCAGTTTGATTAGTTCCAGAGCTGGTGAAGAACTGGGAGTAGAAATTGAGGAGAGGTTGAAGTTTCTTGGCATCACAGCATCTTTCCAGATACCCAAGGAGGGTTCTCAGAGTTCCTGTTATCACAGAGGAAGTAGTTTTCTCATGTATAATGTATTTCTGGCAGTAGAAGTTTGCAGATGGTCTTTCTGAAGATCAAAAATGTATAAACAGGCCTCAAAAGGCATCAGTTTAAATGGGAGAAAAGGTGGTTGGTTTCTTGTAGGGCTGCGCCAAGGGAAGCTACGTGAGCAGAACAATGGGGCAATGGGACCACAGTGGAGGAGTGACTGAAGCAGTAGTTGTGATAGTGCAGAACAAGGCTGAACGGCTTTGCTTTCATGTAGGATGGCATTGCGGCTTTCTTTGTTTGGCATCTTCCTGGAAGTCGTTCCTGGGTATTAGTCATTGTTTTGGTGTGGGTGGGCCCTCTGCAATTGTCTAAACAGAAATAATACCTCTGCACCAAATGGTTTACCATCCGAGTTTACACTCTGTGTGACAACTCATCCAGAAGAGGTGATGATCCCTATTAAAGCATGAACAGAAGTAGAAATAGAACTTAACAGCATTCTCCCCGCCCCCAAAATGCTATTTTGGATCTGCGGTCAGCAGCTTGCAGTTGTTTTTTTTTCCCCACAAAGAAAAGCAACTGTCTGCATAATGCAACTTTAACTGGTAGTGAACTCTTCCTACTTGGTGGGTTGCCAGTGCCATCCATCCGCACTGGGAATCATACCATGCTTAGATTGTAACTGTGTGCTGAAAGCCCACACATAGGAATTTTCCCTGTTCAAGTCAAACCCAATGTATTTATTTACTGAAGGGTTTTGTAGACTGCAAAATCAGGACTAAATTTTACTATTTAAAGCTTGTTCTAACTTTGAGAATTAGACTTTAGTAGGATGATGAAAGATGGGCAGGGAGGAAGCCTCCTGTGCTTCCTTGGAGTAATTTAAGAGCCAGGAACATGTCAGCAGCTCTCCGCTAAGAATTTAAAATCTATTCTTACTCTTCTCCATTGTTTGCCTCAAAAGTCAGTATCACACATCTTTTGAGCAAGACTGCAATAACCTCAAGGCAGATCTTGAGTCTCATGAACAATCAAGCTTATCAAAGCGTTTAGTAAATGGCTGATAAAATATAAAGTATGAATTTTTTGTTTTCTGTTCAGGAATAATCAAGCTTGGAAGGTGGAATCCCCTCCCTCTCAGTTACGTGACCGATGCACCAGATGCGACAGTAGCCGACATGCTACAAGATGTCTATCATGTTGTGACATTGAAAATCCAATTACAAAGGTGGGTGTTTCTGAACATCTGTCCTTCTCTATTTTCTGAGCTGCTCTGTTGATTACAGCGTTACTGCAGAGATTAGCACATCCCGTCTTCATTAATTTCTCGTCTTTTGATGAAATGAAAAGAAAAATGAAGAGAAGGGTGGGTCACCTGGCAGCTTTTTGGTGCATGTTCCAACTGATTTTTTTGTCTTCCAAAGCAGCAATATGGTAGCAGAGAGGGGAGGAGCAGAAAATGAAGTAAAGCTATGGGACCCCTAAAGGCAGATCTTTCCACAATCTCTAATTAATGGATGCTCAAGGCCTTATTGTATCAAAAAAATAAACACCACGTCTTTTTCAAGGGGCTGTGGAGTGAGAATCCAGGTCTTCTACTGCCAGTTGCTGAGATGGGGAGGAGGGGAGCTTTTTGACTTTCCTTTTTTCTCCAGTGGTCTTCCCAGTGAAAAGGCGAGAAGATGAGGAAGGGATGTGTTACTGCAGCTCCATTTGGCTTTTTCCTTCTCTGAATGCTAGTTCTGATTAGTAAAGCAAAAGCTCCGGACACTTTTACACTTACTTACCCTCTCTCCCCCTGCTCCCGCTTTTTTCCTTCTTTCTCACTATTGGCCTTCAAAGGAGTCCTCAAATAGTTACTGATGTCTGTATAAGGAGTTGTGTCAGGTCCCTGACAGTGCATGGCAGACTCTAGACCTGCTGGCCTGCATTGCACGTCTGCTGTAGCTCTATAGCCAGGACATGTCAGGTGAAAGAGACAAAAATAACACACAGCCTGGAACGATTTGCCACAATTCTTTGAAGCGTGACTTGAATAGAAGAGGGGTCCAGTGGGATGAGTGTGTGTGTACTTTGGTGGCAGGGACATACCCTCCAACTGTTCAGTTCAGTTTGGAGTTTGGAAGTAGTTGTGCCTCACTGACATTAACCTACAAGACAGCAACATTTCTTTTCTGTTATATCTGATGGGCTTGGGTTTCTAGTTCCCACTAGCGGGGCCTTCCTTTGTTTATACACTTTTATAATTTCTCGGCTAGATTGCATCTCTGTAAAACGATTAGAGCCCGTAGCCACTATAAAACTGGAGTGCAGTAACTCATCTCGTCCAAAGTATGAGCTACCAGGAGTCCATCTAGCCTATTGTCACGTCGTTATTATCAGAGGTATCACCCCAAGATCAAGGTCTCATTCTTTTATCTTTAAAGTGCTTGAATGCCTGGATGCTGTGTAAATAAAAGATAACTCATGACTTTGAGATAAGATAGTCGTGACTACTTGAAACTCCTCAAGCACAACTGAACTTTCAACTCTGAGGGTGAAGCCAGGCTGTATAGGCAGAAGGCAGAACCACCTCAGAGTTTGCGTGCATTATGTCTCTCAGACATGAATGGCAGTGACAACCTTCTCCCAACTTTCTCATGTGCTTCTTGCGTCTGTCCCCATGTATGTAGACGCAGATCATAAGCTTGTTAAATTAGAAGAGGCACAAGTCACATGAGGGCAAAAGCTTCACTACATATGCAGTTCTTGTAGAACAAAAGTGAGAATGAACTACACGTCACAGATGTTGGGCATATGGCTTACTGTGTTTCTGAAACCTCATGGATACTTCAGCGATGAGGGCACTATAAGAACCTGTATGAAATGAAAGTAATTTTTCAAAGCTTTGCTTCCATGCAATGAGGGCACTTACTGTTTAGGAATTTTGTTAGTGGCAGTGTGGCATATATGGTTATTTTTCTATCCCTGCAGGAGTATCTTGCTCTGTCTGGAGAGGATGGCTTTATCTGGTTCTGGAGCTTGCTTTACACCATTTCTCTGCTCTCCACCAGGCCCCGAAGGGAATGGTTAGGCACACATATAATACCAGAGTAGAATTAGCTGCTATTCCTGCCATGAACTGTCATGCTTTTAGTTGAACTACAAGTCTTCTGGGAGTCAGGCTTGGGGGGTGGGGGTGGGTGGGAAGAAAGGAGAACACCTTGATGGGCTGCCTAAGCAGGAAACCCCAAGGTTGTACTCACTGCTTAAGGATCTATAGCACTTGTACACAAAGAGTAAGCATCTTTGAAGGTGATGTTTCTATCTGCTTTTTGCTTTCTGTTTCAACAGTTGTTCAAAGTTGGAAGACTTGCCAGCAGAGCAGTGGAACCATGCCACAGTGCGCAATGCCTTAAAGGAACTGCTCAAAGAGATGAATCAGAGCACATTAGCCAAAGAATGCCCTCTCTCACAGGTCAGTGTTTTTAACAGGCTTAGGGAAAGCCAGATTTAGAAGATCTAAAGCTCAGTAAAGGTCTTAAACTAAACGATTCTGTAAATACTGGTTCAATTTCTTGTTTTCTCTAGAAAGGAGGAATTCTCATTAATATGAAAAAGAGTATCTTTATACCATGTTTTATTGGTGGATTTCCAGGTGGAAATTGTGAATGAATTGGTTGGATCTTTTCCTACTGTTCAGAGAGATGTGAATTTTTATTTAGATCTTTACGTGAACCTTTTGCAATAGGACTAATGATCCTCAAAATGCAAGGTTTGAGTATCTTCTTCCACTAGCAGAGGCCTGCCTCCCCCACTAACCCATAGGTAGGTCTCACCAGCCTCCAACTCTGAGAAAAAGTATGCTGTTTTAACAGTTGTGCCCCAATTTCTAGGAAACAGCAACAAAATGTGTATGTAATTATGTTAATAAGAGAACCAAGAACTGTCTCATTCTCTATGACTGCTTTATAAATGGCAGAGATGTCACGTCTAAGACACAAAGACACATATTTCTGCAGATACCATGAGATCTATTTGTACTTCAGATTGTCATAATGAGAGAATCATAAAATTTTCATGGCTGAATCCTCCTTGCCTCTCAGGAAAACCAGAAAAACACTTCAGCACCCAGACTAAGTAACATAACTATGAGTGGAAAATAAGTGCCTTCTAAAAATTTTATTAGAATCCTAGGTTAATCTGTCCACTGTATCTTAAAAAGTCAAAGCATCAGTAATCCCTGCTTGCTAAAAATCTGTTGCTTTGCTAGCCCAAATCCAACATTTTTTCTCCTGTGGTTGCCTGTCTTGCATTGCACTGTATGCTCATCCTGCAAGTCCTGATACAAGGCCTCCATAAACCAAGAGAATTCTTTCTGGGTATAACCAGCACAAATTTGCCTCACTGTGTTATGATTACAACTCCAGGGAAATCGCAGAGGTAAGATACAGAGCAGAATTTAGGTCTTTGCAATTGGTAGGAATCACGTTCCTCATCTTCCTAAGCCGTGGGGGGTCTGCAGAACTAACAGCAATGGAAAGGTTGTGTTAGGATAAGCCATGAAACTTGCCCTATGTACTGAAGGAGTAGCAGTGACTCTAGATATGCACAGAGCATAAGTGCGTTGAATACGGCAGTATTTTTCTTTTCACACAGTTTAAGTGTAATTTCTTTAAATAGAATTATCTGTGGAATCTGGTCAGCTAATGATGATTGCAGCATATGGTTGTCTCTGCCCAGTCTTCTTCAATATCCAGTATAACTAAACTATGCATCATTTCATATGCAGAATTCATTTGTTGTCTGGGTCTTTTTCCTTCCACTTCAGTTTCAAAGCCTACCAGGTGGACATGCTGCAGTTGGTTTACTCCTTCTACAGCCTCGGCCTGAAATACATTTACAAAATTACTGATGCAGAACTGTAGCAATAAAAATCCTTGCCCCAGTACTTGTTTGTTGGACAGAGCTAAAAGGAGATACTTGTGTAGAAAATTGAGCTTGCTTAGTTTAAGCATGGGTGTAAGTGACCTTAAGTAGTGACTAAACCTTGAACTGGGACTGCAAGAATGTAGCTTCTAGTACTAGTATTATTATTATCACCACAAAAGTTTCAGTCTCTTTTGTTTTGGTTCACAAAATGCAGAAGATACAATGAAAGGTGTATAGGAGCTGTCTGTTACCATCGTCTGAATATGCCTCTAATACAATTCCTTCTCCCAAATCAGTTTTAAAAAAATATCCTGCCAAATGTGAAATGTCATTACAACCCCCTTGTGGTTAATATATTATTGACAGCAGCAAATTGCAGAGTGGTCTCTTAGGAGGTCAAACTGCAGAGTAAATGCTGCTGTTTATTAATGTGTTCACAGTGCCTCAAGTACAGAAGTGGAGAGGGGCAGCGTGGGGAGCTCTTGCTCCCACCAGCAATGGTGCTCCGGCTCTGGTTCTCAGTGCCTGAGCTCTCCAGGCAGCCCAGATGGGATTCTGATTGCTGCTAATGGGAAATGTAATCATTCACTTTGATTTAAAATGGTTCTGTTTTTTAATACTAGGTGTGCTATGTGGCTGCAGCTTAACTACCCTTAGCATACGGCTCCTGTTCAAACAAATAAATCCCTGTTAACCAAGCTGGGGGAAGGAGGGTAGGTGGGGGGAGTGTGTGGCATAAAGAATCTAATTATTTCAGCATTTCCATCTTTGTATAGAGGCCACTATGCACTGACCACGTGTTTTGTTTCTTTGCTGGAGCAAGATTTCTTGGGATGTGAGCATGTCCCATATTTTTCTCCTTGAACTTACTGCACCAGATTTTCTTTGTGTTGGTATTTCTTTAGCTCCTGGTCTAAGTAGTTTTCATTCCACGTGGCTGTCATGGCCACACGCATACCAAATGTTATCAGCTACTTCATATAATCTATTCCTGCCTTAAAGGTTTTCCCAGGAATAATACTCAGTATTTAGAAATTTGCAATTAGTCAGTGGTTTTTTGCTGCTCTCTTCTGAATGGGTATTTTCTTTCTGCAGGCTTATCAAGATTCCTGGCAGAAATACCCCTAGGGTTCCTTTACGTTTAGCAGTGAGGATATGTCATTTGAAAGTTGTTATGATGCTTTCCCCTACTCTACTGTCAAGCGGTTGAAGAGAATCTGTCCTGGGATTTTTCTCCAATGGTTGATTTACTATTTCGTTTTACTATTTAATTTAAGCTTTGCTTTCTCAAATAAAGGTTAATGGGTTAATATGTTCTGCGATATTTAATAGCTCTACAGTTTCAGTAATGTTGACATTTTTGTAGAGCTGGAGGATTTGGTGCAGGGGAAAAAAAGGGGGGAAAAATGAAATTGTTATGTGGAGAAAGCTAAACCATTTCCCCGCCCTTTCTTACTGAGTGGAAATTTAACTGAAGTGACACTAAAAACCCCAAGTTGTCTCAGCTCAACTTTGTTCAAAATCCTTCCTTAGCAGAGGCTGCCTCCACGTTGGACTTTCAGAATACTATTGCTTGTTAAAATGACTCCAGAGCAAGGAGGATTTATGGGGAGGGCCTTGCTGCTGACTGCCGCAGTGCTAGGTTTATGTCTCAAAATATTGATTTTAATTAGAAATTGAATCTCAGTTTTAGAAATTGAAGCTGCTACTTAAAAAGGCTATACAGTCTTCAGACTCTACTGCAGTGCAGTGTAGCAGCCCTGGAGTGGAAAAGTTAAAGGTGAAAAAGGAGAAGAGCCTCTTCAATAGGTTTCAGCCTGTTGAAGGCTGAAACTCATCTGCACCATCCAGTTGTCTGAAGTCTCTCAGTTTTGCTCACATTTTTTTAAGTCCCCAAAATTCAGGAGTTCAGGAACAGCTGAAGTCCTGTGATACGGCAGTGAATTGGATAGAAGGCTGGATAAATCAGGAAGAGGGAGGGGACGTTTTTGTTTTGAAATGTTGTTAAAATTGAGTAAGCCTTGTAGCTTTCCAGAGATGGCCACAATCCCATTTTCCACAAAAGCTGGCAGGAGCTGGTGAACCAGAGCTTGAACCTACGGTAAAGAGCTTGCTTGAGCTGTGATACCATCCTCCCTCTGTCATCCTTGTGCAGCAAGGTTACACAAATGTGCCAGGGCTTTTTCTGAGCTTTGACGTAAGCAAGGAAGGGGAGCACAAGGAAAATGTGATTTCTGGAGAAGGCGCATTGGCTCCCGTGTGTGTTGGTGGTGCTAGATTGCATTTCCTTGCTGCAAGTGTACACGTGCTGGGAATGATTTGACCCTGGAAGAGTTCAGAGGAAGGAAAAGGAAAGCAAATATGGTTAAAAAGATGCCACCTCTATAGAATGGATGAAGGGAGGGGAGGGGGAAAAAAAAAAAGGTGAGGAAGGAACTACCAGTAACCAGGCTCTTTCCCACTCTATGATAATGAAATAATGAAGTATTTTAAGGATATCAGGTGCTGTAAACAGCTCTCCACCTCTCTGCTCCAGTTGGCTTGATCTATGAGTTGCTTGGAGGGAATTCACAAAAAGCAGAGAGGGGTG
Organism: Bucorvus abyssinicus; assembly: GCA_009769605.1. Lineage (NCBI taxonomy): Eukaryota > Metazoa > Chordata > Aves > Bucerotiformes > Bucorvidae > Bucorvus > Bucorvus abyssinicus. The sequence continues at coordinate 27,327,753 of CM020029.1, forward strand.
GTGGTTAAACAAGTGATGTTCTTGTTTTGTTGAGCTTTTTTGTGGGTTTGGCTGTTCTGTACTGTAGTATGCGCAGTTCCCTTTGCTCGGAATGGCACTGCTAATTTATCTTTGGAGTGATTTTTCACACAAGGGCTAATCACACGTTTCTATAAATTATATTAATTTAACTTATTTGCCTAACTGTTGTTCTGCAGCACATAGCACGGATGTACTCCAGTTCTTGGCTATGGTGGTCTTGCTGCATTTGGAAGCAGAACAGAGACATCTGAAAAGCATTATTTGGGACGATGCGTGCTGGAGCATCTAATCTTACCTTTAAGATCTGGTTCCTAAATCATGCGTGTTCTCACCATGTGCCATGAGCGTGTGTTCCCCAGCATGGCACCGCCTGGTGTTATGCACTAAAGTTGAGATATTATAAATCTAAAGTACAGAGTAAAGTAGAACTCCCCCCTCCAGCCTGAACTGCAGGTCTCAGTCTAGGTTCGTACTGCATCTTTTTCACATTATTAGGCAAAATAATAGTAATAATTTTGTCATTCTAATTATGCCTGGGAATATAGAAAGGAGAATAAAAGCCAATTTTTGTACTCAGCAGACACTTCCTTTGGTTTTAAAGTCACGATGGGTGATCATTGAGCTCTTGCATGTCATTCCCCTGGAAAAGATTTCTAATTGTGCAAGACATTTTAAAACATTTTTGTCTTTCTTTCTGTACTTCCAGAGTATGATTTCATCCATTGTAAATAGCACATACTATGCCAATGTGTCAGCAACCAAGTGCCAGGAGTTTGGGAGATGGTACAAAAAGTACAAGAAGATTAAAGGTAAATTGATTTTTTTTTTTTAACTTTCCCAATTCTTGAACTTCTGCTGACAGTTTGAGATTATTTGCTTTAAGTCAAAGTGATAATATATTAACTATCATAGTATTCACAAATTTGTCTACAAAGAGGGAACAGTCATTTGAAATTACATCTGATCTTTTACGAACAAGGCTGGCATGAAAACACAGGCCACTTAAAACATGCCTAAAATATCCCATTTAGCTGTTTTTAATTAAAGTAAAACGGTTTGGGAAAAGAAACTCTAGTATCTCAGGATTTAAAGGTTAAATTACTCTGTAAATTACCTTAGTTGCACTTTATTCCTGAAAGCTAAAAAACTGTCTTTCTGAGTTGCATGTGCCCTTGCTCTTTGTTTCAATACCATAAAGTGTGCTGGCATTCCTGCCATGTTTTATCAAGTGAAATTTGGATACTAGTAGAGGATTTAATACCTGTCAGGAGACACTAAATAACCTGGTGCTGCACCCACTGAAGTTAGGATGAAAGTAGCCCATTGTTTGTATTTTTTCTACAATGAAATTATGTTAGTTGGTTAGCAGTGAATGCCTGGGGCAGCGAAATTATTCCAGGTAAGTTCATCCCACTCTTGCCACTGAAATGTCTGATCACCTTCTAGCAGTATACCCGGTGACATGACGAGCATCTGTCACATGTAGTTTGTTTTTTTTTTATTCATCCTTTCTTTTGCGAAGGGACTTGTGTGTGTCCTGGACCATTTGTTTTGGTATATTTTTTGTTTTAAAACACTCGTGCTTTGAGCAGGAATTTGAGAATAGTCAAAAGCTTTTCCGCAGTACCATTTGGTTCCTCTCTCCCCAAATGTTCATCAGCCTTGGAGATTAATTTTACACTGGGATACTTTTTTTCATAGTTTTTTCTCTCTGTTACACTACTGAAGGGAAAATTCATTGTCTGAAGAAAACATAAACTATTTTTGTCATTTCTGTCTGTGATCCTTTCAGAGGCCAGGACAATCTAACAGGGTTCACAAGCATTATGCAGAGATAGGGTAATGTCCCTCCTGTCCTTCTTGAGAAGCCATTGTATTTTGAGTCGCGTGAAGATTAGCATCTTTCAAAAAGCGTCTGCCATCTTTTCTCTTAGAAGGTTGACATACATGAGCTATGAAGGTTCTTGTTTAGTTTCCATAGGGCAGGCTGGAAATCTGCATAATAATACCATAAAGAGTCTGCTGCCTGAGTGGGGAACACATGAAACAAAATTGCATAAATATCAGAACAAGTTCTGAGGCATCTGGTTTTCCTTTGCACATCTGTTCTTTGTGGAGTGTACCTGTAAGGTGCTCAGGCCTGGACTGTGCAGGATTAGATTTTCACTAGGGGAAAAAGGAAAGAAGAGCGTTTTATGGTAAAATGATTTGTGTCTAGGAGGAAGGTTGTTCAGGCAGAACTGGGGTGACAGTGCAGGTGAGGAAATGGAGGTGGTGGTTTTCACCTACTAAAATAAAAGTGTGACTGGACATTTTAGTACATGGACACCCTTTTGCGAAATGAACTGGATAGTTTATTCTCTCTCTCAAAATTGCCATTGTGTGACTCAGAAGTCTTTCTTTTCTCTAAATGGTATCTCTTAATACACAGAATTTTATCCTAAGTGCTCTAGCGTATCCTCTTGGTTAAAAAACAATCAAAGGAATCAAACAGCTTCAAGGTCGTCACCGCTGGCTTTTACTTGCTGTTGTAGGAGAACAGAGACAGGCTTTATTTTTTTTTCTTCCTTTTCCCAAACTGGGCAAGGGTGCCGTTGCAGAGGCACTGGAAGCCCTTCACTGTAGTGTTCTTAACTGTACAGATGCCACTATGCCACTACGCTTCTGAGTGTTTCTAGCATGCTACTGTCTTCCACTTTCTTCCACTCTTAGAGCATTTAATTCTTTAAGCTCTTTTTTTTTTTTTTACTTGGTAAGTGGCACAGTTAAATTGTTAAATGCAGTAAAAGCAGAATGAGACCTCAATCAAGAGGTCAAGGATCCAAACCTGAAGAGTTTTCCAGATAACTCTGTATCTGTGCTATTCAGAGACACAGCCAGGCAATACTGTTTGGAAGTGTATGTGTGTGTTAGTAGGAGGAGGAAGAAGGAAGGTTAAGGTACGTGTAAGTAAACACAAGCTGCTATAAAGCAGTTCAAGTAGGTGTTGATTCATCTACCATATGAGTGGGAGAGAAAAACAAAGAGTCTATGGCAGTACTGTGGGCATGGAGAATAAACAGCCGTGCAACTTCAGGGCAGATAATCTAACCCCCTAGAAAGCCCCTGCACTTCTTTGGGTGGTTTCAATTTCTTGTTATCTCTGTTTTCGTGACATTTTGTTGTCTGTTGAAGCCAGATATCCTACAGGACATCTCAGTTAGTAATGAGAAATCAGTGACTTGAGTTCTATGTTCAGCATGACATAACTTCTTTAATGAAAAAAAAAAGGATTTAGATTTTCCATGGAGTTGGGTGGATGATGCAACATTCATTTTCAGGTTGTATCTGGGTAGATTAGGTAAAACTACAAATTAGCAGCCTTGGGACCAGCATCCATATCCATGTGCAACTTTAGGGTTGATTATGAGAAAGTAAAAGCAAAAGACAACGCACATGAGCTGTGGGTAAATACAAAATGGAAAAGGCTTCAAATAACTTATTGACTTTGCAAACTAAATGCAGTCTACAGTGTTAAATGTGTTTCCTATTATCTGCTAATGTCTGTTTTAATAAAACAGTGGGAACTAAATGGTTGCTTCTTAATCAAACCATGGTTTCCTAAATATAAGCTGTGTGATTCTGTTACAAATTGCCACATATAGATCTCCTAGGTCAAAACTTTTTTCCTTTCTCATAGAAATAAATAAACATAAAATAATTATACACTCTGGAAGATCCAAGTAATTACAACTGAAGCCAGGCAAAAATAAAAAGTTCTCTGGGGGAAAAAAAAAAAAAAAAAAGGGAAGCATCACGTTGCTTAGTATATCTAGTAATGTTTAAAATAAATATAAGAAACGGATCCATAATTTGATATCATTAGCAACAGATGTAAAAGCCCTACACAAATGAAATTGTATCAAAGCTCAAGTAAACATTCTCAGAGTGCATTCTGTTGAACTCACCAAAAGTACAGCTAACTAGTTATGCCTGTCATTTACAAACAGTTTTCAGTTAGTTCAGCTCAGCCTGGTAATTCTGTCTTGTGGTCAGATGATCCTAGAATAAAATTCTGCTTGAATGTTGTCCTCCCACCCTGTCCCAGCCCCTTACAGGTTTTAAGACATTCCCAGTTTACTCAGCGGCGTGAGAGTTGGTATACAGACGGATTCGGCAATTGGCTAGTGTAGGATGGAGGCTTCGTGTCTCCTCCTGACTCTGAACTTCTTTTGAAGGGATGAGAGGCAGTTTAGTACACAGTTTGCATACGTGACAAGGTTTAAGGGTGTTTAAATGTGAATAAAGTATTAAGAGGGTTCTTCTCCCTTTTTAATAAAGGGTGCATATTATCTGATGACAACTATACAGTGCTGGCATAGCCCAGTGGTTCTCAAACTGACTGTCTCCTGCCCAGTCCCACGGGATGCTTCTCTCAGTCTGAGAAACGCTTGTTGGTTTCTCTGTGTGCTGGATGTGCCTGAAGCTGGGAGAAGGTATTCAATGCTGTTGAGATTAAGATTTGAATAGTTGTTTAAAAGGCTTGTATTGCTTCTTAATTTGATTAACAATACTTACACAAATAAAATAGGACATTAAAGAAACTACAACATATATATATATGTAAAAACCAAATATATATGTATAAACTAAATATATATGGAGAGAGGTATTTCAGAACTTTGCCATGCAACTCAGATCACTGTCAAGGGATAAAACTTATACCAGTTACCTACTCGTTTCCCAGTGTTTTGGATTCGTAGCATTTCAAATATTTGTTAGCTCTGTTTCTCAATAGATATTTCACTTGCAAGTGTCATGCTTTCTATTTTTATCGGGAGGACTATCACTGTATCAAATTCTTTCACAACTGAAACTCTTAACTGGTGTGAATTTTTTCTTTTTGCCTGATGACACAATTATACTCAGTGGGAGGAAGTCAGGAAGGCAGAGGGGAAAAATAAAAACATGTGAACTTGGAAATAAAAAGACATCTTTTCTTTGTCTGGGTATTAGAACATTTAATCTTCGCTCCTGCCATCAGTGGCTGTCAAAATACAGCTTTCTGTGGAGGTGAGTTTTGAGACTGTGACTGTCTCAAAGTTTCTGTGGAATGGGCTTTTCAGTGTAAAGGAGCGGGGCTCAGTTATTTCTGTTTTCAACAGGTCGGGAACTTAAGAAAAAAGCTTCAGAGCTTCCTCAAATTGGAATCTAATTTGGCTCCCCTTTGAGTTTTGCATATTACTGATTTGTCGTTCGTGTGCTGTTTTATATTCTCGAAGTATGTTTGCTCACTTCCCATAATGGATAGACAGAGCAATCTGTTTTCTTACAATGCGTTCTGGAGGTTGTCGTAGGTTGAGAGGTGGAGGCAGCATTCGAAGGCTCACAGCTTTCTTACTTCCAGGCTGAAGGAATCCAGGATTGCACCCCACCATGATAGGTGCCAGTGCGAGTCTGGGGATAATTGTCAGTGCTTTGAGGAATAACTTTTAATTGTTCCTCGTGAAGTAGATGTTGTGGAAGCAATCATGAAAGGCACACCAGATATTTCCCAAGCATTCTTTTTACTTTAAAAAATATCCTATTTATTGATACATGTGTGTGTATATCTCTCTCTATGTAGAGAGGGGTTTGTGTATATGTATGTGTATATATATATATAGATCTTGGCCTTTTGCCTTTTTAACTAACAGACTGAGGCAGAAATGTAAATTTTTTAAGAATAAATCATTTAATGTCTTGTTTGGGTATGAGTCGCAGCTCTGGCGCTAAACCATTTAGGGTCATTCAGGTCAGCTCTGTGGCCCTTGACTTTACGGTAATTTTCCTTTGCTTGCTTTTGCACTCCTGACTGTGTATTTATTTCACTAAAAATAGGACTTTCCTCGCATGCAGGCTTTTCAGCATCTAGATGACATACGTGACCTGAGGATCCTCTCTGACAGAGATACCCTCTTAGTCTGATGGACTGTTGCGCTGGGTTTGTTAGGAGAGTAGTTCTTGGGTTTGCATTGATCAGGAGGAAGAAGTGGCATCTCTCTTTGAATATAAGTTTAAAGCTGTCAAAGATCCGGCAAGAGTTATAGTCCCCTTGACTGCTCTTTTCCACACCCACATTAGCATTTTGTATTGCAGCGTGGTCCCTGATGTTAAGTGCCTGTTTGGGGATTTGTGCGTGCACATTGTTAAGAAACAATTTACCCTCTGCAGTGCATTCCAGGAGCTTTAGGAATTGTAGCCCTCTTGGCTATTCCTCTCTGCAAAGAGAATTAAAACAGACCCTTTGGTTTTGTTTTACTTAAGCTTAACTTTTGTCTAAAGTAAATGCTATATGAATTTCAGCTTTGCAGAATGTCTTTCATGTCCTCTGGCTGTTTGGAGCAGTGGCCCTCACTCTCAGTAGCGCTTGTGGTGTTGCAGGAGGATATGTGGGGTTAGCTGAATGCAGTCTCTTGTGTGTGCATGTGGTCAGAGCTGCAGCCTTTGCTGCTTTAGGGAACACACATCAGTACAGCAAAGGTTGGCAAGCTTTCTGTGGAGAAACTGCCTAGGCACTTGTCTCATGTCTTGTCCCTGCCATGCAGGGACGTTATACCTTTTCTAATTAAGGACATGCTGCCCAAACCTCCTTAATAATGTCAGTTGTCTTTAGGTTTTAAAATGTCCAGCCACTTTTGAATCCTTAGGAAAGAATGGTTGTCTTCATCTTCTAAGAAGCAAACACTCATCTTTTCAATCTGCAGAATCTCAAAATGAGTTTTCCTTCATATTAAAAAAAATATTTTTGTGTGCTGCCGAACAGCAACACGTTAGCTCAAAAGGAAAGGAATTTTTAGAAGGGAAGCATTAGTGGAGATTAGATTGGAATGGGAGGAAAACCTGTAGCTTAGGCACAGGCATAAGGTTTCCTGGTGTGAAAGCTGCAGTGTGGCTGTCTGTGATCCCGTGGATTTCACAGAATACATATCTCTGAGAGCAGAACTGAATTCTGTTCACTTGAAGTATCTGAAGAGTTTATAGGACTGCCTTAATGATGTTTGTGTTCCTGTCTTACTTCTTTCACCATCTCTGATGTTATGAGTCAGGAAGAGATGCATCCGTATCTCCTGGAGGGATTGAGCAGTTGGCTGGGTATTCTAGGAGGTTTGCACCTCCCTCTTGAGGTGCCCACGAAATGTTAGTACTGAATAGTAGGACAGACTTCTGACACAGTAGTTTGACAGGAAGGGAGATATTTTATATTAGATGAGGACATCAGTCCCATCTAAACAAGTATTCTCTGTGTTTCTGTCAGACAGTTTCTGAGTAATGTTTGCCCTGCTTCTTCTTTTCTGTTTCACCTGACCAATATTTATGCATTAGACCAGGTGGTCACTTAAGCACTCTCAGTGTAATGGCCTTTTCTCTGCAGATGGATCTGGCATGTCCTGTCTACTAATGATGTTAATGTGATTATGAAGAACTGAGTTCATACCTCCATGTGCCCTCTTGAACCTGCACAGTAACCCCCAAATAATCTAAACATAAGATCATGGGTTAAATTCTTTTGACAGCATCTTTGAAAGCAATGCAGGCCAGGGACAGCCCATGGGAAGAATATGACTTACTGTGTTTAAGCAGAACTGCCAGCAGACATTTAGCATCTGTGTCCCAAGGGATGACTGGATCTAGTCGCTAAGGCAAGGGAAGGAGAAGGTCAGCTGCACAGAGAGAATCGGCAGTGTTAAAATATGCTGCTCAGTTTACCTGAAACTGATGCTGATCAAAGGTCCACTTTTAATGATGATTCTTCTAAATACAGAAATAGTGATTTGTACTTTGGTGGGAACTGAACAATTTGCTACACAATGAAGAACAGACAATGGCCTTTCCTGTCTGTTTTCCATTAAGCTTGGATAAAGGCCTTTGCTACCCACAGCCAGCGGCCAAACGATTTCTGTATGTGCTCTATAGCTATTTTGAGGTTATTTGCTATCCCGCAGGAGTGGAGGAAGTGAAAGGTTTTAAGAATTACAGCTTCTTATCAAGTCTGTCTCTCCAGTCAACCTGCTTTTTCTGCAGTCCCAGCTGCAGGAACAAATGGCCCAGGCAGAGATCAGTCAGTGAGTGAAGTCAGTAAATGACTTTAGGTAAACACAAAGATTAGATATTGAAGGAAAATGAGACTCCTCAGAACAGCCCTTTGCACTGAAGTGGTTAAGTGGGTGTGATTAAGAGAAATAAGTAATTATCCTAATTATAGATTAAAAGATACAGAATTACCACTTTAAAAGCTCCTGTTCTCTGGAGTGGTTCTGTTATTTACAAAGCGATAGTTCATAATTCTGTAGCATAAGCAAGAGGGCATCCTCTGGGTGCAGTGCGGCAGCCCCATCTCTCCGGGGAGGGTGGGACTGTGCTGCAGAGCGCTTTGTCCCCCAAGCATGGCTCCAAAGTTCAGGGCTTGCTCCAGTGAGCAGGATGGTGCTAAGCCAGGAGACATTGTGGGAACCTTTCTATCCCCACCTTCGTGCAGGGCATACCAGGGTTCACAGAGCTCTCCGTGCTTGGCCATGACCACTGCTGGTAATGGCTTTATGACCACCAGGTTTTAAATAATAAATAAAACAGAGAAGCAAACTCTGAAGCACTGGAGGACAGCCCTCGGTGGTGACATCCTGTCACAATTGAAGCATGGCAATTCCGCTGGCTGTTAACTTACTAGAAAATGTTTCTTTAAGAGCCTCTTCCTGCTCTGGGACAAAGTACCCGTATGCCTGTGGGACTGAAAAGTTCAGGACTTGCTGGCTCATGGCTGGTGGCTTCTCTATGTCCCCACTACAGTGCAGTGCTGGGAGACATGTTACGCTTTTGCTGTCCTTATTGTGTCTAGGAATTTTGTTTTCAGTGCTCTCAGTCAGTTCAGTGTCACTTGTAAGCCCCTAAACGCCCCACAGGCTGTTTGTCAGGATGTTCCTATTAACAACTTAGTGAAATAAAGGGTGAGGGGCAGGGAAGGTGGAGAAATAAATCTTAGTTTATATCTTTTGAGCTGGTTTTATTTCAAATGGATAGTTACATGTGGACCACCCCAAGCTATTGTGCTGTGGACTGTGGTCAGCTGCTTGACTGTGCAAGGAAGATTTGGGTAGAGGTTTAAGAGCATCACAGAGAAGATGGGTGCACTGGGTTCCTTTTGTAACTATATCCAGGAAGTTTCTAACTCAGTTTGGAGTTGAAATACATGGAGACACATGGTAATCGTTGTAAGAAGAGAAGGACCATTGAAATATGACAATTTGCTGCTCCCATTCTGGGGATTATGTTGATTTCTGACTGTCTTGTAGACGCAGCGACATGTTGTAGGGTGGTATAGGAAAATGAAGGGCAGATGCTATCCTGGAGTGCTCTGAGAGCTGCTTGCTGAGCTTAGTCCAGTGCCTGTTGTCCAGACAGCTTAGTGTACACACTAGCCTAACTGGTGTATGGCTTTAAAGGGTGGGTGGCTCTGAAATACGACAGTAATGTTGTACTTGGTTTAAAAGCTTTTTGAGCAAAGAGCTGCAGAATCTTATACTAGGCAGTGCAATGCAGGAAGAAAAGGAAGATGCTGCCATATCTTTTGCTGTGGTCACACCACAGATGGTGGTGGGTAACAGCCTCCTGGACTAACTTTTGTTTAACTAGCACAGGCATTGCTAGCAGAGGAAATTTATCATCAGTGCTTGAATGTAGCCAGCACACGTCTCTGGACCCCATCCTTCTAAAGTCCTGCTGCTCTGTCTTCACTGCTTTGTATTCCAATATATACAAGTACCAGCCAGTTCATACAGAGCTACAAGAGCTGTAAATGTATCCCCCGTTTGAGTGGAGCAATAAACAAGAGAAGGATAAGGGAAGGACTGTGATGGGATAGAAACGTGGAAAATGGAGAATACAAATGGAAAAACACTGTCTCAGGAAGATCTGAGACAGAACATTGGTGTCACAGCAGCTTTGTGGCTCCCATATTCCTCTTTTCTTAGAACATTTCCATCAAGCTGGCCTGTGTCCCAGGGCAGTGCCAGTCTCCATCTCGGGGTTATCTCAGGCTTGCCCCTGTCCAGCCCTTCAGAGCCCTACCAATCCATAGTTACCAAAGAACAACAGGGAATCTGATAAAGCAACGTGTTAGAGAAGGAAAGAGTCTTGAGTTGAGTAATGCGCATTTTTTCCATCCAGCGTAACTGTTAATGGTAACCTTTTATTATTGAAGTGGTTGCAGTGACTAGAATCTGGTTTGTTTATTGGGAGTATATGCATGGCTATATAGTCTAATGTGGTCAAAAAAGGAAACAGATAATAAGGGAAAAATACACCTATGGAAGCAAGTCAGGTGATGTCTCTGTGTAATTGTAATTCCAAGTAGCACTGGAGAGATTAACAGCACTGGCAGCCTTTTCATCTTAAACTTTTATTTTATAGGGGTTTATAACTTGGCACTAACGTCAGGATGTGGTGGAAACTTGGCAAATGTGGTTCAGCCCAGAAAGTGAATGTTATTTATATTTATTTCTCACTAAGTTTTTGAAAACACTTGGTTACTGTTTTTGTGTTCTAACAAGTAGTAATTTGTTGGTTTCAGTGACTTATTCTCTGTGTGTTTCTTAAACTACAAAGTAGTTCAGAATTTATTTCAGCTCTTCTGAAACTCGTAGTGGAAGGACTCTACATTTCTCCGAGCGTAAATGAAGACTGAAGTAGTTCTTATTTTATCTTCTTGTAGCAGGATGGTCCCCGAGTATTTCTTGTACACACCCTCTGGGTGCAGTGCAGCAGCCCCGTCTCTCCGAGATGGAGGGTGGGACTGTGCCATAGAGCGCTTCACTCCCTGAGCATGGCTCCAAAGCTCAGGGCTTGCTCCAGTGAGTAAGATGATGCTATGCCAGGAGACATTGTGGGAACCTTTCTATCCCCACCTTTGTGCAGGGTGTAGATAAGATTAATTCCTGATTGCCAAGTAGGTGTAGAGCTTTCTGTACCTGATTTCCAGGGAGGCCTACTGGCATCCTGGAGAGCAGCGTTTGAATAGGCATTTTCAGTATTTTCAACAAACTGAAATACTGCATTATGTCTCTGTCAGCCATGAGTAATGTAGCAAAATGGTCATTTGCTGCTGATAGTGTTTCTGTATTGCACATGTTGCGTTGCATTTCATAGGGGGAATATTCAGCAGAAATAAGCACTTAGTTAGAAAACCAGTAGGGTTGAAACATTGACTTTTTTGTAAAAAAGGAATTAATTTTCTTAGAATTGCTTGATTTTTAGTTAAAAGGTTTTTAAAAGCAATGATTTTATAGAATGTTAAAGAAGTGAGTTTTTCCTTTAAAAGAATTGGAAGAGTGAGTTAAAATTTCTTACAAGAAAATCCTAGTACTACTTCACCTAGTTGTAAAATTCAGTACTTGTGATGTTCTGGAATGACAGCCCTGAAGATAGTAACTGTGTGTTTGTGTGGGTTCAGGGCGTGACTCCCCCCCCAGGGAGAGCTCAACCCTCTCCATCTGAGATTAACTCTGGAAGGTGAAAAGACCTGTCTTTCTGTTTAGAAGGAAGCAGAGGAAGTCATCAGTAAACTGTCATCTTGAGCATTACTGTGTGAAGCTTCAAAGCTTTATATAGATTAAGTTTTTAAAAAGAGTTCAAAGCCTTGTGCCATTGTTAACAATTACACACGTTATAATAGTATTATGGCATTTATGAAATAAATCCTATCTGATTATTTGCTGAGACCATGCAGGGATGAGGTAGTAGTTTTCCCAGTTGTATAGTATGCATCCCTGAACACTTTTATATCAGATCAGCATATAATGCCTATCCAATTGCATGCCTGCACATGGAATCTGCAACTTATTGTAAGTGACTTCTGATTACTTAAAATTAACTAAGTTATAGTTCTATTTATGTACTTTTAAAACTTCATTTCATGCTTCAATACTACTTTTAGAGGAAATACAGTTTGTAATATGTGCATTTAGTTTTGCAACTACATGAAAAGAAACTGCGATATTGCTGACATAAGATATTTAAAAGGAACAGTATGTGTCGGTATATAAACTGACAGTATATGCATTTTGTTTGTAGCATGATGTCACTTAGGGATCACGGGTCTTGTGCTTGTGAACAAAGTTTTTTGAGGCGAGTGAGGCCACTTTCTTTCAAGTGAGCATTCCTGCAGAGATGCTTTTAGATTTCTGGACAGCCTTGTAGCCATGATGGTTTGAATGTAGGAACCATTGCTTTAAAATGTCCTCATCTGTGAACTGCATGGTTAAAACCTTTTTTTTAAAGCATCCTTTCACACACGCAGCATGATTCTGCTGTAGTGCTCCTGAGTGAATTGACACTACTAGATAACTTTATTCACACACACAGCAAGGCAGACTTTACGTCAGAAAAGTTAATAGTTGCTGAGCTTCTAGTGAGAAGCTGTTCCGTGAGCTGTGTAGGCAATGGTCTGGTTTCCACTGAGTTTGTGTGAGTGTTACTCATGTGGGTTTCTTTCCTTCACCTAGATGCCAGTGCTTCTGAAACGCTGACTCCTTGAAAAGTTACTCGGTTATTGTGACAGGTCAAAAGTTAGTGACAGTGTAAGGGGAGATGTCCAAGCTCATTTCTTTAGGAGATGAAGCTGGAGAGGATAGCTGCTACCAGGTTGATAAGGAGGCTTCCTGAGCAGTGAGCGACACCTGAAAGTCCAAAAAAGTGCTAATTATTGTTGTTGCTTTTACTTTATGCTGCTTTTGCTTATGTTTCTGTGAAGTTTCAATGCAAATGTAGGTTTGCAAACCAAAGCAGGTGCTGTCGTGTACAGTCTCCTGCAGTAACCCTTACCCTAACAGTCCTCTTGTAAGTGCAAACTGAAATGACAGCAAACTAATTTTTTTCTTTTAACAGTGGAAAGAGTGGAAAGAGAAAACCTGTCAGATATTGTGTTCTTGGTCAACGTCCCATGCACTTACCAATATCAGCCAGCTGGCAACTTTGGGAAAAACTAACGAACAGTCTCCTCATGGCCAAATTCACCACAGTACTCCAATCCGAAACCAAGTGCCAACGCTGCAGACAATGATAAACCCTGGCCTCCTGTCTCCTCAGCTCAGTCCGCACTGGTGAGGCAGCAGATAGCAATGGCCCATCTGATAAACCAACAGATCGCTGTCAGCCGCCTATTGGCTACCAGCACCCACAAGCTATCAACCAGCAGTTCTTGAATCATCCACCCTACCTAGAGCTGTCAAACCAGAGCCATCAAATTCATCGGTGGAAGTCTCTCCAGATATTTACCAGCAAGTCAGAGATGAGCTGAAGAGAGCCAGGTTGTCTCAAGCTGTCTTTGCAAGAGTAGCGTTCAACCGCACACAGGTATCAATTTCTATTCTATAACCAAGAAGTGCTAAGGGGGCAAAGTTGTTGCTCTTGTGGGGGTGTTTGGCTGTTGCAGGTCAAGGCAGGAGATGTGCCATAGAAGAAGTCAAACCACTGTTTTCCCTCCATCTCTTTGTCATAACAAACAAGGCTGTTTCTACCCGGAACAGCTGTTTGTTTGCATTTGGTCACCCCTTTGCCGCTACCCAAGCTTTGTTCTCTGGCTGTCATTCTGCCCATATGAGTTCTTCCCTGAGTTCCTCTTTGTGGTTATAACTTCTACATCTGTCCCTGCCTGATGGCCAGAAAGAAGTATCAAGAGACTGTGAGAGTCAGAGGTGTCTTTGGCCTTCTGTCATTTCCTCAATTCCTTCCTGTGGTAACACTGATGCCACAACTAGTGCCGAAGGCTGCTGCCTGCATGGATGTGCACAGGCCTAAAGGAATGACTGCTGGGAAAGATGTCTGCCATGTGCAGCCGGTCGTGTTTGCTTTCATACATCTGACACACGTTTTCTTACTTGCCTAGTGAAATGCAGATATTGAAATGATTGCACGATAGCATCACCTTAAGCCTAGCAGCTGGACTACCTGATGTGCAGGTGTGTTCAGACAGACAAGCCATTTTTAATATTGATACAAATTTCTTTTTTGCCATTGGAGTTGGTCTTTGAGGTAAGCTTTACCATACCAGCAAGAGAAAAAAGTTGGGTGGGTGCCTCCTGGAGGTCTGTCCCTCACCCCATACAGTGCCTTTGTCTGTTCTCCTGGATTAATGATTTTCTTTGGCACTGCCAGTTTGGAAATGCCATGTTATGAGGGAGCTAACTAAAGTATGGAGCACATTTTTATTGCTTCCCTTCTTCCATTAAAGTCGTAAGATGACTGCATTCAGAAAAAACATTCCCTTCCAATCAACGTGACTTTGAGTTCTGGGGTTAGCCTTGAGGATATCAAATGAAAACTACATAGGAATGTATGAGTATTCCTCTTTAAAATGCTGCTTTTAATTTGGAAAAGCTTTCATCCCTCTGGGATTGTAACCTCTAAGTAAAGCCTGGTATAATCAAGGTAGATGGTATTGACAGTATGAGATATTCTGAACTTCAGCAAGAGGTCGATGTTGCTGGTGAGGGTTTTCCACTGTCACTGAACATGAAGCTCTGCTTTAGCCAGATTGGTTTGGGGGTGGGGTGGGGTGGTTTCGGTCATTTCACACCTCCTGCAGTGTTCTGGCATAGATCTAGTGGGTTTAGGGCACTAAACAGGTCTTCACTGGCTCCTGGGCAGTGTGACTGGGCCAGTCACACCTGACAGCATTTACAAATGCCTGGGACACCAGCTGTGTAACCATTCAAACTGAGTCACTCATCGGGAGCACAGACGTGAGCGGCACTAAGTGCCAAGGTAATGTCCTCTGCAAAGGTGCTTCATACCTTTCCTGGGCAGGGCTGCACCTGGAAATGGGATGTGATGCTCTGTCTTTCGATCAGTTTACATTTGAGTTCAGTCTATACGGTGATGTCTGTAATTCAGGGTGCTAGTATCACTGCTTTTTGTCTCCTGTCCTCCTGCTGACATTTATCTTAGGGTGCACCAACTTCTCTAGCTTTTCTTTCAAAAAAGAAATCCTCCTTGATTTCAATTGCTTCATTACAAGATATCAGACACATAATTATATATAAAAGGAAGAAATTACCTACTTCTTAGCCCTCCATCATAAGTAATACAATGTACTATGCAGTCTCTGACAGTGATTCTAGAACAAGTAAGTCTTAATCACCCATAGCAAGAATTGCTCATCTCACAGCTGTTTCCTTAGTCTCCAGGGCCTTAATCTAAAAGACTAGTGGATCTTACATACAGTGCATCATGTACCTAGGAACCATCACTGCAGCAAAAGAGTGTAGGTACATATTTATGCTTCCCTGTCCTCAGCTTTTAATTCCAACTCAGATCAAACTCTCCTTGCGTCAGAGACTGTTCAAGGTATGAAGAGAGGTCCTCGGTCAGCCTTGTGCTGCATAGTGGAAGATGTGGGATGTTCCCACACACCCGTGGTGGAGAAGCAAACTCCGTAAAGGCACTTGAAGTGGAAGTTCAAGTCCACTCTCACCTCCTTGCATTCCTGTGCTGCCTCCGAGGATCCTCTCCTCGGGAGGTGCCGGGAGGCGCACATTTCTCTCTGGAAATGTTTGGGTTTGTGGCATTTCACAGAAAGTGCCAGCCTTAGAAACTGGAGGTCTGTTGTTTCTCATGATGGTACCAAATAATAGATGCTCTTTGCCAGCCAGCTAATAATTTTATTAATCACTGCATTGTGGGCCTCTACTTAATCTTTCTTCGTGGTAGCTCGGTGGTGCACATTAGTCTATAATTAAGTATAGCTTCATGAAATATGTACTGTGAGCCTTGTTTAATAGATAAACTATTCTCTTAATATATTTTAAAGTCCAATGACCTACATACTCAATGATGAAAAACCCCCTCTTACTAACATTATTTCTCCCCTGAGACCTTCCATCTAAGCAAATCTGTTAAATGAAGTAGAGGAAGCTTTGATCTAAACTAGGCTAAATCCATCGGAACAAGTGGCTGACACATGTCTGCATGCATGTGTGCGAGGGGAGATGTGGGGAGGGTCACAGGAGGGAGAGGTGCAGTTGTATAGTTTGTGAAACATCCAAAGCTGCTACCAAGGCTACGGACTTCTTCCTGGAGGAGAATGGATTTTGACCATCCTCAGGCAGAGTCCTGTGCCGTCTCCCTCTTGCACTATAATGTCTCCTGATACAGCGTTCGGGTTGCAGCCAAGAAGTTGTAATAACCAAAACTTGCTGATCGCAGGTTGTAATGTATTGAGCAACAGGCAGGTGGTGATGGGTACAGGAGAAAGAGGACTGCTTTAAAGGAAATGCATAAAAATGCTCTCTTGGATTTACCTTGTTCTTCTCTGGAAAGTGTTTTAGCTTTCTAAAAGTGCTGAAATGATCTGTGCTCTTCAAAATCTTAGCTGGAAAATAGGTCATTTGAACCTCGCTTTGCATAAGGAGAGTGAAGATCCTCTCCTTCCTCTCCCCGCTTGCTCAGTGTCCCTCTTCGTTGCAGGCTTGTGGACTTGCAGCCAGGATGGCTGGTCAGGCTTTTTGTAAGAGCCTAGACAGTTGAAATCACTGGATCAGTGAACTGCTTCTCCTCGGGGGTGCCCAGTGGACTGCAAAGCCTATAGACTGAATGAGTGTTTCTGTTTATACATTTCTTTTTTTTTTTTAAAGCATCTCATTTTTGCCAATGTTTTGACATAATAGCCAAAACTAGTAAAACGTTTGGGCGAGTGGCCAGTGCTTGTTTTACTGAACAGCCTCAGAAACTGGAAATATCCATGAACCTGAGGCTTTTTGAATTAAACAGTTGTAGTGCCAGATACAAAGAGAGCTGGGTAAAAACACCAGACTGCTTCTAACTCTCTTCCCAAAGAGCACTGCTCCCTCCTTCATGCCCTGAGTAGCTCCAGGTGAGATCGCTGGCTTTCCAGCCTGTAGATGGGAAGGCAGTAGTGAAATTTATGATGAAATAAACTACACTGATCTGCATTGTTCCAGGTATACGGTCACACCTTGGCTACAGGAGTGGGTTGAGGCACAGGGAAGCGCAAGATCAATGCTGGATGGTGCCCAGCTTCTGGTGTGACTGTGGGCAAGTCCAGGCTCCTGGAATGAGGAAGAGGGAAATAACGCTTCTGCGGCATGCAGAGGTGTTGCTGGTCAGGAATAGAGGAGTTGGGGGCTCTGTAAGCAGCAGCGTGATTGGGAAGGAAGCTCCAAAGAAAGGCTTTGGAGGCAGCCAAGGAGGGAAGGAGTGATGACTCCTCATTTATGTATAATTCTGATTTCTTTGGCAAAATTCCCTCAAACTGAAGTGGGATTGGAAAAGGGTCCTCTAAGAGGCTTTAAGAAAGACAGTTTGTTGAAATAACTAACTCTTCCACCTCTACTTGCTTGCAAGCCAAATCCTGGACAGAATTCCTTTTGCAAAGAATTTTCCCTTTAACGTAAGTGAGAGGAGGACAAGCAGCTTAATACGCTGCCTGGTATCTAGTGAGACAGACATGCTGCATTCATTGCTATGGTGTTTGCGCCATTGTGCACAGCCTTTCAATTAGCAAGGGTTCTGGTTTTGGTTTTGGGGGGTATTTTGTTGGGTTTTTTCCCCATAGAAAACTCTGTCTTACTGCATGAAACCCTTTCATGCTGCCTGCTTGTTTTATTCTTGTGTGTAATGTGGCACAAGCAGTGTTCGTTGTACTCACAGGAAAGAAAGCAGTCTGTAAGGGAAGTGCTTAATTTAATAAATTGCAGATTTTTGGTACATGGGATATTTGTTCCAACAGTGGGTTTTGCACTGCCCAAAATTTCAGTTTCAATTAACTTAATTGTATTCAATAGGCTGAATGAAAAGATCTTAAGTAGCATGTGAGTCAGGCTTTCAGAATGTGTGCTCGTAGGAGGCGGCTGCTGCCTGCTCAGCTGATGCACAGGAGTCCTGAGCCTTGGGAGCAAACACATGGATATCCAGAGTGTGCACGAGCTGTGGGTCTTGCTCATTTTCCAGCATATTTCAGTATAAAGGTTTGACACGCTTGTCGTATCAATGGTGGCACTTTGTGGCTGCAGGTAGTCGGTCTTTCTCTGCCTCCTTTTCCCCATGCATCCACATTCAGCTCCACATGCACATCTTGTCTTCTCTCATAAAAAGAGATACCATAATAAAAAGAGGCTTTATTAAACTAATGCAATAAAGGCATTTTCTTTGAGGATTTAAACACTTCATTTTTAATAATAAAAATCAAATTGTCATTGTTGCACCCTGTATAAGTTTTATTCAATCAACCTCTAAATGCTTTGTGCCTAAGCAGCTCTCTCCTGAGATGTGTGTATTTAGCGTTAGTTAAATGAGTTTAAGAACAAGGCTCATACTCTGGCTGTAGGCAGTAAAACTGGAGATCAGGAGTTTTCTTTTAAGTGAGGGACTGATGTGCTGCATTCAGCTACACTGAAGGGCACTGGGAGACAGCTGGTCTCCCATTCACTCTGGAAAAAGCAGGCAAAGTCCTTTGAGTTCTGAAGTGCATATGAACTGACACAAACATGGCACCACACGTTTTGCCCATTGTGACAGAAGAGCTGGTCAGGGAACAGGTTGCACACACAGTTTTGCCCAATGGAAACTGTGACGGAATGGATAAAAAGGTGCTTGGTTTGGCTATAACTACTCAAAATTTCCGCTGATTATCTAATGCAATTTGCTCAGCAAAATTGGACTGGCCACGTTGCCAGGATAAGCATTTCTAGAGACTTCTAGCCCTTCTGCTTCATATCCTAGCTGGAATTAGGAAGGAGGTGCAAGGGAACGGAGATAAAGCAGTGAGCATCTGAAAATGAGCTTGAGTCCTAAGAAGCCTACAAGTACTTCATGTAGAGGTTCTTGCTGAGTGCTGTATACTTAGAGGCAAAGAGAAGTATTTTAGAATTGTTGAACATATCTTATTCAGCCCAGAAGACAATATTGAAGGTGGGATCTAGAGTAAATGCAGAGAAGCAGAATCACAGAATCATCTGGCTGGAAGAGACCTTTAAGATCATCCAGTCCAACCATTCACCCTACACTACGAGGGTCCCTAAACCATGTCCCTCAGCACCACATCCACACGGCTTTTAAACACCTCCAGGGATTGGGACTCCACCACTTCCTGGGCAGCCTGTTCCAATGCTTAATGACCCTTTGTGTAAGTAAATTTTTCCTGATATCTAACCTAAATTTCCCCTGACACAACTTAAGGCCATTTCCTCTCGTCCTGTCATTTGTAACACGGGAGAAGAGACCAATCCCCATCTCACTACATTCTCCTTTCAGGTAGTTGTAGAGAGCGACAAGGTCTCCCCTGAGCCTCCTCTTCTCCAGACTAAACAATCCCAGTTCCCTGAGTTGCTCCTCATAAGACAAGTTCTCTAAACCCTTCACTAGTGTTGTTGCCCTTCTCTGAACCTGCTCCACCACCCCAACGTCCTTCGTGAAGTGAGGGGCCCAAAACTGAACACAGTAGAGGTGTCGTGGTAAAAGCCTGCCTTGACAGAAGGAAAACTCAGCGGGAGGAGGTGTTTTATTTCCTTGAAGGGTTGTGAGAAGGTAGTGCTTCTGCTGCAGATCTCCCCAGGCTGACCTGCCTCCCTGACTTTCAATTGCAAGCAGCAGACAATTTTAAATCTAAACGACCATTTTAGCCTGGCAAAATCAAATTTTCAATGTAGTTCAGTAGGAGTGAGTAGCTAAGCCAGGGGTTCCCCGAGTGCTGCCTTCCCTGCTGGAAACAGGCCTTGCACCCTGAACTGGGATGCTGGGAAGGTACAGGTTAATAATCACTGATCTTTAAGATTCAGACTTCAAATTTGAATAAATCCCTACATTTTCTGATCCTGATCAGAGTCGCATCTATACCCAGTGGGAAGCAGAATCTCTTTTTTGTCAGTTACAAGTACTGGGCTTAAAGTACTTGAAGCTTGAAGTACTACAGGGGCAACATTTTTCTAGTATTTCAGCGTTTTGTCTGTTGCTTTTGGCAATAGCTGAAGTATGGAGAGGCACAAATAAACTGAAAGTATGAAAAAAGTGTTTATGCTTTTTTAGTCCTTCATATATATAATCTCCTTATACAGAACATAAAAACTGAGGTTTAGCACATTAGTGGGGTTTATTTAAGTTTTTCCCTTGGCCAGCATTTCAGTTGTCCAAAGCCTGTTTTGAACCTTTTTAGCCTTAGTGCCTGCCCTTGTAGACACACTGCTCAAGTCTGTACAAGGGGAAGCATAGATCCAAATCGTCGGACCTGATGCCTGTGAGGTCCTGGCCAGTGCTTGCAAGTCTCCTGCTGCCTGTTGGCCCTCGTCCTCTGTCCCCCAGGACATCGATGTCTGCGATGCACTCCAGCATGACCTCCTCACCCTCATTGAGATTGAATTTGAAAAGATCTGGTTGTGAAACTGTCCTGCATTTGGTCGTGCAGTCTGCTGTCTCACTGAGACCTCCTTTACATCCTTCCCAGGCCTGAGCCAAAGCCTTCACTTGGTCCTTTGGATATAGGAGTAATTTTGAATAACATTTGCTCTACATTGTACTGCATTGTCTTTCAGAACCTGCTTAAAAAAAGTTATCTTGCCGATGAGGTTTGGGTTGTTTGTCCTGGAAATCCTGTAGTTAATAATAACAATAAAATAAATGAATTCACAAATGGGTTTGCAAAGCAAACCCCCACGAGAGTGACTTTGCTGGCTTGAAGGACTACATTTCAGCTGGTTTGAAAAAACAGTCAAAATTACTCCTACCTTAAATAGAGCCAACGATTTTTGTATTTTGATTGGACATGTGGTCCTTTCTCCACCGCTGGTATTATTTCTTTAAAGTCAATTATGGATACAGGGTCTAATTTAAAAAATGGTGCAAGTTCCAAGGGCAAACCAAACCGTGCCTGTGCGGAGTCCTAATGTCAGGGTGAGGGCACACCTCACTTGTGAGCATGGCCTGCCTGAGCATTAGATTCTTCATCGGTAGCCTCTTCAGCAACTGCTTAAAAATGATGCACAGGAGTGTAAAGGCAAAGCTATTATCAAGCTACATGACCTAAGATGCAACCTGAGAGCTGTGGTAGGTACGGAAGGTCTGACTCTTTGAAATCAGTTTGAGACTCTCTAGTCCCTGAATATCTTTTAGGTTTGCAGATTTGGTTACTCTGCAAACTGACAATTTTTTTTTAATATGTGAGATGTGAGTAAGTTGGAATGAGCTAGTTTAGCCAATGGAATTTTACAACAAATGTACAAATGCTGTGGGTTTCCCTCCCTCACCCCCTCCAGCAGAAATATAATTTGCAGGAATGAAAACAGTCCCTGGCTGGCTTTAGGGTTTTCTCAAAAATAGAAGCGGTAGGGTTTGTCTGGCTGGGCCAGTTCCCTCACCACGCACCTGGTGTATATCACTTTAAAAAATACATTATGCCTCATTAAATTACAATTAAATGAAATCATGATCATTTGGTTTTCTGGAAGGAAGATGTTTTGCATATTGAAAGCCTAATTTGTTGCAGGTGACAAAAAGGCCAAACAGATTATTTAATATCACTTTATTTTTTATACTGTTGCTCACTGGTTAGTTTGCGTATACTTCAGTAGTGCAGAATTGTGTTATTGTAAATGTTATTGCTCTCAAGATACTTTATTTTATTGTCCTACCCCAGCACTCAGCGATCTAGCCACTGTTGTTTACCAGCGTTGTTTATCTTCAGTTGCAGGAGGACACAAGGTTTTTCCCTGTGAGTCAGTTCTCTTATTATCTGTCCTGCTGTTTACATGGTTCCTAAGCTGCCAAAGCACTTGGCGGAGCTGCAGAAAAACCCTCTTTGCAACCAGGTTTTCTAGCTGAGGGCCTGGAGTGGGATGTGGGGGAGCAGAGCTTGGCCCCTGCGAGGGGCTGAAAGGAGCTAATCCCTCTCCCTGGAGCGAGTGCCTGAGTTAGGAGGCGAGGCTGTACAGCCTGGTGATAGAGCAGTGATGCAAAACACCGCTACATCCCTGTAGCAGAAGTGAGACCTTCGTAGAAGCTGGAGGCGCAGGCTAGGATTCAAACCCACTGAATGTACCCCAAGGGAAGCTGTTTCTGGTGATGAGGCAGAGCCTCCAAGCACAGGAGTTCGTACCTCAGGCAGTGAGGTATCTCTTAGTGCCATGACCAAGTCATTTGTACCTGTGAGCCCCTGATTTACATCGGGAGTCAATGACTGCACTGAAAAGTAATTGCTGGCATGCTTTCACATATGTTCCTGCTCTCCATTTTTTAAATTGGACCATAAATTTAACCAGGCTAAGATGGGAAGAAGAAAAAGGTGTCCTAGAGTCAGCTCCAGTAGCTTACAGGTACCTTTCTTTCAACCAAAACTCACTAATTTCTCAAGTTTATATTTTCTTAAAAAAAAAAAAACAAACCCCAAACTTATGTATCCTTTAAAATATGCAGGAAATTAAGAATTTAGAGAATCTGTGGAACTGGTAATTCATTTATTTACTCCATTTGGAATATTTTACACTGACTTTAAGGGAAAATTATAAGAGGCACTTGCTGTATCGATCTTGGATTTGTTCAAGTCATGACTTCAGGGTTCTGTAATGTCCTCCTTTGGTTAATCTCCCTCAGTCTGTGAGCCTGGCAAACTGTGGAAGGCTTTACAAAATGTCTGTATCTTCTCTGAGAGGTGGTAAACCTTGAGGAAGAAGGCAAGTGTGAGCTTGCAGTTGTATTTGGGTCAGCCCAGTGCTGCACCTTCTTCCAACTTTTCCCCGTGTAGACCTTTTTCACCAGCTGGCTTCTCTCTTCAGTCCCATTTCTGACTGGAGGGCCCCACCATGGCTTCATTCCCAGCTCCAGCCCTTCTGGTAACTACTCTGATAATTGCAGGAAAATGTAATTGGGAATCTCTTAGCATGATTATGTAGATGAGGAGCTGAGAAGATGGAGCTGTGTGCAGCCTACCTTCAGGTTGCATGTGGAGCAGTTTTTGAGCACTTTTGGTGTACACACTGCTGAAGCAGAGCTCTCCTGGATGCATTTTAATGAAGGTGTTTAATAGCAGGTAAATGCAGGTACAGATACATCGTTTGCTGATCAGTTGATTTTGTCAGGAAGTCTGGTAAATAAGATAAATACGTACTAAAAATGTTGACATTTGGTTAATTGGTCAAGTGTAGTGGCAGTGTTTTAGCAAGGCCTTTTGGAGGAGACTTGGATACAGAAGAAAATAAACTAAGACTAAATATTACAGGGTTTTGACTACGTGGTTTTCTCTAGTAACATTTTTCTTGCAAGAAAGGAGTAAGCCTTGACTACGCGTGTAAGGCAGCTTGCCTTGGTGGTGGCTGTAAAGTAACTGCAAAATACTCCTGTCCCCAGCAACAGCTCAATTGTGTCGGGGGCACCGCGCTGCCCCTTTGCGCACGGTTGCTGAATGTTGCTCCTCTCTGCTTCTTTGCACGCCAGTATATTTAAACATCTATAGTTGAGGAAATTGCTGTTACTGCTTTTTGGGGTGAAATACCCATTCGTGAAGTGTTGGATGCGAGAGGGTGCCTGGGGGAAGCTGGTGGCACACAGTATGTCCTGGTAGTTTCTGTAGACCCTGATCCAGGCTTCTGTGTTGTTCCTTTAACTTCTAGATAATCTGTGGAACTGCTGAGTGCATACAGTTATGCATAAATTTAATCCTATCGTTAGATTTAAGCCTCTTTTAATGACATTTTCATCTCTCCAACTCTCTTTTTTTTTTTTTTTTTTTAAGTGCTGTGCTGGTTACCTCCTGGAATAATGGCTTTTGTAAAAACTAGAGGAGTATGGTGTTCCTTCACAGTTGCAATGCAGTATTTTAAAATGCAGTATGAAAGAATGGGTTAAATCCTTAAAGCTAGATTCTAAGGCTTTATTTTTGCTCCATTTTTCTCTTCTCAGAAATGACTGTCCAAACCAAAATGAACGGACTGCAATGTCGAAAACCAACCAAACGTTTTTTCTTTATAAACCTCCTGCACTGTTTAAATGTCGAAACTAAATTTACCAACCTTAGCAGATTTGTCAAAGATGAACACGATTGGCAAGTGTTCCCAGTTTCAAGTAAAAAGAGACAGAGAGAGAGAGGGAGATCTAACAGCTCCTAAAATATTTGCAGCAAGCACCTGGTGGTAACGGCAATTTCTTCCACCCAGTGCACCTACCTTCCTATCCAGCATCACCATACTCAGAAGCTTATTACAGTGCCAGAATAGGACAGTCCCAGAATAAACCCCAGCCCCCAGAAGACAAACACTTTCCTACAAAATATCCCTTCTGGGAGAGCCCATGAGATTCTGCAGTAGGTTTGCAGTATTGCAACCCAGCTGGTTACACTAAACAAATGTTAAAAAAACCCACCAACACATGACTGGGCTTTTTTTTTTTTTTTTAATTTTTTGAACCAGGGCTTGTTGTCAGAGATCCTGCGTAAAGAAGAAGACCCTAGGACGGCTTCCCAGTCCCTCCTGGTAAACTTAAGGGCAATGCAGAATTTCCTCAACTTGCCTGACTCGGAGCGGGATCGTATCTATCAGGATGAGAGAGAGAGAAGTATGAACCCCAATGTGAGCATGGTGTCTTCAGCTGCCAGCAGCCCAAGCTCCTCCAGAACCCCCCAGGTAAGATTGTTACGTGTTTTTGTGTGGATTAGTCCAGAGAAGGAGTTCCTCTCTGCCATTCCCCTCTCTGTTGCTCCCCTCACCCAGATGAGTTGTGAAATTCCTTTTGAAAGGGTTTGGAGTGGCTGTTTAGTGCATTTCAGCCAGACATTGTGATGACAATTCTAGCTTTAATCAATGCCATAAATGCAAAAAGTATGTAACATTAGTGCCTGAAGGAGTGTGTGTGGGCATTGCATATAGGCTGTTGATCTATGTCGACTAAATGGCTATTATAGAATATATTATAAAAAGACAGTGCACATAAGTTTTTATCTGTATCCATTACATTCTGAAGAACGCAGAGGAAATTTCTGGGCTTGTGGAGAGCTTTATATATGTTGCAATAAAAAGTATGTAGTGAACAGAGGTTGACAGTGAATTAGATATTGTTAGAAATCAGTGTGCTCCGTATTCTGCATGGGAAATCACAGTCCTTGAGTTAGAGGTTTACATGAGTAATTGTTTGAAGTACAGAAAGTAGAGATGGGCAGGGTTCTGGGAAGGAAAATGATGCTTTACAGCTCTGAACCAGCTGTCATCTCACTAACTTAACTGCACATGTTTATTAACGTGCTGTGGCCGCCCACTTCCCTGGGCAGGTTGTTCCTTTGCACTAAGAAAGAGCATCCACATACTACACTGTAACAGTCATCCCCCCTTTCACCAGATGCTTGCAGTCCCAGACGTGTACTCTGAAAAAGTGAAGGTGCTGGTGCAGAGGTGATGATTAACTCTTGGCATGGCATTTGCCTAACTTGAGTTTGAAATTTGTGACTGTGCAGACATGACGATTCAGTTCTAGCACTTCCTTGCTCTTTAGTAAATGGGCCGATATAACCCTCTTGCTCCAGTGCTTTCACAGACACGTAGCCTGCAGTGTCTCAGGCCATGTTAGCCCTGCTTATAATAGTATTACTGAGCACTTCTCATATTAAATTCTGTAGCCACAGTGGCTAAAAATAAGTGAGCGTTGGGGAACATGGTTTTACATGCAAGCCGACTATCCATAAAGAAGGTGTGTTGATTTTGTAGGAGCTGTTGAGTTTATTCAGTTTAACTGAGGTGTTTGGGTGCACTTCATTGCAGTACATGATATAAAGAGCTGT
This sequence comes from Bucorvus abyssinicus, assembly GCA_009769605.1. Classification (NCBI taxonomy): domain Eukaryota; kingdom Metazoa; phylum Chordata; class Aves; order Bucerotiformes; family Bucorvidae; genus Bucorvus; species Bucorvus abyssinicus. The sequence goes on from CM020029.1 coordinate 27,353,554, forward strand.
TTTCACTGAGAGGATTCCTGCCAACCCAAATCTGACGCTGAATTTTTATTACATGAGAAACTCATTGTATACTTCTTATCTTTTTTAGTTACCTTTCAGTGAAAATAAAATTATAAAGGGACCTATTTTAATGTTTAAGTAGTGTATCCACTTCCTGCATTTGTATTTATTAATGAAAGCGTTAGTGTTCTCCTGCTTATATTTATTGCAATAGATTTTGGAACTACAGTCAAATAACAGAAGAAAATGGAGAGTTTAGATGCAATCTAGTGAGAATAAAAATTGGATCCGTTGCCCCATTTCATTCCTCTGTCGTAATGTGACATTTTCCCATGTTCTAGCCACAGCTAGAAGGTCATTTAAAAGAATGGCAATTTTCTCTGCCTTTTTAAGAGCTGAGCATTGCTAGAAAACCATACTTTAGAAGTATAAAGCAGCCCCTCCTTGCCTTATTTCAGCTTGGAGACTCCCGTAGAATATCGTGAGGTTTTTAATCTGCAAAAGCAACACACAAAGGTTTGTGAACCCAGTGCTCGCCTCGTGCCCACTAGATAACATTTCCCCAGCCCTTGGAAGGCTAGCACCAGTCAGCACAGGTGCTGTTTTGACAACCTGGACACCTCTGCAAATGAGGCTGCTTCCCCGCTCCGGGCAGGCAGCATTGCTCCTGCGCTCTTCCATATGCCTGGTATTAGCTCGGATGAGACAAATGCCATCCCCACATGCAGTGCAGCAACTCCCGGCAGCATCGTCCCCAGGCAGGAACAGGGCGCTTTGGGGCAGCAGCAGCAGGAGCTGTACGATCCTTTCAGGACTTGTGTTAGGATGCTGGAGGAGTCGATGGAACGGCATTTGGAACCATGGTTTCCGTAGATACCAGTCTTCTGTGGCAATCCTTCTGAGAATTGATGCTCGAATGTGCAGGGTAGGAGGAGAGTAGTGGCAGATACCTGTGGAAGTGCTGGTGCTGTGGCAGTTGCACAGGCAGGTGCAAGGGCACACAGAGTAACCCGGCTCGGCAGTCCCTAACTCTGAGCCAGCCCTCACGGGGTGTCCCCTGCTCAGGACCTGCCCCAAGGTGAGAACGGCAGGTTGGTCCGGCACATGGGCTGTGGGGAAGAGGCTCAGCTGTTAGGGGTTATGGCGTGCGTGTGGAAGACGAGCAGTTACAGCTGGGTTTTGGTGCTCTGGCACCGCAGTTGCAAACACTGCTTTTTCTTTTTTCCCCACTGTTTGCAACGAGACATTTCGATAACGGCAAAGTCCTTCTTAATATCAGGACCAGTTTTGAATCTAGGCCTGTAACGCAAAATACTTTATTTTAGTGACTGTGATATTTTTGGTAATTACCCTGCCTATTTAGTCAATTAAATAGAAACTGGCCCAGTTTTCAGGCCTTTCTTCTGACACGTGACTGTGGAGCTAGCAGTGTAGGAGACCCATGCAGGATGGAGCTATATTTTAAATCTTTCTTTTACATGCTAATTTTGTTCTTCTCGGGATCTCAGACCTCCGTAACGGCCTGTAAGGCCATGGTGACCTCGGCTGCTGCACTAGCCAAAGGCTCCAGCAACTGGGAAGGCTTTTTTTTAATACCACTCAAAGCACTGCAGGGCCTTTGGTAAAAGTAAGCTCCATTAAATGAATCCTGACAGACTTGGACAGTCCCCTTCCTTCCCATGATCTCTTTGCTGTTTCCTTACATTTCCCACAATTGCACAAACTCTCATTTATCTGTAAACACTGGATTTCAGAGTGTGGTGTCTCTGACAGTCCACCCTTCGGGCCGTACCCTGCATGTATTCATGGCCTGTGCATGGTGGTGGATTGAGCACCAGTCTCCCAAGGTGTGCAGGCAACTCCGGTCTGCCCCAGCTGCTGCCCAGACGCCCCCACCTGAACACAGGGAGCTGATCTTAGGAGGAGCTGGAAAGTCTTGGCCCCTTCCTACACAGGTCCTGCCTGCAACAGGCAGGAAACAACCCTGGGGAAGTGCCTGCTGAACTTGCAGGGTAGGAAGGAGAGAAGATACAGGTTGGTTAAAGCTTTATGTGGGAGCAGTAGGGATAGTGATTAGCCTAGATTATTTCCTTGACTGGATTTTGGCTCCATGGTTAATGTGGCCTTTGGTACAAAAAAGACGTTAGGGAGAAGAAGATTTGGAGGACAGCAAAACAGAAGAAGTTCAGAAGGTTTGGTTTTTGCCTAGTTAAACTTCCCATTAACAAATAGGCATTTGGGCATGTCTGCCTAGTTAAAATTTAACATTAAATGTACTCTAGCAGGCTTCAACCCTGGCACAAAACCAGGAGCCAGCTGAAAAGGTTTATATTTGGGCCAAATATTTGAATGTCACCAGGGTTTATGGGAGGTTTGGATCTATCGGGAAGTGTGAGCTCTGCCACCTAGATTGTTTTGTTTCCTAAGACCTTTACATCTCAAGAGAAAACAGAAATTTTCATATCAGTAACCCACGTGTTTCCCTTAAAAGGTATAAGGGGTGCAGTGATCAGCCCTGGTATATCTTCTCTTTGCTCAGGAAAGCAAATGAGATCTGTCTCTCCAGGGGGCTGCTGGTGCTGGGAGTACTCAGCGAGCATTGCACCACCCTGGCTTCCTCGCCTGCCAGTTTGTGCTGGGGACCACCATGGCCAAGGGGCTTTACAATAACAATCTTGTAGCAATCTGATGAACTGTATTGATAGAAGCCTTGTAGGAGCAGTCCAGCCCAGGGAAAGGACTGGCAGCATCCGTTATTGTCCTTCATTTGTCACAGAAGCTGATGGGAAATCATTCAATTAAAAGGAGAGCAGTAGAATACACAAAACCTCAATATGAGTTTAGGAGAATGAAGGCAGCACATCAAAGGCATGCCAAAGCCCAGCTTCGTGAAATGATTTTTTTTTTTTTTTCATTTCCACTGATTTCCTAGGTGAAATTAGGTGACTGTCTGGCTAGCATAATGATGATAAGGCTGGGAAACCATACATACTCAAATGACAGACGTATAGTTTTAATAAAGGATGAGGGAGACTTGAGGGAGTGCATTAAATTGAGTAATAATTTATTATTTAGAGACCTCTACCCATTTACTCATTTTTTCTGGGAGAATTGGCTCTTCCTCCAAGGTGTGGGCCACTTTTAGAGAGGGGGAAGAAGGTAGAGGCTGGTGCCTCTGCTGCAGTAGCTGGCTGGCAAAGCTGGCTTTAGCTACCGCCTGCAGCCGAGTGCCCCGGCTACCTATGCTGTTGTTGAGCTGCTCAGTAAACATGCTGGGAGAGGGAGAGGGAGAGTTGACAGGGCCTTGCATGTCCTATAGGAATGCACTGCAATTATTTCCAATCACAATTAACCTGATTAGAATAATGGACAGGAAGTGTCCCTCTGTAGCTAATGCAGTTTGGCATCAGCTGACTGAAATCCTTTGATAATTTCTGCACAGATGGCTGGGCTGAAAGCAGCACTTTTTTAATTATTATTTTCATGGTCTCTCGGTAGGCCAAAACCTCGACACCAACAACAGACCTCCCCATTAAGGCGGACGGCGCCAACGTCAACATCACAGCTGCCATTTATGACGAGATCCAACAGGAGATGAAAAGGGCCAAGGTATCTCAAGCTCTGTTTGCCAAAGTGGCTGCCAATAAAAGTCAGGTGAGTGGTAAAGAGGATTTCATTGTTGTGGGGCTTTTTGGGGGTTTTGGTTTCTAAAGCAGACTCTTTATCCTCCTCCCACCAATAAAAATACATCTGTTCCTACAATAATAATAATCTTCATCTCTGGGGAACCTGTCATGTTTTTGGCTTTTGCCTGCTTAAGTGGTTTCCTTTTCCCTTTTAAAATAGGCTGAGGAAAGGATCAGCTCACAGCCAACCTTCCTCTCCCCTGCAGTACAAACAGGCATGTCTTCTCCCACTTGTGGAGTATAACTTACACCTCTGCTAGTGGGACAAGGACCTTTCGAAATGATGGTATCCTTCTCATTTGGCAGGTAAAGAAATTGTTTTCTTAAGTGATTAACTGAGAGAAGGCAGAGGGAAACCACACATCAGGCAGGTGTTTCCTTTTTTTGTGTGTTGTATGTGCTGCATATGGTATTGCCATGTGAAGAATTCACATCAGATCAAATCATTTTTAGAAAAAGACATGAGAGGGCACTGCAGTGAGTTCTCCTGGATTAATTTCCACCTTGAGTGTAAAAAATACATGTGGGCAACCCCTGGTCAGGGTGGAATTCTTGAAGAGAATCCATTAATTTAAAAATTTCATCCAACTCTTTAAAAAAATATAATGCACCAGAAGGGATTTTGTGGAAAGGAGGACAGACAGAGTTTTTTGTGAAAAAGGCTGCTTCTGATCCTGGGTGAAGTTACTCGGTTGCGCTAGGGGAGGGCATCAATATGCACGAAAAAAATGCACAAATGTGTCTGTGACAAAGAGAGAGTGGGGTGGAAGTATCTAGATGCGTCCACTCTGCAAAATACATCCTTTCTTCTCTTCTGTGTGGGGAAGCAATGTTGTAGTCATTAAAGTAGATGTAAAATAAGAGGTTGAAAGGCATATAAACAAAGTACCAAAGCACACCAGAGAGCCTTGTCCTTGTTACAGGTATTTGTGCCCTAACACATGGAGGTCTGATTAATTTTTCCTTTCTCATTTAATCATTAATTTTGTTTGCCTTTTGCTTCCTCTTGTCAGGATACGGGGGTTACAGTCCACAACCCCTCTAACCCCCAACAAAATCCCAGGCACTGTATGAAATACATAAAAGGAAAATACCGTGGAACCCTCTTAAACTGTTAAATGCATAAAAATCTCATGTACCACATGGCAAAATATAATGAGAACTGGAGCTGTTAAACGAATAAAGCTGTTAAAAGCATAATGCCACTTGGCACAACTACTGTGCATTTAACGGTTTTCCACTGTGTAATAAATGACATATGTGGTAAACGTGCAGTAAATATAAAAACTGCACAATTGATTTTGCAAACGTGCCCCTTATTCTTTACTCCATGCAGATATCAAAGTTCCACCCAGAATCTGGACTGGACAGCTTTTAATAAGGAGTGTTTAGCACAGACTGAATGCCAGCCTCTCTGAGGTTTGGCTTAAAATTGCCTGCAAGCTTCCTGTCATTATACCCAGAGGCTTCTTGAAATAGAGAGGGACTGAACCACCCAACAATCATTTGGGTGGCTCACCAGCTTTGGTCTGTGCCAGCCTGAGTGCGCTTCTCTGGCAGCGTTGCACACCGGAACCAAAACAAAAATAAGCTCCATAGTCTTTCACGTGGAAAAAGCACAGGGCAGGTTTTGAAAGCAAGATTCAAAAGGTTGAGAACAGGATCCACAAATGTTATTGTTTAAAGGAAAGTCACTGCACATGAAGGTTTTGCTTCTTCAGCAGCAGCAACAGTGAATACAGAAGTGTTTCTGAGGCTGATGTTTCTTTTGTTTCGCAGCCCTGCCAAAGCGGTGCTGGCTCCCTGGGATGACCCAGCATTTGCTGTGCTGAGATGTCGTAGCGCTCTGCTGGAGCATGAAAGTGGTTTATGGGGATACTGGAAGGCAGAGAGAGAGAAGCCATAGCCAAGACCTGCAGCAGTACAGGGTCTTCCCCACCTCAAAGTCCACCTGTGTGTGCCCTCCTGGCCTGGCTTGGCATGCCTGTGCTGTCTCACCACTGACTGGGGTGCCCTGTGGCCAGGAGAAGTGTCCAAAGCAAGGACACAGCTGCTAGTGTAGGGGAGAGTGGGCACGGTGGGATGGTTGACGAGTCGCCTTAGGTCAAGCTTGTCTGAAAACTATCAGTGGGGCTTTCCCAGTGCTGTGTGCAGGCCTGTTGTGCCACTTGTGGGCATTTCTGGTGAAGATGATGCTGATTTCAGCAGCTGAGTTACATGATGAGAACCGCTCATTGAAAACTGTCCATGTTTGCAGAAGAGAGAGTTTGAAAGCGGGGAAAAAAGAGCCAGTCTGAGGGTTTGCTTGGACTCTCCGCCAAGGTTCGTTCACTTGCTGTTTTCCACAGGCCTGGCTTGCATTGCGTTGGCTTCCTCTATTATTCCCTCACCCCAGACTACTGAGAGGCTTCCAGTTTGCTAACAAGGCATGTGTTATGCTGGGCGCTGCTGTTCTGTCAACAGCAATCCACGGTGCTGTGAGATCTTCACAGTTTTAGCAGCCAGTGAATCTCCGACAGGGCTGTTTTGACATTTTATACGCAGGGCTGTATGTCATGTACCCAAGAGAGCATCCAGAGCCAATGGAGGCCTCATTTCATCCTCTGTCTTCATGCAGGAAGAGTGGTACCCACTGAGAGCAGTTATTGCAAGCGGCATCATCAACTGGTGGAGTTAATTGACCTCTAATAAGTAGTCATCTTTGTTCTTAAGTCATGGCAGAGTCTCAGTTCAGCAACTAAGGGAAGAGCAACTGCTAGAAACTGAGATTACAGGTCAGAGAGCTCACAAGTCAACATAACCGCAAGGAACAGGGGGTGCTGAGGTGGTATGGTGAGACCTCTTTAAGGAAGTCTGCCTTGATAAAGATCACAAGCCAATCAGTTTAGACATTTACTTACTCATCACTTGTTTACCTTAATATACATTTTACTCCTTGGAACTTGTATCTAGACATTTTTATTCTTGTTCATGAACAGCCATGCATCGCTTTGTGTTTTCGAAGCCAGCAGGAGCTGAGGGGCTTGGTGCCTCCAAACACAGCCTCCAAAGCTGTCATCCTGCTGTAGCTGCCAGCTGTTAGTGCTGTACCCACTGGACAGCAGGCTTCTCTGGGGATGCTGCCTGCCAGTGCCCTTTGGTCTTTAAATGGCTAAACCTGGGACCTGTATTGCCACGCCGGGAGCGCTTGTGAGTGTGGCTGGAACACTAGGACTTGTTTTCCAATCTGCGCTTTGGGCTTTCTTGCCTGTATTTAATTCACAAGGAGATGGGTTTCTGGTGTGGCATTTCAGAGAGGTTCAAGCGACCTGTGTGTCTCCAGAGCTGGGCAGTGGGACAGACAGAGACTTTGCCCTTGGGTTGCTGCAGGTTTGGACTGTCTGTCCTGAAAACTGGCTTCTGCATCCAGTTCTGCAACTGCTTTACAGTAGGACTTCAGGAAAACCATTTCCTCTGTGACCATGTGCCAGCGCTTCTGTAGCACTGTGCAGCAGCGTCACCCCTCTGACCTCTGCTACCGAGAGTCCTAGCAGAGGCTGTGCTGTGCTCAACAGAGGGGTTTTTTTCTTAGTCTGTGCAAAATTGAGTTTAGGAATATAGTTCTGTTCATAATAAGGAGTCACTATGAAAATAAATAGTGGACAGAGCTGGCTGGAGCCCTTGTTGACAGTCTGAGGGCAGGCAAAGTTTGTATGAGCATTGGGACTGAGCTTCCCACAGTTCTCCCAGGACAAGAGACCCTCCAGAGTCAGGCTGGGGCAGCGTGGCCAAGTGGGGCATGTGCTGCAGGGGATCAGCCCCAGGCAGGGCTGATGGAAGGGTTTGAGCTTCACCAGTCCAGTGGAAACAAAAATTAAACCCTTGAAACTGAAATTTTTCCTCGAGGGACTGGAATTTGTTCCAGTTGCACCAGAGTAAAGCAAGAGAGGACCTGTGCAGCACCATTTGAAAAAAGGTTAATCTGGCAAAGCTCAGCCTCTACTTCTTATCTTTGCCCTGTTTGAAAATGAACAAACAAAAAATAAACTTGACTGGGAGGTGGAGCCTGGGGACAGAAAAGTTGTGGCCCTTTAGATTCAGAGAAACCCAGGGCTATGGATGGAAATCACTACAGCGGTTCCCCTCCCTTATTCTGATTTTTCCTTTCCGTGTTGAGATCCCTGCTTCATTGCCAGGCTTGGCTGGGAGCCTGTTCTTTGGCCAAGGAGGTTATTAGCCGCACAGCTGGATCTCAGCACCACGGCCACTTGCCCAAGTCTTCACCTCCTGCCCATGCCCTGAGAAGAAAATAGAGGTACTGCAAAAGGCATGAGCACCGTCATTCTAGGGCAGGGTTAGCTCTAGAAACCCCTTGTTTTGTCCTTCCCTCTCTTTCCTTCACAGATTACATTCCCCTGTATTCATTTGATACGATAGGATGCCTTCTCTCCCCCTTTTAGCTTCTAATAGGTATTTTCTGTGCCCTTAAATGAATTAGCTTCCAGTGATGACAAACAACAGCTAGAAAAAGCAGCTGGTGGTGAAGATGTGTAGTGTATATAGTGTGTGCATACAGGACACTTCTTACTGCTGCAGCATATCAGTGTCTTTATGGTTATGTGAATCTCCACAGCTGGGGCTTAGCTCTTGTGCCCATATTTTGATGTTCTTGTTACGTGTGGAGGAAATACAGAAAGATATTTCTCTCCTTGACTGAACATTTTTTTTTAAGTACCTTTGGACATCAGTTTGTTTTTTACAGGCTTCTAGATGCAGTTGCAGTGCGACCCCCATCCTGGACAGCATCTGCAGTAGCGTGTTAGCACTCGGCAGCTGAGTGAAGCAGGGACAGTTATGGAGCTGGGGCTGTGCTCAGGAAGCCCTTGGCAGCCCTGGGAGCTGATGGCGGGCTGCTTGCCCTAACCACAAGCCCACACTTCCTCTCCAGCGTGGGGAGAAGCTAGTTTGAACTTGGCACACTAGAAATATTCTCAGTGCACAGCATCCTCCCCTCTGAGGCCAAGAGCTCTAAGCAAACTCGACATTCCCATGAATCCAAGATACGTCAGGGCTCATGTACCTCATTCTTTTTTTTTTTTATTGTTTTGTGTTTTACAAGGCTAGTGAGAGACTGGCCCTCATGGAAGTGCTTTGCGTTTTGTCTTGAATTTCGGGGTGAGGAAAAGTACTGCGCATTTCAGAAAATCCTGGCTATTGAATGATTAACCTTGAACTATATCAAAATGCTCCAAGTAAAGCTTCTCAGGTTCAGTCCCCCTCCCCCGGCCCTCATCAAGAATTCATTGAAGCCATGACAGACCTCTCCATTACAGTTAGTCTTTTATCCATTTCAGCTTTCTTGATTAGGTTATCTTGAATCATTAGGGGGTTTATTTATTTTAATAGACACTTATTGGATTCATGGAAAGAGAGTTTGGCGACTAAGGAACAAGAGCTGAATATTATTTGGCTCATTTCGCACTGCAGAGTCCCAAACTGAGCAGAGGGAAGAGAGGCTGAGGAAGTTTGTCTAGAGGACTCCTGTGATCCCATGTGGAAAGGGAGCTTTCTCTGGGGAAGGCAGCATTTATTTCCTATCTCAAGACCTGCGTCAATCATTGCTGCTTTTTTTTTCCTTTTGTCACATATGTTGACATTTTCTGCACTGATGATGTGGGTGAGGAAATGGCCTTTTACATTTATTTTTGAGATTTAGCCCTGAATCACTCTCACTAAAAACTCTTCATTTGCCTACTCATGCTTTTTACTGGAGACCCTAGAAAATGTCAGCACTGAAGTCAAACTGTATTATTATTATTATTAATTTCAATGTAAGTGCAGGGAAGCACAAGGTCAGTTTAGTTGCAGTTTTATCCAGACTTGAAGTGCCTCATGGTCCAGCCTGAGCAGAAGGACTCTGGTAACTAAGTCACTGTTGACACCCAACTGCCGCTTCCTCCGGTGGCTTTCAGTAGAGATCCTGCTTGAAGTGTAAGCGCTGACCTGTGGCTCCAGCATAACTGAGCCTCAATTCTTCCCACGTGCCTTTTTGTCCTTACTCAGAAATGTGGTCTTAGGCTGACTGCAAGTCAGTAGATCTGCCTGCAGCAGTTGTTGGGGTCAGGATGGTTGTGTGCTGGAAAACCTGACCTGATTGTAGTTGGTACCTCTGGCTGCTGGAGCAGCTTCCTCTGCTCCCAGGTAAGTCTAGCAAAAGTGAAAGGGTCAAGCCTACTAAAAAGGGCTCAGAGATAAGTAACAGAGAATATGGCTCGCAGTTGCTGCACCAGCTAACTGTCCCTCAAGGGGGTTTGAGCGCGCCAAGGCTAATGCTTTGGTGTAGTAAGCCCACTGTTTCTTTAACAGCATAAAAGCACAATGGGAATGGCTGGCTTCCTGCAGATTTTTGTTGTTGTTTGCTTAGCTATGTGGAAATGTATTTGATTAGGAGATAGAGAGGTTAAAAATAGGACATTAATATGATATTACTTGTTTTATCAAATAAAATGCTTAGAAAATGTTTATCTTGTCTCATGAGAACAACAAAAATAGAGGCCAGCACTTCTCTGCAGCTCTCTGTAATGAGCTAAATTGGGCTGCGTTCTCGATGTCTCCAGAAGTTTTGGGGTGAAATGAAGGAAGTTCTGAGCAGATTCCTTGTAACCACAAACACTGGGTGTGCCTGACTGCAGAGCCAAAAGCATCCTTGAATTGTGCTGCTTTTCCTCGTCTTACTTTTAATGGAAGACATTCCCATTTGAGAACCTCAGAAGCTGACATTAAGGGCCAGATTCTGCCACCCATATTGACACTGGCACGTCTCAAACTGTGCTGGTAACTCTCTGGCAGCCAAGGGGGCTGTTTATGCTCTGGGGTGAGACGTGCGATGTGCAGGGGGGGCAGGATCAGGAACAGTGTATCACGGATCTAGGGAAAGATGTGATGTTTGTTAGACTTCCAGAATACATTCATGGAAGTTGGATTTACTTGTAATGCAGTAGCTCAGATGCTGTGGATGGGTGGGGGGAAAAGTGATGAGATAGTGTCTCCTTCACTTTTCCTGCTTCATGCCAATAAATGTAGCTGTAGATGAAAATGCACTGTGAATGGCTGTAGCTCCAAGAATTTCTGTATTTTAGCATTTCTTAAATGAAAAAATTCTCCTGGAAAGCTCTGTGTAACGAACACAGACCCAAAGAAATAAATAAAATAAAATTTAAAAAAATTGCAACCAAAAAAGCCCAAGTTGAGATTTTTAACAGCAAAAGGAGATTTGCTATTAATAATTCATGAGTTCTCATTGAACATGCACGAAGAAACGGTGCTATTCAATAGAGAATACTGTCATCTGTCACTGTTTTATTTGACATTTACACTTTTTTTTTTTTTTTTTGCCTGGTACTGCAAAACTTTCTTGGATGGCGTGCTAAGATTATTTAAATAAATAATTTTAAAAATCTGATGCAGACTTTTCATCTGCGCATGGGGAAGGCGATTACTTGCAATCATAAAGACCACGTGAGTAAGCTGCAGTGCTGTGTTTTCTCATGTATTAGCCAAAGCTATCACCTAATAAGCAGCCCCGTGGATGGGTAGATGGGTCTTGAATGGATGAGTGAGAGAATGAATGCTTGGATAAATAAAAGGAAGGGTAGGAAAAGAGCAATGAAAGGACAGATTTGATGCAGATAAGTGTACACATGCACGCAGCGGGTACGTATGCGTACGTATGGGGGTGAGGGAATAATGGCTGTTGTGAAGAAAGCTGGCACAAATACATCGCTGTTACTGATGCAAAAATAAATATTTATAAATGACATTGGGGGAGACCCAGTCGTGGACAATGTGAGAGAAGACTGGGCGTTTAGCACATTGACAGCTCAGAGTTAGGCACACCTTGCAATTTCTTGCTAATATTAGGCTCATGAAAATCTTTCTGCTCTGTAGGTTAGTTATTATTTATAAAAATCACAGAACCAGCTGATACATTCATAAGCTAATTATTGTAGCAGCTGGGTACACATGGTGCAATATGTCTGAGGCTGTGAAGTATCACAGATTTCTTGGGGCCTGCTGTGGTGGGGGTGTGCTGGTGAAGGCTAGATCCCTTAATCTGATCAGCCAAGCAAATACTTTGTGGGGAAACTGGATTAATATCTCTCTAAATACCACGGATGTGCTTCACCTTCAGAACCAGGCTCCTTTAAACGTGCCATTAGCTTATCTCCTTTGGGGAATGGAGAAGTTCTCAGGTGTCCTCAGGATGGCGGGGTCTTTGCCTGGTGCATCCCTTTGCCAGGAATTAATTTGGTTTGCTCATGTCTGCACACATGGTCACACTGCAGTCTAATCTTTTCCCTAATAGCTCCAAGGTCAGGACCTTGTATGTTGCCTGGCAAATTGAGCGCTATCCTTCTTAAAGACTAATGGCAGCGAGTGCCTAGTCCATAATGAGGCCCGTAGTGTTGTTCTAAGTGATTGTAATGAGTGCTGATTATAACGAGACAGATAAATCAAACTGCAGTGGTCGCCGTTGGGCTCCCTGGTCCAGCTCTGGAAAGAGGAGGTGGCCGGGCTGCGCCGTCCCTGGGCTCCGAGTTGGGCACCGTACAGCACCCACAGCCCTCGGGCCTGCCCCGCACGTGTCTCTGTCTCCACCCGGTGCAGGGTTTTGTGGGTGTTTTCTGTTAAACCATTGGTCTTCGTGCCACAGGTCAAAACATGGGAAAGAGTTCAGTTGGAGACTTATTCAGATCACTGAAAATAGGGAGAAACAGGAGCTTATTTTTTCCGCAGAAGATTTATTTTCCCTTTCACAAGTTATTTCCTTTTTATGGAGGAACCCCTGAGAAAACACTGTGGAGCTGGGAGATTTTGTTCCTGTCTTTTCTCTGAAAGAGAGAAAGTTTTGGGGGATTTCTGAGCAGAGGAAATAGAAAGAGGAGAACTGAGGGCAAGGGGTGTGGCCAAACCACATTGAAATGCAGCCATCACCTGGCTGAGAGATTACCCAAATACCAGCCAAAACGCTTTGGAAATATAATACAAATTTTTTTCTTCTCTAAGTAAACGATTAGATATCTTGTTTTCATCCTTGCCCCCCTCCCCAACCCTCCTAGTTTATTGCAAGAAAAGATCAGGTCTGCACAAATGTGGCCTCTCACTTGTAAAAACAAGGCAGTGTTGTGTTACAGATTAGTTTATAAATCCCCGGTGGCTTCACAGTTCAGTGCCTACAGCTGCTGCAGATGGGCCTGGGTTTTTGTCTCTTCGCTGTGCTGCAGCCGGCAGTTGAAGGAGAAAATGGAATGATCAGGTTATTAACATGTAGGCCGTGAGGAAGAGGCTGCACAATGAGAACAGCTGGTGTTGCTGTCTTGGCTGATGCAGCGGAGATAATCAAATCTTGCCTTTTTTTGGGGGGGTGAAGGCAGAAGACACAGTGGAGAGTAAGACAAACAAGGGCTTATGATATTATATACGGGGTTTAGAGTGCACAGTAAAAGTTGTCAATGGCTTACAATTTGCTACACAAAAAAGCAATACCAAAAAAACCCCCACGTGGGCTAGTGATGGACCTGGCCCTTCAGCTTCTATGGAAAAATACAGTTTGGGTTACTTCTTGTACCGAACATTTTTACAATTGATAAAGCTATCTCTTAGGTATTGTAAGGTGCCTGTCAAAATGGTGTCAAAATGCTGAGTTGTAGCACAAAAATGATGGGTTATAAAGCTACTAGGTAAAATATTTTGACAGGAGTCAGTAAGGCGCGTTGACAGCATCCTCAGCATTATCTTCTCATGCTTTGTCATTTGCATTGCATCTCCTGCGCGCAGGCACAGGAGGGGAGTTGCTGTCCCCGGCCCCAAGTGGGGCCAGCTGCTGGCAGGCAGGACAGGGCTGGCCGTGTCTCCCCCAGGCGGGTGCAGCCACAGCTACTGTCCCTGGTTAACTTGCTGGGGACATCGGGTCACCGCCAGACACGCTCAACACCCGTGGGGCTGTCCTCACCTCAGCAGCTATTGCCCTTGTGCTTGGCTTTGTGTTTTGGAGTGATTTCCTCTTCCTGAGGTGCTGGTGCTTTCCCCTCAAGGGATCTGAGCTCTCAGCCCCTGCAGAGAGGTCCTACAGGATTTCATACAGTGGTAACTTCTTGAAGCCATTTCAAACTTACCTTAGAACAATATAGCAGGGAAAAAATCTGCTATTATTAAAATCTGTAGTTGAGTTTAACTTCTGCAGGACCCTGTTTGCTGCTTTCATGCTAAATACTAGAGGATTCCCTTTCTGTGAGGTTGCATCTTCTAAGTGACCATTTGATTATTTGAAGATGTCAGATTTTAGTGCAGTTCAGAGCTGGCAGAGTGTGCTGATTTTGCAACACAGTGACAGCAGATCAGAGGCCTTTACATGATAGTATCTTCTAATAATCATTTTTGGTAGTGGTTGAATTTCTGGTCCTGCAGTTGCAATCCTTAGCATGAGGCTTTTTATCAAGTCTCAGGGGTTATATCTCTTTTTCTGTTGCTTGGATGAAGAAATATAGCGGCTTTGAAAAGGAAGTGGAGATGCAGCTATACTTCAACTCTGGTTTTCTATAGGAAAAATATTTTTATCTGAGCATTTTAAACATGGTATGGTTATCACAGGGAGCGAGATGCTATGCTTCCTGGTTCCTGTTAAGCACCACTGGCTGTGTCTGTTTCTCCAACTTGCAGGAAATACCAAGGATTTGTTGAGACCAAAGGGCAGCTGAGGGTAAGGAGTGTTCTGTGCAAGATGAGACCAGTGAAACTTGCAGCACAGAGCTCCAAGTCTGTCTGACCTTCCCCTCACATCTGTTTCCTCCGTGCTCAGTGAATTAACTGTGCTGACCCTACCATTGCAGGGCTGGCTGTGTGAGCTGCTTCGCTGGAAAGAAAACCCAAGTCCAGAAAACCGCACTCTTTGGGAAAACCTCTGCACCATTCGCCGCTTCCTGAACCTTCCCCAGCATGAGAGGGATGTGATCTATGAGGAAGAGTCCAGGCATCACCACAGTGAGCGCATGCAGCATGTTGTCCAGCTCACCCCTGAGCCCGTGCAGGTCAGTGCTAACTTCCTCAGGGTGTCTGGTGGAGGGGAACAGCTGTCAGAGGTAGAGAGAAGCAACTGGTTCCAGTTCTTCTCCTTTGCAGGTTAAGACACATCAGTTTTCATCTGTAGGGCCACGTGCAAGCTACAACTCTCCAGTTCAGAGCTCACTTTGTGTGTGTTGCAGCACATGAATGAGTGTGTGCAGGTTCGTGTTGGTGGTTGAAGAGAAGGGATGTGACAATCCACGCCACTCATAACAACAAGATCAGCGTAGCGATATTATGCAGCTCCCTCGGTGTCACTAGTTTGTGGCTGAAACACAGTTTAGCTGTCTAAAGCTGCTGACATTTAGAGGAGTCCAAACTTGTTCCTCAGCAAATGCAAGAAGCGTGTGGTTGTTTAGGAAGCAGAGCAGGAATGGGGACTTGGTCACTCGCTCTTTCCCACAGCACCTGTGACACCCACTCTCAAACGGTGCTTTTGGTCGAAGGAACCGGATAACACCTCAAGAAAAGTAGGAAGGTAGGAGTGGAAGTTTATCCGTACATGGGTAACGCAGGGGTTTTGAAGAGTGTGACATGGAGAAGTGTTTTTCATATGTTCACTGAAACTTAAAAGTACTTCTAAAATGACTGAGTATTTTGCAGGGAACAGGCTATCGTTTCACAGCCTCCTCAGGATTATTTTGCTCCTCTCTACAACACTGTGACTAGTATGAATTTTTGGTTTGTGCACCATTGTTCTACCGTTGTCTCAGGTCTTAATAGAAGGAGAAATAAACAGATACAAATACACATAGGGAAAATTATGTGAAAATACTGCAAGGTTTTTCATCGTGACAGTTCCAGCTTCAGTCAGAAGAGAAAATCAGCCTTATGTGTGTTCCTAATAACTAGTGATGCATGTCACAAAGCCAGTTATCTGCTGATGATCAAGAGAGTCTCAGGAGATGTTTTTTCAGACTAAAGGGCTGAGTTGACTCCTTCCCCACCAGACCATCCTTTTGGATTGCCACCGGTGCTTAGTGCTATTCCCCTGATACTGTAGCGTGGCCGGTCTCAGAGAGTTGTCCATGCTGCGTTTTGCTCTGATGATCTCACAGTTCCTCTTCCCACCTTCACTCTCCCCGTTGTCATTTGATGGCAGCTTGCGCTGCTTTGTTACTCTTGCTGTGAACCTTGGCATTCAGCCTCTATTCTTTCTCGCTGCTCTTGTTCTGCTGCTGCCAGCACTGCTGCCAACTATCTAGTCACCTTTTTCAAAAGGCAGGAGGTTTTTCTGTCTTGTAGTCCTGCCTCTTCTGAAAGACATTGGTCTCACCCAGATTAATTATCATCTAGTTCACTCTCCTTCGTCTCTTCTGCTACTGATTTCCTCTTTGCTTTCTATTTGGTCTTTGCCTGGAAGGAAAAAGGCATTTCCTGGGGTTCGAATTCTCAGAGCTGTAAAGTAAGGGAAGTGTTCGAAATAATGTCGCAGGTTTTGTCTTCCATGTTCCCATGTGAGATTTTGGAGGCAAGGAACTACAAAAGGGTAAAGGGCCAAGCTAACGTGGAAAGATGACTAGAACTGTGTAGATTTGAATGTATTAACCCAATTCTGGTGCCCAGAGCAAGTAGGAATATCCTCTAAGGGACAGTTTGAAGAAAAAGTTTCCCTGAGCTCTTGCAGGTGACCTTGATGATTAGCCTACTTTCCAAAGCCTTCTGCACATCACTTGTCTGCATCGAGCAGGTTGGCTCTTCTGAGTGACATGTTACACTGCGTTGGAATGCGATGCATTTGTATTTGTCAGCAAGTTACAAAGCCATGGATTAATTATGTATTACAGTCAAAATATGAAAAATGAAGAAAAATAAATGGAACCAGCTGGCAACTACATACAGCAAAACTCTGGAGACCCTGGTATACAGTTGATACAGTAGGCTTGTGTTTTGGGGGTGCTGCATTTTAAAGCTATGTTTGCCCATCCAAAAACCCCAGTAGATTTCTGAGTGGCATGCTACCAGTGCAAGACACAGGATGCTTGCTGTCCACCTGCTCCCTACTGTCAAAAGATACACTGCACCAAGCAGTTTTTGTATCGTTTTCGGTCTCTGGGACTTGAATTGTTTCAAGCAGCAAAGTTTGGTTTTTGGCTTTGCTGCAAGGGTCACTATTAGGTAATTAGCCATGAAGAATCAATGACAGCAGCCAGAAATGTAAAGCTGAGGTCCTTACACTTGCAGTCATCAGAGATTTTGTGACACTTTACGTAAGGGTAGGGGGTCTTGGGCCCCACTCCTGGCTGAACTCCAGGCCAAGTAATTACATTCTGCCTATCTGAAATTCCCCCTGTAGTGTTGAGTGGGAAAGGAACTCTCATTTCCTTCTCAAAGCAGTGGCGGGTGCAGAATGTCTGCCACGGTGCCTGACTGCATTTTAGCAGGGGGTGAAATCATCTAAGAGCTGCAGTCACTGACCTACTTTGCTTTGCAAGCTTTGCTAATGAAAAGCACACTGTAAGTCGACCCTTACCTGCAGCCTTGATGTCAAGGTGACAGTCCTTTGAAGAAGAGACAAGTACCAGCACTGTGAATAATAGCATGTGTAGTACTGTAACACCAAAGCAGGCAGGAGGGTCTTACCTCTGCTCCCTCTCTCCGCCCCACCATCTTTCCCTCTGCTCTGATGGATCTGACGTGTAACTTGTGTCTGCTCCTCCAGCTCTGAGACTGGGAGAGCCTGAAAACAAGCTGCACCATGGTGCTGCCAGAGCTCCCTGCCACCACAATCTATCCCTCCCTGGGCTGGGGACACCCCTCTGTCAGACTGGAGGACTTGAAGAAAATAGTGGCTATCATCACAAGAGGCATGACTGGGCTAAAGATAAGGGATAGATAAATTTCAGCCTTTTTGCCTCTATGGATTCTTGGAAATGGCAAAGATTTCATTTTGATGGGGTTTGTGTGGTTCACTTGCCAATGACAGGGCTGGGCACATCTTCAGTGAGGGAATCACCCAAGGCTGGGTGTGGCTTCTCTATCAGCAGGCTGTGCACAGCGGGGCAGTTGTCGTAGTGCTGTAGAAGATCAGCTGGACACAACTTGGCTCTTGATGTTTAAGGGATTGTTGTTTCTTTTGCCCTCTGTTTGGTATCATTAGCCTGTACCTCACTGTTTAGCTTTAGGTTCAGGGCTTTAAAAAGAAACATTTTCATTTTTTCCTCTCTTCCATTAGATTTTTCCCATCAGCCATATATTAATCCACTTATTAAAGTATTTTCCTATTTCTGAAATGAAAAATGTCTATCGTGGAAGCTCAGTGCCCAAGAAGTTCCTCTCTGCACAGTTGATTTATTTGTTATTGTGCTGGGGCGTCATAAAATGCGAGCCCTGTGGAGCTCTGTGACATGGCTGTGTTCTCTGGCAGCATCGGGTGTGACCATATGGACGTGCTGGAGTGCGGATTTTCCTTCACATGCTGGTTGCAGAGTATCCATGCTACACCTACATGTTGCTGTGCGTGCAGGCTGAACTGGCCACAGCTGCTCCCTTGGTTCTTAAGGAAATTCAAGTGTGCACTAAGTCACTCTTTCTCCTTCCTATTCTGTGCAATGTGGTATAATCAGAGCACTGCTGTAGGACTAAGAGAAAGAGAGGAGGGTACACCAGAAAGCATTATTGTCTTTTTGCCCTGTTCTCATCATCTTCCACCACCATCAGATGTGGGATCCTGGCCGAACCTTTGATCTGACCTGGCCTTACTCTTACATAATCACTTTGCAGCGAGCAGTCCTCGTGCTTCTGTGTTTAGCTTCCTGCTCTGCAGATGTGAGGGTACTCTGCCTTACTTTCCATCCCTCGCCAAATCTTACTGTTCCTGGGCTGTTCGTCAGCTTTGGACCTTTCTGGAGTGTTAATGCTGAGAAGTGCTTACAGCTGCTTCCTATTGCCAACGAGGGATTCTGTGTTTGTTACAGACATGCTGGGACGCAGTAAATCTAATTTCTCTTCCTTCTCCCACTGTTTGTCTGCTGTGTCCAAGGTGACCACTCCAGAGAATAACCATCTTGCCTGGCACTTGAATATCGTGCTAATTCATTGTTAATTGCTGGGGCAAAGAAACCTGACTCAGTTGGGAAAATGATGAATCAAGCTGTTGTCTCTGGAGCGTTGGGGTGAATAAGCCGGTTCTCTGGAGTAATGAGCCACCACTGCAGCAAAGCACCAACTCTTTGGAGGGCAGGGAAACCTCGCCTTTCATTTTCTGCATAAGTCGACAGATTTGCTGAAGCTGGTGGGTACATATTGACTTAAGAACAGTCAAATGTTGACTTTAAAGAAACAGGAATGGTTTTCACATGCTTTCTGATACACTGTCACTTCTGTCACTTATTTAAAATGATGTCCCTCCACCTTTTTTTTCCTTAGAAGCTCTGATTTAGGCAAATATGGCAATTTATAATAGTTAAGATCATAAATCATGGAGAAACATTAGTAAATAAAAGAAGGCATAGCACAAAGCGGTAAGAAAGCTCTTTTTTTTGTGTGTTCACTGCAAACATTGTGGTCTCTTTAAATATGTGGGAAATAACATACCACAAATAAACGAAATACTAATTTTGTCATTTTGTGAGAGATGGAAGGGAACAAATATTTTAGAAATGACAATGAAATACAAAACAGCAGAACATGGAGCCCTCATAAAAATGGGTCAAGAAAAGAGGCAATGGCAATCCAATGAAACTCATTTCATATTCTCTTTCTAGAAGTAATAAAGAGGGGACTGAACATCACAGTAGTGCTTCCTAATGAAATATCTGATTCTAAACAACATCTTAGAGTTCATGGGTCGCAGAATGCATAGCACGCAGATGGAACAAACAGGAAGACTTAAAATTTATTCTCTTAAAAAATAATATTAATTTATAATACTTAGGCAATCACTCATGAGATGATAACTGTTATTCCATAGGGAAACACGGTGTGCTTAATGATCTATAAGATGATGTGAACAGTGAGTTTTTGCCATATTTGTGTGGGTTACAGCAGGAGATTTTGCATACTGGAGATCAAGACTGACTTGCCTGGGAAACTTGGACAAAAACTGCTTTCCCAAACCATGCTAGCTCTCTGGTGCTTACTGTTTTATCTAGACAAAGTTTTTTGTGAGGATGGTGTGCTTCGTGATTCATTCTTAATGGCTGTGCCCTGAGAGTTTTGCTTTGTGATCATTTCTCTGCGCCCCAAAGACAGACCATAGGTGGATAACCACTGCTTTTTGAGCCCCCCAGCTCCATATTCCATGGCTGTATGTGATGCCTGCTCAGATAGGAGTGGTCAAAGTTGGTGAGACAACTCATTCTCAACAAGCCCAAATGGACTTTTGGAGATTTGTATCACATGTTTAGTCATTACACTTGAAAAGCTCGGAGCTTTTGTTTGGTGGGTTGCAGCTGCAGCATTTATTTTGTCTTTGATTTAGGACAATGGGGGAATTGCATATCAGAGCAAGATCTGTGAATTTTGTGAATGGAGAGTACCCGTCTTCCTCAGTTGTTACATTATCTGGAGTTCCCTTCTCTCTCATCAAAATTAGAAAATAAGTCAATCTCAGAATCTCCTTTCAATCTAAACCATTCAAAAACCACTGAAAAAAAATCTCAAACTATGTAATTTCTATTTCTGTGCAGTATTAAAGCTGAAGGCAATATATATTACAAATGCCACTTAACCTGCATTTATCTCTATCCCGCCTGTGTCTGCTTTTGGGTGGGGTAAGGGACTCTCTTTTCTCTGAAGCAAGCAGTACAAGCAGGATTCTCAGAAGGCTTCCGCTTCTGAACTGCTTTCTCATACTGCTCCGGCGCCCGTGCAGCCATGCTGCCTTTTGAAGCAGTAGCTGTGGCTGTGCACTCTGGGTTTCTACCCTTTTGGTGCACACCATTTTCCTGGCAGGCCGCAGTAGCTTGGGAGCCTTACACGAGGTTTGACAAAGGCAACAAGAGCACATATCAGACAACAAACCCCTTATATGCAACTTTGAGGTGTTTGATAGAGCTTGCTGTGATTGGCAGTTATCACAATTGCAGTGGAAAGCTGCTGAGCTTTGATGGCTATAGCCAAACCTGCCTACTGTGTCTTCTCAGCTGTTTTTGTTTAGTGTGGATATCTAATGTGGCTGAAAAGTGCTGCTGGTTTTTATTAACTGTAAGCCTGCGATCCCCCTTGAAATGATAGTGGGTAGTGTACTTGAAATTAAAGCAGAACTGCTTCTGTTCTGAAATTAGTTTAGGGTTAGTACTATTTCATTTAACCGTAGAAATGGGAGGTCGGGTTAGGTGGATGGTTTCATTTTTTTCTGAGGTGGCAGGTTTAGTCTTGTGAAAGTAGTATAGTACATCCTTTATGTATTTGTTCCAACTCCTGGAACTGTGAGGCCACCTCAGTGCCACCTGCATTGGGTCCACCAGGATCCACCAAGGACAGGGCAGGAATGAGGAGAGAATCTTAAGTAAGGAAGCCCTGAGAGCACGGCTGGTGTTTCTCTTCACCAGTTCTTACAGTAAAGACAACTGTGGGGGTACTGACACCGCAATGGAGGTGAAGGCTGTTCCTGGAGCCAAGGATGCATGTGCTGTCATGCAGGACTTGCTGCCCCATTTGAGGCAGGGGCAGTTCTGCCCAGACGGCGGCTTGTGTGAGGCTGCCCCAGAGCAGCTCTGCTTGGGCTACCCTGGCTCCCATGGAGGCATGCTCCAGGCAGAAACTTTGCTTAAAATCTGAATGTGCAGATTTAGCACTGCAGAGACTTGGCAGTAATCAGCAGGGTGGTGGTTTGCTTTGATGTTGCTCTGTCAGGTGGTCTTTATAGCAAGTAGCTCTGGTCCCTGTTATCTGACCCTTTTGCTTTTCACACACAATTTGACCAGGTTTAGCCCTCATTTCTTCCAGTCACGGCCCTCTCACAAACGCTAAGCTGCCAGCATTGTAAGGAGTTGTAGTAGGCTGAGGTTGAGCAAACATCTCGAGCAAGATTACTAAATAAAGCTCTTTAAATTCACATAACCTTTGAAGCTTGCTGGCTGGCAGCAGGCAAATCCTGAAGGCTGAAAAGCCACTAGATAAGCCTCTGTTTTCATTTTTAAGTTTGAAAATTTTTGCAGTTAAAAATATTGCTCTTTTTAATTTCATTTGAATGGTGCCTAAATAACCCCTGTCCCTCCCACCTGTACATAAATGATTTTTTCAGGGTTAGTGTGCTGTGCATTTTGTTCTGTGTTTGCATGGACTTTTACAGGAATTGCAGAGTGAAATGAGGAATGTTTCTATGTGTATGCTCTATTCTCACACATCAAGTATCCAGAAGTACAGTAGCACATATTTTTTCTCACAGTCATCTATGCTTACAGTGTTTCAAAGAATATTCCAAAATATCTTGGCACAGATGAAGCGAAGCTGTTTGCAAGATCCCTAGCTGTGGAACAACAAAGGCTACATTCTCAACACACATCACACATGACTTTAATAAAAGTCTTCAGCAAAAATCAGATCATGTATTGAGAAAAATTGAACCTCAGCATTTATGATGCTACTCACATTGTGAGAGGAAGTAGGTATCCCCTTGTGCCTCATTTCCAATGTCTTTTCCCCCAGTTCTACTCACTTCATGTTTCAAATTGGAAGGTAAAAATCTTATACTTAAGTACAAATAAATACATTTTAAAACCAGTGATTTGGGACTAACTCACATCGTGGTGCCTAACTTAAAAGGGACTTGGTGTTCAGAAACCATGGAATACAGGCACGTATAAGGTGCCTTCTGGTGGAGCATTCAGAAGTTTGAAACATCTAAAAACTTTATTAACCTCTTACCATTACATATGGCAAAAAGGATGTGGTAAATCACAGAGCGCATCCTGGTTATTACAGACCCAGCCATCTCATTAACTTTATGTCAAAAACATTCCTTGGTTTCCAGTTTGGACTAGATTTAGTTTTGTGCTATTTGTACCATCATAGTACAAAGCAATGTTGACACCCTTGAGTTTTCTAGTTGTTTTTTCTCAAATCTGTGGTTTGGCTCTCTTCGTTATGCTCTTATTAGGCTATGCCCATGTGATGTGCTGCACTTGAATCTAAGGCACATGGGCAGAGAGGATTGTGAAGAGCCCCCCTCCTTCCTGCCACAAGTCTTCTCACAGAGATGTTGAGGAGGGTGAGCACGTTCTGCACAAAGGCTTATTGAGGACCGAGAGTTGTGAGGGGCTTTTATGAGTGGATCAGTCTCTTGGTTAGGTCTGAAAACCCTTGGTCTTCTCAATCTTGCTTGCAGAAAGCTTGGCAACGTAGATTTTTTTTTTTTTTCCCCCACTTCTTGGGATTTTGGTAAATTTTAGGTTTGAAACTCGTGGAGTATCACAGAAGTCCCCTGTGCTACCGCAGGATACAACAGGGCGTTGTATCCTGCCCATGAGGAATAAGAGCTGGCTCCTCTTTCAGCGCTGTGTTGAGTGAAGCTGCAGTAGCAACTGTGAGTCCATCCAGTTGTAGCAGAAAGAAAGAGACACGCTAAAACTCCAGGAGTCAATGAGCCCCATAAAAAGATCTGTCTGGACAGCACTTCACTAGTTAAGCGCTAAGTTGTTATTATTATTTATTATTTATTTCCTCTTCTATTTTTCCTCTTACTGAACAAGCAGGAAATATCTTTGTTCTTTCATTTTCGAAGCGAAAGAAATGTATTCCCCACAGCATTTGAAATTTTAATAATCCATAATAAATAAAATCATATCTAATAACATAACTGCTTTCAATTGGCAGTGTGATCTCCGAGATGCATTGGAATGGCAGAAACATAAATAGTTGCAGCTTCTGAAAGCCTACTTCCTATTTGCTAAATATACTTGGCTTGCTTTAAATTCCTTTGTGTGCAGTCATTAATACAATCCTCCCTGACAGCATTTAATTAAAGTGCTTTTCTCTATTAAATTCATTAAAACTTTTTTTTTTTACATACAACTGTTTCCCAGACACTGAATGTTAAGGACCTGTAGGCCTCTCTTTAAATAACTTCTCTCTCCTTGTTGTAAATTGTTAATTAAATTTAACTTAGACTGTTTAAAGATGGCTTGGAAAAGAAAGCCAGATTTCAGGATATGGTCTCAATCATGTCTCATTTTTTTTAACACAGTTTTTTCCATGTAGTTATAGGCTGCGTGTTATATTGTTTGTGAACGTTGCTATACTTCCAGCTGGAACCAAGCAAAGAAATACCCTGAAAAGCTCATTTTCATCTCACTTCAAAAATTTCCATGTTTTTAGTGCAGTTTCTTAGCCTAAGAGTATTTGCATGGGGGAGTAAGGAGGGAGGAGTTGTTTAGTATTAATAGATTATTGACAGTTTAATGTCTTGGCACCTAGACAGCCCATAAGGTATAATAACCAGGAAGCTGTCTGATGTGAGCGCAGTCAATAGCGTATTCAATCAGAACCTTTCAGTTAATTGCTGGTTGACCTCAGAGATTTCCTTTAAGTGAAACTGTCCTTCGCTCAGATCTCATCTGGGTTGCAGGGTTTAATTTGAGAGTGCCCTTTCCGTATGGCAGCTTGTGCATACATTTCTGCTCCGATTTTTGCTTTGCACCCATGCACAGCACTGCAAGAGCTGGTGTCTGCCCAGAGCTTTACAAAACACACAGCCATGTGCTGCGTGTGTGCCACCTCTCCGAGGGCTGCGAGCGTGGATGGAGATGTGCTGTGGAACTGGCCAGTGGGCACCAGCACCATGGTTGAAGCAGGCAGGGTTGTGAACTCAGGGGGTTTTCAGAGCAGCTGAGCTGTTTCCCAGGTTGTTTTGGATAGGTCATGGCTTTGGGGCCTGTGCAGGCGCTGTGGCATTAACGAGTCCTGACCCAACCCCTGCAAATGAGACATGCTGCAGCCTGATGGGGCTGCCCTGGCAGAGGGGTTCGCACTGCTATATCCGTCCCATCCGTGGGCACAGACTCCCCTGCTCCTCTGCACAAGTGCAAACCAAAGCTCATTTATATTTAGTTTCCCTAACTTCTGTACTTAGCCATTATAATTTTTTTGGACTGCATATCTTGATGAGATCTAGATAAGCTACAAAGGCAAGCGGGCAGGAAACCACATGGGCAGCCCATGACCCTGACTAACTAGAAGCCATCTGCTTATTTGGGGAGGGAGCCTCCATGGAATTTATTCTAGCGAGTCTGCTGCATTTGGATATTTTTCCCTTTGCCTCCAACTGTTGACTTTGAGTATGTGCGTTTTCCGTAAGTGAGATCAGGCAGGGTCAGCTGTGGCAGCCCTTATTTGCAGCACTTGGGTCTGGATTTCCCAGTGGCAGTGAGTACTGCCCTGTGAAGGAAATGCTTTTGTACCAGAGCGAGTTTAACTTACATTTCATTCAGTCAGGGAACTTTTTATTGTCTCTAGATCTTGTAGTGATAGTGTCTTTAGCCACTTATCATGCATTCAGACTGTGGTTTGCTGAAAGGAGTATTATTACTTTTAATCTCTAATTTTGCCCCGGTTTTCATTCGTTTCTGTGGTTGTCTTTGTCCCTCCACATCAAGCAAACTGTTTATGCCTTTTTAATGGCCTGATTTGCACCAGGGGAGCATTGCTGACTTGGGAGTAATGTTATTCCTGGTGTTCCCTTGTTTGAATGTGATCAGGAGTAGAGAATGCTGTGTTGCTCGGTTTGGGATCCATTAAGGTCCAGCCCGGAGCCCTGCCTGAAGCAGATTGTCAAATTTTTGGGTTCATACGTGTTGGAAAGTTGAGGGGGAATAGTTCCGAGATGATGCCTTCTTTCCTGGAAGAGTCAGGGATAAGACAGACTTGGAGTTCTTCTTTCTGGAGTGAATGGAACAAAACCACAGTGAGATGAAACAGAACCAAGGAAGAAATCTCGAGGTACATGTGTGCCCTTGGGGCCATCAGCTGCGACACACACACTTCGCTCCCAGGTGTCTCTGGCCAGAATATATTAGAAAGTACTTTCCAGTTTTATCAGACTTACTGACCAAGGGGCTAATCAGTGTTATGTAGACCAAAGGACTCCCACATGCAATAAAAATCATAAACTTTATTGGATTTTGACATAGGGAAGATTCACATTCAGCTCCTTTTATAAACTGCATTACATTTAATTCTTTCAGAGCTCCCATCAGGACAACCCTTTGTAAATATGACGGTGAAGGAGGTAGGTGGGTGGATAGATGGCTATGAGCTTCTGTTCCTTGGGTGGTACAGCCTGGAGCTATAGAAGTGCTTGAGCTTAGTTCAAGGGGTTGCTGAAATTTCTGAAATACTGAAAGAAAAAAAACACCCCATGTTGGTGCTCTTTAAATTATTATTTTCAGTTAAAATAATAAAAAAGAGGATTTGCAGCAGATTAGAGCAATATAATGCTTTAAAGGAAAATGAGAAGAATTTGAAGAGCAGAAGTTGTTCTGAATAAAAGCAACCAGAATATGCTGTTTCATGAAAAATGCCTAAACAACTTCTTGAACTTAGTCAGAATATCCACCCCTCTTGTGCCACCACCCCAGGCAAACAGCTTGGCAAAGTAGACATTATTTAGGCAATTCTTTGATGTCACTTAGTCAACGTTTTTGACCAAAAGAAAGATTTTTGACTGAAAAATGTCACACAGTTCTAATCTTAATGTAGCAAAGAATTTTGTTTTACATTTCTAGCAGAAGCCCAGGGCTCCTTGCACACAGATCTGCACTAGCAGCAGGCTTGTGTGAAGGGCGAGCTTACCCTGTGATGTGTGAGGAGCCAGCCATGGGCTGAGCGGTCCACAGAGCTCCGCACAGCAGCAGCAGCAAAGCCAGGAATGAAGCCCAGGGCCTTATGGCCAGTGTCGTCGTCTGCTTTGTCCTAATACTGTCTCGCTGGCCATATATTAAACCATTTTATTAAAAATGAACAAAATACCTTCCCCCCCACACCCACCCCACCCCCGCCCCAGCTGTGAATATAAACTGCAGGTGCTGTTTACTTTCCATAAAGCCTTTTTCTTCCAACACCCAGAATCTGTAAAATAGGTACAGGTCAGAGTAGTGAGACGTGGAGAGCGGTTAACACCAGAGTAGCTTCCTCAGTCTTCCAGATGTGCTCACCTTTTTCAGAGTATAATCAAGAATACAAAGGATTTCAGATCTAATTCTCTGAGGCCTCCTGTCCTCAGTGCCCTCATCTGTGCTGGAGGCTGTAGTTTGGCCATTTGATTTTTATTTACCCAGTTTCAAGCTAAGGGTATAATAAAGCACATTGTGCCAGTTGTGTGTGTGGTAATGCTGAATCTTTTGCTCTTACCATGGTAGTTGATTATAATGCACTTTTTAATACTTGCTTTCTGAAAAAAAAGGAATATTTATACTTTCATGTGTTTGATTCACACAGTATAGTTTGCTCAAGTCCTGTTATTAAGTGCATTGGTGGTTACATCTAGAAAGCAAAAAACATGCTGAGTAGTGTTTTATCAGCACAAATCTACTATTTTCAGTAACCATAACAGTCAGGTTCTTCTGACTTCTAACTGCCTCCATTGTAAAAATGAGCAGTACAGTTGGGTATTCTTGGAACCCCAATTAGCCATCTATAAGGACCTAAAACAGTTTGATGGGACAAATAATTACCCACCCACCCCCCACCAGAATCCAGTGTCTAATCCAAACTTACCCTTCCTGAAATAATGCAGTGCCTACTCCTGATCTGAGTAACTGCAAAACAACATGATTATAGTGGTGCCAATTGTGCCACCATAGTTAGGGGTTCAGACCTCATCCTTAAGCATGGCTCTAGGTGAGGGTTTTTCAGGAAAGATCTTGCTTACACTGCCCACAAATACGCTTCTGATTTTTGAAAGAAAAGGAGAACATGTGTAGTGTTAATTAAACAAGAAAATGTAGATACCAGAAGTATTTTGTCTGCAGAAAAGCAAACCAAAAAGCCTTTTGTTGCTTCCTTAGTTCCTGTGACATTCTGCCAACTCCTTGTTAGGATTAGCAGGGTTGGAATTGACCAAAATGTTTGACACACCCTGCCTCCAGCCACAGCCAGGCTCAGGCTCTATTTGGAAACTGCCAAGCAAGGCTTTGCATGCTGTAGCACCCAGAGAGCCTTGCTAGGGCTGCAAAAGAAAGCATGGAAGAGGCAGATCAGAGGCCCATAAAGCTCATGGTCTTGTTTTGAAGAAGGTAAGTGTTAACGGGAAGGTTTTGTGGCCCTCAGTGTGCACACAGATGTTGAAAGTCCCACTTGAGTGGAACTTCAGTTAGCATCACCATGCAGAAGGGCAGGCGAACCTTTACAGGGCTGCTGCTTTTCCCTTGCTGGGGGAGGCTGCCTTTCTACCACAGATTACAGGAAGGAGAGGCTTGCCTGGCTTCTTCAAGGGTGGCAGAGTCCTGCCTGCCTGCTGGGGGATGCAGCAAGTCAGCCTCCGTGCCAGCTGTGCTGGCCATGCCCCATCCCCAGACAATGGAGCCATCCATCACCGATGCCTTCAGGAGAGAGTCTGCAGTGGCGTTGTGCAATGCTTCCCGGCCACATTGGCCTCTCTGTCACTAGCACCCTGGCTTGTGCCAGCAGAAGCTGGAATGAGTCTGGCCTGTCCCGTGTTTATACAGTAGGTACGTGCCGGCTCCACCTGCAGGCTTAATAGTGGTTGTTGACAACCTTCCCAGGCTGCAGCTAGGTATTGGAGAAAGGGATATCCACTGCTGGCCACAGTTCCTGTGCAGTAAACCCAAGAATCTGCCTTAAACCAGCCTAAGATGGGAAGTTCAGAGCTAGTCCATTGACATTCACCAGCATGAGCTCATTTATGCTACCCCATAAAATCAGCCAGTTCTCAGGCACTTGCACAGCAATGAAAGTTGTGCCTGTGCTGTTGTGGGAAGAGTTGAGTTAGCATTTGAGGGAGAACAGTTACCCCAGGAAATACGGAGACACTGCTCTGCATTGTCAGAGTTTTGTGATTTATTTTTTTAACATTATACAGACAAAATAGTGGCTATTGTGTAGGCACGTGCTGTCTATTAGCAGAGATCAGGAAAGGGAAATAAACCACGCATTACTGAAGAATAAGATCATGATTGTGGTCGAGTGATGGCAGAAACTTCTTTTCTCTTTGTCAAGCCGATTTGTAAACATTCTTCAAACAACTGTGCAGACAGCAGTGCCACGGCTTCTTGAAAGGAAAGCACAGACAGGGAGAGATTCCTCCACACAGATGTTTTACAGTAACCTTAGACCTGTCCGAAAGTTATCTGGTCATCTCCAGTTGTCACTGCGAGCTGTACTGCACATGTAGCCTCTCAGCAGTGCACTGTAATCAGGCTGTAATTTGTATTTTATCTCCATTGATGATAGCTCTTAAATATTTTGTGGTATATTTGCTCTTCGATGCATGCTAAGCTCCTGTGAGCATTAATGGGAGTGGTGGGGGTGGGAACACCTTCCCCCCCTGCAAGATTAATTACATTCTGCTTGTGCTCCTTGCTCTGCATGGGATGGCAAAAGCAATGCACAACTGAAAGGTTTTATTTTTATATATTTTTTTTTTTCCTCCCTGTTGTCTTTTCTGTCACCTTTTTGACCATTTTTGGTGGTTTGTTCTTGGAGAAGAATTGCAGGACGGGGCCGCTATTTCAGAAACTGTGTGTTTGCTCAGTGTCTCGCCCTGTTTTCAGATCGCTGCTTATTTCCTGCCCTTAAGCAAGGCGACTGCTGTAAAGCAAATGGCAAAATGTGGCCAGTGTGCTCCAAAGATGTTGAAGTGAATCACTTCAACCAGCTCGCATTCCAGCCTGGAAACCAAACGTGCCTTTGACTTCGGGTTCCCTGTGGAACTCATTTCTCTCCTCATAGTTACCTCCAACTCTGCTTTTGCATGGCTCAGAGAGTGACTTGTACCTCAAAGCTGAGAGATTTAGGGTGCAGGGTTTGTCTGAGCCAAGATTCTGGCTCCAGTGGTAGTCACTAGCAGATGAAGGGTGATAGGAAAGGCCTGAATATTTGGGGGCTTTTTTTACTCTGCGACTACTTTGTCTTTGCAGCCTAGTAGAACCCAGGGCTGCTGGGTAACAAGTTGTGTTAGCCACCAGCTCTGGCTGACTGATTTGATCTGGCTTGCATGAGACGGGGTACATCATATCACAGACGTGGATTATAATTATCTCTAATAATGGTGTTTACTCTTGTGAAACAATTACTAAGCTGCACTGGAAAATGCACAGGATGTGTGGCTGGCATTTGAGCTACAAAATTAAAAGAAGCTCAGACTGAAATTAGATGGAAGTGAACATACTTACCCATGTCAGACTTCCTACCATTTTGCACGCTCATATTGATTTCTTTTGACACGGTCTTCTTTTATTGAGTACCATATATTTTTTTAAATCCCTTACCGATAACAGTACCTGCTCAGGGCAATTGTAAAAGGAAACTAAAGTATATTAAACCTGCCTGGAGTCAAAATGTAATCTAACACCTGTAGTCTGCAATTTGTCATCACTTCATAGATACTTTTTCTTTTTTAATAACAGTTTTGGATTTTCCTGAGTTTTTGACCTTAGGATACTGTATAATCCAAGAAAAGCAAGGAAACTAAACCACAGTCTTTAACACGGCTTTATGGTGTCAAGGTGTGAAATCACCGCTGTGAGAATGAGCCCAAAGAAAATACTTCCTTTGGAGCTGCAACTAGTGCTGCAGTGTTCACCCGAATGAATGTATTTTTGCAAGGAAAAAATGAAATGGTCTAAACCCCACATTTTTAAGAGGAAAGAAAAGAACACAGGTGCAAATTGTAACTTCTGCTACAGTTCCTTGCACAGACATTCCTAGGAAACCTGTAAAGTGTCTTGGCACAGTGACCGTGTCTAATTAATGCTCTTACCCCTGTGAGCCCTGGCCTGGAAGGCTGTCCGGGCGCGAGGCTGTTTATGGCAGTTTCTTGCTCTGTTCTCTTCTTGCATGTTTCTGCGTGTGAAGAAAGAGAGACAGAGGTAGGGAGTGTAAGGCTGTTTGTTTAGATAGATAATCTCCCGCAGATCATTCCTGTAAGATCTGCTAGGAGGGACAGTGTCTGCTCGTAGGTCTAAGATTTCTTTGCACGGTGATGTAGGTTGTCTCTGAAGTAAACTCTTAACATTATAGGTGTGGCGCTGCCTGGGAGCTCTCGGCTTGCAGAGATGAAGTGTTGCAAATTCCAGCTACAGGTCTCAGAAAAGTGCAGACTAAACCATGTCCCTAAGTGCCACATCCACACATCTTTTAAATACCTCCAGGGATGGTGACTCAACCGTATCCCTGGGCAGCCTGTTCCAGTGCTTGACAACCTTTTCAGTGAATAGATTTTTCCTAATACCCAATTTAAACCTGCCCTGGTGAAGAGAAGGGCAATCCATTCAACTTTGCTCCTTGTGGCTTTGGGTTATGAGAATGGGAACTGGCCAGCACATGCCGCTGGAGGTAGCTGTTGGTGCTCGCTCTGTCCGTGCCCAGGGGAGGGTGGTGGCTGTTCCACAAGGGCAGCCTCTGTTGCAAATGCAGTCTTGTCTTCCAAGAGTGTAACATTTTTGGTGTTCCTTACAGTAAGGGGTGCCTCATCATCGCAGCAATACCTGTCAGAAGGGAGCTCACATGGCTAATCCTGTCTTCAAAGGGAAGAGCAGAACCATATCGTGGAACAAAAGAGCTTGGGGTTTTCACGTAGAGATGCAGTTTCTGTTTCTAATCTCTGCAATGGCTGTTCAAGCAACGAAAGGTGGCATTTCATGGAGCAAGTGCTGTCAGCCGGTGCCTTGCTGCAGTTGGTGCCTGAGTGCGTGTGTGTGCCCCTCTCAAGCATCCTGCTTGGCTCCCCTTAGCAACTCACCATTTTTATATGTCCAGTTTGAGCTAGAAAGTGGGTGGAAATGGAAACAAACATCACTGGGACAGTGAATCCAGCCAAAATTAAATACAGTGCAGACACAAACTGCAATTACATGACGTTCATCATTCAGTTTGGGTTTGCTCACCTCTCTTTTCTGTGAGAACATGGCTCTCCTGCCTGCCGAAGTCAGGTTTCTCCTGCGGAAGAGTCCCGAGATGTGGGGAGTGTATACATGTCAAACAGTGTGGTGATCCCTTCCCCCCAATAATTCTTGGCTTTGTATTTTAGAAAGACCACAAACCCTTAGCTTATTACAAGTAATCCTGATCACCCCCGTAATGATACACTACATTATATACTCTCCTAAACTTAATCATTCAATATCTCACTTCCTTCCCTGTAGGCATGTACTATTATATTTTACATATGGCTTCCAGCTGGTTTTCATTGTGGCCTTCAAATCATATTTCAGTACAGTGCGATTTAAGACCAGTCACTTTATCTTTTGAAGTCAACTTCCATCATATTCGTTTTCTTGCAAGTTTTCTACCAGGGCTGGTTAATTTGTTTGGAGAAATGAGTTTGTCTGTAAGGATAAGTCTACCTGAATCAACCTTCATAAAGCAGCGTCTTCCAAAGCTGCTCTGTCCTGAAACGCTGAGAAGGCAGCCGTGCTGGTAGAGTTTAAAAATGAAATCTCTTGAAGAGATGGAAAAAACAAGTCCTGTGGGCATGAAAAGAAATCTATATCTTCACATTTGATTTGAAAGTAGAGTCAGTGAGGAGGAAGGGAGGGGAAGTCAGCTCCAGATGGTGATGGCTGTGGAGGAGAAGGAGGAGGCTGCCCCACCTGTGGCCGGGGAGTGGTGGGGAAGGGCACAGAGGAAGGAGAAGGGAGTGGGAAAGAGGGGCACAGTGCACCTCTGCCAGGATGTGCCCCCTTCCAAGCCTAGTGCCAGCTTTCTAGGGAGAAGAAAAGCTGAGGTGGCCATTGTTCTTATCCCTTCTCTCTGGAGCCCACCGTGCACATGGTGTTTTGTGATAGGTCAGACCATCATTTGGGAGGTTTATTTGCACTGGCAAATGCACCGCAACCTGTCCTTTAATCATGGGAGATCAGTGGGGTTTCCTTCTGTGCTGTACAGAAGCAGAGGAGCACTGACCCAAAATCTGAAGTGTTATGGCAGGGTGTGTGAAGCCAGTGGAAATTTTACCTGCAGATTTAAGAGCATAAGACCAACGTGGTTTACAAATGGAGTTCAAGGCAAGGATTTAACAGAAAGGTAATTTATATTTCATATGATATCATGCACCTTAAAATTTTCCCATAGGAAAGCATACTCTTTGGTATTAAATAGCCCATATTATTGGAAGGAAGTACAAAACTGATCAGAGCCTAAACCTGAAAGAAGTTCTGTGCGTTTATCCATCTCGCTGTATATGGGTGATGTTGTGTTGCTGAAAAATGTTGTGTCACTGAAATCCTTTGTTAATGCCTCTGGAAGTCCAGAGCAAGCCCCTTGAAGTTAGTGGAATCGTGGGATTTATCTGTTACAAGAGTAGCTTTAGCTTTTTGTATTGCTTAAGAAAACAGTAAGCGAAATAAAATACAACCGTTTTCTAGTATTTTCCACTGATAACCCCTGGGTTATGTATTTTCTCTTCTGAAGAGGATGGAGAGGTCGCTCCGGAAAAGGAAGGGTTAAGCAAAATTATCCTTTTCTTCCCTCTCTCAGCCCTCTCTTTGGTTGATTGCTTTATAGATGCTGTAGGCATCTCTTCATCTCCTTCAAATTAAACATTTTACTGCTGCTGATCCTGTATTGTTGGATTTTTTTCATCATTATATTTGATTGGAAGTCGTGTAGCATTTTTCAGGCTGGATCGTTTCTCATGCTATTTGTCAACTAAAAAGGGAAAAAAAGCCCACTTCTAGCTCCAGCAAGAATGAACTGAGTAATCCGTACTCTTTCGGGATGTGTTTCTATCTCTGTTAGCTGCTACTTGAATTCAGCTTCTGATTAGCAGTGCTACTTACTGGAGGCTTTTCATACAACACTGGCTGTAAATTCCCTGGCAGTTTATTTGTGGTGGTAAATCCTTTGTGTTTTGGCTGCTCTGGGCCTTACAGTGTCAGGGGACAGGACCAGAGGACACAGCAGGGGAGATAATGGAGGTAGGGGCTGTGTGACACACTTACGGGGCTGGTCCCTGGCTAGTGTCAGTGATTCTGGCTCTGCTGCTTTCAGTGCTCCCTGCGATGAAGGTATGGATCTTACCCTGCTCTGTACACCCTCTGCTTGGAACCACTGGTCCTTGTTATTTAAAACAACCCAGGGACAAAAAAAGAAATCCTCAAAGAGCAGCGAAGCGACTCTGTTCATTGAAATGTAATGCTCTTTTATTACAAGAGAAGTAATAAAACAAAAACCAGAATATCTGTCATTTCTGTTTGAGTTTCTCCTTTCCCCCAGCTCCTTGGCTAGCTCCATGTCCGTGACACCCTGAGTCTTTATGTGCTTGAGAGGAGAATTAATCTATTGGCATCAGGTGCATCGGGTGCAGCAGAAGCGGCAATCCCCTGGCCAGGCTGCAGCTTGGGTCCTTTCCACAGCATCTCCTCCAGGTTTAGCTCCTCGGTCACACGTGTGTGGTGGGCAGCGGCTCGGGACTGGGATGTGCTTTGCAAGAGCTGTGACTGGAAATCACTGCTGTTATAAATGACTATGACAGCAACGTTTGATGAGGGAAATGAATAAAGGGCTCTTTGGCACAGAGCCTTTTTATTTATTTGCATAACAGGCTGATACTCTACAGTGAACTTCCCTCTTGCAGTCAGTGCAGCGTTTTTAGTTTAGGGTCAGGATGTGTGTAAAATTCAGTGCAAGTTCTCAGCCCATTTCCCTTACTTATCCTTATTTTTTTTTTCCCTTTAGAGAGCTTTAATGTAGGGTTGATTTTCTGGATGTTACAGTTTGCAGTAAAGGTGTTTTCTTCTTGGGTGAAAAGCCAGAATTCCCTCTTATTTGTGGAAGGAAATACTTATCCATATTGATTTTGTTAGCTCTGTAGCATAGAGTTCTAATAATTATTTCCCTGCATCTGAACAAACCTCTGGGCAAATACAGCCCTCGATCCCGTAGGGGATTTTAGCCAGTAATCCCTCTTGTACAAATTTGGTTTTAAAGAAAGCATATGGAGCTCCTCTGTATTTCTAACAATTGAGAGCAGGTATTTTTTTTCTCTGGAATAAGGGCTGCACAAGGCCCTTTCTTAGTCATCTTAAGTGGCTGTTAGGAAGATTAAGAGCTACATATGCTTTCTTTAAACTCCCCAAAA
The DNA here is from genome assembly GCA_009769605.1 of Bucorvus abyssinicus. Taxonomy (NCBI): domain Eukaryota; kingdom Metazoa; phylum Chordata; class Aves; order Bucerotiformes; family Bucorvidae; genus Bucorvus; species Bucorvus abyssinicus. The sequence goes on from CM020029.1 coordinate 27,388,540, forward strand.
AGGAGATACTGCTGGTGAAAATCTGTTACAAGACTGAAAAGCGTGTTTGCCCAGGGGGTTTCTCAGAGTGGAGGGCTATGATTATTTGAACTCAGAACTCCTCAGCTAGTGAAAGTAATACGGCTGTAATACACAGAAATCTGTTCAAGAGACACATTAAAGCCACCTCTGTGAAGCAGCTGAACTGGCTACGACGTTGCTCTTCATAGAAGGGAAATTTTAGCAAATCTCTGCACTTTTATTATTATTATTTTTTCTTCCGTAAAGCAGCTGTGATGGATTTTAATGCCAATTCATGATAAAGTATCCCTGGTCATCCCACCTGCTGCTAGGCCTTGGTGCTACTTGGCATCGTGCAGAAACAGTGAGAGTCTCTAGCCTAAAAAGACAAGGAAACGAGGAGGGAGGAGAAGAGGAGCAAAGCAGGAGAGTGACTTGTCTGAGACGGGAGAACTGGCCAGTTGTCCTGACCATAAGACTGCAACACATTTTGACTTAATTTTTATTTTGGCAATTTTATATTTCTTTTTATTACTTGCATTTTGTATTTCTTGGTTATTTTGTGGCTTTGTATTTATTTTATGTCATTTACCTTTTATATCACTTTCTCATTTCAGTCTGTAGTTATTGGTGCGGCTGTCCCACAGGTGAGAAAGGTAGCGGAAAATCAATATTCATGAGTACTTTTCTTCACCAAAACAAAGTAGGCCCTGTGTACAGACCTGTACAAGTGTCCTTATCTCAAGCACCGAGGGGGTCAGCCTGTACGTGAAGTCTGTGTCTGTTTGATCTTCTAGGTGCTGCACAGACAACAGTCCCAACCTGCGAAGGAGAATTCCCCACCTAGAGAAGAGGCTCCTCCTCCTCCTGCTGAGGACAGTTGTGCCAAAAAGCCAAGATCTCGTACCAAGATCTCCTTGGAAGCTCTAGGTATCCTTCAAAGCTTTATCCATGATGTGGGTCTCTACCCTGATCAGGAAGCCATCCACACCCTCTCTGCTCAGCTGGATCTCCCCAAACACACCATCATCAAGTTTTTCCAGAACCAACGCTACCACGTAAAGCACCATGGGAAGCTAAAAGAGCATTTGGGAACGGTGGTCGATGTGGCAGAGTACAAGGATGAGGAGCTGCTGACGGAGTCGGAGGAGAATGACAGCGAGGAGGGCTCTGAGGAGATGTACAAAGTGGAGCCTGAGGAGGAGAACCCCGACAAAAGCAAAGCGGCTCCAGTGGACATTGACCAGAGATAATGTGAGCTAGGGGTACAGAAAGCAATACACCGATCCAAGGATTTTCTGTTTTTATTTTAAATGTTTTTCTCTTTTTACTTTTTGTTTCTTTGTTTCCGTTGCGCACGGTCCATGTGCAAACCGAACGAATTCAGCATCGCCCGATCAGACATCGTCTCGACACAGACACTCGAGTGTTACACTTCCTACATGTGACTGAAGTAATCATTGTAATCACGTAGGAGTATGCCTTCATTAATCTTGCACTTATGAAAGGGACATCTAGCAAGTAAATGGGAAGAAAAAGTCCTATGAAATCGATGAAGGAAAATTTACAACTTTGTGTGTATATATATATATATTTACATAAAATATATATATATTAAAATTGCATGGGACGGAACTTTGCAGCCTGAAAGTATAGACTGTGAAATGAGTTCTTTAAAGATGAGACTTGTTTATGTATTAAAACCACTTCACAATGAGTTGCTTTGGCTTTTTGATAAACTGCCGCCTGCTCTCAGGGTGTGGTGACTATTTTTGAATTCCTATTTATTTTCTATGTTTATCCCTGATTTTTTTTTTTTTTTTCATTATTATATGGCTTCCTATCTGGCAACTTGATGGGTAATTTTTGAGCTATGTATTTAAGGAAGTAAATCATCACTGCCAAAAAAAGAAAAGAGGAAAAAAAGAAAATGGAAAAACAAATCAGGGCACCTTAAAAAGCAAACTAGTAAGTTAAAGTACTTTAAACACGATGCACATTTAAAAGGATACGGCATGTTCCACTCTCCAGACAGTCCTTTCCATAGTGAACAGATGAATTTTCATGCGATTCAGAGTGACTAAAACTGAAATTCAGTCCATAGAAGACTTGTCTGTTAACAAGGTCTTTAATAGAAAGAGAAGAAGGGTAATGTGTTGAGATTTGATGTATGGAATTCATACTATGAACCACATTTTACTGTGGATTTTATTTACCTGTTCTCTGTTTCAGATCTTAAAATTTATAAGCTTCCTTCTTGTTGTTGCTTTTTGTTTATACTAATTTGAAACACACACATACATACACACACATGTAAAGTTACATTGGGACACAAAGCGCCACCATCCCAGCAATCCTGTCCGGGTAAGTTGATGACAGACTGAGGGTTTGCGTTGCTGGCTTCCCGCTTATCCTTCTTGCCAGCCTCCCCCATGTTTCTGTTTTTGCTGGGCTTCCTCCATGTCACGCGTTTTGTGCCAGTGAGATGAAGTGTTTTCAGCCAGGCTGCAGCCCACCTCCAGTACGCGGCAACCGAGGCGCGAGCGCTTTCCAGCCTCCCTGCTGCGGGGGACTGCGGGTGCACGGGGCCTTTCACACCCATCCACCTCCTTCCTGAAGGGTTTCGCTAGCAGCTGCATCACGTAAAGCAGAGCTAATGCCGACTGACTCTTGGATGGCAGGAGCGCTAAAGCCGCACTCTGCTATAGCGTCCACCCTTTCTGAGGCATCGTGTCGAAAGGGACACCAAGTAGCGTTTCCTTTTCACCTCCGTGCAATGGTTTCCGAGACAAGAGCTCACCTTTGCTGCTCTTGCAGCCGGATTGATTTCGGACGCCTGTTCAAACTGCAGTCGTAACCGTCCCAACAAGGCTTCTGAGGTTTTCTTCCTTTTTTCACATGGGCTTTTCATGTAACCTTGACAAAGACCTCACGCAATATTACTTTGGAAGTTACTTTCTGTTTACTACACCAGGCAATGTAATATAACTGTTAATACTATTTATATATTTGAAAGGTGTAACAGGTAGGAGTTAAAAACGGAAAACAAACCTCTATGTGTAGATATTTACTCAGAACAGACGATATACAGGGAGAAGACGTTGCAATACAAGCTAATTCTAGCTGCTCAGTAACCTCTGGGGTTTTTAAGGGATTTTTTCAGAACTAATGTTTGAAACATTAGAGTATATCTGCATAACTATCATATACCTTTGCAAAATGATGGTGGGTTGCTTACTTAATGCCCCTTCTGCTCTTCATCCTTTATTTCTGTAGTGCTGCAGCTTTAATCAGAATTTCGATGGTTGCTGCTTTAGGTTTCTCTCGGAGCTACTCTTTCAACACTGTCTTCTTGTCCTGTAGCTGAAATCACTCCATACATTTGAAAGGAAACTGAATTTTGCCAGGCTACATAAGGTCGTTCATCTGATGATGGCATCAACATTTGGTATCTTTTACACTTCAACCAAAAATTTTATTAGGTATTTTTTCAATGCTGAGTCTTGCCTTTTTATTTTTAATTTCACTGCTGGTTTTGCAGTGGTTCTAAGTGAATCTGTGGGCATTTTAGCCTGTGGTCTTGCCAGAACTTTGCGAATTACAATGCATATATGTCTATTTATTCAATATCCATCATATAATATCTATTTGGAGAAAGAAACTTTTCTTGTAGTGCCTCTTAACAAAGCACAATTTTCCGCCTTTTTTGTGAAATAAAAAATAAAAAAAAACAAATTGTGTTTTATTGCGGTATCAACAATGTGAATAAGGATTAACATATTGTAAATGTTCTTTTTTCCATGTAAATCAACTTTATCTTTGTTATCACTAAGTGATAATTAATTTTTAACTTATGTGCATTGTTAGGCTGTTAGAATTTTTTGGTTGTTGAAATAAAACGCATTCAATAAATATGACTTAATTTGTCAAGTAATTTACTGGGACTTTTTTCTGCTGAGTTCAAGTGGAACAAGGTCTGTAAAATAGCGGGGGGGTGGGGGGGTGCGGGGCGGTGGCATATTTCTTAATTGAAAAAAAGAGTTAATCAGTGTTACTGGGGTTTGAAAACCTGCGTAAGCCCCCGGGGTCAGCAGACCTGACAGATCTAGATCACCCGGGACTGATCGGTTGTGTTCTGGCTGTTGATGTCCACACACAGCAAGTCTCCAACGGGATCAGGAGGAGGGTGTGGGTGCCATCAGCCTGTCGGACAACACACTCCAAACACACGCATATAGCTCCACTTCCAGTCTGCCGTGGCCTTTTGCTGGTAGGTTTTTTCTGTTTATAATTAAAAAGCCACAAATGACTGCGTGTCAGGGAACTTTTGGAGCACACATGTCCATGGTTAATGGACATAATAAAAGGCTTTATTATATTTATAGCAGGGCATCCTACTGAGTGTCTAGAGGAATGCCGGAAGGATTGATGTATCTGGGCAATGTGTGAAATGATTCTGGGGAGAATACAGATAAATGGAAAAAATTGCTCAAAATTCTTAAGCTGACGAAGTGGTGAGTGCCTGGAGTCAATCGGAGCAGACAGATCATATACTGCACATCAGACTTGAGTTGTCTAGGAATTGAGGTAGAGTGATTCTTAAAAGCTTTTTTTTTTTTTTTTTTTTGGTAGTTCCAATGCAATAGTTCTTCTTTTCATGGCTTTGTCACATCCTATATAAAATATCTATGTGCTCCCTTGAGAAAAGAAAAGGGGGGGGGGGAGAATAACCCCATTTTTGGATATCCGGCCACCTGCTTGTCACTCAGGTTTCCTGTCTGTGTCAGGAACGGGCTGGAACTCAGAGGCAGGAGGTGACAGGGGGCATGAACTGGCCTTTGAAACTGTGCCTGCGCCCCAGGCAGATGTTATGAAGATGCTGGTGGTGTTGGATGGGGTGTCCTTTTCTGCTTGCCAGTGAGATGAGAAACTAGAGGAGAAGCAGCTCTCCCTTCACTGACAGACTTATTTTATACATGTGCTCTCTGTGTGTGTAGCTAAAGAATATATAGAGAAAGACACACACATATTTTAATTGGGGGGAAAAAAATCCTGTAAACATATGGGTTCTTCTTCTAAACCGTAAGAAAAAAAAATCTAATAGCTGCTATAGCAGAAATATTTCTATTAATGCTTCTATTTCTCTATACTTTACATGCTGCTGCTCCTATTTGTTGTTCATGTTTTAGTCACCCAGACATATGTATTTCCAATGAAAAATAAACATTTTAAGATTAGTTTAAAATGGTTTTAAGATTATGAACATACTGTCTGTTGCCTGAAGTTCATTGTTGCTTAGATAAAAGTATCCACTCAATCTATTCCCACTTACTTAGTAACCCATTATTTGCTCTAGACTAAATGGATTAGAATCCTTCATTGATGAAATTTTGTTTTTGTCCTGAACCTGTTAAACATGGCGGGATTAAAGCAAGATACATTTGACAGTGAGCAAATGGCATCTTAAAATCATAAATGAGTCATTACAAAAAATCTCCACTTACAATATAAAGTGCAGTGATTAATTAAAGATGCAGTTTTAACTTATTTATAGCCATTAAAAAAACATACTGGTTTTAACACAAAATAACACGAGCCAAGTCAGCCAGGGGAGAGATGCTGGCAGCCTGAGACCTGAGGAGCAGGCGATGTGACAATGCCAACCGGGAACAGCAAATGCAGGCCACCCTTGAAACCTTTGGAGAAGTTGACGGAAGCAAGAGGGTGGGAAGAGGTGGCTCTGGTGTCCCTGCCAAGATCCCTGTCGTCTTGCTCACCTACAGACGGTTCAGGGGTGTGAAAGCCCTGTCTCAGCGCGATGGCAGGGAACCTGCGTGCGCTGGCTCCTTGGCTCTGGTGCAGGCGGTGGAGAGCTTGCCAACCGGAGAGCGCGTCCTGCGGCTGAGTCAGCCCTCCCTCGGGGAAAAAGACACGGCTGAGGGAGAGACAGCAGCAGCTCAGGCACAGATTTCTGCAGGCTTTCCCCTCCTTCCAAACCTTTGGTTGCTGATGGCCAAACGTGGCCCTGGCAGGTGTGGTTCCCTGGAGCCAGGGGGAATGAAGGCAGTGAGGGGCAAGGTGAGGCTCACGCGCTAAGCTGGCGAGTGGTGTCTGCAGTTCCCCTGGCTGGTCGGGCTGTGTGAAAGGCTGCTCAGCAGCTCTCCTCTGCCGGAGGTCCTACGTGCTCAGCACGCTCCAGCCCCGCGACCGCCAGCTCTGTCTGCAAGGCAGGATGTGCTCGAGGCAGCAGTCATCCCCTCTGTCCGGTGTGAGCGGTTCAGGAGCTACAGCCAGATCCTCCTCAGAGGAGTGCTGTAATTTACCCTTCAGAAGGGGTCTGGTCTTGATTTGAAGACCTCGGGAGCTGGAAAATCTACCATTGCCCTCAGTAGTTTGTTTGAATGGTGGTTCCTCTCCCTGCTAAATCTGTACCATATTCTAAGGGGAATTTCCCTGGCTTTCCCGTCGTGGCTTTGTTTTTGTTAGGCTTTTCTCTTCTGGGTGAAAGTCCCAGGTCCTGAAGGGCTTTTTTTTTTCCCCCCTCTGATGTAGCTGTTCTGATGAGATGAATTTTCTGGAATTGAGACCTTGGTGTACACCAAGGCTGATGGTGGCTATTTCAAGGAAACAAACCTGCTTTGGTTAGTGACAGAGTTCCCTGTGTACTCCTCTGAGAGTGCATCAAGATAATGACAGAAAGAGAAGCTTCTTAATAAAAAGGCTGTTTGCTGCTTGTGCACCTTGAATCTTCACAGGTACTACCTGTCCCTGTTTAAGTTACATACCTTTACTCTGCGTATATGCTACGTAATAGTAGCTTTTTGTCTCATCTTATTAACCATGAGAAATGACATGTCTTGGCATGGGGTGAAGATCTCGAATGAAATGTTCTCAGAAAAGAGGCTTTGTTCTGCAAGAGCAGAAATGCAGGTGTTGTTCACTAGTGAATTCTTACCAGATGACCTACAGGAGAGGCACAGGCTGGGTTAAACTTTCCTCACAAGACCAAGAGAACTGTGGGGGCTGCTGTAAGAGCAGGGATTGTGGGACCACCATGAATAGTAAGGTACCTGGGTCAGCACAGATAGGGCTCCTGAAGTCTGAGAGAGAGGTCAGGTGCCTTCGGATAAAAATCGGAGCTCTGCTGAAGTAGAACAGCTCCATAAGGTAGCTCAGAGATCCAGGCACAAGGAAGATATTGGCAAGGGAAGATAAGAGGAGATTTCTCCTTTGTCTCATGCAGTGTTCTCAAATGCGAGTGAGAATAATAGAAGGGGATTTTGTAGTTCCGTGGCAATGTTTGAAAGTGCTTCATGCTCTGGCACTGCCAGGGTCTGGCATGCATCACCCCTTTACCTGGCTGAAACCCAGGTCAGCTCCTTGGCTGGCAAGAGCTGACATGAAGCGAGCAATAGCCAGTGAGAATGAGCCTGATCTGAGCTACTGAAGCAAGACCAAGGATGAGTGTGCCCTGCAGAGGACCATGGCAGGTGACTCTTGAGGGCTCCATGCTGTAGGTGTGGGAGGTTTCCAGATCTGCTCCCATTACAGCATGGACCACAACCTTTCTGAGACAAGAAGAGCTACAGAAATACAATAACCCCTGCGTGGACCCCTCCAGAGGAAGACACCAGTCTCAGCCTTGTCAAGGTGTTGTCAGCAAGCCTGTGCCTGCTTGTTTCTTAGCCCATGTGCTGCAGGTCTATAAAGCTCCTGTTTGAATGGACATGCTTCATGCCACTGTAGGACCATGAAGCACAAAATTCAATGCTGGCATTACACCAAAGGGCAACCACTCCCAGAAAAGCTGTTTTCTATTGCAGTTCTTCTCATCTGTTTCATATCACGCTTCTCTGTGCACTGCGGAGCTATTAAGATGGCATGAGACACCTGAAACTCAGCTGAGCTGTTTTGTCCACCATTGTACAAAGAGATTGCAGCTCCTCTGTCCTACTTCGTTACTGTGCTTTTCTTTTATAAGGATGGAAGCGGCAGAAGGAGGCTGCTGGATGGACATCATTCAAGGTCACATAAACTGGCATGATGCTGAGAGCAACAGAGCTGCTGTCACAGCCTTGGGTCATCTGCTCTTGCGTTGAAATAATTGAGCAACCTGAGCCTGAAATTCAGTGCCTGAGCAGCAACAGCCACCATGATGTCCCCAAACACCTCCAACCACACAAATAGACTCGAGATGTGACCTCTTCATGTTCTGAGTTTGTCCAGGTCAGTAGGAGCACACACACCTTGGCTTCTTGTCTTAACAGACTGTTCCTTGTTCACGCAGCCTCGGTCCAGCTCTACCATGTGATGAGAGAACATGCTACACTCATCACAGTCTCAGCTATGATCAGAAATGACCAGAAGAGGTGTTTGGCATATGTTACCCTTCGGGGGAGGACAAGATGCAGCAGATTGGTCTCATGGACATGAAGGGGAGTCTTGCCAAGAAAGTGGAGCAGGACATGATCAGCAAATGCAGTCCTTCACCACAGGGTCCAGCCACTAGTTTCACAAACTGACTAAGTCTCTTCTGTTTGTGTTTAAAGGCTGTTGCAGAATACCATTCCCTTAACGGGTCTATTTTCACAAGCCATTTAGCATCATTCGTTCTGTGTCAACGTTGTCCTTTCATTTAGTTTCCCCCACCCAGTGTCCTTTTCTGACCTCTGGCCACCCATCACCCAATAGATTCATAGACAGCAACTGCACCTCCTGCAAGCTGAGTGTCACTGTGCCAAGCCCTGTCCTATCGTGGGACATCTGTGGCTGGCTGGTACTGAAAGGACGGACAAGCTTCTCGTCTCTAGCCAGCTTGTTGTCTCCAGCACTTGCTGGTCCAGCGTGGGGCTGCAGGCCCTGGCTCTCACCTCTGTCACTAGAGACCTCGGCCATCCAGCAGCGCCTCATGCGTGTGTCCACTGCTGAGGTGGTGTGGTGGGCTCTGCAGCAGCCATTTTAGTACCTCTGGCAGCCCTCTAGTCATGCCAATCACCTGTGGACCATCCCCCTGCCGTGGGATGGGGTGCCCAGGGCAGGTGTGGATCCACCCTGTCCAGGCTTCTGCCTGCAGAGCTGGAGGTCCCCCGTCATGATGCCACCAGGCCCCCTGCGGTGGTGCAGGCGCAGCCCTGTCCCACCAAGCACCCCGACGGGCTCCGGCAGCATGCTTCAAAGGCAAGGCTCGTCCCTAGAAGAAGTGCTTGCAGCTGCCCCCGTAATGAATGGCTGGGACGCAATCCAGCACGAAGGCAAGCCCGTGCTCCAGCTCTTAGAGAACTTCCTCGGCACACAGACAGAAAACGAAAATGCCCCGTGCAAGTGAGGTAATGAAAGACCACAAGGAGCAGCTACCAGCAAGAGAAGCACGTGCGTTAATGACAACCGACTTGGAAGGCAGCTGGAGCCGTGAACTGTTCTCTAAACGCACAGAGATGACGAAACATGGGTTGTGAGCGCGCAGGACACAAGCCACGGTACAATTCTCCAGCGGAGGCTGCAGGAAACGAACCCCGGTGTAATGTGGGCAGGTGAACAGCGTCATTCGGCCCTACAGGACCGGGGGCGCTGGCTACCCTGCCCAGGCGGCTGTGGGCGCCCGTGCCAGCGTGCCTGGAGCTGACACTAAGTTTCCGTGCTGGAAAGCGAGCACGACTGTGGGGCTGAGAGAAGTAAGCCCACCTGTGCCAACCTGCTGAGACGTCATCCCTGCCCCAGCTAGGGACAGTCCTCACCAGGAGGAGGGAGAGGCTGCAAGCAGGCTTCTTCCATGAAGGGTTTTACCTCTTCTAGTCTCTTGCCCACCCTGCTGAACTGGGCCGTGTGGTGCTGCCTCAGGGGAGACGGAGAAATGAAAGACCTGGGAAATAGCTGCTGCTACAATCTCACAAAGCTTTAGGGGCTTCTTCAGGCCTCCCATCCATTTAAACCCACGGAGGATTGGGCCCATGACGTTTTAGTGGGTGGTTTTGTTCCTCTGGCTAACTTCTGCTGTCGCTGTGTACGGCCATGGAGCTCTCTCAGCCCTTGAAAAGACCCTCCGCTCTTCTAGTGCCTTGTGTGTTTTAACTCAAAGGCCTTGGGGGTTTTTCCTCTTTCTTGTCGTCTTTAGGAACATGTGTGCGGCTGCCGGGTGAACATTGCCTTCATAATTGATGGACACGGTCCTGGCAATCTCCTTTTTAAGAGCCATTCCTTGTCGCATAAATATCATCTATCAGTGCCCGTTGTCTTTATAGCAATCTTGAGCAAACAGTTTTATTTCCAATCAGGACATCACACATTGATCTAAACACTCATCTGTAATGGATCAATTTACATTAGGAGAGCAGTATCGTGGCATTGCTGTTCATTACGTTGAAAGAAGTGTATGTTTAGTTACAGTCTAAAATCAATTAAACAGCCCTGTGCCTTTTGCTGTGAGAAAGTCAACAAGCCAGTCTGTCTTGGACAATTATGCAGCTACATCTCCTTTTGAAAAAGGGGCTTCCAGCATCATCCCCTTGCTCTGAGTTCTCGGTTTCTCCCTCAGAGACTTCTGCAATGTTTTGCTTGTTGTGCAGTCTGGTAAAACACTCCAAGCTGAACCACACACCAGAGAAATTAAAGCAGTCTTGCTGCTGCAGTTGTGGAGGGGGCTTTCTCAGGGCCATGAAGAGTCATGCATCCAAAAGGGAAACCTGCACGTTCACCGGAAGGATGCCTGATAACACCTGATGGTCTAGGTGGGAGATGCTGAAAAATGTAGGTGACGCGGTTGATCTCCAAGTGGCCTTGATTTCAGGGGAGGGAAAAGGAAGAATTTGGAGGCGGGGAGGAATTTGTTTTCTCTTGCCTTACTGCAAGAGGAAAGACCGCAAGGAGTGCTGGAGGCTTTCTGACAAAGGGAACATCATTTCTTGTGGTGATGTAGCTGCAGAGAGTAGGAACCTGCAATTTCAAAAGCAAAGCACGCAGGAGAACTGCAGGGCAGGGCAATGCTGGGGTTTGAGGAGCAGGTCTCTTGGGGCTCTGGAGGATGTGGCGGTGGCAGGTGAAGGTATTACCTGCCTCAGTCCTCTGGCAGAGGTCATTGTCCTCAATGGCAGAAGGGAGCGTGTGTTTGTGCCCTGCCTGCTACATGCTGTCACCACAGCAGGGCCAGCGAGCAGCTCATCTCTGGGCTGCTGTGCCCGAGCACCAACTGGCTTCTGCCTTGTCGTACCTTTTCATTACACGCACAAAACACTGCTGCAATGCTAATAATAATAATGAGAAGGAAGGAATAACAGATATTACAAAGCTTATTAAGAAATTGATCTTTGTTTTGCTCTTGAATAAAGAGGCAGACCTCGACACTACTGAAGCCATTCACTTAATTGGTTATTGGCTCTCTTGAGTGATTATATCCACCCTGGTTCCACCAGTTCAGCAGGTCTTGTGCTGGTCAATTAGCCTTTGGCATCCGGGAAGGGAAATGCTTCATTCAGGTTTTCTCAGAGCCCATTTGCGTAGCATAAGGTGGACTGAGCAGGAGAGGTTCCCCACAGGCAGCAGGGGAACTTATTAGCCCTCACGGTCTGAATCCTGCTCTTGAACTGGCACCAAAGGGCATTTTTGCCTGTGCCCCAGCCCTCTGAAAAAGTGGATGCTGTTAAGCGGAAGGATCTGCCCCAGGGACTGCAGTGCAGGAGGACGGCCAAAGCAAGCGGGTTTTTGGTGGACTCCAGTAATTTCCTCCAGCGTGACCTTCACCCAGTGCATACTGGGGTCTGGTTCTCCCGCAGGCTGAGCAATGCCAGCAGAGCCTGAACATCGGCTTTTTTGCTGGCTGCGCAGATGGATGCCCTGTCGCTTGGTCACAGTTGGTCTCCATACTCACTAATCACTACTGCTCCCATTCCTTCAGCATTACCAGGGCTAGGCAGCGCTCAACAGCTGACGCCATTTAGTGGCTTTTCCTACAGAGCGCTGGGTCCTGCCTTCACCACTATGGCTTGCCAAAGGGCTCCAACACTTGCGTTGCTGTGATGCAGACCCTGTAATAATAGTTGGTTACATTCAGAGAATTCAGTTCAGATTTTAAAACCTCATCAAATAGTTAATGACTGACTATTTCAACACAGCAGTTCCTGCAAGACTTGGGAGAGAAGAGAGAGGGAGATGGAAAAGTTATTCATGTCCCATCTGTCTGGAATGCTTGTCCCCTCCCTCCCACCCACTGAGTCACTTCCTCCCTTTATATCTCACTTAAAATTTTTCCTTTCCCCTTTAGCTTATGATTAACAGGCAGTCACCCTCTGCAAATTGTTTCTTTCTTTTTCCTGATGCAATGTAAGTTAAGGTTCTATGGATAAAGAGAGCATATTGTCTTGCAAATGCACGCATGGGGGGAAATGCAGTATATACTTCATATATGGCCATGCAAACAAATACATCAACCACTGCACTATCCAGCTGGTGATCCAGCCTTCCAAACCGAGCTAAGGAACTTGCAATACACTGCAATGGTTATTGTGTCCCTGCTGCCCAAAACACAGTGGTAAGGTGTGCACAGAGAGCCGTGTTTCTTGAACTGTGGGGTGGAGCTGTTTTGGGGCAGCAGCTACCAACCCAGAGAGGGGTTCACTCAGCTCTGGGAGCTGACTCAGGTGGGTGTGTGGGATGAGGCCACTGGTTTAAATTGCCTCAAGGTGTGTTTGTGAGGGGGCTTGGCTAGTCCAGCCCACTGCCTTGCTGCCAGGGCTTAAGAGAGCTCTCTTTCAATTGGTCAGTGATGAAGGACTCTGGAGGAGAGTGTCATGCAAGGCAAGAGAAAGAGGTGGTCTCCTGGGCAAGGAGCTCTGCAGCCTGTGAGTATGTGCTGACCTGGCACAGCAAGCAGTGGCAAGTGGGCTACCTACAACCTTCTGATGGAGGAGCAGAAATGGTTGCAGAAGAGGAGCATGTTGGTGGGTTCATCCTGGAAGCAGCCAGGGTAAGGAGGAGGAGCCTGGGTACTTTGTGAGCACTTAATTGTGTGAGGTGGTCCTGGGTCCATAAGCTGTGAAATAGATGAAGGCTTGAAAGGGGAACTTGAATCTCCTTGAACAAGTTATTTGAGTTACCTGAGATTTCCCAGTGAAGGGAAAGAACATGAGGTCCTGTATTATGTACTGCAGAAACCTTGTATGTATTCTACCTGCTTCAGCCTTCTTGCACATGGCTCAAAGATGGGACAATTTATCTACTTGGCCCCTGTACTATGGTGGTACAGGTAAGTTTTGGTCCTCAGGGATGTCAGGGTGACAGCACTCAGAAAAACAAACAAAAAAAGTTCATTTTTTTTCCAAGCCAAATTCTTGAGCATCTATATTTTGCTGGAGGAATTTCCACCCCAAAGAGATACCAGCATCACTGTGTTCAGCTACTAGTTGCCATCCTCTTTTGTAATCTCCTTTTGTAAGAAGATCTCACCAGCTTTTCTGGTTCCCATCAGTTGGCATAAGACGATGGATGATGCAATAACCTGGATAGGAGTACGTCCACTCCGGGTTGCACTGAAGGCTGAGGCACAGATGTGTCACAGAGCCTCTGCAAAGAGCCAGCTTGGCTCCTGCAGGAGGCTTTAGCTGCGTGCGGGTCCTGCAGAGCACTGGGCTGGCTCTGCGCCAGCCTCCCAGCTCCAGAAGCTCACGGCAGGGGTGCCCGGGTTGTCTCTGTACTGGGCTGGCACTGATCCATCAGTGCTTTTTTTTCGCTCTGACTGTGTCCTGTGGAAGTAGCTGTCCCATCCCCGGACCTGTGCGTTACGCAGAGCTGGGACTGGACTTACGAGTCATGGCCAGGCCTCTGAATACTTGGTACCTGAGAAGTGTCTTCAGCTTATACATATGGGTGATGGGGCTGGTGGGCTGAGACAGATCCAGGAACTGAAAGTGGGCCTTTATTTCCTGTAACTTCACAAATCATGGACCTGTGTGCACCGATACCTCAGTAGTTTCCCTTGAAGAGCAGGGCTGGGGAGGAATACAAGGGTCTGGTGGACCTCACGACACCTAACAGGAGACTGTAAAATGGCCAATAAATTTTACTGCGTTTGTGGGAGACTTGATGGGGCCAAGGAGGGCATGCTGTGTAACTGGAAGTTGAATAACCACTTGTGCTGGTGTTTCTGGGTGGTTTTTCAGAAGGGAAGTTTGATAGTTCATTCCCCCACGCTTTCGCTCTGATGGGTAGCTATGCATTCTTCAGAGATTTCCTCTCCCAGCTTATCTTTGGAAGCAGTTTTACACATACACAGGTGGGGACAGTATAGCTGCCCTTGCACTGTGTATTATGGGACAAATGAAATTAGTATTTCACTCTCCCAAGAGCAACCTTTGGAAATAAGACAATACCCTCGGTTGTTTATTTCTCTGAGATGTTAATGATTAACTTTGAAAAGAAAAGTAATTCTTCTACCTGTCCTACGTAAACTTTCATAGCTCTGTGCAGCCGCGGATATCTTTAGGTAGTACATGGCTTGCAAAAAGCTAAGCTCTGTGATGTTACTGTGCAGATAGATTTGGCTGCTGGAGAACTACTTCAGCCTAAGGTTTTAGTGCTGCCAGCTGGCAGAAGCAATCATATATGTAAAACCTTCAGCTGAGCCAGAAAAACCTGAGTTCAAATCTCTTGCCAGGGATTGTAGGATGGAATGATTAACCTGATTTTATGTTTTTGGATAACTATCAAGTGCCCGAATATTTATAGTAATAAATGTCTTCCATATGTGCTGATACTGCATCCATGGAGCGCTATAGCATGATACATTTATTGTCTTACTTGAAGATGCTAATTATAGCTAATCCTATAGGCACATGAATCAGGAAACACTGGCCCAATTTCCGCCAGCTTCTGTGAGATGCATCTGACTTTGCTCATGTGAGAAATGCAGGTCAGCAGAGAGCTCAAGGCAAAATTCCAAGAGTGCTAGGGATCCTGAGCTCCCTTTCCAGAAGGGATACAGGCACTTGATATTGAAGCACTTAAAGCTGCAGGTGGGCACTTTAGCAGCTTATACCTTCTGAGACTTACTAGTAGGTGCATGGGTGAATCTTGAAGTGTCAAGATGCCACTGAAAATACAGTCTCGAACCTACAAGCCATTGTGATGTAGCCCTGTGATCCTTCAAGCCAAAATGGGCAGGGGGCTCTTAAGTTCCTAAATTCATTCGGTGCCTGTTAGACTGGTACAATAGCTGTGCTTAGAGCAATGCTGGTGCCTGTTGGGCTGACTCAGTATGGTACCGAGGATGCTCAGCTACTGCAGAAATAGTACCTTTGCTAGAGAACTAGGGAAGGGGTGGCTTACTGGGTCAAGCTCTTAAACACGCCTTAATGTAATGAAACCTCTTTAGGGCATGATTGTAGAGCTACCCTCCAGTTAGTTAGAAAAAGCAACAGAGGAACTGTGTGAAGGTTAGAATGTTGTAATAAGAAGGCTATAAAAACAGAGAAAGAGAGGCTAAACCAATGTTCCAGAAGTTTTCTCTTCCCTTGAAACAGAGGTAAGCCCGCCTAGACGTCTTCCTTTTAAATACTGCCTACTGCATCTGTTTTAAACCAAAAATAATACCTTTTGATTGGAAATGTTTCAATAACATTATTTGTGCATTTTATTGAGGCAGAGGTTGCAATTATTAGAGTCACCAGGAATTTCAGACATTTAAACCCAGCCTTTATTTCTCTGGAGTAAACCACATCCCCATGCAATTATTCTTCTATCTAACTGCCTTCGAACCATTCCTAAACCAGATCTGACATTTGTTGCTGGTGGTCCTTCTTACAAGTCGGCCCTTGAAATGAACATGTGGGGCTAAACAAACTCCAAAGAAGTTGGGCTTGTCCCTGGGGGTGCTGTGGGAGGCAGAGCTGGTGCAGGACGCAGCGTGCAGCCCTGAGCAGATCCTGTGGCTCTGTGCAAGCTGCTGAAAGTCTGGCCAGGTAGTGTAGCCTGGGTGCTGCAGAACTTAAAAGAACAAGGAGGATGGTTTGTCTGGTCATGAAAACTGCTCCTTCAGCCATGTGATCTCTTTATGGCTTCACTTTCAGCTGGCTTCTTACCAGGAAGCAAACAACTGCCTTTTTGGCAGAGAAGGGACTGGGCTCAACAGCCAGAATGCCACCTGCCCCCCGCCCAAAGGTATGCCCTCAGTGTTGCCCCCTAATCTTTTCAGCAAATGTTTTTGGAGCTTTAATTAAAAAACTGAAACTGCTAAGTGGCCTCGAAGGCCTGAATCCCCTTTGTTTTCTGGCCTCTCTACATCCTCTATTGGCAGCGCAGGGGTTAGGCACGTAAGTGCTTTCAGTTTCTTGATGCTTCCAGCACAGCATAAGTAAGTATTTGGGTCTAAAAGTCTGTTAAAATTTTGACATCAATGAGAACAACAAATGCTGAAGCCAAAGGAGGTGCCCATCGTACCGCTTAGCTTGGGACTCAAGGAGGTGAAATTTTAAGGAGATGACCTGAGACAGCAGTAGTAGAAGAGGAATCTTTCTCACCTAGCCAAGAAAGTTCCAGCATCTGCGTATTTAAATCTCTAGCAAATACTTGCTGGCTTGGAGGGAGCAGGATTAGGGTCACAGTGGAGCGCAAGGATGACAACCACTACTTCTGTCCTCTGCTGTTGTGTTTCTGTGTGGATGTGTTTCCCCCCGTGTACTCTATAAGAAAATAGATGCTGAAGAAAGGCGGATGATCGCTCAGGACGCTGGTAACCCCAAACAGAGAAGCAGCTGCCGTCTTGCCCCAGGAGCCTTGTCCCATAGCACTTTGATACTGGGCGTGCACTCCTCCAGGGTCGGGGCTTTGGTGACCTATCTGCAGTGTGTGTGCCCTCTCTCCCTTTCTCCAGGATAGCAGCACGTTGACTGCGCCCCCAGTAAAAACTGTAAAACCCCTACGATTCTCAGGAGAAATGTTGTTCATGCTTATTCTCCTGGTGATGGTGAGCCTGCAGTAAGGAAGGAGCAGAGCAAAATACAGAGCTCTTCCTCTAGTAAGAAATGGTGGGTCTCAAGCTGTTGCTCATCTGAGGGCAAGCAGGTTCCTGGCAAGAGTGTGTGTGCTTGTACTTTGAGGCTTTTGTCTACATAGCAGGCCAGGTCTTGAGTGCGCTGTCAATTAAGGGCAGCAATTCAAAGTGATTCACAGCAGATTACGCCAGCCTGTCTCTTGAAGGAGCACGCTCTGGTCCTGCGCCTGCAGGTGCTGCACAGCCTGCCAAGCCTGGAGCTAGCCCGCAGTTATGCTGTCAGCCTCGCTTAGATCTAATGCTTTGTGACAACTGTCTACCTGTAATGTGATAATGGGCTGAAAACCTCTGCAAAATTGATAGGGTCTCTCGCAAAGGAGGAGTGGCAGGGCTGATCTTTCTTAACATCCACATGAACCGCCAAGATTTCTTTGCAGCTGGCGGGCCTGGCCCTTTGTCTGTCCCTGACAAGGCGGGGGGTGGTGGTGGTGTCTGTGAAGCTGCTGGCCTCCTACCTTCTCCCAGTGCAGGGGGAACCAACCTGTTGCATTTTCAGGCACTTTAAATCTGTTGTTAACTCTGAAACGTAAGATACTGTTGGCTTCTACCTCCTGGGGCTTCCTGCGTTCCCTGCCTCTACTTTTCATGTTCTGGAGAGAATAATCTTCTGCCTTCAAGAGGCTTCTGAGGTTTATGCAATAATTTGGTTACATTTAATCCCTAAAATATGAGCCATTGTCTGGAATGATCAACAGGTAGTGTTCTAAAAGAAACAACACTTAACACTGTGTAACACAGCCTGTATAGAAGGGGCCAGATTCCTACCTCCCTTTTACTGGTGGGTTCCAGGAACAACACCAGTGCTAGCTCAGTTAAGTGAGAGTTGGCCTAAAAAATCCTGATACAGTTTCAAACCCTCCAAATTTGCTGCCCAGGTCAAAACACTGTAAGTGGTGAGTTGCAGCCACGGGAGGGGTGGTCTCCTGTGCTCAGGAGAGACCCGGGCATGTTCCCTGTTCATAAACCTGTGGGTTACAGACCCTTTCCCCTCCATTCCCCAATACACGTGATGGCACAGCACTGTCACCATCTTGGTCTAGTTCTTGGCACGTGACTTAATGGCAACCAAAACCTATTTTCACAGCCAAAGTGTTGTTATTTTAGCTGGTGTAACTAGCTGCAGCCTGTCCTGTTCCAGCTGCCATCCCAGCTCAAACCCGGCGTGAGGTATTGGCAAGGTAGATGCTCGCATGAGGACAGCAGACCAGCTGTTGTCTCTTGAGGTATTTTGGCTGTGTGGGAGACCGGCTAGTGCAACTGGGGGTGACTGCTGTGGACAAGTGCCAGGTCCTTTGGGAAGGGAACAGGGAGATTGACCCTCAGGTCCAGCCCTGTCCTTGGGTACGCTGCTGTGAAGCCAGGAACCAGGTCTTAGGGCTGTGCACTGTGCTCTCAAGATCAGAGTCCCTTCCAGGGAAAACAGGGATGTTTACATAGAGCACAACTATCCTAATGGCCGTGTGATAATTAAGAGGCCTGAGGCTGCAGGATAAACCCTTCCCTACAACCTCCTCATCCTGCAGAGCATAGGCCCCCGTGGTAGCTCTGACCCCCATGCCATTCACTGCCACATCTGTGGGCTTATCACGCTTCTTAAAGAGACCATAAACCCATTAGCTCTGGGTAAATGATCCCTGGGCTGTCCTTAGAATAATTAAAACCACAAGGCAAACAGTTACTCTGGACTATCAGCAGCATATCAACAAAACTTGTGCCTTGAAATGTGTGTTCAATTTCTGTTATTAAAAGGCACAGAGCCATATGTAGAACATTATCACGCATCTTTGCGAAATTAGCAGAACTATTTGAACAACCGTTTTGTCTCTATCAAAACAGTGCCTCATTATTATTATTTTTTCATACTGTGTAGGAAGGTGAGAGAGCCTTTGGAAAGCAGGAGAGCTCAGGCAGGCAGCCTGGCTTCTGTGGCCCCTGACTGTCTCTGTTTGCTGTGCAGAGGTAGATGCTATCTGAGAAGCCCAGGCAATGGTGGTCATAAATGGGGAAAGAGAAGCAAGATGAAGAGTCCTGCGTTGCTTTTAATCCTGGAATCCGGGAGACTCTGCTGATTTCATCTAACTCCTTAATTGTTCTACTTGGAGTGAGGCTTTCACAGTACTTACCAAATTCAATTCCCATTAGGGTCGATATAAGTTTGACTATTGATTCAGTAGGGAAAGAAAAAGACCAATGCTGAGTGCACTTTTAAGTTCCCACCACTTATGGTTAAGAACATATGTCAGAAAACTAGTGTCATTTCTGATTGCTTATGAATTTTCAAAATAACATCAGACCTTAAAAAAAAAAAAAAATTGTCCTTAGTTTCTTGAACTGGCTTTCTGAAACTGGCACTAAAACCACTAAAGGGCAGGGTTTTCTGGTGGAAGGGAGAAAGAAAGAGGAGCTGTTTCTTATTAATAGAGACCAATAGCTGTGGGCAAGGTCAACAGGTGGCACAGAGCCAGGCTTGAAGGAAAACACGGTGTGAAGTGTTTTGTCATTTAATGGACACTAAAAAAAAAAAAACCCAAACCTTCCAAAACAAACCTGAAAGTTATTGATCTGTTTGGCAATTGACACTAGCATACAAGTCACTGCTGCGGAGCACGTGTTTTAGTGCTGGCTTTGCATGGCAAAAGAGGATTTTTTAACGTCTTTTTTGTGTACGTCTGTTTTCGTGCGTGTCCGGTTTCAAAGGTGTTGAAGATGAGCAAGGTGATATTTGGAGAAGATGATCATTTAAAAAAAAGAAAATGCCAGTGCTTCTTGCCAGGCCAGTTATCGGCCAAATGGACTGAGATTAGGCAAACAAGACTGAAATAAACATGAAATCAGTTGATTTAGTCAGCTTAGTCAAGTTGAACAACAACATCCCTTGATCATCAGAGCTGAATCAGCAAATATTAAAAAAACCAAAGACAGTCAACCCTATACTTACAACCCACTTGAGGTTTTCATGCTGACGACCTAGTCACTAAGTATAAATGGTCCTCCCACTACTGGTTTGTCTGAGTCTCGGGTTATATTCGGGGATATGACAGCATCATTAGCCTTGCCATCTTAACTTGTTTTCTTCTTTTTTTTGTTAAACTGAACAAATACATTGGAACTTCTTTACTGCGCCAAGTATTTCTGCTAGAAAATATTCTGAAGGATTCATGTTATAACAAACATGTGAAGGATTCCTGATATGAAAGAGTCTTGCTTATATTAATTTTTTAGCTTCAGAGTGAGATTAACATTGTTCTGAAACTGCTTAAAATCTAAACCCATATGCCTCCAAATGTGCAGTGGCCAGAACTACAGGCTCTTGGTACATCTATAATATACGCAGTAGGTTTAGCACACACAGTAATACACAATATGAGCACTGATTACACAGACTCAGCTCACTTATTTATTAATGTAGAACGGAGGCTTTTCTCCTTTTTCTGAAGAGCTCTGGATCCTGACTGAAATTTGACATGTTTTGTTTTTCTGAGAGGATCTTTTGTGGATTCATTTAGAAGCAGATCACAAGTGCCCAGACTTTGTGTGGACCGACCTGAAAAACATGGAGAGAAGCTTCAGAATTAGCTGTTCAACTATATTGGTGTATTAACAGCTGTTAACATACAATATCCACTAGTAAATAAATGTGTGCTTGTTTCATACATTAGGATTAAGTCTCTTTGACACATTATGCAATGCCAAATGCACAGAATTTAGGATTTCTGGTATCTGGAAAGGGAACTGAACAAAAATGCTTTCAGAGACACTTCTGAGTCCATAGCAAATAGCACCTGGAACTCACATGAAATAATACAATAAACTGCAAACACCTCTCCAAACCCAAGTTATCCCTGTTGGCAAAATGTAGGTGTGTTTTGGGGTGGCGGCGAGCAATAAACAGCTTGAACACCATTACTTCGTGTTAGGTCTGGAGTCTCAGCGGTCGTTAGGAGGGACAGAAGAGCTGGCTGAACAGTGTTCACATAAACGGACGGGGCCTTAGCAGGACACTGCATTTCCAGCCTTAGAGAAATACAAGGAGAAGGGTCAGTATGGAGATAAGGAAAAATCCACTAATCTCTTTATCCTTTGATAAATCTCTACCTTCTCTCTGTTATGTGACCTTGCTGGGTACCTAGGCGGTGGAACTGGGAATCACTGCAGAAGAACAAATGGCTTGGGAGAAATAATGTACATGCAACGTGATCACCTGCGGTCTATAGATGCTACTAATATGGCACTGTCGCTCATTTAGCCTGCGCAAGATGGCATTTGCCCTGGGTGTACTGCCTTAACATGGTCATCTAGGAGGAATCACTTCATCGATGCATCCCTTACAGGACTTATTTAGTGCCTGAAATATAAAATATCATCGTTTCCAAGACTGGAGGGTGAGGTGTGGATACTTCTCCAGTAGGAACAAAGTTAACAGAGACTGATAAGCTGCAGTTTGGCTCTGATTGCAGCGCAGATACTAGACTGGAAAACTGCCCAGTGTGCTGTTGCAAGAGACCTGTAACTCTCACGTGACCACTGCATGTAGCTTATCTCTGAGAGTAATAAGAATGTGACAAACCTCATCTCTTTTCAGCTGTTGCAGGCTCTTGGTCTTTAGCTCCTTACAAAGCTGTGATAGTCCCTTAATTAAAGCTCCCAATTATGCATTTGACAGAGATCCTCTAGGCCAGCAAGCTGTAATGCTAAATGCCAATTGATTATGGAATATCTCTGCAACTTTGCAGCCCTGTGATCCACCCCATACCAGTATTACAGTTGGATGTCTTCTGCAATTGTGTATAATTGGTGTCTTATTAAATCTACAGCATCCCTGTTAAATCATGTGCTGTGCATAATAGTTTCTAGAGACCTGGATCTCAGTGTAAGTGCTGTGGGTGTAGAGAAGTGGAGATGACTTTTACTGGTAGGACCTGCAAAGGGAAGAAATGCTTAAACTTCATCCGGGGACACCAGGAAATCTTTCGGGCAAACAAATTATTTGAGATGCTCTAGCTGGGACAGCTCACGTGCAGCAGGCCTGTGTTCAGGAGGGGTGAGTAAACAGGACTGCCACGGGTGCAGTGAAAACACTGCTTTTATCACAAATCCAAACCATAGCATGATACAAGCTACTAGGACGAAAATTAACTCTATCCTAGCCAAAACCAGTATAGCTGGTAAAGCCTTTGGAGAGAAGAACATGTGGTTGTCATGAAAAGCTTGGCTTCTCCATGGTTTTGCTTTGTGCATGCTGGTTACAGTCCAGATGACCTGCATCAAGCTGGGATCCTGGTGTGTGAGCAGATGCGCAGAGCAGCGAGCTGGAGCTTGCTGTGAGTGAGCACTCATCCTGGGAGCAGTTGAGCTGTCCTCATTCTTTGTAGACCCACCAATTAGCCTAGGCAGATCACCCTGCTGAGATGGCAGTTCTGCTTCAGGTCCCCAGTGATCCTGGGTATTTGCTCTGAACTGAATTGTCTGATGCAGACGTTCCCTGTCTGCAACTTGGTGGCGGAGTAGTGGGCCTGGAAGTGTTCTGTATTCCTGTATTTTGGGTAGCTGCACATCAGTGGATGCTCAATTGCTGTAATTTATTGTATTACACCTTGAACAACTGGTAAAAATGTATACATGTTAGAGCTGGACCCAAACCAAACTTCATGTCTGAGGGTGCCTATGATCTATGGGAGTTCAGGTAAGAATTTGAGGCACTAAGTGCTTTGCAATAAAAAAATCCTTTGAAAGAGTTTGGACTCCAGTGGAGAAGCTAAGACGCATCCCACCCACCCCAAAACACTGTCAGTTGGCACTGTCAGAATTGCACTAGCAGGAGTTCTGCTTTCTCATTGTTGCTCAAACCTAGATGTATTCGTAGCTTTGTTTATAGTTCTTTCCTACATCTGAGGATGTTTCACCAGCTATTAACAAGAGAACCATATCCCTGCTGAAATCCTAGCTTCCTTTTCCTCCTACATTTGTTTGTTTGGGAATTTGGTTTTCCTGTTCCTGTAAAATCCTGTTAAATCTCAAAGACCGAGCACATCAGCAAGTTGCCAGGAGAACAAGTGTTTAGCCTGTACTGAATGTGAACTACTCTTACCCCTGCAGACCCATGTAAAGCTTGGATCCTAAATTCATTGCTGCTCCCAAGTTACTCTAGCAAAATCTTCTACTGATCCAGAGGGGCAGCCTCACTTGCTCAGAGCCGGTGGTCCTTTTCAGCTGCAGTGTGACTTCTAGGTGAGCACGGTGGCTGGGGGACACAGCTGCAGCGCAGCAGCCCTTAGTGCAGATGTGGCTTCTACTGACTTTCTGGTTCGGGGAGGGCACATAAAGTCAACACAGCCTGAGGAGATGGTTAAAAGTATAGTAACAAACAATGGAGAGTTCGGTGAGGTCGTATCTACCACTCTGTATCTGACTTGCTGATATGGTCTAGCTCTGTGTGTGGATGACGGATGTGCCCCTGTACTTCCTGCAGCACAGATACTCCTGGGGTGCTCTGTAAGTCCTCCCACTGGGCACCTGGCTGCCTGCACAGACCTTTGGGCTGCTTTTGAACGAAGGTGTTGTTACAGATGCTCTTACTGTAGCATGGGAGGCAAGTCCCTCCCTCCTGTGTTGAGGACCCTTGTACATCCTCAGAAGCCGGAGCTGTGGTTTCCTTTACAGATCTTTCCAAAATCCCTGCTTCAAACTCCGTTTGGAGTTTTCTGCTGCCCGCTTCCCATGCAGAGAAGAGGGAGGTTGTTACCACATTAGTCCGTGTTGTCTGGCACGTGTGTGCTATAGCCCTTAGCAACTCATAGCAGTTTCAGTATGTCAGAGTGCTGCTTGGTACAGGAATTCTGTAATGTCCACCAGGTATCACCACAAGCTGGCACAAGGCAGATTCCCCCAAGTGCCAGCTGGCACAGTGATATTCCTCGGGAAGCCAAGGCTTGCAGGTAGCATTTCTCCTGTTCACGGTCAGCAGGGTTTGTGTGGGACAGCCTGGCTCTCAGGTAGGTTCACAGGCTTGGGGAGAGGCGGGGGGAAGTGGGCAACTAACCTGCTCTTCTGCTTCATGTTCCACTTAGACTCGGATCCCCCATTTAGCAGGATAAGTGCTTTTAATGTTATTTCAAATTGAGGGTCACAAATTATTTGCCAAGTGATTTACCCATATTCAGTTGCACTTCAGACTTTCATACTCAAAGGTGAACATTGGTTTATTTACTGTCTTCCAAAGGAGAAAAACAGAGTTTAATAGAACTTGCTAAATTGAGCAAATGAGGCTGCAATACATTCTCTCTGTTATATATTAATCTGGTGTTATTAAGTGTTAATTTAATGTATTGTATGGACAGCTGAAAGGGGCCAGGAAAAGTCTCTGTGTCAAACGTGTAAATGGCTATGGTTCTTTATTGGAATCATTAACTGCACTGCAGTTAAATCCTTTGTTTTCATGACTGGTTTAAAGTAAATTAACAAAATTATAATTTAAAAAAAATTGGTTTTTGTACATATCAAAAGTTCGACAATAATTTGTATGTCTATTTAAAAGGTTTTGTAATTTTTAAAATGACAGATTTTGTGTGACATGCTATGGCAGGCACAGTGTAGGCAGCCCATCGGTAATGCCAGGCTTGCCTAGGCCTAGCAGACTGTGGAAATCCCCTGAGGAGTGATGCTTGGCGGTGGTGAAATTGCGGGATCCCCACCCACAGCACTGGAATTGCCCTTCCACTTCACACCAGCCTCGGCAGCAGTGACGCAGGCCAACCCCATCTGTTGCTGAGCCATGTTGAGAGGGTCTGTCCTCTCTCCTCCTCCCTACATCCCCAAGTGGCACTCAGCTACTTGGTCCTGTTTTTGATTCCTTGCTTCTTCTGTGTACACACTTGGCTGTCACTGCATTCCCCATGTGCAGATGGGGCTGTCCAGTAGCCTATGTTTGTGGAACAAGCTAATTTAAAAACACACATACTTGTCTCTTATATAAATGTGCTTATGTCGTTCTGATGCACTTTTACATGAAAGTTGAATCAAGTCACCCTGAGCTCTGGGAAACACAGGACATCTGTGGAGTAGGACAGGCTGCTGGGGTCTGGTGGCTGGGGTTAAGGTAGAAGATCCTAAGCTGAACATGTTGCTGGCTGGACAGTAAAGTACTTGCACAACCTTGGGAAAACCCTCTACAGCTCTTTTTCGGTCTCATTGTTGCGGTTTGGGGGTCTTAAATGTAGGTTGTCCTGGTGAGGCGCTTTCTGGAACTGGTCAAACACTGAAATTGTGGTGTGCAGGCAACTGGGGGAGCTCAGAGCGTTGTTGTGTCAGGAGATTTTAAAATTATGATGGTGCAAGAGGTGGCTTACGTGCTTCCTCCAGAAGCATTGGTGTGAGTTTCCTCCGTCAGAGATCACCAGTGCCCTGTATGCTTCTACAGCAGCTGCTCCTGCACATCTTCCTAAAGCAGCTGCCGGGGGAGTACAGAGGGCAGTAGTGGGAGCAAGGGGCAGAGAGAGAGAGAGAGAAATTACCCTCTTTCACTGGGAGAGGAAATTTGAACAAGACCTAAAGCCAAATATCTTAATGGTTGCAGGTGGAGAAAAGACGATATAGAACAAAATGTCCCTGTCCTTTCCTTGCCTTTCTGGGAATACTTCAAAAGGAATGAAATGGGCAATCAGCAAATGATTCTGCAAAATACATTCCTGACCTATCAGCAGTCAAATGAAATTACCTAAACAATTTAGAGATTAGGAGCATTACAGAGCTCTAACCCTTCCTTGAGGGAGGTACACCCACAGTTTGTATTTACCAGAGCACAAAAATACAATTTCTCTCGGTAGGAGATGGTAGGACTTTCCAGGCAGTGCCGGGTTCCCTTCAGGAGGGTCCGAGACTTGTGCAGAAGGTGCTCCTGAGGGCTGTGCTGGACAGTACGGGTAAGGTCAGTGTTCCCAAGGTTATACCAAAGAAAGAGCCATGACGATGACAGTAACTGGTGCCCCAAATAATTTCTAGGGACTCATGGAAAATATCTCTTCACAGAGCTGCTTGCTCTGTTTCTTAGATGTTGCAACCATCTCTCCTGTGCGTTTCTAACACATAGTTTGAGGTTCGGAAATGTACCTAAAACTACCCCATTCCCATACAACAATAAGTCACGAAGAAGCTGTTTAAGTAACAGGCTCCATGGAGCCTTCCTCCCACACTGGAGGGGGATGCGGAAGCGTAACAACTCTGAGCTCAGGCAGGCCCCGATCCCTGCAACAGGAGCTTGCAGGAAAAGCATTCATACACACCCTCACTATCAAAAAGGAGTTTTCCTTGAGCAAAACCATTACTCGTCTTTGTCTGGAACCTTCGGTAAGGTAAGCTTGCTCCTGCCTCAGTCACGGCAAGTGCGGCTCTGTGGTAAGTAAAGGGCAGGCTTTCAAAAGGCTCCTTGGGACTGGCAAAGCCTGAAGGAGTCGGAAGTTGTAATGTTTGTGACTGGTTGGGGAATACTCTTATTGCCTGATGCACCATTGCCCCTTTAATTGTCATTTCGGTTCCCAAAGTTTGCTCTAGAATTGGTGGAAGAAAACATGTGAAGGCTCTGGTTAAGCGTGATGACAACAATGTTC
The DNA here is from genome assembly GCA_009769605.1 of Bucorvus abyssinicus. NCBI lineage: Eukaryota > Metazoa > Chordata > Aves > Bucerotiformes > Bucorvidae > Bucorvus > Bucorvus abyssinicus. Next base: position 27,415,177 of record CM020029.1, read on the forward strand.
TGCTTCTTATTTCAAGAGGAGCAGCAAGGTACCACAGAGCTACATTTTAGCAACTTGTGCCTTTCTCAGTGCTAAAACTGACCTCCACTCTGGGCAATAACCTAAATATTTATAAATATGTTTCTTCTCTGATAGTGTGTACAAAAGCATTTGGTGGTCTGCAGGTGGGGGGAATAACTGAAACAAATATTTCCCTATTTATATTCCCCACTACTTTCCACACAGAGTCAATTTCCCGCTCTCTTCAGCTCTCCCTAAGGGATATAGAGAAAAGTTTTGTTGAGAGATGCTTGGAGCAAAACACCCTGCACTTTGTGGATCTTCCAAGTCAAGCCCAAACAGACCAGCTGCATTTTGCCTTGTTTGGTGTTTTTATTTTTTTTTCTTTTTTCTTCCCCATCTTCCACTCCACCCCTTACTACTTTTTCATTGCATGTCTTGGAGGGTGGAAGTTCTTGCCTAGAAGATAATGTCCTATTTTCTCATGGGCACAGGGACCAATACAAAAATCTTCTTTTCTGGTTTGGATGATGAGATTTGGTATAATTCCTTCTTTTTCCCTAAAGACATATATATCCTTCTATCAGATAAATGAACAAAGTGAGAACCAGTGGGCAAATGCTCCACTGGTACGGATCAAAGTAATACATTGCAGCGAATTCTGGCTGCTGTGGTCTCCCTGTTGCTTCTTGCCCAGCCACTGAAGTTTCTTCTTTGTGAAACTATGTCAATGCATCCAATAGTTGTGAGAGGGTGATGCTGTGCCTCTTGGCCACAGTGGGTGTGAGGCTGCTTCAGGAGGGATCCTCAGCAAGCCAGCCCTAGGCGCAGTAGCCCTGTGCTGCACCTCTCTCCTCTGCTCCCTGGCTTTGAGCGCTGACTGAGGCCAGTTGCCTGACTTAAGCATTTGGCATCTCCTTCCATCCATCCAAAGGGCTGGAAGGATGAGGTAGCACTTTCATGGTGTTTGCAATCCTCTTGCACCACACAAGGCCAAATTCTCTTGTTTACTCACAATGTCCATGGAGTTAATACCAAGCTACAGTGATGCTGGAAAACTCATCCTGGACCTCTACAACTAATTTCCAATTGTAATCCTAGAAGAAGAATGGTTGGCTAGTTTAGTTTTTCTGCCCGTGCTTAAGTGCATTTTCCTTTCATTATGGGGTGTCAAGTTGTTAATATTTATGGAGTACAGAAAAGAATGAAAATTCTGTTTCGTGTTCAATCTGACATCTTTTGGCACCACAATCCTCTAGTCATGGTAGTAGTTCTGTTTCAATTCGGCAGTGCTCTTTTGAGATGAAGTCCTTAAAACTGTGGTTTGGCTCAGAGGAGGGCTTCTATGCAAATAGTATTCAGGGGGTCTGTCTTTGTCTCAAATATTAATAATTTCCAGATCAAATGCAATTTGCCTTGGGTTTGTTTTCTTGTTCTTTCTTCCCATTCTGTCATCTTGGTTAAATGCATCGTGATGCTTTTAAAGTCAACCTGCTTCTTCCCTTGACAAATGCCACCCTGCTTGGTGAGGTTCTGCAGATCTCTTCCAGCTCAGTTACCCTTTCCACTCTGCAGCCATGCAGGACTGCAAGCAGGGCCTCCCACAGCCCTGCACAGCCACAGCTTGACCTGGGTTGGTGTGGGTATAAAGCATAGGCAGTTATAGCTGTGGGATCAGAGGTCAGTAAGTAACTAGATCCCCTCACACAATCCTTGTTGCCACAAGGATAAAAGGAACTTAAAGGTGTGCGTGTTAAAACAGTTCCATGCAGAAAGAATCAGAAAGCGGCTCCTGAAAGCTACACCAGGGGCATGGGCTTCTCCAAGTGAGTGCATGCAGGCTCTGGTGCCACACTTGCAGAGATGCAGGATGCTGTGCTCCCATGAGCCTGTGGTGGGACAGCATTCTTGTTCTTGGAAAGCTGTGCCTGACCACACACTGGCACTTGTCCAGATCTGTTTGTCCCAGTCCAAACTTATGAGCTTCTTATGAAGGATCACTGGGGGTGATGTCATTGCTGGCATCATGCTGAAATGACTAGCTCTGAAGGCCCTCTCTGCAGCTTGAGCAGCACAGCCATGCATGCTAACATCGGTGAAGTGATACTGATTTGAGGGTTCTTGGGTCAATGAACTTGTTCTTGTGGAAGCAAAGGAAGAAGACAAAAGCCACCTTAATACTTCAGATTTAATTCATTACTTGGTACACTAGCTTAGACATACATTGCTTATCCGTAAGTTACTACATGCAAAATACTCATTTAGACCAACTCTCTCCTGGAATGAAACCCTTTAGGGCAGAATGATAACTCTCTAAGAGCACGATAGATAGCTTCAAATTACTACTCATTCTTTTTATGCTTCGTAACTGCGCTACATTCTATTACTGACCAGATAATCTGGTTTTAATAGATTTATTGGTGAGGATTTGTGCATTAGTAGCAGGACATAACCACAAATACAAAAGAAATAGTAACCTTTGTGCTAGAGGCTTGGGTCATCAGTCACTTAGATAACCACCGGTTATTGCCAGTGACCCAGTAAGTACAGATGTCAATGTCAAATGTTCTCCATTGATTACACTCCATGGTAGCATTTAATGCGCTCTACAGCAGCTGAGTGGGATGTAACATAAAAGTTAATTTGCAAACTTTCACATTTTCTGACATATTTCAAAGTCCACCCAGGCACTTTAGCTGGAGTTGTGGTGCCAATGGATTGTGCCCTTTGATCCAGAGGAAACCAAGCTTAGCTTCTGCTGCACTCGCCTCCTGCTGTGGTCTGTGTGAGCTGCCAATGGCTGTGCCTAACATCCAGGAAAATAGAAACTGTCTTGGTTTAGCTCAGTAGAAGAATCTTGATGTAAAGCTCGGGCTGAAATGTTACGGGATGTCCCATAGTTTCATTGTTTCTTGACATTTTAGTGACCAAATGAGAGAGCAGTCTCAAAGGGCCTGTCCACGTACATGCAGACAGGATGCCCAGCGAAAATTATCAAGAAATTATTTATTGGATCATAGCACAGTCTTTCATCTGCTTTCTGACAATTGAGATGAAAAACACCTGTAAGTGTGATCAATGCTTGGTTTGCTGCATGGGAATGGTTATAGTTTGAGGGGAGCCTAGGGGACGCTTTATGAGCTATTAAGTAACTCATTAACTAGGAGGCTGCGTACTTGACACGAGCTACTCAGCTAGGCTGGAGTGTCTTCTGACACAGTGTGCCAGAGTTTAAAGATGCAGCAAATAAATGTTCACCTATTGGTACAACAAGGTCTCCTTTCCGCTCCTGCAGTGTGTCTTTTTAAATGGCACAAACACAACTTGCGTTTGCTGCAGGACCTTTCCCAGGAAGAACACCTATTTCTCATATGGCTGACATTAATGCTAGGTAAAGCTTTTGGTGGAAGCAGAAGATGTTAGAAAATGGGATTGTTCTATTACTACAACCCTATAAACTAATTCTCTCAGTCAGTGCTGGTTCATGCCCTTACTCTGGAGTTCCCGGGTCAGCTGTAGAACATGTTATTCCCTGTCCCCTTGATTGCGTGCTCTGCTGTCTTCAGTCCAGAGAGCTGGCAGAAGCATCAGCAGCATCTTTTGTCTTCCCTTTTTCATTTGCCAGATTAAGGAACTCTTGCTGCTCCTCTGCTCAGGCCAACCCATCCCAATGGCACGGGAATGACTGTAAGGTCAAAGCCATAGAGGACCAGCAACAATAGAAGCGTGGAGTACGTAACCATGTCAGGCCAGGGTGGGCAGCCAGAAGACAGGGTGCAGAAGCCTTTGGCCCATCATACACAAATGGTGATGCATACCTTCCTGGGGAAAACAGAAGATGAGCATTGTGTTACAGAGCAAGCTATTTTGGTTAGGAGGTGCTCCTCTCCTGCTGCTCATCGTGCTGGTTCCTGTGATGTGCCTGGGGTGTGAAGCTAGAAGGTAATCCATAGGCTTTGACTCTAGCGTATTAAATATGCAGTATCATCTATTTTGCCAACTGCACGTGGCAGGAGTGGGTGTAGGAGAGGATGCTCCCTACAGCACTCATAGCACTGGTGCCTCAGCTTTTCAGACCAGCAAGGAGAGATAAAAACCACAGAAATTCTGCAGTATGGACTGCAAGTCAGCTGGGTAGCACTATTAACCCATCTGTGCCAGGAACAGGCACTCTGTGATCTCAGCAGCGACACATTGTGAACTCTCTTAGGGAAATTCTTGATTAGAATGGTGATTCTAAGTTCTCCCATCATTGCTAACAGAGAAAATAGGTGGTGTGTGGTTTTTGGGCTGGGCAATTAGTTCAAATTCCAGTTTTGAGGTTTTTCAATTTGATTATTTCTAACTTCCTAAGAAAACATAGCAACTGGCATAATAACATTATAAATATTAAGCCTTGCTTCCTTGTAGATTGTCATAATTAGAAGGAAATGCAGATAGGAAGGAAAATAATGTGCAATATAATTTTGTGGTCAGTGTAGACCATTGCATACAAGATCTCTTGATAAATTGACATCCTGACCTCACCCCCAAGCAGTAGCGATGCCTCCCTTGGCATCCCTCTTCACTTCAGGTGTGCTGAGCCTGTCTGCTCCGTGCTGAAGCAGCCAGCTTTGCCCTGTGATAACCTGTTTTGTGGACTATCTCGCAGTCACTCTCGCAGGAGCAAGAGGCTGGCTGTGTACCAGCGATTCCAATGAACTTCTCTGACCTTGGACTGTTGGTAGCGAGGAGCCAAAGTTCCTGGCTGGCAGGAAGTCTAAGTGTTTAAAAATTAAAATTCATTTGTAATTGAAGTGAAAAATTAAAATCCTAGCATTTTATGTGAATCGAATTCAGGTAGAAGTTTATTAATTCCCTAGAAATTGTTCCATTAGATTTAATGTTAAATGCAATAGTCATATTAAATATGAAATGTATTGCTATGAAGGGTCAATGTAAATATTTACTGTACCATTAACTATATGATATGAGTGCAATGGAATGTCTGGACTATTTTCCTTATTACAGTTTTATCATAATTGACATGTTTCCCCAAACATTCTGGATTGAACAAAATGATATTGATCTTTTTCAAGAAAAACTGTTTTAGTCAGCATTTTTCCAGACAGCTGTGACATATAGGGTGGAAGTCAGGCTGACCTTGTCCCTTCTGACATCCCACAGACAGCTCTTCTGTTGGGTTGCTCTTCCAGAGTAGAGTCATCCTTAATGTTGGAGAGATGTTGGACTGAATCAAGTGGTGCCATGGAAGGAATCTGAGACTGCTTTGGAAGAGAAAGGAAAGCAAAATACTTTTGCTAAGGACAGAAGAAAAACAGAAAGGGGAGATGTTAGAGCCAGCTCCTCATAGACACTCACATTGTCTTTTTTTGAGCTAAATCAATGGGAGTGAGGCTGCGGGTGCCTTTAGGGATCCATCCCTTGGGGTGTTTCAGTTTTGCGGGGCTGTGGCAGGACAAGCCCAGCCAGGCATGCTGGGACAGGGCTGTAAGCACTGCTGGAAAACCTCTGACACTGGTTCAAAAATGCCCAGGTGCCAGTTTATCTGAAGCTCAGGCTGTTGGGTCCAAGTTGGTCTGATGCTGGGGTGGGCTCCTCCTCCTCAGCAATCACTGTAGCAGCTTTGTTGCCAGGGCTCTATACCCAGGCTTGAGGGGATCTCACAGGTATGCTGGAGCCCTCTTCCACCTGCCTGCCTCTTCCCTGTGCAACTCAGGCTGCTCTCCCAGCATTTTGCTGGCTGGTGACCTCCTCCCGTAGGTGTAGGTCTACTTTCTTGTTCTCTGAGTCTTGCCCACCTCGCAGGCAGTCTCTGGGCTGGCTCACATCTGTGCTTATCCTATCAAGGGGTGATCAGCTCTGTGCTGAAGCAGCCACTGTAGGAAAAGGTACGGGCAAAGCTCATTTGCACCCGTTTATAGTGGGTTTAATAATTTTCCACTTCTGCAAACAGGCAAAGCTTTTCCTACTGCTTTTGCTGTTTGTGTGTGGTGGAATAAACATCTGTTGGGCCAGTTCTAATTTGCAAGTGAGGGCAATTACCCGTGGCACAGGTGTGTTATCCTCTGAAAGATTTTATGTCTCTCAAATGTGGACATGTTTGCAAATAATTTGAGGCGCTGCTATTTTATAGCCTTACACCCTGCGGAGGATAATTACTGAGCTTTTTTCTTCACCTTACTATATCTTTGTTTTATTCACCAGAGGAAAACTCCCACTTATGCCCCTCCTATTTGCCACATAAAACCTCTTTGAAGTGGGAACACAAGTCACAATAAGTTTATTGTTAAAGTAAATTAGCACTGAATGAGAACACAGTGTATGTTTATGAGCCAATACGTTTTGGAGAATGAGCCATTAAATTCCAGTAGTTTGGCTCCTGACTTTGCGGTTTGTGGCTGGCTTGTGTGAGGGTTTGATAAGAATCAGTGAGAAAATGAACTGACCATCTCCTGCAAACAAAACAGGTTGGTTTTTTTTTACCTTTTTGTCTGCAAAACACAGAACCTTTAGGGATCTGTTTTCCTTCATTGCAGGCTGCATCTGCAGATGATTGGAAACATACCTACAAGTGTCAGGATGTTCAGATCCAAAGTCTCGGAAGTTCAGTTCTACATGAAACCCTTTGAAGTTCATTCCCATCTCTGCAAATGACTGATGGAAATAACTGAGCATCTGAAACTTGTTAAAAACCTAATCCAAGGACTCCCATTTAGTGCCTTTTGGATGAGGCACTTGCAGTGAGCTCTCATGAAATAAGGGACATTTATTTTCCATCTCAGTTTTGCTCCATCATTGATTGGTAGGAATATGAAATGGTCAGACAAAATCTAATGGAATTTTTCTTTTCCTATATTCATTTAAATGGTTTTGTATTTTCTACTGGTTTAGTCTCTCAGAACTCTCTTCCTGTTTGTGCAGCGTCTCTTGGTACGGCTGTTACACAGAGGAGAGAAGAAATCTGGCTTTGCCCATCAGACTTCTGCTTGGTGTGGAAGAACAGCTTTCTAATTTTTATCAGTTTTGCCCAAGGTGGCACATTGGAGTCAATGTGAACATGGAGTCCTCTGAAAATCATGTCGTAAAGTCGTGTGTCAGAATAGGATACACCAATCTTAGTATCTTAGGATGCACTGGGGGAGGAAAAAACCCAAAATATCACACTATTTGTCTGAAGAAACCAAACCTGAGGTGAAATAGTGACTCACTGAGGTCACCGTTGAAGCTACAGACAATATATGTGAGTCTTCCCTTGGGCTTGGAAAGCATCAGCCCGCTTGGTGTGTTGGTTCCCTTGCAGGGTCCTGTACTCCAGCTCTGGAGACGCTGTGGAGGCCACAAGCCCAAGGCCTGGGATCCAGGACTGGAGAGCGTGAGCTGATTTTCCTTGCGCTGTAACAGTTCCTCAGGGCTGCAGTAGTCCTTGGCACTGGCAGACGTTGCTGCAGCCCTCAGGTTGCTCTAGTTAGCACAGGGCGAGCTGTAGACCTGTGCAGGGAAATATTTCATGCTCTAGGAACCGAGGTGCTAAATGCAATCCACTTGGGAGCACAAGGCCAAGTAAAGCATTAACACCAGAGTTTAGACAAACCAATTCAGGAATAACTAATATTGTTGACTTTGCTTGCACAGAGTGTCACTCTCTTTGAGCTTTTATTTTCTCCCCCAAGAGCAAGTTTGAGGGCAAACACAAATATTAGTAATCTTTCTCCTATTAATTATTGCTAAAGATTTAAAGGATCACAGACTTTGAAGTTAATGCCCCATTCGATGTGGGAAAAGGCAAAACTGTGCATCCCCAGTGGTGGTGTTCGTTCTGGCTGGCTGGTCGATCACGGACCAACTGTCCTGCCTTGCAACATCGGCAGCGGGTTGCTTCACTCAGGTAATTGTGAGAGGAAGCAGATTTCGGATGAAGAGAGTGGGTGAGCGTGTGTGCAGCACACCCGTGTGTGTGTGCACTCCTGAACACGCAGGAGAACGAATGCAGCAGCAGACCTGCCTCTAAACCTGGTGTGGCAGGCCTGCTTTGTTGCCCTTGTGCAAGGTTTTATCGTTGCTTATCTTGGACAAAGATCTTTCATGTCTTATACACAAAGTAACTTCTAAAACCCTGGATTAACTCTGGAGTAAAAGTTTTGATTTCCTCCAGCACGGGTGGCTTCCGTGGCCTGCTCGACTCTAAAAGTGACTCTCTCCAAATGGCATTGTAGTGCTCCCGGGCTCACGTTTGTCAGCTCCAGATCAGATTTCTTTGCTTTACAGGAGTGATAGTGTCTACACAGACATTACGAAGGATGGAGTTTGGACTCATATTTAGAGTTAACATAGGGGACATGTCTACGGAAAAAGGACCTAACCTTGCTAATGAGATTTTTAGGAAGGTTTGAAGAATGGCACCGTTTTTGTAAGCTCAGTATGTTTGTTATGCAGCATTGAACACAGTATTGAATATGAAGCTATTGAAAGACAAACAACCTGCCTAAAAATCTGGATCCATTATTTTTACCTAATCATTTGCCCCAAATGCAATTTTTGAGCTATAAAAGCCAAATTCAGTGAATAGTTTGGACTATAAATATAGTTGAAATACTTTGCATTACGTTCCTATGGCTATACCTATATAAAAAAACCTCTGCTCTGCAATTCTGAAAGCATTTCAGTTTGGGGCATTTGCAATGTAGAGGTAGACACTTTTTCTGCAGTGATCACTCAAGCTTACAAACTCAGATTTATGGATTGATGTATTGTTTTCTATTTTGTCTAGAAAAAAAGGAAGGACAGAAAGCTTTGAAAGAGTGAGAGTGGTTTCCCTTTTTTTTTTTTTTTTAAACCTAGATGATTTTTCTGGACGGTTAAAGAATTATAAACATTTTTTTCATCAAGAGCAGACCTTCTTAGGAGTTCTTCTGTTTATTCTAAAATTTAATTTTTTGATATTTCTGTTTAGCCACTGAACCCCAGATTCCATTGTTTAGACAGCTCTATTTGTAGGAAAAGCCAGGGAAATTACCAACTGGAAGTGGGATTTGCACCCACCTTGCCTGCCTGCCCTAATTACCACTCTAGGGCACTCAAGGATGTTTGCTGCTCCACCTGGCCTAGACTTCCTCGAAGAAAAGGGAGGGAACTGACTTTGTAGCCCGCTTCTACTTTCCTGTATGTGGGAGTCCTGATGTAAGTCATTCCCTTTATCGGAAAAAATCTTTAAAAAAAATTGGGTTTTTTTGCAGTTTGAATTGATACCTACGATCCTGTCCTGTGGAAAGAATGAGACAGCATTTCTCACTCCTTTCTGATCTCATCTGACTTTTCTGTGACAGTGGCAGGCTTGGAAGGGGCTGCTGATTACGACAGGCAAAAGTCATGAACAGAGAGAGACTGCAAGGAAAATTGCATCACAATCTGCCATCCACCCTGGAAACCAGAAGGGAGGTGGTGCTGTGCCAGCACATCCTCTGTACACAGTGTAAGGGCAAAGGGGGAGCTGGCCTCTCCCAGGGATCGACGCTGAGCTTTGGCACATTTCAGAAATCAGCCCTTTAAGCAAAGGAGAGAACATCCTGGAGGCAGCACTGCTTCCGCAGCAGGGGTGGGGGCAGCAGGTGACCATCACCTGGCAGTTGGCAGCTTGGGGCGACACTAGAGATAACCACTTGGCAATGGGCAGGTGGACAAGACAGCAGGAGTGCGACACCATTTGCTCCACCACTTGGCATTAATGAGACACCTATTGGAATGCTGCACGCTTCTTTAAAGACCTTCTGTGCGGAAAATTGTTACGTTTACTGTAATACTTAGCAAGTGAGAAACCAAACTGGAATCTTCCCTTCTGTACTTAGTTGTGGACTTCCTAGGAGGCTTTTGAAGTTCTGTGAGTCATGTTGCTTTCTGGATGGAAGTGCTGAGAGGTAGACAGTGACTCTAAGTGATGCACAAACTGGAGAGCCTTGTGCACAAAGGGTTCAGAGGGAAGGGCTGTTATTTCGCTTGACAGAGTTGGGTTTTTCCAATGGTTCCGCCCATGTGTGCACACTCTTAAAAAGTGCTCTTGCTGCACATGCAGGAGAGAGCCAGCATGCCATGGATGGGAGCACACAATGGAGAACACCTCTTAGAAATGTGACCCTCAAGGCTGGGGCTGTATTTTTAAGGAGCTTAAATATCCAGCATGCTGGGCCCTTTCTAGAAGACTGGCTGTAGGATTAGCAGTGAAGGGGTAGACCATGAGCCATCCCGGCTGTGTTTAACAGTGCTTTTTCTCAGACCAGCTTGAAAGCTTTCGGCTTCCTCAGTGGTGGTGGCATGCATCCTTTGACCTACCTAGAGAGGAAGGTGGGGAAGAGAAAGACAAATCAGAAAGGCAGGGGAACTCTTCTTCTGCTGAGGGGCTGGGGATGACCTATCACTGACTGTAGCCAAGAACTAGCACAGCATCCTCTGCAGTACCAGAGCCAGAAGGCAGCAAGAGAAATGTATAATCTTGTGTCTGGTGTGGTAGGGGGAGGGGAAAATGTCTTTTAAAGTGTAATAACACCTAGGTTTTATAATCCTGCCCAGCTCAGGCTTGACAATTCTTCTGATAGTCCAAATACTATAAATTTAGTTGAAGATAACAGAACAGATGGGAAAAACATATGGTTTGTAGGTAGTGTGTGGTGGTTGATATTTGTGGTACATTAGGGGAATTTATTTTATTCTCTCTCTTTCCCTGTATAACTTTTTTGATACTTTCTTGAGTTCTTTGTGCCTTTAGGTGAGCTTAGGGCTTTGCAAATGTCTGATATTTGGCTTTGTTCAACCAAATAATCTGTTGCTTTGCAAATCTCCTTCAGAGCTAGAGAGTTTACTGTCTTTATAAGTTATCTTCAAGCTCTAGTTTGAGCCGGTAGAAGCTGGATCGCTTAGAGCCCAATAACTTATACCATCTGTCCCATTAATATCTGCAGGAAGCCTGAATGGACAAATGATACTGTACTGCTTTACCAGTCCTCACCACGTGTGTTGGATGCCAAGAGATGCAGCACGTGCAGGACTATGCCTGTACGCACAGGCTGGGAGCAGCATGGAACCTGCTGGGCAGAGGTCACCTTCCCACCAGCACTGTCTGCAGGGAATGGGAGGGCACCTCCAGCGATGTGCGCTGCTGCCAGCAGTGAGGACTGCTTCCCTCTTGGTTTGGCTTAGAGAAAGCCTACCCGTTCTGTGGGGGGCTGCTGGAAAAACAACAGAACATTAACCCCCTGATTTACCTGCCAATCTCCTCCCTCACAAACGTGTGCGTTATGCCAAAGTTAGACACAATGCTCAGCTTTTTATGTGATGCTAAACCCAGGCAAGTCAGGCTGGGTTTAGAGCACAAATACACAAACGATTCAAGTATTTGCTTAGGGATACTTGAGAAAAGCCGCGAAAATACGAGTTGTGGTTCAGCACAGATTTACAGTTAAGGGAAAGGAACTTCAGGCAAATGTACAGGAGGCAATACATTTGCCCATAACTTTAAGATGCTTGAGGAGAACCCTCTTTTTCCTTGAAAAGGACACTTGACAGCTGGTCTTCACATGTGGCCATACTTTGAAGGGGAGGAATATGTCTTTGCCATAGTAAATGGACAGGATAAAGTCTAGCTTCTGATAAAGGATGAGATCAGGCTGAACCAAACTCAGCCTCAACTGTCAGATTTTTCTGTCCTTGAACCTCACCAAAGGGCCATGAGTTCTGAGACAGGTTGCCAACTGACCCACCAGTGTCCACCTTGTCTCTTGAATGTATTCTTGTGATACAGAAATATTGTACTTGGACAAGAGATCATTTGTTTGTTATCTGCTGATCCACCTTGGTTCATCAGCTGCATACCTACCTTCCTGCATGTCCAGAACCTACATGTGTCTGTACTCCTCACATTCAGTAACAAATCTATGTATTCTCAACGTATTGCTGGCCTAACATGTCCCACTTTGGTGAATTTATCTGAAAACTACTTGTAGGTATTTGACCTCAGCTTGAGCCAAGGCTCTTCCATATTCTCTCAGGCTCCTCAAAGCAGCATGGTGGTACATGATCTGTCATTAGAGATGTAGAGTCTGTCAACACCCCTATGAAATGAATGCTGGAAATATTTTCCATTTTGTAAACAGTGAAACATGTTGCCCTTTGACATAGATGACACGAAGTGCATGGCACAAAGCTTATCCTGATGAGAAAGCCTAACGTGCCATGGAGAAGCAGATGCAAGAAGCAGCAGAGAGTTTAGGTCAATTTAGCTGAGACAGGTTTGGGCTGATGTCCCTGCTGCTTAGAGCAGGATCCCGAATAGTTATATTTTTATCCAAACTGCGGAGAATTGAACGGAAGATTGCTACTTTAGCTGTGTCTGGAAAGATGTGCTGTGAATTAATGGAAAGCAAGGATATGATCCTGAAAAGCATTTGGCATTCCTATAATTAGCGTGTACTTGATGCAAAGATCTGGTCCAGCCAATGGGACCAGTTCTGGGCTCCCATTGACAAGGATGGGTTTCAGATTTGGCTTGTGGAATTGACTGGAACAAACTCACTGATGTTGATTTGTGTTTCAGGAGCAATGGTCAGGTTCCAATTGGCAGAAAGTCACTATGAGTTGTCCCTGAAAGCACAGCTCAAAGGCTAAGGGAAGCTGTAGAAGAAGCATTATCTTGGCAATGCAATTTGTGACTACCAGAATTTTATGACTATTACAATGTGCACATGCTGATCAATGAAGATCCTGAACTCTGGCATCTCCCCCTTGAGGCCGGTCTTCAAAATTACAAAACTCTGAAGATCAAAGAAACTGTTCAGGGCAGCGTTGAAGACCCAAAGCTGTACTTCCTAGTAGAAAGGCTTGTAACTCCTGTGTTAGCTGGGTACATTAGGTCTGCCTCGGTAGCCCAGAAAATGAGGGCGTCAACTGGAGCAGGAGGAATCGTTTCATTAGTCCCTGTTTATACCAGTGTGAGCAGAATTGGGATCCAGAACTTGGAAAGGTGAAGGCTAAATGATTGGCTTGATATTAGTGGAGGATGTATGTTTTGCCATGTTGCTTTGTCCACCTCCGAAGGCCCATGGACTGACGCTGTGGCTGGGACAGGATGACTGTACCTGGGGAGCTCTACAGGTTGATCTTGCATTTTTTTTTTCCTCAACTGGAGAACACTCTAGCACACAGAATGCTCCAACACACAGACTTTGGGTTGACACACAAAGACAACCGTGATGTGTTAACAAAGTGACTTTTCACACCATGAGTACACTCTTAGGAAGGGAATGCTCTATGGGCCAGAAGTTTTTTAAAAATTGTTACTGAGTTTCTGATGGTATTTTATGTATATATTACACCCTAGAAATGTTTCTTTTGGAAGGATGTAGGACATATAACTATTGACTTAGTCTTTAAGTGAGGTATTTTTTCAGCTGTAATTGTGTCTTTTATTCTTAAACTTACCCTTATAATTAAAAGGATATGACAAGCTTTTGCGTTCCTAAATGCTGACTCATTTAACGTGATGGATTGTGCTTGATGTCTTTTCTCTATTTTTCTCTCCTTCCTGAGTTCCTAACTCCTAGGTAGCCAAAATTGTTTGCTTACTAATAGCTTTTCCACCCACTTGCCACACCTAGTTAGTGGTTTAGCAATGCAGTACTTTAAAATTAGCCAGAATCTGATTCTGCTTTGCCTTTCACTGACTCTACTGGCTGCAGCTCCAACAGGGAGAAGGGAATTGGTCTCAATCTATAAACATTATTCCCCTGAAATATTTGGCAGTGACTTCTTTTAACCTTATTGCAGAAATTTCCTTTGCAGGACCATGCAAAATGTATTTTACATCTGATAGGGCATTTAATGGATCCTTGGTTTCCTCAGGGTTTCAATAAATGCGTCCTGCTGAAAACTTTATAGACAGCGCCATTGGCAAGGGGACAGGACAGAGCAGAGCTGCAGTCTGTAAAGGCCTGAGGCTGGAATCGCCATCACACTGTATCTGGCTAAAGGGAGTGGTTGCCTGCGGTGGAGGAAGGAGGGAGCAGACGCCGTCCTGATCCTGAAGCAATTTCCATCTGCTTTGCAATGGTATAAATGACTGCACGTAGCCCGTGGAGCTGAGCTTGGCATATCTTTCTGGGTGCTAGAGAAAAATCACAACTGTGTGGAGATACATCGGCATCAAATGGCACAGAGGAAACAGAATGAATGCTCATTGGCATTGCTGTGGAAAAATGATAAAATCATTGGTAACGAAAACTGCAAGGAAAGAGGCTTTAGCTATTGGCTTCATTGATGGCTGTGGATGCCAGAGCCCTTAATCCTGAAGAGTGCTTTGTAGCAAAGATACCCAAGTCTGCAACTGTCCCTGGTGTCCCCAGTGTGCCTCAGCTGGATCCAACTGCTTCCTGAAATCTTTCACGCAGCTACCACCTTGCAGAGCTGAAGACTTGTAGGCCAATTTGCTTGATCCCTTTTTTGGATGTGGCGACTGTGATTAGCTATTAAAAGGGGTTCCGTTGTAAAAGAAATGTGAGCGACTGAATGAAAGGAAAATGTTGACTTTCAATTCTGTAACACTTATAATCTGTTCAAGACCAATAATGTCATTTATTACTGAAGAGTTGTGTTTTTTCTATTCGTTGTTGCAAAGACAGTCCAGTTATGTCTGTTTGGATTTATTTATACTGCTTGTACATGGGCCTCTCTTTTCCCCACCCTTTAAAAACCAGAAAAGGCCATGAGAATCTGGTAGCAGGGTGAGGCTGTCTCCATCTCTGGGGAGGTAGCACGGGACAGCCTGTGCTCCCTGCAGATGCTCTGCCAGCAACACCATTCCCTCTATATCCTCAGGAGGGTGTGCCTGGCCCAGGGTGAGGATGTGCCTTGTTTGCTGTCAAACTTGTCCTGGCTTCATTTTGGCCCATGATGTGTTTTCTTCCCAATGTTTTCATCTTCTTTATAGATTCATCCTATAGCTTCAATTTAGCTAACAGAAAGGGAAGGGAACAAGGACGTGCCAGAAAAGGAGGAAAAAGGAGAAGCTTATAGAGATGTGGGGGAAATGGTGTGGATGGCTGGCACTCAGGGTGAGTGGAAATGAGGGGGACAAAGCAAACTGTGCAAGTAGGTGTTCATCTGCCTGCTGCAGCATTTATGCAGAATTTATTTGAAGTAATGCTTGGAGAAGGATCCCTGGCCTGGCTGGAGCACAGGGTAAACTCAGTGCAGCCATACTCGTGTTCTTGTCGTATTACCGTGGGGAACCACATTTCCCCTGCTGCTGCTGGATTTCTGTGTAAGAGTGAATCGAAACAGGGTGTTTCTGTCCACCCTGTGTGAAATAAAGGCAGAATAAATAAGTCAATAAAATATGTCTTGAGGAGGAAGTAGAACAGCCCCTTTGTGCAGGTACCTGCCAACGCCCAAAGCACCCTTGTAAAACAGAAGCAGCAGCTCTTCTCCCAGTCCCTTCCTGGTGTAAATGTGACAGTGGGTGCGATCTGCACCGGGCGGTTCTGCTCACACAGGGCACCAGAGTAGTTCGAGCAAAGAGCCAAACACTCTTGAAAGCAAAGAGGCAGCAGGAGCTTGGCATCTGGTTTGAGAGAGGAGGATGTACAAGTAAATATTTGAGGGGAACAACCGTTTTAGTCTTGTCATTCAGGGGCCCGGTCCATCGGGTTTTGCTGAGGCCAGAAGGATGAAGCCCTGTGTTCGTAGTTAGGACTAGGTTCACATGGTTCTGTGGATTTTGTACTTTTACGGCTGCTCTGTGATAATGTAAGAGAAAAAAATAATTCTTTATAGTCCCTGATTATCAGGTTACATTTTATTAGAGATATAAATGCCAGCAATTTAAATGACTCTGTATTAGATTGTCCTTGAAAAAACAGAATTTGTAACTATAAGGACAGTGCAAGGAACGTTTTATGAAACAATAATGCTGTGTTAGTTGGAGCAAGCATTGCATACTTAGAAATTTTAAATCATTGAGTACTTTTAAGCAAAGTATACTTGCTGTGGTTATCTTCCCTCTTTATGGGCAAAAATATTTTATTGCTAGTTCTTATGAACTCCACAATCTCTAGGCAGAGATTATAACGAACTGGGGCACAATCGATAACCTCGGTTAATATTTCAATTCTATTAGCTCTCTACGCTGATAGCATTCGCTGTGGACTGAATGGCAATCAAAAGTATACCCCAAGAATAATCAGACAACATGTTCCTGTATGAAGAATTATCATACAGGGCCATATATCACGCTGATTTCTGAAAGCATTACTCTTCTTCATATTGCAGTTTGCTACTGCCACTTCACTGTGCAAGTGACTGAAAGCTAGAAGGTTACAGGAGGACGCTTGTGTGAAGCTGTGTTGAACGCAGGCTGTAGTGGCTTGTCTGTACTTGGTTGTCTTCCAGATCTCTGGGGTTGGGCTCCACCTGTGCCAAAGGAGTGTGTCGTCTAGTGGTTCCCATCCTTGCTGGAGCCAAGCCTCGTGTTCGAACCCTGGCAGTGTCCCATGCTGCCTTGGATTGAGCTCCAACTGGATCAGGGCTTGGAGTCCTGATTTGCTGCTTGCGCAAGTATGTGTGCACCTGCTTTTTGATGGGAAGCGTTAGCAAGTACAGTTTGGCGTGTTAATGCAAAATCTGTCAGAGCAGGTTGCCCACCTGAAGTCAGTTTCTTAAATGTATGGCAACCACATATCTGCTGTGATTCCTGTGATCCTGGAAACCCTGCTGCAGTTTAGAGGGAGAGGTTGTGCTGTCTCCAGCTCTTTCTTTTCCTTTAGACTGAAACGGTTTGTAAACTGCATCCGCTATTCCCTGACTCCATTCATGAATGTATGCGGTCTCCGTTAGAACAGCCTGGGGCTTCTGTGCTCTTACCACTCTTCTCAGAGGTGTTCTGGTCAAAACCTCTGTCCCTCAGATCTCAGTGTGGGGAGAAAGGTTTATCTAGCTGCAGCAAAAGGCCCCCCTCTGGAAAACAAGGCTGAACCATGGCTTCTGGGTAGTGCTGACTGGCGAGCTGTGATGTGTAGCTGAGCTTCTAGCAGAATCATGCAAGTCTAAAGACCCATTTCTACTCTAATGTCCAAAGGTATGTAGAAGATATTGCCATGCAAATCATGAATATTTGAATTTCCTTCACGCTTGCTTTCTTAGCATTGTTTTGCTTTGCCAAATTTTAGCTTGAGTTGGAACCATGCTGCAGAAAGGCAAATTATGTTGCGTTTGCTTTAGCCCAGAAGAGTACACAAAGCACTGGAGCTCTCCAAACCCACATCAAAGGTGAACACACTCTTTGCTGCTCCAGACACGTCTGTCAGAAAGGATAAGCGTTTGCTGCTGCATGGAAGGATACTGAACCTGCTCACTAATGTAGCGAATTACTTCTGCCCATCTTGGCTTGGAAAAGACACTTGAAAATTAAACCTGTGTAGTCTGGGCAAAATGCAGAGAAAATTCAAATGGCGAACAGCTCCACAGAGAATATCGGAGCAAAAGGTTGTAAGAGAGACAATAAATGTTCTGAAATGAGTTATTTGGAGGCAGCATCTTCAAATTTGCAACGAAAGAGGATCCCCCTAACAGAACTTGCTCTGCTGCTGCTTATTGTACCTGCATAGGAACAAACCATGGAGGCCTTCCAAATGCTGCACAAAGCAGAAACTTGTTTTGCCTAAAATCTGTCCCACTCAATTATTGTCAGGCTGAGAACTGGACTTTGCTGAGTTTGTACAGCTAGCCTCAGGCTCCTGTAAATTACTTTGATCTCCGTGGATCCCCGAGGATCTCTTAACTTGTGAGCTGGGCTCCGCAGCCTGCTCCATGAAATGGGAAATCGTGTCTGACATTAATCTTGCTGCCCCTTCTGATGGCAGCAGCCTGTTCCGCACTCGTAATCGTAGGACCTGGTGCTTCTCTGAAAAGTGGCTTTTCAATAGGGTAACTACAATTAACGATGAGCTGTAAATGCCATAGATTAAACTACATCATCTCTTTAAATTAAAAATTGATATTACTACTTTATAAATATCTGGTTTCTTTCTAAAATCGTCACCCCAGTTGAGGGCTGTGGCATTTCCTGCAGATGATGACCAACCGGGGTTAACAGCCATTCATTGTACCAGAGGTCATCATCTCTCAGCAGGGTTTTTATTTTTTCCCCAGGAAATTTCCTGTCTTTAAGTCTGTATTCCTTGATACTACTGCCTTAAATGTCAGCTGGCAATCAGGGATGCTATCCTGGCTTACTCTGTTTTGTCTGTGAGCAGGGTGGGAAATCTTCTGTCAGTTTTGTTTCTCATGGAAAATACACTTTCCCCAAACAGAAGCAAATCTATGTTGTGAAACACTGACTTTGGGGATTTGTGGTTTAAAGGTTGTTGGGGTTTTTTTGTTTGTTTGTTTTTTAGTTAGTTTAAAGCTTAGAGCTGAAAGCTTATATTTGTTTTCTGCGTGGGAAATACCAGTTAATTTGATGGTTCCCCATCTCACAATTTTGCAACAGAAAAATATTATGTTGTAAAAAACAGGCGGGGAGAGGAGAGATTAGCAAACCCCAATGCTTTCTACAGAGAAATGGTTGATTTTTCTGCAGCTGAAATTGTCTTTTGTTGGACCATTTTTCCTAGTGGAACTGAGATGTTTTTCTTTGGGGGAGTGCAAGCTTCCCTTGGGCCCTAGTGAGCTCTTGGTGCCTCCTGGGACATCGGGTCCACAGTCTGTATGTCCAAGGCTCGTGCTCAACCTGGGGTTGCCCCGTCTACGCAAACAGCAACCACCACCAGTGGCCTTCCTCTGATGGTGATGTGTTAGGGGGTGTTATGAGAAACTCAGGTGAGCCAAGCAGGAAAATGAGGCTCTCTGGCCCTCGGAGCAGCTCGTAGGTTGAACTGTTCTGTAATGAAACATTTTTGCTTTTCTGCACAGCGTAATTTTGATGCCAGTTATTCCACAGGTGTTTTTTGTAGGCCAGCTTGCAAAGTAAGACTGATTTCTGTATGCCAATGTAGCAAAATAAATGTGGAATACTGGCATTTTTCTCAGAATCAAAACTGTGCTTTTCAGCTAAGAGAAGAGCCCAGGTTTAGATGATGGAGTATTTGTGGTTTAGCTTCCTAGTTCCACTGTCGAGGATTTACAGTTCTGTAAATCTAGACTTAACGTCATGTAAATCCATAGTAATGTAACTATATTTATTTCTCTCCATGGAGCTGTCTAGGTTTACACCAGTGAGAGTAAGAACAGTATTTGGCCCCTTAATATCTATCTCCAGATAATAAAAGTCATATGAGGGTTTCACAAAATATTTGGCAAACCTACTAAAACAAGCCCAACAAACTACGCAGGACGTAGATTAATTTCCTCCACCAGCATCTGGGTTCAGCATTATAATTAGCAGCAGATCTAGCGATATGCCAAACAAAGATGTTTATGTCAAATAGCTATTTCTTAGAAGGAAAAAAAAAAGAAGGGGGAGGGCTTAAATTAATTGAATACCGTGAAATCAGTCCACATTGTTAGCTTGAGTGATAAGAAGTTGCTGCTAGAGGTGTTTGCAGATGGCAGCTAGCAAAATTTTCAGTTACGTTATTCAATTTGGTTCATAACTATAAAGGCATTGCAGGGGCCTGGGGGTCTTTAATCTGTCTTTACTTTCTTACCTCTCCTCGTGGCTGCTTTTCCCACTTGAAACTTCTTTTGATCTCTTGACATGTGAATCACACTTGTTCACTTGGACCCGTTTAGTCTTTGGCTTTAAATACGCTCTGCATGTTGAATGCTCCTCACACAAGTGACAGGCAACGCTTAGAACAGTCGGCGTGGAAGCTCCCTCAAACAACAGCCAAAGCAGGCACATCCACAGCCCTGGGAAGCCTCTGCATCCCCTGAACTGCCACAGTGGGGCTGTGTGTATGAGGAGGACAAAGTTCCTGTTGGTATTTTGGAATGTGGAGAGCCCAGTTGTTGCCAGGAGCCTGAGGAGGGGGAAAAGAATGAATTATTCAGACCTCTGAAAAAGTTTGAACTGGGCTCTCCTGCTAGAGACAGATACAGATCTATGTGTGGTCTTGATAAAGGAAACTCCGATCTTCCTGAAGATTAGGCGGTCGCTCTGTAACAAAAACAGAACTGCAAAGAGTTAATTTAGTGAGGTGAAATTCTATGAATTTCTGGAAAGACCGAAGGAAATCACCATCCAGAATGATGAGGAATAGTCCGAAGACAGATCTGGCAATGTTTTTAGACTGTTTAACTGCAAAATGACCTTGGGTTTATAGGTGTGTCACACTAACGTTTGAACCTTCAGTTTGTGTGCGAGAGGGCTGTACTCTGCCAGTGGCAAAGGATGCTTTCACTTGTCTATAACCTAGTGATATTAGACATCATAAAAAGTTCAATATACCAGTGTGTTGATAATATATCTGTCTGTGCTGCAAACTTCCCAGCTAGCATTCCAGGATTATTTGTCAGGCAGTAATTACAATGATGCATTTTAAATGTTCTGAAATGGTGCCAGGAAGAGAATTGCTTTCCATTTTGAACAGCGTTAGTGGTACAGCTGGAAATGCTGCCTAATGAAAATACTTTTAAACATATCTTGGTCTGCATTTGGTCCCAACCTGCCCAAGGAACACAAGCAATCTCTTATGTTCACTCTGCTGAGCTGCAGAAGAATCACTTAACAAGCTGTCAGTGCTGATTACACATGTGGAAGAGTCCAGGTTTTAACGCCACTGAACCCTGCTGCAAAGAGCTCAGAATGGTGCTGAAGTATCAAGCACTCAAAAAGTTCAGAGGGATTTGTATTTTTGTTCAATCTTAAGGGTGGAACACCTTCTCCTGCAGCTTGTGTGACCTCCTGTGACACCCAGTGGATTTAAGCCCCAGTTCTGGATCCCAATTTAGAGAACAGCCGTACTGATCGGGATGTTTGTCATCAGGATTTTAGTTCGGCATAGTAAAAGGTGGAGAACTGTCATTTCAGGTCTATGACTTCTAAGTATCAATGCAAAGATACAGCCAGAAGACTGGCAGACTTGTCTGGATTCAAACTCTGGCAGAATAAAGTTTGAAATAAAGCTTAAAAGGTTAGATTTCAAAACATTGTTTACTGGACTTCTCATAAGGAACTTCAGCCATTTGTGGTCAAAACTGCCCTGTCTACAATGAAAGAAATCTTTATTTCATTTGTTTATAACCTACACCCAGGAATGAAGGCTCTGGGTCAGATTATGTTACTGTGATCAGAATGTTAAGTTACAATAAAGTCTGACTCCAGCTATATTATCTTCTGCTCGGGCTTCATAGTAGTAATCTATTAATGCCAGGATTTAGAGAAAGTTGGTGAATGAACAGATGCCTACACTCTCCTGCCCAAATCAGTTAGAAAAGCTCTTGGTAAAGTAGGATAGAAACAAAGTTGGCCATTTAAAACAATCAGACATCACCCCACGTGTTTTTTCCTTCAGACCACAGGAAAGAAACAAGGGGCACCGCAAGTGCCAAGGCTGTTGACGACTGTTGACAAACAAAGGTCCACTCTGCTGCTGCATGTTCTGCACTGATTTTCATGCTCCCATCTTGGCAGTGCCCCCAGCCTTGCAGGGCAAGTCTTCCTGGGATGGCCAAGATCCACAGCAAAGCCTCTTTCAGGTTGCTTGCCCTTGGGAACTGGAGGCTGTCCGAAGGGCAGCTGTGTTGACAGCTCTCATCAGAAGGTGTTTGGGGAGAAATAAAAACAACCCACATAATTTCTCCCAAGGAAATGGAGAAACTCTGTCTATCTACCTCTCATGGTAGAGCACAGGGGGACCACGGTAGCGTAAGCAGTGAAGAGGCTGAATGTGACTAGTCTTTTGATGGCAAAGTGGCCTGGTCCTGGTTTCTCCTGCCCTGCTTTGAGACGTGCCACATCACTGAGCATGGCCTGAGTGTCCCTGCACTGCAGCTGCTGAGCCTCAGAGGCCAGTGCTACCTGCTGGTGATGAGATGGGGCAGTTCGGATATGTCTCCTCAGGAGCCTGACCAGCAACAGGATTGCTGGCAGCACAGGATGGTGTTCGTCCCTGTGCCCAGAGAGTCACCCCGTCTTCGGGTGTTTGCAAGGTAGAGGGGAAAGGTGGCTCTTCTTTGTTCTCTTTTCTACGGTGCAAGGTGAGCCCCACTTGGCAGTTGGCGTGCAGCTTCATTCCTTCTGCTTTCTTTTTGTCTCATTTCTCTCTGTAGTGCAAAAATAGTACCAGTAATGCACTTATATCCTGCAGGAAAGGTAACATGTGGACAATGTTGTGAAACTCCAGGTGGGAGCTGTGGCTCTCATACAGAAATGACATATGTAAAAGTTACCAAATATACACAGAAGCTTTGAAGGAGAAAGGTGTGATTTCAGAGAAAACTATCTTGTGCTTCCCGAGACAAATGGGAAACCAGGTTGCTTGCCCCTCGTGGGAGCTTTCATGGCACTGGGTTACTTTCAGTTAGCCCTGAAAGTACTTATGTGAGGTGAAGGACACCTTGCCTATGTCTTGCTCTCCTCGGGAGGTGCGGATACTGCTTGTATCTAGGTGCAAGTGAAGATTAAGTTTAGGTCTAGCAGAGCCACAGGAAAAAGGAGAGAGAGCGGGAGGACAGAACTCTCTGGAGGCTTTCTGTGCTCCCAGTCCCCGGCATGGCTCTGAGCCATCTCCTGTCCCCCATCACTGCTCCTTCTGATCTGAGAGCCACTGTTTCCTACCTGCATGGCTCAGCTCTGCTCGCTGCTGATCTTGCTAGATCCTGTGAACTCTTGCCTTCAATATCTGGTGTACAAGGGGCAGGGAGTGGCCAAGGCTACATCTGTAGTGCACCAGTCCTCTCACTAGCTTTATGAGCTCTCTTTGCTGGAGAGCTTCCTTGCAGGCAGGATCAGGTGCACAAGATGACACAGATCTTGGCTTCCCACCTTCCTGCAGAGCTCATGTGGCAGCCAAAAACCTGCAGGTCCTATCCACAATGAGTCTCATCTTGTTGTCTATAGCTCTGAGCACATCCCTCGGCAGTGCCTTGCTTTGGAGACATGAATACAGAGGTGGTGTTTGGGTCAGGACAGGGCAGCTTATACCTCAGTTCTTTTACAAGTTATCTGTGCACAGAATTACATACGGGAGAGTCAGCTGCTCTGCAGGTTATTGTGAACACTGCTCCACTGCTTCTGAGACGCTCAACATGCTTGGCCTGAGGCCCCTAAGAAATGCCATCTCCTTTCCCAGTTTCTGATAAGCTGTTACTGGGGCTGGACAGAACTCTGGATGCCCAGTCCTGCTATCTGCTAAAGGACAGCAGTGGCATTTTGGAGCTGAGCTGATGAGAAAATACAAATTCTTTCGTGAAAAGCAGGTTGTTTTTTTTTTTTTGTGGAAAACTGAGGTTTTCATTAAAGTGGTTTATATGGATAGAAAATCCTAAGTATTTTTAAAAAATCACACATGAAATGTTTCATCCTAAACCAGAAATAGTCCCATTGAAGACAGTGTCCTCTCTACCTCATGGGAACTGTAGCTACATTTCCATTCTTTTCTGTGCGCAGGATGTGGTAATTGGTCTACACCTTCCCCAGTGCACCGCAGCCAGGGACTCTAGCAGGGACAAGCTCTTCTTTTTTCAGAAGCAGTGATGTGTGATGAAGCATGAAACCTGGGTGGCTGGCCCATGGAGGAGGGTGAGATATCCAAAACCCAGTGCCTGTGTGGCACTACTGCTCTGGTAGGAATGAAAAAAATTCTGCCTCCTTTTTTTTTTTTCCTTCCTGCCCTCCTACCACCCTGGAAAAAAATCCATTTCAATAAAAATAAAAGTTTTCTCCATAAGCGGAGAAAGCAGTTGATTTATGAGGAGGAAATATAATAATTATACAGAGCCAGTTATACACATTGTTGGCTCTTGTTCTGTCAGTGGCTCCCTGATAGTGTCCATCACTTGTCTGTCGTTCATCAGAGAACCCCACACTTCCAGGATCTGTGGCAGTGAATTTCAGGCTCACAGCAGGGCCGGGTGAATCCTCACTTCAGCAGGAACGGGGCCCAGCCCTGAAGTCATCCCACTCAGCCAGATACTCTCCAAAAGCTGTGATCTTTTCAGCACAGATTTTATCTTCTTTCAGCTCACTCTGCATATAGACATTGGAGCATACGTCAGCTTCTTAAATAAAAATCAAAGCAAAGCACTTGCCTTCAGAAGAATAGGAGACCCAAAAAGAAAGAAAGAAAGGAAAAAAAAAAAAAAAAGACCACTTAGGTACTGAGTTGAACAGATGCCGTGGGTTGTTATAGCAACTCGAGTTCTAAAAACAGAAGAGAATACCCACATGCTGCCACATCTACTGAAGAACCCACACTCCAGATTTCAAAATTCAGGCACTGAGGAAACACCTATTTCCTATTATTAAAAAAACAAAAAACAAAACAAAAACCCAAACCAACCAAAAAACAGTGCGTAAGGCGTCCTCAGGAAAAGCCATGTACGCTATCCTATGAAAGAGAAGAGCTTTGAAAAGGCTTGTGGTATCGCTTGTTTATGATATTTAAAGCAGTGCGTGTGCATGCCTGTACGCCTGCGTGTGATGTGGATTTCAACTCGCAAAGAGAACTTGAAAGCCTTCCAGCAAAAACGTAAACACTCTGACAAAGATTTTGCGGAGGGAATAACTGGCAGCAGCGGATACCGAGGTGACAGTGAGCAGTGTCACATCAAACCTGAAGCGCTTACCAGTTTCGTGTACTTGTATGAGGAATAATGACTCAGACACTGTCTGTCTCTGTCAGTGCAGGGAGAAAACACTGATAAGTAGTAAATCTAGGAGACGAAGCTTCAGGCAGGTATAATGGAAAGTTTGCATCGCAAAATGTCATGTTATGTGTGAAAATGTATAAATCAGACTCCATGTTCTGGCAAAAGCATGTTTAATACGGTCTAGGGAAGCAATTAGGTGTCTTTCTCTTGACTCAGCTGAGCTCAGGTCTCATACTTGCACAAGAGATATTGCTTGGTTTGAGATCTTTATTTGTTCCCATTTTATCTGACTAACTTGTGTGGGAGTCTAACAGCCTAAGACGCTCCCCTGGAAAAGGCAGGGGACTTGGTTATTATTCCGTAATTTTATTTTGCAGGGTTTTTTGAGTTAGACTATTTGTGCTAAAAGTCATCTGTGAATTCACGCCTTGGCTAACCCGTCCTCCAGCTGGCTTCACAGAGCGAAAGAGGAGTGCGGTGGCATTTGTGGCAGTGCGGTTGTATTTGTGGCAAGGGTGACAAGGCAGGAGACCGATGGTTTTGGCTGTGGAGTTCTTTTCCTCCGGTTCCTAATGTCAGTATTTTACTGTATTGCATATTATTGTGCTTTTTGATGGATGCTGGGGTATATCCCCTTCCCTGAAAGAGCTACAGTTCCACTGCACAGAGTGCTCCAGGCATTCTCTGGCCCATTGGGCCAGTACAGCTGGGTGATGGAGCTGGCACAACCCTGCAAAGGGATGAATCCTTGTTTGGCTGCAAGAGAAAGAGTCAGTGGCTCCTACAGCACGCTCAAAAGTCACTCCTCAATGTCTTTGAACTTTTCTCTCCTACCTTACTCTTTCCTAGAGGTACAATTTTCAGCAGAAGCTAGCTCAGGTCAGCTGGTTTTTTATACTCATCTTCCAACAATAGCGCATCTGGTCAGAATTTTTCTTCCCTCTCCCTTTAATTCAGATATGGCTGAAAGACACTGCCCAAACTATCTCCTCTAGTAATAATGTTTAATGATACATCTTCAGACAGAAAAGAACATGGAAGCTATTAAACCCAGAGGCAAATATTTTCTGAGGTATGAGTGTGAGAAGGTTGAATTATAGGTAGAATGTGAATGGTTTTGCAATCTGCATAGCAGGTGTTAAAACCAATCTACTAAAATAATTATTTATTTGTCTTAAAAGTGTAACTTTGGATTTTTAAAGCTGTCTTGGAAAGAGTGTGGAGGAATATGTTTTCATCTGTGAATAAATTAAGCAGGGGTTTCTGAAGATGTGGTATGAAAGAGAGTTAACAGAGTTAGTTGAGGAAGGAGGTCTGGTTTTAAAAATTATAATTAAAAAAAAAACCCTAACAAGAGAAAAATCAAATTAAGTGTTAGATTTTTTGATTTGTTGGTGAATGCCCAACCACCAGTGGAGAGCAGTTCATGGTACAAACTCACGTACAGCTCTAGCATTGGCATGTTGTGGAACAGCTGTTAGATTTATTTCTGAGAGGTTCCTTGAGAGAGATTTCTCATGGCAAACTGGCACTAGAGCTGCTAGACATAGTGCAGTTACTGTGTGAGCTAACTGAGATGGACAAAATGGAGACCAATTAAAGTTTCGTTCCTGGAAAGACAAATCGGACCAAAAGGCACTCATGCAAAGGCAAATCCCTGCTCTGCCTGATGAAACCTTGAGAGTTTTTAAATGAACTGTCCATAGTTTCCCTTTCAAGATTTCTTTTAGACAATTTCATTGGGGCTGAGGAATACTGTGGGAAGGAGGGTTCATCTGCTTAGCAACCAAAGAGGTTCAGACTCCCATTTCACCTCTAGTGGAGGCAAGAAGGTTTAATTGTTGAGTTTCAACTAGAAAATGGGATGCAGTCTTCATTCTTGTGTTGGGTGCTGAAGTGGGGAAGGAATAAAGACCAGATTTTGTCCTTGAGCTTACTAAAAACCCTTCTGAGCCTTCTTTGAAAATAATTCCTGGCACAGTCAGCTTTAAACCTAAGTTCGACTTTTTTTTCCCTCTCCTTGTACCAAACATGATTAGAACATAGTATGGATTAATTGCTCTGCCAAATGTCATTCCTATAAATCAAATCTGTTTTCTGACATATGAGTGAGTGTCTGAATACTCCAAAGCCATTAAAAATATCTGCATAATTTTAAAACCTGCTAAATGTTGTTGTTTTCTCTCTCTTTCTCCCTTTTCATTCTTGGTACAGTATGGTATTTTACTCTGATGATGAGAAGTTGAATGGCAAGTTTCAGTCAAATGCTTTTCTTTTTTTCTTTTTTCCTTTTTTTTTTTTTTTTTGCAATCCAATCCTAAAATCTTGAGAATGGCACTTACAGTGGAAATACCACCAACTGTAAACTTACAGAGGGACGAAACTTGGCATCCTTAATCAGCTCTTCTTCAGGCATAACTTGCGGGATCTCTGCCCACATTCTCTCTGCAGGAATTGGTGTTATCCCACTACTGAAGTACCCATGTGTTAGCACCCCAGGTGTATAACAGCGTGCGGGGCGCAGTCTCCAGCACTCATCCTGCCGATCTGTACTGTATTTCCTGGGTAGTATGGCAGGAGTGAGTGCCTGTGGTAATAATGACCCCCCCATCCCCTGATCAGCTGTATCATACAACTAGAGCTGGTGAGAAATTTCACAGCACAACAATTTTTTTTCCATTGATAAAGGCTGATTCGACAGATTCAAAACAGTTTGTGGGACTTTACAATTTCTGCCGGTTCTTGAAAGGAACCAGTCACGCTGGTAGACAGATCTGTTCCTGGCAACCTGCGTGACTGCCCTTCTCTTGAGACCCATGCGTTTTCTGTCAAGGTTCTGGGGAATGAGGTTTGCAAGTCGCGCTTTCCTTGCCTCTGTCCATGGCCCCTGGCAGTCTGATCACCCTGGCTTGGGGACACTGGCAGCCTGTATGACAAACTGAAATATTCTTTTGCGATCCCTTAAAATTAAACTTGCTTTAGCCTTTTTTCCTCTAACATATATATTAAAAGAAAGCTTGTTCAGAACATAATTGTACTGAGCTGCGTAGCGTATATTCCGGATGACAACTCTGGGAAAACAAAGGTAAAATACAGAAATGCCCAAAAGGAACTACTCATCTGAGAGGGACAATGCAAACCAACTATAGGTGCTTTCACATTTCTAAAAGTTTGCACAAGAAAAATAAAGATTTTCGAGCTACTCAGGTTTTGTTAAACTTAGTTTGATTGAAGCCTTTCACCGCTTCTGCCTGAAGTGAACCCTCCGCTCCCTCTGCAGGGCTTTGTCACACCAAGATCCCCACAGTACTCCGCTACTTACGGTTTTAGCACCTGTGAACTTTTAAATGGGCTGCTAATGGGCTGGCTGGAGACCGAGGGGAGGCAGGGGAGAAGTAGCCTGTCTGGGGCACAGCTCAGCAAAGCCCGGTTGTCTTCCTGAGGTAAGACCTTTTGCTGTAGTCTGGAAATTTTATCTGTTTTGGTTGGTTTGTTTGTTTGCTTATTTATTTGTTGTATATTCTGGATCCCAGTACTGCTCTTTTGGGAGAGAAGAAGCTGTTTTGTGCTCTGGATGAGGTTGGAGAACCTGGAAGGCTGCGCTGTGTTAGAGGAGAAGCTGTATGCTAACAGCTTTACAGGCGTGATGTGAAAAGAAGTGCTTTTGCAGAAGAATAGAGGTAGTGATTTGGACATTAAGAGCGGTTTGTTGCAGGTAGCAAGAGCCTGGAGCGCTGCGTGGAGTAGGTGCAAGCTGAGTTTTGTGAAGCATCATGAAACGATGCATGAACCAGAGAAGCTGTGCACGAGGTGTCGTTTGTTTGCTCTCTTCTAGAGTCAGAGCTGCTTCTGCTGTCTGGGTACTCCAGGCAAGTAAAGCACCAAAAAGCTTTAGTGTGATGGGTACAGCAGGTGTAGGTGTCATTCTATTTATTTTCAAACTATCTAGCACTGACTTGCCTGGGACAGATGCTCCGCTGGGATGGGGGAACCCTCTTGAAGCTCACGAGGAGAACGTGGGTTCAGGGAGTTTCTGCATGGTGCTGGTCCTGGTGGTTTTCCCCTCCTTGATGCCTACAGCCAAGTACAAGGAAGTGCAGTGCTCTGTAATGGCTGAACTTGGCTAAGGGCCATATCTAATTTAAATTTCCCAACAGACTACTGGAGTTGAACTTATTTTTTGCTAGTTCCTCTCAAAACCAAGAAATGGCTCAACAAAACCTGGATATTTTAACCTTAAAATTTCTTTGGACTATAAGTAAGGTTGTCTTTGGTATGGGAAGACCTGGTAGAGGCAGAGCTAGCTTGGTGTTCTCTGCCAGCTGCTCTGTAGAGCTGCTGGGCATTGCTGCTGTGAGCATGTGTTTGTTGTGGGCTTGTAACAGCTGTGTGAAAACAAGGGTGTACCTATTTCTTGTCTCAAGGTGGCCCAGAGCTGTGTTTTGAGAAGCCTGAGAGGTGTATTGATGATGAGGGGTATAGCAAGATGAGAAAAAACCAATGCTTCTTAAACAGATACGCTTTCTTTTTTTTTGCCAGGAGGCTGTTTTTTGATTGCAAAAGACAAGCCCCCAAATGATCTCAGTTAGAAAATAGATTTGAAGTCCTCCTATGGCTCGCACCAGTGCCTAGAGGAGAGAGGGTCTGTGTATGCGAGCTGGAGTTCTTCATTTGGCAAATGGGGACCTAGCATGAAAAGCAGAGAGAAGGGAGAACAAGAGGGTCAAAAATTGTCAGCTTGGGAATAGGAAAGGTTGAATCATTTTGAGGTAGCTGTTCAGATGATGGAAGAAGCTGGTGATGATTTAATACCTAAAGAGAACTCGAGGGCATGAGAATTAGTCAGTGCAAGTCTCTGTGAGGCAACAACACTGTTGGAAGGAAGAATCTCTCCAGAAGACTGAAAGCTGGCTTTGTATGGAGTGACAGATAGAGGGGGAAGGTGACCCGTGCATCTGTGTGAAGGCATGAAAGTGTAAAATGGGAAACATATTTATGTTTTTCTGGGGACTTGGGAAAATGCAGTACATTC